>JAUMIR010000003.1:45485000-46735000 GCA_030847615.1 Gambelia wislizenii | reverse complement strand
CTGTCTTGTTTTTTTATAAAAATGACAGGCTAAGAAAGGTATGTATAGTTTGCAATGCCCATCAGTCTTACTGCAAAAACTAGCAATAACTCATGTTTGTTTGTCTTCCTGGCAGTGTGTTGAAAAGGGAATCCAGAAAATGTAGCCTGAAAATAATGAGACCAATATATATACATATATGTGCAACTATAAAGAGAAGATGAAATCAAAACAAAGATAAATTATAATGCTCTTCTCTTAGCCTTATGATTTAATGCTCCTCATCTCTTACTCTGCCAATGCAGTTAGGCTGGGACTGGAGATATGCCATCAATGCTAGCCTTGTTTCACTGCTCTAGCTGTCATGCAGTTAATTGGATGTTCTCCTTCAGTCCCTTACATAGTGGGGCTGTGTTCTGCATGGGCCTGTCTACTATCTTCAACTAGGGATGGGTGAGAGTTTTGTTTCCATTGAGTTTGGGTAAGATTTTACAAAAACTCCTGAATGTCTTTGCATTTGGACTACACTGTTATAGTGCTATTATTCCACTTTAACTGCTCTGGCTGCCTCCTCTGGAATTCTAGGATTTGTAGTTTAGTGAAGCCTAAGAGCTCTCTGGCTAAGAATTCTAAATCCCCCTCCCTAAACTGCAAATCCCAGGATTCCACAGGAGGCAGCCAGAGCAGTTAAAGTGGAATAATAGCACTATAACAGTGTAGTGTGATATTCTCCTTGAAATCATCCATCCAGGCTCCTGACGTTGAGTGTTTTATTCTTAAAAGTGGGCCATAGCGTCCGAATGAACACGTGGGAAGATGTAAGGACAAAAGGAATAAAATTCACTTGTTTATGCAACCTCAAGGAAAATCTGTACAAAAATGATGTTTAAATGGTACATTACTCCTGAAATACTGTCTAAAATGTATAAAGGGTTTAGCAACATATGTGGGAAACAGATTAGTTCCCTTTTCCACATGTGGTGGAGTTGTACGAAAGTTAAGAAGTACTGGTTTAAATTAAGTAAATGAGTACAAAGGATTCTGGGGTTTAAGCTTGTTCTAAAACTATAGCTATTCCTGATAAACATGATAAATGAAGAGGACAATAGAGAAAAGAAATACTGTAATCCAATTAGATACATAATAAGAGTATCCAGAGTGGGATTTGCAAGACTCTGGAAAACAAATATATTTCCAGATTCTATGGAGTATGGTAGATGGAAATGATGGAGTATGGAAAAAAATGATGGAAATTGCAAAAAATGGAAAAGGTTTTCCATGGTTTTTTTCTGGGCTGACAAGTTACGCCAGGGACCTCATCCCTGCATGACTTTGACTTTGGCCTTGATCTTCAGAATGTTCCAGGCACCTCCAAGGTGGTCTTTGATGCTGTCACACACAAGGGACTGGTGGGAGGATAGGGAGGGGCGCTGTTACATTCTGTCTGTGCTCATGATTTCACTGTACTGTTTGATTTGCTTACATGTTTAATCTTTTCTTTTACTTTACCTAACAGGAGGAAATCCCAGCCGGTTTGGTCCTACTTTCAGCATTCCAGACCATCTGAGATTGGGGGGACATGTCATGATGGCCTACCTAGCCATCATGGAGTTAATCTCCAAACCTATTTCACAGCACTGGAATTCCATTCCCTGGATCCCATATCATCAGGTATGGCTAAGGGGGTGGGAACCTCATTTCCTAAGCATGACATCACATCACCTGACTGGAGAGCCAATCAGAAGTTGGCAATGCAGACCCAATCACAGACGACCGACCACACAAGAATTAAAAAAGTTCTGACCTCCCTTTGTTCAGAGAGACCACATGCTCGAGACTCTGGCTTAGCCATCTGCCTGAGGGCAGATGGAGAGATCCACATGGAGTAGCCAACAAGATGCAACTGTGATAACAAAAGGTTGGGGGGGGGAAGCCAATCTTTCCTAAGGGCTGGATAACACCCAGGCCCTAAAACAATATCTGAAGCCCAGGAGGAGGCTTCTATCCCCAAAAGGACTCTGAATTCCATCTCCAGAGACTAAGAAGGGGCCGGCTAAGGTGAGCCTGACCCAGTATCCCCTTGGGGACAGAATGGATGATGATGGATAGCCTAAATTGTAAGTTATCAATAACCTTAGCTTAGGGACCATCTAGCTAGTTTGTGTTAAGTTTTTATGATTTTATTTTAGTGCTCTGGTTTGAATGTGTAACTCTGTAAATCCCAAGCTGAAGCCTGGGGGGAATGCTGTTCCTTCCTGTTAACTTTGAGCCTTGGAACTAAAATTAAAGTCTATTTACTTTACTCTCTATAAGCTTGCCTCATGTGTCTTCTCAGTCAGCTATCTAAACTCCTCTGGGAAAGAGGAAAAGTGTGTTATTGATATTTTAACACAACCTAACTGACTTCTCACTGCACCGGACGTGTAAGGGGAAAACTCAGTGAGTGGTGGCAAAACGAAGAGGAAGAGGAATCCCTTGGGTTTGGGATTGAAAAAAGGGCCAACCCTGGACTTCAGGCAGCAGAAACTCTAGGGTTGGCTGTCACAGCTGTGAGGTCCTGTTCTGGAAGAGTTTAATTCTGACATTTCACCTGCATCTGTGGCTGGCATCTTCAGAGAATGGTTGGGTAGGAGTGTGTGTGTGTGGGGTTTATATGCTGTGAGCCCCTGTTGGAGAAGTTACGTGAATTTGTGTATTTGAATGACTAGTTTCTGGATGGAGATATGCAAGGAGGATTCGTGTCTGTTTGGCTAATGGTCCATTGTCTGCTGGAAATCCCTCTGTCCCTGGGTGGAATTTATTTCCATCTGTTGAGTATTGATTTTAGTGTTTTTCAAGACTGATAGCCAAACTTTGTTTACTTTAAGGGTTTTTTCTTTCCTGTTGAAGTTGTCCAGGTACTGAAATCTACAAACACCTGGATAACTTCAACAAGAAAGAAGAAGCCATAAACAGCTGGCTACCAGTCTTGAAAATCGAAACTCAACACATGCAAATGAACTCCATTTTTTCAAATGGGGTAAAAAGACCCCAAGGAGATCAGAAGAATGGGGCTGTCACACTTACATAGCCCTGTTTCAGACAGCCCCATCCTCCTCCCGACCTCCTCCTGTCCTTCCTCTGTGCTGCCCACATGAGAAATGCACCACTTTTATTCATGGAGAACCCCTGTCAATAAAAAGTGGCACCTGCCGCACAGAGGAAGGATGAGGCTGTCTGAAACAGGGCTCTGTAAGCACAACAGCCTCATTCTTCTCCTAACCTCCTTGGGTTTTTTTCCCCCTTTTGAAAAAGTCCTAAGAAGCTATGAAATATTTTAAAGTTCTCATTAAAAAAATAAAGGGAGGGGTAGCTAGGCTTTAATATTAAGGTACACCCTGAAAGAAGCGGGAAGTTCTAGTTTTTATAAAAGGGGTTGGGGGGGTATATTTGTTTTGTCTGTGTAACTATTGTATTTGCATACTTGCTGTGTTTGTCTCTTTACTGGTATGTTTGTAAACTTTCTCTTTCTCCCTTCCATTGTTTTATTTCTTTTCTTGCCTTCCTTTTCAATTTCATGTTTTACGTTTTGCATTAAAGAATCTCAATAAAAATTATTTTAAAATTAAAAGTCTGTGTTTGAGTTTCTGTGTATCGAACAATGTCATTAAAGAATCAAGGTTGCCCTGCCCCACCAACAGTCTTCTCAACCTTAACACATACATGGCAGGCAAGTATGTACAACATGGTCCCCTCCAGGCTCATATCAATTGAATTTGGCGGGTGAAAAAATAGGAAGGTTTGTTTTAATTTTAAAGAATTTCCCAAGATTTACATTTTTTCCTTCACGTTTGGTACAGAAAGAACTTGTGGTTTCAAAAATCGAAGTGCAGGAGAAAAGAGAACTTATGATTTTCTCATTCCTCCCCTGGAAGAAAAAAGTATTACGAACTGTTTCTTTTATCATTTGTTCCTTATGCAATTTGTCAACCAGTTCATAGAATCATAAAATCATAGAGTTGGAGGAGACCACGAGGGCCATGTAGTCTAACCACCTGCTCTGCAGGAATACACAATCAAAGCACTCCCGACAGGGCCATCCAGCCTCTGTTTAAAAACCTACAAAGAAGGAGACCCCACAACACTCTGAGGCAGTATATTCCACTGTTGAACAGCTCTTACCACCAGGAAGTTCTTCCTAATGTTCAGGTGGAATCTCTTTTCCTATAGTTTGAGCCCATTACTCTTGTGTTCTACTCTCTGGAGAAGCAGAAAACAAGCCTGCTCCATCCTCAGGGAAATACTGGGGGTGATCCCATGGTCAGGAATACTAAAAGAGAAGAGACCTCAAGATGGATGGGACTTTCTCAAAAGGGAGATACTGAAGGCACAATTTCAAACAGTACCATTGAGGAAGAAAAATGGGAGGTGTCTCAAGAAACCAGGATGGATGACTGAAGAACTTTCAATGGAGCTAAGTTTTAAATGGAACATGTATAGGAAATGGAAAAAGGGGGAAATCACCAAAGAAGAATTCAAACAGATAGCGAACATGTGTAGGAGTAAAGTCAGAAAAGCTAAAGCGCAGAATGAGCTCAGGCTTACTAGGGAGGGTAAGAACAATAAAAAGGGTATGTCCGCAGCAAAAGGAGGAAGAAGGAAATGATAGGGCCACTACGTGGAGAAGATGGCAAAATGCTAACAGGGGACAGAGAAAAGGCAGAATTACTGAACACCTTTTTTTGCCTCAGTGTTTTCAGAAAAGGAAAAGGGGGACCAACCTGAGGAGAATGGAACAGAGGACAAGATAGGGGAAATCCAGCTCAGAATAAGCAAAGAGGTAGTACAGGAATACCTTCTTAATCTAAATGAATTTAAATCTCCAGAACTACATCTAAGAGTATTAAAAGAGCTGGCAAATGTGATCTCAGAGCCATTGGCAATAATCTTTGAGAACTCTTGGAGAACAGGAGAAGTCCCAGCAGACTGGAGGAGGGCAAACGTTGTCCCCATCTTCAAAAAGGGGAAAAAAAAGAGGATTCCAACAATTATCGTCCAGTTAGTCTGACATCAATACTAGAGAAGATTCTAGAGCAGATCATTAAACAGAGAGTCTGTGAACATTTAGAAGGCAATGCCATAATCACAAAAAGTCAACATGGGTTTCAGAGAAACAAGTCATGCCAGACTAATCTGATCTCTTTTTTTGATAAAGTTACTAGCTTGGTAGATGAAGGGAATGCTGTGGATATCACATACCTTGATTTCAGTAAGGCCTTTGACAAGGTTCCCCATGACATTCTTGCAAACAAGCTTGTAAAATGTGGGCTAGACAAGTTAACTCTTCAATGGATATGTAATCGGTTGACCAGCCAAACCCAAAGGGTGCTCAGCAGTGGCTCCTCTTCGTCTTGGAAAGATGTGACCAGTGGGGTGCCACAGGGTTCTGTCCTGGGCCCAGTGCTATTCAACATCTTTATCAATGACTTGGATGAGGGAATTGGGGGCATACTTATCAAATTTGCAGATGACACCAAATTAGGAGGAGTAACTAATACCCTAGAGGACAGGATCAAAAGTCAGAATGACCTAGATAGACTGGAGAGCTGGACCAGACCTAACAAAATTAAATTCAATACAGAGAAATGTAAAGTACTGCACATAGGCTGGAACAATGAAATGCATAGATATAGGATGGGAGAGACCTGGCTGAATGAGACTACGTGCGAAAGGGATCTAGGAGTCCTAGTAGACCACAAGTTGAATATGAGTCAACAGTGTGATGCGGCAGCTAAAAAGGCCAATGCGATTTTGGGCTGTATCAACAGAAGTATAGTGTCTAGATCAAGGGAAGTAATAGTGCCGCTCTATTCTGCCTTGGTCTGACCTCACCTAGAATACTGTGTCCAGTTCTGGGCACCACAATTCAAAAAGGATATTGACAAATTGGAGCATGTTCAAAGAAGGGTAACTAAAATGGTGAAAGGTCTGGAAACCATGCCTTATGAGGAGAGACTTAGGGAGCTTGGTATGTTTAGCCTGGAAAAAAGACGGTTAAGAGGTGATATGATAGACCTGTTTAAGTATTTGAAGGGGTGTCACACTGACAATGGAGCAGGCTTGTTTTCTGCTGCTCCAGAGACTGGAACACGGAGCAATGGATGCAAGCTCCAGGAACAGAGATTCCACCTCAACATTAGGAGGAACTTTTTGACAGTAAGAGCTGTTCGGCAGTGGAATACACTCCCTCGTAGCGTGGTGGGGTCTCCTTCCTTGGAGGTCCTTAAACAGAGGCTGGATTGCCATCTGTCGGGGATGCTTTGATCAAGATTTCCTGCGTGGCAGGGGGTTGGACTGGATGGCCCTTGTGGTCTCTTCCAACTCTACAATTCTTTGATTCTATGATCCTCAATATAACATCTTCAAATATTTAAGCATGGCTATCATGTCACCTCTTAACCTTCTCTACTCCAGGCTAAACATACCCAGCTCCCTAAGCCACTCTTCATAGGGCATGGCTTCCAGACCTTTTACCATTTTGGTTGCTTTCCTCTCGACCCACTCCAACTTCTCAATATCCTTCTTGATTTGTGGTGCCTAGAACTGGACACAGTATTCCAGGTGAGATCTGACCAAAGCAGCATAGAGTGGCACTATTACTTCTCTTGATCTGGACACTATAATCTTATTAATGCAGCCTAGAATCGCATTGGCTTTTTTAGCTGCTGCATCACAGTACTGACTGCAGAATAGTTGTCTTCTATTCTGGAAGGAAGAGGAAAAGGAAGAAGAAGGGGGGGTGGTACTTTAAATATAGAGACACATGCTATTCCTGCAATCAAAAGGACATACAAATGGACTGAGTTTTGAACCTGCAGTTTAATCAAAATAAACCCACATTACTAAAGCAGCTGGCATATTCTCTTTGAGACTCTGATTATAACAAGGTTAAAAATATTCTGTCACAGTTTCAATGACAAGTCAGAAGGAAACAAGATAGATACTTCCCAACTAAACCAACCATGTTGAAAAGCCCTTGTGCTAAAAATAACAGTTCCAGTTGTAATTACAGAGTCCTGGCACTGCTAATCAGGCATCCTACTCAAGGTTTAGCTTTAGAAAGAAAACATCAATAAAGCATTCTAATTACCAACCTCTCTCTCCCCCCCCCACCATACACACTAGATAGACTTATAAAATATTTTCCAGCTGTTTTGTGTGACTTGGAAAAGAAAATGAAACATGGGACAACCCACATCAGCTATACAGCAGTAACCATAGAAACTGTAAATATGAAAGAGCATTTTGATTATCAGCCTAAATGAAGGCAAGAGAGTTCACAAAGCTTTGAAAGAGTTCTGCTTCAGCAAATGCTTATTGAGGCAAATGTTTCCCTATGCTCTAAATGTCACAGTGTGAGAGAGGGGGAAAAGATACAAGTATGCAAAGTATTTTCTGATTAGAATGTCAGTACCATAAGAACGCCAATATTAAATGCTGAAGTGGAATAGCCTTTCCAGGACTGTATGAGAATGCAGGTGGGAGAATTGAGTGTGCATGTGCCCTGTAATTTTTCACAGAGCAAAATTAGCATGAAAGGGAAAAGGCAGAGGCTGGAAGCCTTTTCTCTGATGCAAAGCTTTTACAAGTAGTATTTGACCTTTTGGAATATAAAATCACAAAGTCTAGGATCTATGTTTTGAAATGGTACAATCCAAAAAGATGTTATGGAATGTTTTGGAACATACTTTAGTGTTAAGAATGTATAGGAAACTGAGGAAACATTTTGTTCTTCATTTTCCACTGTGGTGTGAGAAGAATTTTACCAACTTTCTTTCACACTAAAATCTATGAGCTCCAGGTGATAGCTCAGGTTCACAGATTTTGTTGTGGGAAAGAAATACAAAAGTTCATATTTTGCGTTTCACTGTGGAAGTAGATTAACCCATTTATCTTGAACGTCTGCTTTCCTTGATTCTCTGCCAGAAAGAACAGACTCCAGAAACATCTTATCATGGGGCCTGGATGCTTGATTCAACAGCATGACTACTTTGCCAAAACTATCCCCCTTGATTTAGGAACTCCAAATTACCCCAATCCCATTTCCAAAGTGGAATCAATCAGTTAGGAAATCTCCATTGTTCCATTTATTTTATTCCTGAATTTTGTGCAAGTCACTGGGGATGTATAGTTTCACATATTTCAATTTCTTTATGTCTCTCCCTTCTTCTGCACTATCAATGCACATGTGCTCATTAGTAAAACATTGCAAAAAGATAAGCAAACTCAACTGAATCAAGTTTTATTTATGATGTGTTTTCAAAATCTGCAAGAAACTATCAGTACATCTATTACACAGCATCAAGAAAGAAGAATCTTGAAATAATTGTATGTATAATCAAAACACAAAAATGACTGTGCACATCAATATGTGTATACAGGGGAGGGGAGAGTAATGCATTTTTTAATTTAAGTTACATCCCACCAGTCTCCCTAATATGCGACCCCGTGGAGGCTCATAGCACATGGAAGACACTGAAAGCTGTGACCTAACCTAGTTCAGCAATTACTTTTCGATATTTTCCTAGTTAATTGGCATTCAGGGAAGTAGAATATAGCACAGAATGAACCCACTAAACCATTAATGGAAAAGAATGTGGGGACTCTGCTTATATCTGGTTAAAACCTGCTGGTCCATATGGAATACATGTGGCTTTGTGGTAGATGGTGTCACACAGAGAATATGAACCGGCATTGGTTACCTGGTAAGTCTGAAGGGTACAAGTGGCTTATATGGTGTTAAACTGGGAGGTAAAGGAAAACTAGAGGAATGGTGTGGAAATTCCATGGCCCAGTTTCTTTTATTTTGGCAAGGGAAAGAAGTGAGGGTAGAAGGGAGCCCTGGTGGTGGTGTAGCGGTTAAATGCTGGTACTGCAGCCACAACATTGTGAGTTTGATCCTGCAGGGCTCCAAGGTTGACTCAGCCTTCTATCCTTTTATAGGTTGGTAAAATAAGTACCCAGCTTGTGGGGGCAATTAGCTAACACGTTATAAACTGCTTAGAAAGTGCCTAGCACTATAAAGTGTGGGGTATATGTGTAAGTGCTATTGCTAACCAATTTGTAAGCTGCCCTGAGAGCTTTTGTGGCTGAAGACCAGAGTATAACTACTCTAATAAATAAAATAATTTAAAAAATACTCTAATAAAATTTTAAAAAATAAAGAATTTTTTAGAATGTGTGGTTCCACAAAAATGGAAGGGGCCATGGATTTCTTTTTCTGTTATTCCTCCTAGCTGGTTGTTAAATTTATGGGCATGTCACATAAATGAAAGGACTCTAAATTCTGTAGAATTATAGAACTGGGAAGGACCCAAAGGGCCATGTTATTGTATGTGTAATTAAAAATGTTCTTAGCATGAATAAATGAATAGAAGATGATAACAAAAGTAGCTTGAGGAATAATTTCAGAAATATACAAAGAGAACATTGTTATAAAAAGCAAATTGGATTCGATTCCACTTTTAATCATCACACATTGCCAAAGTACAATTAGTTCACCAAGGTAACTACAAAACTTTGGCACTCAAAATTGTACCTGTACCAACACTTATTATAGGATTGTATTCAGGCGTTTTGAGGTGATTGATTAGAGCTCTCAGTAATAAATAGCAAGAGATTAAACTTCTAAATTG
Source organism: Gambelia wislizenii (assembly GCA_030847615.1). NCBI lineage: Eukaryota > Metazoa > Chordata > Lepidosauria > Squamata > Crotaphytidae > Gambelia > Gambelia wislizenii. The sequence continues at coordinate 46,725,347 of JAUMIR010000003.1, read as the reverse complement.
ATTCAATTCACTTTACGTATATGTGACCATTGACTGAAACCCCAAAACATGTGTACACTTTTCTGATAGCTTATAAGAACATTCAAGCAAGTGCATATTGGGGACAGATAACTAAATTTCCTAGCAAGGGTAATTGACTTTTACTTTGGATCATTCTAAACAATTCTGGGAACAAATTTCTTACTCTGTTCTGTTGATAAGGAGATAAGACTAGAACACAAGCAGATGGCAACATTTCTAATATAAAAGTACAGTCTATCAGCCTCAGAGGAAGGCAATGATAAACCTTGACTGAATAAATCTTGCCAAGAAAACTCCATGACCTTAGTGTTTCCCTCAAAAAAACATCACTTGTGATGAAACTTGGATCTTCCAGTATGATCCTGAGACAAAATGACAGTCAATACACTGGAAAACACCATCATCACCAAGATTTTAAAAAGCATGTCAAAGTGAGTCCCCATTCAAAGCCATGCTCATTTTTTTTTTACATCAAGGGAAAGAAATTTGTCATGGATTCTCTCCATAATATCTTGGACTTCTCACATCAGCCAGTGGGATGGGACAGAACTGTCAGGTATTTGATTGATTGGGATGTATGAATATGGGCAGTAGTGAGGACCTGCTTGACACAGCTGTTATTGACATTGTTCTGCATGAGAAGTGTGGGAGAGAGATATAGTTGCTATCTCCATGGGAAAAGGTTAGGTAAACCATATAGTGGTAATGGGCAACTGCAAGGCCCTTAAGTGTAATGTACACATGTATTGATATAACCCTCTGTCCCACCCAACTTCCCACAGTCTGCTCTCAGTCTGTTTGCAATCTGTTCTGAGTCTGTTCTCAGTCGGTTTCCTCAGCAGTACTGTGCTGTGCTGCCCAGACTGCTGTATTATGTAGTTGAGGTACTTGGAGTCTCTGACTCATTGTAAATACTACTCTATTATGTTTAAGTAAAGTTCAGTAGTTTAGACACAACCAATGTGTCTGTGTACTCATTTCATTAGCCTAATGTCTGCTGCAACTACCTATGGTGTTTTTAACCACTTGGCCCTCTGCACATGCTCTGAGGGACTGGTGCACACCTTGACAAGAACCCCGTGCTGCAGTTTGGGATGTTTGAAGAATCTGATTTGGGCAAACTCTTATATGCAATGCTCTGATCTGTACCTCACAGAGAGACATAAAGTTCAGAACATCTTTGTCCAACAAGTTGGGCAGTTCTCCAATGTTGCAAAACAGTTTTCGGCAATTGAACCATAACAAAATATTCATTTAGGTCTGATCTGGAGAGAAAGTACACATTTAAATCTTATGTACACATGGTAATAAGTATTTTGAGACATGTTTTTAAAATTATAGATGGATGCAGATACAGACTGAATCAGAATTATCAGGAAAAATCTGGAAAAAAAACCCGAGCCAGAAATAGATTTTTCCCCATTTCCAAATGCAGTAGTGCCCGTGCCCTGAAAGGAAATGTCAAAATGCCATTAATTTCATAGGGATTTAGCTGCAGCCTCTACAACTCTGCCTTCCTTGTCCAGTACTAGCAATCCATTGATATGATTCCACTGCAGTGCTGAGAACAGACAATGTTGTTCGGTGATGCAGTAACAGTGAAAAAAACATGTGCCACCTTGTTCTGATCTCTGCCAAGGCTGGTCTTGAGTAGAGCTTTGGGCAAAATGTGAAATGAATCAGAAAGATTATGCTCCATTAGCACATCCATAAAAGCTTTAGGAAAAGTTAGAAGATCAGAAATATTTCTTGGGATGTGTCCAGTTGTCTGCGTATTGTGAGAAATGACAAGCACACCAATGTGGATAGCAGTCTGCTGTGGTGGATAGTGGTGGATTTAGGGCAGGGAAACCACGGTTCACATCTGCTATCAGCTATGAGGTGAAACATCCTCCCTTGGTGGGCCATGTGGTCTAAAGCCTGATCATGACAACTGCTCCAAACAGACCAGAAAAATAGACAAATCAATTGCAGCTTCTGCTCTGCCACCCCTAGATTTGGGCATGTTTATTTAGGAAGTTATGGAATCATAAAATCACAGATTTGGAAGAGACCACAAGGGCCATCTAGTCCAACCCTCTGCTATGCAGGAATACACAATCAAAGCACTCCCAACAGATGGCCATCCAGCCTCTGTTTAAAAATCTCCAAAGAAGGAGACTCCACCACAGTACGAGGCAGTGCATTCCACTTCCAAACAACTCTTACTGTCAGGAAGTTCCTCCTAATGTTTAGGTGGAATCTCTTTTCCTGTAGTTTGAGTCCATTTCTCTGTGTCCTAGTCTCTAGAGAAGCAGAAAACAAGCTTGCTCCATCCTCAGTATGACATCCCTTCAAATATTTAAACATGGCTGTCTTATCTCCTCTTAACCATCTCTTCTCCAGGCTAAACATACCTAGCTCCCTAAGCCGCTCCTCATAGGGCATGGCTTCCAGACCTTTAACCATTTTGGTTGCTCTCCTCTGGACACATTCCAGCTTGTCAATATCCTTCTTGAATTATGGTGCCCAGAACTGGACACAGTATTCAAGCTGAGGTGTGACCAAAGCAGAATAGAGTGGCACTATTACTTCCCTTGATCTAGACCAGCCTTTCTCAACCTTTTTATCTTGGAGGAATCCTTGAAATAATTCTCAGGTCTCAGGGAACCCCTGCATAAACATTATGCTGTATACTGCTATTGCACCCCCTCCCAATCACAATCTCTCAAGGAACTCCTAGGAACTTTTTGGGTAATCCTAGGGTTCTAGGGAACCCTGGTTGAGAAACAGTGATCTAGACACTACACTCCTATTAATGCAGCCTAAAATTGCATTGGCTTTTCCAGCTGCTGCATCACACTGCTGACTCATGTACAGCTTGTGGTCCACTAAGACTCCTAGATCCCTTTTGCATGTACTGCCATCAAGCCAGGTGTCACCCATCCTATATCTGTGCATTTCATTTTTACTGCCCAAGTGTACAGTTGTCCCTCCATATCCACGCATTTGGTATTCACATATTTAAATATTCATGGCTTGAAAATATTCTTTAAAAATAATAATCCAAAAAGCAAACCTTGATTTTGCCATCTTATATAAGGGATCCCATTTTGCTATGCCATTGCATATAATGGGACTTGAGTATTCACGGATTTTGGTATCCACGGGGGTGGGGTGTCCTGGAACCAAACCCCAGGGAATATGAATGGGCAACTGTAGTATCCTGCATTTTTCTGTGTTGAAATTAATTTTGTTAGTTTTGGTGCAGGTTTCTGATCTGTTAAGGTAATTTTGAATTCTGATCTTGTCCTCAAGCAGACATAGAAGCATTAGTGATGATGATGATGATGATGATGATGATGATATAGTTACCTGGATCTGTAGCAGACATCAAAGAACCAAAGAATAAACAGTCAGTGAAGTGAAAGTCCCCACTCTTCAGCTGATTGACATGCACCATGGCTTTTACAAAGCCATACATCATTAACCTGCAGGTGCGAGAAGGGAAAAAAACTATTTAGAACCATTATGGCCATCTCCATTCTCTTATGTCCACACTGGCTTCCTGTTTAAATTACTAAGCTGTAGTCTTCCAATTCTTTTCTATCCTTGTTATTACAGAAGTACAGAACATAAATTACTTCTGTCATGTAAACCTAGTTCTTCTTTAGCCTTGAAATATTGTATCAAAATTTTGTAGGTGGGAGGGGGAGAAGATGAAAGATGAAACTAAACCTCTTTTTTTTTTGCAGAAGATTATCAATTTATTCACTTGGTGACAGATGACAATGTATTTAGCCATTTATTTTAAAGAAATAATGTGAAGCAAGCTGAAAAAAATATTATCAAGAGCTGTCTGTCAAATAATATAGAGTCTTCACAGAACTAGTGTGACATGAGCTGTTGTGTTGACTAGTTTGTCTGACTCCTCTCAAAGGATTGTTTTTGCACCTTTCATACATTTTGTTTGTTTGCTCATTCATTCATCTCTGGTTAAATGTTACAAGTACAGGCAATGTTTTTTAAAAATCAGGCTTCTTGCTTTAACCAAATAGATATCAGTCATTGTAAGAACAAGCAATCAACAAGTCAGGTTTGTATCAATCTCGCTGACTTTGGAGCAACAACAACAACCACCTCATTGGATTGTATAGGTCACTGTTACAGAATAATCCCGAAGTTAGGTCATTTACATGATATGGAAGTCATTAGCCTTATTCACATTTTGAACATCTTTAGAATGGGTGCTAGTTAGTGGCTCTGATGTGGTTTTTCATGCTGAAAAAAAAAAGTTCTGAATGAGGTGGCTACAGCTACATTATCCCAAATGTTTCTAGGCTCCACTCATATCTTATCTTCTTGGTTGGGGCCCAGAAGCATGTTAAGCAAATGAAGATGGTGACAACTACCTTATTTAGCACTTCTTTTCTCAGTGAAGGGCTGAGGGAATACCAGCTGACTTGAGTTGTACCATAATCCATCTCTGAGTGCAATCGATCCCCATCACAGACTGTGCAGGGACATCAGAGTTGGCAAACTACAAGATGAGCTAAGGATGAACATTCTACTATTTAGCTATCTACAATGAAGATTTGCAGTCAAAAACTACATGCTGCATTCAAGCATGCTTGAATGCAGTGAAATGATACATTACAAAGTTTATTATGGTCACAGGCCAACACTATGACTGATTTCCTGCTGTATGCTTACAACTTCAATCACAGTTGATGTGCATCTGAATAAGTCTGGGGAATCTACACAAGGTTAAATTCCATATGAGTCAGTTTCAGTAAATCACATTAACATCTGACTTCCACTTAAGAATTCCATGTATTTGATACAATCTTAATGCCTGTACATAATATGATCATAATAGATGTTAACAGCAAGATTAGTCATGCAGATCATAATTGTTATGAGCATAACATCATTATTATGGGTCATACTTTCGTATTTTATTCTTCTTCACAGCTACATTTATCAATATGCATGCTTCCTTCCTCCAGCAGCCTAAGAGAATGTGTGGGATGTGGCAGCATGGAAACTGGTTTTCAAGGTGATGCAACACAAGCACAGGCATATGTAGTGCCCATGCAGGCTGGGGGCATGATGAGAAGGTATGCAATTGTGTACTATATCCTGTTGACTTTCCTCAATGACTTATATAGGTAGTTCAAGAAACACTAGACATTTTATCTGTGGACTTCATTGCCTATGAGAAGAAGTTTTTTAAAGTGACTGTATACAGAAATGGAGGGGATGAGCGATTTGAAAGGGTGGCACCAGGATATGAGTAAACAGTTTGCAGCAATGTTGGGTGAATGCAGGAATGGAAATTGGTATGTCAGTTACTGGGAAGTACTCTCAGTTGTCTTTATGATCACTGGGGATTCCTTGGAGTTTGACCTCAAGGCTCTGAAACCTGGAGTGGGGACAAGCATCCCTTTGAAACTTGCCTGGAACACATATCCAAAGCTTTGGGCCTTTAGGGGTAGTGAATCGTAAATGCTTCTTTGTAAGGTATACTGCCGCAACAGACCTGTGCCTTTCCCATATATGAATGCATATTCTGCCTACACAGAATGGCAGAACTCCTTTGATGACCAACCAAAGGACCAAACACAGAAAGTTAGGTTAAATAAGGACCACTATTTGACCTATAGCCTATTTAAGATAATTGAACCTGAAAGGAGCAAGGGGGAGAGACCAGCCTGATGTGGGCACAGCTGAGGCCAGATGTCTACCCTAGATTACCTCCTCAGCCTTCCCTTGGGCAAAACATCTGAGCCCTGAGGGCAGTCAACAGCTGGGTTGCTCCCCAGCTGGCCATTTACTGGAAGGGAAACCCAGGGTACTTCCACCCAAGTTCCAGGACCCTATAAATGAGAGCAAAGCCCTCAGGTCAGCCTCAAGGGTAGACTCCTTTCCTACCCCACCCCAGGTCCCAGGACCTATAGAGGCCATTCGAGAGCCCTACCCTCAACCCAAAGGGTGCCATGATGTACACCAAAGTCTTAAATCCTCCCCCCACTGCTTGCCCAATGACAGACTAGTTAAAGACACAGCCCAGAGCTAATAATCTAAGCCCCTTAGATATAGTATGCAGTAGGGGAAAAAAAAAGGTAAAGGGGAGAAGATTCCTACCTAACTCACACTGCACCAAGGGTGGGAGGTTAGGCTGTGCTATGACAATCCAAAGAGGCATATGAGGGGGCAACCAGGCCTTAAACAGACTATCACCCCACCCCTATCATGTGACATGTTCTGGTACCTTATGCCTCATGCAAAAGCCTCCTCGTCTCTGACCATGGAACCATCAAAGGAGCACTTTCCCTGCAGCGTTTTTGCCATGCTGGTCTAGGTACTCATAAAAATGGGAATATGACAGCACTAATGCAGAAAGTTCACACTTGAAATCTATCAACATAAAGTCTGGTTCAGTGATGGCGAACCTATGACACGCGTGCCAGCACTGACACGCATAGCCATTTCTGATGACATGCGGCCGCATGCCAAGAAGGATTTTTCACACACCCCACCCTCCCTAAAGTGGTGATTGGGGCTTCAAAGCCCTGGTCGCCACTTTCCTCCCCCCTCCCACCCTCCCTAAAGTGGCAATCGGAGCTTCGAAGCCCCAGTCGCCACTTTCCTCTCCCCCTTCCTAAAGTGGCGATCGGGGCTTTGAAGCCCCGGTCGCCACTTTCCTCCACCCCACCTCCCTAACGTTTTTTTCCTCAAAGTGACACACCACACAAGTTATGCTCAGTTTTTCGGCAAAGTTTGACACACCAAACTCAAAAGGTTGCCCATCACTGGTCTGGTTTAATTAAAACACACATTTGTCTATATGCTAATAAAAAAAGAAATTGTGTTTAACTAAATATAAAAATAGTACACTATCAAGCTTGAGAGCAATTGATTTAAAATATTCTGTTACCTATAATTCATTGCACTTTTAAAACAGTATTTTAATTGTTATAATATCAATGATGTTAAATGGCTGGAGTAATGATTAATGATTTATGTCACTTTAATTTCTTATTGTGGCAGATAATTTTTAGTAATTTTAAGTTACTTTTTAAAAATTAAAAGCAATGCACTGCCAATGACTAACCATCATTCATAATTAAGCTCCCAAAAACTAAGGACCAAAAAAGCAACAACAAAACATAGTCATAAAAAACTTCAATGACAGCAAAGAGAACTAGAAGAAAGAGGCACTTTTACTTCTCTGTGTTTGAAAGCAAGTGAAATGTGTGTTATTGTGTAATACCAACTGGAGTTAGTTACTGAATCTTTGCAACTGAAGGCAGTAATTGCACATAAAGGAAGTTGCTGTCCATTTAAAGCCACGGAGGAGAGAAAAAAAGAAAAATGGAAATCTCTGTCTAAATGAAAATCTGCTCTATGTACAACAAACCACGTTTCCTGTTCCTCATCCAGACACCTAAATCTATTTATTGATTGTATGTCAAGGAGAACTATTCTCCACTGTTAAATAGTGTCTTCTTAATGTAATCTTCCTGAACACAATAATGAATGCAGATTGTATAAAAGTAAAGTTTTGAATGCACAGTTCTGTGCCACAAAAATGGTATAGTGGTGTCTAAAACTTTAATGTACACTTCACTTATCCAATCTGTTTTCTAATCTGTTATTGGATTCTCACCTCCTAATATGCCCTCAGGAATTCTCTCTGCCTAGACATAATTATATTGTAGCCTAAGGCTTCTTGATAGCTGCAACTGGGTAAAAACATGCAATCAAATATAATGAAGAGTACTTGCTACATTTAAAAATCATTGTATTAGAAGGGCTCTTATACAAGTTTGGCATAAATACAAACAGAGGTTTTCGCCTCACCTCACCAAAGAAAGGCTTTGTTAGGAAATAATGGGTTAAAAATCAAGGATGGTTGTTGTATGATGAGCTTTGTACTTGGAATATGACAGCTGGGAACTAAAATCAAGAGAGATGCTTCTTGATCAAGAAGATAAAGAGCTCAATTTGTTTTCTTACTTGCAATTTAAAGAGAGATTCAACCAAGACAAGGGAGAACTAGCCAGAGAGGCTGGAGAATAGAAATTTTATTTAGAATTGTGTATGGATGATGATCATGTAATTTAAAAAAAAGTGTATGAATACCTTTTGAAATTAGATACAGAAGATAAATTGGTAAAAGATTATGATATAATGGGTCCAAAATTTTGGGCATACTGTTCAAATGGATGTATGGGGGAAATTGTGCATCAAAGATATAAAATCTTCTCTGGGTAGTGTCGTGTACTAGTTTCTTCAAACTCAGTAACCAGCCATTTCAAAGTTAAACAAAGAAATTTATTGGTACAGTAATCCAAAGAGCTATCCCCACAATATCGTTGCTCAGAATGAAACTTTCCTACCTGGCCTTACAGCCCCTTCCCTCCAATAATTCATAATTTGGCTTATTAGGCACTTCACATGGTTTCAGGTAGACCAGAGCAACCCAAACATAGGGGCTAGTGGAGGTCTCTGGGGCCTACAAAGGTGTCATTGGAAATTCCCCAGAATCAAACACTCCTCTCTGGCTCTCTCTCTCTCTGGCTTTTCTTCACAAACGAAGATTCAGGAAGGACTCATCCCGCGCTTTCTGCAAGCGCGCTGATGACTAAAAAGGCCAATCCGAGATAGGCAAGTCCGGTTGCAAAAAGCACAGCAGAAGGTCTCCTTGGGTGATGTTTTTGGGTTGTGATTCTTTCTGCATTGTCGTTTCTCTTCAAGACTTGTTCGTCGTGAGTTCTCAAATAAGGCTGCAGCATTGTGGATAGTGCGAAAAATACTACTCTACGGTGAACTCGCCACGGGTCAGCGTAAGAGAGGCGCTCCAAAAAAGCGATACAAAGACTCCCTGAAACAACATCTCAGGCTCGGCCAAATTGATCACCAACAGTGGTCCGCCCTGGCCTCACAAACACTCCTAGGATGAGATTAAGTGAAGCCCCCCTTCTTCACTTAGGGAGGAATGCGATGATCTTCACTTAGTCACTAGGGAGGAATGTAATGATCTCTCCTGGATGCACCTGGCGGTGAGTCATACTCAAAAAACAGTGACTAGAACATCTATTATCCCCACTCATCCTGGCAAATGTCTTCCTTTCACACCTTTCCCCATCCACAATGCAGACGAGGCCATAAACTCATCAACCTTAATGTTTTGACCATTAGCATCTATCAATGAACCCAGAGTTTCTTTGTCTAACTGTGAGAAACTCACCCAAGCATTGTCTTACTCCCAAAACATTGCTTAAGGATACGATATCGGGCATAAATATTACCCTAAAATGATAGCCATGTGTGCCATGTTTCCACCCACCATTACTCTGCCTGGCTGCTGTGCAACTCTCAGCTTCAAGACTTCACTGCATGAATCTCTGCTCTCAGAACAGGTAATTATAGCCCATTCCCCAAATCTGTTCCTCTATTCAAATACTTCCTCCTAATTCTTTATTAGCCTTGTGTGGTAGCTTATGAACATAAGTGTAAGTGTGAATGCTTCTGTGATTATTTCCCAATAAAAACCATTTTTATTCTATTTTGGCTTGGAGTCTCATCAGTGAGAACTGGTGCAAACAGGTGCAAAGGTCTCATAGTTATTCGGCCTCTCACAGCCATACCTTTGAGTTAATTAAATTCCTCAAATTAATATCATAATTTTTGTGTCACTAGTGGGTCCCCACGGGCTCCACACAATTCAGGTAACAACTTACTTACAATGTACTAGCTTAAAAAGTATTTACAATCTACAAAATCTGGTGGGATATACAGTCCTTGGCTATCCATCATTCCCCGTTCCTGTTCCTACCAAGAGTGGGCTAATCCCATGTTTACCATGACAAAGGCCAGGTGCAAACTTTAATCAAACAGTTACAGACATAAAATATATCCTCCCACCTTCCAGTTAGACTACAAGCTCATTAATTAGTGAGTACAAAGGAATGCAAACACAGTTAGCCACAAAGTGATACAACAGAACTGAAATAGGCAGGAAAAGGTCACACCCAGGACCAATCCTGACAGGTAGTAACTTAAGAGAAAATATGTATAAGATGATGTATAGATGGTATTTAACTCCAAACAAGTTGTCAAAAATGTCTAAGAATGTATCAAATCAAGATTGCGGAGGCTTCTTTTTTCATATGTGGTAGACTTGTAGGAAAGCGAAAGTTATTGGTCTAGGACAGTGGTTCCCAAACTTTGGTCCTCCAGCTATTTTGGACTTCAGCTCCCAGAATTCATGACTGTTGGCCGAGCTGGCTGAAACTGCTGGGAGGTGAAGTCCAAAACACCTGCAGGACCTAAGTTTGGGAACCACTGATCTAGAAGATATAAGTTTATTCAAAAAATTCTAAAGGTAGACTTAGCAATGTTACCAGAGATGTTTTTGTTGGGAATTATGGATAAAGAATTAGATAGTAACTATGGATTATTTATCCAACATGTGACAAGAGCAGCAAGAATATTGTTTGCCCAAACTTGGAAATTGACTGAATACCAACGATAGAAGGATGGATTGTTAACATTGCTGAGTTAGCCCAAATTGCTAAACTCATGTGGCTCTTAAAGGATAAACCAAGTGAAGATTTTCTGAAAGACTGAAAGCCATTTATGGAGTTTTTGAGCAAGAAGAACAGTAACAATCAATAATTTATGGTTATGAGTATTAATAATCCTAGTAGGATTATTTAGTTGGCTCTGTAATGGTAGAATAATATTTTTCTCCTTTTTGGGATTTCCCCCCTAATAATCAATTACAGTTTGGATTGAGGGGCAGAGCCCAGTGGTGTGTTAGTCACTATTTACTCTTTACTGTTTTAGTATGGGGTATTAATTTTAGCATAATTTAGTGTGAGGTTAGTTTTAATTATAGTTATGTATATGTATGTATTATTATACAGGTTCGTGTATTCTTTTTCTTCTCTCTCTTTTCTTTTCCATGTTCCCTTTTTTGATCTCTTCTATTTTTTAATATTTACCATAGTGGTTTTGCTATATTCTTTTGTAGTCTTGTATAGTTTCTGTTTAAAATTTAATAAAAAGTACAATACCAAAAGAGAGAGAGAGATTATCAGACATGTTAAAAGTGGTGTTACACGAATGCCAGGAGATTGCAAAAGGGCTCCCTTTTCAGACAACGTCATTCCTCCCTTGTTATACACCCATTCTGCTGCCATTCTGCTGCCGTTCTGCTGCCGTTCTGCTTTTTATTGATGGGAGAAGCAGTCAATAGATCCCCCATTACATTCCTATCATGGATGTTCCTGCAAGTGAAAAGGTGCCCCATTATGCTATCGAGATCCCAGTGTCAATGGGAGGTCCCTGCCAGAACACTTCTGGGTGAGATCAGGACATCCAGGTAAGTGATACACTTTTTATGACCCTCCCTGGATTACTTGTAATGTTTTTTAGTGTGTTTAGGTGCTTGGTGTAACTTTTCTTGTGTATTTCTCTTTTTATTTTTGAATTTCCCACGCTCACGTCTTCTCACGAGGATGGGCGGGATTTCACTCCAGAAAGTCAGTGGAGCTCCATTAGAGCTCTGTTCACTCCTGGGCTGCCCTGTTAATGGGAGAGGAGGTATGTGTGAACGGGAGGGTGATTGTGGTGGGACAGGGGTAGGAGTGGAGATTGTGGGACAGGAACACTTTTTTTTTTTTTGATTCTCTCTAATAATTTCCAGAAAGTCCTTGGTTTTGTATCTGTCTTTCTGTTGTACAGAGCAAATGTACTACAATAAAAATGAAGAAATATACAGACAGCCAGTTCAACCATCCTATAGATCAATTCACAGCAGGTTTATAGTATCAAATTGATGGTCCGTCTTCAATTTAATTAGCCCCAGAACCTGTTTTGATTGTTCATCCTTGCAATATCTGAAGTGATAATTTGGGAAAGTGCCCTTGAAAATTTAGAGTATCTGTAGATTTTTCTGCTATAAATCTCATAAATGCGACTAAGAAGAAAGAGCCTTATGGGTATGCCAACTTATTTCAATCTGGGTATGAAAGAGAACAAGTGTATGAGGCTCATTGAGAACATGATTGGTTTGGAGGGTAGATACTGGATCAGGGCAACTGGAACTGAAGACCAGAAGGAGGAAACGTGGACAGAGATAGGCTAGAAGCTAGGTACTGGATCGAGTGAAGAAGAACATAGGACCACAGTCAGAAAACATCATCATGAAATGGCTAGGAACGAAATAAGAGATCACACAGAGGAAGTAAAGTGTGATGAACAGAAAGAACAGATGTATTGTTACTTAAAGAAGCCATTGATAACTGCAGCAGGTGGGAACAATTTTATCCCCACCAACCTACAGTGGGTCGTGCTACTCCATTTTGAACCCCAAGCTGACCAAAAGTAGCTCTAAGAAGAGATCAAAAGTCTGCTTCTGGAATCGAGGTTCAATTTTCTGTTCATTTGGATTTTTGAGGGAATGTTTGGAGTAGGCAGTATGTAGAGCTAAACTGGCACTTCAGGAGCGGTGGTTTACCATTTGAGGGTGGGTATGTGGTGCTGGATGCCTCTCCATTGGCCTGCAAGGCCATCTGATTAGCAACAATGCTGGGGTTAAGCTGCTAAAATTCAAGCAAGCACTACAGTCAAGAGGATGACTTCGTCTTATGGTTTAGGTGGCTGATACTAGAGTGCTGGTAGCACAGGAGGTAAGATACCAAATGCTGGCTGTTTTAAGGCTCAGTCTAAAATTTGCCTGTCCTGTGCCTTGTAGTATATAAAAATGGATCTGATTTTCAAATGTGGCAGTTGTGTAATATGTTTCAACTTTTCACCAAGGGACCAGATTCATTTCCTGTATCTCCAGTAATAGGTGATAGGCAAGATTTCACTTGACAGCCACTGCATATCATAATACAAGATCTGGACTTGATGGACAAATATGTTCTGTTCTTCATTTTAACATTTGTTGTCTCTATATGCAAGGAAGGGAGCAGGGAGCAGGGACCAGCTTGGTTTTCATTGCCTTTCATGCTTAGAGAGACTATACTAGTCTCTAGTATAGCACCTTCACTAACTACAGAGGTACCACCCACATAGTTTAAAACCCATGCAGGGGCCTAAATTGCATGGAAACCTCCACAGACATAGCAGGTTCTTGTGGGGATCTCAGCTTACAACTCACTGCAGGTTACACCAAGTGTGGGGTTTACTCTCATATAATCCTGCCATTGCCACCAAAGGTGGGTTTTCCACCTTTCATGTGAAGGTTCCACCCTTTATCCCACCACTGGATACAACAAATATGGGGTTTTCTATCCAGGCAATCACATCAAAGCCACCAACTGAAAGAATTCCTCTCAGGCAATCCCACCACTATGGCCAAATGTGTTGTTCTTTACACTTAACACACCAAATGGGAAGACTTCACAGTGTTCACTGCAAACACTCAATTGAGAGCTTTCCCTGATTCCTACCTCTTTTGTTTCCTGCGTATTAGAAGTGTTGCTTGTAGTGGGGGTTTGTTGCTCTGGACGCAAAAAGCGCTCCAGGCTTATAAGCAGTATCCTCATGGTGATTTAACTCATCAGTCTTCCAATACTCCTGTGGGCATCTGGACAAACTCCACCTCATAACCCTTAATATTCATGAACAATTATTCTGTTCAGATCACCTGCATACAACCCATCATTGTTTCAGTAACTGGAAATCCCTCCACAGAGCTTCCTTGAAAAGAAGAGTGTCTGAGGGCCTTAGCACACCACTCCTTTATGCCACATTATTCTGTTTGAAATCTGCTCCAGCAGATTGTGAGGGTAGCTGATTGTTGATGCTTTCTATCACACCCTTGCTGCATTTGCACTTTAATAGCAACATTTGCACATTATTTTAATCCACATTAATGGCATCATTACTGATTCCTATACACTGCCCCTTGCTTCATGATTGGTTCATTTATTTTTTGTAAAAAATGTAGATATAATAGCACAATACATTATGATGTCATGATGGTACTATATCATTACAAAGCCCTCTGTGACTGCCAAGATCTTTTATCAGAGAAATGACACAGGAAAACAAAGTGGCCACATTGTCCCTTGCCATTTTTATTATTTTTTCCCACAGAGAGAAAAGCGACTGCTATATTTTTTTTACTGTGCCAGTTTTGCGTTCCTTATACTGTTATAGCATTTTGCTTTCCTTATATCATTATGGTGATATTTCATTATTTTGCAATGGAACCAGTTATAATGGTATTATGCTACAATATTGTAACAGCAAACAAACAAAAATGAGAAGAGGGGGTTAAGAGAGGTTTAAAGATACTAGAAAAGTCATCTTCCCTGCCCAAGGACCAGAAGTGGTCTGAAGCTTCTCTGTCAGAGATTTCCTTGGGAATCCTCGAGGGAAGGATAACCTGGCTTCATCCATACTGCACCCACTAATGGATCATTCATGGAAGAAAGTACTATGAGATACCTCCACCTATACTGGTTCCTAAACTGTTGTGGGAAAGGAGATCATTAACAGGTTATTTTGACTATGAAAAAACCCACATTTTCAATGAGCTTGCAATGCAACAATGCCCAGAGAGCAACAATGTTGTGTAATAAGGCTGAGGCAAAAGAAGAACTAATGCATTGCTATGACAGTTTAACAGCATGTCATGATTTGCACAATAACACTCTCATTGTGGTATGAGGTAACCACATTTTGTATTTATGGTCTAACCTTTAGTCCAATTTTTTCTTCCAAATTATTTTTCTAACATTCATTATATATTTTTGACAGCATTTTGGATTAAAGCCAATTTCCTTAGCTCACGAGTGTAACTTTTTTTAAAATTGTATTTGATTATTTCAAAGTTTGAATGGTATAGTGTGCCAGGGCTTATTTTATGCCAGAGTCATTATGTCAGAATATACATAAAACCTGAATATCTTCCACAAAGAATATGTGCTTGATCTCTGAATAATGACTAAAATCTTATAATTAGTAAGACAAATGAGGCATGAAACCCTATCACATGCAGACAGTTCAAAACCTAGTGTCACTGAATATTTAATCTTGCTGCAAACCATTTGAGATTTAAATCAAAGCCTATCTTAGTTATTGACAGAGCTTCCAAAAATACTATCAGTACAACCAATGATATATAGAGATTGACTGGATGAACTTTTTAAAAATAAATAAATATTCATACAGACCAAGGAATAACCTTGTGAAATTAATCAGAGCCTGCAATCACATTTTGGACTCTGAATATGATTGAACAACTAATAATGCATTTGCAAAAGCTTGTATGGTGGAAGAATATACAGGAGGAAAACAAATCGTAAGAGAAGCTATCAAACAAAATGACTCAGAGCCATAAAGATGTGCATCTGTGGTTGATTCCTAGGCATGCACTGATGTGAAAGTACATTGGAAAAATATCTAAAATCTATAAAATGTTCCAACCTCTGCTAAGAACCCAGCAAAACAGATAGCAATTCACAAGCTAAAACTATACCTGAGCTATATCTGACTGCAGTAGAAATCATATAATTGAACAATCCTTCATGTATAATAAAGGCTCTATGTGCACATATAAATTCAGGTGGCTGTAGAAATGTCACAATGCACATAAATGCACATGGGGTGGATGGGATTCTTCCCACTGATCACACACTGTACCCTGTGCCCATTAAGCATAACTTCCCGGAATAACTTCCCAGTCCAAGTGGAGCTGATTGCTTACCCACCCCCTTGCCATCGTTGCCTTTATTTATTTATTTATTTATTTATTTATTGTATTTTATCTTTGTTTTAATTCTCAATTAGTTTAATTTAGTTTTAAGGGGTGGGAGGGTTAGGATGGGGAAGGATTGTTTTAACTTGATGTTGTTTTAATCTTGCTGCACGCTGCCCCGGTTGCCAAGCAGAGGGGTGGGTTAAAAAATAAAAAAAATATTATTTATTATTATTATAACTGGATTTGGTATGCACCCTGCTTTACAGAACAAATTCATCTATGGGAAGGATATTAAATGATAGGCTTCCATTTGAAGGGATCCCTGGGTTTGAATGGCTATCCAATCCCAAAACCTACCTTAATCAAGGTTTGAGGGTAGGAGAAGGAGGACCTGCCCCATCCTCAGATTTAATTGAGGCAGTGGGTGTCCTGAACTCACAGTGGCAAGTGCCAGAGGAGCAACAGGGGAGGGGTGCAAGTCTATCCTGTTGCCAATTGTCCACAATAGAAGCAAGAGAAGTCAATAGCCAGTCCAGAAGTCAGTCACTAATAGTCCATACAAGATGCAAGAGTAGGCAAAAGCCAGTCCAGAGTTCAGTAGAGTCAGGTCCAAGGTCCAAGTCTGTAGTCAGCAAGGGGTGACTGTAACAGCCCAGAAGTCCATCCAAAGTCAAGGCAAGCAGGAACACAGAAGGAGTGCAGCAGCTAAGAATAGCAGTTGTCAGCACTGAAACTCAAAGGAAAACTGCTTCCAGATGAATAGCCAAAGTTTCCAGGCCAGGTGGAGCTCATTAGCAAGGAAATAGGTCAACATTTGGTATTTAAATGGTGTTGGGCATGGCATTTCTCTCTCTGGCATTCAGAGAAGTGAGGTGGCATAATCTCTGGATCATCCATCACTGGCTGGTAGACTGTTTGTACCTCAGAATGAGGTATGTTTTCCTTATCTGCTTCAGCTGCCCTCTCGGAGGGTGCCTGAGCCATTTCTGCAGGCTGAGCCACACTTTCCCTTTCTGCTTCTTTCAGGCTGAGCCATACTTTCCCTCGCTGCCTTGTCTGTGTTCTCTGCTTCCTCCTCTTCTCCTCCTCCTCTTCCTCTGAGTCCTCAGCAAGGGGGTTCATGACAGTGGGTTTCCAAGTACACAATGCCCAAAACTATGGTTTGGCCAATACAAATTCTGGTCAAACCATAGACTTCTTTTAGGGTTACAAATTTAACTTATGTGTCCAAAATGCATTAGACACGTTCCCAATTTATGTTGCATTCATGAAGTTGTTACGATAGGTTCAGTGGGCATAATCCTATTCCTCATACTGAGTGCATCCAGTATGTTCAGTGTAAGATGAGTACCCTGTCCATTAGTGAGGGAAATATTAATATTTGATTATTAATGTTTAAGATCTAGCCTTATCCCCAAAATAGTTTCTAAGGATATTTTCCTGAGCTACCTTGTCTTTGAATCTAAAATGGTACAGTTCAGGAAAAGGTTGAACGTGACTTGCTGTGTTTCTCTCAAACAAATGTCCCATTTTCATTTAAGGGACTGACAGTACAGTTCTAAACTTCCTTACTCAGAAGTAAGTCATACTGTGCTGTGGTGTTTACTTTCAAGAGATTGCAACCTTAAATATTAAATAGCCACACTATCCAATCTTTAAAACCTGAGAACTTGGCAATAAACTATTTTTAATCAAAATGGATTTAAAATTATACTCTCTGCTGGTTTTGTGACCAGATCTGGCTTACATGGCAGCCCCTCACATTCTCTGTAAAATGAGATTATACTGCCATTAAGAGATAATTAAGATCAGTTTGTGACTTCCAGACTAATGGAAATGAGATTAGGGAATAACCCACTGTAAAGTTTGGCATGAATTTAATTATTAAAAAAAATGTGTTTGACACCACTTTAACATTTTTATTGGATTAACTGAACTACACAGTGACACTATCATGAGAGCAAGATGACTAGAGCAGCTTATGACCCGAAGAAAAGACTGGAAAGAAAGACTAGCAGTGACCTCACAAGGTTATGGTTAGATAATTTATGTTAACAATTACCATAACTGCAAGCTTCAAACTATGCTATTACCTGGCAGGGGAGAGGGGAACCATTTTATCATTTTAAAACTAAATGTTTAATATGTATTATCTTTGTTTTCCAACATGAAGCTAAGGACTTTATCAGACACTCAATATACGGCATCATAATGATGCCACATAACCGCAAAAGGGCATGCAGATCAAATGATGTCGCCCTTTCACGGTTAAAAACAGCCCCCAAACCACACCTTTCCATTGACAGCTTAAGCCATCAATAGATCCCCCTGCCGCTTTTGTGCTGGCATTGCTGGTGTGTGAAACCTCGGGCCATTTGACTCTCGTATATATCCTTACAACGGCTGTTCCAGCGTGAACACTTTTGGGTGAGATTGGGACATCCAGGTAAGTGACACACTTTTTATGACCCTCCCTGGGTTACTTGGGTCTTTTAAAGTGTGTGTTTTTAAACTTTAAATGCTTTATTTTTGTTTTTAATGTTGAATTTCCCACCCGACAAAGTCTTGCGGGATTTTGAATGAGAAATTCCTCTTTGTTGCTAGAGCTGCCTTTGCTGGGAAAGGAAGTAAGTGTGGGGGAGAGCATTCTTTTGCCGGCATAAAAATGGGGGTTTTTTTATGCTGGCAAAAGAACGTTTTAAGGGCAGTGTCTGATAAAGTCCATAGTCTCATGGATAAAAGTTATCAATTGGGAAATATCACTTGGCTCTAAGCTTTTCAGTTTACTTAATAAAACCAAATAATAGTATTGGGGCTATAAGTTGTAAGACAATCCAATCATATAAGATCATATCCAATTAAAGGGTGGGAAGAGAGTGTGCCCAGAGGGCATTCTGTTTAAGGAACAAAGCCATAGATGTCTAAAGAGACAAACTAAGGTTTATTGTAAGAGCTTCATTAAACATAGGAAACCTCTCTAAGAGCTCATCCGTATTGGCCAACTATGTCAGGAGATCAAGTTTTTTATTCCTGTAATTACTGCTGTTATTTCCAAGATCCAGAGGACGGATTGGTAACATACAAGACCTTTCAGGTTTCCCTCTCCTTTCCTTTTTGTTCACCAGCAAGGTGTTTGCTTTTTTGCTTTTTTAAAAAGAAACCCTTTCTAGTCCGCCAGCCTTTTTCTTTTCATTCCTTCTTCCCCACTCCTTGGGGTGATCAACTTTCGGCCATGAATTTAAGGGAGATTTAGTCATGACAAATTTTGCGCATTTTTAGCGGTGTGGCATCATTCCAGCAAATGTTCATTGGTATAGGATTACATCTTTAAGGATATATTGTTTAATATTTTGTTTGGATTTGTATGTTTGTGTCTGTATGCACTATCCAGGGAACTTAAACAACAACAACAAGAACAACAAAAACTGTTCTAAAAAGATCCCAAGCACCACTACTAACTTTAAAGAAAACGGAAAGAACCAGTTCTGGATATTTTATCAAAACAGATGCACAAAGACACACACTCACCCCCACACAAATAAAAAAAAACCTTCTTTTGTATACAGAGATGCAAAAGTACACACATACCCCATTCCCCCCTCTTACAGGGACATGCAAACATATACTTCCCTTTCTCACATGTACACAGATGTAACAACACACACAAAGCTCTCTCTGTCTCTCTCTCTCTCACACACACACACACATACTCTGACATAAATGCAAACACACACCTCAAGCCAGCAGGAGTTTTCTGGCTTGCTTTTTGATGATCCTCCCCCCCCACACACACACACCCAACCTTCACAGGGTTCCCTCTGCGCACTGACTTGCTTGCCCTTGACATCTGAATGTCAGACCTTCCTAAATATATGGGAGAAATAAAGGTCAATACGGTTGCTGGGAGGATCCCCCAAAATTAGCTCGAATAAGGGAGATCTCATGAAATGAGGGAGAGTTGGTCACCCTACCTCTCCTGCATATTTAATTTGGGTCCGCAATGCTGCGTGTGAGACAGCATGTGTCCATACCCACATGTGTCAGCATGGGTAGAGGAGAGAGGAAAAGAGAAAGGGGAAAGAAACCATCTCTATCCCCCCCCCGCACCATTGTTTTGCAAAACTGCACTGTGGGGAAACAGGTATGAGGAATGACAGAGGGTGGTGGGTATGTTTGGCTTGGAGCAGAGAAGACTGAGAAGTGAGATGATAGTGATCTTAAATATCTTAAGGGGTATCATGTAAAAAGATGGGCCAAGCTTTTACTGTTGCTCTAGAGATTAGAAACACAAATGAACAGATTCAAATTACAAGAAAAGGGATTCCACCTAAACTTTAGGATCAACTTCTTTACTGTAAGAGCCCTTTGACAATGGAGTAGACTGCCTCAGATGGTGATGTACTCTCCATTAAACAGAGGTTAGATGAGCATATTTCAGGAGTGTTTTAGTTGTTATTCCTGCATGATAGGGGGTTGGAATAGATGGCCCTTGTGGTCCCTTTTATCTCTAAGACTCTATGATTCTATGGAGACTTTCAGATGGGGCCAAAAAGCCCCATTGCTGCCCTACCACCTCCTCTCCCCTTCCTGCAACAGAATGGAGGTAAATGTTCAGACACTTACCTCCATTCCACTCCAGGAATGTGCTCCCTCACTTCTTGATGGCCGGCCGTAATTGCAGCTGTCGTAAGGCTGCTTTTACAACTTGCCAGGGGAAATCCCGCTCATTCTTGTGACAGAACAAGCAGGAGGGAAATTAAAAAAGAACCCCCCCCCAGCTGTCAAAGGAAGAAAAAATATAAAAATAAATTTAAAATAAAAAAGGAACCCGGGGGGGGGGAAGGGTGGCACTTACTGCCTGTCCCAATTGTGGCAGGAAGTGCCTGTCATGGAGCTCCTCCCCTGTGCCTGTCATTGCGGAACAGGAATGGGGCTCCGTTTCCCACATCCCTGATTCCATGGCAGGCATGGAAGGGATGTTCTAGTCACGATTTTTCCTCGTGAATAGAATATCCCCGGAGCAGCACAGAGGCAGGACAGGAGCAGGATGGAAGGGGCCAATGTTGTCCAAACAACTGCCCCTTTCTCGACCCCATTCTGTGCCCGCTCCACAATATTAGCCCCATCTGAAAATCACCTAAGTCTTTGAAAGTGGAATTCATATGACATTCAAGTCAATGCAGGGCAAAGTTTTTTATGACTTATGTTTTGTCAGCTGACATTCTGTTTAAGGATGGGTAATCCTGATTCCTTGTCTGGGTCACGTTCAGATGTCTTTATCCATATGAAGAGCTTGAAAAAGCTCATTTTTGGACTACAAGTCCTAGAATTCCCCCAGACACTTGGGACATTTTCAGATGATCCTTGCATCGCAAGGATCGAGTGGGAGAGGTTCGTAGCAGCAGGGCGGCAGGGGGTCGATTTTGGACTATGCTATCCCTGCTGCGAAATCGTCCGTCTCTCTTCCGCTTAGGGTTGGAGCCTGCCGTGCTATATTCGGCCAGATTTTATTCACGGAGGTTGTCCGTGAATAAAATCTGGCCGAATATAGATTGGCAGGCTCCAACTCTAAGCGGAAGAGAGATGGACGATTTTGTAGCAGGGACGGCGTTGTCCGAAATCGACCCCCTGCCGCGCTGCTGCTATGAACCTCTCCCGCTTGAGCCTTGCACTGCAAGGATCATCTGAAAAAGTCCTTGGAGTTGTAGTCCAAAAAGGAACTTTTCCAAGTGCCACCAGTTTAGTCACCTTTTTATAATAACCTACAGTTTAAAAAGACCTCTACAAATTTATATTTAAACATGTTTAAACATTATTTTCCTTCTCAAAATGCATGAAATGCATTCTAATTGTATTTTGTATAAAAAATATTTATAAAATACATTTCTGAAATGAAAATCATTTTGGAAAATTTCGCAAGTACAAAAACTGTTGACTGTCAAGGGATAGCAGTCATGTTTTTTAGTTCTTTACGTCGCTCCAGGGAGGTTAACCTCATTTATTGGAAAAGCATTGGTTTGGATTATTTTGAGTTTGGATTAAAAGTAGTGACATTACTTTTTCAGGGTAAGGATGGGACATTAAAGTTATGAAATATCATAACAATGGGTAACATTTTCATTTTCTCATTATTCCCAAATGCATTTTTTGCAAGGAAGGGGAATTGTTTTGGAGGATATTTTTTGTCATTTTCCTACTTTTAAAGATTTTTTCCCTTAATTAAAAAAAAAAAACCACTAAAAAGGAACACATCAGCAGCATGCTACTAACATTTAATGAGTAATGACTAACATTGATTTTCTTTAAAATTCCAATACGTAAGAATGTTTATGTTGAGTGTTGATGCCAACTTTGCCTGTCTGGATTTTTACCATTGGTCACGTGTTGGAGACCCAGGAGACCACAGTGTGATAAAAATGGACCTACAGATACAGATTAGCTGACAAATGGCACCCCCCTCAATTTCTCAGTCTAAAGAGAGAGGGGGTGGGGACCCACATGTTTTTTAGTGACCACAAATTACTACAGCTCTGATAGTCCCTCTGTGTGAATACTACAACAAATAGGGACATGGTCTTTGGTGCAATTGAGTAGGCCAGCTCTATTTGATTGACCTCGTCCATGTTTAATGGCATCTACCTGCATGCATGCGCACGCACCCTCACACCCACACAATAACTACACAAAGAAGGGCGTCTATATAAAGTCTATTATATGAAGTCTCCTGACTTCTGGAATTTGAGTTGTCTACTAGAAACTGAAATGCCAAATAATAGCAGGGGGAGGGGGGGGGAGAACAGCTCCCACAATTTAGTTCACCCTGAGCACATTATCACACCAGCCTCTTTTCTGGCAGCAATCACCTTAGTGAAGCAAATGGGAACATGCATGTGTGCTGCTTTGGCAATCTTCAGTCCCTCCACACTGTTTCCGTAACCCCACCTTTCTTTTTCTTTTTTTCTTTTTTTTAAATCTTTTCCTCATTATTCTGTAATTACAGAGAAATGATTTAAAAAAATTATTGTTTCCCACAGTTATACAATCGCAGCAAGCAAGAGGGGTGCGAAAAAGGTGCAGAGAAAAAACAATCTTGGCTGGTTTGTGAATAGCGAGGGGGAAGAAAGAAGGAGAGGAGGAGGATCACGTCTCCTCATGCCACATGACTTCCATCATATCACTATTGCCATAGAAGAGACTTATTGCATGAAGGAGAATAATGGCATGGCAATGGTACTGAGAGCCATTGACAGGTTTTCCCCATCAATGAGGAGGTGGGCTACAGTAATGGTAAGATGGCAGACCAACTACAGGATAGTCACGACATTGTGTGATAATGTATGACCATGGCTGCTACTGTCCCAGTGTAGTTCCACAATTGCATCTTTGTGTGATAAAGTCCTGAGGCTGAAGTGCAGTTCATTTTTGCTGATGACTAGCATAATTTCTAGAAATAGAAATGCAGGCTCTGACTTATTTAATTTGTACCCACACTTTCTCCCTGTACCAGATCTGAGGTGGTTTATATCTAGTTAAAGAAGATACAGCTAGAAAACTATTAGTATAAGAGTTAAAAACAAGTCAACACAAAAATCTATTAAAAACACAATGTTAAAACATTTTAAAACACATTTAAAACATAATAAAAATATAAAAGCACAGCTTCATTTTTAAAAAAAAGCCCTCAGCCACATGAATTATGAGCCAAAGGCCTGCCTAAATAAATGGGTCTTTGCTGGCTGAAGGAAAGAGGGGGGGCAGAGGGTTCTGTCTGGAAGCAGTAAATGGTTTCCTGCCTCCCAGTTATCAGTTCCAGAACATGCACACAGAATCCTTCAGCAGTTAGTGGCACTGAGTACGTTGGCAGGGTTCATTTCACCACCAACACTGGCACTAGATCTTCTTCTTTGGTCTGGCAGCCATCATTTTAATTTCTCACAATGTCCTGGAGTGATGTTATGTCAGTAATACTGTCAGAAACTTAAATGGTGGTTTCCAGTCATCCAGTGCAGATTCTGGGGACTGCTACTGTCTTATTCAATTTTCTTAAACCTGGTGTTGACTTTACTACTAATTCCAGATGTGTATAGCAGAGCTTGGAAGCGTTGCTGGACTGCCGCTCCCCAAATCTACCAGCCAGCATGGCCACTGCTGTAGTCCAAACAACTAACTTTCAAGATCTGTCATACTAACACTGTCTACTTACTCAGTGGTGGGCAAAATACACTCTGAGTTATTCAGGAGTGGTTTCAGGTTACTTTTTTTTAATAGAGGGCTTCCAGACATAAGCCCTGGCACTGTAGCCAGATACTGAGACTGAATTCAGAAGAACCCTATGTCATGTCCCTTGAGCCTGATGAGGTTATAGAGTCATAGGAGGAGGAGGACATGGCAGGAAATGGTCCTAGGGACCCTGGCACAGGTTTATCTACATCTGTGCCAGCAGGGAACACTGCCAACCTAGAGGCTTGAGTAGAGGAAGAGCCTGGTTCAAGTGGGTTGGCATCAGTCCCAGCAGAGAGTCCTGCCCACTCAGATAAGGACGAAGAAGAGAGAGACTTACCTCCACCATCGTATACCCAGCAGCAAGCTCAAAAGGAAGCCAGACATGGACCCTGTCATTCTGCCAGATTCTGTGTGCCACTCCCAGACACCAGTTTGAGTATTTTCTCTGCATGGAACTCTCTTCCTCAAGATTGGTAACTATCATCCTATCTTCCCAGACCTCTCTCTATCCAACCTTCCTGTCTTTCTTTTCAATAGCCTTGTATGGTTCTTAGGTGTGTATGGTTTGTATGTTAGCATATCCACTATGTTATTTCTAATAAAAATACTTTGCTTGACTTTAACTGGAGTGCTCTCTACAGTTAGTACTGGTATGCACAGGTAAAAAGATCCCCAAAGTTACCCTCCTTTTGAGGGTCTCTTGTTTGAGCTAATAATTCCTCCAAATCCAAAGGAGACTCTGACATTGCAGGTGGGACCCTAACATCCCCCCAACTCTTAGGGTAACACATCCTATGGAATCCTGGGATTCGGAGTTTAGGGAGGGGTATTTAGAATTCTCAGCCAGAGAGATCCAATATTCCATAGCATGCTGTGGTCGCAGTTAAAGTGCAATAAAAAAAATATAGTTGAAAGGGCTCCTATTGAAGTTGGAACCAGGAAAAGCACAAGCTAGGATGCACTGGACCCCTTCATAGATGAAAGCCTTAAACAAGATATACACTACTTTTTCTGGAAAGGGTCTTAGTTCAGCATGACCCTCAGGATTCATCAAATGCTGGAAAATAGCTAAGCTCTCTTCTTTCAACACATTGTCTTACCTACACTGAAAGACAGGCAGGTATTTCAGCAAAGAAATAGGAAGGCGTGTGGCAGTCAGGTATCAGGGAGGGAAGGAACTGTAGACTCGGGGACAGAATGAAAGGTTCCAGGGCAAACTGTCATTAGCTCATGTCTGCAAGGGTGAGTTTTAATCAAGAATGAGTCAACAGGTGACAAGCATTAAAAGGATGCAGTTACTTAGCCTGTGCTGGATAGATTATCTTCCTCTTTCATTGACATCCTTAACTGACCTGCTTTAGTAAGAAAAGATGTTTTTAAAGATATACTGAAGCTATAACTGCTGTGCTGCCATCTTACTAGTATTTGATTAACCAGCATGACATATTTAGCAAATTTGCAGCTTAATAGACATCAACAGAGTGCCAACATTGTACTACGGAGAGTTGCATTGTAACTGGGCATTTGTATTTTTCCCAGGCCTACATACATAACCAA
Source organism: Gambelia wislizenii (assembly GCA_030847615.1). Taxonomy (NCBI): domain Eukaryota; kingdom Metazoa; phylum Chordata; class Lepidosauria; order Squamata; family Crotaphytidae; genus Gambelia; species Gambelia wislizenii. Next base: position 46,699,837 of record JAUMIR010000003.1, on the reverse strand, counting down.
ATTCTAAAGATAATAGTGTTTGCCTGAATACACAAATGGTGCAATCAACCAGAACTGTTCCTTTCCCTTAGGTAAAAAGGATATCTAGAGGTTCTCTAGACTGAAATCAAACTTTATTTAATGTGCATGTAGTGAAGCAATTTATAATTTCTGATACTCAAAACAAATATGCAAAGACTTCACACACTCACACTTTATAGACATTGTGTGTGCAGGGGATATTTTATATGGCCAAGGATGCTCAGTGCTCCACCCAGCCATCAGTTCCACAGTGCTGTCAAGTTAGGATTATAGCTGTACCTATAGTAATTAAAGTTAGGGTTGGCAGGTCAGGAACATCCCAGCCCCTGTGATTTCAGGGCCAAAACCTGAGACCTAGGGTTGGCCCCTGGTAATATCACATGGCGCAGCTCCTAGTGATATCATTAAGCTTCCTAAATTAAAATAAATCACGGTTGTTATGAGCACATTATTTGAAGATGAGACACAAAGTCTAACAAATGAGAAAATATTTCTCTGGCTGGAAAGTAAGTTTTTGAAGTTCTGCACTGAACAGAAAAAGACAACGCCATACTTCTAGTTTTGTTTTGTTGTTTTTTACACACTTGCAAGCATTACTTTCAAGAACATATTGGAGTTGCAGTCCAACTAATCAAGATTTTCCAAGCTCTTCCAAGAAAAAAATCACCCTCAGCTCTGTTTTTAATTTTTGCAAGCACTGATTTCAACAGATGGGAATTATAGTTCAGCCAAACAAATTTTTCCAAGTACAAAGCAAATTTTCCAAATTCTGCTTTTAATGGGCTATTTGTAACTGCCCACAATTTTCTTTTCTTCTTTTTAAATAACCAAGTTATGGAATCCTCCCTCAGTCTCCAAATAATCTTACTAATAATAATGTTACCAATAATCAGCAAATATTTTAGGAAGGGTGAGGGTGAGGAAGAGGAGACTGTCACAGAAACAGACACTAGCAGGGCTATCTTATTTATGTGTGCTTAGCCAGGAGCAAGCCCTAATGAGCTTAATGGGACATGCAGGTTTAAAATACTAAGAATCAAAGATCTCATAGCCATAGATTCAAAGTTTCTTTGGGGTGGGGAAAAGAGAGAGAGAGAAGGGGAGTAAAAAGGTGATGAATAAAGCAAAGAAGAACTGGGGAGAGGAAATAAGAGGGAAAGGAGAAGGGAAAGTGAAGGATGAGAATGAGGAAAAAAATAATCAAGAGAACTAGTATTGGGGAAAATGAGAAAGAGGACCAAAGAGATACTAGGAGTGGGTGGGGGAGGAGAGAAAATGAAGAGAAGGAGAACAGGTTGCGCCAACTGTGAGCAGTGTCTCCAAGTGTGAGTATTCCTTTCAGGCAATCCCACCACTGTGGCAAAATCATAGAATCATAGAATCATAGAATTGCAGAGTTGGAAGAGACCACAAGGGCCATCGTGGGGGTCTTTACATTGTGAGTACCATATGTTGCAAATATTAACTTTTTGTCAAATACAGGAGGAACACATTGTAAGCCTGGAAATGTATAAACGTCCAATGAATAATTTGTCAAGGTGAGGGGATATATAATCACTGGAAATTGATACCGTAAAGAGCTGGCATGGTATAATGTGCTACAGCCTGCAGGGGCCAGCTGTGAGCAGGCTAAATGCAGCTGGCTAGCATATCTAGATTATGGCTGAGAGACAGCCATGGGAAGGAAATGTGAAGTCTTATCTGTATGGAGAAATGCGTGTGAGAACCACTAACTGTATAATCCATGACTGTACTGTATCTGTACTGTTTAACTAGATCATCCCACTCACTGGACTTTTTCGGATGTCTAAAATGCAACGGAAGCAGCCTCGCCATGTTGCGAGGCTGCTGCGCTGCAGGGCGTCCCTTTCGGATGACGCCCGTCCCTGCCAGTACTGTTGCGGTACCGCAGGGAATTTGAGTGTTATATTTCGGCGATTTTTACTCACGATCAACTTTCATGAGTAAAAATCGCCGAAATATAACACTCAAATATCCCTGCGGTACCGCAACAGTACCGGCAGGGACGGGCGTCATCCGAAAGGGATGCCCTGCAGCGCAGCAGCCTCGCAACGTGGCGAGGCTGCTTCCATTTCATTTTAGACGTCCAAAAAAGTCCACTGTCTCTTCACTTGTCATGACGTGACTTTTAGACTGTGTGCTTTCAGTCTGGACTGAAAAGTGTAGGACTACACTGCACATTGTGCTGTCTTATGTAGTCTGTATGCTGGGAGTCTCAGACTCATTGTAAGTATTTCTCCAACATGCTCTAGTAAAGAAGTAGTTTAGACACACATCTGTGTCTGTGTGCTCACTTCTTCGCCTGATAATTGCAAGTCTGCTACAACAACTTTTGCTGCCTGGTCCTCTTGATATGCTCAGAGGTACCAGTGTGCTACCATGACATAATTGTGTTGGTTTTCATGATCAGTATAGGTTTTGTACATCTGTGAACAAAAAAACCTCAGTGAACAAATATTTCACATATCTCCAGAAGTGTCTCTATGCATCTGTGTCTATACAGTGTGTGTCTATACATTATGTACATATGAGAGCCGCTATGGTGTAGTGGTTTCAGTATGGAACTAGGATTCTGGAAGCCCAGCGTTTGAATCCCCCCCTGGAAACCCACTGTATGACCTTGAGAAAGTCAGATTGTCTCATCTTAGAGGAAGGCAATGACAAACTTCCTTTGAATAAGTCTTGCTAAGAAAAACAAAACAAAACTATGATAGGGTTTGTTTCCCCTATCATATTGCTACCAGTTCCTTTCTAGGCACAATTCAAAGTGCTGGTTATGACCAATAAAGTCCTATACAGGATCAGTCCAAATGGTCTAAAGGATTGAATTTACCAATATAAACTTGCCTGAGTTTTAAGATCCATAGGGATAGGCTTTCTCCCATCCCACCATCCTCACTGGCATGTTTGGTGAGGACATGGAGGAGAGCCTTTTCAAGCTGCTCCCAGTCTGTGGAATTCCCTCCCACAGGAAGCTAGGTTGTTCACCTTTTTGTTCTCTTTCTACTGGCAGGCAGAGACCTTTCTGTTTACCCCAGCCTTTGAGTCTTAACAGAAAGGAATTTAATTGTGGTGTGTTGTATTTGTGCATTTACCATTGGTATTACATTTTAACTGCCTTTAAAAAACTGTTTTAAATTAATGTTTTTAATGTGATTATTTGTTCAACCATTAAAAAAAAACTTTTGCACTACCTATAGTTTTAACTATATGTTGTATAAAGTCAGATGGTTGGCTTCCTTGGATCCCTTATTGGAAGATAGGTGGGATGTATATTAAATAAATAAAAAAGATAATAGGTTCACCATAAGTCAGAGCTGACTTAAAGGCACATAACATATATGTCAGTGTACATATACAGTGTAGTATAATGATATAAGTGTTGCAATAATACTCTGGGAGACCAGGGATCAAATCCCCACTCAGGCATGGAAACCCAGTGGGTGGCTTTGGGCAAGTCACACTCTCTCAGCCCCCTCTGATAATAGATATATCTGAGAGAAAAGCAAACCCCCTCTGAAAAAACCTTGCCAAGAAAACCCAATTATAGGTTCACTGTAGGGTCACTCTAAATCAGAAACAACTTGAAGGTACACAATAAAAACATATGTAGTATTATTAGCAAATGGTATTATTATTATTATTATTATTATTATTATTTTAAATCTTGAGTTAAGTCTTAGGGGTCTGTGGCAACAAAAGATATTTGAAGGAGGCCCTGTTAATGAAAAGGTTAAGAGCCACTGTATTAGACTACTGTGTGAACTGAAGCCCAAATAAGCCCAAATAAGCAGGTTTGTGCTTATTGTGCTAAATTCCTTTCCCTTCTGAACACTTCAAATTAGGTGCCATTTGTCTTTAATATTTTCCCCACAGGCTACTGTCACGTGTTGTTCCTTTTATGTAAATGTCAGTTTTCTAATGGTTTATGATTAAAACAGCCATAGTCAATTATACGTGAGAGACTCTTTCCCCAGAACTGTCCTAAAAACCCAGAATGCTGTAGAATTAAAGACAAATGATTTAAGAAAGCTTCAGCATTCAATGCAGATCTTGCCTGAACCTTGTTATGTTTGCATCTAGCCACAGTTTAAAGAATTCATAAAGTCTACTGTAACTCTCTTGTTTAGTAATAATTAAAATGCACATTTCAATGCTCTGATGACTTAAGTCTTTAAAATCTGTGCTAGTCCTGTGCCTTTTTAGTCAAAATGATTAAGTGGAAAATTGCCATAAATGTTTCCTGGGTGAGGTAAATTAAAGATAATTACATCAGATTAAGTAGAGGTGCAATTGAGAGACACCGGTTGTGTTTTACGCTAAGTATTTACTTTGTAAAATATCACTAAGGATGTCTTTATTGAGAAAAGACTTTGATATTTTCTTTGATAAATGGTATCATTTATGAATAACTGTGGGCATTTTGTGGGCAAAATACAGCATGCATTTTCTGGGCAATTCAAGATGGTTAAGAAAGATGACCCAGGAATTCCAGATGGTTAAGAAAGAAGGCCCAAGAATTCAAGTAGTTAAGAAAGAAGAGCCAGGAAAACTGTAAATGAAAACAAAGAGAGCTGTAACCCTGAGGGAGCATCCTGGAGGACAGTCACTGTCAGGAGCAGACCACGCTCAAGGGATTTGGAACTGCTCCAACTAAGCTATCTCTTCCACCATCTTCTGAGGATAACGGGTGGGGAAGAGGTGCAAACAGGAGACCAGCAGCAAGAGACATTGCATGCCAAGGAAGGAACTAATCTAACCACCAACTGCAGCAAGAAGAAAAGAAAGGTGCTGGTGGGAGGGGATTCATTGCTCAGGAGTATAGAGGGAATTGTGTGCCAGCCAGACAAGATGAATTGGGAAGTGTGCTGTCTTCCTTGCATGTGTGTTCAGGATGTCACTACCAAGTTGCTGAAGCTCCTGAAGAACACAGAGCAGCACCCTTTTCTTCTGATTCACGTGGACATCAATAACACTGCAAAGAAGACCTTTGAGAAGATCACCTTAGACTATAAAGCCCTGGGTAGAAAAGTGAAGTATTTAGAGGCACAGGTGGTATTCTCACCACTTCTACCAGTGAAAGATAGAGGACCACAAAGGAACAGGAAGATACTGCAAGTGAATGACTGGCTATGCAGATGGTGTCAATGGGAGAGGTTTGGCTTCTGAGAGCATCATATTCATTTCTTAGACAAAGGACTACTGGCTACAGATGGGCTCACAAAAAACGGGGAAGAATATCTTTGGCAAAACCATAATGAATCTGATCAAGAGGGCTTTAAACTGTGGGAATTGGCTATGATATTTTAAACATCTGTCCAAAAGCAAGCTCTAAACACAAGTATGTGAAATCTAGAGGAGAAGCTGAGGGAAAGAATGGGAGGCTCAGTAAAACTCACAGTAGAATAAAAGATGAGAATAAACAATGCTTTTGATGTCTATATGTCAGGACATTGGGACATACAGTAGATTTATCCTATAAAGAGCTGAGAAGTTGCAAACAAGCTGCAAAGTTAGCTAAGTAAATATATCAATATTGACTGAGCCCAGGAGCTGAGCTGGTGCAGGGCTGACTGGGGGAGGTGCTAGGAACTCTGCAGAGCTGGGTATTTAGTTTATCCCATGGAGCTGAACTGAGTAGTTCTGTGTTGAATTTCACAGAGAGATATTTTTCTTTTGAATGCAGTATATATCTATAAATACTCTTCATTATGCTATCATCCGACACTATACACTAATGCACTGAGTTTGGGAAACAAACAAGATGAGCTTGAAGTCCTAGTGCAGGAAAGTAAATATGACTTCTTGGTTTCATGACCTGTAGTAAACACCTACCACAGTGTTGTTTTTCTTTCTCCATTTTTTTAGACAAGTTGGAGCAAGTTCAGAGAAGGGCAATGAGGATGATACGAGGTATGGAGAACAAAACATATGAGGACAAATTGAAGGATCTGCCCACATTCAGCTTAGTGAAGTGAAGACTGGGTGTGTGTGACATAATTGCACTCTTTAAATACTTCAAGGGCTGCCACAAAAAGGAAAGTGCAGGCTTGTATTCTGCTGCCTCAGATTAAACTAGATTTAATGGTTTAAATTATAGGAGGGTAGATTTTGATTGAACATAAGAAAGAACTTCTTGACAATGAGAGTGGTTTGCCAATAGAACCACTTGCCTAGGGAGGTGGTGGGGTCTCCTTCTCTGGATGTTTCCAAAAAGAGGCCGGACAGCTACCTGCTGGGGATACTCTAGGTGGAGATACTGCATAGAACAAGGGTTAGACCCAGTGGCCCATAGGACCTTTGCATGATTCCATGATGTGGATTAACTGACATTGTCTTTGTCTGTTAATGTAACCCAACTGTAGCTTAGTAAACATGCCACTTTACAGGATGATCCTGTTTTTCATTTGTTAGTTAAAATGTGTGTGCGTGTCTCTCTCTCTGGCTTTTCTTCGCAAACGAAGATTCAGGAAGGACTCATCCCGCGCCTTCTGCAAGCGCGCTGATGACTAAAAAGGCCAATCCGAGATAAACAAGTCCGGTTGCAAAAAGCGCAGCAGAAGGACTCCTTGGGTGATGTTTTTGGGTTGTGATTCTTTCTGCGTTGTCGTTTCTCTTCAAGACTTGTTCGTCGTGAGTTCTCAAATAAGGCTGCAGCATTGTGGATATTGCGTCTCCATGCCTCCCGATGTGAGGCCAGGGCGGACCACTGTTGGTGATCAATTTGGCCAAGCCTGAGATGTTGTTTCAGGGAGTCTTTGTATCGCTTTTTTGGAGCGCCCCTCTTACGCTGACCCGTGGCGAGTTCACCGTAGAGTAGTATTTTTGGGAGGCGATGGTCCTCCATCCTAGAAACGTGACCTGCCCAGCGCAGCTGTGTTCTCAATATCATGGCCCCAATGCTGGTGATCCCTGCTTGTTCAAGGACAGCAACATTCGTCACATAGTCAGTCCAGTGTATATTTAGGATTGTGCGTAGACAGCGCTGATGAAAGCGCTCGAGGAGTCGTAGGTGGTGGCGATAGGTGACCCATGTTTCAGATCCATAAAGGAGGATAGACAGTACGATGGCTCTATACACACTGATTTTTGTGCTTTGCCTCAGGTGTTTATTGCTCCAGACTCTTTTGTGAAGTCTTCCAAATGCACTATATGCCTTTGCTAATCTGTGATCGATCTCTTTGTCAATCTTGGCATCTGAGGAGATGATGCTTCCCAGGTAGGTGAACTGCTGAATGGACTTGAGCACTGATTTGCCGACGGCAATGTGGGGATGGTGGTGTTCGTCCTGTGGTGCAGGCTGGTAAAGAACTTCTGTTTTCTTCAGGTTGACTTCTAGCCCAAACAGCTCTGCAGCTGTTGCAAAGCAGGACGTTAGGCGCTGCAGAGCTGCTTCTGTGTGGGCAACAAGGGCAGCATCATCGGCAAAGAGCAGCTCACGGACTAGATAGTTTAGAGTCTTAGTGTGAGCCCTCAGACGGCTTAAGTTAAACAAGCTACCATCAGTACGGTAGCGTATATAGATGCCGTCGTCTTCTTCAAGCTCTGCCATAGCCCTTTGGAGCATCGTGCTAAAGAAGATTGTAAATAAAGTTGGTGCAAGAACACAACCTTGCTTCACTCCATTAGTTATTAGAAAGGGCTCTGAAAGAGCATCGCCATATCTGACTTGACCACGCTGGCCCTCGTGTAGCAAGATAATCATTTTAAGGAATTTGGGGGGACATCCGTGTGTATCTTAAATGACAAATGCCCCATGGTGGTTTACAAATGACTTTTTTTTTAACAGTCTAAACAACTAAATAAACTGGAGTGGTATCAAAATCTTACAATATTAGAATATTAAGAATTTTTAGAGCCAGTAAGTAAACTTAAAAAGTAAAAGCAAAGATAAAAATTATAAGCAAAGACTGAATGCCTGCTGGAAAAAAGCAGAATGTCTTAGAATAGCATCTAAATGTTACTAATGAGGATGTCAGACCCATCTCCTTTAGGAGGAGGCATTCAACAAATAGCAGAAGGTACTGCACCCTGCTAATGAAGACAAATAATGTGCAAACTAGGCACATACATATAAAATAGCCGATCGATCAAGTCAGCATGTACTGAGGGCTACCATTAGTGTTTAACCCAGAAGACAGTATTAAGCAAGAGAGAACTAATTACAGGAGCATACCCTCCAACATGTTACAGATGAAAACTAGAATACCTGTGTCCAAGCAGTATCAGAGTGTGGTCAAGATGGCAATAGTTAGTAATGAGGAAGAACCCATCTGCTAAAAGAGGCTGCAGCAGTTTCCTTTTTGATTGGGAAGAACAACATTTTGCCTGCTCCTCTCCCCCTGCTGAGTTAACTGAGTGTAAACTACTTTTATACTTTGAACAAAGTCTCTGGCTTTTCTTCGCAAACGAAGATTCAGGAAGGACTCATCCCGCGCTTTCTGCAAGTGCGCTGATGACTAAAAAGGCCAATCCGAGATAAACAAGTCCGGTTGCAAAAAGCACAGCAGAAGGACTCCTTGGGTGATGTTTTTGGGTTGTGATTCTTTCTGCATTGTCGTTTCTCTTCAAGACTTGTTCGTCGTGAGTTCTCAAACAAGGCTGCAGCATTGTGGATAGTGCGCCTCCACGCCTCCCGATGTGAGGCCAGGGCGGACCACCGTTGGTGATCAATTTGGCCAAGCCCGAGATGTTGTTTCAGGGAGTCTTTGTATCGCTTTTTTGGAGCGCCCCTCTTATGCTGACCCGTGGCGAGTTCACCGTAGAGTAGTATTTTTGGGAGGCGATGGTCCTCCATCCTAGAAACGTGCCCTGCCCAGCGCAGCTGTGTTCTCAATATCATGGCCTCAATGCTGGTGATCCCTGCTTGCTCAAGGACAGCAACATTCGTCACATAGTCAGTCCAGTGTATATTTAGGATTGTGCGTAGACAGCGCTGATGAAAGCGCTCGAGGAGTCGTAGGTGGTGGCGATAGGTGACCCATGTTTCAGATCCATAAAGGAGGATAGACAGTACGATGGCTCTATACACACTGATTTTTGTGCTTTGCCTCAGGTGTTTATTACTCCAGACTCTTTTGTGAAGTCTTCCAAATGCACTATATGCCTTTGCTAATCTGTGATTGATCTCTTTGTCAATCTTGGCATCTGAGGAGATGATGCTTCCCAGGTAGGTGAACTGCTGAACGGACTTGAGCACTGATTTGCCGACGGCAATGTGGGGATGGTGGTGTTCGTCCTGTGGTGCAGGCTGGTAAAGAACTTCTGTTTTCTTCAGGTTGACTTCTAGCCCAAACAGCTCTGCAGCTGTTGCAAAGCAGGACGTTAGGCGCTGCAGAGCTGCTTCTGTGTGGGCAACAAGGGCAGCATCATCGGCGAAGAGCAGCTCACGGACTAGATAGTTTAGAGTCTTAGTGTGAGCCCTCAGACGGCTTAAGTTAAACAAGCTACCATCAGTACGGTAGCGTATATAGATGCCGTCGTCTTCTTCAAGCTCTGCCATAGCCCTTTGGAGCATCGTGCTAAAGAAGATTGTAAATAAAGTTGGTGCAAGAACACAACCTTGCTTCACTCCATTAGTTATTAGAAAGGGCTCTGAAAGAGCATCGCCATATCTGACTTGACCACGCTGGCCCTCGTGTAGCAAGATAATCATTTTAAGGAATTTGGGGGGACATCCTAGTCTTTCCAGGATCTGCCACAGACCTTTCCTACTCACGGTGTCGAAGGCTTTGGTGAGGTCGACAAATGTTACATAGAGACCCTTGTTCTGCTCCCTACATTTTTCTTGCAGTTGCCTAAGGGCAAATACCATGTCTGTAGTACTTCTATTGGCTCTGAAGCCACATTGGCTTTCAGGGAGAAGTTCTTCTGCAATCCTGTTTTGAACAAAGTAAGCTGAGGACAAATGGGGGAAGTGGGAAGAGAAACTGGGACTTTTTCAAAGCAGGTGGAAAAGTGTGATAGCAGAGGATTGATTGGAATTGTCCATGCCAAATCAGGACAGTTGGAGGGTATGCAGGAGTAGGACTAGATTACTCTAAGAGTGCCAGACCTGGGATTTTCTCAGAAATTTCTCAGTAGTCATTGCTAGATCACTGACAGAGTTGAATTGGATGAATGAAAAATTTCCATTGCCTTTGGAAACATTATCGTTCATCCTCTCATACCCCATTGTCTCTTTAACATGAGCTGGGACTACATGAGTACTAATCGGTTTGGAAGAGAAATGGGAAACAGCTAATGCAAAAGAAGGACTGACTGTATTTCAGTTTAGGACACTTGGAGATCATGAGGCTGGGAAACAGCCTGGACACACCAGAAAGAATCATGTGGTTTCTGGAAAACAAACTGGCAATGATAGAATAACAGTGATGACCAGAGTTTCTTGTAGGCCCTTGTGCCATATATATATATATATATTTGGATGGCAGGGCATGCCAATTAAGTTTTATTCTAAATCAGTATCCAGTTACATCTGATAGATGATTAAAATTTTCAACAGATCAACTCAAATTCTACTTTGTAGTTTGTTGTTAGGTGGCTTCAACTTATCTCTGACCTATGGCGAGCCTACCATAAGTTTGCCTGGCAAGATTTATTCACAGGAGGTTTGCCACTGTCCCACTTGAAGGCAGAGAGAGTGTGACTTGCCATGAATTGCCATTGCTCAGCAGGGATTTGAACCCTGGTCACCCAGAATCCTAGTCCAACACTCAAACCACAATACCATCCTTGCTCTTACATTGTATATTAGATGGTACTGAAATGAATGCCACTAGAAAAGTAGACAATACATGCTGCAGACTTTAACAATTAGGAGTGTAGCAACAGTAGTAGCTTCACTAACAGCAGCAAGAACTGTCTTTGTAGACACATCCTCCTGTCTCAGCTCAACATGCACACAGAAAAAAAATTAAATGGAGGAAGGGATGGGGAGAACACAAAAGAAAGGTGACAGGACCTTTAAGGAGATTTTCGGACGGCTAAAATCAGCCTCTTGCCGCGCAAGCAGCCCCTGGAACAGTAACGAGGCTGCTGCGCGGCAAGGGTCCATTTTGGATGACGCTGTTTCTCTCTCGGTGTCTTCCATGACTGTTGCGGCCAGCATTGGAGGCGGCCATGCTGTTTTTTACTCACAAACAACTTCCGTGAGTAAAAAACAGCGCGGCCGCCTCCAATGCTAGCCACAACAGTTACGGACGATGCCGAGAGAGAAACGGCATCGTCCAAAATGGACCCTTGCCGCGCAGCAGCCTCGTTACTGTTCCGCAGGCTGCTTGCACGGCAAGAGGTTGATTTTAGCCGTCCGAAAATCTCCTAAGACTGGTGGGATTTTTTAGCATGAGCTTTTGTGGATATAAACCCACTGAGGGGTATTAATGCATCAGGTATAAAGCATATTTATACAGTTGGGATGGGATAGGATGTAATAGGATCCATAAATGAAAATCATGTCCCTTGCCATAAACTTTCAAAAGGCTGGGCAAGGTGATACAGTTCTTTCAGATCTTTACAGTGGTCAGTTAGCGAGAATGTGTGAAAGCCATATACAGTTGTCCCTTCATATTCACTGGAGTCTGTTTATCTCAGGTCAATGTAACCTAACCTAACCTATTCACAGTATAGGATATTCAGATTATTACTAATAATGTTTTTGCAGGAGGAGGGTTACAATGAGCCCCCCCCCAATGATGGGGGCCCCTGTGGCTGCAGGTGCTGCCAGGCCCTTAAACTGGCCCTGTATGTTCCCAGGCTTACTGCAAATACATGAAACAGCATATAATAGTGAACTGCCATAGAATACCACATTGGAGAACATGGCTAGAACAACTTGTGGCATCTAGAACAACTCCATGGTTGACTTCTGGTGGAAGCTGACTATAGAGTTGTGCTGTAGGACCTCCCAATGCCTACAGAGACCACCTCCACTGCAACTCTATGGTCCTCCAGATGCCTAGAGAGACCTTCCCCCCAGAACAGTGGGTAAGTGAAATTGTGGGGGCCAATGCTGCATAAACAGGGGAAGACCTGTAATTTTCTTGTTCAAGGACCATGGCCTGTAAATCTCTTACTGTATGTCCAGGAAGGTTGAAATGTTCTGCAACTAGTTTTGGGGTATTGCCATTTCTAATGTCAAATTTATGTCCATTTATCCTCTTGTGTAGACTGTCCTGTTTGTCCAATGTAGAGTGCAAAGGGGCATTACTGGCATAGGATGGCATATATCCCATTGGAGAAAGAGCAAGTAAATACACCTCTGATGTTGTGATGTTATCAGTCCTGGGGTCAGTTACACAGCAGAATAAAGTGTGCGAAATTCCAGCTTATCATCCTTTCACACCAGCACTGCATAGTTTACATGATTGAGTGCTAAATTAGTTGATCCAGTGAGTTTTCAGCTTTGTAGTTCACACAGACATAGGTGGGGGGCATCACCTTCAGATCACAGGCTATCTGACTGTCATTAAAGGCCAGGCAGGAGTTGGGGAGGGAGCAAGGAGGGGTGGCAATGTGAGGGGGAAGAGGACTCTGAAAGAGGCTCCGTAGCTTCCAGCCAGAGAACAGCAGAGAAAGCAACCAAAAAAGAAGGGAGACCACCGGGGGGGGGGGAGAGGAATAATGACAAAGGAGGCAAGGAAAGCAGGCTAGATCCCCCCTTCCCCTCACCCACTGTACCTCTCTCTCTCTCTCTCTCTCTCTGTGTGTGTGTGTCTCACACACAAGAACATGATCACAGCAGGGTGAGGGAATGAATATCCGGTGGAGCAGATCATCTCTCTCTCTCTCTCTCTCATACACACACACACACACACACACACACACACAGGAACAGTAATTATGGCTAAGTGGAAAGCAAACCGGGAGGCAGACGGAGTTTGAGACTCCTTGCATCTCTTGCAAGTCCACCCCCTCCTTGGTCAGTCCAACCAATCACGGCTCAGCTCTGCTGTGGCTGTTTCGGGAAGATTGCTGGTAGTTCACACAGACTTTTGCGAAATGGTAGTTCACACAATCAATAGTGTGCTAAGTCATGCTACTTTTCAAAAAGTCGGGGAAAATAGTGAAAGCTGATACTGCGTGACTTATGGTGGTTTTTGTGTGTGTGTGTGTGTGTGTGTTTTGTTTTTTGTTTGTTTGTTTGCTTCCCTCCTTCTGAATATGGTGATTTTGATCTGAAAGATGTGGGAAATATTAGGACCCTTTGTGAATTCTTAAAGGATTTATTTTGCCTTGTAAACGACCCCCCTGTAATATTGCTGCCAGAATAGATGTGGGGATAGCGTTAACCTCTGAGTTTGGGACAGGGTCTTGACCCTGTTTCACCATCCAAGTTAGGTATCCTGTTCTGTGTCATCGTTTAAGATTTGGAGGCTATCTGTAGGCCAAAAAAAGTATGCCTCCCAGAGTTTATGAGAGGACTGTATTATTCTCCAGAACTGGTTGTAGCTCACTGATGAAAGTGAATCATATGGCTATGATCACAAGAACATGATCCCAGGAGTAGCAATAGTACTAGCAGCAGCAACCATTGTCATACACACATCTTTTGTTTCAGCTTCATGCACATAGAATGACTGGGTAACATCGTGAGTATGACTTTGGGGAATGATGGGAATGGAAGAATACATGTATAACACTTATTTAAAGACATGCTCTCCTCTTCCAGCAACAATCTGTATGCACGCAGTTGCAAAGTGAAACAAATGCCTAAAATCAAGAGCACATTTCAAAGCTACCGTACTCCTTTGCATGCAGTTGTCATTGTCATTATTGTGGCAGTAGTAATGATAACAGGAACAACACTACACACAGCAACATTATACATGCAACATTTGGGAAGATAGAAATGGAAACAGAGCAGCCAGTCTATTCCTATTTGTACACATCATTCACACACAACTATCAATTCTTTCCCCTCCACCACTCATGGTTGCTCCTACCAAATGCTGTTTTCTCTTCCTTTGCCACCCTGATGCAACCTCTACTGCCTTGCTTCACCCTCCTCTCCACAGGAATGAATAGGAGTGTAGCTAAACTAAATGAATGAATGGATAAATGAACTCGTGTGTGTGTGTGTGTGTGTGAAAAGAATGAGATCATGGATAGCATTCAAAGTGAATAGTTCTTATTAAGGAAATTTCCTCAAGGAAAATGCAATGTAGGATATGAAGAGGAAGCTTTATAGAAAGCCTTGGCCAGCTGTAGTTAAAAATCACTTGAGAAAGGAGGATGTTTGGTGGAGATTATTAACTTAACCACTTCTGATTGCCTCCTTTTCATAAGAAATACTCACCACCTTCTTGTAGAGTTGGCAGAGAAGGCTCAAACTGGCAAGGAAAGACAGGGTGTTATGGCAATGATTGGTGTCCCTCCCCTCCCACATCAGCACTGCTGCTACTTGCCCTGAGACTGGGAGAACTCCTGTTTTCCCCTCCAGTGAGGCAGCCTTGGAAAGTGCACCAAGCCATCTTTTCTCTCCCATCACCTTGGCACAAGACTTATTTATCTTCTTAAGCAGGATGGAGTTACTGATATGTTCTTAATTGCATTTGTTGTCAAGTCAAATGTGTGTGGGGGGGGAGAGAAAAGAAAGAGGTTTTATGGTGTTTTTGGTCACTGGATGCAACAAGAGTAAGCTGCAACACATGTAAGCTGCATGAGTGAGGTGCAAGTGTGCACATGACATTCAGTGGCAACTACAGGAGCACCTATGGGGAGGGACAAAAATGAGAGAATTGCCCCCCCATAAGAGTTCTGCCCCTGCCTCATGAAATTTTATTTCAATCCCCAAATTTTTAACATCACAGTAACTTAAAATCTGCATTCAGAAATAGAGGTGAGGCATCCAAAGGAGATCGGGCAAAGTTACCCAGGGAATGCAAACACAGTAGATATAAGAGTTCTAAGCAGTGATGTATTCAAGTCTTTTTCTCTAAATCTCATGTCAAGTCTCAAGTTTCTACCTTCAGGTCTAAAGCTGAGTCTCAAGTCCTTGCAAGATACTTCAAGGGTGTGTCTATATGAGGCAAAAAAATAAAAAATAAAATTGTGGCTTGCTCCACAGTAATGGCTATTCAAAGCAGCTGCTATTTGTCTGTGACAAATTTGTCACAAATTTGCTATTTGTGATCTGCTGTTTTTGGCAGATCACAGGCATGTGAAGCTGTCCCCGTTTGCTGTGCAAATGGGCATGCCTGCAAATCAAAATTGTGGCTGCCAGTGAATTACTTGCATTTTTACTTGCCTCAATTTGCTGCTGCTGGACAATATTTATTTTTTTTTAAAAAAATATCCAAGGTGCAAAAGAGCAATCTTTCACTTTAATAAGACGGCTGCCAGACTTAACTGTCAGCTATTTTGCGGTCTGGGGAGGGCGTCCAATGGCAAGTTTGCATGGCTGCTGCCATGATGAACATCTTCTTCCCAGCAGGCCACATGGCCCCCTGGTACTGAGAAGAAGCCATCATTGTGGCAGCCAATCAGTTTGAAGCCCAGGCTTTGAGCTGATTGGCTTGGAAGTCCCATTTTGGTGGCCAATCGTCTGGAAGCTCTGGGCTTCGAACTGAATGGCTGGGGGGAAGCCTGCTGTCCTGCTGCAGGCTTCACTCAGGTCTAGCAACCGGGTATATTTTCCCAATGCATCACTGCTTCCCATAGTTGCTCTCGGTGAGCTGACCCACCCACCCACCCACCCTTTGGTCATTCGTTGTTTTTTTCCTGTGTTTATCTGCTTCGTTGTTACGTGTTTTTTTCTTTGTCACAACTTTTGGGGGTGGTTGGCATGGGTCCTGGGTCCAGGGTCATTTGTTTTGTGTGTCTCCCTCACTGGAGGTAGTGGAGGTCCCCTTCCAGGTAACGGGAGCACCAGCTGGGAAAGCATGCAAGGTTCCGGGGCATGTGTCTTCAGGGGTGCCTCTGGCAGTAGGGGTAAGGCCTGCAGGCATCAGTCCTGCAGGGCCTCCCTCCTGCTCTCCAGGAAGCTGGCAGTAGGCCGGCAGCAGGTTCATCGGCCAACAGGCGGGTTGGTCAATGCCTGGATCCGGACCATGTGTTTATGCCAATGAACTGCAATGAGATGACACAACCCACTAGAAAACATGATCATGTTCAGTAAAGTGGAAGGATATAGGAAAATAGGAAGATCACATAATAAATGGATTCATTCAATCAAGGAAGCCATGGTTGCCTTCTGGAAATATTTGTGTTGTCTTTGCTTAGAGTGTATTCATACAACTAAATTAATTTATATTTTTCCACCATGATACCTACAGGTATTGTTCAATATCTGTTCAAAGCACAGGTTCAATTTGAAAATATTCAAAAATCTAGACTTCCAAAAAAGGTTGCCAGACCATTTCAGACAATCTAAGAATTGTCTAATTCTAATAATGCACTTACTAAGAAAGCCCTTGCAGGTGACTGAAAATTCATCTTATGAAGGTGAAAACCTGTTAAGGATATGAAGAAAGTTCAACAGTTCATTATTTATAGTTAAGACAGGTTGTCTTGACATGGCAAGGCAATCTGTCAAGATTCTCCAGACCCATAAGGCTTCTTGTCTCCTGTGTGAGAGCAAGGGACCAAGTGCTCCCCCATCATTCTTTATGCAATCCACACATAAAATTCTCTGTTAACATTTTCCTTTGTGAAGCTAGGGCAACACACACAGTTGTGGGGGGAGGGGGAGGGGGAGGGGAGTATAGGCTAACTGTTCATATAGTTGCAAACAGGCCATCTAGTACTTCTGAATCTTAATAGTCCACACAACAAGGCAGAAGTTACCACAGTACCAAATTATCTCACTTTCTCCTGGGAAGGAGAAAAAACTGTGTGAATTTTCTTTCAGTGTATTAAGATTTATGTCACTAAAATCTGGGCTGTCTATCTTGGCTGGAATAAGTTAATGTGTAGCACTTCAAATTGAGTGCAACTCCCACCAGCTCAATCCAGCACAGTCAATTACAACAAGGGGTGATGGGAATTTCAGACAAACATCTTTGAGAAGGCCAGATGTTTCCCTCCCTGATTTACAGATCTCTCTCTCTCTCTCTCTCTCTCTCTCTCTCTCATTCTGTAAGTAATAGGGAAAAATTTGCACTGGGAGTATGTGCATTACTTTTATTACCTCAAAGCAGAATTCTTCATTGGAAGAAGTCTCCTAACAAGTCTTTCATAAATCAGAATGTCACAATTAGGGGGCAAATGTGAGATTACAATGAACCAATGAATTGTATCAAGGGAATATGTAGATAAGTCTGGTGATTCAAAGAAAGTAAGAGATAACTTTCATAGAAGAAATGTCTCCCTTGCCTTGACCTCAACAGGAAGGCATCACAAACACACTAAGGCATCAAACACTCATACATTCATCCAACATTCATTATAAGTGAGATGTTTCAGTACTTCCATGCTTGCTTATTTACTGTTATTTCTAAAAGTTATATTTAGCCTGTGATTAAATAATGCATGATGAACAATTTCCCCTTTGATCCCATCATACAGCTAGCTGCAAGTTAGAAGGAAGAACTTGACTTACAGAAGCTGCAATGTCATGTTTTAAAATTGTAAAATATGGAAACTGGCAGCTAATGGGTATATAGAGGACAGCTATACACCACTGAACATACCTGATTTGAGAGCAGCACTTGCTGAAAAGAGGCACAGAAAAGGTGGCATGTTTTTCTGACAAAGGGCACAGTTGTTGCTAGAACTGGAGGACTGCTGAATGGCAAGCAGATCTATTATCTGTAATGATAGCAATTACTGCTTTTCTACATTCCCCACAGTAGGATTTAAAATATATTTGAAAGGAACTGACATTTCCTGCAGATGTTTCCACATTCTCTTATCGAGGGGACTGGACAAAGCACTCTTGAAAACTCTGTGATGTTGGCATATAAGGAATAAAACTGAACTACATGACAGCCCTACACATTGCTTTCACTCTACACCCCTATGCTGTCCCTTTACATCATAATGTAAAGGAACAGAAAAGCGGGTATTTTATATTTGAAACAAAACAGGAAAGCAATATGTGACTGAGAACTAAATCACTGTTATTCTCTATCACACTTCTTTAGTTATATTTGTGTTACTATAATTTATTAAATATACTCAGAGTGGCGACTTTGAGCCATCAGTGTGATTCAGCAGCAGGAAAGACAAATGTAGTCAATGAAGAATTTTAAGAACAAGCACTTTTAGCAGGGACAGAATAATATCACAGGACAGAGCCACATCTAAATTTTGCATATCTTTTAGACCATGAACCTGATAAATGAAACATGAATAAAATTTAAAGTTGGGATAGCAATTTTCTTCTTGCAGTATAGATTCAAAACAGTCAGATATTTATTTTAAGTAAAGATAAAAGCAGGAAGAGATTAGAGTGTGGAAAGCCCTGGGTAGCATTTGTATCAAGATGTTGTTTCAGGGAGTCCTTATATCGCTTTTTTGGAGTGCCCCTATTATGCTGACCCACGGCAAGTTCACTGTAGAGTACTATTTTTGGGAGATGGTCCTCCATCCTAGAAACGTGTCCTGCCCAGCGCTGAATAAAGCAGACATGATCAAAACAATCTCAAAGATTCTATCCACAGTTTTGGACTGTCTGAATCAAGAATATCTGGAAAAGTTTAGCATAACTAGGAATTGCAAAAGCTCTGAAGCACCAATCCAACAGAGCTGACCTATCAGGTAGAATGAAATGACTGTTTCAGGTAGCAGATGTTGGGGTGGCAGCAGGTCCTCACCATTCCCATTGAATCCGCCAAGTTAGCCTGTTGTATAAACACTAATTTCCTAATCTACCTTGCTGTCCTCAGGTACAGAATGTCATGCTTTCAGCACTGCTGATAGGAAATTGCCAGTCTAATTATGTGTATGGAGTATGCATATGGAAGAAGGGGTGCCATCTTGTCCATTTATTTAGGCAGCCAAATATCTTGGTCAGGCCCTGGCCAGGTGACACTAGACCATTCATTTCCTCTTCCTCTTCCACTTAACCTTGTACAGAATACTGCCACTCTGGTCAGCAATAGCAATAGTTTTCTGTTCCTTGCAGGGCAAAAAAAAAAAAAAAAAAAAGTTTTCCCACAGTTCTTAACACTGTTTCAAAGCTTCTCCTCTTTAAGAGACATGCAGCAGCCTTTCTCGCTGCAAGCCATCCCAACAGGAAGTTCCCTTTCTCCAAAGATATTTAGAACCAGACCTCAAAATAAAGTAGCTTCCCCACCCACCCACACACACATTTTAACCTGATGCATAGAAGATAGGAAAAATAAGATTGTTCTAAACCGAAAACCCGAAACATGTAATCTTCTCTTGCAGGGTAATTGTTCTGGCTTCTTGAACATTTTTTCTTCCCCTATTTACACCTGTTTGTTCAGTATTTTTTTTTAAAGAGTTCCTGCACCAGACATTTCTGACGTTTCTAAATAGCCCTTAAACAAGACTTCTAAAATATACATGGGTTGCAATGTGTTAAACTTTTTTAACTAATAAAACATCCATCAATCGAGCATCTTGAGCCTCTCCAGTTTCTCCTGTGGATTTTACTGGGTGCTCCTCATTTTTTGCTTCTTTTGCAATACCTTTCTTGGCTATCAGTGATATTGCTGGTACATATTAGTAAAATTTACCTGTGTTCATAGGGCCCCATCTTTATTTCCCACAGATGAGTGTCCATCTTTACTTCACACAGACAGAGGGGCACATACCATGACTGATATTTGAGCAAACTAGTAAAAAAAGGAATACTAAATAAAATAAGTAAAGGAAAGTACTGTAATTATGTAGCAAAGAACATTTAGGGGGTTGTCTAGATGGTGAAAATACTCCTCATAGTATTTGAAGAAAATACCTTTTGTTCCAATAGGATCCCACATCATTTCACCATATTTGGAAGGAGGGGGACCAAAAACTCCAAATACTCAGCAGGAAAAGCCTTTGAAGCTTTTCCCTAAGTTTTTTTTTAAACCTCCAAAGGAAATGCGCATTCCTGCTCATTGGGACAAACGAATCATTTTGCTGAACTTTCCTGAGAAGAGCAGAAGTGGAAAGCTGATTGAGCAGATGTGCACGGAGGGGCGGGGGAAGCTTGCTGGCACCCAGAACTGCCATGTTGGATTTTCACCATAGCAATCGTGTACTGATGCCATGAAACAGCCTTTTTAAAATATTGTTTATTTAAGCAGAAGAGCGTACTTCCACACCTTGGATTTCTTTTTGTATTGTTGTTGTGTTTTTTTGTTTTGTTTTTAAATACTGTTCCACAGTGGCAACTGGTGAGAATAAAAATGCAAGTAATTCGCTCGTGCCCGCCATCTTGATTTGCAGGCATGACTGAACATCAAATGTGTATGGCTTTGCATGCCTGTGATCTTGAAAAAAAAAGCCATGTAGACAAATGAAATCTGCTGTGCATTAGCATTAGTATGCAACAATCCACATTATATTGCTTTGTATAGACAAGCCCTAAGGTTTGTCTATAATCTCCATATGTCAAATTCAAGAGGCCACATCTAAGGGTTGAATTCAATCAGATTGTGTATTCCCAGCAGTTAGCATGCTTTTCCTTTTGACAATGTGATTTCCTGGCACATGTGTGCTTCAGCAATAAGACTTGCAAATTAAGCTTGTGTTTCTCCTTCCAATGACCAATCACAGAACAAAAGATTCTTAAAGGCAATATACAGAGTTCAGAGAAAACATGTGCTAGGACAATCAGAATCCTTTGATCACTGAAGAGAGCACTGCTTCTAAATACATAATAAGCATATTGTCTAGTTTGACCCTAAGATATTAGAAATAATAGAGTATTCGGGGGCTATCCTCCAGGAAAGAAGAGTTCTCAACTCAAGCCTCTGAGTTAAGAATCATAGAAAACAGATAAATCTCCATCAAGAAGAGAGTATAGGTGAGATGGCTGTTAGAGAAAAGATATTTTTTCAGAACCAGGGTTTATCTAGTTAATTTCTTGACAAACATATCTACAAACATGCACACTTGAACATAGGAAGCTTCCATTAATTATTAATTGAACAGATGGGAAATCCTCCTAGAATATGCACTGGTGGTGGGGTGGGGGTGGGGATTTCCTGATCATATTTCTACATTGTTCTATTCAGCAAAACTCAGATAGAGGTATAACCACTGGGTTGGTTTTTTTTCTCTTTTCCTTTCTGCTTAGACAGATGAATGATTCTGCTCACAGGGAAAAAAAGTGTCTATTTATATAGAACTGTCTGTTCAAAGAGGCCCATCTTACAGTGTTGTGCATAGAACTCATAATTAACAAAAGTTTTGGGGTCATTCATCATGACATAGCCTTAACTGAGAAGTTTTCATTGCTGAAAAACAATTCAAAGCTTGTTCAAATTTCTTGAGTAATAGGGTGAAGGCAAGAGAAGCAAACAAAGCAATCCAATGTTCTTTTCACTTTCTCTTTTGTTTGCAGGCTGCAGTCTATGTTGATCATTTTGAATAATTGGAAGGAATTTTGCTCAGTCTTTCTAGTTATGTCAAGCTTTTTCAGTTACACTTGTGTAGCATTTAATGAAATTTAATGAGGCCTTCCCAAACCTGGTGCTCTCCAGACAGGCTAGGCCACAATTTCCATCATCTCAACCAACTGGTCATATTGGCCTGGGGTGATAGCTATATGTTGGAATTGTAGTTTATCACTTCTGGATGGCACTAGGCTAGGGAATACTATTTTAAAGCTTTTTATATATATGTATGTATATATATATATATATATATATATATATGGTTTACTGACTTTTGTTAGCTGTCTTGTGAGTTTTACCTTAAAAGCCAGGATACAGGTATATTAAATAAACATATTAAATAAATACAATAAACAGTGACAAAATGATATCTGTCCTCTTCTGTATTCCATATACGATACTGCATGCACTGTGACCACAGAAGGCGAGGTAAGATCAAGTTGCCCAAAGAGATATGATGTTGAACTTTATCACATGAGGCTTCTACAGAGATGCAATTGCATTTGTGAAGCAAATGGAAACATAACGACATTGAAGCAATCTTTATTGCACCTTCACTTCAATTCTGGTATGGTGCTGCAAGTTCCTTCCATGCTGCCCCACTTCCTCTCCATTGTTGCCCTATGTAGGGCATGCAGATTGGTCTGGTGGGGGGGAGATTGGGATGGGGGGAAGAGAGAGTGGGCGGGGGGGAGAGAGATTGAGCCAGTGGAGGGGATGGGAAGAGAGATTGGGCAAGTGAGGGGATGAGAAGACAGATTGGTTTGGTGAATGGTGGCAGGGAGAGATTGGGCCAGCAGATCACAGGGGAAAAAAAGGCATGTCTCAACCTGCTTGAGAATAGCTTTGGGGAGGATGGAGAGAGCGGAAGAGGAGGAGAATCCCACCCCCTCATGCCACATGACTGCTGTCTCTTCCACTTCTAAAGTGGAAGAGATTATCACATGAGAGGGACTACTGGGATAGCACCACTATTGGGAATCGTTGATGGGGGAAACCCATCAGTGACAAGGTGTGCTTCAAAATGACTGAAGTGCACACCAGCAATAGGAAGAAGATAATGTTGTGTGGTAAGTACCATCCAATAATGCTACTATTGTGCTCTAGTCCCGCAATAGAATCCTCATGTGATAAAGTCCCTTCATGGCCAACCAGAGAAAGAGACTCCACCACACTCTGAGACAGTGTATTCCTCTGCCGAACAGCTCTTATCATCAGGAAGTTCTTCCTAATGTTTAGGTGGAATCTCTTTCCCTGTAGTCTGAACCCATTGCTCCATGTCCTAGTCTCTGGAGCAGCAGAAAACAAATCTGTTTCATGCTGGGTATGACATCCCTTCAAATATTTAAACATGGCTATCATGTCACCTCTCAACCTTCTCTTCTCCAGACTAAACACGACAAGGTCCCTAAGCCACTCCTCATAGGACATGGCTTCCAGACCTTTTACCATTTTGCTCACCCTCCTCTGGACATGTTCCAGCTTGTCAATATCTTTCCTGAATTGTGGTGTCCAAAGCTGGACACAGTATTCCAGGTGAGGTCTGACCAAAGCAGAATAAAGTGGTAATATTACATCCCTCAATCTAGACACTATACTCCTATTGATGCAGCCAAGAATTGCATTGGCTTTTTAAGATGCTGCATCACACTGCTGACTTGTGTTCAGTTGTGGTCCACTAAGACTCCTAGATTCCTTTCACATGTACTGTTGTCAAGCCAAGTGTCACCCATCCTATATCTCTGTATTTCATTATTTGAATGCCTAAATGGCTTACATTTCTCCCTATTGAAATTCATTTTGTTAGTTTAGGCCCAGCTCTCCAATCTGTTAAGGTCATCAATTCAGCTTCTGAGTTAATTGTGAACAATATCGTCACCAAAAATCATTAGTCAAAACAATGACCATAACCTATACACCCATCCTCTACCTGGTGCCCTTCAGCTATGTTGAATTACAGCTCTCATACACAATGCTTCTAAATTGCATCAGGTTGAGCTAGGCATATCTAGAATATTAGCTAACACACATTGGAAACTGCTTAATGTAGTGTAGATGTGTTAATTGCTATTGCTTAACAATTTGTAAGCCGCTCTGATAGCCTTTGTGGCTGAAGCGTGGGGTATAAATACCTTAATAATAATAATAATAATAATAATAATATGCAACTCCTCAACAGGTATGGGACTTCTTCCACAAGATTTCCTTGAATTAAGTCCCCAGATATGAGAAATATTTTCCTTTTAAAATAGCACAAGAGCAGGAAGAACTCCCCTGAAGATAAGTATATCTCTATATTCAGTGGAGAGAATGAAGGGACAGAGACTGGCCAGTTGACAGGGCCTTCTCAAAATGATATTTGCTCACATGGTGCCCACCAGTTCATTAGAAGAGATTAGGCTCACAGGTAAGAACTGTATTCAAAGTACACTTAACACTAAGAGCAGGCAGGCAAGTTCCTTGAGTGTAGGGAAATAAGGAAATTTTCTGCCACTACCCATTTTAACTTGATCCCATTTATTCTTTCGCTGATTATATATAATAAAAGTCGTACTTATGCCAATTAGAGATAGAAAGAATGTTTGCAATTATTCATTCACAGGTCAAAAAACAGGTTTCCCAACAATTGGCAAACTCTGTAGAGAAGAACAGAGTAGTGAAAATTTTGCACAGTTTTGTCCTAGTTTTTGAATGCTCTGGGAAGAATTACTGCGTCTGGGGAGAAAATATGTTTTTGTGCAAAAACATGTTTTTTTGCAGAGAAATTGGGTTTCCTTTGCAGGAAATGTATTTGCATAAAATAACTGCATGCTTTTTTTTCCAGCTAAATCACTCCTCCATAACACTGCAAGGCATTTAGATATGGGGACAATACTGTGGAGAAATACATGTCTTCTACAGTAAGCAGAAATCTGTAGCAATTATTCATCCTTGCACATGAGGACAAAATTGTTAAGCATTTGCAACCCTAATCCTAATACTGGTGTCATAATTTTTGCTGTTGTGAATTTAAATGTCACATGTTCTTTGACCTAGGTGAGTTTGACCTAGGCGAGTTTGTCGTATATGAATTAGGCTTTCTGCATTGTATCTGGATTGGCTGAAACTTCCATCTGGTTTAGCCCATCAAGTGAAGGGGAATAATGAGTGTACATCTGTCCACCACATCCATCTGCTGAATTTTCCTGTATTCAATTTGCTCATCCACCTGGTGAACCTGCCTCCTGGTGAGCCACATTCCTCTGGCTCATCTGCCTCACAAGCCTGCACCACTTCTACCTTGCTAATATGTCATAGACAGCTAGCATGACATAATGGGAGATTTAGGTTCAAGTTCCCACTGAGACACAAGACTCTTTAGATGACCTTGGGTCAGTCACTCTGAGCTTGACCTATCTGATGCAGTTGTTCTGAGAGTAAAGCGGAGAACAGGGAATACGAGAAAGCTAAATTCCTTGGAGAAAGGATAGAATATAAATGCAACTAATAATATATAAATGTCCATCTGGGAACAGAATGCTTACACTGGTGGCACTAAGGACACGGAAAGACTAAGGTGCATTTTGAGGTGGGAACAACCATGTGAAACATGCCTGACCTCCAAGTAACTCCAGTGGTCCAGCAACAAGGGGTGAGAGCCTGAACAACTCGTTTGGGAGGGGATGTTTGTCCCAGACAACTCCTCTGGTATTGTATATGTGAATCTAAATACAACCTGCATGTGTAAAACCCAATTCATATAGGTCACGGACAGGCATGTGACTACCAGATTGCTTTCTGAGAGATCAACCATGTAGTAGACAGCATAGATTTAATGTGCATAGGCTGCATTGAGCATCCTATCCTTGTGTGTCCAGAAGGAGGACAGCTACACCAGGTATGTACATACACTTCCAAATTATCTGTTAGCCTGTGTGTCTGACCTAGCTCTCACTTTGTGAGATTTCCCTATATCACAGTGTATGATATTGCTCTATAATTTTGCATTGTTAAAAACAAATCACAAAAGAAAAACTTGTATTTGGGGGAAATCACCTCACTGAAAGAAGGATCAAAGGTAGGGAGCAGATTTTAGACCTAACTTGATGGATGAGAAGCCTTTGAGTTTGAACTGAATTTTACAGATCCATTCTGTGACAAACAGCAGGATGGATTACAGAGAATCTTACTGTATTCCTCCATCTGGTTCCAAGGAGAATAGCTACTGTACATTGGAACACCCCCTCCTGTCCAAATCGGATAAAAGCATCTCTTAAAGTTCAGCAAACTAATATAACACATTGCAGTGCTGAGACACAAAGCTAATTGGGGCTAGATAGCTGTGAGGCTGGTTCATGTCTGCCAGTCTCTTTGCAATACGACAGACAGAATACATCTGCAGCTCCTTAATGGAAGTTAGCAACAGGAGCGAATGTAGAATCCCAAGCTATGTAATGAATGGGTACTTCAAAGCTATTCACACAGTTCAGGAAGAATAATAACCAAAGCTCCCAGAGGTTCTGTGATCTTAGGCATTTTTGCAGAACTTGGCAGTTGTGAATGTCTTGCAGGAAAAATATACATGGTAGCAAAATATCAGATGCAAAGATTTAGTTTCTGAAGCAGATGAAAGCTTTGTGGAAATGGCTGGCTGTCATGTTACTTTCTGAAAGATACGGTACATGTGTATATTGAGGAATTGCATACCTGGCTATGTAAATGTGGCTCCCCAGATGTGACGGAGTGTGTGTAGTGGTTAGAGATCCTGATTGGGGAGCAAAGACACCAGTGGCTTACAGAAACACTCTAAAGGTTTTATTTAAAAAAAAAAAACTCCATTCCAAGATAGGAAAGTTACTTAGGGTGTTAATCTAAACTAGATGCATTCTAGGAGAGCTGAAAGAGGACTCTGGGAAGGAGGAGAGGTGAAAACATCACAGAGGAAGCATGACAGGTAGACAAGCAGAGTAGACTATGGGTCACTCAAACTATCTAACCCTATTGCTACTGCCCACTCTGAGGCATTCTTGACTCTTCAGTGCTAAGCGTTGTTACACTTCCAACAAGATGTTGATAGACTGCAACTCCCAGCAGCCCTAGCCAATAGTGGGGAATCATGAGAGGTGAAGCCTAAAGAGACTTGGAGGGCCTCATTTTCTCAATCACTGATCAAACAGCACAATTCTATGTATGTTTACTTGGAGGAAAGTATCATGATGTTCAGTAGGGTTTATGTTCTAGTAGGTGAGCTTATGATTGTAGTCTAAAGCCACTCCAAAATGGTGTCTCCCCCCCACATAATCTGAAGGTGTCGGTACAAAAAGGATGTAATATAATCTACTACACACATTCTCTTGTGATTCCCAATTTAGCTCTCCCACCCCATTCATCACATACACATAGAATATATCTATTCTGCAAAGATAGCTCACTTTCATCATCCTATCCTTTTCCCTTTATTATCAGTAGGGCTGTCATGAAACTATGATGTTTGTTTCTACAAATATAAATGACAGTTTTTCATTGTAGATATGTAGAAACTGTAGATAAAGTAATGATTTTCTACACCATGCTGGCTAATTATGAAATGATTACACTACTAAGCCTGTTTCAAAGAATGAGGAAGAATGCAGAATAAGCCTGCTGTTTGAGCAATAGTGCAGTGAAATAGTTGGCCAGTCCTTTAATTGCAAAGTGGAGAAGAAACAATACTGAACAGTCCAATGCCATGTGAAAAAACTAACTTGGGTACTACTTTCAATGAGAACTGTACTTATTTTTTAATTTTTTTAACTACAATTGCCAACATCCTATGGAATCCTGGGATTTGCAGTTTAGAGAGGGGGTATTTAGAATTCTCAGCCAGAAAATTCTAGAATTTCATCAAACTACAAACCCCAGGATTCCATAGAATGTAGCCATGGCAGTTAAAGTGAAATATACTGTAGTACTATACATTGTATAGTATGAGTGCACCCTCAGAAATGCTATAGCAAAACAGTCTTTTCTCTGTATCCACTTTTATATCACTAGACTTCCTAAAGACTCCTTGCAGGTAGATTTATGGAATTGACTTAGTTGACTTACTGTCACACCATGCAGCCTGTGCTTTCTCCTCCACATTGCTGACTGCTGTTGCTGTTCAACAAACAAACTCTGTTAAAGTTCAGTAACTGAGTAGCTGCATCTTAATGTAAGCAAATCTAAGGATTATTTAGGAATCGTTATGCTGACACTGACTTCTGAATTTGGATTTTCAAGCCTGGAGAGTTTGCAAAGTAGCTGTACAGAATTCTAATGACAGTGGCGATTTGAACTGTCAGTATCCAGTTAGCTCAGATAAGATCCCATTTTAGCTTCATTACAAGGAGAATAAGCCCAGCGGTCTTAAGAGGCTCTGGTTGTAATGATCCCATCCAAAGAGAGGGCCAAGCAGGTCTTTGTTTTGTCCTGTGCTGAGCTTTGGTCCTCCTTTTCCATCATCTCCTTCCTACAAATGTAATTATTGGAATCTGGATAACATCTTGGGTAACAGAAACAAATATCACTGGTCAGTGGCCAAGGTCTCTAACATCTGATCTGAAAGTTCACCATTTCCAGAAAGAAGTCCAGACTATTTTCTTACCACTTTGCCATCACACTCTACCCTTGTTTTCATGCCATCCCTCAGATCTTAAATTAAGCTACATAAATAATGTGCAGGTAGGAGAGTTTTAACACTACTGCTGTTTTTGTATTTCAAAATTTACCCTCTCCACTTTTTTTTAAAAAAGGGGGGATAGCTCAGTTCAGACCAAATTGAGTTCTTTTTCTTTAATGCAAATTGTGGGGGAGAAGTGAGATTTTGAAATAAAAGGGAGCTGGGGAGAGATTTAAGTCTTCCTTGCACAAGATGGTTCTGATACTGACTGAGGCCAGGCAAACTTACTTGAGAGTATAGCAAGAAAATGGTTTTAAACTGCTTGCTACATACTTGGCATAGAGTGGAGGAGCATTTCTCTCTCAAAGGAAGGATTTGTAGTGCAACAGTTAGTGCTTCTGAGGGGGAAAGAAAACTATCCATATAAACTTCATTTATATGCATGGATCTTCATATTTATATTTGATGGCAGGCAATTTTGCCATAAGCCTTCTAAACAACACCTCGGAAGAGAATGCACAGATGAAAGAAACATCAGAGTATGCAGGATTTTGCATTTACATTGCACTTTGGTGTTGAGCTTTTCTTTCCCTTCCTGCTCTTTTCTGCCCTGAAGCACAGAGAGCACTGCAAAGAGTGACTCCCTCCTTCAAAGTAGCTGGATCTGGCTCCAGGCATCCTTAGTACCTAACCCACTTTGCCATGTTTCAAAGATCATCTGCCTTTCCAGTAACTGTTCAGAGAAATTAAGATCAATGCTGAAGAAAGGAAAGATGGAGCACCCTTATGGCATGTGTTCCAAGTAGATTAATGGGAGTAACACCAAACATATTCATATTGCAAGAGAAAAAGAAGTGAGTATCAAGGTTACAGAAAAATAACTGAAAATGGAAGGATTAGGTCCCAGCAGGGACATCCAGGAGCCCTGGTGGCACAGTGGTTAAATGCCAGTACTGCAAGTCACCACATTGCAAGTTTGATTCCAGAGGGCTCCAAGGTTCACTCAGCCTTCCATCCTTTCATAGGTCAGTAAAATGAGTACCCAGCTTGTGGGGGCAATTAGCTAACACACATTGGAAACTGTTTAATGCAGTGTAGATGCATAAATAGCTATTGCTTAAAACAATTTGTAAGCTGCTCTGATAGCCATGTGGCCGAAGAGAAGGGTATAAATAAATAAATAAATAAATAATCCTGACAGGGGATCTGCTTAGAAGACTTGGGGTGTCTTATAAGAGACTCTGGGAAGAGAACCTATGCCTTTTCTCCCATTCCCCCAGTAGAATACTCTCCCCCAGCTGTTATTTGCTCTGTAGTGAAATGTGTGTGGGGGGGGCATTAGTACTTGTCTCCTTTGCAAGAGATAATAGCAGCTTCAGGAGCATAATCTACATTGGGGAGAGATAAAGGAAGAAACAGTTAACTACCCTTTCCCAGAGCATCACTTTGTCAAGATAGTTAAAAGAAGCCCCTACTTGTGGCCAGAAAAAATGTGGGGTTTATTGTATCATTTGTATTTGTATATATATATATATATATATATATATATATATATATCCCAAGATATGCAGAAAAGAGTCTGGAGTAATAAACACCTGAAGCGAAACACACAAATCAGTGTATATAGAGCCATTGTACTGTCTATTCTCCTTTATGGGTCTGAAACATGGGTCACATATCGCCACCACTTATGACTCCTCGAATGCTTTCATCAGTGCTGTATACGCACAATCCTAGGTATACACTGGACTGACTATGTGACGAATGTTGCTGTCCTTGAGCAAGCAGGGATCACCAGCATTGAGGCCATGATATTGAGAACACAGCTGCGTTGGGCATGGCACATTTCTAGGATGGAGGACCATTGCCTCCCCAAAATAGTACCCTACGGTGAACTCGCCACAGGTCAGCATAAGAGGGGTGCTCCAAAAAAGTGATACAAGGACTCCCTGAAACAACATCTCTGGCTCATCCAAATTGATCACCAACAATGGTCCGCCCTGGCCTCGCATCGGGAGGCGTGGAGACGGACTATCCACAATGCTGCCACCTTATTTGAGAACTCACGCCAAACAAGTCTTGAAGAGAAACAACAACCTGGAAACATCACCTAAGGAGACCTTCTTCTGTGCTTTCTGCAACTGGACTTGTTTATCTCGGATTGGACTTTTTAGTCATCAGCATGCTTGCAGAAAGCACGGGATGAGTCCTTCCTGAATCTTTGTTTGCAAAGAAAAGCCAGAGAGAGGGGGGGGGATTTTTATACCTCTTTTTATTTTAACAAACAGGGAGTGCAAGGACTGCAAGCTAGATGGAGATCATAATATGAGACTGCATGTATTTTATAACTTTTTGTCCCCTATGACAATACTAATGTGGAATGCCCCTCTCACAACTTCTCTTGCCACCAGGGGAAAGCTTCCATGTCCCCCAAAATGTGAATCCACCCCCCCCCCTGAAATATCAGGTTGTGGGCAAAAGATTATAACCTCCTCATTTCCTGTGCCATGATCTCAATTCAGCTCCCCCTCCACTAGTTACTAGTTAAAGAAGAAAGAGTCACACAGCACCAATATCTGTGATAAAATCCTTAGCAAAGAGGATTTCTTAGGAGATCCTAATCAATCATATCAAGTTAGGCTTGGTTCCAAGACACCCGTTATTGAAGCTGTCAAACTATCTTAATCCTGAAGTTCATAAAGCCCACTACAAATCGCAGCAACTTGCCCCACCCAACTAGAATTAAGTATGTCGGATAAGAGAAAGAGTTAGTACTTGGCATGCATAAGTAAGATATAGCCTGGCAAAAGCTGAAATTGAGCAGACTATACCAGCAGACCATTCCCTAAGACCAGCAAGTAGAGGTTCATAGCAAATGAAGTGTAGCAAAAGGAGTAATATTTGAAAATCACCACTGAAAGACAACAAGAGAAAGGGAAGCTAACAAGCAAGGTTCAAACTCAGGAGATCATCAGACATGTCAAAAGTGGTGTTACAATAATGCCAGAAGATTGCAAAGGGCTCCCTTACCATATGACATTGTCCCCTATCTTTATGTATTCATTCTGCTCCTGTTCCACAGGCACTGCTTTTTATTGAACAGAGAAGCTGTCAATAAATCCCCCATTCCATTTCTGTCATGGATTTCCATGTGTGGGACAATGTGCCCCGTGTTGCTGACGAGATCCCAGTGTCAATGGGAGGTCCCTGGCAGAACACTTCCGGGTGAGATTGGGATATGCAGATAAGTGACACACTTTTTATGACCCTCCCTGGGTTACGTGTACATTTTAAAGTATGTTTTTGTGCTTGGGGTTACTTTTTTGTATTATTTTTATTTTTGAATTTCCCACACTCACGTCTTCTCGCGAGAATCTGTGGGATTTTACTCCTGGGCTGCCCTGTCGACAGAAGAGGTGAGTGCGGTGGGGAGGGATATTGTGCCAGGACAGGGGAGGGAGTGGAGATTGTGGGACAGGAATGCTTTTTGCATTCCTGTCTGATGATCTCCTCAGAGTAAACCAAGATAATTACTGCACTAGCACTGGAATATAGTTAACCATGTATCTCTTCAGCTTGTCCTTTCACCTTCTAAAGGACACAAAAGCCCAACAAGCAACCAAACTGACATTTCCTCTATTGTTTATTTCTAGAACACCCTCTAAGACTGGCACCAATATTTGTTCAAAAATGTATCTAACCTCCAGGCTTATCCCTCCCTTTCCAAACTTAGGAACTTCTGGGATCAGATTTCTGTTTTCTTACTAGGAGAGAATTGTGGGTAATCCTTAGCATATCCAGCAATACACCCACTCATCCACCCACTCACCTACTTTGCAAAGGCATCACACTTTAGTTGTGGAGTACTGACTGCATTTGGCACGAGCACCATCTAGTGGTTTTCTTGAAGAACTGGCACCATTGCTTTTTATGATTAAAAAAAATCTCTAGCACTAATGTAAAGAGCGAGCATTAGTGGTTTGAGCATTGAACTATGATTCTGGTGACCATGGTTTTAATCTCTGCTTGGTCATGGAAACCCATTGGGTGACCTTAGGCAAGTCACATCCTCTCAGCCACATAGTAAGGCAGGCCCCCTGGAAAAAAAAAAAAACTTGCCAAAGAAGCCCCATGACAAATTTGCCTTAGGGTTGTCATAAGTCTGAAATGACTTGAAGGCACACAACAACTATGATTATGCATGTCAGAGTGCAAGCTATGGCACCATGAACATTCCTGAGAATGGTGTGTCAGGACTAGGCAGTGGGCAGCAGCATGAGCTCTGTCTGTGTGATGAAGCCAGTAGACAGGTCAAACTGAAGGGCAACCAGAAAGCATGATCAGGAAGCAAACCTGAAGAGGACAGGAGAGAAGTCAGGACTGGGTGAAGGAAAAAGTACCAGAAAACAGGATTCAGGAGCAACATAGGAGTTAGAGCCAAAGTCCAGTTCAGGATTGGACAAACCAGGAGGGAAGAAGCAGTAAGCCAGACATCTAGACCAAAGGATACCAGAACATACTAGAGCTCAGGAATAATAATAATAATAAATAATAAAATTTATTTATATACTGCCCTATGGTAATCCAATCAGGGCAATTCACAACATTAAAAAAACTATACAAAGTAAAACAATATACTTCCCTCCCCCCCTTGAAAAGTTATTAAATCAATTTACAAATTAAAACAACGATTAAAACATTTGATAAAAACACATACCTACATTTGGCAATAACAGTAGGTCCCCAGCAATATTCAGTTCTGTTAACAATGGAGGCTGTGGGGACTCTCCTGAAGGGGGGGGGGTCCCGAGGCCAGGAAAATCTATTCTGAAAAGGCCTGCTGGAAGAGATCGGTCTTGACAGCCTTTTTGAAGCTGTCCAAAGATGTCAATTGACAGATCTCATCCGGCAGGCCATTCCATAGTCTGGTGGTGACAACAGAAAAAGCCCTCTGGGAGGTAGCCGCAAGCCTCGACTTTTGAGGCTGCAGCAAATTCCTCCTGGGGGGGGATTATGAGGGGGGGATTATAAGGGATGAGATGGTCCCTGTGATAGCTTGGACCAAGCCATTTAGGGCTTTAAAGGTGATAACCAGCACCTTGTACTGGGCCCAGAAACCAATAGGCAGCCAGTGGAGGGACCTCAAAACCGGATTGATTTGCTCCCTCCTAGATGTTCCTGAAACAAGCTTGGCCGCCATATTTTGTACTAACTGTAGTTTCTGAACCAAGCACAAGGGTAGCCCCATGTAAAGCGCATTACAGAAGTCTAGGCGCAAGGTTACCAGCACGTGAACGATGGTCTTGAGGTCTCTTGCTTCCAGAAAAGGGCGCAGCTGGCGTATCAGCCGAAGCTGATAACAGACGCTCCTGACTGTCGCATTTACCTGATTTATCATCAGGAGTGACGAGTCAAGGAGCACCCCCAGACTCCTCGTCACTGGAGGAGAGTGTGACCCCATCCAGGACTGGAGGTTGCAACCCAATTCTTGGTTTCGGGGCTGCTACCGTGAGCACCTCTGTCTTGTCCGGATCCAGTTTCAATCTGTTTTTCCTCATCCAGCCCTTTACTGCCCGAAGACATTCATTGAGAGAAGAGATGTCACTGGAATTCAAGACCGACGAACGAGATACAGAGAAATAGATCTGAGTGTCATCAGCTACTGATAACTCCCAGCTCCATAACTCTGAATAATCTTACCCAGTGGCTTCATATAGATGTTAAATAACATCGGGGACAGGATAGCTCCCTATGGAACTCCCCAGGTGAGCTCTCTTTTGCTCGAACAACTGTCCCCAAGCAGCACTCTCTGGGACCTGCCCGAGAGGTAGGACCGGAACCACTGCAATGCAGTGCCCCCAATACCCAACCCCTTCAGGCGGTCCAAGAGGATGCCATGATCTATCGTATCAAAAGCCGCTGAGAGGTCTAAGAGCACCAACAGGGCCACACTACCCCTGTCGATGTTCAGACGCAGATCGTCGGTCAAGGCAACCATGGCAGTCTCAACCCCAAAGCCTGTCCTGAAGCTGGTTTGAAATGGATCTAGATAATCGGTTTCATCCAAGACAGCTTGGAGTTGAAGAGCAACCGCCCTCTCGATCACCTTGCTCAGAAATGGCAATAAAGAAACAGGCCTGTAGTTAGTCATAACCAGGGGGTCCAGGGAAGGTTTTTTCAGGAAACCCTTATAGCTTGAGCTCTCCTGGAACTGGAAGTCATCTTACTGTCCTCCCTGTCCCAGAGGATCAAATGACTAGCCTGGATTGGGCACCTCATTTTAAGAAGGATATAGACAAGTTGGAGTGGGTTCAGAGAAGATCAACAAGGATGATAAGAGGTATGGAGAACAAATACATGAGGAAAAGTTGAAGGAGCTGGACTTGTTCAGTTTGGTGAAGAGAAGACCGAGAGGTGACATGATTGCACTCTTTAAATACCTTAGGGGTTGTCACAGAGAGGAGGGTGGAAGCTTGTTCTCTAATGCCCCAGAAGACAGAACCAGATCTAAAGATTTTAAGTTCCAGGACAATATTTTTTTTAAAATCTTTTTATTCATGATATTTATCAACATTAAAAACACGTTATACAAAACAGAAAAGAGAAAATATCAGTATCAACATATTCATCCATCACGTATCTACCTATATACATGTCAGATATTTATCTCATATCTATTTGAATACCATGTACAACATATATATATATATATATATATATATATATATCACATCCTTTAGTTAGCTTACTATACATCTCTTATATTTATTCATTTTGTATGTATTTAGTTTCAATCATATTTCCAATCTTCCCTTCTCTCTCATAGTTTTTTTTCCTTCCATCCTCACTTTCTTCTATCTCTCTATCTCTATATCAGACTATTCATTCAAATATGTCCATTCTTATCCATTCTCTCTTTTTCTCTCGTTCCTTTCCCTTTCCCTCTCATTCGTGACTTCCTATCTAGTTTCCCCATGTTTCTCAGTATTTATCTATGTGCATCATTCAATTTTTTATATATATACATACATGTATAAGATGTTTATATATTTCTACTTCCTTTTTGCTTTCCCTTTAGTGTTAGTTTCATATATTTATGTGGTTTCTTGAATCACTTCCTTTCCAGGACAATAGATTTTGACTGAACATTAGTAGGAATTACTTGACAGTAGGAGTAGTTTGGCAATAGAACCAATTGCCTCGAGAGATGGTGAGCTTGATGGGGTCTCCTCTGGATATCTTCAAAAAGAGGCTGGAGAGCTACTTGCTGGAGATGCTTTAGTTGGATACTACACTAAGCAGGGGGCTCGTCCTGATTCTATGCTGCTAAATATATTACATAATCATTTCCAAACTGGTATTTGGCAACACTAAGGGAATGCAAAAAAATATATATACTCAAAAGAAGGTTACAACCTACTCATACATTCTGTGATAGATGTATTTGTATGATATATATAGTTTTTTAAAACTGTATAGATCTAAAAATATAATGTGTGCCCTAGAAAAAATACAGTATAAGCTGTAAAGAGGCAGATGGCAAACTATAAACACTTGCAGTGTTTGTACAGCTTCATAGTTGTCAGCACAATCCATTGTAAACAGTTGGAGCAAGTCCTTGGAATGAATTATTTGCCCTCAAAGGCAGAATCAAACCAGATGGTGCCAGTGTCCAAGCCTGAGAGGTTATTCTGCTGTTTTTTGTTGAATTAGATGTAATGGAATAATTCTCTCTTCCCCATATCTTTCTGTTTTCTGTGTTTCTAAGGACTTTACTAATGTTATTCTCAGTCTATTCTTTTATATAGATGGTAGTTTTCTCTTTAAGAACCAAGTAGTTTTATCCTGCTGTTTTGCACATGGCTTTTTGTAAAAACACTACTCCAACCCCATCCCACCCCAAACCACTTTGTTTATGTCATTTTTGTTCCCAATAGACAGAGCTAGATGCAAGTTCAAACATTTACCAAGGCTGTCCATAAAAATAACAATAGCAGATGCTACATGTAACCTCTCGTCTAGATTTCTGTAATGCGCTCTACATGGGGCTACCCTCGTGCTTGGTCTGGAAACTTTAATTGGTACAAAATATGGGAGCCAGAGTGGTCTCAGGAACATCTCGGAGAGACCATATAACTCCAGTACTAAAATCTCTCCACTGGCTGCCTATCAGTTTCTGGCCCCGGTATAAGGTGTTGGTTATTACCTTTAAAGCACTAAATGGCTTGGGTCCAACTTATCTTTGGAACTCCCTCCTCCCATACAATCCTCCCTGTACACTCCAGTCCTCTGGGAGGAATTTGCTTCAGCCACAAAAATCTAGGCTGCCTTTTCCGTAATTGCCCCCAAATTATGGAATGGCCTGCCAAACGAGAGCCATCAGATGATGAGCTTGAGTAGCTTTTAAAAAGCACTAAAGATGGATCTCTTTCGGCAGGCCTTTCCTGATTAGATCCCAGTCTCAGGAGCTGCATCTCCTGGCCTCCTTTAGTCTTGCTGGCTGTTAACTTTTCTATTTGTTTTTATATGTGATTTTAGTTTAGGTGGTTTTTAATTTTATACGAGTTTAATATCTTTTTATGGGGGAGGTTGGGTGTGGATGGTGCCTAGGGATTTTAGCCAGCATTATTGTATTTTAATGGTTGTAAGCCACCCCGATTGTTTTTAACAGATGGGTGGGATAATAATAATAATAATAATTATTATTATTATTATTATTATTTCCACACTAGCATAATTATTTTGACTCTGTCTGGGTAGTAAAAGCTTGGAAAATATTATTGCAAACTGTTACTTTAAAGGACCACTTTTTCCCCTAGGAAGATGCTTTACACTCTGGTTATTCTTTGGGAAAAGACAAAAAGAAATAGCACTGACATCCAGATCTAAATTTTAACAAAGCCCAGCCACAACTTTATTTATCTTGTTCTTCAGATTCTGTGTTTTGATTCCTGTTATACTTGCAATATGAGGATATGTACAGGTGTGATTCTCAAATAGTTATTATTTTAGATTTTTATTTTAGATTTTTAAACTATTGGCTAGGGTCCTCTGAAAAGTTGCTGGGCTGTGTGATGCCTGCCTGCACATAGCTTGTTTATTCCACCACCCCCCCATGTTTTCTTGGCAAACTAAAAAAAAAAAAAAAACCTGGTTGAAGATTCTGGTACACCCTTATCCCAAGAGTCGTTAGACAGAGGTCCGAATCAGAGTACATGTGGGGGAGCTTTTGGCCAGCCATCCACCCCATTCTCAAACAAGGATATCTTTGTGGGTTGGGGGAGGGAGAAGCATCAACTAGAGCTGGTTTGTGATGCTGCAGGTCTTGTAGGTCTTGGATTTAAGGACTGTATGCTTCTGAACATAGGGTGCATGCACTGAATTTAACTAAAGTAGGAAACAGAAAATCTCTATGCATCACAGCTTCAATGGACACTTCTAGGCCTTTGGCCTACAAGTCTTCATTGGTTGCCAGTCAGCTGTGCTTGCTGGTTAGGGTTGCCAGATCTCGGGACCTGGCCTTGAGTTTTCTGTTTTCATGGGTCATCTTCAGACAGAAGAAGAGGGTGCCAATTCTCTAGTTTTGGTGGGCTCAACTCCAGGCAAGAGGAGAGAACTGTGTTCTCAAGCTCAGCTATTAAAGCACTAGCTTGCCACAATTTCCTGGGTTTTCCCATTCATTGTGGTGCTAGGGCTCACTTTCTGCTCTTCTCTGCATCTACCTTCCAGCTGGAAATAAGTAGGTTACATTATATGTTTGTTATCCCATCTGCCTAAGTAAATGAGAAGGAACAATCCACTTATTTCACATTGCTCTGGGCACCTTGTTATCATTGTGCAGTGTGGATACACCCCACATGTCTTTGATTCTGCTTTTGCTGTAGATACCTACAGAGTGTTACTAGATCAATAATTTGTGATATAATACAGGACTGTCTTAGGGGTGCCTCTCTCAGCAGAATACATTTATCAGAACTGGGAAGAATTCAGAAGCAATGCTTCTTTGTTGTAATATTTCTCCTTTGAAAGGTGTTAGGACCACACTGGGGACATCCTGTACTAATCATGTTATAATTATTGTGCCTTTACTTCTGTTATTATGTGTGAGAATCTCTGTTTTCACACCAGTTGTAGGGTTTTGATCTAAATCTGAGTAAAAAAGAGGGTTACTTATCACAGAAAAATCCTCACGTCTACCCTAAAATAGGTCAAGCTTGCTCGGAGTGTGCACGTTGCGCCTACATGTGTAGTAGCATGGTGAAGAAACTTTGAAGCTTTAACCATGTCAATTGATTACTTATAGCACCATCAGAATGCATATTTTACAGAAGACTAGAGGTCAGGTTTCTGCCCCAAATAGCTTGCAGTTTAACAATTGACCCAGAGAAATGGAGAAGATAAGAAAAGTAATATGTAGTTGTTTCATTTGTAATTGCTTAGGATAAGATACACCTGCCATTACAGTAGAATCGAGTGGACAGCTGTTAGGGGTTATGGGGGGCACATTACCCTCCTGGGAATGTTGGAGAGCTGCACCCCTGCAGATTAATTTTTCCCCAAATACCCCCCAGACAGTGTATGAGGGCAATTTCATCACATTTTTTGACCCCGTCAGAGCCATTTTATGTCCAGGAGAGGCCTTTTGTCTAACAGAAAGTGACCTGGAAGTTGACTATGAGGTTACTTCTGTTGAAAGGTCTTTCCTGGGCCCAAAAATAAATGGACCAAAATATTTAAGGTGAAGAAGAATCATGCAGACAACTTCAACAATAAGAAAACAGCAAAAATGAGTTTAAAGCCATCACATGTTATTTGTGGGTGTAATATGCCTTTAACCTGACTCCAACTTATGGCAACCTTATCATTGGCAAGATTTATTCAGTGGAGGTTTGCCCTTGCCTTCCCCTGAGGCTGAGAGAATATGATTTGCCCAAGGTCATCTCGTAGGTTTCCATGCTTGAGTGGTGATTTTGAACCCTGGTCTCATAGTTCAGTACTCAAACCACCACTCCACAACAGTTCTACCAAGTGTTATATTTGTCCTTTATTTTCAAGAAATCTCTCTTTCTCAGAGGCTGGAAACAAGTTTCAAAAGTCTTCTAAAATCTTTCTTGCTCTGTGCCTCAGCCAAAATATGATGAGTCTCTTCTGCTTTATTCTTCCCTCTTTCCCTGTACACCACCACCTCCCTTCTATACAACTTCACTTTTGATTTCTTCCATATAAGACTGATGAAGTAAGCAATATAACTGGAGTACATGTGGAACAAAATGGGCTTGAAAAATAATTTCCTATTCTTAATTAATAAATTAATTGCATTCTAAAATGGCTACAGTTATCATATTAGCAATAATATTGTAGTAGGGTACAACACATACCAGTCAAGTTCGTTTATTACAATCCATAGATCTTTCACAAAAAAGAACTCAAGCATATGACAGAAAGTAGACAATATTTAAAAAAATCTAAACAGTGAAACATTTACAGCCAGCTTTTACCTGGTACAAAGTAAGCTCCTGGCTGCCTCAGTAAGAAATTTAACAATAGACAGGTCACTTTTGGGGACTTCTCTTCCAGTAAAAACCTGATGTAAAATTGATCTGAGTCTCCTGTTTGCTCAATAATGGATGGATTGTATAATGATGGGCCTGATTATAAAGGCTACAAGACAAAAGAATATGTTTCATTGATTCAACTTCCATATTACTGCATGGGCACCGTCCTTCCAAATACAATACACCAGCAAATATACCTCGAAGTAATTCAGTAAACTAGACATTACATCTGGCATTAGGAAAAAATCTGTGGTAATTAACCACTGACACGTTCTTCAAATAGCCCGTATGGTCTTCGATTTGAGTGTTGGAATAGGATTCTGGGAGACCAGGGCTTGAATCCCACTGGGTGTCCTCAGGGAAGTCACACACTCACATCCTCAGAGGAAGGCAATGACAAACCCCTTCTGAAGAAATCTTGACAAGAAGACTCTGTGATAGGGTTGCCATAGGTCAGAAACAACTTGAAAGCACACAGCAACAAGCAACACATACTGCATCTTCATCCCAACAAAGCAGAC
This sequence comes from Gambelia wislizenii, assembly GCA_030847615.1. NCBI lineage: Eukaryota > Metazoa > Chordata > Lepidosauria > Squamata > Crotaphytidae > Gambelia > Gambelia wislizenii. The sequence goes on along the minus strand of JAUMIR010000003.1, from coordinate 46,659,588 downwards.
TGGCTGCAAACTGTTTCCCAAAACGTTTTGAACAAAAAGGAATGGGCCAGCAAATCCAACCCCAACAATGCTTATTAAGGAGCATGGGGGGGGGGAGTATCCTCCAAACTGCTAGAGGTAACTCACTGAATTTTAAACATTTCTTAGGCTTCCACCTCAAAATTGGCATCATAAAAAGACCCATAAGTGATTGTGATTCCATGTATACACATTCTCAATTTACATGCTGTAATTAGCATTCAGCCTGGGAATCTTTTCTGGCTGAATCTAGAATAAAGGTTTGGCAAAGAGAACAGATTCTAAACACGCAAAAGAATCACAAAGTACTTATTTGAACAGCTTTGATGCAACAGCTACAACACCACCATTTTGTTTATATGCCACAGGTCCAATGTATGATATGCTCATAGATGCAGATTTTATAAAAAGCAAAGTGCTTTGAACCCAATGTGTTTGGATTTAACACCCTGGGCCAGAAAAAAAAAGAAGAAGAAAAGATTAGACTCCCAAACCCTCAGGCCAGCATATGTATCTACTTCACGTGTACCTAGCAGTTAAATAGCTAAACTATTTTAGAAAGTCAAATCCTGAGTGTCTAGTAGAGCATACTAAGAAGGGTAAGCACCATAGCAGGCTGAAAGTATTTGGCATGAGCTGAATCTCAAATGAAGGATGGAAGCAACAAACTTGCTGAAAAGTAGACTAAAGAATAAGCACAATGGAAAATTCTTTCCAATAAAGTCTGATTAATTGGCAGCAAACATTTAAAGCTGTGTTAAAACTAATTTTCCTTTATTAACTCTGAAAGAACAAAAGTTATTTCAGTGCTTTGTCTCTCTCGTAGTAAAGAACTGTGGTATATTTTCTCTGCTACCAGCTTCTGGAGGTAGAGTTGCCAGATCTCAAGTCCTGGTCCTGACTCTCCAGTTTTCATGGGTTGTCTCCAGGCTGGAGAGAAGGGTGCAAATTCTCTTGCTTTGCTGGGCTCTGTCTGGGAAAGGAAAGGGAACTATACAAATCTCCAACATAGCTAGTAGGAGCATCTGCTTGCTACCCTTTGCAAAGATCAATTGATTTATTCCTGCAACTTGCAGAAGTCTACATAATTACTTAGATAGCTTTCTTCTTCCCTCCCAGCAGTAGTGGCACCAGGGCTCACTCTCTGCTATGCATCTATCTTCTGGTGAGAAGCAAGTAGGCTACATTAAATGTTCCTTATCCCATCTGTGCAAGAGAGAAGGAACAATCTACTCATTTCATCATGATCTGGGAAAAGCCCCTTTAGCTAAGGAGATGATCAGACATGGCAAAAACTGCAGCAAAGATCACTAGAAGAACAGGAAGGGGTGACCTTACCAGATGATGTTGTCCTTCAACCATTCCAGGGGCATAGCCGCGGCCATGAGTAAAACATCTCTTTTTATTAGTGGCTTGTCCCTGTCAATATAAAAGTGAAGCCTCGTCCACAGCAGCACTACATACCCAGAACGGCTGAAGGATGCGGGCATCTGCTAAGGTCACCCTTTCTGTTTTTGCAGCGATCTTCTGGTGCGGTTGGGAATGTGATTTTTTGGCATGTTCCCCCACATCTGATAATCTCCTGTGTCTTAGTTTCCTAACAGACACACACGTGGTATGTGTGTGTTAGAGAGAGAATGAGAGAGATTGTGTGAATGAGTGAATGACAGGCTGCGAGCAACTGTTGGTACTTAATACATAATCTTAAATGTTAATGGCATCAACAAAGGAAAATACAACATTTCAAGTTTTGGCCCAGAAGCTTTAGGGGCTAGAATGATCCTGAACTAAAAACTCTGTCTGGAGGCCCAATTCTCACACAGTACAATGCATGGTGTGGGAGTCATGTTTTGTAGGTATACAAGTAGCTATCAACTATTTTTTTTTCTTTTAGGATATATTTTAAAAGGCAGCCCTCACAGGTCTTATGGAAATGCATATTACTCTGGTGAACTCTCTTGTAATCTGTGTATCAGTTCAGTAGGTAAGGATCATCCAGGCCAATGGAGCAATAGGTTCAAACTACAGGAAAAGAGATTTCACCTAAACATTAGGAAGAACTTCCTCACAGTAAGAGCTGTTCAGAAGTGAAATACACTGCCTCGTAGTGTGGTGGAGTCTCCTTCTTTGGAGGTTTTTAAACAAAGGCTGGATGGCCATCTGTCGGGACTGATTTGATAGTGTATTCCTGCACGTCAGGGGGTTGGACTGGATGGCCCTTGAGGTCTCTTCCAACTCTTTGATTCTATGATTCCATGATAGAGATCACTTAGGAACATGGCCCCCACATGCTGAAGCAGGCCAGGATCTTTGGGCGGGTCCCCTACCTACTGCTAAGGTTAAAGGCAGAAAGATGCTCTACAGAATTTAGGATAAAAATTAAAATAAATCCATTTAAATGATGACACCAAAGTAATATTTATATTTATTTTTTTAAAAAAAAACTAAATGGGTTTACATAATAAAAACTTACAATAATATCATGTTGCCCCCCCTCCTAATCCTGGGCCTCCAGGCTAGAGCCCTGTCAGCCCTCCCCCCTTGTGGAGGCCATGCTTAGGAAATCATCAGATCCTATGATCTGTTGCATGCACTTCAGAAGGATATTTCAGGAGAAGGCAATTTTTCACATTCCTACTTCCTAGAAACCCCCTCACCAGGGAAAGTGGGCTGATGTGGGGTGGGAGATGAAGTTGTAATATTTCCCTTTCCTACCCCGAGAGGCCTGAACAGGACTACAGAGGCTCTGTGCCAGACTAGTCAGAAAGCCCCAAACAAAAGCACATTTTTAAGGCACGGGAGCAAAATACAACCATTTGTTGCATATCCTACTTGTAATAGAATACATCTAGTGATACAGTAATAACACAAAAGAGATATGGTTTTGACAGATCTAATTTTTTGAGTGTCAGTGGTGGCCTGGATGATAGGCAATAGTGGGAAACAGCTCCCTCCTATTCTATTGCTTGTTCTGCTTATACCTGAGACAGGTGGAGCAGAGATGGCCTAATAGTGGCTGGTGCCCTCCATGTCAGTGGTGCATAAATCTGCTCCTGTTTTTTGTTTGGATTTGGGCCTATTTGGGAGATAGATTTCAGCACCACAGGTCCTTTTAGTTCAGACTAAACCACAGAGTGGATTCACTGTCCCACAGACATGGGAGCCACTAGTCACCACTGCTATGAAAACCTTCTCCTGAGGGCTAATTAAATGTGACGGTCAAGAGTGCCTGTTATCAGCTTCGGCTGATACACCAGCTGTGCCCTTTCATGGAAGTCAGGGACCTTGAGACTGTGGTACATGCTCTGGTAACCTCTCGTCTTGATTTCTGTAATGCACTCTACATGGGGCTACCCTCATTCTTAGCCCGGAAACTTCAATTAGTACAGAATACTAATTGCCAGACTGGTCTCGGGTACATCCAGAAAAGACCACAGCACTGTGATCTGGAATACCATAACTAGGTTAGAGCTGGGCTAATTACAAAATTATTTTTTTAAATTAGGTATTTATACCCCACCCTTCAGCCACAATGGCTATCAGAACGGCTTACAAATTTGTTTTAAGCAACAGCAGTTTACACATCTACACTGCATTAAGCAGTTTCCAATGTGTATTACCCAATTAGCTAACAAAAGAGAGAGCTGTCTTAGCTAATTAGCTAACAAAAGAGAGAGCATGCTGGTTCCTCTGAGCATGTAAAGGGGACCAAGCAATGTATAAATCCTGTAGCAGATGCAGCATACATCAGGCTGGTGAAATGAGCACTCAGACACAGGGATTGTGTCTAAACTACTGAACTTTACTTGAACATAATACAGAAATATATACAATGAGTCAGAGACTCTAAGTACAAAGACTACATCACACAGCAGTCACATCAGCACTGTCTGGTACTACTAGGATGAAGGAATGGTACAGACTGAGTGAAGAGAGGGCGGGACAAAGGATTGTACCAGTACATGTGTACATTACACTTATGGGCCATGTAGTTGCCCATTCCCACACACATGGTTTATCCAATCTTTCCCAGGGTGATAGTGACTGTATCTCTATCACAGGCTTCACCTCTCACACAGGATATTGTCAACATCAGTACGTTGTCAACACCTGCTGTGCCTTGCTGAGCCTCACTACTGCCCCCTGCTGGCAGCAGCTTTTTACAATATAAAATTCACATTGATTATACATCCCAAATCAATCAATATTCTGACAAGAGTTTTTAATCCTGGCTGTTTCTAAATTACTTTAGTGAAAGACATTCCAGCAAGTTCTAAACTCTTTTTTTAAGACCCCATCTGATGCTGATGCTTTAACAATGCCAGCATGACATTAAATGTGAAATTCCAGCCTTATGATGATGCGAAAAGGAGACATGTATTTTCATAATTTGTATACACCATTGCTCAAGCACTGATATAAAAAGGAGAGATGAGTGATGCTAAAAGTTAATTGGTTGTATAATTTCAAAACACTCTTTGCAAGTTCAGAACTCTGGTTGCTTGTAAATTAAGGCACTCTTATAAAATCTAAAGTATCACCATAAATCCTCCTGCACAATAGACAGAGACTTCAGCAAACCAGTTAAAAGTTATATAGTTCAAGATCTCCAATAACTTACTGTGGCCTTCTTCAAGGTAAAATACAGGTGGGGGGAGCTGTAGAGAGAGTACTGAGTTCATAATTACACATTGATATTGTTCCAATCATATCGAATTGGAAGCACTACGAAATTGTTAATTTTATAGGCATTTTGTCAAGCACTAGCCTTGTGATGATATTTGCCATGTGATAGATCTATACAAGTACAAAAGCACTGTGGGGCCCCATGTTTATTCCTCTCCTGAGGAAGTGGGGCTCCCTCTGGTCTCTCTTATGTTGAGGGGAAAAGTCTGCACTGGAATGCCTTTCTATTCACGTAGGGTCCCTGCACAGTTTAGACGTCTTACTTTCTGAGCCTAGACAAATGCAAGCCTAGAAATATGGGGGGGGGGAACTTCCAACTGCCTTAAATGGCTCTCAACATATGAGGGGTTCGGCCATTTTACCTCAGAACCAAATCTAAACACCTTTGAATTCGTACACGCATGGAATATCTGCACAAGACTCTTACAGCTTGTTTCTGAAGTATGGCTCACGATCTATGCCCAGATTTAGAAAGGATCCCCAGAAGATGTAGGTGGTCAATTATCAAGGTGATGATATATTAGGATCAGGTTGTTGCAAATCATATTTCTTGGATAGGAAGAATCTTGCATTTGGATTGATCGCAATCACTCTATTTTTAATGGTTTGTTTTTAATCCCTCCCTCCATCTATCCATGCATGGTCCTTCAAATCAGGAATAGATAACTTGGGCGGGGAGCTCTCCCCAGGCTCCTTCACAGACTGCATCCCCTGCAGCAAGCCCACATATCTGTGTTCCCCTTCAAAATGATGACAAGAAGTGATGTTGCATTTTGAGGGGTTCTGAAGAAGAAAATGGAGATATTTGGGGTAGTATGGGGTCCTGGGAATATTTGTGAGGGTGGGTGAGGTATTTTTTTCATGTTTCACAAGTTTGGGTGCTTTATGCATAGTTTTGAAACAAAAAAGTGCCATTTAAAAAAAATTGGGTGGGGGATTTGGGGCACTTGTGGTGGGTTTCAGAGGCCACAGAAGTGGTGTCCAAGGGCTACATGCAGCCTGAATGACACATTTTGTCTGCAACTGCTCCATGTAATGGAGAATTCTTCTCACTTCTGTTTTGCATTCCTACATGACTTGCCACACATTTTGAATCAAACCATCCTTTTTTTCTGAATCAAGCAACCTTTCTTCTTATACTGAAGTAATATGCATGAAATCAGTTATCTTCCAAGTGATAAATTTTGGGGACAAGCAATTGGGTATGTACATGACTGTATACGATAGTTTACTTCCTGCCTCACTGATGAATTTCCAAGCATCATCCTGTTGGCCCCTGCCACCAGTAGAATGATGAACTAGACATCAAAATCTAGTAGCACTGTTCTGATGCTCATATAACATACATAAGCAAGAATAACTGCTTGTATACTAATTACTACAACATCCATGAAACAATGCACCAGTGAGTGAAAAATAGACGGGTGAAAAAACACAGATACAAACTGAAGAGAATAACAATACTGAGGGGAGCAGGTTTAACTGTAGTTGAGCCCTACAAAAAAATCAAATGGAAGTTGTAGATTCCATGTACATTTGATACTTAAGATCAAGAAATGAAATGGGCTTTTCTCAAGGAACTTTCCTCAAGGAACTTGTGCACATGTTGCTGCATCAGTTTGACACCAGAAACATAACTCATGTGTCATGTCATAAAGCAGCAGCTCTTAACCTTTTCTTTACCAGGGACCCCTTTAAATATATTTTGTTGCTGTAGTCCTCCAAGACTTAATTCAAGATTTAAAACCCTAACAACAACAACCAAACAACAACACAATTACAACATTCATTAACCCTTCCCTTAGAGGTACTAGAAGGGAGGGGAGACTTTTCTCCTGCTTCTTCCGGCAAATTTGTGGCTGGAGCGGATTGAACAGCAATGCTCAGGCCAAGCCATCCAGCCTTTGCTTTGGCTTCTATCACATGGGCTGAGCAGTCTTCAAGCCTTCGCAAACCCCCTGTGAGGACACTGCGGCTCTATGGGGTCAGTTGACCACAGTTTAAGAACAACCTGTCATAAAGCATACAAAAATACCACACCTTTCAAAAGAGCAATAGTAAGTTGGGGATTTCACTTACCCTATCACAATGCAAGATATGGCAGTCCCCAAAAAAGCATACGCTAAAATGGACCCCAAGTTACGAAAAAAGTGCCTCTGTAATACAAAATGGATGAAAAATCTTGTAATTGTTTGGTATTTTAATTTAAAACAGACATTTATGCTTATTTATCAGATCTAAAAGGCTTGCACCCAACATGCTATTTTCAAACTCCCATTATGTTTTTGTTCTGAATCAACATTAGGTGGGGTTATCATGAAATCTTGCATTTTTGAGGCCTCAGGCAAGTGAGAACAGGATTAATTTCTTCTGCAAAGCTATCATTCTTTCTCAGTAAAACACAATACAGTTGGCTCCAGTGCTTGAATAACTGGGCAGGTAGAGCATCCTTACTTTTGATAGCTTCAGTGGTTGAGGTAGCAGGAAGTTACATTCAGCTAACTCTTTTCTAGGGATGTGCTTGCAGTTGGGAAAAATTGCAGTTGAGATGATTTAGCATTATAAGATAGCCTGCTGAGGATTCTTCAGCTTCCATGAAAGTACTCACTCCTGCATGAAAATGAAGCACTTTCCCAATCGTTTTTTCTGCAATTTACGTAAAATTGTCTTTGTGTAAAATTAGCATATTTCCCCTTTCTGTAGCTCAACACAGAATAACAACCAACTTCTTTCTTTTAGTTAGTCTCAAAGGTGCTGCAAGATACCTCTGAATACCAATCGAAACTAATACAACTCTGCCTTTTAATTCTAGTAGCATGCTAGTAAGCACATTAATACTGCTTTACCTTACTCATGAGTGACACGTAATATGTTATTGTTGTGTGCCTTCATGTCATGTCAGACTTATGGCAACCCTTTCAGGGTTGTTGGTTTTTGTTTTGTTTTGTTTTGTTTTGTTTTGTTTTTTTTGAAAAATAGTTGAGAGGGGGTTTGTCTTTGCCTTCCTCTGAAGCTGAGAGACCGTGACTTGCCCAAGGTCACCCAGGGGGTTTCCATGGCTTTGGTCTTCAGAGTAATAGTCCAATACTCAAACCACTACACCACACTGGCTCTCTAAGTAACATGTTACCTCTGAAAATTAATAACAGTTGAGCAACACGTCACTTTTGGAAGTGTGTTTACAAGCTCTGACTTTTAAAAAAAATATTAAAATGAGTTACATTTTGAATTGCATTATAGTTGAAATGTGTTGCATTAAATTTATACTCTTGTATGCTGTAATTAATTATGTAGGAACTTAAAGCCCATATATGAACTAGTAAGAAGTTTTTGGCATACATTCTAAACATGTCAACATGTAGGCAAGCTGGGTTGCAAAGCCCAGATTATTTTACTGGAAAGGCAATGCCTTGAAGAGTAATTAGTGTTGCCAACTAATGATTAAAATCAGTGAATGAAACCAGGGGGTTGTCCACTGGGTGAAAATACCCCTCACAGAAGTCTCTCAGAAAATGAGCTGTCTTAATGGGCTCCCACATTGTCTCATCGTTTTGTGAAGGAGGGGGCCAAAAAGAGGAAAAACTATGTGAGACAAGCCTTTGTGGCTTTTCCTGACTTTTTTTTAAAAAAAACTCCAGAGATATGCACATTTTCGCTCGTTAAGACAGGTGATTCGACATGGATCGCTTCCCCATGTAGGACACAGTGCAAACTTGATTGGCTGGATGAGCACAGGGGGCGGAACTGGGTTGCATGGCAAGCACCTGCCACCACCATTTTGGATTTTTGCTTTAGCGAGTGATCACTAAGATGATAAAATGGAGGTTTGTGCTATCTTTTTTCTCTTTCCTTTTTGGGGAAAGGTGAAATAACACTTGTGTGCATCATAGAAATAGGGTTGTGTGTGTTTTTTTTTAAAGGTCGTCATCATCAGATTTAGGGAGCCCTAGTGGCGCAGTGGTTAAATGCCAGTAATGCAAGTCACAACGTTGTAAGTTCAATTCCAGAGGGCTCCAAGGTTCACTCATCCTTCCATCCTTTCGTAGGTCAGTAAAATGAGTACCTGGGCTTGTGGGGGCAATTAGCTAGCACACATTGGAAACTGCTTAATGCAGTGTAGATGTGTAAATTGCTGTTGCTTAAAACAATTTGTAAGCTGCTCTGATAGCCTTGTGGCTGAAGAGCAGGGTATAACTAACTAAATAAATAAATAAATGAAAAGTGACAAATCGCAGCTGCAATTTGCTATTACTGTGGAACAATTAATTTTTTCCCCTTAGTGTAGGCATGGCCCAGCAGTAGGTGAGTGAGTGGGTCAGGGCTAGATCTTTTCTAGTTTTGGTACATTGCTGGACTGAAAATCTTTCTGTAATGGAAAGTCTGCATTCTTGAGCTGTGTAACAACAGCAGGAATCAAAATGGTAGTATGAAATTAAGAATATTTCCCGCACTGCTGTCTCTGGATAATGCCAATCTAAACTTTAGATTCTAATGTAATGCATTCTAAAGCATGCCCTAATTGGTAGTTTTACTAATCTCTTTGCATGGACTACATGTGATCAGAGGTCTCAAACAGATCAATTGGCTTGGTTCAACAACTGTGCCAGAGCAGCTGCTGTAGATGAAAGTAGGAACCACTTACTTTCTTTAAGCTGTATCCTGCATGAAATATAATGGGAGGTAGTAAAACGTTGAAGAAGATTGAAGGATCAAAGGTCATCTGGCAGAAAGAACAAAAATGCAAGGTAAGAAACATAAAACATCCATTGGCTTTTTTGTGTGTTCTTAATTTTGCCCCAGTGAGAATAACAGTTTATGTGACTAGTTTAGGACCCTCCAAAATTTAGCACCCATCAAAATTCATGGCTACATATACACACATCTAGAAATCATGACTATAATACAGCTAGAAAACAGTAAAATATAAAATAGCAGGAATGTGATTGTATATTTGTCACCAAGTCAGCCATTATAACAATTTCAAGCGGAGTAGCTGTGTTAGTCTGTTGAAGAAAAAAATAGCAAAAGGCATTGCAACACCTTAAAAGATTAACCCCATAAGCTTTCTTAGTGTAAGGTGACACAAGACTGTCTATTGTATTTGAATCAAATTTGTATTTAATGAATTTTGACACTAATTAAGAGGTATATCAGCAAATTTATGTTCTTACTAAGAAGATTATCAGATGCTTTAAAAAACAACAAAACCCAAGGAGCTCGTGAGAATGACATCACTGTAACACCAAAGGGTCCCAAGATCGCATGACATAATTCTCCTTCTGTGTTTCCTCCATTCTCCTTTGTGCTGAAGTGACAAAATAGGAACTGCTTTTCAATAGTGGAAACTTCTATAATCTATAATCTATACATTCTGTTTCACAAAAACTATTAGATGTGGCATTATGGGAATTTTCATAGCTGTCCAGTTTGGCATGCTGTAACCACCACTTATGTATACATTGCCATATACGTATGTGTTTGCATTCGCCTAAGAAAGAGACTGAGAATGCTGATGTTCAAATGTGGACATGCAGATAAATACAGTGGCGAGTAGCAGCTAATAGCAGCCATGTCACAATTGTGCCAGTTGTATTCACTTTCATATGCTAAGTAATTTGCACTAATTCTAAATTTAAGTGTAAAACACAATAGAAATTTAAGTGGCTACCATAGTTTAATGATGGCTTTTGACAGATCTCTAGTCACCTCAATTTCCAGCACAGCAGTGAAAGAGAATCTTTCTTTCACAACTTTTTCTCCACTTCCTCATATACTGTCTTCTTCACACCTGCCCTCCTCTCACTATCAATCATCTCGCCTTCAATTTTTCTTCTTCTCTGGACTTTTTCAGACGATACTTACCATGGAAGGAGGTCTTGGGAGAGGCACAGCAAAGTTGCGGGGCAGGGGATCCTTTTCGGACACTGCCGTCCCTCTTTCGAAATCATCGGTGTCACTTCCATGAAGGATTGGAAGCGGCTGCACCATATTTTAATCATGGAAGTTGCCCGTGAGTAAAAAATGGTGAAATATGGGGTGGCTGCCTCCAATCTGTCATGGAAGTGACACAGATGATTTCGGCAGAGGGACGGCGTTGTCCGAAAAAGGCCCCCTGCCGTGCAGCAGTGTCGTTACTGTTATAAGATTTCTTGCACTGTAAGTACCCGTCCGAAAAAGTCCTTAGTCTCTCTTTCATCTAATTCTCAGATCTTTGTAACTTAAATCTGAATTAAGGTGATGTCTGTCTCTGTCTCATATTTTTCCTATCTCATGCATCTCTCACCTTTTATATGCATCTGGGTGTTCTCTCCCTCGTTTATGTAAGTGTTTTATCTACCTTCTCTGGTTTTTTCTCCATTTCTGCTAGGTTGAGACATGCACTATTCAAGTAAGGGCTTCACCAATGCAAATGTGACACAACAGAAGATATCTTTCTGTCATCAGTAAGCTAACTTGTTCCTAAGACTTGCAATTTAATTTGCTTAAAGGCACATGAATGTGATATCTTTGTACCAAGAAGCATTTCTCCATTATTTCCAACATTTTCTGTATATCCGTGTAAACTACCTTGGGTCCCAAGGGAGGACAAAGGAAAATATGAATTGAATGAATTGTTCCTTAATCCCTCCCAGAATAAGAGAAGGAAAGAAGATAGGATGTTATTTTTTCCATAGGCTTTAAATGTGTGTGTGTGTGTGTGTGTGTGCGTATCCTGGCTTTCTACCCCAAAAGAAGAAAAAGCTCAAGACTGAACTCCAGAATAAACATTCTGATAATGCTGTATAAATTCAAAACTCCTAGTTTTGGCTTGAAAGATGTATACAAAGTAAGACTTTGTCTTCATTCTGGCTAAAGTACTGTATATTCTGGCGTATAAGATGACTTAACCTTCTCAAAATCTTTTCAAAATTAGGGGGTCATCTTATACGCCGGAATAGGACTTCTGGATCATGGCTTCGGAAGGACATGTGGTGGCTGGCTGGATGGGGAGAGGCTTGCCAGCACCCTCCCTTCCCAAAGCCGTGATGGGGAGCCCTACAAGACAAAGCCCGACCCAGCCAGCCACCCCTCCATACCCCCCGAAACTGCAATGAGGGTCCCGATCGCGGCTTCAGGAAGATCAGGTGAGGCCTGGAAAGCCCCAGCAACCACCCACCCTTCACGAAGCCGTGATCAGGACCCTGATTGGGGCTTTGTGAAGGGTGGGTGGTGGTTGGAAAAATACCCTCCACCCACTCGCCCTTCAGGAAGCCGTGATCGGGACCCCGATTAGGGCTTTGTAAAGGGTGGGTGGGGGCTGGAAACCCTTCCTCAACCCACCCACCCCCACCCTTCACAAAGCCGCAATCGGTGTCCCAATCATGGCTTTGTGAAGGGCGGGTGGCTGGTGGGCAGGGCCGATTTAAGGCACCTGCGGTGTCAGCATTTGTGAGGTAGCCTGTTGCGTGTGGGGGCTCCTCGTGCAGAGCCCCAACTTGTGGCAGTGGTGGAGATTCTGGGCTCTGTGAGCACCACTTGGTGCTCCCCACCACCACCGCTACCATGACAAAAGGAGGGAAAAGGAGGAGGAGGAGGATGGGGATGGAGCCACCGCCAACAGCAATGCCAGTCAGGCGTATCCCCTCTGGCGCCCGCAAGCTCTGGCCCTCCTCTGCAGCCCCCTCTGCTGCCCCTGTCTGCGGCCAGGTGGGATGGGGGGGGCACGCCTAGTGCTGCCACTGCCACCACCTCTGCCAACTCTTCTTCCTCCTCCTCCTCTTCCTCACCTCCCCAGACTGCCCAGGACACCGTGGCACATTCAGGAGGTGCTCGTGGCCACCCTCCCTGATGCCACTGACTCCACCATTGTGGCCCAGCCCCGCCGCCACTACAAAGCCAAGCCAAGGTGCCCCAGGGAGGGAGGGAGACCCCCACCCCCACACAGCAAAGGGGAAGGGAAGGAAATGGGGCCCTCCCTCCAGTGAAGGAGATGGGGAGGAAGATGGACACCCCCTCCTCCTCTCCCAAAAGAGGCCTCCCTCCCTCTGTTTCATGGCAACCCTAAGGTAAATCTATCATGAGGTTTTCTTGGCAAGATTTGTTCAGGGGGGTGTTTGCCTTTCCCTACCTCTGAGGCTGAGAGACTGTGACTTGCCTAAGGTCATCCTGTGCCACCAGTAGGTTTCCATGGCTGAGTGGGGACTCAGACCCTAGCCTCCATAGTTGTAGTCCAAATGCTCAAACCACGCTTCCACCCTTAACTAGTGCAATCAGAGGTGGGAATGATTGTGTATTCCTGCAGAGCAGGGGATTGGACTAGATGGCCCTAGTGGTCTCTTCCAACTCTATACTGTAATTCTATTATTTGCCAGTTTATTCATTGGTTACTGCATTACACTAGTGTTTTGTGTAGCAACTAGTGGCATATGGGTGCAAAACTAAGTAGAATCATAGAATCATAGAGTTGGAAGAGACCACAACGACCATCTAGTCCAACCCCCTGCCCTGCAGGAATACACAATCAAAGCATTTCTGACAGATGGCCATCCAGCCTCTGCTTAAAAACCTCCAAAGAAAGAGACCCCACCACACTCAGAAGCAGCATGTTGCACTGTTGGACAGGTCTTACTGTCAGGAAGTTCTTTCTAACAATGTTTAGGTGGAATCTCTTTTCCTGGAGTCTGAATCCATTGCTCCGTGTCCTGGTCTCTGAAGCAGCAGAAAACAAACTTGCTCCATCCTCAGTATGACATCCCTTCAGATATTTAAACATGGCTATCATGTCACCTCTTCACCTTCTCTTCCCCAGGCTAAACATACCCAGCTCCCTAAGCCACTCCTTATAGGGCATGGCTTCCAGACCTCCCACCATTTTGGTCACCCTCCTCTGGACACGTTCCAGCTTCTCAATATCCTTCTTAAATTGTGGTGTCCAGAACTAGACACAGTATTCCAGGTGAGGCCTGACCAAAGCAGAATAGAGTGGCACTATTACTTTCCTTGATCTAGACACTAGACTCCTATTGATGCAGCCTAGAATCTCATTGGCTTTTTTAGCTGCTGCATCACACTGCTGACTCATGTTCAGCTTGTGGTCCACTCTTTCTTTTCTTTGAGGAAAACTACACCATTATGTTAATTGCTAATAAACAACAAAAAAATGTTAGTGCCTATAATATAGTTTTTTTAACTGAATTATTGGTGGCAAATTATGTAATAATCTGAACATCCTGTACTGTGAATAGGCTGGGTTACACTGACCTGAGATAAATATATGCCCCCCCCCAAATAAAGTGTTGCAGGGGGCCCCTACATTCCTTTAGCCGGCCCTGGTGGTGGGTGGGAGGTTGGTGGGAGGAGTTTGGGATATACTCGCCTTATAAGAAAAGGAGAGGTAGTCTTATATGGCGAGTATATCCCAAACTCTATATTTTAACTTTAAAATGGGGAGGTCATCTTATACGCCCAGTCGTCTTGTATGCCAGAATATACAGTAAGGGTCATAAAACCTTAAAAGCTTAGTTTCACTGAAACATATATGGTTTTCTATTATTTTCAAACAATTTCGTTTAACAAAAGGATTGGGTGAATTATTTTAACAAAGACAGTTTCTAACAATTAAAAACATCATGCAACCCTTCATTAACTTTTCTATTCCCATCAGGACCAATAGGAAATAGTGACATAGCAATGGGACAAGTATATTTGTGACAGTCTCATTGCCCTAAGGAGCCTGAGCTTCCTTAGTCTTCAACAGGGTAAAGTAAGGATGATGCAATACAAGTGCAGTGGGAATCTTTGCTGGCACAATTGTTCTGAATTATACCTTTTTATACGCAGTTGTAAAACTGGTTGCACAACCTTTTGTGTAACTTTTGCACAACCAGTTTGTACAACTGCTTGAGCATTATAATCTTTATTGAATACCACCCCTGTACTAATTCTGAATAGATGTAACAGACAATAGAATGAGCCTTGTGATGGCAGAATGGACCTGACTGGACACAGGATGTTTTTGTTTATTTAATTAGTTATTTATACCCTGCTCTTCGGCCACAAAGGCTATCAGAGCGGCTTACAATTTGTGTTAAGCAATAGCAATTTACACATCTACACTGCATTAAGCAGTTTCCAATGTGTGTTAGCTAATTGCCCCCACAAGCTGGGTACTCATTTTACCAACCTACAAAAGGATGGAAGGATGAGTGAACCTTGGAGCCCTCTGGAATTGAACTTGCAATGTTGTGACTTGCAGGACTGGCATTTAACCACTGTGCCACCAGGGCTCCCTTGTGGATGTTGTGATCTTCTCAGATCCCCACCCCCTAGAGTTGTGTCTCTTATCATGCTACTCCCTGTCCCAGAGAAATGAGAAGGATGTGTAGGCAAACATAGTCATTAACACATCAGACTACATATAAATGGTATGATAATGGTATGATAATCTGGTAACAGGTTTAAGGGGACTAGGTATGGATTATCCTTGGCTACACAGATGGAAGCAGTGATAAAGAACAACTTTTACTAGCATCAGCTAGTTTTGAACTATGGCCTTTTCTAAAAAAAGAGTGATTTTCTCAGTTATCTTTTCTCATTTATTTCAAAATGGATTACTTTACTGTTCTATATTCTACCTTTAAAAACAATCTGAAATTTCAGTTGGACTGAATTGTAATAGCCACAATCCTATCGGGGAGCCACAAATCAGAATGTTTAATTAATTAATTATATTTATATCCTGATTGTTTTTCCTTGCACAGGATCCATTATTCTTGTTTAATACTGGCTGCCTATATTCTGTACTCAGATTAAAGTATCGATTCTGCTCTTCAAAGCTGCAAATGAGCTGGAGCCACATTTTCTCACCAACTGTTATTCCTGCATTAACCTCCCTGTCAACGAGGTAGAGGTCAGAGAGGCCTTGCCTTGATTCGTTGAGATTAGGTAGGTGGATGACTCTGGGAGGACACAATTCTTTTTTTCTCCAACATCTATCAAAGAACTTCTTCAGGTCCACCAGAATGTAATGTAGGAATCCTGTGTCACTAACCTGCCATACCGTTAATTCTGTTGTTATTTTTAAACAAAAATTATTTAATGGCTGTTTTGCATTTTGTTTTACTTAGCGTATGTTTTATCTTTTTAAGCTACTTTGTATGTATTTTTAAAAGAGAACAGCAGGACACAAGTCATGATCACTGTAAATCCTATTGAAAAGTAGTGCACCATCCAGGAAAGATTCTCCATGTATTAGCTCCATAGTTTACAGTGTGCCAGAGAGAAGAAGAATGAAAGAAGCACTATGCTGATGTCCTGGCACAAAAGCTCCCAAGAATTATCTTGAAAGTGCTGCAGAGAAATCTACCTCTCACAATTGAGTAGTCATATGTGATTAACCAGCGGCCTTTCCACACTGCACAATTATAGTGCTATGATTCCATTTTAACTGCCATTGTTCCACTCTATGAAATCCTGGGATTTGCAATTTAGGGAAGAGTATTTAGAATTCTCAGTCAGAGAGTTTTAGTGCTTTACCAAATTACAAATCACAGGACTCTGTAGTATAGAACCATGACAGTTAAAGTAGAACTTTTGCCATGGCAGCTAAAGTAGAATCATAGTGCTTTGACTGTGTACTGTTAAAAGGCTCAAGATTAATCTATTATATGATTCCCTCAGACTGAGATAACTCACAAGCATAACATTTACCTAACCCAGAGCTTGCAAGTAGTGAATTATAAGAAATGACATTACCTGTAACACATAATTTTGGAGTAACAAGGGCCTATAAATGTTCTTTTCTTCAGTACAACATAATGACTGCCAATGTCATGAACGTTTAGTGTAACAAGAAATTTTAATTCCCAGACCATTTCTTTTGGGGAGTGGTCATTTTGGCCATTTAAATGTGTTTGTTTGACTGCACATGTGTATTTACAAAAGGAAAAAGTAACTAGAAAATATTCTAGCATTTTAACTAACAGGAAACAACAACAAGTTACTTAAAAATAAAATAAAATTATGAGAATTGTACTTAGGCAAGGTTCATCTACACAGGCCAAAATACGCTGGCTTCCCACTGGCATATTCTGCCTGTGGATCAGGCCCACTTCTCCCCCATTACTGGCACAAAATGGGATGGAGCCCAGACTACTGCACCAATCCATCGCTGCAGCCACACTCATCATACTCTTTGAAGCCAGGAAGCCAGCCAGCAGCATGTGAGCAACATGGCCACATGCTGCAGGGCTGCTTCCCGGCTTCAGAAGAGCGATGGCAGCTACAATGATGGGCTGGCATGGCGGTGTGGGATCCTGTGGTCATGCAGGACCTGATCTGTTTTTTGCTGGCTGAAGTAATTTTTCCCAGGTATTTTTTAAAAGCAGTGTAACACGCTTCACCCTGTCTTGGCCCCATCTTTGCGCCAGAGTTCATGCGGATTGCCTGGGGGCAAAACAGGGCAAATGCCCTGCATCACCTGGATAGGGTAAATAGCCCATCTAGACAAGGCCAAGGAAGAAAAAACTAATTATTTTTAGACAATCTTCCAAGCTCTGATTTAACTTCCATTTCACATACCATGGAGCTACAGAATAGTGCATATTCCAAACACTTTATTAGGTTGACTGACAACTAGGATTTGACCTTTTAGGCCTCACCTCTTACAACCATGTCAGTTTGCTGCCAGTATTAGCACCTACAAATAATCATCACACTCTTATTTAGGAGTCACAATTTTAAGCATTTGTGGTGGACATACGTTTCTGTGTGCTTGGTTATTTCAACAAAGTGAGAACTGGGGACTTGAATTAATGCCCTTTGCAAGACAAATTCTGCATGACAGAGTTTCTGTTAAAACAGCACATACATTTATCACTTCCCCAGTATCATTAAACTTGTAGTGTTCTTTCTAACACTAAGTCTGCATAGCTACAGCATTGGAGGACCTCATTTAAAATGTAAACCTGCTGGATTACAAATGTTATTTTTACAAGACATTGGATTTTTACTGCATTTCCAATAGATTTGGCAAGATTAATATCTTTAAAAGTTAGAGCATGTCATTAGCAAAATGGTCCGCAGTTTCTTTGTTCCGATGAAGTGCCTCTCCTTTATGGGGTTATGATCCTGGATGAATTATTTAGTTCTGTAACAATACAGCCTTACTACAAAATGACTTCCTTTTTAAAAACATCCAACAGATAGATCAACTCGATAAACAGGAAGTGAGAGCTCAGCAATTTTTTTTAACCATTCTGCTTACTTTGAATTATTAAACTAATGTGAACTGGCTGGCCAATAACAACCAGCGGTAAATTTTGCTGTGCTGACAACTTTATGGGGGGAAAGTTGGAGGAAGAATTTTTATCATTTAGTCTTCCATACTGACAGTCTCAAATGCCACATTAAGTTGGGGATTAAATCAGTCAGCAGGTTTTATATACCTTTCTTGTCTACTGTTTGGGGAAGGGGGTTAATTGCATTGTAGTTATTCAGAACAATGTAGTAACATTCACTATTCCTATCCATAAATACAGCAGAGTGAAGAATAATTGCAGAAAAGGCAAGCGTGGCGAGTTTTGGCTTATAGAAGCTAACCACAAAAATCATATTATGGACACATTGTTGTGATTGGTTTGTTGTGCTACTTCCTTGTTAAGCACAAAAGGGGAAACTAATAAAATGTATTATATTTAAGACCATAAGAAGAGTGTTGCTGGAACAAAACTTACCTACTTCAGCATCTTGCTTCTCACAGTGGAAGTCATGTAGACTTCCAAAAGTTGTTGGACTACAGTTACAGCATTCCTCACCATTATCTATGCTGGCTAAATGTCCAGCCTTCAAAGGACTACATGATTTGCATCCTTGTTCTAAATGGAAGCCTCTGGGAAACCCACAAGGTAGTATGATGAATATAGCCCTTTCTACATTAGTTCTCAGTAAGTTGTGACCCAATGAAAACTTCATCGTAGTTAGCATTGACAATGATATTAGCACTATATAGGATTATGCAGCACATGTTAAGTAAGTTGTATAGCAATGTGTAGGACAGACTGTTTGGACTCTTCAGATTGCTTTATGTACATTAACTTTGGATGGAAATTATAATTTAACATCACATCCAAACCAGGTCAGTCTACACGCAGCACTTTGCAGTGCTATGGAAATGTTGGCTATGGACAAGCTTTCTTTTTATCACTTTGCACATTTCTGGTCTTCCAAGTATTATTTTGCTGCTTATTTGGTGACTGGGGGTAGGTGGGAGAGAGATCCTAAAATATGGAATCCACAACCACAAGATATGCTAATGACCACTGACTTCAATGGCTTTGAAAGAGAGATTCACAGAGAATTAGGCTATAAATGTTTACTAGACATTATATTTTAGTTCCAGGATCAGAAGCAGCATGCATCTGAATACCAGTTGCTGCCAACATTGGTGGGAGATGGCCCTACCCTTCACATTTGGCTGAATGTTCTAGAATGAAGGAGAAACAACCTTTGAAAGTTGATGCCTTCAGCAAAGATGTGTTAGCGAAGACTGGATATGTTTGCTGGGCATTTCAAAGCTCTTCTGACTTCTTTTCTCAACTTTCTTTAGCCTTTTTTTTTTTTTTGGCCAGAAAAAAAAATCCATTTGAATTACTCTTTAAGCAAAATTTCACTTGCAATTGTAGTGTAAACGTCCTGTTGGGAACTGGCTTCTTCCTTGGAGGTCTTTAAACAGAGGCTGGATGGCCATCTGTCAGGGATGCTTTGATCATGATTTCCTGCTTGGCAGGGGGTTGGACTGGATGGCCCTCGTGGTCTCTTCCAACTCTGCAATTCTATGATTCTATGATTCTTCTCTCACATGTGAACTGCAACAGACTCAGTAATTCTCAAATCATAATGATGCGTCTGTGTAGAGAATACTTACATCCACACAATATTTGTGAGAAGACATGTCACTATGATGTTTGCATTGCACACACTTGGATTTCTCTGCATGTATTTGGGCTGGTATAGCCAGTGTGAAGTAGTGGTTTGAGAGTTGGACTACAATTCTGGAGACCAGGATTTGAATCCCTGCTTGGCAGTGGAACCCAGTGGGTGACCTTGGGCAAGCCACAGCCTCTCAGCCTTAAAGGGAGGCAAAGGCAAACCCCCTCTGAACAAATCTCGCCAGAAACACTCCATGAAAGGTTTACCTTAGTGTTGCCATAAGTCAGAAATGACTAGGAGGCATATAGCAACAATAATTTAGGCTGGAAAGCTATGAATGGATACCACTTTCTTTCCAGATGTGCATTGCATAGTCACAGAACAATATACACAAGTGTTCAATCAAAAATGGCTGTTTACAGTATATATATATATATATATATATATATAGACAGCATCATTATTTTGGCACAGAAGTAACTTGCATAGAATTTTATCACATTTGAAATAGCCTTCACAGTGTGAAAGCAGTAAGGCTGAGGGGTTGGGGGGAGTTAAATAGAAAACATCATTTTTTTCTCATTCATATGTTTTTTGAAAGTACAGGAAAAGCTGATTCAGATGAAAAACTGCTTGTACCACATGTAAATCGTGCCAGAGTCAAACATAAATGATAATAGAAGCTTGTATACCTCACAGAGGACAATCACTTTACCTTTTGTAGCATGGCATTGCCTTGGTGTGCATTGACATTATGCTGGCTGATTTCTCTTTTGTACTGATACTCATACACTTGATTTGATATGTTGACAAGCAGAGTGGGCAAGCCAGCTTGGAGCTTCTCGCAGTCATAGACAATCCCCTTTGAAAAATCTGATGGTGCTGTAGCATACCGTAAAATTAAGCCCATGATGAGACCTAAAGACAAAAATGGGAAAGTGGTATCATAAAAAAAGATGAAAGACATTCAGCATAAGGATTTAAAATTTACTATTTTTAGTTAATGGCAAGTGGATCTTATATACATCATCTCTCTCTCTCTCTCTCTCTCTCTCTTTTTTTTTTTTTTGCAATGCACCATCTATCCTTGTCATTCTTCCCCAATCATCGTTGTTGTTGTTGTTGCTGTTGTGTGCCTTCAAGTCATTTCTGACTTATGGTAACCCTAAGATGAACCTATAACAGGGTTTTGTGAGGCTGAGGGTGTGTGACTTGCTCAAGGTCACCCAGTGGATTTTCATGGCTGAGCAGAGATTCAAACCCTGGTCTCCAGAGTCATAGTCCAACACTCAAAGCACTATACCACACTGGCTCCCCCAATTTAGTGTACTTCAAGTGGGTTGAACTGTAGGTGCCATTTTCCTCAGCTAGCATGGTTAATGCCCATCATGCTGGTTAGAGATAGTTCTTGAAATCCCATTTAAAACACGTTTATTTGGTGAATGAAGGTGACTGGATCCAAAATGACATTCTGCTCATGGTGTCTCTCATGCAGATACTCAAACAGTGTTCTTCGGCATATTGAAGAAAACCTACCATGAGCAGAAGCACCTTGGACTCCAGCCCTCTCATCTGGATTCAACTCATTGCAATTCCATTTTAACCTTCTTGTTGCCCATGACGTCCATTTCACTAAGGGATGGTAGGTATCTTTTGAGAAACTTATATTAGACTGGTTCATTTCTACAACCTGTTCATATTTCTCATGTTTTATTAAATAGCAATCTATAACAGCATACTCCAAAGTAGTGCAAAATGTGTACCACAAAGATACATTCTTATAATCTGGATTATATGTGACCTATGTTTGTTTGTTTTAAAGTAAAGTCCTATGCAAACAAAAGCCACAATCTGCAATTAAAAAATCTGAATGTTGTGACCCTGCTCGGTGATCTTGGGCAAGCCACATTTTCTCAGCCTCAGAGGAAGGCAATGACAAACCTTCTCTGAATAAATCTTGCAAAAAAAACAAAAACAAAAAAAAACACCCACACCCCTAAAATAGGGTCACATAAATCTGAATTGACTTGAAGGGCCATAATACAGTGATGGCAACAATGGACCATGGAGATTATCAGACAGGACCCTAGAAACTGTCCCTGTCTTGCTACCCCCCACTGCTACTGTCCCTCTCCTGAAAGTAAAAATAAAAATAAAAATCATACACTAACTTTGCCGTGCTATAAGGAATCCTCCCCCTCCCTTTGGCAGTCCAGGTGTGAATGGAGCTGTCGCAAAGCTGCATTCATGTCCCGGAAAGCAAACCCTGCCCATTCTCGTGAGAGAACAATCACGGGCGGATTTTAAAAATAAAAGAAAATAAGTGACAGCAAGCACAAAAACACACTCAACACTTTAAAAGGAACATGAGGGGTGGATGGTTTCACTTACCTCCTTGTCCCGATCTCAACCGGAAGTACTCGGCAGGGTTTGGCAGGAACCTCCCACTGTGGCTGGCATTGCACCAACATAACGGGGCTCCCTTTCAAATGCCTGATATTCTGTGACAGAGACAGAACAGGCAACTTATTCATGACTTAAATCATGAATAAGAGAAAGTGGGGGGGATAGAAGAGGCACGGATGCTTGACACCACAGGGATGATGCCATGTGAACAGGAAGCCCTTTTGTGGATCTCCTGTCGTCCCTGTGGTGGGATAAAAAGGTCATCTGATAATCTCCTATATCACACAAGGCTGAAATTGTGGGATTACAACAGGATAGTAGCTCAAATGGCTTCCCATTATTGCACAACACTGTCATCCTCCTGCGGTCCATCCGTGCTCCTACCATTAATTGCACATAACTTTAAATTCATAGGCAAAAGCTGTGAATAGCTGTCAATAGCACTCCTTTTGAGGTATTGACATGCACGTGATAATTCTGTCCCACTGTAGTCCTGATATTACAGCATAAGTGGCTGGTCCTCCTGCTTTCCCCCCTCCCCATTCCCAATGAAAACACATAATTAAGGTTCTGTTGGAGAATGTGAAGACAATTTCCAGGATGCTCTTTTAATGAACTGTCTCCTTTTCTTGGAACATTTGTTTGCTTGTTTAATTGTGAAATTGTTAATTTGTTTGTTAATTCATTTGTTTTGGGTGTGTTTAATTGAAGTCGTGTCTTCTTGCGCAAACAGCTGAAATCTCGCCCATGCAAAATCATGAAGGCAGAGAAAAATGTTTTAAACTTGCATGAGCAGGCCATCACAAAGTGTTAATACCCTGTCATTATTATGCAATGCAAAGACTAGCATTACTCTAGTGCAAGCTTCAATCCCGTGGTTAAAATGCTAGCAGATGGTCATGTGATCTTCTGTTCTAGGTATTGTTGTGTGATTACAGCAATGTGCAATAATTAATGTATTGATTCCACTATAATTCTGCTTTCTTTGATTGTGGAGTTACAGCATTTTTAGATGCTCATGTGATAAAATCCAACGACAATAATTGTGGAATCAAAGTAAAATTACACCTTGTGGAATCACATCTTGTCCTAACCCTGCCTATGGTAAATATGAAGAGGTACAAACACAAGCCTCTGTGCATTTCTGCTCATGCTTCTAAGTGATTTTCTTCATTTCCCTTCATTGATCAAAGAAATATATAGTTGCCCCTTCATATTCACTGAGGTTTGGTTCCAGGACCCCCCATGGATACAAAAATCTGTGAATACTTAAGTCCCATTATATGCAATGGCATAGCAAAATGGTGTCCCTTATATAAGATGGCAAAATCAAGGTTTGCTTTTTGGATTATTTTTTAAAGAATATTTTCAAGCCGTGAATACTTAAATCTGTGGATACCAAATCCGTGGATATGGAGAGACAAGTGTATGTTGACAAAATGAGAAATGTCCTGTACTGCACTAACTCTTGAATATAGTTTGTAGAACAGTGCCTTCACCAGCATATCATCTGGTGAAGGCAGATGAGGGAATTAGGGGCATACTTATCATACTTAGATGAGGGAATTAGGGGCATACTTATCAAATTTGCAGATGACACCAAATTGGGAGGAGTAGCTAATACCCTAGAGGACAGGATAAAAATTCAGAATGACCTGGATAGACTGGAGAGCTGGGCCAAAGCTAACAAAATGAAATTCAATACGGAGAAATGTAAAGTACTGCATTTAGGGCGGAAAAATGAAATGCATAAATATAGGATGGGACAGACCTGGCTGAATTAGACTATGTGCGAAAGGGATCTAGGAGTCCTAGTAGACCACAAGTTGAACATGAGCCAACAGTGTGATGCGGCAGCTAAAAAGGCCAATGCAATTTTGGGCTGTATCAATAGAAGTATAGTGTCTAGATCAAGGGAAGTAATAGTGCCACTCTATTCTGCCTTGGTCAGACCTCACTTAGAATACTGTGTCCAGTTCTGGGCACCACAATTCAGAAAGGATATTGACAAATTGGAGCGTGTCCAGAGAAGGGCGACTAAAATGGTGAAAGGTCTGGAAACTATGCCTTATGAGGAGAGACTTAGGGAGCTGGGTATGTTTAGCCTGGAAAAAAGATGGTTAAGAGGCGATATGATAGCCCTGTTTAAGTATTTGAAGGGATGTCACGCTGAGGATGGAGCAGGCTTGTTTTCTGCTGCTCCAGAGACTGGAACACGGAGCAATGGGTGCAAGCTCCAGGAACAGAGATTCCACCTCAACATGAGGAGGAACTTTTTGACAGTAAGAGCTGTTCGGCAGTGGAACACACTCCCTCGGAGCGTGGTGGGGTCTCCTTCCTTGGAGGTCTTTAAACAGAGGCTGGATGGCCATCTGTCGGGGATGCTTTGATCAAGATTTCCTGCGTGGCAGGGGGGGTTGGACTGGATGGCCCTCGTGGTCTCTTCCAACTCTGCAATTCTATGATTCTATGATCTGCTACCACTTCTCTGGATCTAATCCTGCTCTTCTACCTGAATTAACTATTTTTTTTAAAAAAAGTCTTATGTTAAGCTAATATATATATAATACTGACTTTAAAAAATAGAGATAGATTATCATTAGATCTAATAATATGAAAAGTATCACACAAAGAAGTCCAGGCAAAGAAATTAAAAAGTTCTTAAGTAAATGCTGCTTGAAGAAACTACAGCATTTGATGTCGTAAAATATGCAAAGTGCGTTCACTCTCTGCCAATCCGAGCAGAGATGCATGCAGCGAAGTAGCGTGGGCTTTTGAGCAATGCCATGCACACCTCTGGTGCAAAAGAAAAGACTATTTTAATTTTCTTTTATGGCTTTATTAAAGGGTAAAGTAAAATAAAATAGACAGCAGAAGACATTCATCAATGTTTCTGTATGCTCCAAGGTTCCTCAGGAGCAAAGAGAAAAGAAAAGGAGCCCCCAAAATGCAGGAGGCACACACACAAGCTCTAAAATCCCCTCCCAGTTATATACCTTTCCAAAACATTCAATCCTTCTGAGAAGCGAAACAAGAAACTGGACCCTTAGTTTCGTTTCTCGCTCTCAAACTCCATAGGACGAGAAAACATAACAACAAGAGACAGATTTATGAGTTCTAATAGATAAGCTGGCGTCTTCAGTGCCTTGGTGAATAAAATTACTCAAAGGGGGGAGACAAACTTCTAATTACAATATCTATTTTCCCTGACATTTGAATGCATTTTGGACCACATTTTTATTGCAGCAATAGCATTGATACTTATACACTACTTATCAGTGCCAAAGCACTCCCTAAGTGGTTTACAATGTTTTTTAGCTAGGATCAAACTCACAACATTGTGGCTTACAGTACTGTCATTTAACCACTGCACCACCAGGGCTGCTAGTAAGTACTAGTCAGAAATTTGTGTACCTTTAGTGGATGATAAAGTGTATGGCTCTTTTTGTTAATGGAGTGGTTTAAAATCTGGGCTATATGCTGCTTTTGACACCTCTTCTAGACCCCTCTCTAATAGAAGTCTGTCTCATCCCCTGCTAGCTGAGCTGTTTAAACTGAAGATGTCAAGAATTTGGGGTCTTACATATGCAAAAGCTCCACTGCAGAGCTAACAGCTATCTTGCCATTTATTATGTGAATGGAGAACATAGATCAGTCAATACAAGTGATTTGCCCATCGCATCCAGTTTGGCTCTTGGGGGAATGGCAAGCAAGATACACATCAAACAAACAAGATGAAGAGAAAATCAAATTAAGAGAAACTTCCTATGATATTAGGGATTGTCAGTGGTACCGCTAGAGCTGAACCTCAGGGCCCAAGTTAGAGAGTCACAGTCCCTGGGAGCCATAACTTATTGTGGACCCCTGTGCAAAACGTATTTTGAATCCTCTGCTGATTTAGTTTGAATATACTGCAGTATTCATTTACATAACGTCTGATTGGTGATGAAACTTTCCAAAGTTTTCAACTCAAATTTGATTTAAAAACATTTCTTTCTTGTCAGTGGTGGCTGCCTGCTTCTGTGAGAGTGGAGTGGTGAATCCACTATGGGTTTTAGGTTGTGTTGTGTGTGGGGTTTTTTTGCAGACTTGGAAGGAGCTGAACCCTATCTCCCAAACACGTTTAGCATCTTTGGGTGGCTTCTTTGATGTTCAGAATAGACCGTACAGTAGATTAGCTACTTTTTCATTTTTTTTTTAAAAAAACCTCTACTTTGTATTGGAGAAATTTTCCCTTAATTTGATCTTCTCTTTACTTTGTGTATTTTAGTATATCTCACCTTTCCTCCAAGAGCTAAACTAGATGTGATGGAACAGCCTTTGTATTCATTGATCTGTCTGCCCCATTCACATAAGAAATGCAAGATATCTGCAGTAGTAGCTTAGGAGCAGAACTTTGCATATGTTGGGGTCCAGGTTTCATCCTGACATCTCCAGTTAAAGAGGTCAACTAACAAATGGTAATAATACTGGAGAAACAGTCAGATACAACCCAAAAGGGCAAAACAGGCAAATAGGTTCACTGCTATAAGGCAGCTCTCTGTGTTTGCATTTTTTTTTAACAGAAAGAAGCATACCACCAAGGAGAACAAATGTCACTGTCCTCCCTAACCCTGAATGCATGTCTACTCAAATGTAAGTTCCATTGAGTTAAGGTAGGCTTACTATTAGGTAAGTGGGTAGAGGATTACACCTTAAAGCATTTTCCTCCAACAGTCTGCTTCCAACAATGGAAGTGAAATTGGAAAGCTTTTGAAGAAACAGAATGTAGCAAAAAGAGATGTGGGAAGAAGCAGACTTTAGCTACTCTTAAACATATACTCATTTATATTAAAAAAAATCCACACACCCCTACTAATATCTTCCCACAGTTTGCAGAGGGGCAACCATATTAATCCATTGCAGGAAAAAAGGTGGGACTTGAGAGTGCTACACATATTTTAATGGCATAAGCCAAGGGTTCCCATTTTTTTAAACCTACTGACAGATTTAGTAGGTTTGACACATGCAAATTTTGCATAGAATAAGCTCTCAGTTACAATATTTTCTGCAAACACACACACACAACAACAACAGCATTTTCAATACAGAAAATACTATTTCTACAATAAAAAATTATGTGCAGAAAATGTTGTTATCTGTGCAGAAAATGCTGTAGTTGACAGTTTTACAATCTATAAAGTTTGCATGTTATTTTTCTGCAGAAACCAGCATTCCCTGCACCAGAAGCACAATTTTCTACACAAGAAATAATATATCTGCACAGAAATATTTTCTTCTGTACAGAAAACTGTAGTTTCCAAAGGCTTTCTTGGCATAAGAAAGCAGGGAGAAAACAGCTGAAATTACTCATTGCTTCCTCTGAGAAAATAATAAGTGAAGTACATCCCTGCTGCCTTGTAGAAAAATTATCTTCTCAGGAAATAAAGTAACAAAATGAGGTGGGATGGTAAATAATTCCATTGGAGGTATATTTCCACTTGTACCTCCTAAAACTGCCAGCAGAATGGAAGGTACCTTACCTCAGAAATCTGTTTATGAGGCTTGCACACAATCACATGTGTGCATTTCAAAAAGTGTGCATGACTAAACTGTGAACATTAGGAAAAAATGATCCTAAAAAGCCACATTTTGGGAAAATACACAGGCATTTTCAGTATATTCTCACTACCCAATACAGAAAGAAAACATAATGAGATGTGACAAACTGAGTAACTTGGTGAGGATGAGACTGACAGATTTTCTCACTCCTGTAACAAACATTGCTGACACAACAGATACTGAAATCCAAGGCTTCTAAGAACTAAACATTCAGAACCTTTGCCTGGATTGACATCTGCTTCTCTGGTTCTGATTTGCCTGGACTGTGTCCAGGGCCTCCAAGAGAAATTTTGCAAGGGGAAACAAAACTGATTTTTGACCCTGGGGGAGGGGGGCTTTTCCAGCTTTTCCCCTGGTTTTTATTTTGAGGGAGGGGGCTGTCAGAAATTCATGGGCCCCTCCTTGGCTCTCTGCACTCTGGACTGATTTAAAATTTCTTCCCTCATACATAATTTGCAAATGTTAGAAACTTATTATCAAAAAATGAATCCAACAAAATTTTCATCCTTACAGACTTAGAACAGAATTTAGCTACTCAAATATATAAATAGTTTTCTTGGGGAGAAAATGAATATTTTTGAAATTTAGCCATTTAGTGCAACTTTTTGTGTAATATTCAGATTAGGGACAAAGCTCTAACAGCATGTCTGATATATCTTGTTAGATGACATTTTTTTGTTTTAAAAAAATTCTGGACTAAGATTTTCAGACAGGGGAAAAAACCCCGCGGAGGTCGGGAGAGAAAATATTGCAGAAAATATTGTAACGGAGAGCTTATTCTATGCAAAATTATTGAGGTTTCCATCAATAAAAAGCGGTGCGTGCAGCACAGGAGGAGGTCAGGAGGAGGACAAACGAGGACAGCATCTTATGAAATGGGGCTCTGTAAGCACAACAGCCCTGTTCTTCTCCTGACCTCCTCGGGTTTTTTTCCCCCCATTTGAAAAAGTCCTTAGACCAAGTTCAACATTTTCAGTTGAGCAGTGTAAGTTCTAATTCAGCTACTTCATCCTCAACCTTATTTTGGTCTGTTTTGTTTGAAATGAGATTAATTTAAAGGCTGTTTAGGTCTTCAGTGCTCCTATGTGCCAAACACATGAAGGACATACCCTCCAATTGTCCTGATTTGGTAGGGACAGTCCCAATTAATCTGCTATCATACCACTTTTTCAACTATTTTAAAAATGTTAAAACAGTTTCTCTCTCCTCCTCTCACTTTCACCTTTTGGCCTAAACTTACTTCAGTTGCTGCACACTAATTTCAAATTTAATTAACTTAGCAGAGAGGAGAGGAGAAGAGAGGAGAGGAAAAACTTTTGCCATGTTGACCATACTCTGATGTAGCATGGCCAGATTTGTCCCTGTTTTCAATAGTGAAATGTTGGAGGGTACGGTGGGAGGGAATGTTTGGGACTAGTACTACACCTCTGAAAGCTATTTTAACAAGGTCACATCTCAATAGGATCAGGGATTTTAAGAAAACAGGATCTATTACAGAACCAGAGAAAAGGGTTTAAGAGTCCTGAAAACACTTGATAGTTTCTCAGTTTGGAATGTTTTGAGAATACCAAGTATTTTGTGCACTGGGAACTGTGCAAATAAAGATTTCCTGTATATTCAATGGGGGAGGAAGGAAGAGAGATGCAAAAAGTGCCAAAGAAGAATACTAGTACAAAAAGCAAAAGAAGGGAAAAAAGAACTGAAAGACCTCAAAAGCCCTGGATTTTATATTTTCACAAAAGGCACAGCAAATATTTCTGCTTTTCTTGCTTCTAGCAACCCTAGAGATTTCTTCAGTTGATTTATAAAACCATCAACAGCCTTCAGCAGCCCCTTGTGAATTCATGCAGACTCCTCCCTTTTATCTCAAGATAAATTCAACATCATTGTCCCCCCCCCTTCCTGCTTTTTGTAATACCTTGCCTGATGAAAGATCTGGACATCTCAAAAACTTGCACACATTTTGTGCCTTTTTGCTTGGCCTGACACCCCCCCCCAATATGGCTTAACACCACTACCTGCATTTTTTGCACTTTTCTTGGGAACATGGCTATGGGGACTGTCATGAGGAGCACCAGCACTTCAGACTTTGCTCCTTTATGATTTACCGGTTTTCTTCTTTACAAGAGGATAATTATTAGAGGGTCTGATGGTCTTGGAAGCCAGTCTGCAAACATGGTGGGATATGGGGAGGGGGGATGATGGAAGAGACGGCTCTTGTTTTGTACTAATTGAAATATATGCCTTCTATTGTTATTATGTGCCTTCACATTTCTGACTTATGGTGGCCCTATTGTAGGGTTTTCTTGGCAAGATTTATCTTGAGGATGTTTGCCATTGCCTGCCCTGTCCCAGATCTACCAGCAGGTTCCCATGGCTGACAGAGATTTGAACCCTGATCTCCTGGAGTCCTAGTCCAATATTCAAACCCCTAGACTCTTTTGGCTCTCCAATCTACAGCCTACAGTTCTTTTTATGGCAACATTTTGTAGCATCTGACCTCAGTGCCTCCAGATTTGTATCTCTGAAAATCAGATGTTCAGTTCTAGTATTTGGATTGTGTAAGTTTCTGTCCAAGTAGGAGCTGGAAGTCAATGATACCCAGATGTGTTTTTCCATCTTAACTTTGACCGAGTGCGAGCATTCCACCTTCAAATGAAGGGCTGAACTCCTTTCTCATGCTCAGTTTGTGGTTGATCAGTTACAGACTTGAACTTTGAAAAGACTGCATCTCTTCCTTCCTGTTTCAAAGTTTCAAGCACACTTAAATCACCCAGTTATAATCTGTAGTAAGAATACAGTTATGAATCTGTATGAGAGTAGTTTAGTTTGCAATCAACATATTTATGGGCAAGAATAGTTGTTTTGGTCTGTGTCATATGCTAGGAAAATCTCCATCATTATAATAGGCCAAAGAGCACTATACTTCATTGGGGTGCCTACAACAGTTTAGAGTCACAGCATCACCAACAGACTCACTGCATCATATTCTCTCACTAATATCTTCTCAACCACAGCCAGGCTGATCAGCATCAAGCCTGGAAGGTGAGCTTATTCCTTTCATTATACGATTGCTTTTAATTACTATGCAGAAGTCTGGACTTTGGACCACAGAAGGTTAAGGGATTGTAAGCAGTATATATTGGTTCCACTGAAGGCAGTTACAGAGCTCTAATGAGAAGGATCCTCAATCACAGTAGCTCTGTAACTGCATTCAAATGAATGGTTACAAAGACCTATACAGACCTCTATCCCTAGTTACAAAAGACTTAAGCTGCCAGACATGTGCCAACATTTGGAGATAGGGCTTATATGCACGCCTGCATCCTTGGCCCCAACTTAGCCCCATACGTGAACAGTTGAGTTAGAATGGCAGCTTAAAGTCCCTTAATAGTCAGTGACCAAATTATTCAAGCACAAGCCTGCATCATTTTGGGAATGTTTTTCTTTTCAAGTGTGCACAAAGTGTGTCTGTTTCCATATTCATGAAAATATGTATACATTGTTCTCCAATGTACTCATGTTTACCAGACAAATTTTCCTAATGTACATAGTTTCTATGGACACTGCTTTGATTTTTTTCCCTTTAAGAATAGCATCATAAAATTGAGAGAAGCATGACAATAGCTAGAAGGCTGATTGGGTTCATGTTCATGTGCAAATTACTCAAGTTCAATTAAAATGCAGATCAGACAAATTTCTGCTCCTCTACCTTTGATATACCTAGAGCCTTGCTATGGTGTTCTGAATGAGAATAGGTGCCATACCTCCTCCCTCCCTGCTATCCCAGCAAATTAAAAAATGACATAATTTTCATTCTTTTTGTATGCAGGGCAGAGATAATAGCCTCCAGACTGTGCTACAGCTCACACCAACCCTGCCTGCATAGCCACTGGTGAAGGATGATGGAAGCTAAAAACATTTTTGAGGGGGTGTCAATCATTCCTCATATATGCTTAATTGTCTTAACTTTATCATATATTAACCTGTACTAACCTATCATATAAGTAAATTCAAGTTACAACATTCAGATTAAGCATGCTGAATTCTCAGAAGTGAGAGAAGATCAAGCATGATGGTCTGGTTTATAGTACATTCTGTAAATATATTTATGAGCTTCTTGGGATCAATGACAGAAACAACTCACGATATAGCTAAAGTGCAGGAAGACTGATGTTTATAAAAACTCCCTGGTGCAAAAAGAAAAGTAGTGGGAGTGCTAACGGTTGTTGATGAAGGTGAAATGACGCAACAGAGTTCATGAATATTTCAGAGAGGTTGCAAAATAGAAACATGGATACAAATGCTAGCCATTTTGAATAGGTTGTAGAGGTTTTGCAGGAAAAATTAAAATTAATAAAGGCAAATAGTTTATCCCCAAGCCATTTTTATGACACTGCAAATTCAACAATCCTAACCAAGTTAATTAAGGACTCTTCCGGATGAGGCAGATGTGTTGGGAGATTTCAGTGGGGGTTTTTGCTGTAGCTCTCAAGGCTTTTAAAAAATATCTGAACAACACTTCTGTTGTCTTAGACTATTTTCTAGAAATTTTTAGCACCATCTACAACATTTTATTCCCACCCTTGAGTGGGTTTCTTTTTAATTCTGAGACATTGAGGAACAGTATGTTCCCTTTTCTTCTTCTCTCATCTTTCTTTTTAATTTTTAAAAGATTTATAGTGCTATAATTCATCAGTGAAATGGCACTTTTTCACTAGTAACTTTGTAACGCTAAAAGAGTCACACATATACACACAAACACACGAAAGACTACCAGAACATTAGCCTCACTCTGCCATTATATTGTGCTGCCAGTAAGCTCTGAATTACATTATTCAGTAAAATGTTTGCCATTTCTTTTCCCCCTCTGAACTCATTTTACTGCTACAGTCAGGAAATGAACAGGTCAAATCTCCTACAGGATGGAAAATCCTATTTTTCTACTAGGTTTCAGAACTAATTTGTTTGTTTGACAATTTTATAGGGATATCCCTATATCGAGACAGATCAAGCCAGAGCTCTTACTAGAAACCAAGACGACTAAATTGAGGCTGTTGTACTTTGGTAACATCATGAGAAGACACAGCTCACTGGAAGAGTCAATAATGGTAGGAAAGGTGTGTTGGGGCATAGAAAGACGCACTGTGTCCACCACGACACCTGAAGAGTTGTTCCACATCGACAGGACGCCAAGGAGAATGTTTCTGGAGAGACTTCGGCAAAAGACTTCATGCTGAGAAGGAAAACATTTCTTCACCCCAGCACACTGCCTTGAGCTCTGGCTTGCCAAATAAAGAAAGCAACAAGGCCAGCCTTCACTCAACTTGAGGGCTTTAATCTTTGTTTGCAGTATATTTACAATATATATACAGAGAATAGGACAACCGTCTCTAATACTCATAAATCTCTCTCAAACCAACAAACTGCTTCACCAACCACCATCCACAACAAACCCACACAAGAGATAATTCCCATCTCCTTTTTACAGGTAGTTAAACAATGCCTGTTACATAAGGCATCTCAGATGTGCATACTCTCAAGTGCTGACTCACACACACACCTGCCACTGGAGCTTAACTACTTTCATTACTAAGCTTACAGCTCCATCTTGTGGTCACATCCATGTCTTTTCCTGACAAGGTGGAGGGAAAAAGAGAGGAAGGAAGACTGCACATGAGATGGATAAACTCAATTGGAGATGCCACAGGCTTGGACTTGCATGATCTGAGCAGGATGATAAAAGATAGGGAGTCTTGGAGATGTTTCATTCATGGGGTTGCCATGAGTTGAAGTTGACTCAAAGGCAGGTAACAACAACAAATCCTCCATGCCACACCTTCACACACTCCACACAAAGCTTTGAAGGTTTATTCAGTTGAACTAAGTAAGAATCCCCTCCCAGTCAGGTGAAACCTTCACCAGCCAGCCAAATCCTTTGTACTCAATGTGCCAAAGTCAGGAGTGCAAGGTCAGTATGAACATGTGTGAATATTGAGGCAGAACTGATACACATACCCCCAAGGCCCTACTCATATTGTGCCCTCAAATGTTCTTTTAAATGGCATCTATCTAGCCACATGTGTGTGTTTGTGCCTTCAAGCTGCCTATCAACTTATAGTGATCCCATACATTTCTAAGGTTTTCTTAGACAAGGAATACTTAGACATGGTTTGCCATTGCCTTCCTCTGAAATTTCATAGAATCATAGAATTGTAGAGTTGGAAGAGACCACGAGGGCCATCCAGTCCAATGCCCTGCCACGCAGGAAATCTTGATCAAAGCATCCCCGACAGATGGCAATCCAGCCTCTGTTTAAAGACCTCCAAGGAAGGAGACCCCACCACGCTCCGAGGGAGTGTGTTCCACTGTCGAACAGCTCTTACTGTCAAAAAGTTCCTCCAAATGTTGAGGTGGAATCTCTGTTCCTGGAGCTTGCATCCATTGCTCCGTGTTCCAGTCTCTGGAGCAGCAGAAAACAAGCCTGCTCCATCCTCAGCGTGACATCCCTTCAAATACTTAAACAGGGCTATCATATTGCCTCTTAACCGTCTTTTTTCCAGGCTAAATATACCCAGCTCCCTAAGTCTTTCCTCATAAGGCATGGTTTCCAGACCTTTCACCATTTTAGTTGCCCTTCTCTGGACATGCTCCAATTTCTCAATATCCTTTTTGAATTGTGGTGCCCAGAACTGGACACAGTATTCTAGGTGAGGTCTGACCAAGGCAGAATAGAGTGGCACTATTATTTTCCTTGATCTAGACACTATACTTCTATTGATACAGCCCAAAA
Source organism: Gambelia wislizenii (assembly GCA_030847615.1). NCBI lineage: Eukaryota > Metazoa > Chordata > Lepidosauria > Squamata > Crotaphytidae > Gambelia > Gambelia wislizenii. Next base: position 46,625,177 of record JAUMIR010000003.1, on the reverse strand, counting down.
TCGCATTGGCCTTTTTAGCTGCCGCATCACACTGTTGACTCATGTTCAACTTGCGGACTGCTAGGACTCCTAGATCCCTTTCGCACATAGTCTCATTCAGCCAGGTCTCTCCCATCCTATATTTATGCATTTCATTTTTCCGCCCTAAGTGCAATACTTTACATTTCTCCGTATTGAATTTCATTTTGTTAGCTTTGGCCCAGCTCTCCAGTCTATTCAGGTCATTCTGAATTTTGATCCTGTCCTCTAGGGTATTAGCTACTCCTCCTAATTTGGTGTCATCTGCAAATTTGATAAGTATGCCCCTAATTGACAACCTCCGTGATTAAAATATGGCTCTGCGGCTTCCGAAGCTTCACAGAAGTGACACGGATGGTTTCAGGAGAGGGACGGTGGCATCCGAAAATGACCCTCTGCTGCGCAAGACCGCCGTCCCTCTCCTGGAAGCTCCTCCTGCATGAGCCATGGTAAAACGCGGTCTGAAAATCTCCCAGATTAGTCCGGCATGACTTGTTTCTCTGAAACCCTTGTTGACTTTTTGTGATTATGGCATTGCCTTCTAAATGTTCACAGACTCTCTGTTTAATGATCTGCTCTAGAATCTTCCCTGGTATTGATGTCAGACTAACTGGACGATAATTGTTGGGATCCTCTTTTTTCCCCTTTTTGAAGATGGGGACAATGTTTGCCCTCCTCCAGTCTGCTGGGACTTCTCCTGTTCTCCAAGAGTTCTCAAAGATTATTGCCAATGGCTCTGAGATCACATTTGCCAGCTCTTTTAATACTCTTGGATGTAGTTCATCTGGTCCTGGAGATTTAAATTCATTTAGATTAAGAAGGTATTCCTGTACTACCTCTTTGCTTATTCTGAGCTGGATTTCCCCTATTGTGTCCTCTGTTCTATTATCCTCAGGTTGGTCCTCCTTTTCCTTTTCTGAAAACACTGAGGCAAAGAAGGTGTTGAGCCTAGATTTAGCCTAGAACACTTGGAATTCCTTGGCAGTCTCCCATCCAGGTAATAACCAGGCCTGGTCCTGCTTAGCTTCCAAGATCAGATGGGATTTGGTCCCTTCAGGATATTTAGGCTTACTTATCTAGCCCACTTCCCACTTTAGTCTATGCTGAAATCAATAGTCATGATTGACTTATATGGATTGCCTGATTGTCTCAATGATCCTGTGTTAGAATATAGTTTACTATAACAACCATTCTTGCCTTGCTCACCTGCTATTTTTCTTTTTAAAAAATCTGATTTGTATATTTGTTGAGTACATATCCATATATTTATACAAAACCAATAATGACAGCAGAATAAATGATGATGATTGCCTCAGTGTTGCCTTCCCTGGAACAAAGTTCACTGTTGATGTTATAGCCAAGTCACTATTTTTAAAGATTGACACCTTTACCTCATCTTGACAGGGTTCAGTATTCTGTATAGATGAATGCTAATGCTTTACTTAAAACTGGAATGTGTTGTTTGCAAACTACTTGCTACAGTCTGTTTCAATAGGAATGTCAAGGCCTGTAGAATGAGAGAACAATATTGCTGATTGTACACTATTTTTTCCTCCCAAAAGTAGCATAAATGCAAGTACAAAGGCAAAAAGAAAAAGTAAACCCATATCACACTGTGATATATAGCACATTTATTACTTAGTATGTGGTTTCCTAGCTGTGGAGTTCTCAGAAGGTCCTTCTGACACATGGCTTACATATCAACTCAGGAAATCCACATTTTTTAAAAATGTAGGTTAAATTCTGCTGAGAGCAGTTGGAGAGTATCATTTTTCACAGCCTGTTTGTCTTTGTTTTTTAAGTTCCCAGCAAAAAACAACAAAAAATGTTCAGCTTGCTGAAACTACATCAGACTGTGAGGCTGAGCTTGGGAGGATTCTCTCTGGTTCTAATAAAGTCTCAATGTGTTGCCATCTGGCATATTGGTGGATAGATTTCACCATCATCCCAAGAAATATAATCTCTTTAAACCAGGCTGGTACTCTCAGGAAACAAACAAGTGTTTCAGAGATCTAATGTACTCCATGAAGCCCATTATGTTGGCAGTCCGCTCATGACATTTACTTTTTTGACATGTTATCCTCTAGCTATTTTACAAGGGTGGGGGAGGAAGAAAGGGAGGGAAGGAGGGATTGGATCAGCTGCATCTGTTATTTTATTGCACAGTTGAGTGAGCTTGTGACTTTTAAATTAATGCATTTTCCCTTGTTCAGGGCTTTGTCAACACTTAAGCTCAAGTGGCTAATTATATACATCATGCAACAAGTTTAAAATGTCAAGGTACAGCTTTCATTGAAACACTCACCATAAACCATAGCCCCTCCGGTTTCATGCAAAAAGCGAAATCGATGATTTTTAAAGAGCCAAATGGTGAGTATTGTAAGGATGAGCAAAAAGTTAAAAACCAGCAGCTCCACCGCACCCTGATGATAAAACTGGTCCTCATCTTTCACCGACCCCAGTTTCCTTGACTTCTCCATTTCATCTCTGTTTATTTGCACTGCTTCATGAACACCTCACAGAATTAGTTGAAAAATACCAGACTAAAGAAAACTTCACAGGTTAAAGCTTAAATGTCTGCTTTGATAAAAGAAAGTCTAGACAGTACTGAAATTCACAACAAACACATCTGCTTTATTTGCAGCCTCTCGGCACAATGCCACAGCTCCGAATTCAGCTGGATTCTGGTTACAACTTCCTGTTTGCCTCTTAAAGCTGTCCTGTCTCATTTTTCATCTTGAAGTTGCATCACTGTAGTGTCTATTACTTCAATGGCGGGGTCGGAGGGATGGGGGATATGAATGTTATTCTCTACTGCAAAGAGTATCATCATTTTCTTTGAAGTCTTATGGTGCATTTTTCAGTAAAAACCATTGCCACTCTATTTTTTAAAGATTTGTTAGTAACATAAGCAATCCAGAAGAACTTAATGCCAGTATCAAGTAGATGGTGAAAAAAAGAAGGAAGGAAGGAAAGATCAGCCCTTGTATTTCAGTTTTGAAACAAGGTCTGCAGATAAACAACTAAAGATGGAATGAAGACAATGAAATGTTTGCCTGGAGGGTCATGTTAAGTTCTCAGGAAACTCATGAAGCTCTCAAGGAATTCAGGCTCTCAGGTCAACTCAATAAAAGTCCCCTTGAGAGAAAAAAGGGTTGTCTACCTCTAAAAGCCTTCTTCTACAATGTTCTTTATCTCTGATGGCCATGTGCCCTCCTATATGAGGGGCAGTCCTCCATTTGGACACCACCTCTTTCTGAAGTTCTATCCAGTCCATGCCTGATTCAAAGATATTCATCATATTATTTATTTATTTATTTTCCTGCCTTCCTCCCAGTGTAGGGCCCAATAAGCCTAACAAACAAAAACAAAGTACAGATAAAACATGTTACTTGTATGTATAGTAAAAATGATAAAAGCATAACAAACACTGTTAAATGATCCTTTTGCCACAGAAGGTTGAGTAAAAAAGAAAAAATATCTAAATGAAAGAGCCCTAAAAGAAAAGGTCTTTGCCTGCTGGTGGAAAGAGAACAGATAAGGGCCAACTGAGCTTCCCATGGGAGGAAATTCCATAATGTGGGAGCAGCCACCAAGAGGGCTCTCTCCTGTATCTTCACCAAAAACATCTATGGTGGTAGTGGGACAGAGAGAAAACTGAAGGACAAGCAGGGACCTTCAACTTGCCCATGAACAATTAATACCTAGACAGCATACTGAAAAGGAACATAGGCCACTTGGCCTTCCCCATTATAGTAAGACAGCTTATATTTCAATATCATAATGATTTCTACATTTGCATTCAATTAGCATAAGCACATTTGATGCAGACTCATGTGCTCTTTTGCTGTTCTTTTTGGTTATGCACTTCCTCCCCCTTTCTTTTGGGCCATGTTTAATGGGCCACATCTCCATGGAATATCCATGCTCAGATCTCTTGGTTGTGTTTCAAACCTTTCTGAGGTGGAGGTCCATTCCCTCATTCCTGGCAGCATAATTTCAGCAGACCTACATCCTTTATACCCTTTATCTAGATTGTAATCCTTTGTTCTATTCTGGGAAATGTCCTGTGTTCCTTTCCAATATGCAGGGGCCTCCTCAGCCCAAGCCCAGCCCAGGGATTATGATGATTGATTGATTGAAGCCGGCACATGCATCCCAGCAGCTGGACACCTCTCCACAGAAAAGACCTTAGCCAGGCTGATTTAGTTGTTTTCCTGGCCAGGAATATTTTAGAAGACACACCATTACTGTAAGCCATGCTTCCAATGTCAATTAACTCAGCAACAAGGTAAACCAGCAGGACTCCAATATTCAAGCTACTGAAGACCAAATGTTTGGACTGTTGTGCTACAATCTGCTGGAGTCTATGTTCAGGAGTCCAGCCAGCAGTCAGGTTAGCAGAGTAGCAAAAGCTTGGTCCAGATGCTTCCAGCATGGTCAATGTTCAATGTGTAGATGGACACGTTTAGTGTCTAAAAAGCTAAGTCTTTATTGTTTACATTCTAAACTACAAACAAAATCATTGCTCTAATAGCTAAGCTTACAGTTAGCAGTCAGTCAAAGAAGTCAGTTGAAGAAGTGAAGTGGGCTGCCTTGTTTCCTAGCTGTTTTAGCAAGTTTTAGCAACTCCCCTTCACTCAGTTGGTGACTGGTGACATCATCTGACATCATCCCTAGCATGCTATCTCCATTCTCTGAGTCATACTGATATAAGTGGGCAGAAAAACATCAGCTGCCTACCCTATTGCGTAGCTGTTTAACCTTCAGCTTTGTCCTTTACAGATAAATGGAATATATGGTATCTATTTATGACATAAATTTCCAAGGGCTACACATTCACATTTTATAGCTGTAGATATTATAGCCCAGTAGAGAAGTAAAGTGGACGGCATAGGTATATCTTGGTATTAATTGATTACACCACTAAGTACCCTGAAGCAGTGCACCATGGCCCATGTAATAGCCCAAGAATTGCTATTAATATGTTCAAGGGTGGTGTTCCCCAAGGAAATAGTAATGGTTCAGGGTCTTAAGATCTAGCCCATTCCTCCCCTGTTACCAGCATGAAATGGGATGGAGTTCAGACCACCATACCGTCCTGTCCCTGTAGCTGCCATCACTTCCATCCATATCTCTATCTCTGAAGCCAGGAAGGTGGAGCTCTTTTTATGAACCTTCCCAGTTTACTTATACATTGTGAAGTATGTTTCTGTGCTTGTGTGTACTTTCTGTGTCCTTGTTTGGTTTTTCAAATTTACCATGTTCACATCTTTTCACGAGAATTGCCGAGATCTGAAACCCGGAAGTAAACAGAGCCCCATTCGTGCTGCGTTACTGCTAGGGCTACCTTTTTGTGCTGCGCAAAGTAGGACTGATGGTGGGGTTCTTTTGCCAGGACAAGTTCGCTTTCAGCTTTGGCGAGACAGGAACATTAATGGGGGTTAGGTCTGATAAAGTCCTTAGAAAGGTAAAATACCATTGAAAGATAAAATACTGTTAAAACAGCTCAGTCAAGAACAATACAGCACCTTCAATCCATTCTTTCAAAGCTTTCCATTTTAAAAGCCTGTTGGAATAAAACGGTAATTGCCCAATAACAGCTGCACAGCAGGGAGGGAACCATTCCACCCTCCCTAGGAAGGGAGTTCCAGAGCCCAGGGACAGCCAACAAGAAGGCCATCTCCTGCATCCCCACCAGCCAGGCTTGTGATGGTGGTGGGACTCGGGGCCCAAACAGGCTCACTCAGGGAGAAATGATCTGCAAGATAGTCTGGACCTGAGCCATATAGGGTCACCACCAGCACCATGAACCATTGACTAAAGAATGTCTGTATGTCTTCTACACCTCTACGCATGCACTTTTTCAAGTGTGTGCATGGTTTTGTGCACATCTTTGGATGTATACATTTCCAAGGAAAAATGAACTTCTTCATTATTGTAGTTTTACAAGGTGCAACATAGACATTTTCATAGGAAAAGGCAATTCCAAGTACAGTTGTCCCTCCGTATCCATGGATTTGGTATCCACGGATTTAAGTACTCACGGCTTGAAAATATTCTTTAACAAATAATCATCCAAAAAGCAAACCTTGATTTTGCCATCTTATATAAGGGACACCATTTTGCTATGCCATTGCATATAATGGGACTTAAGTATTCACGGATTTTGGTATCCACGGGGGTGGGGGGAGTCCTGGAACCAAACCCCAGTGAATATAAAGGGACAACTGTAATTTCTTTTCCATCTCTACTCTTTGAGCATGAGCTTGAGCAATCTAGATACATTTCAAAGTGTTGAAATGTGCAGGCAGTTCATCCCTCAATATAATACTCTAACCCCCACAAAAATGAGCTCAGAATAATTATTTTTGGACTACATCTCATAGAACCCATCAGCCAGCAGGGCCATTGCAATGCAGCAAAAGCTTGGGGGGACGGGGCTAGTACTTGGAGGGGAAACTGCCAATATATACTAGGTGTTGTAGGCTACATTTTAGATAAAGGAAATGTCTAAGAAAACCCTATGAAATTCATGGGGATGCCATAAGTTGACAGGAGACTTGAAGGGACAGACACACACACATAGAGGAAAACAGTGACTAGGGAATGTTGTTTCTTCTTTGCAGAGGATCTGCTCTACAACTGAGTATAGGTTTGGTTTGAAATGTGTGGGTATGAATGTTTTCAGTGCCAGTGCATACACTGTGTAGGTTTCTAAGAGGTGAAAGGTTTAGTTAGAGAGGAGTACAAGGAAAGGGAGGGGTACAGGAAAAGAAGTGGGATGAAGATAAAATTTGGCCCTGGAAGGGCTACCACCCCATCACCCACTTATGCTCTAGAAGACAAGAAGAAAGCTAATGAAAGAGCACCTTCTTAGTCATCTGGAGCTGTTTGTTCATTTAAAAAATACAATTACCTATATCTCTAAAACATTAAAAAAAAGTGTTAGCAACTTACAAGGCTGTCTTGCCTGCTAATTATTTATTGTACTGATGGTATTTTTCTTCACATGTTAGTTTTCCTTACAGATTCTATGAGCTTTTGTAACCACAGCGATCATGAAATCTGAAAGCCATGTAATGTCTTACTCTCTCCACCCACCCAGACTCACTATCTTATTCTGCTTCACAAAGTTGACTGAATTCAGTTCTGATCCATAGATCAGTTGATGTCCACTAGCATTAAAAGTCTTCTTTTCCATTTAAGTTTTGGGGAAATTCATAGTGGTTTATTGATGAAATATAAATGCCAAGCTAGGACAAGAGGACCACTTTGTTTTGTAGCCTAAGAAATGAGCTTGGAAAGTTGTTTTTAAGGTGAATGAATATGAGGATGTCCTCATATTTGTCCTTGTATATAGTGCTCTGCAAAACAGCATACTTACACCATTTTGAATTCATTAAATTGTGATTATTTTCCTATATCAGGAATGGGCAATAGCCTGGAGTTGGAGAGGGCAGGCTGACCTTTCATGGGACCTTGAAGAACTCTTTGTTAGTAAAGTTCTTCGTTAGTAAAAAAATTTGTGGAACATAGCAGGAGGGAAATGGAAGCAGCACGGAGGGAGGATGACGGGAGATTGGGAGAAGGAAGGGGGAGGGCGAAATGGAGTGCTGCAACCAGAACAGCCCTGTTTCTCTCCCAATCTCCCTGGGGATTACTTTCCCCTTGTGAAAATCTCCATAGACATTGGGAATGCTATGGTATGGACGATCCTGACTTTGGTATTTAATACCAAATAGCAAAACTACCTTCTTGCTAGTTTACTTTTATTTATTTACTATTTTTATTCTCCGCATTTTTACTTCATGTAGGAAGGCACCCTAAATTTTCTGTAGCAATTTTTTTTTTAAAGTATAAAAATCCAGAGGTATAATCCAAGAAGAAATGTTCCACAAGGGGGCTCTGTTGGCACACAGAATGAAAATCAAATTTGCTGTCTTGCTTTCTTCTCCCTGCCCCTTTCTGCTAGTATTTCAGAGAAAATCAGTGCATGCTTTAAAATAAACATGAAGAAAAACAAATATAACCATTTCTGTAAAAATTATACATTTGTTTTCAATCTTACAAAAGAAAAAGAAAGGCCAGAAGGTATAAATTACAGTGTTTTGTTCGACAAAAGATATAGTACATTATTTACTCTTTGTATGCTTCTCATTTGTCTTCTTTGGGTATGATCAGCTCTGTTCAGACTTGCATTTTTAAGGAAATACAGGTTACATAAACAATTATATTGTATTTCAATCATTCTGGTTATTGCACCACACCTGGAATACTGTGTCCAGTTCTGGGCACCACAATTCAGGAAGGATATTGAGAGGCTGGAACATGTCCAGAGGAGGGGAGACCAAAATAGTAAAAGGTCTGGACACACTCCCTCAGAGTGTGGTGAAGTCTCCTTCTTTGGAGGTTTTTAAACAGAGGCTGCATGGCCATCTGTCAGGAGTGCTTTGATTGAGTAAATTTCTAGCAGGGCAGGGGGTTGGACTAGATGGCCCTTGTGCTCTCTTCCAGCTCTATGATTCTATGGCATGGAACAATTTTCCTCCAAGAAGTTGCAGTCTTATGGTCACCATCTCTCAGATTAGATTCTCAGATTTAAAACTTTAAATAACAGTTGATTATTCTATAACTTCCTGGGTGCCAGTTACACGACAGAAATTGTCGCGGTGCTTACCGTGATTTTGTGATCACAAACCCGTCCCTCGCTGTTTATACGATTTATGTCACTGATCTGGATATCCTGGGTGGTCCCGTGACTGATATTTACATGTCCAAAGTTCCGGGATTTTTTTTAGATTTTAGGGGATTTTTTGGCTGTCAATCAAGGATGCGATTACTCGTGTTTTCACAACCTCGGTGACACACTTCCTTTAAAGTTCCGTGCCACGAGCGATGCTATTGGCTGGCTGCGGGGGGTGGAGAGACAGGGGGCAGAGATTTGGTGTTCCCCTCGCTTCTTTAAAATGTTAACCCTTGAAGCAGAGGCAGAAGGCACTTTTCAAAGACCTCAGATGGAGGAACAATTAAACCATCTCCTTTCCTTTTGAAATCAAGCCGAGTAGAGGCTTGGAATTTCTGTCACTTTAAGCAGAGGCAGTGTGGGAGGCTTGGTATTTATTCCCTTTGCCTCTTTAAAATGTTAACCCTTACAGCAGAGATTCAGCAGAGATTTCAAGCCAGCTACAGACAGGCATTTTGAAAGGCACAGACAGAGGAATTAAAGGGTGTTCATTCGCTCAGAGGCTGGAATACCAGGGAGGTGGTCAAGGCAGGGGATGAATGGGTGACCCTCTGCCCACCGCGATCTCTCTGTAACATGCAGTTGAGGAAGAGGTTAAAGCTGAAGGGTTTGCAGTGTAGAAATCCATTTAAAAAGGCGATTGAGTACACGTGCGCACACACACACATCAACCTTCGTGCAGGTGGAAGGGATGCCTTGGTTTTCGGCTGGTGAGGCTGGATCTGTTGAACGGGTGACTGACCCCTCCTTTTCTGGTCCCTGATCTCTAAGCCTGCCCCCAGTCACCATTTCTGGTCATCCCTAGTACCAAGACATTTTGTCCCAGGCTGTTTACATTTCTGATTTTCCGAATCCTCCAGTGACTTTTTAAAAAACCGGCACAAACCACGGGACTGGAAGTCCCGCAGGTTGAGGGACAAAAGGTGGCCCCCCTTCCGAAAATCACGTACCCGACCTGATGTACGTGTAAACTGCCAGGGATCGACACGAATTCTTCCCACTACATTTTCATCGTGTAAACGGCACCCTGGCCTGTTGTTCAAATTAACAGGGTACCACAGAAAAGTGTCTGGAACAGAAGAAGCCAATTGCCTTTGGCACAACAGACTTTCAACTGCTGTCAGTTTGGGATGAAGGGTACTGTGGATTCTTCTCAACCTTACCAGAGCCTTGAAATGTTACTTTTTTGGACTATAGCTCCCAGAAGCCCCCAGCAAGCTGGAAGCTCCAGTCCAAGAAAGTAATTTTAATAGCTATATCTTTAGCATATTTTGACTGTCCTGGATACCTAAAGAATAATAGAACTGGAAGGTGTTCTGTGGGTTATATAGTCCAGCACCTGCCAATGCAATAAATAAATAAATAAATAAATAAATCCATAACTAAAGCATCTTTGACTGATGTTAGTTCAGATTTCAATGATAGAGATCCCACGGTGCTCTGGGACAATCTGCTCCATTGTTGAACTGCTTTTACTATCAGGAAGCGAGGTTTAGTCAAAATCTCCTTCCTTGTCATTTGAATCCATTGCTTGGGTCCTACTCTCTGAAACAAAAACCCAAGCTCCTTCCATCTGTTTCCTCATTATGCTCTTTTCATTTCCTGGAGCCCTTTCACATCATGCAGTGACAATGTGATGATTCCACTTCAACTGCCCTGGCTGTATCCTAGGAAACCGGGGGGGGGGATATAGTTTGATGAGGCACTAGAATTCTAGTGCTGCAAATTCTGAATACCCCTTTCTAAACTACAAATCCCAGAAATGCATGGAACCGTGGCAATTAAATTGGAAACAAAGTACTATAGTTGTGTAGTGTGAAAGGCTCTAAAGTTCCCCAGGGCACTGCAAAAGTGTTTATTGTCATTTACAAGAAAAAACACTGGATATGTATGATGGCTTTGCAGGCTTTTATTTTTTAAAATTACAGACAGAGAAGCAGACTGTATTGGAAACAAGCAGTATCCCTGCAGGTACTAATCCTGTACTAGGTTTCCAGAGAGCAGCACTGACTCCCAAAAAGGCTGCCTTTCAGTGTCAGCTAGTTAGAAACACCAAGGCCTTCCTTGCATTAACTTCCAGTGGTACAGAGATCTTGGCCCACTTTCAAAAACAGCCACTATTCGTCTATAGTAGTTAGACTGTGTTGAGAGGAACTATTAGAAGTTGAGCCAAATGAATCAAAACACACAGGGAGACTCACATACACAAAGAGAGAAAACACTGATGAATAGATCTATTTTGCCATATGTTTGTTTATTTTAAAGGACTTTAATCCTGCTCTGCAGCCAAAAGGGCTCCCCAGAGCAGCATATATATAATCAAGAAAAGGTATTCCCTGCCCACTAGTTTACAATCTTAAAAAAACAAAATAAAAAAGGAAGAAGGGCATGGAAAAAAAGGAGGGGGGAACCAGCACTCATTCACCAGATTATAACAGTTTTACCCCTGTGATTCCACCTTAACTGCCATGGGCTGCAACCTATGGGACCTGGGGTTTGCGGTTTGGTGAGACGCTAGAGTTCTCTGACTGAGAAGTCTAAATAACCCTCCCTAACTGCAAATCCCAGGATGCCACAGGATGCAGCCATAGCAGCAAGCAACCTATATAGCAATAGCCTACAACAATGGCTCTTAACCTTTTCTTTACCAGGGACCCCCTTTAAATATATTTTGTTGTCGTGGGCCTCCAAGACTTAACTCAAGATTTAAAACCCTAACAACAACAGCAACAACAGGAAGACTTTTCTCCTGCTTCTTCCTACAAGTCTGTGGCTGCAGTGGATTGAATAGTAATTTGCAGACCAAGCCAGCCAGCCTTTGCCTTGGCTCCTGTCATGTGGCCACTCCAGTGCAGGGAGGAGATAGGCCAAGTAACTTTCAAGCCTTTGCAGACCCCCTGTGTCATGATGGCCTGGCCAGCCCGTCATGGGGAGCTCATCTCAAAAATCTACAGGACAGCATTGGAAAATCCCATTCACTGATTTCCATAGCAACAGGTATGGTGGAGGGTGGGACCCTCCTTTCCTAAACATGACATCACATCACCTGACTGGAGAGCCAATCAGGTTTGGCAATGCAGAACCAATCAGAGATCTGACCAAAAGACTTAAGTTTTCTGAATTCCTTTGTTCTAAGCAAGAGGCTGGAGAGCGCATGGAGAGAGAGCCACATGGCTTAGCACATGCTTGGGACCCATCCTTGTGGTCATGCAGGAGCCATCTGGCTTGGGTCAGATGAAGAGACACATACCTTTGTAGAGAGATGTTGGGGGGAACCAACCTCCCTCATGCCTCATAACACCAAAAAGGCCACAAGGGATATCTGAAGTCTAAGTGGAGACTTCCATCCAAAAGGACTCTGAATTCCATCTCCAGAGACTAAACCAGGCTGGCTATGAGAGCCTGGCTAGCCATCCCAATTGGGAAATGGACTGATTGCATGGACATCATAAATTGAAAGTTACTATTATCTTAGCTTAGGGAACAAGTCTAGCTAGTATGCGTTAGCTTTTATGATTTCATTTTAGTACTCTGACGGAATGTATATCTTCTGTAAACCTAAGCTGAAATCCTGGAGGCGGGTTTTTCCTCCATGTTAGCCTTAAGCCTTTAGAATTAAAGTAAAGCTTTTTCTGTATTCCTAATCTCCATGGTCATGCGCCTTTCTTGGTCAGGTATCTGAACTTCTCTGGGACAGAGAAAAATGTCTTTGTTGGTTTTACACAACCTGTCTGGCTTCTCACTGTGCTAGACAAAGGAAAGGGTTAACTCAGCCAGTGGTGGTGGCTTTACCTTAGAAAGGGATTTCTAGACTAGAGGAACACTTGAGAGTGTGTTTTCAGATTATACAAAGAGTCTGGGAGCCTTCCCTTCCTGCTGGAAGATAAAGGCCAGCTTATCACACCCTGTGAGGAAAAAGCGGACCCCTGAGAGTTCCTGAACACCAGGTTAAGAACCACTGTTATACACTATTAGGTATTCTAATATTACATTTAAATACTCTGGCTTTTCTTCGCAAACGAAGATTCAGGAAGGACTCATCCCACGATTTCTGCAAGCGCGCTGATGACTAAAAAGGCCAATCCGAGATAAACAGAAAGCACAGCAGAAGGTCTCCTTGAGTGATGTTTTTGGGTTGTGATTCTTTCTGTGTTGTTGTTTCTCTTCGAGACTTGTTCGGCGTGAATTCTCAAATAAGGCTGCAGCATTGTGGATTGTGCGTCTCCATGCCTCCCAATGTGAGGCCAGGGCGGGCCATTGTTGGTGATCAGTTTGGCCGAGCCTGAGATGTTGTTTCAGGGAGTCTTTGTATCGCTTTTTTGGAGCGCCCCTCCCACGCTGACCCGTGGCAAGTTCACCGTAGAGTAGTATTTTTGGAAGGCGATGGTCCTCCATCCTAGAAACGTGCCTGCCCAGTGCAGCTGTGTTCTCAATATCATGGCCTCAATGTTGGTGATCCCTGCTTGCTCAAGGACAGCAACATTCGTCACATAGTCAGTCCAGTGTATATTTAGGATTGTGCGTAAACAGCGCTGATGAAAGCGTTCGAGGAGTTGTAGGTGGTGGCGATAGGTGACCCATGTATACACACTGATTTTTGTGCTTTGCCTCAGGTGTTTATTGCTCCAGACTCTTTTGTGAAGTCTTCCAAATGCACTATATACCTTTGCTAATCTGTGATCAATCTCTTTGTCAATCTTGGCATCTGAGGAGATGATGCTTCCCAGGTAGGTGAACTGCTGGACGGACTTGAGCACAGATTTGCCGACGGCAATGTGGGGATGGTGGTGTTCGTCCTGTGGTGCAGGCTGGTAAAGAACTTCTGTTTTCTTCAGGTTGACTTCCAGCCCAAGCAGCTCTGCAGCTGTTGCAAAGCAGGATGTTAGGAGCTGCAAGCTGCTTCTGTGAGGGCAACAAGGGCAGCAGCAGCAGCAAAGAGCAGCTCATGGACTAGATAGTTTAGAGTCTTAGTGTGAGCCCTCAGACGGCTTAAGTTAAACAAGCTACCCTCAGTACGGTAACGTATATACTGTAGATGCCGTCGTCTTCTTCAAGCTCTGCCATAGACCTTTGGAGCATCATGCTAAAGAAGATTGTAAATAAAGTTGGTGCAAGAACACAACCTTGCTTCACTCTGTTAGTTATTAGAAAGGGCTCTGAAAGAGCATCGCCATATCTGACTTGACCACGCTGGCCCTCGTGTAGGAAGATAACACAATCTTTCAACAGAAAGATAGCTTGAAGACAACCTGGATGCATCCCGATCCAAACATTGGCACCTCATTGACTATGTTCTAGTCCGTCAGAGAGACTTTCATGATGTCCGTCATACCCGAGTGATGCCCAGTGCAGAATGCCAAACAAATCATCGCCTCGTCAGATGTAAACTAAATCTTCATCTTAAGTCAAACCTAAGAGGGGTGGCATCTTAAAGAAGAGACTCCAAGTCAACAATCTTCAACAAGCTACCATGAGAGACAACTTCCAGGCAAATCTACAAACAAAACTTGAAGACCATCCTACAGATCCTTCTCCTACAGTGCTTTGGCAACATATCAAAAACAATATCCTCCAGTCTGCAGAAGAATCCCTCAGGTTCTCCCACAAGAAAAATCAAGACTGGTTTGATGAAAACAACCAAGAGATCCAGGAGCTGTTGGCAAAGAAGAGAACTGCTCACCAGGCATACCTCGCCCAGCCAACTTGCCATGTAAGAAAGCAGCTTTCTGTCTCACATGTAGTAAACTTCAACAAAAACTCCGAGACATGCAGAACAAGTGGTGGATCAATATAGCAGAAAAAACACAACATTGTGCAGATCTGGGGAATTCTAGAGGATTTTATGAAGATCTTAAAGCAGTGTTTGGACCTACTTATCAGGTCCAAAGCTCCTTATACAGTACAGATGGTCAAACATTAATTACTGATAAAGCCTCCATCCTGAATCGCTGGGCTGAACATTTTCAAAGTCTCTTTAGCGCCAACCGAGTAGTCCAAGGCTCAGCTATCCAACATATGATACAAAAACCAATGAAAAATGAATTGGACATAGCTCCCACTTTGGAAGAGACCCTTAAGGCCATACAGCAGATGAAAAACGACAAGGCAGCTGGGATCGATGGAATCCCACCTGAAGTTTGGAAACACGGAGGTCATGCACTCCACGATAAATTCCACGAATTCCTTGTGAATTGCTGGGAAAAAGTGGAACTGCCATCAGACCTCCGAGATGCAGTCATCATCACCCTGTACAAGAAAAAAGGAGCAAAATCCGATTGCTCAAACTATCGAGGCATAACACTGCTCTCTATTGCTGGAAAAATCCTTGCAAGGATACTCCTGAACAGATTAGTTCCTGCTACTGCAGAAGAACTTCTTCCTGAAAGCCAATGTGGCTTCAGAGCCAATAGGAGTACTACAGATATAGTATTTGCCCTTAGACAACTGCAAGAAAAATGTAGGGAGCAGAACAAGGGTCTGTATGTAACATTTGTCGACCTCACGAAAGCCTTCGACACTGTGAGTAGAAAAGGTCTGTGGCAGATCCTGGAAAGACTAGGATGTCCCCTCAAATTCCTTAAAATGGTTTAAATACACTATTATATATTTTTATAAATAACAGGAAGAAAAGTTATTTCACTTTCCCCTGTTCAACCATTTTTCTGCTAAATATTTCACACCCACCCTGCTGCATTTTTCTTCACAGGGGGAACAAAAAATTCAGAGGCCTGTATCTTTTCCTTCTCCAGGAGTTCAGAGTTGGGAGTGAAAAGTGGCTGGAGAGGAAAGGATTGACCATTCACAATTACTGTCTCCTAGAGGTGCTTTTGTGTTTGTTTTTTTTTGTTTTGTTTTTAATGTCAAAAGTAGTACAACTTATGGTTGCATCACTTTTCAGCCTCTCTCCCCCTCAGGTAAAATGCAATAAGAATAGAAAAGCAAGCTCTGTTTGAAGGAAATACCTACCTGAATTTTACAAATGAGAAAAGATTATGGCTTCCTGGCAGATAAGCTGAAGCATGAAGACAATGAATAATTTACAGTTCTCTTTACTACTTTGAATTATAATATTAAATAAACAGTTGGAAAACATGCAGTAACCATGCCACTTTCAACCTAGGCTCAATTTTGAAGGCTCTGCCCAATCTTGAAAGTTGACTGATGGATATCTGGGTTTGAATGGTGGACCACAGCCAACTCTGGTGAGTGCCTAGCTGAGGGGTGGGTGGGGGATGCTTTAGGTGGCCATCGCTGGCCAAAGTGCATTTGGCCAAAGTGCATTGGCAAAAAGTTCTCTCTGGACCAAAGGGAGACCGGGGAATAATCCACAGGGGTCTGCATGTCCTGTTCCTGGTGATTAAATTGCCATCTCAGTGGTGAGTGATCATGGGTGGAGAGGAAGGGACCAAGGCTGTGAGCTTGCCCTGCCCTGTTAAAAGTCTGCTGCATAATGGCCACACGGTCCGTGAAACCAACTGTCTAAATTAAGTGGTGGAAAGTGTTGGACAATAGTTAAGAGAGGCTTTATGAATCCAATGGTGAGATGAATACTTCTGGTGATTTCACTTCTTCATGCAACCAAGAGAGTATGAGTAAAAATTGATGTTAACTAACTAAATAAAAATGTTGGAACTTTTAAAAAGAAGTTTTGACAAAGCAAAAAGTTCAGAACTGGGGAACTTTTACTGGCAGAATCAAAGAGTAAAGGGACTTAAATCTTTAATAAAAGACATGAAAAATAAGTTTAAGACATTTAAGAAGCATAAGAATGTAATTTGTTTACCTCTGAAGACACTAAAGACGAGGTAAGGGTGCTGAAGTTAGAGCTAGGGGAAGCTGCTGCAGCCAAACTTCTGGAGTGTGTGACTGATTTCTGTAAACAGAGTCTACATGGAGATGTTTGAAGAGGGAGTGACATCTGGTGGTCAAAGAAGGAATTGCAAGCCAAACAATTTTTTTTTCTTTTGCTTGTCCCTGAGTACTGGGATTAGATCTAAGACTAGAGGGTCTGAAAGAAGATGGGTGATACCTGTCTTGATGGCAGTACATGAAAAAGGGATCTATGAATCTTAGCGGACCACAAACTGAACATGAGTCAACAGCGGGATGCAGCAGCTAAAAAAGCCAATGTGATATAGTGTCTAGATCAAGGGAAGTAATAGTGCCACTCTATTCTGCTTTGGTCAGACCTCCCCTGGAATACTGTGTCCAGTTCTGGGCACCACAATTCAGGAAGGATATTGAGAAACTGGAACGTGTCCAGAGGAGGGTGACCAGGATGGTGGGAGGTCTGGAAGCCATGCCCTATGAGGAACGGCTTAGGAAGCTGGGTATGTTTAGTCTGGAGAAAAGAAAGTTAAGAGGTGACATGAGAGCATTTTTAAATATTTGAAGGGATGTCATACTGAGGATGGAGCAGGCTTGTTTTCTGTTGCTCCAGAGACTAGGCCATGGAACAATGGACTCAAATTACAGTAAAAGAGATTCCACCTAAACATTGTTAGGAAGAACTTCCTGACAGTAAGAACTGTTCAGAAATGGAATACACTCCCTCAGAGTGTGGTGAAGTCTCCTTCTTTGGAGGTTTTTAAACAGAGGCTAGATGGCCATCTGCTGGGAATGATTTGGTTGTGTATTCCTGCATGCCCAGGGGTTGGACTGAATGGCCCTTGTGGTCTCCAGTACTACCTGGGGATGAACTGAGGCACCTAAACTGGGCCCTACAGGCTAATGGTTACTCCAGATCAGACATCACAAGAGCCAGACCCAGAACAAACCACAGGAACGAAGAAGAAAAACAGCCACCCAAAGGGAAGGTATTTTTACCATACATCAAAGGAGTCACAGACAGAATAGGGAAACTGATGAGGAAACACAACCTCCAAATAATCTACAGACCAACCAGAAAAATCCAAGAAATGCTATGCTCAGCGAAGGACAAAAGAGACCCTCTCACAGCTGCAGGAGTTTACCGCATACCATGCAGCTGTGGACAAGTTTACATAGGGACCACTAAACACAGTATACAAACACAAATCAAGGAACATGAGAGACACTGCAGACTGGGCCAGCCAGAAAAATCAGCAGTAGCAGAACATGTTATAAACCAACCTGGACACAAAATGCTATTTGAAAACACAGAAATTCTAGACCAGACCAACAACTATCATGTCAGAATTCACAGAGAAGCTATTGAAATCCACAAACACCTGGACAACTTCAACAGGAAAGAAGAAACCTTAAAAGTAAACAAAATCTGGCTCCCAGTTATGAAATACAATAGAATCAAAACTCAACACTTACAAAAGAATTCCACCCAGGGCCAGAGGGATTCCCAGCAGATAATGGCCCATCAACCAACCATTACCCAAACAGATACAAATGAGCCTTGCATTTCTATACCTTGAAACTAACCATTCAATTACACAAATTTACATATACTCCCCAACAGGGGTTCACAGCATATAAACTCCACACACACACACCTACACAACCATTCTCTGAGGATGCCAGCCACAGATGAGGTGAAATGTCAGAAAGAAACTATTCCAGAACACAGCCTCACAGCCTGGAAAAAACCCAAGGGAAATTATAGTGTGATCAAGATTTGGATGCTCTGGCTTTAATAACCTTGCTGGAAAAGCAAAGTGCAGACATGGAACTCAAGCTGAATTATGCTTATAGAATCAATTCGTGGGTTGCAAGTCAAAGAAACTGACCAAAGGATATGATTTTTCATTTTAAGCGGAAACAGATTCAAGATCATGTATAACAACAACATTATGCAAATAGACTGAAGAGCAGAGATAAGAAAGTGATTGTTTCGAAGGAAATACCTACCAGAATTTTACATAAAACAAAAGATTATGGCTTCTTGACAAATCTCTCTCTGGCTTTTCTTCGCAAATGAAGATTCAGGAAAGACTCATCCTGCGCTTTCTGCAAGCATGCTGATGACTAAAAAGGCCAATCCGAGATAAACAAGTCCGGTTGCAGAAAGCACAGCAGAAGGTCTCCTTGGGTGATGTTTTTGGGTTGTGATTCTTTCTGCGTTGTCGTTTCTCCTCGAGACTTGTTCGGCATGAGTTCTCAAATAAGGCTGCAGCATTGTGGATAGCGCGTCTCCATATCTCCCGATGTGAGGCCAGGCTGGACAAGCTGAAGCAAAACAAGATTCCATCGAGATGGGAGAAACTGGAGGGAATCGCTTTTACATTTAAGCAGTGACAATTTCGAGTAAATACCGTACAGAAGGCCAAAACATTCCTACAAAAATATAGAAAAGAGTTGGAGGAACTGAGTGAGCTGGGGGAGAAGAATGATTGGCAGGTGCTTTGGATCAAGACCTGGATGAAGAAAAGAAGATAAAAGATGGAGGAAGAGTAGGGTGCATCTGGTAAAGGTTTTGCTATATTTTTAGCTTGACAGTGGACCTGATATGCAACATCTGGAGCAGAAGGGGATTAAACAGAAAAGGAAGAAAATATTCCATTATTTGAATAAATGTAATCATGATATAATTTATTTACAAGAAACACCTATTAGGAAAAAAAATGATTTTAAATACCTGTGTTACCCTTAATTTGGTAAGAGATTTGACTTTGTGACATAACAGAAGAAAATGGAGTTGTTGTTTGTGCAAGTGCATTGTTGGCCCCAGAAAAAAAATATTAAAAGATGAATACAGCATCCATATGGTGGTCCAGATTGATATTCAAGGGATTAAAACTCTGGTGGTAGGGGTTTGTGTTCCCACAGAGGCTGTTTTTAATGAAAAATCAATGGATAAATTGTTGAGTTCCTCCTATGAAAATTTGTTATTGTTGGGAGATTGGAATGGGGTTTGTTGTTGCTGTGTGCCTTGAAGTCATTTCCAGCTTGTGGTAACCCTTAGGCAACTGGCTCATTGTTCATCTTCCTTCAAATGAACAGGACTCTAGAAAAACATTAAGAGTTTACAAGACAAACTGCCAAAGTCTTTTTTTTCTTACATTAATGGGTAATTTTGTGTTACTTGATGCATGAGGCTTAAATATGGAGATGCAAAAGAAAATACCTTTTCCCTGAAAGACATGGATCTTTTTCTATAACAAATGTTTTTGATTTCTAAGAAATTGGAAAGTGGAATTATTAAAATGGAGATCTTACCTAAGATCTTTTCAGCACATACTCCTGTGACTTTAATTTTAAGGAGGAAAAAAAGTTTTAATCAATGAAGGCTCAATGATTCTCTCCTCCAGGATGAAAAAATAGTGAAGAAATGTAAAAAGCAATTGAAGGAAATTTTTGACGTCAATTTGGAGAAGGGTACAGATACTAGGATGGTGTGGGATGCAAGTAAAGCATTTATGAGAGGGTGCTTTATACAACAGAATACAGAATTTTTAAAAATAGACAAGAAAAAATGCAATGGATTTTGGAGGAGATAAAAAGACGAATTAAAAAATGTCTGTTGAAAACAGCCATGATTAATCGAATTAAATTTTACAGAGACAGCTATCTATAATAACTGTGACTGAGATTGAGAAGAAAATGAGTTACGCGAAGCAAAATAATTTTGAATTTGCAAATAAGCCAGGGAGATGGCTGGCATATAATCTGAGAAAAGAAGTAGGGGGTGGGAGAGAAGGGAAAAAAATAATATTAATGTTACAGGAAAGAAACAACACAAATACTGATAATGTAAATATTTTAAAAAGCATTTCACAGATACTATTCCTCTTTGTACAAAAGACAATAAGTTGGCTATGGCCTAAGATGCCTGTATGGGTCTCAACACAAGAAGCCTTTTATAGAAAACAACAGCAAAAGAAAGGTTGTTGACTTATCAAGACCTTTTGGAATTTGGATCAAGAACAATATAGAATTAAATCAAATGAGGGGTTGTTGTCTGAAGGTTATAGTTTTCAATGGTATAATTACAGATAAAATTTTAAAGTTTTAAAATAGACCAAAATGTATGGTATAACTCTGAATTTGAATTAAAGGTATGTACAGGTGATGAACAATTGATTGATGAAATGTATACACTTTTGTTAAAATTGGAGATGGAAGCGGAACAGGTTAAAGACTGTATGATAAAATGGACTCAGAACTTTGGACATAATATTCAGTTGGAGCAATGGGAAAAACATGGTCAAATGGATTGAAATTTATATTGTATTATGCTCTTAAATATATTTTTTTTTGTAAAATGATGTACTGTTGGTATTTGACTTCAATAAAAACCAGCTAATATTCATCAAAGGACTTCTAATACATATTAGAAGTGTGAACAACAGATTGGGACATTTTTTCACATGTGGTGGACTTGTGAGAGCGCTAGAGTACTTGCATTCAAGTACATGGCCTAGTATAAAATTTTTTGAAGATTAACATTCAGTTTAAACTGGAACTGTTTTTATTGGGAGTGATGAATGACCAAATGGAGAAGAAACATTGAGGATTACTGCAATATATGACTACTGTGGCCAGATTATTGTGTCCACAGAAATGGAAGACTATAGTAATCCCAAGAAAAGAGGACTGGCTGTTAAAATGGTCTGATCTAGGTGAAAGGGATAAATTATCTGCTTTGATTCGGGAAAAATCTTTGGTGACATTTCTGAAAGACTGGGAACTTTTTATTGCCTTTTGGCAGAAAAATCAAAACAATGTGTTAACAGCGGGGTTTGATAATTAATAGATATGGTTAAGTAGAAGAAGTGTGTGTAAGATGTTTTAGGTAGAGAAGTATGATTTTATATATAAAGAGGTCCCTCTAGTTTTCTTCGCGAACGATTCAGGAAGGACTCATCCCGCACTTTCTGCAAGCGCACTGATGACGGAAAAGGCCAATCCGAGATAAACAAGTCCGGTTGCAGAAAGCACAGCAGAAGATCTCCTTGGGTGATGTTTCTGGGTTGTGATTCTTTCTGCATTGTTGTTTTTCTTCAAGACTTGTTCAGCGTGAGCTCTCAAATAGGGCTGCAGCATTGTGGATAGTGCGTCTCCAAGCCTCCCGATGTGAAGCCATGACGAACCATTGCTGGTGATCAATTTGGCCGAGCCTGAGATGTTGTTTCAGGGAGTCCTTATATCACTTTTTTGGAGCGTCCCTCTTATGCTGACCCATGGCGACTTCACCGTAGAGTACTATTTTTGGGATGTGATGGTCCTATATTCTAGAAATGTGCCCTGCCCAGCACAGCTGTGTTCTCAATATCATGGCCTCAATGCTGGTGATCCCTGCTTGCTCAAGGACAGCAACATTTGTCACATAGTCCAGTGTATAGTTAGGATTGTGCGTATACAGCGCTGATGGAAACGTTTGAGGAGTCATAAGTGTTGGTGATAGGTGACCCATGTTTCAGACCCGTAAAGGAGAATAGACAGTACAATGGCTCTATGCACTGATTTTTGTGCTTCGCCTCAGGTGTTTGTTACTCCAGACTCTTTTATAAAGTCTTCCAAATGCGCTATATGCCTTTGCTAATCTGTGATCAATCTCTTTGTCAATCTTGGCATCTGAGGAGATGATGCTTCCCAGGTAGGTGAACTGCTGAATGGACTTAAGCACAGATTTGCCTACGGTAATGTGGGGATGGTGGTGTTCGTCCTGTGGTGCAGGCTGGTAAAGAACTTCTGTTTTCTTCAGGTTGACTTCCAGCCCAAACAGCTCTGCAGCTGTTGAGAAGCAGGATGTTAGGTGCTGCAGAGCTGCTTCTGTGTGGGCAACAAGGGCATCAGCATCAGCGAAGAGCAGCTCATGGACTAGATAGTTTAGAGTCTTAGTGGGAGCCCTCAGACGCTTAAGTTAAGCAAGCTACCATTAATATGGTAATGAGGTATTAAGAGGTATAACCATCATAAAGGAAGTCAGAAGTCACTGTAAATATTCTCTTTGTTTCACTTTTGTCTATTTATCTTTTTCTTTTTTTTTCTTTGTATATTTATGTGCTTTTAATGCATTGGAGAATGCATTTAATAAATGCATTTAATAAAAATAAAAGAAAATTTACTTATAATATTTCCCCTTGCTTTCAACTCACGTCACCTTCTAATTCTGATGCCAGTCTGGCCTTTGCTCTTTTTCTGTCTTCCTTCTTTTAAGCATTGTTTGTGCACATTCCAGACATCCACTTTTCATTGCTTTGACCCAGTGCTTTATCTGGGTGACCTTTTCAGACCAATCTTCTTTTTTCCCTGCAATTCTCTTTTCATCTGAAGAACAGTTTTAGAATTCTTTACTTTTTCTTACTGGAAGCTGCTGTTGCTATAGAGACACTTGATAATTACCCATGGAGTGACTTTTGTTAGCATGCACTAGTTGTCATAGCAATGCCTGTTGGCCATGGGTTCAATGAAAACTGACTTTGGAAGAATGCCAGCATGGCTCTTTCAAGATGCACAACTAACTAGGATTAGTTTTCCAGGTTGATAGCAGACAATACCATGAGGTGCAAATTGGGAGTCTTTGAAGTCAATGTGCTTTTTACATTTTTTAATTTTATTTTGTCATCTTCTTCAGTGCAATCAGCATTTGGCCCTAAATCCCCACTTCAGAGTTAATCAGAAACATACTTGCAGAGCACATAGAGGCAAATACATAACTTACAGTTTGCACACTCAGTACTTTTGTCACAGTAACTATCCTTTTGAATGCATTGCTAGAAATAAATTATAACTACTCTACAGGAATGTTTGGTTCTTGCTCATTGTGCTGATCAAACTCTTTCCTGAAGGGACATTGAGAAAGTTCCCCAAACATTGTCTTTAAGGATTTTAGAATCAATTATTTGTCTTCTCAAGCAATTGGGTGTAACCTTACAAAGTCTTCCCTAGTTGTAATGGCTCAAGAAGTGAGAATCTGATTGTACTGAAAACCTTCTGGTTCACTGCCTCCTGAAAAACAACAGTGAAACAACAACACTGTTTCATGAATATTCTATAAAGATTTCCCCTTACCCCATTATTATTCACGTGGACCATTTTGTTTACTGCAGCCTGTATGTGGATGGATTTAAAAAGCGTTTAAGTGACCACAGTAGTGCATTGGTAAGACTAACTGCAATTTGTATATGTGCTGTCAGTAGGGTGACATGCATCAGCACCAGAGGATTAGGTCTTGTCTATACGGTCAAAATAATACGAACAGGATGCAAATGTACGGTGATCTGTTCATTTGGACATGCACATAAATATGTGTCATTTGGAAGTGGGGGTAGTCAAATCCTCTGCAAAGTCTGTATGCATCACGTCTGGATTTTTTAAAAAAGCTCCATATGACATGCGAATGTGCGATCATTTGAACACTTGCATCCACACAGATACAAACAGGCAGCATAATCTGATTGGCTGGATGAGGGGGGGGGGTGCTAGCAAACAAAGAAAGCGCCTGTGCGACATCTTAAACTATCCTTTTTAGGTAAAATAAATGTCATCAAGATGAATATTCTACCAAGAATGATGTTCTTGTTTCAAACAATCCCAATTATCCAATCTCCAAAAACATTCAGAGAATGGCAAGCAGATTTAGCTAAATTCATTTGGTCGGGCAAGAAACCAAGGGTCAAGATGAAAATCCTACAAGATAGCAGACAAAGAGGAGGACTAAATTTACCTGATCTGAAATTATATCACGACACTTGTTGCTTGGTCTGGACCCAAGAATGGATTACATTAAGAAATGAGAAATTGTTGGCAATAGAGGGAATAGGAAATTGGTACGGATGGCATGCCTACCTTTTTTATAACAAGGAACTGACGAATAAAGAATTTTTGAAACACGTTATTAGAAATCCATTAATACAAACTTGGAAAAGATATAAAACAAGATTGTTTCCACAAATTCCGATATGGACTTCCCCACATGAAGCTCTCTATAGCAAAGAAGGAATACCCACCAAAAAATGGATAAGATATAATGATTTACTAATTATTAACGGCAATCATCAGCAAATGAAATCTCAAGAAGAACTAAAGAAAGATAATATAGACTGTCATTGGTATCTGTATATGCAGATGAAGGAAAGATACAAGATAGACACTAAACTGACTGGCATTACAGCTGAATTAACAGAATGGGACAAAATCATTGGAAAAGGCAACAAACATATGATATCGAGAATTTATAATCTTCTTTTAAAATGGAATACAGAAGATGAACAAATAAAAGACAATATGATCGTCTGGGCAAAAAACTTTGGACACACAATAGAATTAGAAAAATGGGAAAATATGTGGATTAAACAAATAAATTATACATTAAGTCAAAGTATAAGAGAGAATGTGTACAAGATGTACTTCCGCTGGTATCTATCACCACACAAACTGTCGTTAATGTACAAAGGGACATCAGATTTGTGTTGGAAATGTAATGAAGAGAAAGGAACTTTCTACCATGTATGGTGGAGCTGCAAAAAAGCTATTTGTTATTGGAAACAAATTCACCAAACAATTGAAAGCATTTTAGAAATTAAAATTCAAATGAGGCCAGAGGTATTTTTATTAGGCATGATAGAAAGAAACATCGAAAAAGACTATGGGAAAATAATTTTTTATATGATAACTACAGCACGTATTACCTTTGCTAAATTATGGAAAAATAAGGATATTCCTACAATAGATCAATGGCTGGAGAAATTTCAAGAAACATTACATATGGACAAATTAACAATGTTATTGAGAGGGAAAGACATGAGAAAATATACAGAAGACTGGCAAAAAATAACCGACTATTTGACGACAAGATGGGGAAAAGGAAAATGAATACAAACATGGAAAACCTTAAAAGGGAGAAAAATAAACAAATAAACAAACAAATAAATAAACATTAAAATAGTGACTTAGAGGTAAACAAAAAGAAGAGGTCTTCAATTAAAATAAATCTAACAACGGAAAGCAAGAAATTTTGAAAGTTTTAAAAAAAGGTGTAATTTATGGGAGAAATAATAGAAACCATGAATAAATAAATCACTACTTTTCGCGATACAGAAATACATTTCTGAGATCAGAAACATTAGGTGACCCACAGGAAGGAAGTAACCAGATAAAACTAATAAGCTCAGCACAAATAAGACAGGAACAATGATAATACTACAAATTGCTTAGGATACAAGCATGGATTATTAATTATAAAAGATATGTGGTAAAAGAAAAAAGAGGATCTTGGTTTACATTGTAAAAAGCTACATGGATAATGTAAAATGTGCAGAGAAATGTGACTGTACTGTTTCAATCCTGTAAATATGTATGTTTTATATGCATGAAAATTAAAAAAGAATTAATAAAAAAAAAAAAAGAAAGCGCCTGTGGCCGCCATGTTAAATTTTTGGCTAAGCAAGGGTCTGGTAAGTTGATAACATGGAATCCTACACTCTTTTTCTTTCTTTCTTTCTTTGGTAAATACGGACTGTCGCTTGTGCGCACCATGGGAAACTTTTTTTTAATGTCAGCAGCAGATTTTAAATTGTAAGTAAATCATTTGTAGGTGCCATCCTGGCTAGGGGTCATGCAGAGCTTAGGAGGCTGAAGACAGGTCACATAGTTGCGAATGCCTGCCTACATATTTGTATCCCCGCTCCATAGATAAGACCTAAGACAGTGATGCTCTATCTAACCTGTGCATTTCCACTCAGCCTTAGTGTAATTTTTTTTTATTCTATTGAATCAGATAGGAAGCAGTGTGGTACATGAGAGGCAAACAAGAAATACAGTGGGTCCTTAGTGTTCACTGGGGTTTGGTCCCATGATCCCCCTGCGGATACCACAATCTGTGGATGCTCAAGTCCCATTGTATACAATGGCATAGTAAAATGGTGTCCTTTATATAAGATGGCAAACAGGTTTGCTTTTCTGGAAAAAAAAAAAGAATATTCTCAAGCCAAGGATTGTTGATTCCATGGTTGAATCAGTGGATACAAAGGGCTGACTGTATAATCTAAATTATGTACTACTGCCAAGACCATAATCCCCTCTGTTCTGCATACAGAAGTGTGCCCTAAACTGTTGGCTGTTCTACCTGTGCAATCTGCTGTTTAGGGATGGACTAATCTGACAGTTTCACTTTCTCCTTTCTCTCTGTGGCCGTTTACACGGCAAAATAAATCCTCAAAGAATGCGACAAGAAGCCTGATAGTTCCCATGCATTTCGAAGCCACAGCACCCTTTTCAGAAGGAGGGGGTGCAAAAACCCATAAGTCGCGCAGTATCAGCTTTCGCTAGTTTTCCTGACTTTTTTGATAAACTTTGCGAAAATGCGCACAATTGGCCATGTGAACTTACCATTCGCAAATGTCTGTGTGAAATTACAGAGACCTTTTCGAATTAGCGTGAGCAGAGCTGAATCCTGATTGGTTGGAGTGACCATTGTGCCTTCTCCGAATAGACGGAGGGGTTGGAGAGAGAAATCCACCAAGCCTGCCATTTGCCCCTTCTTCTGCTTGCAGCCCACTTTCGGAAATCTGCTCTGAGCCCTTCCGTCTGTTTCAAAGGAAGGCTTTGGGGGCAGGGAAGACTATCGGTAATGGGCTAGCCCCTGCTTGGGTGGTGTGTGTGTGTGTGTGTGTGTGTGTGTATGTGTCTGCGTTCGTGCATGCGGCAACCAGCTGATTGCACTGTAGTGTTTTTGTTTGTGCTTCCCTTCAGTCCTTTGTCTTTATTCAAGGCTTTCGGGGCAGCAGAACTTAATCCTGATTGCTTCAATTGACCAAGGAGGGAGGGGGTTTGACTTGCAAGAGATGAGTCTGAAATAAAAACATTGAGCTAGCCGGCATGCTTTCTAACTACTGTTCCTCCCTCCCTCTCTCTATCTGTGTGTGTGTATATGAGAGAGAGATCAACCGGCTGATCGATCAATCGTCCTTTTGTGTGTGTGTGTGTGCGTGCGCACTTGCACGCTCTGGCAGAGATCTCCTTTTGGATGCTTTCCTTCCCTCCAGCTGCTTCTTTTCTGTGTGTGCACATGTCCTGGCAGGGATCTCCCCCCTCCCATGAGAGGGAGAGAGAGAGGCTTCAGCTGTATTCCAGAGAAAAAGGAGTCTCGGCAAATCGTTCTTTTGTGTGTGTTTGTACTTTCCTCCCTCTGTCATTATTTACATCTTTTTTCCCCTTGACCCCTCCTTGCTTCCTTCCCACCTACTGCCTGGTTTTAATGTTCTTGAGGCCATGCCATGTAAACTCTGAAACCCAAAACTCGCCGCATCTTCCAACTTAGCAAAAATTCATGTGAACTGGGCATTGCTGATGCAAAAGGACGGTAATCCGGAATTTCCAGCACTTTATCCTCCCATGTAACCAGCCAATTCAAATTTGTGAAGAAATTTGAAAATTATTATATACAAAAAATCCAAATTAAACAACATTCTCACCCATCTGCAGTAGACCAAACTAGCTCTGGATAGTCCCAGCATGGAGAGGAACTTTGTTTGCTTGTCATGTAACAATGGGGAGCTTGTCATATATAAGAGCTGACAACCCTAAATCAGCACCACATCAATGGCTGAATACAAGGAAATTCAGACCCAAAATTTAGGAAGAGAAATTCCTCTGGTTAGTTGAGCAATACTGTCAGTTTTGGTTTTTTCCCCTTAAAAAAATACTAGGTCCAAGTGCATCACATTATCTCACACTATTTCAATTTTCAAGTTCTTTCCTTTCTGTTGATGAAGAAACTTGGGAATTTTGCAAATTTCGTATAAAAAACAAAAAACAAAACTAAATTCTTACCCATCTTGACTGTAGGATGGCTGTCTATGAAGTATGTAAAGCATGTCCTTTTATTTAAAGTTGAATTTATTGCTTACCATTATTTGGACAACTGAAAGGGGGGTTATAACCAAATTGCCAGGGTTCCCCAGTTCCAAGTGCAGCAGTTCCAGCTGTCAATGTCTTACTTTCCTGCATGGCCTGAATCAAAGTCCATAGTCCTGCATGACACTAATCAGACCTGAGCTTGGAACTGGAAATGTAAAAAGCAATACTTTCTCCCCTCAAGATTAGCTCATTGCTTGTAAGTAATGAATAATATAACACATTATCAACATGTGACTCTCAAGGAGTGTGTATGTGAGATAGAGAGAGAGAAAAGAGAAAGAGAGAGAGAGATAAAGAACAAGAACAAAAAATATCAGGTGCAAAATAACAAAAGAATGTTAATTGCATGTGAAAACTCTAACATCAATGTCACCAATGTTAAAATGTTTAAAAGTAATGACACTATCCTTTGCAATGTGCTACTTTCAAGTTAATGGTGGGACTACTTTCTCACATCTAAAAGAGAAAGAAGCTAGCTTTCCCTTGTTCAAGCACAGACAAGTTGTCCTTGAGTAAGGGAAGGACTGTTGTGCATATAATCTGGGGAACTTGTTCCCCATGGCATAAAAATACTGTGTCTGCTTGTTTTCTGACTCATTCCTTTGCCTGTAAATCTGGATCTTTATATGCTGTAGAAACAGGGCTGACCCAGTGAGGTACCTATCTCAGGTGGCAAATAACTGGGGGTGAGGAGAGGCAGCAAGGTGTTGAAGTACAGAACTGTGTTTGCAAGTGAGGCTATGCTGCCATCAAGCTAGCTGACTTCAGAAGTCAGACACCAGTGCTGATCTAAGATTTAAATACAGAGTTTCAGCTGGTTTCTACCTGAAAGGACAGCACACTCTTGTCTTGGCTATGGGAAGAATCAGGTGGAAATAAAGAGTAAGAATCCAATTTTGAATGCAAGTGGGAAATTAAAACAACAGAGAACAAGCTGGGTCACTAGTAAACTTAAATGTTTCAGGGCACTTAACACCTGCTTTTAAACTGTTTTGTTACATGTGGAAATCCATCTTTTGATGGTCTTAAATAGATTTGGTATCATTTTTTGGCACAGTTTAGTGTGTGTTTGGGAAGTAGTAAAGGAGCAAATAAACATCTACACCTCCACTGGTTATGCTCTGACAAAATTTAGAGCCCCATGTTCACAATACAAGACATAATCAGGAGATCTGATCACTGTTTTACCTAGAGGTTGTCTAGACAGTGAATATACTTCTCATAGAATTCTAGAATACCTTTTGTCCCATGGTATCACGTAACAATTTGACATATTCAGAAGGAGGCGGAGAACTCAAATACTCCACGAAAGCCTTTGTGGCTTCTCCTGAACTTTTTTTAAAACTCCAAAGAAAATGTGCATTCTTATTCATTGGGACAACCAATGTGATTTGTTGTGCAGTCCAGAGAGGGAAGAACTGAACACCTCACTGGTCGGATGTGCACAAGGGTAGGCTTGCCAGGAAGCGCCCAGAAGTGCTAGTGATTGTGTACTTTAAAAAGCTTTTTTTGAACTGTCAATTTGGCAATGAAGGGAACCTGGCAGCACCCAGAGACAATGAGAGTCAATGAGGGCAACCTGAAGAAGAGGAGGAGAGAGCTGCCTGCTCTTCACCCATGCCGGTGGTGGTGGCAGCCTCTGATTCTGGCTGCAATTAAAGGGATGGGAGGAGCTACTTGGCCAGCCGGTGGTTGCGGAGAAGGAAGAGGAGGGTGGCTCTTTGATGCCCCAGCTTCATCTCACCTTCCTGGGCTAGGCTTCTCCTTCTCTCATGCCTGTTCTGCACCCTCCAAAGCCTGCTGACATAGAGCTTGGCAGACATGCATGAGAGAAGGAGCAGCCCAGGCTGGGAAGGTGAGATGAAGCTGGAACGTCAAAGAGCTGCCTACCTTTTCTGCAACCAGTGGCTGGCCAGGTTGCTCCTCCCATCCCTTTAATTGCAGGGGAATCAAAGGCTGCCACCGCCACTGCCATGAGTGAAGGGCAGGCGGCTTGATCTCTCATCCTCTTCCTCACAGTGGTCACCCTCCTTGTTGTCTCCAAGTGCTTCTAGGTTCTTGCCTTCCTCTGAGTGCTTCCAGGTGCTTCTGGGTTCTTGCCTTCCCAATCTCTTCCCTCTGTGCAAAAAAACAAAACAAAAAAAACAACAAAAACAAAAAAACAAAAAAGATACAACTCCCATCTTGATTTGCGGCTGTGTGAATGGAGAGCTCCATAACCTATTGTTTTTGAAGAAAACACCATGGGAACAAAACAATGCTGCTGCAAATTGGCTATAATATGAGCATTATTTCTTCTTGTCTAGACAAGCCCCAAGAAACCTGTAGTTTGGTCCTGAATGATTGTGACATAGAAGAATGAGAGACTAGGATCACCCACAGATAGTAAATAAAATGAAATGGGATAATTTCCAGCTAGATTTTACTTGAACTGGGACAAAAATCGAGGTGGGTTGGGGAAAGGAGGTTTGCATCATATTTCATATCAATGCCATTCAATAATATTCTGTGAAACTCTTAAAGCATAGGCATTCTGCAAGATTAAAATACTGGCTTATCTACGATAAAGAGGGGTAGTGGGGGGAAGTGACATAATTATTTATGTTTCCCAAGTTGAATAAATGTGCAAGTCAAGAATGTAGTGTACACTGACAGCACATCTAGCAGCTTGGGTTTTTTTTCCCTCCACCCACAACTCTGTTTCTTTACGTTTTTATTACTTGCATTTTGAAAACAGGCTTTTGTTGTGAGGCTTACAGCTGTTTGGGCCTAAGGATAGGCCATTTGTTAATATCTCTCTGCCTTTCCCCTGCTAATAAACTCTGAAAGAACACCTTTTATTGGAATGTAATTGTTTTCACCATTCTACAGAGTTTTGCTACCTAAGAATATACACTTAAAAAGAAACCTAAAAATAAAAACATGAACATTCGTAGATTTTATTTAAGTATTAGCAAGTCTCTGCCTCCCCTATATTTAGGGGTTGTCTAGCCAGTGGGAAAAAAACCTCATTGAATTCAAGAATACCTTTTGTTCCAATGAGATCCTGTGGCGATTAGCCGTATTAGGAAGGAGGGGAGCCAAAACCTCCAAAAACTATGCAGGAAAATACCTGCATGGGTTTTCCTGAAGTTTGTTTGTTTTTGTTTTTTTTAAGTGAGGGAAATGCACACTCCCACTCATAAGACAACTGAATTGCATTGCTGTGCTATTCCCAGATAAGATCAGAAATGGAAACTGAATTGATTGGATGTGTGCATGTGCTTTTTCGCTGTGGTGAGGCAATGAAAAAGCTTTTTAAATGGAAGGTCACACTTGCACACCTTAGATTTGCAGTAATAAAAATACTGTGCAGTGGTAGCAACTTGATGAGAATAATAACGTGAGCGATTCATTCCTGGCCACCATGTTGATTCGCACACATAGCTCCATGTGAATATCAAACACGGATAGCTTCCCATACCAGCAATTTTGCACAAAAACCAAAAACAAACAAATGAATGCTGCTGCGAATTTTCATTAATGTGCAACAATCAGCAATATATCTTCTTGTTTAGACAAGCCCTTAGCAATAGGGGCTATATGATACATCCCTGCCATATAGAGGATGTCCCCCCCCAAAAAAATGTATATACCCTTAACAGCTAATAGTAGCTATGGTGATTATTTGAAGGCCAAGTAAATACATTTATATTGAAGAATAAATGTTATAATAATGATTTAATCAGTTACAAATTCCATCTTAAATTACAGTTTTATATAAGGTGTTCAAATTGCCATCCCTGCACAGCAATGCACTACTCACATTTTTGAAGCACAAGGTTGCAAACCTCACTTAAAGTTTCTCTTGTAATGTCACAACACTTCTCTACTATTGTAATCTTTAATCCTGGCAGGGGTGTATACCCCCCCATTATA
Source organism: Gambelia wislizenii (assembly GCA_030847615.1). Lineage (NCBI taxonomy): Eukaryota > Metazoa > Chordata > Lepidosauria > Squamata > Crotaphytidae > Gambelia > Gambelia wislizenii. The sequence continues at coordinate 46,592,701 of JAUMIR010000003.1, read as the reverse complement.
AATTGTTAAGGGTGTAAACATTTTTTTGGGGGGGGGACACTGTATGTGGATGTGGTTGACAAAGGTAAAATGTAAAGGTACATACTCAGTTTAAAATGGAATGAAGTGCTTGCAGTCAGGTATAAAATATAAAGTGAGAAGTGGACCTAAAAGACTGGCAGGATCAGTGTTTAGAAACAGGACCAGAGCTTAAAACAGAGTATAGTGACAGATGTATTCTGGGAACGGTAGCCCAAATGTGGCTTTTACAAACCTGGGTGGGGTAATAATTTGTTAAAAAGACTCTAAGGTTATCTCACAGTTGATAGGCAAATGCCCAGAATTCTCCTCAGTTCCTTCAGGTTAATTTTGCTATTTCCTCTGAGCAGGGAAAGGTGCCAAAAAGTCCAAAAGTGACTTTTACAAACTCTGGGTGGGGTAGTAACTTTTCAAAAAGACTCTAGGGTTACCTAGCAGATGATTGGCAATTGCTCAAAATTCTTCTCAGTTTCTACAGGTTAATCTTCCTTCACTTCTGACCAAAGAAAGGTGGCAAACAGGAATGTAAGGGAAAGTGGGTACTTTGGTGTGCATCACTGAAAATACCCCAAAGCACTGTTGCATGTAGTAATTAAATTCCTGAGGCCCATTCACACTACACAATGATAGAGCTATATTCCATATTAAATGCCAGGGCAACACATCATGGAATCCTTGGATATGAAGTTTAGGGAGAAGCATTTAGAATTTTTAGCCAGAGAGCCCCAGTGTCTCACCAAATTACAAGCCCCAGGATTACATGGGATGTTGCCATGGCAGTTAAAGTGGATTCATAGTACTGGTACTATAACCGTGTAGTGTGAATGGGCTTCTGATCCTCACTGTGCCTGCCAGTAATTATATCACATACTGTGCTCAATAAGCTAATGCCATGCACAAAAATACTGTGGCTAAAGGTAAAAAAATCCCCCTCCTTGTCTTTTAAAGGAACATTTTACAACATACTAAAGGTCAGCCACCCAAGACTGTAATTCCTTCAAGAGGAATCATTAAGACATTTATTCTAGTAAGTAATTTGCCCTATTAGAATGGCACTGCAGTATAGCTTTCTGTCTTCCTAGAGACTTTATCAAATGAGGCCAATATTGCTTTAAAAATGCATAATTAGGACAGGATGATAGCACAAATGACTGAAATTATCAGACGTCCTCATCACTTACCCATTCCTGCTACATCACGCTGGTGTGAATGTGGCATCACTTTTCTGGTGCCACAACAAACTATAACATTCCTAAATGACAGTTTAAGACTATAGAACATTTGCATGTGGCTTCAACGATACAAACCCTTTTAGCACAGGGAGATGCTGTCAAAATTAATAGTAGTGAGGGGAAGAAAATTTCAAGATGTGGTATGTTGTCTGTAAATGGAAAGTATGAAAATGGCATTTCTTACAGAACTTTAATTAATTTTGAAGTAAGATTAAAAGGCAACAGGAAAGAAGAACAATGCAACAAGGTTGCTAAAGAAATAAAGAACTTCACTGAATATAATTCTTAGTGTATCATGAAGAGTCTTGTAGGACAATTGCAGCTAAACAGTCTAGGGAGAACCTCGCTGTCTGATTAAAACATTGTGTATATTTGTTTAGACAGCTGGTTACCTGAGAGACCACCTTAATTATGATGGTGGTGGGACTGAGAGAAAGCCTCCACCTGTGGAACTTGAAGCTCTGGCAGATTTGTATAGGGACATATGGTCTTTCAAATAATTGGGACCTAAGCCATATAGGGCTTCATTGGTCATGAATAGCATTTTGAATTGTGCTTAGAAACAAACAGGTATCCAATAAAGCTGTTTTAACAAGGGAGTTATATGCTTCCCTGAAACTGTATTTTAATCTTCTGCATTGTAGTTATTGTACATTTTTTACTTGTTGTAGACTACTTTAAAATTTCCAGACTTGTTTATTTTTAAATAACTACATTCTGTATGTGTGTGCCAGAAAAAACTTACACATCTATGCTTGATTGGAATTTGATCAGAAGTTTGAAAGAGGGAAGATATCTGGAAAACCTGGTGCCTTTTTTTAAAAAAAGGATTGTTTGCTGCACTTGTTGAGTACATTTGTTCATAGCCACAGTCACCTAAATGTTAACAGTCTGCTGCAGTTTAGTTGGTTGCTTTGGAGACTTCCAATTATATGCTATACACAACACAGCATTTCTAAAGCTTGTGTTTGGTGGCAGATGGCACCCTGTGTCAAAGAAAGAGAAATCCATTTGAGCCCTTGTGTTCTTGCATTATTACCAACAGATTGTCAGCCAGACTAAAGTGCAAAAGTACATGACTCAAGTGACCTTATTTCTATAGAAACTGATTCAGATTCAAAGGAAGGAAGTATTGATGTTTTGATCTGGGTTTCACCACTTTTTCTTCCTTGTCTATCACACTCAATATCAATGCTTGACTGGAGGAAGCGGGGGGAACCACTGATGAATTTGCTCTGATATGTACAATCGACCATCAGTATCCATGGGTTCTGCATCCATGGATTCAACCAACCACAGCTCAAAAATATTTAGGTGAAAAAATCCCAAAAGCGAAGCTTGTTGTTCACCATTTTATATAAGGGATACCATTTTTCTACACTGTATATATTGGGATTTGAGCATCCATGGATTTTGGTATCAACAGGGGGTCCTGGAACCAAACCCCAGTGGATACCCAGGGCCCACTGTAGCCGATTGCTACACCTAACAGACCTACCTCCTCAATCTTGCGAAGAATCATCAATGCTATATAGCTTTTCACACATTTTGCTAATTATCTAAAATAAAACTGTTCTGTATCTCATGCTAAGCCTAAGCTTTATTTTTTAAGTTTATTTTTTCATTTACCTGTTATGAGCAATTCTGTTTCAGGGAGTGATTTTCAGATCAATAATCAAGAGGAACACTGGCTTTAACCTGCCCCCCTTGTGTGTGTGTGTATTTGTACCTCTAAATCTCTCCTTCTGAAAGCATTCATACACAGAAAAATCCATAAGATGAGGTGTCCATTAGAAATGTATTAACGACCCAGCATAGTACTGCAGGAGTCTCTTGCTAAATTACAGTTTTATAGCACCTTATTGGAATGCAAGGGGCTCCTAGTTTACTGGATTTTAAATGTGAATGGAACTAGCCAGAGTAAGTAATTTGCATTTGTCAAAAAATATTGAGCTGTTGAATAAAAGACCCACAGGAATACTGCATGTTGCTGTTGTAATGATTCCTCTGATTAAAGCCCTCTGCAAATGAACTGACACAAAGCTTAACTACTTAGCTTATATGCTGTGTATAATGTAAGGGTGTGATTCTTTTAAGAATTTGTTCTCATGGGGGGGGATGAATAATTTATCCATTTTCTCTCTACTGTGAAAATGTCTTCAAAAACTGTGTAGTTTTCAAAGACATCTGGCCAAGGAGAAGAAAACCATCCTTACCTTAAGAGACTCACCATTTGCTTGACCTCCCCAAACAGGATTCATTGTGTCAGGGTTTCCTAATACTTGAGAAGTCCCTTTTTAATTCTGCCCCACCGACTTTAAATATTTTTTCCTTTCCTGATATGTTTGCATCCACACTAAACAAGTAATCAAATTTGAAACTGGATTATTTGCCATGACTTCTTTCTATGGAATCCTAGGATTTGTAGTTTGGTGAGCCACCAGCACTCTGGCAGAGAAGGTTAAAGACTGCATAAAAGTACAAATCCCAGGATTCAACGGAAGGAGCCATGGCAAATCATCCAGTTTCAAACTGGATTACTTGTTTAGTATGGATTAGGCCTATAGTGACATGCATACCCCATAATTAGGCTATTGAATTTACTGTCCCTCCACTTTCCTGCTCTGAGTTTGGAGTTTTTGTTGTTGTTTGGAACTAAAGTCTATATTTCTTTCCCCCAAGTTTGAATGTTTCCAAACTGTTACTTGACTCATCTGGTTCTTTGTGATAAAGAGCAGACAAGTTGTGTCTGGGTGTGTTCATGATATTCAAAACATAGGAAGTATGCATATATGACCCAATGTGTATACAGCATCCACATCTCTTTTGGAGGAGAACTGCTTAAACTGCTCATTTAGGGCTAATTTTATCATGCCTCATAAGAGTGAGAGCTAGGAACATTTCTGTTCAAATCTTCCTTTTGCCACTATTCTCTTAGGCTCCACTCCTCCATCTACAAAACTGGGACAAGTTCAAGCACCCAATTTCCAATAACAAATGTTTCTTGTTAAAAGTATTTCAGGTGGCAGGCAGTGAAAGATCTTTGCTTGTGACTCTACAGAGCTGTTGCATACCCTCCAACTGTTGTGATCTTGCAAGGACAGTCCTGATTAATCCTCTATCTCCCCACTTGCTTTAAAATGTCGAGGGCTGGTTTACATGAAAGGTTTTATTGCGTTAAGTTGCGCTGTAGTGCTTTCACGCATCAGTGGTGGGTAGTTTATACGGTAATTGTTTACACAGCTATATTTTGTGGCGTTCCCACAGCCAAATGTGGTGGGGGCATGGCCAAGCATTGCAGAGGGAAAGGAATGCCATAGGAATGCCTGCCCTGGCCCCAACTCCATGCTGAACAGCTTAGAAAGTTTTCTTCCTTGCTTGAAACAGCATTTTCTTCCAAATACAGGAAAGCCAGAGAGAGGGGGGGGGAGAGCAGTTCAGCTTGCTACAGCCCTTCGTGAAATCATTTCTCTCCCTCCCCCATGCACAGGAAAAAAGTTGACAACTGAGGTTTTACATACTTTTGAAACAGCAGAGAAGGTGAGAAGGAATGCTCCCTGAATGAAAATTGTTGGGAATCCTTTTTGTTTGAAAACTGGCTTGCAAAATAGCAGACAGGATTTTTGCAAGTTTCCTCTAAACGCTACAGTCTTTCCTCCCTCCCTCCCCCTCTTTTAAGCCCACCCCTGCATCATCAACCAATCACAATGCAGCTCTGCTTTAACCCTTAGCGGAATGCTAGTTTACACTGCAAATAAAGCACTACATTGCAAATATACCGGCAAAAATAGCGACATGCCCTGCCACGCTATATTTGGGTGTTTTACCTTCCCCCCTTCTGAATGAGGCGATGCTGTGCTGCGACCCGTGGGAACTATGAGCTATCTTAGCGGTATATTTAGAGGAATATTTGCCCGTGTAAACCACCTCTCTCCTACTACTTCTTTTCCCCTTTGCCCTCAGCTTACTTCATTGGGTACAAACTGGTTTCAAAGTACAAAAGTAGCTTGTACTCAATTAATTCAGCAGGGGGAAGAGGACAGGAGGCGGGAAGAGTCTTGTCCTTCCAAGTAGGCTCAGGCAAAAGCAAACCAATGCAACATCTTCTGGTTTGTGTGTTCTTCCTCATTTATAACTTTTGCCAACTTTAACACAATCTGATGTTGCTTGGCTACACATGGCCCAGATTTCATTTGTGAAATGCTGGAAGGTATGCTGTTGCTGCTCATGTTGTCACTGCTGGGCTATAAGAACCAGTGGCTTGACTCAGTAATAGATAGGCTTCTATAATCACTTGAAAGCAGGGTTAGACAGTATGAGGTCTTTGGGCTGCATACACACCTTGTCAATTTTTATAGCCCCCCACACCCATTTTTCACAGTGGTGGTGATGCCAAGGCACACGGGAACAAACACATGCCTCATTTAAAGGCAAGTTTGCACTTTTTCTCTGCAGTAGCACAGTAAATTTTGAGAGTGGCAAGATGTGCGTGGTCCTGGATGGGTCCAGAAAATGGCAATAAGAGCAGATATAGTAAAGTCATTATCTGAGCAGAGAGAGAGACAAAAATGAAAAGGAATGTGTCTGGGTGGGGTGGGGGTGATGAGGCTGAATGACCTCAGGAGAGGGGCTCTGTCTACCTTCCCTGAAAACATCTGGGCCCCAACTGTGAGGCAATATGCCCTCCAAGACCAATCCATTTCCCTAAGGGCCCATATACTTCCCTTTGAATAGGAAAAAAAGAGAAGTGCAATTTGCCACTTAGACTGAGGACATTATCAGACGTGCTAAATATGGCATTATCACGATGCCAGGAGATCACTAAAGGGCTTTCCTTTCAGACAACGTTGTTTCCCTGACATCATGGTCCCATTCTGCTGCTGTTCTGCCGGTGCTTTTTTTATTCATGGGCTAAGCCATGAATAAATCTCCTGTTCTGTTTCTATAATGAAATGTCCTGCAAGTGAAAAGTTGCCCATTTTGCTGGTACGATCCTCGTGTCAATGGGAGGTCCATGCCAGAACACTTCCTGGTGAGATCGGGACATCCAGGTAAGTGACACACTTTTTTGTACCCTCCCCAGGTTACTTGTAAAGTGTGCTTTTGTGGTTGCTGTCACTTTTATGTTTTATTTGGTTTTTTAAAAAAAATTCCTATGTTCTTGTATTCTCACGAGAACTGGTGGGATTTCCTTCCAGAAAGTGAATTGAGCTCTGATAGAGCTCTATTCACTCCTGGGATGCCGTGGAAGTGCAAACAAGGTAAGTCTGAAACTTTTAGTTACTATTCCGTGACAGGGATGGGAGAGGGGTGGGAGAGGAGATGTGGGACTGTAATGCTTTTGTTGTTGTTGTTGTTGCCATCTGATAATCTCCTGAGGATCAGTAGTCACACACCAGCTGAACTAAGCTGGAGAAAGAAAACCACTTTTCAGAGCGGAATGTGGTATGACTAGAGCCATCAGTTTCCATAAACCTCATTTATTTTGCCTTACAAGTTTTGAATACATGGCAGTAGAGAAACTAAAACATTAGTTGAAGTGCTGATACAAAATTCAGGCATTCTATCAGATGATGATGATGATTTTGCCTTGCAGGCTTAAATTAATTATAAAACAATTAAACTGGCCTAGCTATAAAATTTTAAAATTCTCTCTATCCTTCCTAATGTATATACTGATTATCTTGCCAGATATTGGTGTTTCTTGTTATATTCATTCCTATCAGTGAAAGTAATATTTATGATAATTAAATCTCTTGCTTCTCATATATTTCCCTTAATGGAATATTTTTTATTACTTAAATTAATCTATAAACAGCCATACTAAAGCCCAATGCAATGTTCCCAACAGTCTCGGGGTATCTCTGTTTCTACAAATATCAATAAACATATGGGTGACTGAATTGTGTGAAGTAAGAATTGTGCTGAGCCACATAAGCACTTTCTCTCCCATCACAATCAAATTATCATTGAGATTTGTCTATGAACAAACACTCCAACCAAGCAACTAAACAGCTATAATGTCTTCAAATTTTCTTTGGTTGGTTTCCTCACAAATCCATGAAACCTCTATTCTGTCTTTGATGTGGTTTGCAGGGGGCAGTGAACATTGCTATCAAAGGAAATTAGGGGGTATGCCTTTAGCAATGCATTTAGACCGATTTGTTCTGTGGAAATTATGAGCTCTGTATAATACCTACTTTGGAAAAAAGCCCTGATTGTGTTCTGCAAGATTACAATCTGCACATTGTAAGAAACTGAAATCTTTCCTCATAGCAGTTTCACTGAATATCAAATCCGACAGAGTGAGAAAACTCAAATGATATATTTATTCTTTCTATTTATTTCTTTATTTTTAAAAGATTGCTATTTATTTCCAGTAAACCTAGGTTTGGAGACCATATGAACTTTAATTCCTCATGGGATTCATGCATTTCTCCCCCTTAGCATTGCTCCATAATAGCATCAGATGAAAATAATGGACACTATTTGCCAAGGATTTGTTCAACTCTAGTCTCTTCCCAATTACTGCCAAAAAGAAAGTGAGAGTGCTCTGGCAACAGAAAACCTCACTGTTTAAGGGTTGATGTCTCTTTGTGTTACCTCCAGATCCAAAACGATTTTACTGTAGTTCCTGTAAAAGGCTGAAGGCATCATAGGCACCTTAACCAATCATCATTCAGTTCTTATGATACCTTAGGCAACTTTACCAGTTAGCATTCAGATTTCTTCAGTCCTTGTGCTCACTGCTCTGGATGTTGAGCTCCAGTATGAGCATGCCTACTTTTTAAAAGGAACACTGTTCTGAAAATCTTAATAAAACTGTAAGGAACTGCCCCTGGTGGTGAGAGGGAGAAAAGGCCAAAGAACACAGTGCTAACTCCAAGAAAAAAAAATACAGCCTCTGTATTTTGTTGTTGTTGTTGAAATATATCCTTGTTTTATTTTTATTTTTTTAAAACCCACACCCTCTGGGTGGGACTAAAATGTTGCTGCTTGTCCTAGGAACTGCAACTAAATTATCTGGGACAACCAACATACAGTCTCATTTAAAAACAAAAACAAAAACAAAACAAAAATGAAAACTACATTCTCTGTGTTTACTTCCATTATGCCCACCAAAATCAGCGAGAGCAATCCTTTTCATCAGGACAGAGTAAGAGACTTTAATGAGGTGTATCATAACTAATGGAGTGAAGCAAGGTTGTGTTCTTGCTCCATCTTTATTTACAATCTTCTTCAGCATGATGCTTCAAAGGGCTACAGCAGAGCTTGAAGAAGAAGACGGCATCTATATACGTTACCATACTGATGGTAGCTTGTTTCAACTTAAGCCGTCTGAGGGCTCACACTAAGACTCTAAACTATCTAGTCCGTGAGCTGCTGTTCACTGATGATGCTGCCCTTTTTGCCCACACAGAAGCAGCTCTGCAGCGCCTAACATCCTACTTTGCAACAGCTGCAGAGCTGTTTGGGCTGGAAGTCAACTTGAAGAAAACGTAAGTTCTTTACCAGCCTGCACCACAGGACGAACACCATCATCCCCACATTGCCATAGGAAAATCTGTGCTTAAGTCTGTTCAGCAGTTCACCTATCTGGGAAGTATCATCTCCTCAGATGCCAAGATTGACAAAGTGATCGATCACAGGTTAGCAAAGGCATATAGCACATTTGGAAGACTTTACAAAAGAGTCTGGAAAATCAGTGTGTATAGAACCATTGTACTGTCTATTCTCCTTTATGGGTCTGAAACATGGGTCACCTATCGCCAACATTTACGACTCCTCGAACGCTTTCATCAGCACTGTTTATGCACAATCCTAAATATACACTGGACTGACTATGTGATGAATGTTGCTGTCCTTGAGCAAGCAGGGATCACCAGCATTGAAGCCATGATATTGAGAACACAGCTGCGCTGGGCAGGGCACGTTTCTAGGATGGAGGACCATTGCCTCTCCAAAACAGTACTCTATGGTGAACTTGCCATGGGTACACATAAGAGGGGCACTCCAAAAAAGCGATACAAGGACTCCCTGAAACAACATCTCAGGCTCAACCAAATTGATCACCAACAATGGTCAGCTCTGGCCTCACATTGGGAGGCATGGAGACGTGCTATCCACAATGCTGCAGCCTTATTTGAGAGCTCAAGCCGAACAAGTCTTGAAGAGAAATGACGACACAGAAAGAATCACTACCTGGAATCATCACCCAAGGAGACCTTCTGCTGTGCTTTCTGCAACTGGATTTGTGTATCTCGGATTGGCCTTTTCAGTCATCAGTGCGCTTGCAGAAAGCACAGGATGAGTCCTTCCTGAATCTTCGTTTGCGAAGAAAAGCCAGAGAGAGATAGTAATAATTTGTAAATATGCCTACAATGGTCTTTCTTTCATGTCCTCTTTTTTTCTGGGCAATACATTTCCTCTTTCAGGCGATGTGCAAGTAATCACCCTACTGCCTTACCTCTGTCTGATGAATTCTTCCTTGCAGTAATTTATTTGTATTGTTTCAGACCTGGGGTGGGCAACTTGTGGCTCTCTAAATGTTGTTAGGCTCCCATCATTCCTCACCATTGTTCACTCGTGGGCATTACAGACTTTATCAGATGCAGCAAATATGGCATCGTAACAATGTCTAATGAACGTGAAAGGGCGTGCATACCAGACGTCATCCTTTCGCAATTTTGTATTGTCAAAAAGCCGTTCTATTTTATTAATGGGCCAAACTATCAATAGATCTTCCATGGTGCTTTTTTGCCAGTATTGCTAGCGTTTGGAACCTCGTAGCGTTTGGAATCATAGTTCTCTCGTGATTTCAACATCAATGCAAGAACACTTCCAGGTGAGAATGCGAAATCCAGGTTGGGGACACTCTTTTCTTGAACCTCCCCACTTCACCTTTTAAGTTTTAAAGTATGTTTCTGTGCTTTTGTGTATGTTGTTTGTCTTTGTATTTTTGTATTTTTAAAATTTACCGTGCTCGCATCTTCTCATGAGATTCGCTGAGATCACAAGTGTGGAAGTGAACACAGCTCTGTTCATGTTCCATTAATGCTGGGGCTGCCTTTTCATGCCGCTGAAGGTAGGTCCGGTAAAAAGGGTTATGTTGCCAGGACAAGTGCGCTGTTAGCTTTTGATGGGACAAACGTTTTTGCATGAGTAATCTGGTAAAGTCCAACATCTGAAGGGCCACAAGTTGCCAGCATCTGCTTTAAAATTAGTATTTCCCCCCAGCTTCAACACTTTTGTAAATGTGTACTATTCAACTGTTTTTTAAAGTAGATTTTAATTAGCTTTTCCAAATCTCTAGATAGTGATTTTAGTAGCTATTGTGACTGAAGTTCCATAGCACATTTGAATATGAAGACAGCATATTTTATTTCTGTTCTTTTGCTTTTTGAATACATCCTTTCAAGTACTGAAACTAGTTTTCCTTTAAGATCTTTTCCACAAGTGATGCCCATTAAGACTGTTTCTCTTTAGACTGTTCAAGACATTCTAGAGAAAAGCAGCTGAGGCAATGAATCTAAAGGGCAGGGAGAACTGAGGTATTAAAATAATAGTGTGCTTTGTGTTAAAATTTTCTATTTTAATCTTCCAAGAAGACTCCTGCACTTCATTATGCTGATGAAAAGAAAGTTTTCCGTCAACAACTCTTCACTTCTTCCAGACTCTTCATTTTCTTCAGACTAGCAACTGGAGATTTTATGGTTTCTTTGGCTTTTACACACAATTAAAAAAAAGGTGTTTAATTATACTTTCTCTTAAGTGGCTTAATCCTTCACGCTCTGGTGCAGAGCCAATTGAATAACAAGAGAAAGAAGATAGAAAACTAACTTCTATGAAATGCTGGAGCAGTGAAAAAGAGGGAATAGGATGGCTTTTTTAAGTGTATTTAAAAAAAAACTAGGGTGGATGAGCACTGGGATTACACAGAGAGGTTGACAAAAGTGGACACAAAAGTAGGGGATCAGCTTGTCACCAGTGATGTCAAACAGTGGATTTCATAAAACTGTTTGCATATTGCTCAGATCAGATATTTGGCAATTATACATATCAGCTATGAGGGGAAGAGTTATAAGAAAACACTAGGCTCAAGATCTGCCATTTCCAAGTAGGGCTGGGCTCATTTCAAACCCTGGAGAGCTGCTGCAAATCAATGTAGAAATTATGGACCATTGGTATAAGACTCCTTCTTATTCTCAAGAGTGAGCAGGAGAAGATAAACAGTCCTTTCCCCACCTTCCCAAATTTCTGATCAGTGCCACCATTGTTGACTGGGATCCATGTACATACTGTAGTCGTAACAGCTGTTCTAGACAGGGCTGAAAAGTAACCAGATGTAACTACAGGAAAGGCTGCGGGACTCACCCCGCGGCTCCTTTTGCACCGGGGGAGCCCTACGCAGCACCTACCTCGTGCGGCGGCATGGGCACCGCCATCTTGGCTACTTCTCCCATGCAGCTTCGGCTGAATGGGAGAAGGATCACAGGGCGACCAATCAGGAAGAGGCTCCCCCCTGCCTGATTGGCCACTCTGGAAGGCTCCCAGCCAATCAGAGAGCGGGAATTTTCTGGCTCTCTGATTGGCCAAGGGGTGGAGACTGCAGCCCGCAGTCTCCTTTCTGGTCCGGCAACTGGGGATATAAGCCCCAGCGCTAGCCGGGACAGAGCAGTTGGCTCCGAGGAGCCGAATACGAAGGAGCTCTTGGGGAGCTCCGGGAAGCCTCCAGCTCAGCGAGCGGCCAGCGGGGCAGCGAGTCGGCTGGAGGCAGCGGACGGAGTGACCGCAACGGGCGGCTGTCGGACACGTGGTCTGAAAAGATGGGCTGGGGTAGCACGGGCTACCCAGTGCGGCGGGGGCAACGACGCCGAAGGCGGCTAGCACCTCCAAAGGGGGGGATTAAGAGCTGGAATCACTGCCGTCGGCCGGGACAGTTTCGGCTACCTGGCGACGGCAGGGGTAGTGATGCCGGAGGCGGCTAGCACCCCAATAAGGAAGAAGGGCCGAGGGCAGCACCGGGGGGTAGCACCGAGCTACCCACCGGAAAAAGGAAGGGTGACGCCAGTGAGTGGCTAGCACCCGGGGCAGGCCGTGGGCGGCGGCACGGGAACCAAGGGCGGCACCAGGCACCCATGGGGCGGAGGGCAAAGGGCGACGCCGGGAGCGGCTAGTACTTAGGCCAGCAACGGACCCGGTGTGGGGCCACCTTCCAGGGGGGCGCCAACCAGCGAGGAAGGAAGGGGCAGCCACAGAGCCAGCCAGCCTGTGGGGTAGCCCAGGGAAGGGGGCAAGCCGAGCGGGGCAGCCCAGGCAGGGCGGGCAGACAAGCCAAGGGGAGCTTCTGGCCCAGCGGGGCGGACAAGCCAGGAAATCAGTAGGCTTCAGGCCTACAAGGGCGGACAAGCCAGGAAGCATAAGCAGGCTTCGGGCCTGTGTGGGCAGACAAGCCAGGAACCATTACCAGGCTTCGGGCCTGCAGAGCGGACAAGCCAGTAGGGGCTCAGGCCTGCAAGAGGCGGACAAGCCAGTGAGTACGCTAACCTTTCCGAGTAAAGGCAGCTGGTATCAGGCATCATGCCACCCAAAAAGAGGGCCCAGCCCAGCAGGCCGAATACCCGAGCCCAGGCAGGCAGGACACCCAGGTCGTGGGCTGAACTGGCACCACGGGAGCGGGGAAAGGCGGCTACGAGCAAGCGGGTCCCCCAGGCTGCTGTTGGGCCTGTCGGGGCGGTTCAGAACCTCTTTTCCGGATCTGAAGCACCCAACCTGCAGGAGCTCACTAGGGCAGTGTCACTCCTGGCGGAACAGGTGGGGGAACTCAGGTCCAGCAGGGAAGCTGAACCCAACCCCTCCGGAACAAGACAGGCACCGGCCAGCACCAGGGAGCCGGCTCAGGGCAAGGCAGCATCACCCTCTAAGTCGGCCATGATGGGTGGCACGCGACGAGGGCACCGCTCGGTAGCAGAGAACGACGTCAGTGAGGCATCCTCGACGGCGTCGTCCCCAGAGAGGAGGAAAATGGAGAAAAGGAGCTGTGCGGGAGCAAAACAGGGGCCAAAGAGGCGGCACGCCAAGCGCAAGAGAAGGAGAGACTCGGACAGCGAGGCTTCGTCGGGTAAGTCCTCTGAGGATGAGATGGATCAGGGGGGATACTGGAAGGCTGCGGCGTCTCTCCCTGGTTTACCCCCCTGGGCCATCAAAGCACGATCCGCTCAGGGGCCCTCTGCCTCAGGCCCAGCCAGGGCCTGGCACGAGGGCGACGACCCGGTTCCAGAAATCCCCGCTCCCAAGTTGTTCCAGGACCATGGGGATCCCCCCGGGATCCACCTGGATAGGAAAGTGCGGGACAGCATTTTAAAAGGGTATTATGTAGATGTTTTCACCGTGTTGAAACCTGAAGGGGAGGTGGGTAGCGCGCCTAAATCCAACAAAACTCGGATAAGGCCAAGCCAGACCCTGTAGACAGGACGTTTTCCAACTGGTTGGCTGGATACACCGTTTTCATGGGGGTGGTGGGAATAGCCTACCCTGAGAGAGGGTGGCATCTAGCCAACCATTTGAGCAACGTCCTAAAGGCCAGGGCGTTGGCTGGCGACTCCGCAGCCATCGAATATGACACAGCATTCCGGAAGAGGGCATCTCGGAACGCTAGGGCGAGATGGGACCTCATCAATGACAAGCTGTGGCTGGTCATTGTGGGCTCCCATTTCAAGGGGAGGTCAGAGGCGGCTAAGCCACCCCGGAAAAGGGACCCCAGGCGGCTGGTATGTTGGGAGTTTAACTTAGGGAAATGTTCACGTTCCCGTTGCAAGTTTGAGCACTACTGCGAAAGCTGCTATGGGAGCCACCCCAGGACCAGCTGCTCACGGGCTGGGTCCGCGCAGTCCTTTCGCTCCGGACGCCCTGCCTCCTCCGGTGCCAAGAAGGATGCAGGGTCAGGAGGCAGCGCCAGGCAAGGAGGAACCAAGAACTAGGACCCAGGCAATCCCAACCAGGATGGCCTACACCCCCGTCAGGCTTCAGGCCATGCTCCCCCTGCTGGAAGCTTACCCCGACAGGCAGGTTGCGCACTACCTGACTGAAGGGTTTTCTGCAGGATTCAGGATTCTAGCAGTGGGGCCCAGGCTGGCTTCCACTTCTGGAAATCTAAAATCTGCGGCTGCAATGCCACAGGTGGTGGCTTCCAAGATCGCCAAGGAATGTGCAGCAGGGAGGGTAGCGGGCCCATTTCCTTCCCCTCCCATGAGCAACCTCAGGGTATGCCTTTGGGAGTGGTGCCCAAAAAGGCACCCGGGGAATACCGGCTCATCCACCACTTGTCCTATCCCAGGGGGTCCTCCGTCAATGACGGGATCTGCCTGAGCTTTGTTTGGTGCGCTACGCAACGTTTGACCAGGCGGTGCGCCTAGTTAGGATTTGTGGCCCAGGAGCCCTTATGGCAAAATGCGACATCCAGTCAGCCTTCCGGCTGCTCCCTGTCCATCCCGGGGACCACTGCCTGCTAGGTTTTATGTTCCAGGGGATGTGGTACTATGACATGGCCCTCCCCATGGGCTGCTCCATCAGCTGTTCTGCCTTTGAGGCTTTCAGCTCCTTCCTGGAATGGGCCTTGCAGCAGCGCACCGGACTCAGCTCGGTCACCCACTACCTTGACGACTTCCTGATGGTGGGCCCAGCCGGGGGGGAGGAGTGTGGTTTTCTTCTTACATCCTTCCAGGAGATGGCTCAGGAGTTCGGAGTTCCCCTGGCGCCAGACAAGATGGTGGGGCCTTCCAGCTCCATGACCTACCTGGGAATAGAGCTGGACTCGGTTGCAGAAGTCTCGTGACTCCTGAGGGATAAGATGGAGAGCATACGGAGCATGCTAACCCACCTGCTGACCAGAGAGAAGGCCACACTGAAGGAAATCCAGTCCCTGCTGGGGCACCTTAATTTTGCATGCTGAGTGGTCTCACCGGACAGGGCTTTCTGCAGCAGGCTGGCGCGAGCCATGGCCGGCGCCAGAGCAGCAAACCATCATTTGCGCATCACCAGGGTGGTGAGGGAGGATCTTAGGGTTTGGCTCCAATTTTTGGAGGGGTATAATGGGGTGTCCTTCTGGCAGGGGGAGGCGGAACTGGGGACGGGACTCCAGGTTTATTCCGATGCTGTTGGGGGGGCGGGTTTCAGAGTGTATTTTAGGGGGCACTGGTGCGCCCAACGTTGGCCTTCTGATTGGGGGGATTCAGGTATCCTTCGGGATCTCACTTTCCTGGAATTTTTTCCGATAGTGGTGGCCGTATGCCTGTGGAAGGAGGAACTCAGCAACAGGAGAGTTCGCTTCTGGTGTGACAACCAGGCGGTTGTTGGAATCATCAACAGGCAATCCTCCAAGTCTGACAGGGTCATGCGACTCGTCAGAAAGTTTGTCCTAATCTGTCTTGGTAACAACATCTCTTTCTCAGCCAAGCATATTCCAGCAGTTGACAATGAAATAGCAGATGCGTTATCTCGATTCCAGGACAAGCGTTTCCGGGACCTTGCGCCAGGAGCAGACCACGATCCAACCGCGTTACCGGAAGAGCTCTGGCTCCTTGAGAAGAAACGGTGATCCAGGGGGTGCTCAACTCACTGGCACCTTCCACCCGGGCCAGCTATTCCAGGGCAGTGCAGCACTTCTTCAGCTTCAGAAGAGAGCACATCTATGGCAGCTCCTGGCCGGCGACGGAACGTGAGGTCTTGCACTACATAGCAGACCTCAAAGAGCTGGGGCGGGCCCCTAGGACCATTTTGCTCCACCTGGCAGCCATCGCCTTCTTCAGCAAGATGGCCGGGCAGGGCAACCCATGCAACTCCTTCCTGGCTCTGTGCGCACTGGAAGGATGGCGTCGCGGCAGGACTCAAAACCAGGATTCCAGGAGACCCATCCCTTTCGAGCTGTTGTGTCAACTCCTAGCAGCGTTACCCAGCATCTGCAGTTCCAGGTATGAACCCTTGCTCTTCCGTTCTGCCTTCTCTACCGCTTTCTTCGCAGCCTTACGGATTGGGGAGCTGGTGTGCGGATCCAGGAATGACAGATCTAATCGAGCCCTCCGGAGAGATGACGTCACCATCAAGGGTGGGGGTCTGGATATTCGGATCCGGCGGTCCAAGACTGATCAGCAAGGCAGAGGGACTTACATCCACTTATCCTGGATGGAGGATCCTGCAGTCTGTCCAGTGGCTCTTATGCAACGGTTCCTGCAACACCGCCCCGATACCCCAGGCATTCTCTTCATCCACGAGGACGAATCGGCACTCACCAGGTTTCAATTTGCCAGCATCCTACGCACAGCGCTGAACAGGCTGGGGTGTCCACCTGACAACTTCGGCACCCATTCTTTCCGCATTGGGGCAGCCACCTCAGCAGCCGAAGCAGGCCTGCCTCCTCTGGCGATCCAACGCATCGGCAGATGGCGCTCGTCGGCATACACCACTTACATCCGCCCTGAGCTTATTTACCCCCTTAGCTCTGCCTGAGTCCCCCGATCAGAAGGCCGGTCAGGTGAGGGATGGTGGTTGCCGGGTTGGCGGAAGCCGAGCATTGTGCTCGGCTCTGTGGCGGTGAGCATGGGGGAGGACCAGTTTGTTGGGGGGAGTCTGGGAGGGGAGCGGTACCCCCACCTTCATGAAGGGGAGGGGCCCAGCTCCCACGTGTTTCCGGTCATGTGTTTCCCGGGCTCGGGTCTCACGGTCACGTGTCTTCCGGTCACGTGCCTTCCGGTCACATGACTTCCGGTCGCTGGCCACGTGTCTTCCGGTCACGAGCTCCAGTCACGTGACCCCATTTGCTGTTTAAGTATGGCTGGTCCACCCTCCATGCTCATATGCCAACCAGGCAACTGACATCCACAAGTTGTGGCCCTTTCTGCCACTTTCTTCTCACCTGTACCAATACATTTTGTGAAAACTATGTCTCTGGTAGTGTCTTCATTTTGGGGGGATTTTGGGTAGGGGGGCTGCCGGGGGAACCGTCTCCCTCCGGCACGCAATAAGCCCTCCACATCTGCAGGTTTAACCTTTGATTATTTGTAGATTATACTCACCTTTCTTCTATCTGTTATTTTTTTTACCTGAGATAATATTTCTCTAGGCAAATGCCTCTGGTGGTCCACCAGAACTTGACCACAGTATCACATTGGAGGACCTAAAAATGCCTAGAGATAACTTTTTTTTTAGTTGCATATAACTGAAACTACATTCAATGAACCTGAGTTAAATAGGATCCTATGCTTTGGGGGGCTTACAACATTTGCAGTTTTCCCACTTTTGTAGAGTTCCTGTACCTCTAACCCCCATGAAAGTTGAGGGCCCACTGTAGTAGCATTATTTGTGGGTATAACAATGGGATGTTATGTTTTTAAAGCAACAAAATTGTTATTTTTTAGTGTTATAGGTCACATGTACTTCCTATTCATAAAACACTGCAAGGGGGTTCATTTGGGGACATTTTTGTCCATGCTGTATTTTAAAATATATTTTTAAAATTAATAACAATGAAAAAGTAATGTAAAAGTAACATATTAATACCTGTATATTACTCTTTAAATAACGAGTTATGTTGATCATTCCTTAAGAAGACTAGAGATACGAGTAATGCATAATAAATTAATGAGCAATATTCTTTTTTTTCTCAGTAGCTATCTGATTTATTTAATATTTATATGAGTATTCTGTTTACACTTCAACAAGATATTTATATACAGTCATCATTTTTCCAATATATATCAAACACAACATTGATATTAATGAGTAATATTCTAAGCTCTGATTTGAGGAGAAGATTATATGGAGTATCTTATCCATCTAGGGATAAGCATACAGAGACTTTTCCCTTGTTGGCTTTTAGTAGAATGTGCTGCAATTTTTTTTGTCTAATGTACTCTTAAATAGTTTTTAATCTAGTTGTTGTTTTAATAATATGATTGGTTTAGTTTTGTTTTAATAGTATAACTAACTGTGTTTTTACTTGCATCTGGTTTTTAATCATGCTGTGACCTACTTTAAATGGCAGTCCTGGAGGAAAAGGTAGGTATTAATCAAATAAGTAAATAAACACCTGATTCTCCAAGCTTATGGATCTAGCTAGATTGGTTGAATATTTGTTAGACATTTGTGACATTCAAGTACAGTCAGCCCTCTACGTCCAGGGGTTCTGCATTCACGGATTCCATCATCCATGGCCTGGAAATATTCCAACCCCCCCAAAAAAAAATCCAAAAAGCAAACCTTGATTTTGCTATAAGGAACACCATTTTACTATGCCATTGTATATAATGGGACTTGAGCATCCACAGATTTTGGTATCCTAAATGTTGGTCCTGGAACAAAACCTCAGTGGATACCAAGGGCCCAATGTAATCATGTGGCACATGCCTTAGTTCCATTCTGTTTGGACTACTGTAATGCTCTCTACTTGAGGCTACCTTTAAAGAATGTTCAGAAACTTCAGCTGGTCCAAAGAGCTGCTGCCAGACTGTTAACTGGGGTAGGTTATAGGGACCATACTACTCCCTTCCAACAGCTCCACTGGCTCCCATTTTGTTTCCAGACACAATTCAAAGTGCTGGTTATGACTTATAAAGCCCTATATAGCTCACGTCCAAGCTATCTGTCAGACTGTATCTACCTGTATGTGCCTGCTCAGGTCCAGAGATCATCAGGAGAGGCCTGTTTCTCAACTCCACCACCTTCACAAGCATGAGAAGAGGGCCTTCTTGGTGGTTGCCCCTGAATTCTGGAACTCCTTTCCCTGGAAAGCCAGAATGGCTCCCTCCCTGTTGTCCTTCCACCGGCAGGCAAAAACCTTTTTATTTCAACAGGCTTTTGATAGAGAAAATTTTTAAAGAACAGGCTAGGGGGTGCTGTATTGTTTTAAACTGAATTGTATAGCTTTTTAATCTTTTTGATTGTGTTTTATTCTTTTAACTTGAAGTGTTCTAATATTTTAATATTGTGCCCAATTTAATTCTATTTAATGTTCACTTTTTGTAAGTTTTTAACTGTATTACTCTTTTAAACTGTAAGTCATGTTGAGTCCCAATTTTGGTAGGAAGGTGGGATACAAATTAATAGTACCAGTAGTAATAGTGATGATGATGATGATGATATTTCCCATGCATGTCACAATATCAATAGATGTACTATGTGAGAGAAATACAGAAACAGAAGGTAAACCTTATGGGAAGATATATGGACCATTGTGAATCACATACAAAAGGATAACAAATGCATGTTTATTGCACTAAAATTGATTATATGGAAAAGTCTTCAGCATTTGAAAGCCGGTGAAGCCCAATAGGTAGTTACCCCTCCCTTCATATATTTAGGATGATGGAATTACAGTTGTCCCTTCATATTCGCTGGGGTTTGGTTCCAGGACCACCACCACCACCACCCCGGCGGATACTCAAGTCCCATTAGTGTATATGCAATGGCATAACAAAATGGTGTCCCTTTTGGATTATTATTATTTTAAAGAATATTTTCAAGCCGTGAATACTTAAATCCGTGGATACGGAGGGACAACTGTAGTACTCAGGTTTGGCTATAAATCACCATGAAAACATGTGTATGAATTCTGCATCTGTAACATAGTAAAATTTTACATAACAATTTTGCAAAAGCAATTCAACACTTTGAACTGGAAGGCTGAATTCATTCAGATAGAACTGCTGTTTTCATAGCCATTTGCCACCTGCTTCTGTTATCTGGGGACACAACACAACTGCCACCATTAAATAGCTTTCCTTATTAAAAATTCAACATTATTTCCATTTCCCAGATTTTGTTCCTCATGGCTCAGCATCACTTGTACTTATTCCTATATGAATGCCTGCAAATTTCAGAAGTAGTCAGTGGTACTGTTCACAGCTACATGGACAAGTGTGTGAGGCAGAACTCTGGCGAATCCTATGATCCTACTATGTTGAGCAACCAATAGTTGAAGTCCAGTGCTATACTAATGCAGTCATGATCCTCTGTTCAATCAGCAGCAGAAGCAAAAGTACAACTGCATGTGTAGAAACAGAAAAGATATGTTCACACTGATTAATACCATAGTATGGTAATCTTTCCATCAGTCTTTGACCTCATTCACAAAATTGATTACTGTGGAATACTTTCATCTAAGTATCCATGTATGAAAGGCACCAATAAAAACACACTGGTGATGCTAACACCATCCAACCACATGCATGTAAGAGCATCCACACATTCCTTCAGGGATGGGCAAGCCCATACAGTCCTGGAGCTGTACCCACTCTATTTCCCTATACATCTATGGGCCACACCCAACCATTTGCAAAACTCAAAGTGACTGGAAGATCACTGCTGATTGTCTAAAAATGCTCTTTTTGGTCTTTGAAATGAGGACAGGAAGAGCATTTACACGGACAATCACAATCCATGGAAACACATTGTTTATACTCTTTTCAATGGGGTGGGGGCTTAAGAGCTTTAGGAGCATATCTGGCCCATGAGCCAATCTAGCATCACACATAACAAGCCAGTGTAAAAAGTTCCCACAGTGCTGTTTGCAGTGTGGACTACTTGTTCCGAGTTAGTAACCTTTGCATGCTTATACTCACTAATTGATAGTTTGCATGTTTGCTGACTTCCTGTTTGTTTACTTTTATGACACCCACTTTCTTTCTGCATCACTCCAATCCAACCTGTAGCCATTTTTTTCTTCTCTGCTCTCTCCTCCATTAGACCATGTATTTGACTATGCACAACTAAGTAAAGCTACTTTTATGTTTTTGCAAAGAAGACTGAGCTTATTTCTTTCTCTGATTGGCTCTGTGGAGGGGGGGGGCATGACTGGTTGTTCAACATTCTTTCCATTTCCCAGAGTTTGTTCCTCAGGGTTCACCATCACTTGCCAAATGACTGAGCCACTACATTTCCCAACACTACCAGACTACAGCAGGCAGAAGGAAGTAACTGATAAACAGAGCCACAGAGCCTTATTGCACTACACTGTTATAGCACTATTATTCCATTTTAATGGCTCTGGCTGCCTCCATGCATGGATAATTAGAGGAAATCCTGGGATTTGCAGTTTAGGGAGGGGCATTTAGCATTCTCAGCCAGAATGCTCAGCCAGCATTCTTAGTGCAATAAGACTTTTTTTTTTTGTCTGATCTGATAACAGCCTTTGGCTGTGTAATCATCCTGATTCACACAGTCATGGAAAGAATGTAGTGCCAGTTACACTACCTAACCAGCCAATGATCCGGTAGGTAAGAGGCAAGTATAGTGAGAGTCCATAGTCACCTCAGGAGAAGGGTTCAAGTTTCATCATGGACAATGCTCCTACAAGAGGTGCCTATCAGAACACAGGGCAGACACAGCATTGTGTGATAAGGCATGGCTACAGATGCTACTAACCTGCTGTAATTCTGCTTTGTAAGCTTCATGTGATAAAGCCCCTAGTTTTCTTTCTACGTTCTTTCTGGCTGTGGTACCTCCCCCCTGTATTTTGCTTGGATCATCTGATTAGTCATTTCCTGTGCTGGTAAAACAGATGTTTCTCCTATTGATATTTTGAAATAGATCTGTAAATGTACAAGAATACACAGCTAAGCTGGGAGCTTGCATTTGCTTCTGCAGGCAGGAGTGTCCCCTCGGTGGAATTATGCATGTAGGATATTTTGACTTGTAGAAAGGGTGGCTGTGACATTTACTTATTGGTCTTTCTGCCAGCAAGTTGCACCTGAAAATGTTCAGAGGAGGACACTCTGGAACAGTATGAGGAGTTGCAGTGGGAGGAGGAAAGAGCAAAAATTACTTTTCACTAGTGATTAAAAGGGTTCCAGGTAAAGGGCCTGGCTCCTTTCCTACAGACCTTAGGCTGAGGGATGGAATTTTAGGGCAAGAGTGCTATCTTTACAAGTTTTTAAAAGTGTGTGCTATTGGGCACTTTTCCTTCAGGCTGCTGTAAACTCTCCGGGTATCCTTCTCCATTCAACATTTCTCAAACTGTGACTGGCACAGGAGCTCAGTGGGAGGGTGTGGTCAACATGGGGACATACTGAAATGTCCCGTCACTGAATATGGTACTACAGAATTATGACGCTGACTTTTACTTATTGTTAACTTCCAAATTTTTGTTACCATCTTCCTCACTCTGACCCTACATTAAATGATGGACCAGAAGAACATACCATATTTCACCTTCAGAGCCACACACGTGCCTCAGACCTGTTGTTAGTCTGGCACAAATGTCTTTCACCTTAATCTTTGCTTAGACACTTTATTTTGTTCCCTTTTAATTCTTGATTTCGTTTCTTTTTCTTATTTTTGTCTCCTTTTCCCTCCTAAACTTCTCCTTCCACTCTCTTGCTTCTTCACTTTTCACACACACACACACACACCCAAATCTCCTGGCTACATTTGTCTTCTTCCTTCATCCTTAAGTCACATTCACCTTTTCTATCCTCTTTCTTCTTCTCATCCCTCCCCAAATCTCCCGACTACAATAATCATCTTTATTTATATTTTGCCTCATACCCAAGATTGGGAGTCAAGTCATCTTACAAATTAAAATGATTACAGAATGATTAAAAATATACAAAAAGTCAACATTAAAATAGAATTATTCCCCTTATTAAAACAATGTAGCCATCACACATGATGAAACAATTTAAAGCACAGACTTTATTAAAAAAAAAAACTAAAATATTAACATTGAAAACAGCACAGTGCCCTTTCTCTTAAAAATTGTTGGTTCTAAAAGCCTGGCTGAATGAACAAGTCTTTGCCTGTTGATGGAAGGACAGCAAAGATGCCATTCCTAAGGAGGGAGTTCCAAAGTCTGGCCTCCCTACAGAGGGAGTTCTAAAGTCTAGGGGCAGAGAACAAGAAGGCCCTATCTGGGGTTCCTACCAACCATACCTATGAAGGTGGTGTGGCTGAAAGAGAGGCCTGTCTTGTACATCTCAAGGTCTGGGCAGGCTCATATGGGGGGATGCAGCCTGTCAGATAGCTCAAACCTAAGCTACATTTATAGGTCATAACTAGCACTTTGACCTGTGCCCAATAACAGATTGGCAGCCAATCTTATCCCACTTGTCTTCTCCCTCCATCTTTAAGTCACACTCTGCCTCTCAAATCCTCTTTGTCCTTCTTCTACCTCCTAAATCTTCTGGCTACACTTGTCTCCTCTATCCTTCCCCATTCCTATCTTTCTTTCTCTCATTCTCTTTCTACCACTTCTCTTAGCTACAGCCACTCCATTCCTTTCTCCCCACCCCCCACCTCTCCAACTCTTTCCCCTTTTCATCCAAAAAAACCCTTGAAAGTATAGTTGGGATATGTCAGATTCTTAGCATTTGAAAAGTTGTAAGTCCCATTAAAATCAATAAGGCTTGCTTCTGAAAAAGCATGGACAGATAGGATTCTCTTCTTGCTCTGTACTGCCCTCTCGATTATCATCAGCATTATCTTCCCCTCCTTCGAACACCTGGTGATTATTGGTAGCATTATCATGATTAAAACAATAATTCTTTTGAGGATGGAGGAGGATGCCACAATCTGATGATAAAAAAGCAAAACAAAACATGGGAGTAGTGTGGAACACTGGTTTTTGGTTTTTTTGCTTGAAAAAGTGTTGTTTTTGCTAGACTAATTGTATGTATTAAGATAATTCCTTATACATGTATTAAAATAGATCTGGGGAAAGATTTTTTTCCATTCAAAGCAGAGCTCGGAAAAATGAGAGAAATATTTTCTGTTTGTTAGAGTTTGTGCTTTTTTTATTCAATTATGGATGACACACTTTGAACAGCTATTAATGATGCTTAATTTATCAATGATTAAAGGGCATCACCAAGGCCCACTCTCTGTCACATTGCCAGGGGCAATCTCAAGATCTCCAGTTTTGAAATATTGGACCTAGAATGCCCCTCACCTACAAACCTAAGTGGGAACTTTGCTGGATCTCTGTTCCATATGTGAATGGAAAGAACTTATACTTATAGAAGGGTAAATAGAATCTAAACCATTCAACACCTTCTTAGCACAATTCTGTCTCTGAATGGATATGAAGTACTACTTTCAGATATTTGAGACATAGCAGTATATAAATTGATTTAATCTTGTCATGATTTTGTTTCATTTTTAACATCAAAATTTATTCCAAATTATGACAAATGTGGGAGAAAGAAAAAATGACTTATTAGCACAACTCTAATTCTCTCTTCAACAGAACATGTTTAAAAATCTATTTTCCTGTCCAAATAAGTCTTCTATTATTGTTTTAAATAATATAAGCATCTCAATTATTTTGCAGACTCTGAACATCCAAACTGTACAGAATACTGCATTATTTCTTTATTTTACATTGTGTTGAAGCTCTTGAAGCTTCATACTTTTTTCTTCTCATATGAATCACTCCATACTTTTTTCTTCTCATATGAATCACATTAAAAATTGAAAGAGATGTTGAAATTTTTAAATTGTGGTACTACAACGGAGAAGTCATAACTGCTATTGTGGCTCATGGTAACCATAGTAATGTATTCCCAAAGCCACTTAACTTTCCATTTATAACAATAGCAGATTTAAGTGAATGCTGAACTTCCTCTACCATTAGTGGGCTTTTTCGTTGTGTTTGAGAGTGAGAAATTTTGATTGTGGAATAGATGTTCATCTGGAGGGCTGGATTGTGGGCTCTTATTTGGATAAACTACTGTATTATTTGCTTGAAACTGCCCACTTAGGAGTTGAAAGAACTCTTGTGAAATTTAAATGTTGAATATATTCAACTTATCATTTTAAAACTGCATAGAAAGGCGGGGCACAGATAATTTGCTGTACTCATATGAAGTCATTTAATATCCTTTGAAACTATCTTTATAATTGCCCTATGTATATAATCTGTGCATTAATCTCACACAGTGTGTGTGTGCATATGTACCTTCAAGTCACCTGTCAACATGAATTTCATAGGGTTTTGTTAGACAAGGAGTACTCAGAGGTGGTTTTGCCAGTTCCTTCCTCTGAAATATAGCCTACAACACCTGGTATATGTTGGTGCTTTCCCGTCCAAGTATTAACCAAAGTTGACCATGCTTAGCTTCCAAGATTAGTCGAGATCTAGTGCCTTTAGGGTATTTAGGCTAATCCCACAGTAATTCCCTGGCATGGATTTACCACCCCACTGACATGGGAACCCTCAGTCACCACTGTTCCTTGAGGGTTCGTATATGTCCATCATGACTAAAAGCCAGTGATTGCTCCAATAGTCTAAATAGTCATGGAAACCTCATAGTAATCCCTTGACTATTTGGACTATTGGGGCAATCACTGGGTAGTAGTCATGATGGACATACATGAACCCTACAGGAGCACTGGGGTCTGAGGGCTCCCATGTCAGTGGGGTGGTTAATCCATTGTAGGTTTTTGAGTAGCTTTATTTTATTTATTTAGGTATTTATACCCCACTCTTCAGCCATGAAGGCTCTCAGAGCAGCTTACAAATTGTTAAGCAATGGCACCTATACATATACACCACTTTTATAGTGCGCTAGGCACTCTCCAAGCAGTTTCCAATGTGTATTAGCTAATTGCACCCACAAGCCAGGTATTCGTTTTACCGGAAGGCTGAGAGAACATTGGAGCCCTAGGGATGGAACTCACAACATTTTGGCTGCAGTACTGGCATTTAACCACTATGCTACCAGGGCTTTAAAGGAGCTATACAAGGTGCTGACCCTATTTAGGAATATGGTTCAGCATCTTGGAGCTCCTTTAAAGCCTGGATTAAATCCTTGAGTGAATCACTGTCCCACTGACATGGGAGCCTCCAGATATTACTAGAGTAGAAACATTCCCTCTATCAGTTCCTGGGGCATATGATCAGGAAGGTGCTTTGCTTGTCACCTTCCCACATGAAACCAGTTTGCCCCTATCAGAAACAGGACTGTGAGCTAGACAGGTCTTTGTTCTGATCCAGTGGGGCTCTTCTTATGTACATAAAGGGCATACTCACCCCCTTATATTGCTTTATGGGGGATGTTAGGATTCGGTGGAGGTGTCTTCTAACAGGATGAAGAGAAACTCAAACAGTGGCTCAGCATGGGTGCTGCTACTGCAAAAGTCTCCACTGCACTCTCAGAGAACTCTGTGGGCTGAAAGCTACCAGAAATGTTCCAGCTAACAGTGATAATCTTAGCAACCTGGAATAAAAACTTAGTCATGGCATAAAACTCATGTAAGTATACAAACAGACCTCACCTGGAATACTGTGTACAGTTCTGGACACCCAGGGCCGGTTTAAGGAATTTTGGGGCCCCTGAAACACTTTATTTTGGGGGTGGGTGGGCCAGTTTAAGAGATTTGGGGGGCCCCGTATGGGCACGACCCATCAGTCATCTCTCCCCCCCAGCGCACAAGCTCCCCACATAAAATGCCCTTCTCCCCCCACACACTGACCCACTTCCTGCCCAGTCTGCACAGAGGCACCTCACATTCCCAAAAGAAGCCTCTCCAGAGCTCCCCACACACCCCTTAGGCAGAGGACCCTGGCGCCTCACCTTTTCTCTCTGCAGGCGGCTCAGCCGCAGGATGAAAGGGTTGTGGGCAGTGGTGGGGGGGCACCTCCTGCTCCTCCTCCTCTTCCTTCAAGGGTCCCTGGCTTGAGCCGCCGCTTCCCCCTCCCCCCTCCATGGCTGTCCTGTCCTCCAGCCTGGGACTTCTCCCCAAGGCCGGAGCCCGGGCAGGGCGAGGAGATGGAGAGAGAGGGGAGGAAGGAGGGACAGACGGGCGGCGGGAAGGTGGCTGGCTGGAGGGACACCCCAGCAGCAGACCCTGGCGGGAGGGAGCCGGGATGCTGGAGGGAGGAGGAGGAGGGACCACTGCCAAGCTGAGGCGGGGGGGATGGGCTTTGGGTTTGGAGGGAGCGGGTGGAGGAGGAGGACTCATGGGGCCCCTGCCGTGCCTGCCCCCCCACCAATGCTGATTTGGCAAACTGGTTAAACTGGCCCTGTGGACACCACAATTCAAGAAGGATATTGAGAAGCTGGAATGTGTCCAGAGGAGGGCAACCAAAATGGTGGGAGGTCTGGAAGCCCTATCCTATGAGGAGTGGCTTAGGGAACTGAGTATATTTAGCTTGGAGAGGAGAAGGTTAAGAGGTGACATTATATCCATGTTTAAATATTTGAAGGGACGTCATATTGAGGATGGAGCAAGCCTGTTTTCTGCTGCTCCAGAGACTAGAACACAGAGCATTGGACTCAAACTACAGGAAAAGAGATTCCACCTAAACATTAGGATGAACTTCCTGACAGTAAGAGCAGTTTGACAGTGGAATGTGCTGCCTCAGAGTGTGGTGGAGTCTCCTTCTTTGGAGGCTTTTAATCAGAGGCTGGATGGCCATCTGTCAGGAATGCTTTGATTGTTTATTCCTACATGGCAGGGGGTTGAACTGGATGGTCCTTGTGGTCTCTTCCAATTCTGTGATTCTATGAATTGTTGGTCTGGGTCCTGCTTTCAGAAGCTGAAAAACCAGACTTATCTCATCTTCCATGTTACTGTCCTTTCAGATATTAAAAGATGGCTGTCATACATTGGCTGGCATTGAGTTAGGGATGTACTGTATACACAGACAGGCCTGTGTATGTCTTTCTTTTGGACATATTAATCCAGTTTATTGTACTTTATTATATTCTGTTTTTACAGTGTTGTAAATCATCCTGAGGAGTGATATGGCACTAGAAGAGTGCAATAGATTTTTTTAAAAATAGAAATGAAATAAATATTGTGATAAATAGAAACATGCCATGTCATAAATATATTTACAGAACTAGATAATTCAAAATCTAGATAAAAAAGGAACCTTGGAAACAAAAGCCATCCCTTTAGATTTAAAGGGGAGTAGTTGTTTTTTCTTTTTAAATATAGAAGATAAAGAAACAGTGTGCATTGATAAGTGTTGCAGAATTCCCACCAGAAAATAATGTCAAGAATTAAAAACTTTTTTTAAATGAAAGATCAAAAACAAAATATTTCCCCTGCTATCAAAAATAAAGGGGGGGGGAGATGTTACCTGCATCCATAAGAAAGTGGGACTGACTTTCAATGGCAAAAAAGTAAAAATAAAATTATCTTTCTTGATCTAAGCCTGAAGGTGCAAGAGAAAAGAACAAACTACATCAAAGGTATTTCTGCAGATCATGAAATCCCAGCCTATCTAGCAAAGCTGTGCATCTTTCATAATAATGAATCAAAAGAGCATGAAATGCTGACTTGGTAAAATAGCTTTCAACAACAACAACAAAATAAAATCTGTACAAATTGTTTGATACTCAGACAATATTCTGGAGTCCAAAGAAAGAAAACATTATGAAGAGTAAGGAAAACTTATAATCAAAATGCTGATGTGACAGTACTGTTAACTAGCACATGAGCAATACAATATAGTAAAATTTGAACGGCTAAGATCTTCTCCCTTATACTAGAAAGGTTGTTTTCAGAAGGTATTACTGCACAACCTCTTCTTGAACCCATGAAACCATGGGGTCCTGCAAACTTCCATTTTGTCTGTCATACTCTTCAGCGTTTATATGAAATTGCTGGATAAGATCATCTGAGAATTTGGGGGTAAGAAGTCAATTCCGATAAAGGTTGGTAAACTGAAAAGGAATCACAAGACAGATGCACTGTCCATTGGTAGCTCTTGTTTGGTAGTGTTGGTAGAGGAGAGCAGCTCTTCACTGCTTCAGTTTCACCTCACCTTCCCCAGGCACAAATAAATGTGTCCTAGTGCAAATCAAGCCTGAAGCCTTCCTAGAAACCAAGATGACTAAACTGAGAATGTTATACTTTGGGCATATCATGAGAGGACATGACTCACTAGAAAAGACAAGCATGCTTGGCAAGGTATAAAGTAGTAAAAAGGGGAAAAAAAGAGGAAGACCCTAAGCAGGGTTGTTGATGACAGGGTGACTTGGAAGTGTCTAATTCATGGGATCACCATAAGTCAAAGTCGATTGACAGCAGTTAACAACAACAATGCCTGTTTGGATTGCTGTAGTGTGTTATAAATGGGTCTGCCCTTTTTTGGAAATAATTCAGAAGCTTCAGCTTGTGTGGCAGCTATGTATTTATAAAGCAGAGGCCTTCTGTGTGTTGGTGCCCTGAGTTTGGAATAATTTCTGAAACAAAAATATTAAACTGACACAAAGTTTGTTTTCTTTTTTAAGTGCCAACTAAAATGGGCCCCTTCCCCAGGAATTTATATACTATTTTGATTGCTGGTTGGTTTTTTAGTTGAAGATTTTTTAGTTCTTGTATTTAGTTAGTTTTGTATTGTAAAACTATGCAGTGTGTCTGGATGTGCCTTCAAGTTGCCTGTCAACTTATGGTGACCCCATGAACTTCATAGACTTTTCTTAGGTGAGAAATACTCAGAGGTTCTTTCCTCTGAAATACAGCCTAAAACAGCTGGTATTCATTGGTGGTCTCCCATGCAGGTACTAAGCAGAGCTGGCCCTGCTTAGCTTCCAAGATATAATGGGCCCTAAAACTAAGCAGTACATACTTTTATTTAGTATAATTGAGGGTGCAAAATCTGTAGTGACCTAGCCTCTGATATTTAAATCCATTCTTCCTCAAGATGTAAAGTGAAAGAATTTATTGGATTGTCTCACTGATTATAATTATCAAAATATTCAGTTTAAAACCCAGAACAGTTTGATGGGGTGCTTATAAGCCCCAGAAAATAGTTGGGTACCAACATGGCTTGGAGCAGTTACTTTTGTTTTGTTTTGTTTTACTACAACTTTGTCTTGCCATGCTGGCTGAGACAGCTGTGGTCCAAAAAGTATCCCCCCCCCCCAGCCTATGGAATCCCTTTTCACTGAGTGGCCTTGGATAAGTCCCATCCTCTATCAATCTAATATGACATAAGAGTTACTACCATTCTTGTTTAAAGACTAATTAAATGGTCTACACATTGTTAATGATATATATATATATATATCTACAAAATTAATCTGCCTGTTTTAAGTGGGAATCTAATTTCTCGTTATGAAAAGTATGACTTTTGGGAGCTTTTGTTCTTGCCAGGACTTAAAATCCAGAAATAAAGAACTATCCACATATTTATACATCACTCAATGATTTCCAACTGACCACATGAACTTCCTTTTCAGAAAAGTATTGTGCTTCAGGAGGTCAGATAATTATGAAAGTTGTCTTATGAAAAATGTTTGATCTATAATGGCTATTGAAATTAATGTGAACTTCTCTCTTGGATTCTATGGGGCTAATTTTTAAAATAAATATTTCAGAAAAAATTACAAACTTTGCAAATATTTACATTTTTAAAAAAATAGGCTGGTAAAAACATACATAATCTACAATTGGATACACATATATACATACACTTCGACTGCAATGCATGAAATAAGATGACGGTATGCATTGCTTGATGTCCAACAAACCCTCTGTTGTCCTCAAAGTCAAGAAATCAGTCTTATAAAATCCAACACAAACAGACCAACAGTCGAAACAGGTAAAATTGTGAAATAGTAAGGATAGCACATACAAACAATATGTGTTCATGGATGTGAGATATAATAGTGTATCTCACAAGCAGAATAATTATATTTATATACAGAAGATGAGCAACAAATAGCACCACTTCCATGCCCCACCCAAAATCAAGCAGAGAAATAAAGCTGGTTTAGTCTTTTCTATAAAACTATATGTTTACCTACAAATACTAAAGTCTTCATTACATCTCATGGTGAGAGGCTCTGTATTATGTGGTTTTCATACAAGGAGGGGAGAGAGAATAAGAGAGAAAGAAGTGCATGTTACAAAATGAGGGACAAACAATTGTAGATAAACTAATGCAGGAAGACAGAGGTTATGGTCAGAGGTTAAGACCAATAAACCGGAAATGACATTAATACATGCTATGCCTAAATTCTGAGAAAGTCATGCAACTATTACTACTTAGTATAGACATGCGGAGGATGCTACCTCTAAAAATAAGCCCTTCCATCCCCCCTGCACACAAAAATTGAAATCTCATTACATAAATCAAAGTAAGGGCCTAATTTCATGCTCCAAAGGGAATCAGTTCCCTTCCCCCTCCCTCATCAAGATTTTTCAAGCATTGCCCCTTCCTTTAGGGTTACCTACCTATTGGGCAAAACTACTTTATTCATAGGAGTGTTAGCATGCCCTACTACCCCTCCCCACAAGTTTCCATAACTGTACATATTAGACACTTTCAGGGTCACGTTGGCTTAGGCAGACTGGAGGTCAGTTGAAGGTCATGATGAACTGAGAGATGTCTAGAAATATAATGGTGGGAAAACCCAAGTTAGGATTATGCAGAAAGCACCCATAATCGGTTTATGCCAACACCCAGTTGTTAAGGGGTATGTTCTAATTGTTTCTTAGAGCCCTGGGCATTACAAGCAATTCAATCAAGCAATCAAGTGACCAATCAATCAATCCCCTATAGAAATTTCTCCTCCCACCCCCTCTTGTCCAGCCTTTAGAGGTTGTCGCGAGCCCATCAATGTTCTATCTCTCTGCAATTAAAGCAATTAGTTGAGTTTCAGTTCCTTTCGTCTATTCCGTGGGAGAGCCATCCAAGCTTTCTTATTACTAACATACCCCTCCAAGGCACAGAATAGAGCATAGGTATTACATACCCAACAGTAGCTATGTATGTCATGACGAATGTGTACCACAGTGTATGGACCCAGCCACTCTCTTTCTCAGTGTGCTGCGGATCAGAACCTCCTGTGACACTAATCTTTCTGCCTTACTCTGCCATAGCCTTGTATGATTCATAAGAATGTATGTATGCTAGTTTACTTTCTGTATTATTCCAATAAAACACCTTGTTTTACTTTAACTGGAGCCTCCCTGACAGTAGTACTGGTATACATAGGTGGAAGGCTCCCCGAAGATATCCGCCTCTTGCAGTCCTCCTATCTGAGCTAATAATTCTCCCAAATATTAAAAGAGGTTTTGCATCACAGGTGGGACTCTAACATACCCCCACCTATTAGAATAACAGGGGGTACATGAATATGTGTGAATTCACTATTCGGGTAAAATATGCTACTAAAAGAATGTCAGCAGTGAGAAAGTTTATAATTTTTTTATATCTTCAGCAAATGGAAATCTAAAGCAAGGTGCTGCAAAAGTGAATTTCTGTCCAAACACTGTCTGGGCAACCAGTCAAAAGCTGATTACTATGCAGCTGATAGCAGAGGCATAGCGCAGTCAAGCTAATTACAGGCAAAGGAATCAAGGAAGGGTGAAGTCAGACACTTACTTTATTAGCAAGCAAATATGAGTTCATAAGCAAAATCCAAGTCACAAGGTATAGGTCCAGCAAACAGAGTTCAGAGTAGTCTGGCAGAATCCAAGTCAGGCAAACAGAGTTCAGAGTAACAAACACAGTCCAGGTCAAACACAGCAAGCAGGAATACTATGGTCACCAGGTAGATCAGATAATCTCCGACAACACCTGGAAGGCAGTGCTGCGTATTTATAGATCAGCAGCTAACACAGCTACTGCTTAACTAATTGCTGCTTCCTATAAATATGCTGAGACTGCCTCAAGCCCTCCTTTTGTTGTCTATGTGCTGAGAAAGTGGGTATAGGTAAGTTATCTTCTGTATCTGAAGAGGCAGGATCCTCTGCTAGAGTTGGTACTGCACTATTGTCAGTCTCTGAGGCCTGTGTCTCTGGAACATTCTCCTGCTCTGGTTCAACAGGTCCTGGCATGTCCACTGCTTCAGTCTCTGAGTCAGAGTCCATTTCCAAGTTCCAGAAGCAGGGTGTGACAATTTCATAGTTAAAAGCTTGTTAAGGTTAAACTGGGGAACTAAGTAGTGATGCAGCCAGCTGGCAAATGCTATATTACCTTGTGACTGTTCACAATGTCAGAGGAAGAGATAAAGACACTTCTCAGCTAGCTCTGAAATGAAACAGGAAGGCCTGTGGAGATGGATTGTTATGTGACAATGTTAGGCATCCACATTCTGCTGGAATTTTGTATTTCACTGTAGTCACAGAACTCTTTTGATGAAATGGAATGTCAAATACAATAAAGTCTTCAGACTAAAATATCTACAGTTATATGTCTTTAAATTAATCAGAAGCAAGTTTGGTAGGTTAAAGATGGTGAGAAAGCAAATGGAAATAACCAGAAAAGTCATCAGATAAATGCCCCTTGGACCACTACAACATTTTAAGGTTGATAATTGAGCAGATGTTTAGTGTGTATTGACAAATACCTCTCTTCCAGTTTTTTCTGTCTGTATCCATCATAACCTAAAACCTTTGGAAAACTTTTGACACAGGTTCATTGAGAAATGATCATATATATACATCATGATAAATCACTCACATTAGTTACCCAATTAAAGCATCTCTATATGTATTTCATTCTAAGAATCCAAGTAGTCATATTCATGTATTGCAAAAAGAAATTTCACAATTCCCACTGCTCAGAGTGTTTACTCAGTGATCTTTTCCACTTGTTTTATTAATCTATACATGCAGCTGAGTATCATGGATGGGAATGTAGTGTAGGTATGAAGGGAGACATTTTAAGTAAGATGTCACAATGAAAATAAAAGCACTCAGCTGAAGCACTAGATGCCCCTGTCTTTCTTGTGGTATGTTGACAAGGCCCAGAACATTCTGAAGTCAGAGCTTACATGCATGCCTCTCCATTGCATGCCCAAGGGAGATGCCTGCCCCCTGGTAAATAACCACAGATACCAAGACAACATTTTGGCAATAATAGGCCACAACTTTATTGATGACAGCTGCAGTTGGTTGGCACAAACACATGGATCGGGATCCAGGCATCGACCATCTCGTCTGTTGGCCAATGAACCCACTGCTGGCCCAGTGTCAACATTCTGGAGACCAGGAGGAGGGTCCCCAGCAGGCCCAATGCCTGCCAGCCTACCCCCTCCCCTCCAGGGGCATCCCCAAAGGCACATGCCCCAAGAGATGGCATGTCCTTCCCACCAGTGCCCCGCAGCCCAGAAGGGGATCTCCACTACCTCCCAGTGATGGAGATCCTCATAACCGATGTCCTTGGATCCAGGACCCATGCCAACTGCACTCAAAGTTGTGACAAGGGAAGAAACATGTAACAACAAAGTCAACAAATACAGAAAAATAATGAATACCCCAAAGTGTGCGTGGGTCAGCTCAGCAAGAGCAACTGAGGGAAGCAGCAAGGTGACCGGGAACATATACCCAGTCTCCAGACCTGAGGGAAGCCTGCACCAGGAGAGCAGGCTTCCCCCCAGCCAATTAGCTTTGAGCCTGGCATCAGGAACTGATTAGATGCTGTAAGGGCCTTTCCAGCCAATCAGCTCGAAGCCCGGGCTTCAAGCTGATTGGCTGCTGAACGTGTCCTTCACAGCACGTGGGGGGAGACCAGTGCCTGCTGGGAGGAAGAAGCTGGCATGGCGATGGCCATGCGCACACCAGGGAGGCCCTCCCCAGATGGCAAAATCAGCACCGGGTGAGTCCAGCAGCCCTCTTAATCTCCCTTCTTCTGGGCAGAAATGAATGCCTGGAGTTGTAGCTAGCCAAGAAGGCTCCTGTGGAGATATCTAAGGCTATTGCCCTGTGTCCCATCTCCAAGGCCCTACTCTTTTTAGCACACATGAATGGCCTATGACATAGTGCTGTCATTGTGCCAGACAGACAGGCGTTAGGGACATTTGTGCTTTTTTCAACACAGTTTGATTTGAACATGTGCTATAGTTATTCACATTAAACATTAAACATAGCTACACTGAATGTAGACTTGCAGAAATAATGCGGTTTGACACCACTGTTACCCAAAATGCTCCTTGGAAAATTCCAAGAAAATATCGAGTTTCTAATATGTTGGGGAAATTAGCAGCAACTTGACTTTAGTTATGCAAGAGGGGGTAACAATGGAATCTGCAAACCTATTATACCAGTACTAATCTGGATGGAATACATACACATTTAAAATTATGTATGGTTTTTTTTATTAAAGAGTTCAAAAATAACACCAAACACACACACATTCACCCAAAGAAAGCATTCACACAAGGCTATAGGAGAAACAGTAGGAAAACTTGGGACAGGGCGTAGCAAGAGGAATTGTTGAGGTGATACAGACCTGTTCTGTAGTCAATCTGGCAGAGTGGATGGAGGAACCTGGGTTGGCTAACACAGAGTAACAGAGCTTCCCTCTATTACAACTGTGCACAAATGAGGCATATTTGAGGGGTAATATTTATACCTCCAAATACACCTGGTTGCTTCATGGGTTGAAACAATGAATTCCATGAGCCTTCATGGATTGCACAATGAGTTTCCTGGTCTTCACAAAAGGTGAGAAAGATGCTATATGTGTTTCTTTAATGTCCAGTGATTGGATTTTAACAGCTTTGAGCCACTTCTTTAAGGTTGGGAGCTGAGGAGAGGAAATTTCACAATCAGCAAATACAAAAGGGTTTCTCTATATCCATTATCTTCCCATTTATGTGGAATGTGTCTTCTTTTGGCCATACAGCCCAGGTCTTAAGCTTTCCAGGGAAAAACATAAATGACCTTTTTCTGAGACCATCCTGGTTTTTTCCCCTTGTAAAAGGTCACAATAATGAACCAAGCTTGGCTAGTTTCTCAGGCCTGTAAAAATGGGGTGCAGGGCAATGCTAACATTCCAGGATTGGGGTGCCTTGGAAGTGGGGTGCAAGCTTGTACCTACACCACTTTAACTGCCATGGCTCAATGCTATGGAATTCTGGGATTTGTAATTTTGTGAGATATTTTGCCTTCTCTGTCAGAGAGCTCTGGTGCCAGAACAAACTACAAATCCTAGGATTCCATGTGATGGAGCCATGATCATTAAAGCAGGGTCAAACTGTATTATTTCTGCAGTGTGTCAGCAGCCATCGATTACTAATGCAAATAAATCGCTATGTTCATACAGGAGCCTCTGGGCTTACAAGGCTGTCCTTAATCAAATGTCTTGGTTTACAAAGAGAAGTAAGGAATTTGGTGGTCTTGTGTAAATTGATTTTTTTTATATATATGCAGTTATTCATACAAATACTACTACCCTGCACAGAAATAAATTAGTTTAGATAACTGTACCTGTAATCACTGTATCTCAGACCTTCAGAATCCAGGATTTTAAGAAGAAAATCTTGTTGGTTTATTTTCTCTTCTAAAGTTCTGGTTCTGGCCCGGGCCCAAAGGATCTTTTTAGTTTGTCATCCTTTTCTTTTTTGCTGCTAGAAACACAATGGTCTCCAGGTCCTCTTCTGGAAATTCAGGTGAGTCTTTGGACAGGTAGGAGATTTTCAGATGCTTCTTGCTGCACAAGCAGCCTCTGGAGCAGTAATGAGGCTGCTGTGTGGCAAGGGGTCCATTTTGGACGATGCCGTTTCTCTCTCGGCGGCGTCCGTTACTGTTGCGGGTAGCATTGGAGGCGGCCGCGCTGTTTTTCACTCACAGAAGTTGTCCGTGAGTAAAAAACAGCACGGCCGCC
Source organism: Gambelia wislizenii (assembly GCA_030847615.1). Lineage (NCBI taxonomy): Eukaryota > Metazoa > Chordata > Lepidosauria > Squamata > Crotaphytidae > Gambelia > Gambelia wislizenii. Next base: position 46,555,891 of record JAUMIR010000003.1, on the reverse strand, counting down.
TTCAATGCTAGCCGCAACAGTCACGGACGATGCCGAGAGAGAAACGGCGTCATCCAAAATGGACCCCTTGCCACGCAGCAGCTTCGTTACTGCTCCAGAGGCTGCTTGCGCGGCAAGAGGCGGCAAGAGGCATCTGAAAATCTCCAGGTAATCTCATTCCTAAATCTATTTTTAGAAGTATTTTTCCTTCCCACCTTTTCTTTGGTACGTGTGGCTTAGGGAAAGCCCTTTATGTACCACCACCATCTGTCCATTCCTCAACCACAACACTACTATCATCACCCATTTTGTAATCCTTTCTCCTTCTGTTACCCAGTAGATATAACTAAAAGCCCTCCTAAAGTTGTGGGAGACTATTAATTAGGACATAGATGTGAGTACATCATGTCCATCAGTTAACTTCCCCTAGGGTTTCCTGCAGCTAGCAATGGCATCCATCTCAAAAGTACAGGATGGCCCTGTCTTGATTTGGCTTTCAGGAAAGGAGACAAAGGATGGTGATTGCAGCCTATCTTTTGTTGTCTCTTTAAGTTTTCTCTTTACAGGTTGCACCCCTCCCCTTGGTATGTGCGGTACCAGTACCCGCAGTTTCAGTTATCCGTTGTCTGGAAAATATGGTCTCACTAGGCATCTCCTAGTCCTCCAGCATGATTCTATGGGGTTCACTATTACCTGTGGTTTCAAGTATTTGTGGTAAGTCTGGGAATTTATCCCCCACAGATATGGGGGATATGCATTAGCAAGAAATATACCAGCACAGCTCTCCGGTTTGGTAAATCTTATAAAATTTCTGTTCTCCAGCTATTCACCCATTCTTGCTCTCCAAAGTTCCTGAGGTTCCTGCAGTTTCATTTCTCTTCACCATTCCTTTGCTGACCTTAATAATTTGCTAAACCGCAGCCCTTGCTTAAACCAATCCCAAGCTCAAAGTAACTTTGAGTTACAAAAACTGATCTCTGCCAGGGAACCTTGTGAGCCTGTACTCTGCAATGTCTGGTTATGGCATCCAGGAACTCATATAGCCAGAGATCTCTCCCTTGGAATGGTAACCATGTTTTCTGCATTGTCCACTTTTTTTTGAGGAATTAACTAAGTAGATCCACGGAAAGGCATCCTTGAAGCCTTATACAGGTATACCTCGATTAACAAAGTAGATATGCTCCTGGGCTTTACTTCTTTAATAGAAACTTGGTACCAGAGGCCTCTTCATTGACGCCCCCTTGTCGTGGGAGAGAGGCTTGCGTACCCTAATGATGTTTTGAGCTATGCTGGCGGTGGCATAATAGCCACTGGTAGGGTCTCCCATGCCAGACAGGTCAAAACCGAAGGGTCTGACAAAGAGCGTCAAAGGGCAGGATGGGCTCTCTAGCCTTGTGGCAACCGTCCTAGGAGAAGGAAAACTCTAATCCCAAACCCGGGCAGATGGTGCTCGTCCTGAAACAACATCTCAGGCTCGGCCAAATTGATCACCAACAGTGGTCTGCCCTGGCCTCACATTGGGAGGCATGGAGACGCACTATCCACAATGCTGCAGCCTTATTTGAGAACTCATGACGAACAAGTCTTGAAGAGAAACGACAACGCAGAAAGAATCACAACCCAAAAACATCACCCAAGGAGACCTTCTGCTGTGCTTTTTGCAACTGGACTTGTTTATCTCGGATTGGCCTTTTTACTCATCAGCGCGCTTGCAGAAAGCGCGGGATGAGTCCTTCCTGAATCTTCGTTTGCGAAGAAAAGCCAGAGGAGGACCAGAGGCAGTAATAATATGGAAAGAATAGGGATAGGCTCCTACACCACAAAAAAAAAAGGACCAGTTTAACATGTTTCAGTAAACGTTTTATTCATAATTAATGTTACACGCATGTGAAATGAAACAACCTGGTCAGGATTTTTTCTTTCTTTCATCAGCCTCTAGTTTTCTAATGATTTCCATTTTGGTGGCAAAATGTATAGATCTATGATTTTTTAACATGCTGGAGTAGCTAAGTGAGGCAGGCTGATCTGCTTTCCCCTTTTCTTTTTGTTTTGCTCTTAATGCATGCTCAGCAAGTGATTCCGGTGGCAGCTGTGTACCTTGCATGTTACATGTAAAGCACATACAACTACAGTAGGATCATCTAGAGTAGAATTCCATTCTTTCCCAGGTCAAGTTTTATTACATTGTTTACTGCATACATGCTGCTACAAGCCAACAATGAAAGTCTGTCTTTTTCCAGCCCTCTTTCATCATCCTTGCAACAATGTCAATGCTGCAAAAAATACCCTCAAGCTAGACAGAAGACAAGAACGGGGTGGTGGGCTGGGCTCTAGAAAAAAGAATTTGTGAAAATGAGCATCTTTGTTACAGGCTGAGGTATTCCTGTATTAGCTCAAGGTCTCTTCTCTAACTAAATTGTAGATTCCTGCTGTGTACCCTCTTTTAAAGTGTGGGTTTCTATTTAGGAAAATTTTAGTTTGACTGTAAACCAATTAGTGGATGGAAGGTAATCAAACAATCAGTCAATCAATTTTAAGGCATTTGTCTGTCACAGTGTCAACATACCAGGGCTCCCAAATGTTTAACTAAAAGGATCTCACCATGCCCGTCCTTTTGTTGGAATAATCCTCCTTCCTCCCACTACAGGCCCCACAACCACTCCTTTTTCAAAACTGTTGTAGAGGCAACTGGCAAAATAAAAACAGTGAAGGAACAAAATATCAAGAAGAAACAAGAGGAATCTGAGCAGGAAGCACAAGGCACCTATTCCTGAATCTGCTGTGCATCAGAAGCTGTCTTCCCACCTGTCCTGCTTGTACCTTTGACGTCCATACCCCATTTATTTTGCAACAAACCACATGGAATCCCTTTTCTCCTTTAGGGCCTCTGAACCCCTGCTTCTTGCTTCTTTTTCAACCTCTCTTTTCCTCCAAGAAGCTACAGACACAGGGTTGGAATTAAAGCTTTCTGGCTGCCCCAACCCCCACATTAAAGTGACTCTCTTATATTGCCTTTCAGCAATATACACAGGTACCACAAATCTACTTCTACAGTACTCATAGTGTTACCAGAGAGTAAGTCTGGAATGAAGGTTTCAGCGTCAGACATGTACTTTCCCTTCTTTTTTTTCCCAGGGCTTAAAAGATTGTAAACTGTAATGGCTGACCACCCAGCTAAAGAGGTTAAGCCTCCAACTGAAGAAAGCTAAAATAACTACACTTTATTGTAACAATGAAATTATATGCCATCAGAATATATCCTATCTCTTTGTTATTAAAAATCTGGTGAAACTGGCACCATTCCACCCACTTTCCATCAAATGTGATAGTGTAGAAATAGTCCAATGGATCCTAGTGAGTATATGATAGGAATGTGCAAAAGCTGGGGTCAGGGGTGGCAGGCCTTAGCCTTGAGGATGAACTTGAGTGAAGGAAGGACTAGATGATAGCTGGGAATGGATGAGGGTAGTGACAGACTATCAAGGAGAGAGGGAATGTGCAAGCCTTATTAACTAATAAGGCACAGGCCTTATTAATGACTAACGAAATGGAAGAAAAAAGCGGGCTTGGTGGAAGTCTAGGGAACCAAAGAAATTATGGGGAACATGTAAAGGGACAGAGAGAGGAAGCGTCTGTCATTAAACTTCGTGTTGCAGGGAATGGAATTTTAAGGGTTAGAATAGTTTTTACCAAGACCAGGAGAGGGGAGATAAGAGACAAAGCTTTGAGCATTCTAATCAGTCTTGAAATGAGAGTGTATTGTCTTTAGGTTGTTTGAGATCATAGAATGTCTTGTTACATCAACAAATGCCTTTTAATGCTATTTTTATGCTAAAATTCTCCCACTGAGTTTTATGGAGGTGCTTCATCTTGTAATTATTTACCTAAAATTTCCATCTCCTAACTTTATTTTCCCCTTATTTACTTTGCTAGCACTCATTGAGTCACTAATCTGGAAAAGGAAGCTTACATATCTTATCTTCATTAACAGGATTGCATTTCCCCCTCGAGGGAGTACAATCGACCCTCACATTTTGCAGGGTTTAATTTTGCAGAGTGGAGGAAAAAACACACATATTTTTATTTATTTATTTTTACCCGAGAGAACATTTCTTTCGACATTTTCAGGTCCTCCAGCAGAATTCTATGGTCAACATCTGGCAGAAGCTGACCACAGAATCACACGGGAGGACCTGAAAACGTCTTGGGAAGGGTCATCTCTAGGAAACTCTAGGTCCTCCAGTGCAACTCTATGGTCAATGTCTGGTGGAAGCATGCCATAGATTCATGCTGGAGGACCTAGAAAATGCCTAGAGGGAGAACATATTTAGTAATTCATGAATAATCAAATCCATGAATGCTTGACCCGCAAACATGGAGGGATGACTTTATTTCATAGCAGTATGTAATATAATCTGAAAGTAACTACTGAAAATGAAAAACAATCTCCTTACATATGGAGATGAATCATTCAATAGACAAAGAGGTCTTTTTTGGGGATTGGTGACAACTTTGTTACAACACCTTCACTGGCTACCTTTCTGTTTCCAGGCACAATTCAAAGTGCTGGCTATGACTTATAAAGCCTGAGACAGCTCAGGTCCAGGTTATCTGAAGGATGCCCAAGAACTTCAGGGAGGCCTTTCTCTCTATTCCACCATGATCACTGGTATTTTTGGTAGGAACTCAAGAGGGCCAACATGATGGCTATACCTAGGCTCTTGAATTCCCTTCCTAAAGAGGCTGGACTGCCCTCCCTCCAGTCCTTCTGGTTGCAGATAAAGCTGTTTTCATTTCAACAGGCTTTTGAGAATTGACTGCTTATGACAGACCTTTAATGATGTGCTCCAGTGTTCATATTTGTAATGGATATGCCTTTAATTCTGTTGATAGTTCCATTATATTTAAGTTCTGTGTATTTTAAGTGATATGAACATTCATATGTATATGTTTTAATTAGTGTAAATCACCTTGAGTCTTGGGGCAGGGAAAAGGCCAAGACACAAGTACTATATAATAACAATAGGTTAGCTGTTTCCAGTAGAACTGCTGTTTCCTTTCCCTACATGGGATATTGGCAAATACCTCTTGTTGAGAACCTCTGCCTGCATTGTGGTATCTACTCCCAGCATGAAATGATTCAAGGACATGTGTGTATATAACTATCAGGGGTTGCCTGTTTTATTGCTCTCCTCTTGATTTCTGTCTTTTTGTTGTTTTCATCCCTCCACCCCCCAGGCATTTCTCATGGTTTCCTATATCCTTCCATGTTTCTCCCTTGCCACCCTGACTCATATGCAACTGGCATTTAAAATTAGACCTGGTCACACCCCTGTTGCTCCCTCAGGCAAGTGAACTGCCTTTTCTGATGACCAACAGGTTGCCACTGCTTGCTGCTGACATCACCTGTGGCTACTAGGAACTACTGAAAGCTAGTCAATGCCAGCAATATCAGGGAGAGGGGGTGGCACAACAAGCTTTGAAGAACACTGACATCCTGTTAAGCATTAACAGCATTCACCTGCTTCTTCTTAGTGCTGCTGCACAGTTCTCAACCAAGGCTTGAATTGTTAATTTTGACATGCTTTTGTGATGGTGACATTGGCAAGGAAAGTATTACTTCTTATATCTCACTGACTTTTAGTCAAATGTTAATTTCTGTATGTTAAGCTCTTTCTCTGAAGGGCATCTTGTTGCTGCCTCCAATATCCAGTAGATGGTTCTAGTGTACCACAGATACTACTTTAATGAGAGATATGGTTCAGAAAGACAGACAGACTCCCCCCATGTTTTAAATTAATTCCAAACCTCTGCTTGTGGAATTATTACAGAGCTATAAATAAGACTGTTTTCCTTACAGCAATCTGTAACTATACAGTTACTTCGACAAATAACTGCCATGGATAAATCTTGCACAGCCCATGAAGACACATCCATAAATATTACTTTAAGGGTATAATAATTATGGACAAAGAGGTCAACATTATTAAGGAAAGCCTATACGGACATGTTTATTCTAAAATTAAAGTCTGGAAACAATGCAAGATGAAATCATTTTAAGACTAATACACATTTCAGTGAGATTGTAAGAGCCATGTTCTGCAGAGAAAGCTACCATGTACAGGAATATCAAAACAGCAGAAAATGAAATATAAAAATAGAATGGTACAGAAAAGATAATTTAAACATCTTGCAGTCCAGGGAAACAGATATAAAGAAGGGGAGGTAACTTAGTTGTATCTATTACTAGAGAAGAGTGACATACATACATACATACATACAATTAAATTCTCTGTGGAACTTTGAAAGAGCATTATTTGAGCATTTCATCTTCAGCTATAATTTTACCCCAGAACACATGGTACTGTTCAATACTGTATCTAAAATACTAAAAAAAAAAAATGGCCCTGATATATTAGATATATTTTAGCACTGAAATGAAAAAAAAAATCATAAATTTAAGTGTTCAACAAATACCATTATTCAGATTCAACCATAAGGGAATAAGTTCAGTGCAAACAAGATTTAAGGCTCATTGAGGAATTTAATATTTTTAAAATAATAATTTTATTAAAAAAATAAAATACATTAAAATTACAAAGATTAGAAACAAAAAGATAGAAAATCTGAAACACTGTAGAGTAAAAATTAAAGAATACAAAGTTAAAGTGAACATGTTTGATCTAGCAGAAATGGACAAATTAACCACTTTGTTACGGGACAAGTCAGCAGACAAATTTCTGGAAGAGTGGGAACCTTCTCTGAAGTTTCTCTGAAGTTTCTATGGGAGAGAGGTGAAACTATACCACTGTAAGGTTTTGAGAAATGAGTGTACTTGCTTGCCAAAGTATAAGTTTATTATAGCCTGGGATGTAATAGATTGAAGAAAAAAATAATATCACATTTAAACTATTATTCAGAAAATGGGAAATCATGTTTTTTAATATATATGTATATAATTGGTTGTGATGGGGGTTGGTGGAGGGGAGAGAGATTGCGTTCAGTTGTGTGTTATTATAGAATTGTCATTTTATTTATTATGTTTTTAGATATGATTTTAATGTCTTAATAAATAGTATGATGGTAAAAAAAGAGTAATAATTAAAGAATAAAAAACTAAAGAAAAAGAGGGGAAAAAAGAAAGTGACTTCCAACCTTCCATTCAGCAGACATATATATATATATATATATACATATAGTTTTTCATACCCCTCTCCAGAACTACCACATACAGTAATCCCTTCTTTCAAATTTTCTATTCTTTCTAATGAACGAAAATCCAAAATATGGGCAGGATCCAACAATAGATTTTCACTGATAGAATTGTAAATTTGAAAGAGACCTCCAGGGTTATCTAGTCCAATGCCCTGCCTTTGAGGAATATAGCTGACACACTTTTGAGAGAGAGCCATCCAACCTGTTTAAAGACCTCCAATGAAGGAGAGTCCACCACTCTCTGAGGCAGTTCATTCCATGTTGCACAGTACTTACCATCAGGAAGTTCTTTGACATGTAGAATCTGTGTTCTTGAAATTTGAATCAATCCATTCATATCCTAGTCTCTGGAACAGCAGAAAGCAAATTCACACCATCTTCTACATAATGTTGCTTCAGATATTTAAATATTATTATCACGTTACCTCTCAATCCTCTCTTCTCCAAGGTAAACATAGCCAGCTCCTTAAACTGTTTGTTTTCCAGACCTTTTACCATCTTAGTTGTCCTCCTCTGGATATGTCCCAGTTTATCAGTATCATTCTTGAAGTCTGATGCCCAGAACTGTACTAAGGGATTATCTAAATGGCGAAAATGCTCCTCAGAGAATTCGAGGAGAATACAATTTGTCTAAATGCCATCCTACATCAATTTGTCATATTTGGAAGGCAGGGGGCAAATCCACCAAAAACTCCACAGGAAAAGCCTCAGTGGTTTCATGGCTTTCCCCCGTTTTTCAAAAGCTCTGCAGGGAATGCACATTCCTGCTTGTTGGGACAATGAGCACATTCCACATAAGAGCAGAAGAGGAAAGCTGATTGGTTGGACATGTGCAGGAGGTAGAGCTTGCTAACAATGCAAGCACCCAAAACCACCATGTTGGATTTTCACTGTAGCATTCATGCACTGAGGTAACAAAACAGCCTTTTTTTCCTAATCATTTAGGCAGAATATCACTTTTGCACCTTAGATATGCTTTTTAATAAAATACTGTTCAGCAGCAGCAACTGGTGAGCATAAAAACCACAAGTCACTCATGCCTGCCATCTTGATTTGCAGGCATGCTCATTGGAACAGCAAAAGCAGATAGCTTCACGTGCCTGCGATCTTACCAAAAAACCATTAGTGCGCATCAATCCACATTTTTCCCTTGTCTAGACAAGCCCTCAGTATTTCAGATAAAAAGCCTAACCAAAATAGAATAGAATGGTACTATTACTTCCCTTGAACAGGAAAAAATATATTCAGGGGTAGCAGCAAAATGCAACAAAATTCAAAATCCACAAGCAGTGATACCCTTACTGTTGGGCCAGTTCCAAAGCCAGTGAAGCTTCGAAAGCTTGCATAATGTACTTTACGCTTTGGAGTTGGCTAAATAAAAATATCACTGCTTGTGGATTTTGTTGAATTTTCCCTTGACCAGGACACTATACGTCTGTTCACGCAGGTTAAAATACATTGGATTTTTCAGCACTGTTGAGTCATGTTTAGTTTGTGGTGTACAAAGATCTTTTTCACAATACTATTGTCAAGCTATGGGTCACCCACCCATCATGTATTTGAACATTTCATTTTCCTGCCTAAATGTAGTACTTTACAATTATTCCTGTGGAAATTAATTTTGCTAGTTTTGGCCAAGTTCTCCAAATCTTTTTGGTTGTTATGACTTTTGTCTGAAAGAATATCATGGGGGACCGTGTCAAAAGCCTTACTGAAATCAAGATAGACTACATGCACAGCATTCCCCTGACCTACCAACCTTATCACACCATCAAAAAAAGAAAGATAAGATTTTACCACCAATGAATACTATGTGATATAGGCTTTATTTCAGAGGAACGAACTAGAAAAGCCACCGCTGAGTATTCCCTGCCTTGAGTATTCCAGCCACCTTGAATCCCATCTTGGGAGAAATACGGGATATACATCCAATAAATAAATAAATACCTATGAAATTCATGGGATTGCCATAAGTTAACAGGTGACTTGAAGACGCACACGCGCGTGCACGCACACACACACAAGATTAGTCTGTCATGACTGTTTGAGAAACCAGTGCTGGCTCTTAGAAATTACAGCCTTCCTTTTAAGTGCTCACAAATTGTTTAGTTATCTTTTGTCAAACCTCTCTTGGTACTGAAATCAAGCTGACTGTTTGTTTTTGACTGGTTTCTCCCCCCCCCCCCGCCCTTTGAAGATGGGGGACAACATTAAACCTCTCCCAATCTACTGGGACCTCTTCTGTTCTCCAAGAATTATCAAATATTGACAGAAGCTCTGAGATTATGACTGCATGCTCCTACAGTATCCATGGATAAAGTTCATCTTGACCTGGAGACCTGAATTCATTTAGAGTAGCTAGGTATTCCTGTAGACCTTGTTACCTATTCTGGGCTGAAGTCTTCTTGCTTCATTTGTTCTGTTTGTACTGTTTTCCTTTTGAGAGCACAGGAAAAGGGTATGAGCAGTTCTGCCTTCTCTCTGTACCCTATTAAGATATCACCGTCTTGTGTGTCTTCAAGTAATTTCCAACTTATGGCAACCCTAAGGTGAACCTATCACAGGGTTTTCTACAACTTCCTTCTTTTTCTTGTTTTGAATACACTATAGTAAAACAACAACACCTTTTTGTTATTGTTAACCTCTGAAGCAAGTCTGACTGTGTTCCAGGTTCTAACATTTGTGATTTTCTCTCTACAAGTGCTAGCTATTCATTTTTATTCCTCTTTAGTGATTTTGCCTTTCTTCCATATCTTGTACACGTCACTTTTAAATCTCAGCTCTTCTGAAAATTCTTTATACATCGATCCTGGTTTCTTTTGATACCCAATCCCCTTTTCTTTCTTATTGGAATTGTTTGCAATTGTTCCTTCAGTATCTTGCCTTTAAGAAAATCCCACCCATCATTAATTCTCTTCCTTTCAGCATTTCTGACCATAGGATCTCACCTAGTATTTTCCTAAGCTTACTGAAATCAGTTTCCATAAATTCCAAAGAGCATGTCCAGCTACATTTGTCCTCCCCTTTTCTCTGTATATCATAAGCCAAGACAATGTGGTCACTTCCACCCAAGGTTCCCACTACTTGTATTCTGTTGACCAGTTCTTCCCTGTTGGTTTGGACTACCTTCTCCATATCTTTGACAATCAAACTGTCAGCAAGGTAAATGAGAAAAATTTTTGGGCCTTATATTGTTGGAAGATTTTAACTTCCAACAAACATCAGGGTGGTTCAAGTCTCACATTACTATTCTATATTTTGAATGTCTGGCCATCTGTTTTAGGATGGCTTAATCCAAGCCTTCAGTTTGGCTTGGGGGATCTATAACAGAGCAACACAGCAATGTCCCCCTTTTCCTTTGCTTTAATTTTTTACCCAAATGCTTTCAATGTTTTGCATGCTTTAAGCCACTGATTTCCTCACAGGTGTACATGCATTCTTGACATATGACACTCCTTTTTTTCCAGAAAAACTGAATGTCAATTTTCCCACTGCAGGCCACCAAATCCATCTTTGGAGGGCTGGAAAACTTTAAAGCCAGCTTTTGGGTAACACTGCCCAACTGTGGGTGAGATCAGTGCCATAGGCTTCACCAGCAGACATTTGAACTTAGCATATGATTTATTTTTGTTTTTTACTTATTTTGAAAAGTCAACACAAACCCATAGAATTGTTTTTGGCCAGTGGCTGATGAGATGCCTTCCCTGCGTTCCAGTTGCCCATTGCTCTAGCATCTGAGGGAGAGAGGAGCAGCTAGGCACAGCTCCATCATTCCTTGTCCCCACGGCTGGTGACAGCCCCTCCCTCCATTCCAACTGCCATTGCTCTGGCCTTGGAGGAAGAGAAGAACAGCCAACATCAGATGAACTTATTCCTCTCCCCCACTGACATTCGCTTCCTCATGTCTTGTCTTAGACTATAAGCCTGAGACCAGGAGTTGTCCAATTAACAGTTTGTAAGCCACCCTGGAAACCTTTTTGGCTGGAGAGTATGGTATAAATACCATACCAAATACTCTAAACAATTTTAGTAAACTTGTTCTATGTAACAAAATTAATTTATTTTTATTTAGTTATTTATACCCCGCTCTTCAGCCACAAGGCTATCAGAGCGGCTTACAAATTGTTTTATGCAATAGCTATTTACACATCTACACTGTATTAAACAGTTTCCAATGTGTGTTAGCTAATTGCCCCCCACAAGTTGGGTACTCAGTTTACCGACCTACGAAGGATGGAAGGCTGAGTGAACCTTGGAGCCCGCTGGAATCGAACTTGCAACATGGTGGCTTGCAGTACTGGCATTTAACCACTGCGCCACCAGGGACTGCTGTAGCCATGCTTTCCGGTTATGGAAATATCTCCTTCCTAAGCATCTGTGTAGCTGTCTATGTAAATCACACCCTTTTGCTGAGGTTGGGGTGGGATCAAACTTTTGCCAATATATGTCAATGTGAAGCTGAATAAAAAGTGATGAACACAAATTCGTATGCATGTGCATATTGTAGACAAGAAAAACATTCTTTATCTTATGTGTATATCAGTGTCACCTTATGCAGAATAAATACAATTATCTTCTTTTTCTCCAATGAGCTCAAGGAGGAATGTATGACTCTCCTCCTCCCTTTAGCAGTCTATCTTGCATCTATGAACTGATACCTCTCCCCATCCTTGTTTTCTTGTCTATACAGATCTTTCAAAGTAAGAAAGCATACAAGTACTAAGGCAGGGGCTTAACCCTGAAAGTTGAAATTGCCCTTGCCCGTTATAGAAAAACCCTGACATTTTAAAAAAGCAACTAAAAAATTGAACCACCACAACAAAATCCAACTACAGGATGGCACAAGCTTTATTTTCAAGCATCCAGCTGACAAAGAGAAGCTAGCTAGTAGGGCTGTCACCAGCCTTGCCCTTAGAATTGTTATGTAACTAAAAAGTTAAGTTATACACTTATACACATATACTGTTCACATGAATTTTGAAGTGGCTGGGTACAATTGTGGACAAACTTCATTGGAAGACAAGATAATTATATAGCAAGCTAGTTTTTTTTTTCAGTTACACAAGCAAAACCTGATGAACATGAAATAAGAGGAAGGACTGCTTTCAGCGCAATCCATTTTCTGCCTGGTAAGCACTTCCAAATATAACCAGAGCTATTTTAATAAGTGATGCTTATACCAGTGTTTGCATTTTTCATTTCTGTAAAACTTAATACATCCTCAACTAAAACACATTGTCTCAGCTGTTAAAATTCAGGATCACAGGCAGGAGGAAATGTGCTTAATATTTCTAGCAACTACCAACAAAATCTATTATATTAAAACAATCCCAGTGAAATAGGTTAGCAGGTTCTGGGGTCAGGACCAGGATACATTTGCAACATATGATCCCTTCACATATATCCCTTCCTCAACTGTCTCTATTTTCTTCACAGATCTAATGTATAATAACCTCCATTCAGCCTCAACTGTGAACTGTGTGTATTTTTAAGGAACTATCAGTTGTCCCTTCATATTTGCTGGGGTTTGGTCCCAAAATCCGTGAATACTCAAGTCCCATTATAGGCAAAGGCATAGCAAAATGGTGACCCTTTATATAAGATGGCAAAATCAAGGTTTGCTTTTTGGATTATTATTTTTAAATAATATTTTCAAGCCGTGAATACTTAAATCCGAGGATACGGAGGGACAACTGTATAAGGACTTGGACCCTCCTATCCACCTCATTTAGAATGGCTGTTACTTGCCCCTTTTGCAGTTACTTGCAGAGAGAACTGGGGGGCGGAATCTCTCAACTTACTCCATTGTTCTACCTAAAATCCCATCTAACCTATTTACAGAGACATCTGAGGCGCTCCTCCCTGCTTAAGCGTACAGGGCTAAATCTTTTCGTAAAAGAGAGCTCATTGCTCGAGAGACTTTTTCGCACACCGTGCGAAGAGCGGCCAGGTTTGAGAATATCGCAGCTTCCTCGCCTCCATTCGGGGACTTGGCTGTGGCCGCGGCTCGGCCGTTCTCTGAGGAGACTGAGCGGCTTCCTTTAAGCCAGGTGGCTGATTAAGAGAAGCTGCTGAGGGAGTCAATACATAGCCCCTTTCTGGAGACCTCACGGCGTCCCCAAATTTCCCCCTCTCCCCGACAAAGCGAAAGAAAGAGAGCTCTCCACCCCAACCCCTCCCCCAATACTCTCGCCGCTCCCCCCTCTCAAATAAGAGACAACATGGCGGAGTCAGCCAGCTCCGACTCTATCCCGCCCTATAGTCTTTAGTGGAAAAACACAGAACTGCCCCGGCGGCAGCTTATATAGTGTCGCTTGAACAAGGGCGGGGCCGAAGCGGAGGGGGGGGGCGACGACCGAACCAATCCATTCCCCCCCCCTTTCCAGCGTTTGTGGCGCGCATGCTTGCGCTCATCCCAACGTCACGCCCCCCTTGCTGCACCCCGCCTCCTCGGCCACCCCATTTTTAAAAGCCTCGTTAGCCCCGCCTCACATCCAACACCTTTCTCGTCACTGTTTACCTCAAACGCTGCCCCCACCCACCCACCCACCCAGGTGAATGCGCGTAACCTCGCACAGAGGAATCCATTGGAGCGCGCGCGCGGGCAGGCGGGGGAGGGGAGACACAGACCCGTCACGCGCCTTTTTTTTCCCTTGTCTCGCAGGCAGGCAGGCACGCGCGCGCCCTAACGGCAGGGTGGCGGCGGTTATTGTTGTAGCTCCTCCCCCTCGAGAGCACCACCCCTTTCCCCACCCCCTCTTGCTCCCGCCCGCCTGCTGTCCCTCAGTAACTTGGCTGCCTTTTATCAGGCGAGCCTCGCGGTGGAGAGTTTATTGGTGCCGTAGCCGTAGCGCGGGGAGTACCGAGTGTGTCGGGGGTGGGAGGGAAGCGACTGCGAGAGGAGGAGGGGAGGGGAAGGGGGGTTGTCCCCCGCCGGCTGGTCCGGCCGGCCGGCCGGCCAGTCAGTGTGGGGCGGCGGCGGCTGTGGTAACGGACGATGCTCCGGCTGGTGTCGCTGAAGTTGGGGAGGCTGTACCGCTACGTGAAGCTGGCGGTGCTGGGCGTCCTGGTGGCGGCGCTGGCCCTCAACTCGCCCTCGCTGCTGGCCTCGCTGCAGCGCAACGAGCTAGCGGAGCGGCGCTTCCTGCAGCTGAACAAGTGCCCGGCCTGCTGGGGCACCAGCTGGTGCCGCAAGTTCCTCAACGGGCAGCTGCGGCTGGAGAGCTGGGGCCGCCTTCGCCTCCTCGACTTCCTCAACGTCAAGAACGTCTTCTTCGCCCGCTACGGGGAGCCCCGCGAGGGCAGCCGCCGCGTCGTCCTCAAGCGCCTCGGCTCCGCGCGGGAGCTGGCCGGCCTCGACGCCAAGATCTGCCGGCGCGCCACCGGCAGGGGACGCTGCGACCTCCTCCCGGCCCTCCACGCCACCGAGTTCGCCGGCATCAACGGCGACGTCCGGCTCCTCACCCCCGACGTGGTGGAGGGCTGGTCGGACCTGGTGCACTGCCCGTCGCAGCGCCTCCTCGACCGCCTCGTCCGCCGCTACGCCGAGACCAAGGACTCGGGCAGCTTCCTGCTCCGCAACCTCAAGGACTCGGAGCGCATGCAGCTGCTCATCACGCTCGCCTTCAACCCCGAGCCTCTCGTGCTGCAGGTAGGGCACCCCGGGGTCCCCCCCCCCGCCATCGACGACCTCCTCCCCTAGCAGGCACGTGGCGGGAGTCCAACGCACCTTGGAAACTGCTTAATGCAGTGTAGAGGTGTACAGTGGTATTGCTTAAAACAATTGGTAAGCCGATCGGATAGCCTTGTGGCTGAAGAGCGAGGTATAAATAACTAATAATAATAATGATAATTTGCCTCAGCTTTCCTGGGAGCTGGTCAGGCAGGGATCCCGGAATTGGGGTGCTTTTGTTGGGGGGTGGGTGGGTGGGTGCGCTCAGCACTGCCTGACAGGTTGTTATTTTGCCTACTAACAAAGGAGGGCGAATTGCTTTCCCTATCCACGATCGTTCAAACATCCTTAAATATGAAAGCTCTTACAAGCACATTAAGTACTTATAAGCCCCCCCCCATGGCTTCAGTGTAGCTTATTCCCTAGTAAAGTGGGCGGAGGATAAATTGCAGGCAGCCTTTATTAACCTGGGAGAGCTAAACAGAAATTGCGCTAAACTTACTATTTATCAGTGTTTGAGCATTCGGTGCATTACTGATGGATAATTCCTAAGGAGGCTTGGTGGTCCAGTTTTGCCAGATCATTGGGGGAATGGGGGTGGAGCCCTTCCCCAGCCTGGTCTTGGGTATCCGAGGTCCGTGTGGTCAGATTTGTAGTTTCAACCATGTGACTGCAAAGGCTGCTTGTAAGGGTTGGCGTTACTTTGCTGTATCAGCTCCAGTTCGGTTTAGTCCTGCAGTCTGGCTCCCCCAGTGTCTCGTCATATTTTTCCCTGGCCTCTCATGGGCAGGGCATGACAGTGATTACTTTTTGGTATGCTACTTTTCTAAGTGGAGACTCAGTTTAGTTCTTCCTGTGGGATAGCCACTTCCTCCTAAAAGCTTTCTGGATTTACCATAGAGAGCCTATAGAGAGTTTTGCATAGCAGTGTTTTTTTGCTAAGTGAAGTGGGAACCACCATTCTCCTCTCCCCTGCATGCCAATGGCTATATTTGTGTTTATTGGGTCCATTTGCTTCTTTCCTAGAAACTCAGAAGGGACCAGCAAGCAATGACACATGGACTAATATCAGTCCAGGACGGTAAATTAAGTAGCACCAGTATATAGCATGTAAAGGACATTTCAATTGTGACATAAACACTGATGGATACTCTTAGATACTATAGACTTAAGCATTGTTTCTTTCTCTATATCTTCCTTATTTCACTCTCAGTTGGCTACGGAGTGAATTCTAAAACATACAAGTGCTTTTAAGTCTGCACTGGAACCTGTTTTGTGGCCAAGATAGATTACCAGTCTTTATTGAGATCTGTGTTTGTGTCTGCCTGTCCCACAGCTAGCAACATTGCAAACGTTATTTTACCTCTTGCTGTCGATTTTTTTTTAATCACATGTAAGTGCTGTTCAGATTTTGGTGTTCACTTAATGGTACTAATTCAGCCCTTACCTGTAAATCCAGTTTTTATTCTTATTTAGTCAGCTGTATTAAGTCAGTTGAAATTTGATACAGTTGGTTGAACTCTGTTGTGAAATGCCTGGTTTCCTAAGCCTGTTTCCATTACTCCCATTAGCTGCCAGAGCTCAGGAATATAAACACTCACATACTGAACAATTTTCCTAGAAATGTTTACAGCCAAAATATCTTAAGCTCAGATGCACAATCCTAAATTTGAAGTTTTTTTTTTTTAAAAAATGTTTAGATACCATTATTCAATTAGTAAAATATAGTCCCCCCACCATTATGGGATAGCTTTGGCTATGAACATTCAGCTAACTTATCTTTAAAACTAGAGTTACTCTATTGTCTTCATGGCTATATGTAGTGTAAGTTGTTCACTTTTAATTCCTTCACCCACAAATAATCAGGTGAATTTGTATCTTAGAGAAGAATTGGTGTCTCCATTTTTACTTTGTGATGGCAAGTGTCAGTCTTGCTGTTAATTTTAAAAGGTCTTCCTTTTGGCAAACTTTGTCTTGTGAGTAATCAAGGACAGTTGAAACTATTGCTCAGGTAGCAGGCTTGGTGGCACTGTAGCTGAAGACAAGCAACTTCTTGTTATAGTCACTCTATTAATTTAAACTTAAGCCTTTCAGTAAGGTTATCTGGTTGAGCAATAGTTTTTGGCTGTTAAAGTGAAGCTTCTTTTGATAATAAGAATATAATCATATATTATACTGTTCATCAAATTCCATTAGCAAATGTTCTAGACATTTTCCAGTTATATTTCAGAACAAAGAGATATTCACACTTTTATGGCAGCACAGACTTGCTCGGTATTAGATGGGTTAATTTGATAACTAGTAACAAGTTCAGTTCAGTGCATTTTTAAAAAAAATATAGAGATACTATTTTGCCTGTTAGCATACTTACGTCATCTCAGTTTTAGGTGTTTTCCAGTAAATGCCATTTATTTTTATGAACTTGTACTTCAATCAGATGGGTTATTCAGAAAGCCAGGAGATTAGATGAGATTGCATTGCATAAGGAGAATCTAACATAGATAACATTTATGTTAGAGCAATGTCATTTTTATACAAAATAAAGCACATTAAATTGTACTGAGTATCCTTTGTCTTCACCTGTTATAGTTCTCAAAGAAATTTCCCAGTAGCAATAAATATGCTAAAGATATGATTGATTCGCTTCCACAAACCAGAATGGTTGACAAAGCAGGATAAAGTGGAGTGTTAAAACAGCTGGTTCTCAGTTCAGCTGCTTAGTGACTTGGTATGAACCAGCTGGTGTATGTCTTTAACATTTCTTAAAGGACTGCCATTAACTTGAAAGTTAGACAGGCCTTTTGCAAGACAGTTGACATTAAAGCTATATATATGTGTTGGTTTCAGTTGCAGCTTTCCATTTAAAGTGAATTCTGGATGCTTTTTCTGTTTATAAAAAGTTCAGTATTGGCAGAAATACTTGGATAGCAAAGTGGTCTAATATAAACACTGTTCTTGAGGGGATGTATCTGCTTGTGGTGTTGGCCGGGAGTAAAGTTGCGATTTGTGATACTGCTTTTAGTTGCATATACAGCATTTGAGAATAACAGGAACCTTAAGTTAAGTTGAACCCTTTAGTCAAATTTCTCATAGCAAGAGCATGTTAAAACTGAATAGGAATGTAGCCATTGCTTTCTGCTTAAGAAGAAAATGTTTATGAATGTTGTGTTGTATGCCTTGAAGTCATTTTACCTTGATGGCAACCCTAAGATGAATTTATCATGGGTTTTTCTTGGCAATATTTGTTCAGAGAGAGTTTGGCATTGCCTTCTTCTGAGAATGAGAGAGTGTGACTTGCCCAGGATCACCCAGTGGGTTTCCATAGTTAAATGGGGATTCGAACCCTGGTCTCCCAGAGTCCTAACTCGGTGCTCAAACCACTACCTCACACTGGCTCTTTCATGGAGCATAAGTGGCTGGTCTTAAAACCAAGAAGTACCCTCATATGGTTGATAGTTTGAGGGCTTCTCTGTTTGATAAAGTATAAAGTTTGCTGTGGACTTCCTTTGAGAACCTGTCCAGACAGTGCTGGAAACAGAGTGCTCTAATGTCTCCTTGTTCTTGGTTTCAGAAATATTGGCTTTACTGTTTAACATATTTTTAAATTAAACATTTTGCAGAGGACTAGTTGATGAGTGCCAGATATTATACTGTATTAATAGTGTAATTCTGTAAAGGTTTACACAGAAGTAAGTCTCATTGAGCTTCATGGGATTTGTTTTCAGAGCTACATGCATAAGATGCAGCCTGATATGTGCAAATAATAGTTTTATTTTTAGCTTTTTGAAAAATGGAAAGTAGCTTTTTATGTGCAGTTTTATAGAGAGAAAGGGATTCTGTGCAAGATTATTCATTATGATACGTACTAACTATTACAGTATATCCAAATTGTAACTGGATGGTTCTCTCTACAATGTAGAAGTTCTTCTCATCTCTAATCTAATCTGCTTCAGAATCTTGCCAACATTGTTAGATAATCTGCAAACATAGCCTCTCATAACTAAATAGTATAGACATTTTTAGAACCTGTAGATTGTGCAATAAGCATACCTCTAAAAGGTACTGTTTATGCTACCAGGATTAGCTAAAGTTGCTGATTTCTCTATGCAAAAAAAGTTGATGTAAAAATCCTTATACTCAATTAATATTAGAACATGACGATAATCAAGGAAAGGGTTAAATGGGATTTGGAAGTTAGACTGGTCAGACTAAGTGAATATGGCTGGGCACTAAAATATAAGGTTTGAACTTTGATTTTATAATGGGAAATGTGTCTTGAGTAATCCACTAAACTGTAGTGATTCTTGGATTAGAAGACTTTTTGTCAGAGATTGGAAGCTTAGTTTGAAGCCTATTTAGAGTATGGATTACTGGCAAAGTGGCAGTGCTTATGAAGTGCACATTGCCACAACAGACAGCTTTTATTTTAGCCAGTTTTGAGATTATTTAAGCTTGACCTACATTTGAAGAGATTGTCAAGTCTAGAGGAAAAGCTTTATGATAGAAATATCTCTCACCAGCTCATCTCATTCATATTCCTTAGTGTTTAGATAAGAACTCACTTTTTTGCTTAGTTTTGTTAATCTGGATACCTGAAAACAGTTCATATTTATTTGCATTATTGAATGATATAAATTAAGCAGTCTATTAATTTGAAAATACTTTAGAAAGTTAAGAATTTGTTAAATATTATCATCTAAATTTTCTCTGATTCAACCTGGCCCTGCATTCAGTATTCTGAGACCGATTATATATCTAGGTGTCCAACACTGAAATACAAATACAGGTATGTGCTACACAAAATAATTTTTCTTAGTGCTATTATGAAGGACTGTAGACATTTTGGTAAAATTATGTGGGTTCTCTCCAACTGTTTGCTTGTTCCAGTCTGCTATATATCATCTACCTTGCTTTTCACCAGTCCTGTTGTGATGGGAAAGCAATTCTGAATTCTTGTTTGTGGACAGTGGAAATTTGGTTGTTTGGCCAAAAATCAACATATTTAAAACAGATTTATGTCTTCTAAATGGCATTGTTTCTGCTATTACTGTACATTATTAACTTTTGTTTGTGGTTTTCTTTTTGTTGAACAAGTTTATTAGCTAGGTCTAACTATAAATAATGTCCTTAATATTGAGTTCTCATAGTGAAATACTTCTTTAAAGTGCATATTATATTCATAATCTTCGACTCCACCATCAAGAATAGCTTTACATATCATTCTGTAACAGTGAATGGACACTATTGTGATTATTAAGACAGCATTGTTTTTTAAAAACTTAATTTCAAGGTTGTAACACATTGCAATGTGCACAGGTGTTTTGAGGGCTGATAAGCATTTATATTGGACACACATGCACTTAGCCAAGCGTGACAGATTGTTTTGATTTAAAGTTGTTAAGATCTAAAGCATGAATCAGCACCAGCTAAACCAGTTCAAATAAAGTTTTCCATATTTGTCAGCTAGATATTTCCTCAGCAGGAACACATACAAGTTAATTGACAGAAACATATTTGTGTGTGTGTGTGTAAAATTTGTTTTTGAAGTTGCGTTTCTCTTCACATGTAAAAGAGATGACCTACGGTGATAACTAGTAGTTGCTGAGGAGATTAGTGGTTTTTCATGGGATAAAAACTGAATGCCTGTTCTTTTTGTTAATTCTAGTTTGTGCATACACATGTTAGCTGATCTTGGTGGCAAAGTCTCTTTTTAGAAGGAACAGGATTTTATGAAGTCCACAAACAAAGCACAGCTATATATTCTGAACAGTAAGCTACCATACAGTCCTTTCTTCTGTTTCTAGATGTTGGACCAGAAGTAGCAAATATGTTCATATATCATGTTTGCAGTGGCAGGAAAAAAATCCTTAACAGTGGTAGTACATACTTTGGTTTCCCATTTCTATGCCCTGTCCATTGAGTCTTGAATGGCATTTTGTGACTCGTCCTTTCCTAGGCGACTAACTGCTGCTGCTGATACTCTATATCCTGCTTGCAACAGAGCATATTGTAGGGCAGGGTTGAGCAGAAGCTAGATTAAGGACTGCTTATAGATTTCTAATTGATTTCCTATGGACAGGCTAGTGTTTTTTATTCCCAGTTAACTAATAATAGCAACAAAAAGGTTTTCTTGTCCTTTCCCCAGATTAGACCACAGACGTTTGTAAAAAGTAGGAGTTAGGTTTTGTGTGAGAACAATTGAGAGCTCAGTTGTGGCACTGAAAAGAAAACAAAGCATGTGTTTAATTGTAAGTGAACATCCACTTTCCTGAGCCATTATTTTCTACTTGTCTCTAACTGGTAGACTTGGGATTCTTTAAAAAAAAAAAGCCCAAATAAATTTCAGATGCCTGAAGTCTCCCATCCCTTCTAACAGGGATATATACTCACTATATGAATATTCCACTATATAGATCCCTTCACATTAGGTGGGGTTTGGTTCCAGGACCTCCCCACCCAAATCTGTGAATACTCAAGTCCCATTATATGCAATGGCATAGCAAAATGGTGTCCCTTATATAAGAGGGCAAAGTCAAGGTTTGCTATTAGGATTATTATTTTTTTAAGAATATTTTCAAGCCATGAATACTCAGATCCGTGAATGTCAAATCCGTGAATGTGGAGGGACAACTGTACTTGATTTGTATGCTGGTATGTGTGGGGATGTGGCCCATCTCACCCTATTTCTTTTTAGGCTATTTCTCTTGCAGATCATGGTGAAATTGAAGGTAAATGTGGTAATGCTATGTCCTGTACATAAGGGTAGTACATTAGTGAATAGCAGTGTTGATGTACTACTTCAGTTACTACTCCTATAACTCTTTCTTGCACCAAGAATGCTGGATTCCTTGTTTAGACATTGGTAATGAAGTGAAACACCCCATTTTTTTAGGTTTATGAAACACTTATGTCCATGGCTGTGCAGCAGAAATATGTCAAATGTAAACTATTTGGTCATCATCAGCAACTGGCCTTCTGACCCAGTGGTACAGGCTGGTTCTCTTATGTGTGTATGATTGTCATAGTTAGCAAATGTCTTATATTTGCTTCTAAGTGTCATCAAAATGCTATAAACATGCATTACCTTTTAAGTGGAATGGTTAGCTAGGAGTGTTGTTGTTGTGTGCCTTCAAGTCATTTCAGACTTTATGGCAATACCAATGTGAACCTATAACAGGGTTTTCTGAGGACTGAGAGTGTGTGACTTGGCCAAAGTCATTCAGTGGGTTTTCATGGCTGAGCAGAATTCAAACCCTGGTCTCCAGAGCTGTAAGGCTTATGAGGGGATAAAGGGTGGATTGATGTGCAGTAACACCAATGTGCAGCAGCTCATTTGTCTCCATGTGTTTTTTTTCAAGATCGTAGGTATGCAAGGCCATACATTTTGTTCAAACGGGCATGCCTGTGAATCAAGATGGCAGCTGCAAATGAATTACATGTTTTTTATTGCCTCCAGTTGCTGCTGACGCCACACAGTATGTTTTTTAAAAAGCAAATCCAAGGTGTGGAAGTGCAATCCTCTGCTTAAATAGAAAAAAGAAGAAGAAAGATTGTTTTGTCGTCACCTCAGTGCATGATTGCTACAGCGAAAATGCAACATGGCAGTTCCTGGCACTGCCTTGCCAGCAAGCTCTACCCCTGCACATGTCCAACCAATCAGCTCTCCACTCTGGGAATTTGCAGTGATGTGAATAGGGTTGTTGTAACTGGCAATAGTGTACATTCCCATGCATGATTTAAAAAATATGGGAAAAGCTGCAAAGGCTTTTCCCATGGAGTATTTGGAGTTTTTGCCCCCTCCTTCTGAATACCGCAAATTCCTATGGGATCTTGTTGGGTTAAAAAGTATTTTTCTTGAATTCTATGAGGAGTATTTTCACCATCTAGCAAACCCATAGTCCCAACACTCATACTACTATGCCATGTGAATACTTGCATGATAAAGACTCCCTCCAAGGAAGTTCATACTGCAAATGGAGTGTAGCTTCTTTTGTTATTTGACACGTGTAAATGTCCTGCACATATTGCCATTGGGGGAGGGTCTTATCAGTTGGTTGTACTCAATAAAATTGCTCTGTGGCTTTGGTCTTGAAAAACATGAGTGTTCACATTGATGTACTGTAAAAACCTAGTTATATAGTAAGGCCACTATCCACAATCCAGGGTGCTTGGCCTCAGTTTTTTTCTTGTGCCAGTTCCTAGTGCTGTACTGCCAAGTTGCCCTTTGGTTTTGGTTTCTGAGTTTGTTCCCAGGATTTTCTAAATTGACAATTACAACATTATTCCCCAGTGCCAAGTGTGTTCAATACCTGGCCTACTACTGGAACTTGCTACAGTAAACAGTAGTACGTCGTGATATGCTTTACGTGTGCTTGCTTGAGGTATTGCTGAGTAATGTTAAACATGTTTCTTTCTGAATAAACATAAAGCAGCTGAAATTATTTCATAAAGTGGTTGGTAGTTTGGATCTCTTCTCAGTTATGTAACACATTGCCAGTTAGGATAAATCAGATGGTACCATTGCGGGAGAGCTTTAAAAACATGTTTTCTGAGGCATATTCTTGAATGGGCTTTATTGGGCTTTTGAATAGGAATGTTGTAGCTTTCA
This sequence comes from Gambelia wislizenii, assembly GCA_030847615.1. NCBI lineage: Eukaryota > Metazoa > Chordata > Lepidosauria > Squamata > Crotaphytidae > Gambelia > Gambelia wislizenii. Next base: position 46,532,417 of record JAUMIR010000003.1, on the reverse strand, counting down.
TTATAAGTTTGTTTTATTTGTAACTATTTATTGGATTTTAGTGTTTTACTGGGCTGAATATTTTAATTTTATTACTGGATCATATTAATAGCTTTGTTTTGAAATGTATTATTAATGTTTTATATTGGAAGCTGTTGTGAGAAGATTTGTATCCATAAAGGCAGCTTATAAATACTTTGAATAAAAGAAATAATATGGATAATGCAGCATTGACAATAGTCTCCATGTATCTATATATTTACATTAAGCATGAAATAACTCCTGAACATGATTTATTCTTGGTAAACAATGATTATGTGCCATTTGGTGATTTTACTGTGGTGACTATTGAACAATTTCATAAGTTGTTCACCTGTAATATCTTTGACAGCTGGAAGAGGTGCTGCTACACTTTTACAACTAATCAGAAGTCTGCGATTAAGGAGATGACAGGCTTGACAAGTAGTTATATACTCATGTTGATATGTTATCACTTGATCTGTCTGCCTGCATTGTCATTTCTAGAACTTAGAACTATAGGAGTGCATGGCTATTATAAAGATACAGAACTGATACACGGAAAGAGAAATCATTGACAAATACCTATCTAAAAAGCAAGTGCCTATATAAATATGAACTGCTTTACTCAGCCATGTGGAATCAAGTCACTTGATCTGAAGCTCTGGAGTAAAAGTAGCAGAAAGTGTATCTTAGCACAAAGAATGTCTGAAGGACAGAAGCACTTTGCTCATCTTTGTTAGCTTCTGAGATATGGGGCAGGGAGAGAAGTTGCACTTTGGGGCAATAACAGAACAACTGTTGTGCTGTTAGGTGTCTTCAAGTTGATTCCGACTTAAGGCAACCCTGTCAGGTTTTTCTTGGCAAGATTTGTTCAGAGGCAGTTTATCATCGCCTTCTTCTAAGATTTAAGAATGTGTGACTCACCCAGGATCATTCAATAGGTTTCCATAGCTCTGGGGAAATTTGAACTCTAGTCTCCCAACACTCAAACCACTACACCAAATTGACTTTATGCTAGAAGATAGCACCAATTATTTGGGTACTTTTTGCAAGTATATAACTACGTTCGATTAAATAGTACAGCTAAAATGAGAAAATAGTCTGGAAGGTATCTCAGTCATTCTCTGATGAAAGTGAATTCTAGATTTTGGCGAAGAGAAAAGTTATCTGAGGATTCCATAGTACCAAATGGAATTCAAGCCTATAATCTGAATGGAATGGTAGCACAAGGCCAAGAGGATTGTGTAAACTGATATTTTCGATTAAGTAAAAAACAGTGTTTAATTTTAAAAACATTTGAGATCTTTATAGTATAGTCGGACCACCATATCCAGGGAACACATATCTGTGGTTTCAGTTATCCGCAGGACACAAAAAGAGGAACATATACCATAGAGTCTTCTTAGAAAATCCTAGAGGAGCATCCTTTCTAGACATTTTCTAGGTCCTCCACAGCAACTTTGTGGTATTTTAAACTGGAAGTCCCATTATCTTCGATGTTGTCTGCTGTTATCCATAGTTTCTGGTATCCACAGGAAGTCCGGGAACCGAACCCCTGTGGATACAGGGGTCAGACTGCATATAAGTTAACAAGAAATTCTTTCTTTTCTTTACTCAGATCCTGGTTGGGTTTTTTTTTTACAGTATCATAAATCTTGCAGAAAACCCATATCAATACAGTACATGAGGGATGGTGGGACAGAAGGGGGTTGAGATGTGGATTGAACCTGTATTGTGTGGGAATCAGACTAATAAGGACTGAGGAGATCTGGGTACCCCTACATGGCCATGAAGTTCACTGTTTGTTCTTGGGCTAGTTAGTTTCTTTCCCAGCCTAACCAGCTTCACAAGATTATTGTGAAGATAAAAATGAGAACTATATATTCCTTAGATGATAGGTTGCCTTTAAATGTATCAAACAATAAAGTAAATTTAGGAAAGAAGTGATGCATTATGAGTAACCATTAATATTATCTATTTCTGGTCTAAATATCCTGAAGGTACTATTTGATCTTGGAAGCTAAGGAGGATCAGACCTTGTTAGTTTTTGGATAGGCGCCCATCAGGGTATACCAGGTCCTGCTGGGCTATATTTCAGATGAAGGCAATGGCAAACTACCTCTGTCTTGTAAAATTCAGAGAGTAGCCATAAGTCAACAGGCCACATGAATGCACACACAGATTCACACAGGGATTTTTTCTCCTTTCCTGCTCTCTCTTTTGGAAACTTGTGTGGGGGATACATTCCCGGACTTGCAGAAGATACATAAAACTACGTATAATAGCAAACTGCCATATTCAACCATAGAATTGCAGCAGAAGACCTAGAAAATGCCTAGAGAATATGCCTCTCTAGGCATCTGGTGGAAGTTGACCATAGAGCTATGCTGGAGGACCTCCCACTGGCTAGAGAGACTACCTCCAGTGCGACTCTGTGGTCCTCCAGATGCCTAGAGACAACTTTTTTTCCTGATCAGATATCAATCCCATGTAAATGTGGGGTGACCTGTACTTTCAAATTACATTGTGCTGATACTCTTCATTTAAATTGTAGAGTGAATGGATGTAAGATGCAGATGTGTTATATGGGAAGGTTTCTTTTAAGTTGGTGACACCATGAACATAGATTAGCAGCTTTTAAAAGTCAAGGCTTCTGGAAACAAGTGGGTCACTTTACTGAACAGGTATACTATCAAAGATAAACAAGATACTCCAGGTATGTGATCAAGAAATAAAATGTATATTTTGTGGCATTGCTTGTATTGAAAATAGAAATTTATACAGTATTTAGAATAACTGTAGCCATAATATTTGCATTGTTATAGTAAGACAAGTGAAGTTTTCAACTTTCAAGTGTATAAGGATAACTTGTTGGAGGGTGAAGAATTACTTATTTGTAGGTGTGCAGATTTTTTCTATTTACAAGAAATGGGAAATTTGGGAAGGAGAGGGGAAAACTATAATGAAACTTCAGTTACAAATTAAAAAGCAACTTATGAGGTCAGATAACATTACTCTTTGGTGTGTGTGCTTCCCTCCTACTGTTTGTTGGTGGAATGAGGGATTCCTTATAGGCAGTGGGCAGTAGCATTCTCAGATAACTAAATGATTCCTTACTTCATTTATAAATAGACTATAAATGAATTGTTACAGCTGGTGATTTAAATCAAGGCTTAAATCACTGCCTAAAGTAAAGTTTTTCTCAGTATTGCTTCATGTATTTTTGTGTGTGTGGTTCAAATCTAATCACTAAAATATTTCAGTCCACAAGTCAGAGCAGTTTACAACAGTGAGGTGGGTGCAGTTTGTGTAACTTTTTAGATAATGTTCTGTTCATTGATGTAGGAAATAGTTATACTGTACATAATATACTTACAATCTGTGTCAAGCAGCAGATCACTCACACAAATAAAACATCATTAGGTCTCAATTAGGAATCCAATTCAGCTAATGGACCTACAGTTGTCCCTCGGTATCCACGGATTTAAGTATTCACAGCTTGTAAATATTCTTAAAAAACTAATAATCCAAAAAACAAACCTTGATTTTGCCATCTTATATAAGGGACACTATTTTGCTATGCCATTGCATATAATGGGACTTGAATATTCGCGGATGTTGATCCTGGAACCAAACCCCAGCGAATATGAAGGGACAACTGTACTCTAGTTCAGACTAACAGTTGAATTTAGACCATAGTTTATTAAACTAAATCTTGCACAAATGTTTCACATTTGCTATTGCAGTATTGTTGGCTGTCCTTAAAACATATACATACTTATATAAGCACCCACTCACCCATCCATAGACATCTAAGTGGTCTGCATCAGTATTGTACCTGGAACAGTCCTCCAGGGGAGCACAAAGAACAAAAGGTACTAAAGGGCCATATGGATGTGGACAGTGGCAGGTTTTGAACCAGGCACACAAAAAACAAAACTTAAATAATTTAGCCACCACACACACATTTCAGTTGTTTTTTTAAAATCAGCTTTTATTTTTATGTCAATATCAGTTAATGTACTTAAAACATCTACAACTAGACTGAAATGGAAAGGTGTAGTTTTCTGCTTTTTATATTTGTTACCTACAGCATACTGTATATAAGTGTGATAGAGCCGCTCATTTGTTATTATGAGATAGTATGTAGATTTAACTAGCATGTTTGTGATGAGATTTAGTTTTGATTGTCATTTTTAAATGAGCGTCAAAATAGAATTTTACTATGTTATTTTTTAAAAACTGATTCATATAAAAACTAATTTAAATTGTAAAAATCTTTTTTATTTCTTTAAAAAGTACAGTGTTTTTTTATCTAACTCAATTCTTAGTCAGTACCTCAATGGGTGTTTTTTAAGCATAAATTTTTTTTTCTCTTTCCAGAGTTTCCCTTCTGATGAGGGATGGCCATTTGCAAAGTATTTGGGAGCTTGTGGAAGAATGGTGGCTGTAAATTATGTGGGAGAAGAGCTGTGGAGTTACTTCAGTGCCCCGTGGGAAAAACGAGTTGACCTGGCATGGCAGTTAATGGAAATAGCAGAACAGCTGACAAACAATGACTTTGACTTTGCACTCTACCTCCTCGATGTCAGCTTTGACAACTTTGCAGTAGGCCCTAGAGATGGGAAGGTCATCATTGTGGATGCAGAAAACGTTTTGGTGGCAGATAAAAGGTTAATCAAACAAAGTAAGTTGGGCTTTTTATTTAGTGGCTATGGGTTCTTTGTTTACATATTAACAATTTAAATTTTTTTTTGTATTGAAATACAGAAGTAGACTCTCAAAGAACAGTTATAGCAACCCATGTTTGAGCACCCACTCACCCATCCATAGACATGGGTGGGCATGTGGCACCGAAACTGGATTTCTGTTCTACAACCAAATAAAAGAACACAGTATAGTTGTCCCTCCATATCCACAGATTAGGTATCCACGGATTTAAGTATTCACAGCTTGAAAATATTCTTTAAAAAATAATAATCCTAAAAGCAAACCTTGATTTTGACATCTTATATAAGGGACACCATTTTGCTATGCTATTGCATATAAAGGAACTTGAGTATTCATGGATTTTGGTATCCATGCGGGAGGAGGCCTGGAACCAAACTCCAGCGAATATGAAGGGACAACTGTATTTCTGTTGCTCACTTTATCAAGATTATTCAATATATTTCCTCCATTTTAGACCCTAATTACTTTCAAACTGCTGTTCAAGGTGTATTGCTCTGTTTTTCCTGTAGATTTGACATGGCAGTTTATAAGTAATCTTCAGGTCATGGTTCCTTGTATCATCTCAAGTTATTTTCTGCTTTTAACAATCCCAAAGTTTCATCTAGAGTTTCCTCCAGTTTCTACTTACTGAAAACAATAACTAATATTGGTGGGCTCATACTAGCCATCTTTCATATTATTAATGTTTGCTGTTACACCATCTCTGTAAACTGACTTTAGATAAAATGATGTTAGGTCACAATAGCAACTAGTTTTTTCATCTCCACCCTCTAAAATAAAGAATGAAATTTAGAGAGGGGGAAAATACTTTCTGGCCTGTGCTTTGCTGGCTGGTGCTGTCTTCACTTTATTCTTTTTATGCATTTTACAGATAAACCTGAAAACTGGGATGTGTGGTATGAAAGCAAGTTTGATGACTGTGATAAGGAAGCTTGCCTCTCTTTCTCAAAGGAGATATTGTGCACTCGTGTCACTGTGGACCATAACTACTATGCTATTTGCCAGAACCTTTTATCAAGACATGCCACCTGGCGTGGCACTTCTGGAGGACTTCTTCATGATCCTCCAGCTGAAATTGCCAAAGATGGTCGACTTGAGGCCTTGCTGGATGAATGTGCCAATCCAAAGAAGCGATATGGTAGATTCCAAGCTGCAAAAGAATTGCGTGAATACCTTGGCCGACTAAGTAATAATGTGAGGTAGTTCGTAGTGGGTGGATGGTCAGAAACTGTGTGATGCTGGGACAAAGGTGTATGGACAGTTGAGTTCTGAACATCAGACAAGAGAAGAAGCAGAATGAGAGAATACATTCTACAAACCAATATGGTACGTTGAAGATGTTCTACGTAAACAGACAAGGCTACATATCTCACTGCAGCTTGACTTGTCACTCCACATGGGAGGAGTGACAACTTAATTGACTCACACCAATATGACTTCACATAAATCTGCATTAGTACCACAGTTTTATGAGACAGATGTCCTTCCTTGGAAAGTCAAGTTACACTGGCCTGTTTTAAAGGCTTTTATTTCTGACATCTTTGTGTCTACCCCATCCCACCCCTGCATACAACTTACTTAAATGGTGTTTAAGTACATGCTGATAGTCCCTAGGTGTCCCTTACTCCTGAAACTAGTAGGTTTTCATCTAATGCTGTGTATCATTTGAGTACAGGATTCCTATGATTACTCTCATGTTGATTTCCCCCCATTGTTTCTTACTGTTTGTATGCCTTATTAAGCATATGCTTATAAAAGCAGTCTTAACTAGTATGTGAACATAAACTAGTTACATCTGAATTCTTTGTAATTCTGCTGCAGGTAGTGATTCACAGGTTGGTTAAGTATAAAGCTCCATCTCTATTCCAGTATTTATAAATGTTCACTCAGCAGGAAATCACTGTTTGAGAAAGAAACTACTAATAAAGGATTCAATCCAGACTCAATCATGCTTACCATAGACCCACTGAAATAAGTGAAATTTAAATTAGTCATGGTTAAATTAAATTTGGATATCAGTGAGTCTCTTCAAAGCATATTGAACACTGGGTCAAGCCGAAGGTTTGAGAAGAAGCAGTACAGTTAGTCAAAATGAAGTCAGAATGAACTCTTTGCTAGTATAGTAAACCATAAGCCAAAGAAGATGGTTGTGTATCAGTCTCTATTTGCTTAAAATTATGTACTGTAGTGACACTAACCCACTGACAGTTTTCAGCAGGTTTATAGTTACTCTTGGGAGAAACTTAGCTTCGAGTTAAAAGCTTAGGAAGCTCTAGATGCAAATGGGAAAATGCCTAGCAGGCTAGCATTTGTTCTGCATTATTCACAGTTCTGCTGAATTTGCAATGTAATGATGTTTACGGAACGTTCAACCATGAGGTTGACTATTTAATAGTACTCTTCATGTTTACTGTAGAGGCCTTGCATTGCATTAAGTCTTTAAGTTGCAATCCAAACAATATTCAGATGGCTTTTCTGTATCTGAAATTGCTCCCACAAATCAGAAGTTGAATGAAAAAGTGGATCAGTGCTAACATAAATCTTTTTTAAAAGAAAAAAAAGCTTGTTTTTCTTTTATTTCTTCATGATCGCAGTTATAGACTTTCTTTTAATTAAAGTGATGAAACTTTTTCTGAAGAAAGGTTCCTAGTTACAAAATGAGCCAAGTGACTAGAGCTAGCCACAGTTCCTTAAGGTGAAATAGGATGGCTTTGCTTTGAGGATGATCAGTATGGTGCTGAAAAACAAATCTGAACAGGTCGAGCATAGTAGTAGGAAAGCAATGAAAAGCCTACTCCATTTCAAAGCTTTGAAAATAAGCAGATTATCTCAGAAAGTTGTAAAAATAAATTGTAGAACCGTTCATTAATTTTTGTTTGGGGTGATAGTCATAATATAAAGCTGCTTATTTGCACATTGTGTCTCTACAGTGTAGCTTTCTTTCATTTAATTGCTATCTTCTCCCAGAATAATTCTTTTTTGCCATGGCAACCTTTTTTCACCTCTGATACGACACAACCCAGAGAACATGAGGCATGCTTGGGTCCCACAGAAATAATTTAGATTTCAGTGTGTGAAATCCTAGTTATTTCAGGAAGTGTAGTCTTGTCTAACTTTCTCTGAATTCGTTTTCATGTATTCACATATAATTTACATTGGCTTTGATTTGTTTCAAATTCTGAGCAAAACTTAAATGTGAGACAAAATACTAGCCTGCCACAAAAGGCCTTGTTTTACCACAATATTAATTTAACCCACACTTCTGATGAATGAGATGTATGATTGTTGTAGGCTTTAAACAACAGAAAACACTGCCAACTATTGAGGCAGTTCAGCTGCCAAATGTTCCTTGTGAAGTTGGAGTTTGGAGTTCATTATTCCCTCTTGAAATAATTTGTACTCATATGTAGGATTCTAATGACAGAAAGAATCCACAATTTTCAGTCTACAGGGAAAACACCTATGTGGAAAGCAATAAGTTTTCTTCAATTTGCACCTATCAAGTATTTATTGTACAAGGACAATTTATATTTTTAGTCATTGCCCACAAATAATGGTGAAATATTTTTGAATGACATGTTTGGGGTTTGTATGTGCATAAAAATTGTCTTTTGTACTGTAAGTTACTGTTTAATTTGATTATCAAAACTGTCTCCTGTGCCTTTATACTAAGGTTGTTTTTACAACTTCTCCTGACTATTAATAAAAAAGTACTTTAAGAAATTCTTACTGTTCTTCTTTATATGTACTGCACGTTGACACACAATGATATTAAGAATCATGTTTATCCACCATGAATGGCAGCTATTTCAGAAGGGTTTTTTCTTGTTTAATGGAGTGGGCAGGTTCATGGAGAACAGCACAATTGACCATTATTAACATATAGTTTGTCCCAAAGACAACTTGCCTTGTCTTGTAGTTTACTGATCTTTGTAACTGAAATGATTAAAAACCCTGCACTCTGAGGCAATATCCCATTGACTGCTAATTGATGGGAAATTACCTGGCTAATGGGGTGGAAGCGGCAGGATCCTTTGCTGGGAATGACCATGTTCTCCTGCAGTTCATTATACGGTGGAAGGGGGAAGCCAAATGTAGTCAAAAATGCATTCTAGACTTTAAGAAAGCTGATTTCAGTAAATTTAGGGAAATACTGGATGTGATCCCATGGTCAGGAATACTAAAGGAGAAGGGAGTTCATGATGGATGGAGTTTCTTAAAAGTAAGGTATTGCAGACACAAGTTTAAACAGTTCCAGTTAGGATGAAAAATGGGAGGTGTCTAAAGAAACCAGGTTGGATAGCTAAAGAACTTTCAAATGAGCTAAGATTCAAAAGAGACATGTACAGTGGGTCCTTGGTATCTGCTGAGGTTTGGTTCCAGGGCCCTCCTGTGGATACCAAAATTCATGAATGCTCAAGTCCTATTATATTCAATGGTATAGTAAAATGGCGTCCCTTTTATACAATGGCAAAATTAAGGTTTGCTTTTTGGAATTATTATTTTTTAAAATATTTTCAAATAATGGTTGGTTGAACCTGTGGATATGAAGGGCAGGAAATCACCAAAGGAATTCAAATGAATAACCAGCATGTGTAGGAAGAAAATCTAGAGAAGTTAAAAACAATAAAAAGGACCTTTTTTTTATGTCCATAGCAAAAGGAAGAACAAGGAAATGTAGGGCCACTGCATGGAGAAGATGGTGAAATGCTAATGGGACAGAGCAAAGGCAGAACTACTGAACACCTTCTTTGTCTAAGTCTCAACCCAAAAGGAAAACAGTGCTCAAACTGATGAAAGTAGAGCAGGTGAGGCATTAAGGGGAAAGTGCAGCACAGAAGAGGCAAAGAAGTAGTACACAAATACCTGCCTACTCTAAATGAATTCAAGTCTCCAGGAGCAGCTGAACTTCATTCAGGGGTATCAAAAGAACTTGTAGAAGTATTCTTAGAACAGCTGACAATAATCTGAGAATTCTTGGAGAACAAGGCAAGTCCCAGGTGACTGGAGGAGGACAAAACATTTTCCCCATCTTCAAAAGTGTATGTGTGGGGCCCAAACAATTACTGCCCAGTCAGCCCATCATCAATACCAGGAAAGCTTATAGGGCAGATCATAAGACAGTCTGTAAGGACATAGAAAGGACTGCTGTGATCATTAAAAGTCAACATGGGTTTCTCTAAAACAAGTAATGCCAGACTAATCTTTCTCTCTCTCTCTCTCTCTCTCTCTCTCTCTCTCTCTCTCTCTCTCTCTCTCTCTCTCTCTCTCTCTTTTTGATAGAGATACAAGCTTGGTAGATGAAGGGAATGCTGTGGATGTAGCATACCTTGATTTCAGTAAGGCCTTTGACAACGTTCTCCATGATATTCTTGCAATCAAGCTAGTAACGTGGACTAGACAATGCTACTGTTAGGTTGATTTGTAATTGGTTGACTGGCCAAACCCAAAGGGTGAATCACCAATGGCTTCTCTTCTTCCTGGACAGAAGTGAAGTGAGGTGCCACAGGGTTCTCTAGTGGGCCCAGTGGTAGTCAACATCTTTATCAGTGACTTGATGACAAAATTGAGGGCATGCTTGTCAAGTTTGCAGATGACACCAAATTAAGAGGGATAGTTAATACCCCCGAAGGACAGGATCATAGAGTTGTGACAAAATTAACAAAATGAATTTCAACAGGAAGGAACCAGGGAGCCCTGGTGGCGCAGTGGTTAAATGCCAGTACTACAAGTCACCACGTTGCAAGTTCGATTCCAGTTCCAAAGTTCGATTCCAGTTCCAAAGTTCACTCCGCCTTCCATCCTTTCGTAGGTCAGTAAAATGAGTACCCAGCTTGTGGGGGCAATTAGCTAACACACATTGGAAACTGTTTAATGCAGTGTAGATGCATAAATAGCTATTGCTTAAAACAATTTGTAAGCCACTCTTGTGGCTGAAGAGTGGGGTATAAATAACTAAATAAAAAGAAAAGAAAAGAAATGTAAAGTATTAAACTTGGGCAGAAAAATCCACAGACATAGGATGGGTAACAACTGGCTTGACAACAGTACATGAGAAAGAGATCTAGGAGTCTTAATAAACCCCCAAGCTGAACATGAGTGAACAGTATGATGCAGCAACTAAAAATGCCAATGTGATTGTGGGCTGCATCAATAGGAATATAGTGTCTAGATCGAGGGAAGTATCACTTCATTCTGTTTTAGTCAGTCCTCACATGAAATAATGTGTCCAGTTGTGGGCAGCATAATTCAAGAAAGAAATTGACAAGTTTGAACATGTCCAAAGTAGGGCAACCAAAATGGTAAAAGGTCTGAGGATCAACTTATGGAGCTGGGTATGTTTAGCCTGGAGAAGAGAAGGTTAAGAGGTGATACGATCACCATGTTTAAATGTTTGGAGGGATGTCATATCTAGGATGGAGCAAGCTTGTTTTCTGCTGCTCCAGAGACTAGGACATGGAGCAATGGATTCAAACTACAGCAAAAGAGATTCCACCTAAACATTAGGAAGAATTAGGGCTATTTGACAGTGGAATATGCTGCTTTTTTCAGAGTGTGGTAGGGTCTCCTCCTTTGGAGGTTTTTAAACAGTCTGGATGCCATCTGTTGGTAGTGCTTTGATTGTGTATTCCTGAACAGTAGGGAGTTAGACTGGATGGCCTTTGTGGTCTCTTCCAACTCAATGATTCTATGAAATGCGTATCAGTAAGAGGAGGCCCTTGTTTTTTTTTTTTTAATCTTGATTGTTTTGGCCCTTGCTTGTTGGGATGGGGGAGATGTCTAATTTCTTTTAAACTATAATATGTGGTTTATATAATAAGCCAGCATTCATAGAACATGAAAGTATACTCTTCCAAATCATGGCCCTGGCTGTGTGGGAGGAGGAGCATGTGAGTGCAATGCTTGGCTCATTCAAGCTCATGAACATAATGCTAAAACCATGTGTGTGCAAACAAGCTCATCACAGAGTTGCTGCTTTGCCAAGTAATTCTCTATGGTAGCTGTTGTTTCCATTGTATGAATTTAGTGTAGAATAATAACCAAACTATTTATCTGGATTTTTTAAAAAATACATTTTAATTTCCTCCTTTGTCAGTCTGAATTCCCTCCTCCCGGAAGTCATATAGCAACAAATGTTTCAAACCTTTGCATTCACTAGACTTAAAAAAAATATCCTTGGCTTAACTTTTTTTTTTTTTCTGATTTGCTATTGCTGGCTTAATTATTGATCAGAAGGCTTGCTAGCTCAGTTGCTCAGTCTCATTAGAGATTGCTTTTTACAGTCAACCAAAGAACTTGTCACCTTTGTATGCTGTTTGTGGAATTAATATGGAATAAATGTAGAATAGTTGCCTTAAAATGGGAGGAGAAACATGTTCCTGCTGTCTGGGAACACTGTGATCACTGTTTTACATGGCCTAACCTTTTATTTATGTCTCATTTTCTACTCACCCACAGAGAGGCATCAAAGCCAAAACCATAATTAGATATGGGTTGAGCACTGGAACTACAGAAGGAACATTTTAGCACAGTACTGTACAAATATATTGAAAACAAACTTGTTGGGAGACTTCCAGAACAATGTTTGCTCCTGCTTAAATACTACTTTACTATAATGAACTACACAGAGAAGACAGAGGCATTGTTTGAGACCCCTAAATAATCTATAAAGAATGCTTTATTTTAGAAGAACTATAATAATGGTATTTCATCTGAGGAACAAGGCCTGGCTTTAATCCTAGTCTAGCAAATGTGGTTTATGAAGACAGAAAAAGATGCCTCAGTGCAGCACATTAACATTTTGAGGTACCACATAGTTGTGGGTTATAAAGATCCATAAACTATAGAACAGGGCAGGTTGCTGCAGGGCCAAATATATGATAATAACATGTTCTGGATGTCCAGGTTGTCATTCTCAACAAAAAGCCGCAAGGATGTCCAATCCAATTTAGATGTATTTCACTTCATTTTAGACGTAAAACCATTTTTTTTGGATGGGGGCTCAATATAGCCTCTGAAACTTCTGCTTATAGCAAATAGAAGGTCTGAAGGTATATGGGGAAGGTGTTAATTGGGAAAATGAGGGGGGAGAGGGAGATGATAACCTACTATTGTTTTTGTTAAGAACAATGCCTAGTCTTAAACATGTGATCTATATGTATATAAAACTCTTGAGTATGCACAATGGCCTTAGGTAGGTAGGTAGGTATGTTGCCTCCTGGGTATGTACAATGGGTTTAGGTATGTTGCCTCTTTCATTTTGCTGATTGGCTGCTCCTGTCACTCCCTCAGCCAATCACCACCCACATGCAAATCACCTCCGACATGCAAATTCCCTCTCTACCACACAATGTAATCCTGCTACTCATGGCCATGTCTGCATACTGGGAGCATCAAACAATGTGCTACAGTGTTGGCTATACTTACTAAGGCTGTAGGCCTTTCCATTTCACCAATGTCTCAGGGCAGCACAATTCCCGCTTATGATATGCTGCTGTGACGGGACCCAGGCAGTCAACTGGTGACGGCAACGGGACACCGCTGCTGCTGCTGCGACAAGACCCAGGCAACCGGGCTTGAGGTCTACTGGGTATTTTGGGGGGAGTTTTTTTTAATGGTGTATGATATGCCCAGTCTAGCTACTTTAAGCATATTTGTATAACTGAATACTAGCTTTAGACGTAAAACCTAATGTCTGGTGTGACCATAACAGGCAAAACAGATGTTAAGAAAGCATATGCATGACGCAGATAGGCTTGAATAGCTGGGTTTTGGCTGCCTCTCTGTTTAGTACATACACTTATAAATTTTGACATGATGATACATAAGTTGTAGATTTGAAAGGCAGAAGCCTTGTATGGATCTGAATGGCAACATCTAACAGTCCTGCTAACTGGTTGATGCTTTTGTCAGAACAACAAGTCTGATTCTTTAATCTGGTATGTTTACATGCATACAATAGCAGGTAAAAATTGTGACTGCAAATACTTTATTTTTAGGTTGGACTGGATAATCTAGACTCTAAAAATTGTCACAAAAAGTTTTGCTTCTTGTCCATGAAGCCTGCATTTTATACAATATTACAAAGGTCAGGAAGATAGCATAAAACAATAGTAAACTCGAATTAATCTTACAAAGGCTTTGTCTAAAGCAAAACTAAACATTTTCTTAGCAATCTTTCTGTTCTCAAAATATTTATTTGCAGTGGTCTCTTCACAAGTTCATACATAAACCTTTGGCTGGCAAACAATAGTTGTGCTTCTTCAGTGCCTCACAGATGTTTAACAGTTGGCTTGCTTTTCCAGTGAGAGGATGAATTTTAGGGCTTCAGGTCAGTGATCTGATTTGTCTATTATCATTTGATATAAGTTGAATAATTGTTAAAATAGTGAGCAGCTAAAATGCCTAGACAAATTGGATAACAAAAATAAAAACTGTAGATGAAAGAAAAGTGTCATTCTACAAGAGACATTCTGCATTGGAGCAAAAGAAGAAAAGATGCCTTTTTTAAGCACCATACAGTATATACTGTATTTTTTGGTAAATGAAATTGACCAATGAATAAATATAGTAGGACCCCATATCCATGGGGGATTGGTTCCAAGGGCCCCCATGGATAACAAAATCTATGGATAATAACAAATGTCCCTGTCACCATTTCTGCCCTGGGAATGATCCTGGGCAGTGATCCCAGGGGCAAAGGGAGGAGGGACAGAGATCTCTCTTCCTCTCCCTTCACCCGCATCACCATTTCTGCCCCAGGAGCGATCCTGGGCAGAGATCCCACAGGCAAAGGGAGGAGGAAGGAAAATCTCTCTTCCTCGCCTTTCGCCCCCACATCACCATTTCCACCCTGGGAACGATCTCGGGCAATGATCCCGTGGGTAAAGGGAGGAGGCATGGAGATCTCTCTTCCTCTCACTTTGACCCTGCATCGCCATTTTGGCTCAGGAGCGATCCCGGGGGCAAAGGGAGGGGGGAGATATCTCTTCCTCTCCCTTCACTCCTGTGTTGCCATTTCCACCCTGGAAGCGATCCCCGGATAGCAATCCTGGGGACAAAGGGAGGAGAGAGGGAGATCTTCCTTTCCCTTTGCTCCTGCATCGCCTTTTCAGCGATCCCGGGAACAAAGGGAGGAGGGAGGTGAGATCTCTTCTCCCCCCTCATCCATCCCCCCTGCTGTCCCCATCCACAGATAATTGAATCCGTAGATGGTGAATCAGCAGATGTGGGGGGTGCTACTGTATTTCTTTATAAGATGATAGATAGATACGAGGTTAGAGGGAATTGAATTGGAGAAGTCAGATTGGGAAAAAATCACTCAAACTGGAAATAAAAGCATGGTCTCTCGATTTTATAAGCTTCTATTGAAATGGGATACTGAGGAAGAAATAATTAAACAAAGCATGATAAACTGGGCACAAAACATCGGGCACTCGAGTCAATAGAACTAAATCAGTGGGGGGGAAATGGACAAAAAGAATGAAGTATGCTCTGTCACAGAATATCAGGGAGAATGTATACAAAATGTACTTTAGGTGGCATCTATCACTGGAGAAATTAGCAAAAATGTACAAAAATGTGAAGCCAAACTGCTGGAAATGTGAGAATAAAAATGGAACATTTTTTCATCTGTGGTGTGGTGGAGCTGCGAAGAGGCGAAGAAATACTGGAAAAGAATACAGAGGATAATACAAGAAATCCTAGGGATAATGCTTCCTTTAAATCCAGAAATATTTTTATTGGGAATGATGGAAGAAGACTTAAAAAGACAACAGGGGAAAATGATCTTTTACATGACAGCAGCTGCAAGAATAATTTATGCCAACAAATGGAAACAAAAAGAATTACCAACAATGGACCAGTGGCTGGAGAAGCTGTTTGAAATGGTAGAAATGGATAAATTATCAATGCTACTCAAGGGAAAAAACATAGAAAAATTCATGCTGGATTGGAGAATACTTTCACAATATATGGAAGTTAGAATGAATCATAATACAACTTAATGATGAATTAGATATAAAGGAGAAAAACAAAGAACAAGGTAAGGGAGCAGAAAAATGTTAAATATAAACACACACACACACAAATACAAAGATTACAAAGAAAACTTGTTAAAGACTCCCACCGAATTAACAAAGGTAGAGAAAGGAAGGCAGGGAAGAAGGAGAAGGAAAGAAAAGGAGAAGAAAAGGGAAAAGAAAACATATAAACAATGCACTTAATATACCTTGATGAAACAAAGTAACTGATAGTTTAGGAGTATGAAATGTTAAAAAGCATAAATTTAATATTTAATATATAATATATAAACTCAAAACAATAAGAAGAACAGGAAGAAACAAAATAGGGTGGAATAAAGGACAAAGAGAAAAGCATATAAAATAAGCAATTGAAATGAACAAGAATAATGAATGATGACAAAGGAGAAATAAATGGATTAAATATAACTGTTTGAATAACAATATCGGATGTGCAAATATAAAGACATAAAAGTTGGGAAAGCCAGATAGGAAGTTTAGATTGGATGGAGAGCGGAGAAGATGGATGAATAAAAGGATAGAATGAATGGAAGAATGAATGATTTTAGTTAAATGAAAATATAGATATATAAACAAATATAAGTGGAAATAATCAATGTAGATAAGTAGGTATGATTGTGTAAGTAAAACACATATAAAATACATACAACACATAAACTCAAAGCAATGTTTAATATATACAATATATACAATCTATATCAACATGTTTTTCAGAGGGATATAAGAATGATACAAAGGGAATGAGATCACACACTGTTGTTTGTTTTGATGTTTGATACGTTATTATCAATGATTGTATCATTGGAAACTGGCTATGAATAATAATAATCTAAAAAAAATAAGAGTATATGAGTTGTCTAGATCAAGGGAAGTAATAGTGCCACTTTATTCTGCTTTGGTAAGACCTTACCTTGAATACTGTGTCCAGAGGAGGGTGACCAAAATGGTAAAAGGTCTGGAAGCTTTGCCCTATGAAGAGTGGCTTAGGGAGCTGGGTATGTTTAGCCATGTTTAAATATTTGAAGTCATGTCATACTGAGGATGGAGCAAGCTTGTTTTCTGCTTTTGCTGAGGCTAGGACATCTAGCAATGGACTCAATATACAGGAAAAGAGATACCACCTAAACATTAGGAAGAACTTCCTGACAGTAAGAGCTGTTCAGCAATAGAATGCACTGCCTCAGATTGTGGTGCAGTCTCCTTCTTTGGAGGTTTTTAAATGGAGTCTGGGTGGCCAATTGGCAGGAGTGCTTTGATTGAGTATTCTTGCACGGCAGTGGGTTGGACTAGATGGCCCTTGTGGTCTCTTCCAACTCTGTGATTCTATGAACAGGGGTGGGAAATGTGTGAAGGCTGAAGCCAATGTTTTATCACCAGACCCCAATGGGTCACCTTTCCCCCAAGAAAACCCAAATACATCTGTGTTCTCTGAAGTCCCTCCCAAAATGGTGATAAGAGGGGATGTCATGTCACTTGTGTCACCATTTTGAGAGGGAATGCATTAGAAAGTGGAGATATTTGGAGGTAACACAGGGTTCTGTGGTGACTGGATGTCTGGGGGGTATTTTTGGATGTTTTCACATGTTTGGGGATGGCCTACATAGTTTTGAAATTAAAAAAAGTCCCAAAATTGTGCCTTTAAAATGTTGGGGGGCTTCAGGGGCTATAAAAATGGTATCATGGGGCCACAATTGTCCCATCTTAGCTGTGGAATAGCCAATGTTTCCAGCTCCAACTTAACATGTGGTCTGTTGCTAATGTTAAAATTACTTTACATTATTATTTTTTAATTATATAATGATTGATTGAGAGATCGTAGGGTGTCTGCACCTGTAATTTAATTCTGTTTTGTATTTTCATTATTTATTTGATCTCCTGGGTACCTTATATGCAAATGAAGCAATAGAAATATTTTAAGTATATGTTGCCTAAATTTAGTTGCTTGCCCTAACTAGATTAGACCCATTCATTCAATTGCTGAATGGTAAGTCGGTACTCATGTAAATCCCATTCAGAACATAAGCACCCTGTTCAATCAGACTAAAGGCGTAGTTGTTCTGTTTATACAGTGGCCAATCAGTTGCCTATGGAAAGTCCATCAGCAAGAGGTGAGTGCAACTGTAATAAGGGTGTGTGTGCTGCAGTGAGATTAGCAAATGGATTTAGACCAAAATATTTAAGCCCAGAGAATTTTTGAGAGAGCCAAGATTTTGTGCTCACCTTTTGGTTGGCACCAGAAGGTTCCTGTTAAGCCTCTTGAGAGTTTCTGTTCAAAAGCTGAGGGGCTGTAACAGTGGAGAAACAGAGAGAAAAGGATGGTGACATGCATTGTGGCTGAGTCTTAACCCAAATTAGATGCTCCGTATCCCTCACAGGGAGGTAATTCTCCTTTGTTGGAGAATTCCAAAGTGCAAAAGATAATCTTATGATTATTGTCCATTATTTTATAATAATTATCTGTTACTTTTAGAGCTATTTCCTGTTTATGCTTGCATATGCATGTTAGGAAAATGGTTTCTCCATCTGTTCTTTTAAAGTGAGATTTTACAAATGAGTGTAAGCCTCCCAGTGACAGTTCAGTTCAATGATGACTAATGCATCTCTTCTGACATTTGTCTAGGAGATTTATTTTGTGAAAAGCCAAGACTATAAAGCATATGTGCATTTCAAATAGCCATGCTTGTGCATGAGTTAAATTATTCACCTGTCTTTCTCTCCAAGGGGTAACAAACTATGGGATTCCCTCCCCCTTAACTTGGAGGGAGGGGCGCAATTTTATTGTAATAAATATCCAAGCTTAATCTTTGGATTTCCAATACAGGTTAAGTCTTCCTTATCCAAAATGCTTGGAATATTTTGGATTTTATAATCTCTCTCTCTCTCTCTCTCTCTCTCTCTCTGGCTTTTCTTTGCAAACGAAGATTCAGGAAGGACTCATCCCGCGCTTTCTGCAAGCGCGCTGATGAGTAAAAAGGCCAATCCAAGATAAACAAGTCCGGTTGCAAAAAGCACAGCAGAAGGTCTCCTTGGGTGATGTTTTTGGGTTGTGATTCTTTCTGCGTTGTCGTTTCTCTTCAAGACTTGTTAGTCGTGAGTTCTCAAATAAGGCTGCAGCATTGTGGATAGTGCGTCTCCATGCCTCCCGATGTGAGGCCAAGGTGGACCACTGTTGGTGATCAATTTGGCCAAGCCTGAGATGTTGTTTCAGGGAGTCTTTGTATCGCTTTTTTGGAGCGCCCCTCTTACGCTGACCCGTGGCGAGTTCACTGTAGAGTAGTATTTTTGGGAGGCGATGGTCCTCCATCCTAGAAACGTGCCCTGCCCAGCGCAGCTGCGTTCTCTATATCATGGCCTCAATGCTGGTGATCCCTGCTTGCTCAAGGACAGCAACATTCGTCACATAGTCAGTCCAGTGTATATTTAGGATTGTGCGTAGACAGCGCTGATGAAAGCGCTCGAGGAGTCGTAGGTGGTGGCGATAGCTGACCCATGTTTCAGATCCATAAAGGAGGATAGACAGTACGATGCCTTTATACACACTGATTTTTGTGCTTTGCCTCAGATGTTTATTGCTCCAGACTCTTTTGTGAAGTCTTCCAAATGCACTATATGCCTTTGCTAATCTGTGATTGATCTCTTTGTCAATCTTGGCATCTGAGGAAATGATGCTTCCCAGGTAGGTGAACTGTTGAATGGACTTGAGTACAGATTTGCCGACGGCAATGTGGGGATGGTGGTGTTCGTCCTGTGGTGCAGGCTGGTAAAGAACTTCTGTTTTCTTCAGGTTGACTTCTAGCCCAAACAGCTCTGCAGCTGTTGCAAAGCAGGACGTTAGGCGCTGCAGAGCTGCTTCTGTGTGGGCAACAAGGGCAGCATCATCGGCGAAGAGCAGCTCACGGACTAGATAGTTTAGAGTCTTAGTGTGAGCCCTCAGACAGCTTAAGTTAAACAAGCTACCATCAGTACGGTAACATATATAGATGCCGTCGTCTTCTTCAAGCTCTGCCATAGCCCTTTGGAGCATTGTGCTAAAGAAGATTGTAAATAAAGTTGGTGCAAGAACACAACCTTGCTTCACTCTATTAGTTATTAGAAAGGGCTCTGAAAGAGCATCGACATATCTGACTTGACCACGCTGGCCCTCGTGTAGCAAGATAATCATTTTAAGGGATTTGGGGGGACATCCTAGTCTTTCCAGGATCTGCCACAGCCCTTTTCTACTTACAGTGTCGAAGGCTTTGGTGAGGTCGACAAATGTTACATAGAGACCCTTGTTCTGCTTCCTACATTTTTCATGCAGTTGTCTAAGGGCAAATACCATGTCTGTAGTACTCCTATTGGCTGTGAAGCCACATTGGCTTTCAGGGAGAAGTTTTTCTGCAATAGCAGGAACTAATCTGTTCAGGAGTATCCTTGCAAGGATTTTTCCAGCAATAGAGACCAGTGTTATGCCTTGATAGTTTGAGCAGTCGGATTTTGCTTCTTTTTTCTTGTACAGGGTGATGATGACTGCATCTCAGAGGTCTGATGGCCGTTCCCCTTTTTCCCAGCAATTTACAAGGAATTCGTGGAATTTTTCATGGAGTGCATGACCTCCGTGTTTCCAAACTTCAGGTGGAATTCCATCAATCCCAGCTGCCTTGTCGTTTTTCATCTGCTGTATGGCCTTAAGGGTCTCTTCCAAAGTGGGAGCTATGTCCAATTCATTTTTCATTGGTTTTTGTATCATATGTTGGATAGCTGAGCCTTGGACTACTCGGTTGGTGCTAAAGAGACTTTGAAAATGTTCAGCCCAACGATTCAGGATGGAGGCTTTATCAGTAATTAATGTTTGGCCATCTGTACTGTATAAGGAGCTTTGGACCTGATAAGTAGTTCCAAACACTGCTTTAAGAGCTTCATAAAATCCTCTAAGATCACCCAGGTCTGCACAGCATTGTGTCTTTTCTGCTATATTGATCCACCACTTCTTCTGCATGTCTCGGAGTTTTTGTTGTAGTTTACTACATGTGAGGCGGAAAGCTGCTTTTCTTACATGGCAGGTTGGCTGGGCGAGGTATGCCTGGTGAGCAGCTCTCTTCTTTGCCAACAGCTCCTGGATCTCTTGGTTGTTTTCATCAAACCAGTCTTGATTTTTCTTGTGGGAGAACCCGAGGGATTCTTCTGCAGACTGGAGGATACTGTTTTTGATATGTTGCCAAAGCACTGTAGGAGAAGGATCTGTAGGATGGTCTTCAAGTTTCGTTTGTAGATTTGCCTGGAAGTTGTCTCTCATGGTAGCTTGTTGAAGATTGTTGACTTGGAGTCTCTTCTTTAAGATGCCACCCCTCTTAGGTTTGAACTTAAGATGAAGATTTAGTTTACATCTGACGAGGCGATGATCTGTTTGGCATTCTGCACTGGGCATCACTCGGGTATGACGGACATCACGAATGTCTCTCTGACGGACTAGAACATAGTCAATGAGGTGCCAGTGTTTGGATCGGGGATGCATCCAGGTTGTCTTCAAGCTATCTTTCTGCTGAAAGATAGTGTTTGTAATAGTCAGCTGTTGTTCTGCACAGAACTCTAGCAGGAGGCGTCCGTTATCATTGCAATTTCCAACACCATGCTTGCCTAAGACACCTTTCTAGGCTTCGGAGTTCTTTCCTACTCTGGCATTGAAGTCACCAAGGATAATAATTTTATCTTCTACAGGGACTTTTTGTATGAGTTGGCGTAGGTCTGTGTAGAATTTGTCTTTCTCTGCAGGGTTGGCTTGCATAGTTGGGGCATATATACTAAAGAGAACAACATGTGGGAGGCGTAAGGAAATAATGCGATCAGAGTGTCCTGTTGGCAAGGTTTTGAGTTTGGAGGCAATGGAGTTTTTAATCATAAAGCCTACTCCTGAAAGATGTTTTTCGGTTTTGGGTTTGCCAGACCAGTAAAGTGTGTAGCCGGCACCATGTTCTTTAAGGCTGCCTTCCTCATGGAAGCGAACTCCACTAAGAGCAGCGATGTCAATATTAAGCCGTGATAGTTCATGGGCTATTAGGGCAGAATGACGCTCAGGCCGTCCACTATCTTCAGTCTTGCATGGTTCTGATGTTCCAGCATGCAAGTGTCGGTTTATTTACACCTTTGGAGGCCGGTGTGTGCCTTTGTTTCTTTGCCTTGGTTTGACTGCATCAGATGATTCCCATTGGCCGCGGCTAGCCAACCAGGTAGTTGGGGATGAGCTTTTGTTAGGCCACCTTTTCTAGGCCCCTCTCCATATGGAGCAAGCAGTGCTCTCCTTAAAAAAGGTTGCTTGGTTGTTCAGGATGCTGCCGAACAAGACTGTCATCTCCCAGGTCAGCCTCGAGCGACCAATGTCCTGAACCGCCTGCATGCAGGGTTGGGGCTGCGGCTTCCAGTGCATCTTTACACCTGCTGTTTCGTCCCTCGCCTGTCGCTACAGGGCTTTTTTGGAACTGGATTTGTCCCTCGAGCCTGTGCAATGGTTTTTTTCTGGTGGAGCGCAGCGTGCACAGAACTGGCCTCACCCTTTAAACCAGAGATTCATCTGCCGTGGCCTTGCAAGCATGGACATGGCAGCGAGGTCCTCGGGCCGTAGGTTTGATTAGAGTTTCCTTCTCTTAGATGGTTGACCTTACAGGGTTGGACGAGCACCATCTGCCCGGGTTTGGTATTAGAGGTTTCCTTCTCCTAGGACGGTTGCGACAAGGCTAGAGAGCCCATCCTGCCCTTTGACGCTCTTTGTCAGACCCTTCGGTTTTGACCTGTCTGGCATGGGAGACCCTACCAGTGGCTAATATGCCACCGCCAGCATAGCTCAAAACATCATTAGGGTATGCAAGCCTCTCTCCCATGACAAGGGGGTGTCAATGGAGAGGATTTTATAATACTTGCATATATATGGTGAGATATCTTGGAGATGGGATCCAAGTCTAAACATAAAATTAATTTATGTTTCATATACACCTTATATACACATAGCCTGAAGGTAATTATATACCAAACATTTTTAATAATTTTGTGCATGAAACAAAGTTAGTGTACACTGAACTATCAGAAACTTAAAGGTGTCACTGTCTCAGCCACCCATGTGGACAATTTGGGATTTTGATGGATTTTGGATTTCAGAATTCAGGATAAGGGAGACTCAACCTGTATTGTCATGAATTATTTTCTTCTGTATGTAATACTGTCTAAAAGCAAGTAATTAAATGTTAGATTAAGTTCTTTCAAGTATTAAAAGTATTAAAAGTTCTTCACATGGCACCTCCTTTGCACTTTCTCTTGAAGTGAAAACATTTTCTAAATGTTCCATTATCTCTTTTTCAAAAATTCTCCTTTGTATTTAGAAATGTGAGTCAGAACTTCCTTAATGTTTTTAATGGATAAGACACACATATTATTCTTGCACTGAAAGTTCAAAGAAATGTTCAAGATGCCCCCAGTGAAACATTGCCAAGAAGATACTGTACTGAAATTCTCATACTTGCTTTCATGAATAGACATACTGGATATACGGTACTTTAGTTCATTGTTGAATCAAGGCCTCTCTGAAGTGTAGCTTGCTCTCATTAGAGACACACACACACACCCTACACACATATACACACTTCAGGCTAATATACTTATTAGTTACATCCACTGATTTCACAACTTCCTTACGTGCTCCTGAACTGTTTTCTTCCAAATTATTTTCAGTGTAACCTTTGACGAAGGGTAAACAATGAATGTTTACAAAAAAAAAAAAAAAGAAAGAAAGAAAGAAAGAAAGAACACATGATAGAATTTTTCATCGTTCCAATCAGGTAGAATTGATTTGACAGGTCTTCCTAGGAAAGGCCAAGAAACCATGGATTGATATTTCCAAAACGTTAAGGTTGGAGGCTTCTGTTCATTCTGGGATCTCCTCCCTCCATCAGTGATACAGCACATGCTTTTTGCATAGGAGAAGCCTTGTATTCCACACCTGGCATCTCCAGATAAAACCTTGAGGCACAATGGAGAGCTGTTGCCCCTGTCTATATATTTTCCCCACTTGGATTGAAAAGGACACTTATTAACTTTACAAGTGTGGTCTAGTGTTGCAAATGGCACTTCTTTACTTTCAGATTATTTTTGTTTTTGTTTATGTTATTACACATTTGATGTAATGTCAGTGGTGTAGCTGTAGTTTATTAGCTGTAGTTTTATTACATACAAAGGTGAAATTTGCAAGGCATTGTATCCATTTTAATTGGCAGACCTTGAAAACTGTTTCAACCTCATATGTACACTTGGGAGAAATTACTTGTGGAGGGCACCCACTAGTCAAAAACCCCGAGTGTTTTGTTGGCTCCTACAGTGCCACTTATCCAAGGGTTTCTAGTATGTTCCAACTGTAACAACAGTTGCATAGCAACAAATATTTGCTAAAATCTTCAAGGGAAAATTGGGGGGGGGGAGATACTGTTATACATGGAATAATATTTCTGATACTTTTTTAAAAACTTGGGTTCAATATATCTAAAATGAGATGTACAATATTTATTTACTTTTCATAGAATCATGGGGTTGGAAGAGACTACAAGGGCCATCCAGTCCAACCCCCTGCCAACCTGCAAAGAAGGCCTCATACCCTGAGGCAGTTCATTCCACTGCCAAACAGCTCTTACTGTCAGGAAGTTCTTCCTAATGTTTAGGTGGGATCTCTTTTCCTGTAGTTTGAGTCCATTGCTACATGTCCTAGTCTCTGGAGTCACAGAAAACAAGCTTGCTCCATTCTCAGTATTGACATCCCTTCAAATATTTAAACATGGCTATCATGTCCCCTCTTAACCATCTCTTCTCCAGGCCAAATATACCAACTCCCTTAGCTGCTCCTCATAGGGCATGGCTTCCACACCTCCCACCATTCTGGATGTGTTCCAGCTTCACAATATCCTTCCTGAATTGTGGTGCTCAGAACTGGACACAGTATTCCAGTTCAGGTCTGACTAAAGCAGAACAGAGTGGTGCACATGCTTGTAACCTCTCATCTAGATTTCTGCAATGCGCTCTACATGGGGCTACCCTCATGCTTGGTCCGGAAACTTCAGTTGGTACAAAATATGGCAGCCAGAGTGGTCTCGGGAACATCTTTGAGAGACCATATAACTCCAGTATTAAAATCTCTCCACTGGCTGCCTATCAGTTTCCGGGCCCTGTATAAGGTGTTGGTTGTTACCTTTAAAGCCCTAAATGGCTTGGGTCCAACTTATCTTCGGAACCGCCTCCTCCCATACGATCCTCCCCGTGCACTCCGGTCCTCTGGGAGGAATTTGCTTGAGCCACAAAAATCTAGGCTGTCTGCAACCTCCCAGAGGGCCTTTTTGGTAATCGTCCCCAAATTGTGGAATGGCCTGCCGAATGAGATCCATCAGAAGATGAGCCTGAGTAGCTTAAAAAAAGCACTAAAGACGGATCTCTTTCGGCAGGCCTTTCCTGATTAGTTCCTGGCCTCAGGGGCTCCTGGCTCTTTTTAGTCTGCTGGCTATTTATTATTTATTATTTTAATGTGATTTTGTATCAGTTGTTTTAATATATTTGGTTTAATATCTTTTTATGGGGGAGGGTGGGGGTGGGAGGTGTTTGGGGATTTTAAATTGTATTGGTATTTTAATTTTTGTAAGCCACCCCGATTGTTTTAACAGAGGGGCAGGATAAAAATAAATATTATTATTGTTATTGTTATTGTTATTGTTATTACTATTACTTCCCTTGATCTAGACACTATACTCCTATTGATGCAGCCTAGAATTGAATTGGCCTTTTTAATTGCCGTGTCACACTGCTGACTCATGTTCAGTTTGTGGTTCACTAAGAAGCCTAGATCCCTTTTGTATGTACTGTCATCAAGCCAGGTGTCACCTAATCTATATCTGTGATTTTCATTTTTACTGCTAAAGTGTTGTATCCTACATTTCTCCCTGTTGAAATTCAATTTGTTAGTTTTGGCCCAGCTTTTTAATCTGTTAAGGTCATTTTAAATTTAGATCCCATCCTCTAGGGTATTAGCTACCCCTCCTAATTTGGTGTCATCTGCAAACTTGATAAGCGTACCCTCTATTCCCTCATCCAAGTCATTGATAAAGATGTTGGATAACACTGAGCCCAGGACAGAACCCTGTAGCACCCCACTGGTCACTTCTCTCCTTAATTATTGCCCACTTTTGTTCCATATAAAACCAAAAGCAGCTTATATCATATGTTAAATAATATAGCTAAAGCAGTCTGAAATGAAAAATTTAAAAAAGTTTTAAACCACAATCCATGTAAAAACATTAATTTAGAACAGGTAAAAGCACACTAAAACCGCTTACGCATTAAGAGCCAGCATACCCATTGCACTACCTGAACCAGTTGAAAGCTGAAGGACTGTTTAATTAATAATGTCTTTGCCAGTCAGCAGTCTAGCTGCAGTGTTTTGGACCAGCTGAAGTTTCTGAACAGTTTCCAAAGGCAGCCCCATGTAGAGCATGTTACAATAACCCAAACAGGATGTAATCAAGGCATGTGTTACTGTAGCCAGATCTGACATCTCAAGG
This sequence comes from Gambelia wislizenii, assembly GCA_030847615.1. Classification (NCBI taxonomy): domain Eukaryota; kingdom Metazoa; phylum Chordata; class Lepidosauria; order Squamata; family Crotaphytidae; genus Gambelia; species Gambelia wislizenii. Next base: position 46,506,082 of record JAUMIR010000003.1, on the reverse strand, counting down.
ACCATGCATAGCTGGTGCACTAGTTTTGATTGTGCAAACATACTCCTGGCCACCACTGAAACCAGGTCTTCCAGGCTCAGGGTTGAGTCCAAGACTATGTCCAAGCTACAAACCTGAGATGTCTGGAGAAGTGTAATCCTTTCCAGCACAGGGTGAATTCCTATTCCCTAATCTGCCTTCTGACTGACTGGGAACATTTCTGTTTTGTCTGGATTAAGCTTCAAATTTTTTTTTTGTCCTCATCTAGTCCATTATTGACAACAGACACTGGTTTAGTACTGAAACAGCTTCCTTGGAGTTAGCTAAAATGGAGATATAGAGTGGGGCATCACCAGAGTACTGATGGCATGGAGCTCCAAATCTCTGGACAGCCTCTCTCAGCAGTTCCATGTATGTGTTAAACAGTATGAGGGGATTGTACTGAACCCTGAGGAACACCACAGACCAGACTAATTGCTAGGGTATTGAATAGAAGTTCCCTAGCACTACCTTTTGTGTGTGCTCCTCTAAGCAGGACAGAAGCCACTGTGAAACAGCTACTCCAATTTTCACTTCAGTAAGGCAGCCCAGAAGGATACCATGGTCAATGGTATCAAAAGCCACTGAGGTGTTGAGCAGAAGCAACAGGGACACACTCACCCTGTCCAGTTCCCGCTGCAGGTCATCCACCAAGGAGACCAAAGCCATCTCTGTCCCATAACCAGGCCTGGAACCAGATTGAAATGGATCTAGATAATCTGTTTCATCCAGGAAGCTCTGGAGCTAGGATATGTTTGCAGATGAAACTGTTCCTTCTTCTGATTCAAAAGTTGTTTTCATAATACCTTGATATCTGAATCCATCCTGTGATATCATAAAGTTACTCATAGAAACACCTCCCTTTTGCTGACAGCTAGAAGCTCTAATTATCTGAAAATTCTGGATGGTCTAATGAAAAATGTTACAGAATTTATACAGATTTTACATATATTTAGTTCTGTGATTGGTAACAGTGATAGCACTTTCATGACCTACATGCTATTGTGGTGGATTGCACTTTACAGCCAGGATTCAAAGAACTGCTTACATCACACTGAAAATTTGGGCATGACTGATGGAATGTTGACTTGTTTCTTTGAATTGACACATGTGTACACTCACATAATGTTTGTATACTTTTGAAAGCTTTTCAGCAGACATTATGGCAGCAACTAAGATGCTGTTCAAAAAAACACAGCAAAGATTCTTTAACCATGCAGCTAATCATGTGATCTTGTTTTGTTTTTTGAAATGCAGGGACAATTTCTATGAGCAACAACTGAAAGTGTTGTACCATACTAGTGAATGGATTCAATCTTGTTAAGCAGTACAGAGTAGTATAATGTGGCACACAGTACATCAAGGAGCTGCAGCAAAAGCACACAATAGTTTTGTCAGGTGCTGTCTAATTGTAACAGCCATCCTTTCTTACCACTGGTTATGTTAACTAGGGCTGGTAAGACTTGTAGTCCATCATCATCTGGAGGGCCACAGTTGTCTGTCCCTGATTTACAGTGTTAGAAAAGTAAATGATGAGTTACAACAGATGAAGTGACAATGCATCTTCAGAAGCTGCACTGACATTTAGCTAATTATATGCATTGATTTGAAAGTGTGGCTGTGTTTCCCACCCCTATTCACTGTAGTACTATTACCACCAATGCTACTAACAGTTACAAGCTGTACCCAGTAACAGTACAGACAGTAACCACTATGAAGCAATGACAGTAGATCCAGATGTAGCCATTCCCTGACTATACCTACTGAAACCAGTAAGATGTAAGTTAGTCATGAATAAGTCCTATTGATTTCAGTCTTCTCTAACTATAGCAATGTCTGGCTCTGACAGATCTTAATAGAAACACTTTCAGATAATCTATATCAAAAATATAGCTAGCAGCTAAAGCTGATCTAAAGCTAGATATTATTCTGATATGTGTGTGGAATTTACATTAGGGGGAAAGAAAATCCCATGGTTCAGAAGTGGAACTTTTTTTTAAAAAAAAAATGTTACCAGGAGGTGTTGCAACATGTGGATTTCTTTCCAGGACTGAAATCTGCCATGAGACCTGATACACACTACAAAGACATACATGCCCTTTGAAGGGGGAGTACCTGCAAAACAAAAATGACTGAAATGAAGAGAGGACATGGACACATAGATATTCCCTGCCTCCCCACCCTACCCCACATGTTGACACTCCTGGCTGTTCTACAGTCTAGCAGAGCCTACTGAACACAAAGTAATCCTTCTTATACCATTGGAAAGCTGCTAACATTTGGCCATGATGTTGACAAAAATTCTAGTATGCATCTGCCTGGTGGTAGGAGGCCCTGTCAGGAAGCCTGTCTGAACTAGTCCTCACTTAGCCTAAGTCCAGCCAGGTTCCTGACATGCCTAGTAGGTATCAGGGTTTGTTGGGAGGGGCTCTGGAATGTGAGTGCCTCAAAGCTCCCAGGCCTGGAGAGGGCACAGCTTATCTCCAAGGTCACACGTTTGCTGAGGGCTTGGGAATGAAGGGGAGGGGGATGCTGATGAGTGGGGTTGAGTCAAGCCTCTGATTTTAAACCCTACATTTTCTTTCTGTGAAGCAGTTCTGCCAATAATTCTAGACCTGTTCACTTCTTTACCTCTGCAATAAAACGCTTTGATTAGTGAATGTTGTCTGAGTGAATTGAAGTTCTGACTGGATCCTTACAGGCCCCATGCTCTACAGAGGGCAACTAGGATGTGAAAGGAAGTACACTATTTGTAGGGGTCCTAGAAACATATAGTACCTACTCTTGGAAACAGGATGTTAATAAAGGTCAGTTTGGGAAAACTGGCCATTCTGAAGTTTTGGAGATCAACTTCAGCCAGCATGGTAATTGGTAAAGGTTTATGGGATTTGTAGTCTGAAATATCTAGAAGGGCAAATGTTCCCACTGTTTGTATAAGCAGACCTGGATCTGATCCAGCAGGATTGCATTTAGGAAAGAGAGAGTTTCAGCATTACAAGTTATGAGCCTCTTGGGTTGTCAAGTATCTTCTAAGACACCATAAATACCAATGTATAGTGACTATTTGTCTTCAAAGCATTTACTTTCTTCTGGTGCCCACAGGAAAAAAGGTACAAATCTTCTGTGAGCCAACTGTGGTTTTCCTTCTCTCTAATTCCCTATATTCTGCCAGTCTAAATGTTTCTGCTGTGAAATATTCTAGTCTATGTTTCTGGAAGCCTGCCAGTTCTAAGGGCAGGCAATACAGCATTTTCTTGTGCAAAATTTTGTCACTCTGTCTCCTACTGAGTTTAAATCCCTATCAAAGGCCTCCCTGATTAATATTGCATTGGGTTGATAGTTGATATTCTGTGTAAGATCAGGACTTTTTCTAGGCAAATAGGAGCTTTGATTCACTTTCTTGAACAGTATTACAAAGTTACACAGTTCATGATACAGTGACTTTTCAAATTTATTCTTTTAGTCTAGTTAAGATAATGTATCTATTTAAAAATCCTATCGTTTATCTTGGTTTAAGGTGTGTGTGTGTGTGTGTGTGTGTGTGCTGGGGGGACCTGTGGAGCTCCAGATATGATTGTACTTCAACTCCCATCAACCCAAGCTAGTGATCAGGGGCAGTAGGAGATGTAGACCAGCTACATCTGGGGAGCCAGAGGTTTCATTGGTTTAAGGGAAAAATTAAGCAGTTCAAATTTTACTTTGAATGCCAGATTTAAAGGAAAATGTTAATCAGTGGCACTGGAAACAAAGGACACCCTTTTTTATTTTCTTGGGACTATTTTCGTTCTGGTATAAAAGGGAAAATACTAAATTCATTTGAATAATTTATTTGCTTTGAAACCCCACTTTTCTTTCCACATTAAGATTCAAAAATGCATAGCAAGGAAAGGCAATAACAAGACGCAAATTATTGATAAAATCCAGCCCAGAAATATCCAACATAAACCATCAGAAGAAGAACATGAGCAATAGACAACATGTAGCTAAACTTGCCTCCATTAGGTATGAAAAAATATTCAAAAAATGGTCAAAAACATGTTTTTTGAGTGTTGGAAAACCCTGACAAGATGAATCCTGGAGTCATGAGCATCTTTGCAGTTCCAGGTGTATTCAGCACAAAATTCGCACATGGTTGTTTTTCATAGAAAACAGCATTTTCTGTACAGGAGAAAGCATTTTCTGCATGGAAAATAATATTTTAAAGGAGAAATATTAATTCATGAGCAGAAAATGCTGTAATGCCAAAATAAAGGGCCAGGTGGACTTCCCTGAGAGAATTATTTCATAATGTCTGGGTCACAACTAGGAAGATCCTGCCCAGCTTATTTCCCGGCAGTGCCTCAACCAATAAGGTTGGAGTGAAACCTCTGTTGTTTATTGGAGTGCACAGAATGGAATGTATGGGCCTTTCTTTCCAATCTATCCTCTTTCCAAAGACATCTTCTCCTTTGCCAAGGAAATGCATGTACTAGCAGCAACACTTCAGCATCATCCTTGTTTTTGCTGAGCTGGGAATGCATATTGCTTAATTGGATCATTCCCACTGATCAGTTGCTTTTTTAAAAATTAAATTTTAAGTTATGAAAATGCAGGTATAGTATAGTTGTTGGCTCAATTTATGATGACTCTAAGAACATGAAATCTCCAAGACACACAGTTTTTAATAGCCTTGCTCAGGTCTTCCAAACTGGCTTTGTTGATTGAGTCAATCCATCTGTGACATGGCCTTCCTTTTTGTCTATTGCCATCTACTTCAACAAGAATTATGTCCTTTCCTAATTGTGTCCTCTCATCATATGTCCAAAGTACAAAAGCCTCAGTTTACTCTTTTTAGCTTCAAGTGAGAGTTCCTCAAGCTCTTGGAGCAATTTATTGGTTTTTTTGCCATTTGACCCATTTACTGTATTTGTCTTTTTTAGCAGTCCATGGTATCCATAGAGCTGTCCTCCAGCACCACATTTCAAATTAATTGATTTCATCCTGTCTATGTTCTTCACTTTCAGACATAGAAATTGGAAATACTATGGCATGAATTATCCTGAATTTGATACTCAATGATAGAACTTTACAACGATCTTACCTAGTTCCTCCATAGCTGCCTGTCCATGTCTTAGCCTTCTTCTGATTTCTTATCTACAGCCTCCATTTTAGTTAATGACTGAGTCAAGGTATACACAACATTGAGCAGTATGTTGTTGTTGTTGTTGTTGTTGTTGTGTGCCTTCAAGTCATTTCCAGCTTATGGCAGCCCTAAGGTGAACCTATCACAGGATTTTCTTGGCTAAAATTGTTTAGAGGAGGTTGCCATTGCTGAAAAAATGTAACTTGCCCAACGACACTGAGCAGATTTTCATGGTTGAGCAGGGATTTGAACCCTGGCCTCCAGAGTCATAGTCTAACTCTCAAACCAATATGCTATGCTGTCTCCCTATATTGAGCAATGCTGATATTTAATATAAACATCATTTTATATTATCTTCTGTAATTTTTCTGTGGTCATTTTTTTCTGTTTTGTTTTCTTAATATCCTGTGTAATCCTGCTTTAATGCTTGCTTTGCACCCTCTCTTGGATGCACACCCTAATACAGTGAAAAGGTAAGTGTGTCAGAGAGGCTGAGGGTAATACTATCAAGAGACTAGACTATTCTTGAATGCTCAAAATGGAGTAGGGCTGGTAAATCTCTTTCTCCAAGTCCCAACAAATGTCAAGAACAATGAGGCAGTTTTTCATAGAATCACAGAATTATAGAGTTGGAAGAGACCACAAGGGCCATCCAGTCCAACCCCCTGCCACGCAGGAAATCACGATAAAAGCATCCCTGACAGATGCAAGGAAAGAGACCCTACCACACTCGAGGGAGTGTGTTCCACTGCCGAACAGCTCTTACTGTCAGAAAGTTCCTCCTAATGTTGAAGTGGAATCTCTGCTCCTGGAGCTTGCATCCATTGTTCCCTGTTCTAGTCTCCAGAGCAGCAGAAAACAAGCTTGCTCCATCCTCAATGTGACACCCCTTCAAATACTTAAACAGGGCTATCATATCACCCCTTAACCATCTTTTTTTCCAGGCTAAACATACCCAGCTCCCTAAGTTTTTCCTCATGAGGCATGGTTTCCAGAAGTTTCACCATTTTAGCCGCCCTCCTCTGGACATGCTTCAATTTGTCAATATCCTTTTTGAATTGCGGTGCCCAGAACTGGACACAGTATTCTAAGTGAAGCCTGACCAAGGCAGAATAGAGTGGCACTATTACTTCCCTTGATCGAGACACTATACTTCTATTGATGCAGCCCAAAATTGAATTGGCCTTTTTAGCTGGTGCATCACACTGTTGATCCATGTTCAACTTGTGGTCTACTAGGACTCCTAGATCCCTTTCGCATGTAGTCTCATTCAGCCAGGTTTCATCTTGTAGCTTTGAGACATTTGGAAATTCCCCTCCCCAATGGAAAACTGAACAGCTTTTCTATGAAAGCTGTGCAGCTCCTCCTGAGAACTGCACAGTGTACTCTGAAAACGGTGCAGCTTTCAATATAGAAAGGACTAATTTCAGGCAGTAAACAGCAATGTTACACAACCACATGGTTTTGTTGTGCAACATTGCTGATTTTGTGCAACATTTTTGCTGTACAACATTGCTGTTGTTTTAAATAGAAAACAGCGATGTTTCATAACAAAAATGTTGCATAAAATCAACAACGTTGGACTACAAAACCATGTGTGGCTGCAACTTCACTAGACCTAAGTTTCTTTTCCTGCTGCATAACATTTGGCATGCACAACTTTCAAACCAGCAAAGGCTGCAGCCATGCCGTAGAACACTTCACCACATTCTTTGTATAGGGGTATAGTGTGCAATTTGGTTTTGCATTTTCTACTTTCCCCGAGGCTATAGTGAAAAACAGTGTAAGCAGATAAGGCTCCCTGCCCCCTTAGGAAGCTGTGCATAGTAAAAAAAAATAAAAAAAATAAAAAATAAACTATGAGTATAGGTTTTGACTCCAAAGCTGTGCAATTTCTCAAACTCTTGTGCAGTTCTTAGAAAATGCACAGTTTATGTTGTTTGGGGGATAAAAATAAAGTGATGTGCCATTTTTCTTCTCACATAAATAAGTTCCTCAAGGGGTTAGGAACTCCAAATTCAATTGCAGCTGGGAAAATAACAAATTTCTGTTCCATCCCTAAAACAGAGACACCAGACTAGGATGCATCCATCCAGATGAGGGAGCAATGACTACATCAGCAGAAAACTGATAATTCCAAAAATGAGGGTGGCAGAGAAGCTTCAGAGGGGAAGCTATTGGACAGCAGCAGTAGTGAAAGGTAATGCTAATGGAAGAATTTCTTAGAGATAATGGCAGTAGTACCTTAGCTAATTCTTGTTAGTACCACTCAGAGAAGGAACTGAAAAACCACTTCTGGTATACCCTATGTTGAGACAGTCCATAATCAATTTATAGTATACACAGATGTACTGCAATGAATTTGCTCAAAACATAGCTGAGTCCAAATATTTAATTGATTGGTGTTTATTTAAACAATTTGATTCAAAATAAATTATTATTGTGTTTCTGTTTATTTTAGATTAGCCAGATAAATATGTTTTGATGTGTATTTGACCTCTGGCTGAATGGCTTTTACTTTAATGCTGCTGTGAAACACCTGAGGAAGGATCTCTTAGACCCCAGTGTCCAGCCAAAAGGAAGATTGGGTTTTGCATTTGCAAGATATGACAACAACATAGTATGCTTAAGTTATAAATGTTGAAAAGCTAGGAGAAGACCTTTAAATTAAAGGCTCTTGTAAGTACTTTGCAGAAATAATTGACTGTGATAACAGTGGCTACCCAGCAAAAATGTTGACTATGTGCCAGATCCACACTACACCAATAATCCAGTTTGAAACAGGATTATTTACCATGGCTTCTTCCTACTGAATCCTAGGAGTTGTAGTTTTACAAGGTCTTTAGCCTTCTCTGCCGAAGAGTGCTGGTCCCTCACCAAACTACAGATCTCAGGATCCCACAGGAAGGAGTCATGGCAAATAATCCAGTTTCAAATTGGATTATTGGCGTAGTGTGGATTTGTTCAATTGCCTTTGTATGAGGAGGTATAATTTTGTTTGTAAAGTTTAAAAGGGAGGCAAGTACCAGGGGAAAAACATGAATGAAGACACTATACAGAGAATTTTAGAAGATGTGGGCAGTGGTGTGCCCACCAATATTTTTGGAGACTCATAATCCATCACCATTGCCTATGCTAATGAGGGCTCCTGAGAATTGTCAGAGGGTCACTATTGTCCATCCTTTCCATGCAGCCTGGATGGAAAACTTTTGACTCTCCAGTTGTTCTGGCCAACCGTGAGTGGCTCATGACTTAAAAAGGGGAGACTTTCCCCCACCATTTCTTGGTGAAATGGCCTCTGTGCTCTGGCCATGAGCCACTATTTTCTACAATTCCAGCAACCTCATCCAGCATGGTCAATGGTAAGATATTACTTGAGCTGTGTGAAACACTCCTAGTAAGCCCTGTCTGTCTGAGGTTTATTCTTGTGGATTATTCCAGTTTGTTCTGCAACATATATTAGGCTGAGAGAGAATGATTGCACTAAGGCTGCAATCTAACCTGAGGAGGACTTGGGTGAGTGGGTATTCAAACCTAGATCTTCACAGTCCAAGGCCTTTTTTATCCACTACATACAGGATGTTTTGAATTCTCTCGTTTCCCTAGAACAATAAATCTGACCACATCTGCATTTTTGATCACTGGAATGTGTTTATGATAGCTTGTCTTAGCTATGAAATCGTAACAAACTCTTTTCTGCTGAAAATTATTTATCCACACGAAGTTTAAAAACTAAATGGAAGGTTTAGACAAAGATGGAGGTAGCAAGCAAACTAGATTTATTTTTTGCAGTCATGTGTAATCTGCAAGTCTCTTTAGCAATTCTTCTGAGTGGAAAGGATTATATAGTGTTTGTGCTCCAAACTGTAATGTAGTGCTTCATTTCTCCCATAATTTCTGAAGCTGGAAACCAAAATAATGTTCTTTTCCCCCTCATCCTTAGCATATGGCTTGATCTTGCAAAGACTATTTCATGGTCTGCTAGATCCTAATGGAGGTTGCAGGTAATGAGATAACATTTATTTATAAAGAAAATGCATTTACTATCAGTATCTGAAACATATAAGGAGCAACACTTTTCTTTTGTCACTATGTAGCACATCTTCAGAGGTGCTACATACGATTAAAAGAACTAGAGACAAATTGCAAGGTTGTCTGTTGCTATAAAGGAACCTCTTGCCGCTGCAGCATAGTCTGAGGGGCAGACAAAGATTGCCAGGCTCTGAGAAGGACACAAGATATTCTGTATTTCCCCAAACAAGACATTAGCTGACTTTCCACAACCTGGTGCCTTTCAGATGTTTTGGACTATAAAACCCATAATCCATCATCCCCTGCTAGCAATGACCAATGTGGATGGGTGCTGTACAGCTGGTACATCTGAAAGGTGGGGGAAGGTCATGTTAGGCTATAATCAAGCTAGAAACACATTAGAGGGAGGGAGGAATGGGCGTGGCATATAAAAATCTGTTCCGCATCCATTACACAAACAGGCAGACATATAGGGCAGATAAGGGATGGCAAGTATGTTACCGAATGAGTGTTACTTGATACCCATCACAGGGGCTATGGCTTTGACTGGCCTCTTGAAATGAACAACTTTTTCGTCTGTGGCTGATGCCCTACAGTAAAACATGAGCTAACTTTTAGGCCTTGCTTGATGGCATGTAAAGGAGTTTATTTAGAGGGTGATGCTCCAGCTTCCATGAAGAGCACCATTTCTCTTTTAGAGTCGGTAAGACTTGTACTTGATATTGTGAACTTATCACTCTGATGTTCTGGGTGCAGAGACAAATTGTTACCATCCCTTTGGGTAACATCCCTATTCCTCATAGGCCTGGGTTTTCAATTGTTATTTTAACTTTTATATGTTTTATATTATATGTTTTAAATTAGCTTGATTTTAATTGTTTTTAATTTTTAATTATTGTATTTTTAATTGTATTTTATATGTTGTGAGCCTGCTTGGGTCCCATTCTGGGAGAAAGGTGGCATATAAATAAAATAAAATAAATAAATAATGGAGAATCAACTGGACATTAACTGTCTGGTCATCACTCTGTATTCAGCTGTGATAGAGAAGCAAAGGAGCAGTTTTTCCTTGTGCTCTGTGGAAGAGGCTGGAAGGAGCTGGTTAGCAAGGTTAGAAGGCTGACTAGAACCTTCAAAGTCTCCTTGAACCTGGTGAGGATTTATTTTTCTAGAAAGGCAAAATCATACAATTTTAGAGTTGAAAGAGACTGCAAGGGCCATCTTGTCTTACCCCATATCTTATCACTCTGATGGGTGTGTTCAAGAAAAATGGCAATGGGAATCAAGGTTTATGGAGGAAAAAAACCAATTCTAAGCTGAACTCTTCCTATGGCAGAAGGATCAGTGTGGCTGTGGAAAATGGCACCAGTATGATGAACGTGGAAAGGAGCCTGTCAGATCCTGCACAACTGCACAACATGGCACTCACAAGGTAGAAGTTGTTCTTGGAACTACGGGCTAGGGTTGTGAAGTCAGGTTACACCCATCAGAGCTGTAGGCTTTGAATAACTGTGACCTGATAAAGATCCTGGGAGACATGGCAGTTAGCTGTCCTTGCCATTCTCCCACACCATTGTATAGAGAGGCGTTAGAACTACTTCTAAACTGATCTTGGGTGATGCATATGTGCCATGTTCCTTTTATAAAGTTGTGTCCTATTTAACCCCATTTATTGGTGTCTCTTTCTTCCTCCCACATCAATGCCTTATTTGTGAGCTTCCCACAACAGGGATTTCTGACTGATATTGTAAACAATTTTAGTATTGGAGGAATGAACAAGCATGAACCTTGGTTTTGCATACTTCTTGCACCTCTTAGTTAAAAAGAACCAGGATCAAACTAAGGTTTCAAAGCCTGTTATGTTATTTGACTGTAGTTCTAGTAGAGCACATTCCAATATTTGGACTGCAGGAAGCTGCAGTTTGTGCAAAGCTATGATTAGAAATAATCAGCTTCTACACATCATGAAGAAGGATGGAAGGAGCAGAGCTTGGAAGTTTTTTTTTTTTTTAAAATAAGACCTTACCTGTCCTGCTTTAAAAACATAATTAATTACTTATTATTTAAAGAAAGACTTTCCATAACAAATAACTTTTTTGTTTTTTGTTTTACTAAAAATATACTTGAAATAGACAAATGGCCAAAAGTGACCCCAATATTTGTTTCACTTAAAAGGTAATGATATTACTGGCTTCCAAAACAACATCATTATGCCCTTGTCATCTCTGCCTCAGAAAAGCAAGAAATTCCAGGTAATGGTTTCCAGGAAGCAACACAAAAGACTGAGGCTTGTTCTTGCTTGTTATTATCAGAATTCAATATACTGTAGATTGTGGCTGTGGCTGGACACAGGGCCTTCCTGATGCTCAAAATAGATAGATATCAGGGCATGATATTGATTGCTTTGTTTGAAAATCCCACTGAAATTAGATAAAATTAGTTTTTCAGTTGCCAACATGTAAACATCTCAGGTTTTACCTTACATATTCTATCCTACCTAGAACGCAGAATTTTACAGTGGTGAGATTTAGGGAGTTTAATATGACTACTACTTATTCCAAACAAACCTGCCCTACATTAATCCTGAATGCGTTTTCTTGACTGTTCAGATCCGTAGCCAAGAGGCTGATGAAGCTATATGACATAAAACATTTCACTGCACATGTTAAGGTAACCATTTCTAGAATATTGAACAATAAGAACAATAAGGCCTTTGTGTGGTATTTCTGGAGAGCTCTGGAAGTGACCTTGAGATCAGACTGTGTTAGTAATATTTCTGACTAAGAATTGTGCAGTAGACTTTTTGCCTTGATCTGTATAGTAAATTGCTTCTGCAATGTGGGTTATGGTTCAATTCAGCATCTAAATGTCCAGTGGGATTCCTAAACAGAGCAACCAATATCATGCCCAGATATCTGCTATGAGTATCTGGAAGGCCCCATGAACAAAGAGACAGAAGTGTCAAGAAGTTGTGTTACCCTATGTTTGTCTGACCTCGGCCAAAATAAAGCCTGATACTCCACCTGAAGCAAATGTATCACCCTGATTTCCTCCTAATTTCTCCCTGTGGTGGCTCAAAAGTACTGAGTGAAAAGTTCACAGTCTTTTTTGCACATAGCCACCCAGATCCTTTCACTTAGGTTTAAGTGGAACATCACTGGAGACCTTGGCTTACACACTCATGAACTGGGATTTATTCCGCTGTCCTCAACCACAACATTTTATGGAAATAACAGGAGGTTAGTTTGATATAAATTGTCACTTTTTCACATTAGGTGCTATCAACCATGTGAGTTAATCCTACAGTTTTTAAATTAGAAGCAAGATGTGGTGTACAGCACAGTATTTTGGAAATGTCACTGAATGTGTAAGAGCAAGTGAGAGAGAGTGAGTGAATTTTTGTGTGTATTAAATGCCAGGAATTCTCTTGTCAGCTCTGCTTAGCTTCCATTCAGCAAACATTGTTAACTGGGGGTGAATTCAAACAACCATTTACAAATGTATGCTGCTTTCTTATGTATCCAGCTATTGGTGAATGTACAGAATCTTAGGTAGACTTTTTTTTTTTTTTGCAAACACCTTCTACTCGAACCTTAACAGGAGATGCCAGGGACTAAACCTTCATCTGTCTGCATGCAAAGTGTGTTCATTCTGTGAGCTATGCTTCCTACCTCAAACTGTGGAGATTTTCACACGGGGCCAAAATGTCCCGTTACTGCCCCGCTACCTCCTCTCTCGTTCCTGCCACGGAATAACATAAATCTTTCGCACACTCACCTTAATTCCGCAGCAGGAACGGGTTCCCCCTCCCCTTGCTGGCCGGCCGTAAATGCAGCCGTCGTAAGGCTGCTTTTACGACCGGCCATCTGAAACGTTATCACGTTATCACGTGATAACGCCGGACAGTAAATTTAAAAAATAAAACTCCCCCAAACATAAAATCAGTTCACCAAGCACAAAAGCACTCTTTAAATCACATAATCAAAACAGGGAGGGTAAAATAAAGGGTGCCACTTACCTCGATGTCCAGATCGTACCAGGAAGTGCTCGGAACGGACCTCCCCTCCATGGCTGTCATTTCGGAACAGGAACGGGGCTCCTGTTCGCACACCTGTGATTCCGTGATAGTGACGGAACGGGAGGTCTATTCACGATGAAAAATCGTGATTACATTGTTCTGGAACAGTCACGGGAGTAGGACAGATGAAGGACAGAACGGGGTCAACGTCGTCCGAAAGGGAAAACCTTTCCCGACCCTGTTCTGTTCCTGCCACGGGATATATAGCCCGTGTGAAAATCTCCTGTGTCTTTCTTGTTTCTTGGAGTTAAACTTTAATTAAATAGCTTGTGGGGAGGGAAGGATAAATTGGGATATAAAATAAATGGGATGTCGTAAGTTGACTTTGATGGGTTGTGACGTAGAAGTGATTATTTAACTTAAGCCAGTGATTTTTATGGGAGTGCAGGAATTTCAGTCACACAAATGGTAGAACTCAACCACATGCGATATGAAGACAAGAGTAAAGTGACCATGAGTCCAAACAGAGTGCAGCAGATTTTAGAGGATCAACAAATTATTTAATATATCATTATTATTATTTTCTCCCCCCCCCCTTTCCTTTCCTTTCCTTTCCTTTCCTTTCCTTTCCTTTCTTTCTTTTTCTGCCAGGGAAAAGGAAAGGTACTTGTTGGCTTTTCTCTCTCAGGTGACAAAAACAGTTGCTAGTTTGGGGTATTATATGCATTTTATTTTGGAAAGATGCCTTTTGCTGCTCCACCACTGGCAACAAAATGTCCTGGAATAGCTTTGCCAATATCACATCTTCCAACTCTCCTTATTTGGCAGAGACATTCCCATATAATCCTCTATTGCACCATCTTTTCAGCTGCTTTTAAAATGTCCCTGTTTTTCTCTCCTCCCACTTTATCCTTTCATCCTTGCTTTACTTCACTTTCTGCAAACTGAGTTCCATGTGCAAAAGCAGTTTGTATTTGGTTAACTCGGGAGGGGGAGAGGAGGGACAGAATATTGCTTTTCCAACTGCTGCAGCCTGACACTCCACCTGATGCAAAGATATCTAGGTTGTGTGTTCTTCCTCATTAATACACTGAGGTCCAAGTGCAAAAATACTTTGTACTCAATTAACTCAGGAGGGCAGGAGAGAAGGGGAAAAAAAATCTTGCCTTTCCCAGTAGGTTCAGGCTAAAGCAAACTGCTGCAGCCTCTCCTTGTTGTGTGTTCTTCCTCAGTAATAACTTTCACCATTTTGACCACACTCTGGACTTTTTTGGATGGAAGAAAAGTAACGCTAGCAGCGTCGCCAGGTTGCGACGCTGCAGCGCAAGAGGGCGTCCGTTTCGGACGATGCTCCTCCCAGCGGTACTGTTGCAGTACCGCTGGGACATTTGAACGTGATATTTTTCTTTTCCCAGCGTCATATTTTACTCGCGAAAGGAAAAATATCACGCTCAAATGTCCCAGCGGTACTGCAACAGTACCGCTGGGAGGAGCATCGTCCGAAATGGACGCCTTCTTGCGCTACAGCGTTGCAACCTGGCGACGCTGCTAGCGTTACTTTTCTTCCATCCAAAAAAGTCCTCTGATGTTGCTTGGTCACATGTGCCATGATTTTCATCTGTGAAATGTTGGGTTCTGTATGTTTATGGATTTATGGCTTCGGACATGATTATTACATTATAAAAATAAACAATTGTATGTATAAGTTGGAGTGCCTTACACATTTCTCTCCATTAAATATCAAGTTATTTGGGTATGAAGAAGAAAATTCTCAAGACAGTATAAGAGCTATTTAATCTTCAGTCCAGTGTACACATGAGAGAAAGTCCCACTGAATTCATCAGGACTTATTTCTTAGCAGACATGCATAGGATTTTCAGTCCCCCCACCCAGCCTAGGAAGAAACATTCTGAGCACACAAACCACTGTGATCATGTTGACACAGCAGCTGCTGTCTGTCCTATCTTCTGTTCAGTTTATTGCTTGCTGATTGGCTATGATCAATTGGTATTTCCTCAGTGGAAGTTAGTGAAAAGAAAATATTTTTTTTTTCTGAACAGTCAGTTAACCTGCAGGATTGGATTTAGACTGGAACAAATGCTTTCTCAGGGACTGGAGGAGGGAGAAGGTAGAAGAGAAAGCAGTTTAAATTTGGTGTCAGACAATTTGCAGGTGTTGAGATGGCTCCATGGGCGTCCAGTAGAAATTAGGACAGAAAAGAGATCAGATTAAAAATAAAAGCATGACTCAGCAGATATTTCATGGATATCTATATCTATTTTATTTATTTTATATCTTGCCTTTTTTTCCTTAACCAGAACTTGGTTAAGAACTGGGACTCATTGCATTAAAACAAATGGAAGATAGATGAAAGCATACATTGTTGATAAAATGCAATTAAACTATTTTTAACTTTCAAAGCAGTTTAAAAACATTAATTAAACATTAAAAAAATTTAAAAAAACTATTGGAGAAGCAATACAGCACACTGTCAAATGTTCTTGCTTAAAAACTGTTGCTTGCTGAAATCCTATTGAATTTTTTTTAAAAAGCCTGCCTTTTATCAGAAAGAAAGGGAGGAGCCACTTCAGCCTCCCTGGGGAGGGAGGGAGTTTCAAATCCTAGGAGCAGCCACTGAGAAGAGAAAAGATGAATTGGTAATATCATAGAACAGTGTTGAAGGGAGTTTTATAGGCCATCTGTTTCCCACTGCCTGTCCAGTAGAGGAAGTTCCAAACTAGAATGTCTCCAAAAGACATCTGTCCTGCCTCTACTTGAAGATTTCTATTCAAGGAGAGCTCTTAAGTCATTGATTCCCTTACCAAAAACTGTTTACCACCTAGTGTTCCCTGAAGCCCTAGGGTCCTACAAGATATTTCTTGTATTGAAAACAAAAATGAAAACATTTTTTGAGCTGTAGATACAATCATTTTTAATGTGGGGGTTCCCTGAGACTTCAAAATTATTTGAAGGGTTCCTCCAGGGTGAAAAGGTTGAGAAAGGAGTTTCTCTCCAATGCTTTCAACTTTTTAAAAGTTAAGTTTGTTTGCTTTTAGTTTATCTTTTATGCTTTGATTTCCCCCCGCCCCCTGTATACCTCTCTCTCTCTGGCTTTTCTTCGCAAACAAAGATTCAGGAAGGACTCATCCCGCGCTTTTTGCAAGCACACTGTATACTACCACACTGTTATTTGTGTAGAAATGCTATCACCACCACCATCAAAATAATACTGTAATATTTTCCTAATTTTTGTCACAGGCTGCCTTCCTCTAACTGCAGGCCTATACACATCTCATCCATTTATGTTTACATTTAACTGTGGCAGGTTGGGAGAGGGGAGGTTTTCTGTGCCTGGATCCCACAGACTGCCAACCCCCCCCCAATTTTTTTTTAAATCAAACTGTCTGGAAGTTGACTTCTTGTTTTGAAAACTGGGTATTTATTTATTAATTTTCTTAAACAGGACAGATTAAAAGCTGTTAAAACCACTTAAAAACCACTCACACAAGCAAATTTGGGTGATATCAATCATGCCCTCAAAGTTTTAGCAAACAGCCATGTTTTTAGTTGGCATCAGAATGACAGAAGAGCCCTCAATTTACCCTTCAGGGGGAGAGTACTGCATAACTGGGATGCCACAGCAAAGCAGGGTATTTTTTTCCCCATGGGAAACAGGGCAGGGTCACCCTTGTTTGTTGGTGGTGCTATGTGTGTTCAAGTCATTTCCAACTGATGGTGTTTTCTTGGCAAGGATTATTCAAAGGAGCTTTGTCATTGCCCAGGTTCATCCAGTGGGTTTCCACGACTGAGCAATGATTTGAATTCTGGTGTCCAGGAGTCCCAGTCCTCAAATCACTACCCGCTCTGGTTCTCATACTGCATCCTATTTAAAAGGAGAGATAATTCAGCCACCCACCCCACCCCACACACAGAGAGAAAAGGAACAATTTGGTTTGGGGGTGGTTGAAAGCTCCAGAAACAGCCATGGGCTGAAATAAGCTATGGACAAAGGGGGGAAACAGGAGGAGAAGGAGAGAAAATTGAGACATTTTAAAAGCAGCTGAAAAGTGGGGCAACAGAGGACTGTCCTCTGAATCAGGACTGTTCCTGCCAAGTCAGGACAGTTGGAGGATATGCATGTGTTTGTTTAATATCCCAACTTTATTCCAATGCAGGGCCCAAGGCAGTTTAGAATATAAATTAAAGCAAAGTATAGTTCGATGCTATTAGAAATTTAAAAGATGGAAAAGCACCTGGCCCAGATGGATTCACTTCTGATTTCTACAACTGATGGAAGACCAAATACTGCTACTATTTAAAAGGACTTTAGATGCCATTAACAAAGGTCTATATCCAAGATCATGGGAAGAGGCGAACATTATATTAATTCCCAAAGAAAATAAAGAGCTGTTGGAAGCTAAGAAGTACTGTTTTATATCTTTACTTAATGTAGACTACAATTTTTTTGTGGTGATTTTGGCAAATAGGTTGAAAAAAGTCCTGAAAGATTGGATTAGTGAAGATCAAAGAGGGTTTCTCCCAGGAAGATACATGAAGGATAACATCAGACACGTTCTAAATCTAATGGATTATCATGAAAACCACAAGGACAAAAAATTGGCTCTAATATTTCTTTATATAGAAAAGGCCTTTGATAATGTAAAGTGGAGTACAGTTCTAGAAATTCTGAATAGGATTAATGCTGGTCAAATATTCATAAATTGGATTGAAGCAATATACCATAAGCAGTGTGCAAAGATAATAATAAATGGAGGTAAAATAGAGGAAATACAGATCTTGAAAGGCATCGGGCAAGGTTGTCCTCTGTCTCCGCTTTTATTTCTGCTGGTTAAAAATAAACCAAGAAGAAAGAATTAAAGGAATCAAAATTTAAAAAGCATAGATTCAAACTTAAGATGTATGCAGATGATTTGGTAATATCATTGGGAGACCCACAAGAAGAAATTATACCTTAATGGGAATATTAAAGGACTTTGCGGTACTGACAGGGCTGAAAATAAAGAAAGAAAAAACTATGATTCTTTCAAAAAATCTGTCAAAAAGGATGAAATTTACATAAGTGAGAAAACAGGATTCAAAATAGCAAAGTTGGTGAAGTATCTGGACATCAACCTGACAAATAACAATTCGGATCTCCTCGAGAACAACTATAAAAAACCATGGATGCAAGTCAAAAAAGATTTGACTTATTAGCAACACTTGAATCTTTCGTTCTTAGGAAAGATCAGTGCTATCAAAATGAATATCCTGCCTAGATTAATATTTCTTTTTCAAATGATTCCGATAATCCAATCACAAAAAATCTTTAAGGATTGGCAATCAGATCTATCTAAAGTTATCTGGTCTGGAAAAAAAACCTAGAATCAAAATAAAAACGCTGCAGGATGCCAAAGAAAGAGGAGGCCTAAGTTTGCCAAACCCAAGATTATATCACGAAGCCTCTTGCCTGACATGGATTCGAGAATGGACAACTTTGGAAAATGATAAGCTGTTGGCAATTGAAGGGGATGGTAATTGATACAGATGGCACACGTATCTCTTCTATAATAAGGATACAGTTAATGAAGAGTTTTATAATAACTGTATTAGAAATTCACTAATTAGAAGTTGGAAAAAGATTAAAAGCAGATTATTTCCTCAGATATCCATGTGGGTTTCACCACATGAGGCCTTAATCAACAAGGAAGGAATTCCATCACACCAATGGTTAAGGTATAATGATATACTAACAATAAAGGATGGACAACACTCAATGAAATCATAGGAAGAGATGAAAAATGATAATTTGGAATGCCACTGGTACTTATTTAGGCAGTTGAAAGAGAGATATAAACTGGACTGCAGACTAACAGGAATTACAGTGAAAAAATCAGAGTGGGAGGTTATTTCCGAAGCAGGAAATAAGAATATGATATCCAAATTCTACAATTTGCTGCTAAAATGGGAGACAAAGGAAGAAGTTGTTGAGTCAAATATGATAGTTTGGGTCCAAAACAATGGACATACAATAAAATTGGAAAGTTGGAAAAAAATTATGGACAATACAGATGAAAAGAACTTTAAACCAAAACATAAGAGAGAACATATACAAAATGTGTTTCCATTGGTACCTTTCACCACATAAACTGTCAATGATGTATAAAGGAACTAAAGATTCATGTTGGAAATGTGGAGAAAAAAATGGGACATTCTATCATTTATGGTGGAACCGTAAAGAAACTGTCAAATACTGGAAATAAATTAAGCAAACTATGGAAGAAATTCTGCATACTGATATCCTGTGGAAACCTGAATTATTTTTATTAGGCCTGATAGAGGAGACAGCAGAAAAAGAACACGGGAAGCTGATTTTTTTATATGATAGTGACGGCAAGAATAACATTCGCCAAAATGTGGAAAAACAAGGACTGCCTCACAATAGATCAGTGGCTTGGAAAGCTATATGAAACTATGCATATGGTCCAATTGACCATGAAGCTTAAAGGGAAAACTATAGAAACATATTTAAAAGTTTGGACTTTTGTATCGAATTACTTCGCCAATAGATGGGGCAGTATTGCAAAATTATAGCATATTTGAGTAATAGAGTTGAAAAAGAGGAGAAACAAGTTACCGTAGTTAAAGTCAATAGCTAGTAAAACCCAAGATATAAAGTTAGTAAATTACCAATAAAGGAAACTGTCATTGATGTGTAGGATTAGGATGTCAATTTATGAAGAGATATTAATCAGGAAGTTAGAATGGAAGCCTGTATGAACAGAAAATGGTAATATCAATGTCAGAATATAATTTCTGGTGGTAGATAATATATGTATAGAGAGTGTAAGACAGATGGGTATACCGTAATACAAGACTTAAGAGCAGATTAGACATTTAATTATATGAAATAATAATAATAATAATAATAATAATAATAATAAATGAAAAATAGGATAAATATAAGAGCTAATATTATATGCTAGAAATTTGGATTCTCTTGGAATGTTCTGGAAACATTTTTTCCTTTTTCTTTTTGTAAAATATGCACTGATAAAATGTGATTATCCTGATATATTTTTATATGTACTGCTTTAAAAACAAACAAACAAACAAATTATAGCTAAAAACCAATTATTTGTAATACTGAAAATGATATATGAAAATGTTATATAGTTGGCCCTCTGTATCCATGGATTTGGCATCATGGATCCACCACCCACAGCCTGAAAATATATATATTTAAAAAAAAAAATCCAAGAAGCAAACCTTGATTTTGCCATTTAATATAAGGGCCACCATTTTACTATACCATTGTATATAATGGGACTTGAGCGTCCACAGATTTTGGTATCCATAGCAGGTGGGGTGTACTGGAATTAAACCTCAGCAGACACAAAGGGCTCACTGTATTAAAAAACATTAACCAATCTAAGTACACTTAGAACATAATAAAAAGAGTGGACATTAAAAGCCCATTTTGCAACTGCTGTTAGTAGCCAAAAGTTCATCTGAACGAAAAAGGTATTTGCCAATCAGAGAAAAGTTAGTAGTGGAGAGGCCAACATACGGTAACTTCTTGTAGAAGAAGTGAGTTCCACAGCTTAAGGAGCAGCCACTGTGAAGGACCTCTTTTGTGTTCTTAGCAAATGTACCTGTGAGAGGAGTGAGACTGAGAGAAAACCTTCCCCTGAAGACCTTAAAATCTAAGAGATTAAGGAGATTTTCACACGCCGAAAATATTCCCTCCAGAAACCGGGACAGAAATATTTCTGTCCCGGAAGCAGCGCCGCGGTTCGCACGCTCACCTTCCTCTTCCGTTTTTCCGTCGTCCTCGCTTTGGGTTTTTTCCTCTCTCTTCCGGAATATTTTATTAACGGCAAACTCCCGTTAGTAAAATATTCCAGAAGAGGGAGGGAAAAACCCAAATCGAGGACGACGGAAAAACGGAAGAGGGAGGTGAGCGTGCGAACCGCGGCGCTGCTTCCGGGACAGAAATATTTCTGTCCCGGTTTCTGGAGGGAATATTTTCGGCGTGTGAAAATCTCCACAGTCCTTTAGAAGATAGGAACAGATGAATGGAAAAGGCCCTTTCCTGGTAACTGGTGTTTTTGCTCAAATTTCCCCTCCATCTACTTGTTTCCTTCATGGAACTCAACAAAATATTTGTTTGAAACTCTGCAAGGAGGAAGGCCAGACAGGAAGTGAGATAACAAAAGGAAAGCATAAAATAACCCCCCTCTCTCCTCTGCATTACATCTGTCCTTGGCTAAAAAGAAAAAAAAAAGTAGCCTTCCGAGCTTGCTTTTCATTTTAAAAAACTATTAAGGCATTACAAGGTACATCTGCTTGTAGCATCTTAGTTTGCAAACATGCTTTTATTGCTTGCAGTGCTGCAGAGTCAACAGTTAATTTATTCTGCTTCATATATCAGCAGTCAAATTGCTGGCTATGTTTAGATGCTAAAACTTTTATTGCCAGCACTGTTTGGCAATCAGCTCCAGCCTTCATTTAATATTTTGTATATCTTTTTCTCAAAGCATAATTCATAAGGCCTAATATAATTCTCCCTACAATTCAGAACAAAGGCTACAGTTTGTTTTGAGATACTTTATTATCAAATAGTGTCAAGCATCTAACTACAGGCATTCACTGTATACTACTGACCACTTATTTTATTTTATTTACCAGTTAAGTTTATATTGTACCATTTCCCTAATGAGCTCAAAGTGGCATACATATGATTGTGCTCCTCCCTATTTTATTTTCAAAGCACTCATCTAAGATAGGTCAGGATGAAAGAGTCCATGTAGCTCAAGGTCAGCCAGTGAGTATTCTGGCTAAGTGAGGCATTGAGCCTGGAGCTCCGCAATCCCTTGTCAAACAGCCTAATCATTACACTCCATTGGATCTGTTTGATGTCTCCAAATTATAGTAATAATTGATAATCAAAAGGCAAGGTGAAATGTAATGGGTGATCTTGTGATCTGGTCCCATAGAAGATACAAATTGCACAACATCCCACTATCTTGTGATGGACTTATTCCCCTTGAAATTGGATGTGAAAGCTTAAGTGGGCATGTGCGTCTCCCTATTATGGAAAGCACATTTCTGTAGTTTAATCTGTGGATGTCCTCTGTGAAACTTCGACTGCTGGTTCAGTACTTGGAATTGCTATTGTTTGGACTACAACTGTCCAAATCCCCTTCCTGTTATTGACAGTTGTCATGGAAGTCATTGTCCAAAACAGCTGCCTATTCTATCTCAGAGCTGGACTGGGACTGGACTGGACTGAATATTATTTTTGGCTTTAATGTAATTATTCCAAAAATCTGCAGCATCTGAGTCTCTATGGGAAGAGGGGGGCTTTATGAACAAACTGAATCTGGGTTGCTAAATTTCTACCGATGCTTATTAGTCAAGATGGCAATATAGTCCCTTCCTTGTCAGAAGCAATGCACCTCTCAATAGCAGGACTTGGAGAACATAAGCAAGAAAGTGCTCTTGTACTCATGTGTTGCTGTGGACTCTCATAGATCAAAGAGGGGAAACTGTAATCTCCAGTTATGTAGGAACAAGAATCATTGAGTTGGAAGAGGGCCATCTACTCCAACCGTCTGCCATGCAGGAACACACAATCAAAACACTCCTGACAGATGGCCATCCAGCCTCTGTTTAAAAACCTCCAAAGAAGGAGACTCCACCATACTATGAGGCAGTGCATTCCACTGTCAGCAATTACTGTCAAAAAGTTCTTCCGAATGATTAGGTGGAATCTCTTTTCCTGTAGTTTGAGTCCATTGTTCTGTGTCCTAGTCTCTGGAGCAGTAGAAAACAAACTTGCTACATTCACAATATGACATCTCTTCAAATATTTAAACATGGCTATCATATCACCTCTTAACCTTCTCTTCTCTAAGCTAAACACACCCATAACTCCTGCTCCCATCATCCTTTACCACTCATCAGGCTGGCGACTGGATTTCAGCAACATCTGGAGAGCCCCAGTTTCACCAACCATGGGCATCTGGCTGGCCTCCAAGCAAATCAAATGGTAGACTAGATAGGTCTTAGTGCTGATATAGCAGTGCTTTTCGTATTCTTATGTTATTCAGTGATATAGATGAAGCCATAGCAGCAGCAGAAATAGGTGGCAGCCATATGGGTAATGTTAAGAGTGGGTCGGGAAAATGTGTCCATCCTCTGAGTGTACTGAAAATACTAGATATAATACTGATTACATGGTGACTTAACTCTGGCTTTTCCCTTTTTATGTGATGCTTCCTGAAAATACAGCTCCCTCTTCCCACTGTTTCCAGAGCTTGAGAGTACCTGCTCTTTTAAAAAGACCTTGAATTTAAAGATAAAACAAAACAAAAAATGCTTTAAGGAAGCAAGGATTCTGTGAGTTGCTGAGTTCATCTGTGGCATACCACCTGATTGCCCTCCAATTATAGAAAAGAAGCTCATCTCCTGTGATTGAGTTTAGAGTTGACTACATTTGATTGCTTTCCCCCAAGTGTTCAGAGAACATTTCAGAAATCTGATGATTTATGCTTAAGCTGTGTTAGGGGAACAAGCCTATGAAATAGGAGATGAATCTGTGTAGGACATCCTGAGGCTTAATTCATTAGCAGACATGGTGTATAATTAATCATTAGCCAAGGTTATGCTGAAAAGCTAGGTAGAGGGACTTTGGTGGTTTTGACTGCCCTCTTGCCAGATCTAAAGTGTAGTGGAGAATGAGTGAAAGGTGGGCTGAATCTTGAAGAGAGTAAATAAGCCTGCCTGTACTTGCATAATCATCAACCTGCAGGAAGAAAAAGCACATGCCTGTGGTTTTCTAATAAAAGCCTGCATAATATGAAAGTTGAGATTAATTAACTTGATAAAGACTTTCAAAGGACCCTGCTTAGAATTTGAGCTTTCAGAACCAAAGTCAAAGGCACACATTAGCTAGGACTCCTGGGTTTATTTTTTTAAAGCTTTTATTAGTTTTAAATGGACTGGAGGAATTGTCCTTGAGGTATTGATTAGGCAAAGCAGAAAGTACATATAATTAATAGACAGTAAACATAAGCCCTCCAATAATCCAATGTCTGTTCTACCAACAAAAATCTAAAATGCTTTTTTTTTTTTTTTACATTCTGCATAATAAAAACCAGGGAGGAGATTTTTCATACACGTAAAGATAAATGTGTGTTTTTACTCTTTTTGGCTAAGGGACTAGGATTTGTGGACAAAATGAAGAAGTTGTCATCTTGTCCTTTATATCTTTGTATAAATGTATTCACAAAGTGGATATGTGCTCTGTATCCTGATACAGTTTGGGAGGAGAAACAATATTCAGCATATACTTACTAAACAGTATACATTTTCAAAAACCTGTGAATTGTTCCCTTTTGGAATTACACTTCTGGAAACCCATTTTCAATAAAGCAACTGCATGAAAAGTTCTTAGTGGATTGGAACCTTTATGTGTTGAACAGGGACTTGAAAAGTTGAGGTTCTGCTTCCACTGAGCCGCTGTGAAACTCACAGGTGATCTTGGATTAGTTATTGACTCACCCTGATGGTTGTTGTGAGGATAAAATTGGGAGGAACGGAGGTATGTACATCACTTGAGCTCATTGGAAGAAAGATGGGGTATGAATGTTACTAATCAATACATTTATGCTCCAAGTGCTGATTGTCACAATGGCTGAGATCAAAAAGGCCACTCATAGCTCCATTCCTCTTACTCAAATTCCTTTATCCTATTAAACCTAAGTAAGGCCTAAGAAACATGTAAAAAATTGCTGTCTAAAAACCAGGAGCGGTCTTAATGTCCAGTGATGTGGAGCTTGACTACACAGGGGTAAAAGTCTGATCGAGAATCACACTTCTTTGGCCCAGAGCTGCACTGGAGCCCCCCCCCCATGGTATTTGGACCACTCTGGTCCAGATTTAAGTGCCACACTGACCTGGCCAAAAAGTCAGAATCTCCCCACCGCATTTTTACCCCCTGCTGTAGGTCCACCACTATTGCCTAGCCAGGCACTTCTTCTCAAAGAATTTCATGTATTATAATCTTTAACAAGGCAGACTCTCAGTGTGTAGCTGATCGATTTGAAGATCAGAGGGAACAACTCTGCTTGGAGCGGTTACTCCCTTTGACCTCAGAATGAGCAGGCATGCTCCAAGAAGGCAAACCCGTAGCCTATGGCCAATCATTCTGAGGGTCAGAGGGAGCGACTCCACCTAGAGAAGTTTGCACCATTGAAGTAAGCTCCTCAGCTTACATAGGGGAAAAGTGGAAAGAGGAGAGAGAAACTGGGACATCTTAAAAACAGCAGAACAAATTGGACAACAGAGGATTAATCAAGACTGTCCCTACCAAATCAGGAGAATTGGAGGGTATGCAAGACAGTGTCTTCTACTCTCACAGTGTCTACTACCCTCACAGCATATATGGTTCTGTCCTTCAAAAAGAAAGGAGGAATTGGTAGGGCTCTGTGGTCTTCACTTTGCCAAAAACAAAGATTACTGGCTGTGTCAATTTCTCCCTTGTCCCTTTTTTTACTTTGTTCCACAACACTTTAGGAACCTTCTGCTCATAAAGGTAGTTTCCAACAACACTACTGTGGTCTACTACCTGAACAAGCAGGGCAGCACGAAGTCAGACCTCCTCCTGCATCTCACACTAGCCTTGTGGGATTGATACCATCCTCGGCTGATATCAATCTCTGCAATTTATCTTCCAGGACAGGAAGAAAGTCCTGGCAGGCTCCTTAAGTACAACTAATGTCTACAGCCATGAATGGAAATTGCTTCCTGATGTCTGGAAAAGCAGCTCAAAATGCCACCAGGATAAACAAGGGCTGGGAAAGCAGCCAAGCCCCAGTGATAGTTAATTAGGGAGAGCCAGATAGAGTTCAGAACAAGCAACGTTCTGTTTCTTGGAGAAGCAGCAATACAGGCAAGAAGGCACACAGAGAAGAGTCCAGAATACAGCCCAAAGGTCAAGGCTTACAGAAGGCAGCGTTGTCCAGAAGTTGGTCCATGGGTCAGCAGGTTCAGGCAACAGGGTGATCAGGAACAGTCCAAGGTCAAGGCACAAGTCAAGGCAGCAAGGATTCAGGCACTAAAGTCAGCAGGAAGCTTTCTCCAAGGAGATCAGTTGATCTCTGACAAAGCCTCCATTGCCTCTTCCAGCCTATATAAAGCAATTAAGGCTTTGCCAGGTGTTTCTTAATGAGCAGGTTCTTCTCGCTGCTGGGTATGCAGTGGTGAAGGTAAGTCCTTTTCTTCTTCTTCTTTCTTATCTGATTGGGAAGGACTCTGTTGGAACTGATGCCAACCCACTCAGACCAGGCTCTTCTTCTGCTCGAGCCTCCAGGTTGGCAGGGTTCCCTGTAGCACAGGTGTAGATAAACCTGTACCAGGGTCCCTAGGGCTGGTTTCTGCCATGTCCTCCTCCTCTTCTGACTCTACAGCCTCATCAGGCTCACGGGGCATGATGCCTGAATTGCTTTGCGGCATTTTCAGACAGTAGGACACATCAACCATAATTCTGTTTGGCTCATCCCAAAACAAGCAGCACCCAGTCTTCTGTCCCAGAACACATAGAAGAGGATGATCATTGGGAGATATGTTTCTCTTCCACTGGGGAAGTCCCGTTGTATACGCTTTTCCTCCTTTTCTCCTCATAACAAGGGTGGTGGCCAAGATTAGACAGGGCAGTGCAAGGTACACCCTGGTCAACCCAAGGTGGCTGAGACAACCTTCTCTGCCTGTATCTCAGGATATTCTTCCAGATCCCACTTCATCCCACCTCCTCACCATGCATGGTGGCACAGTGAGGCAACCAGACCTCAGAACTCTCAGATTGATGGTATGGAAGGTCTTCCTGAGAGCTCTTTCCCTGACCCACTCACGTAGATCCTTGAGGCTGCACATAGGCCTTTGACCTGGCATGTGAATGCCTACAAGTGGGATAGGTTTCTCACCTTTTTTGTTGTCTCATGGCATCTTCCTTGCTAATGTTTAAGTTTCTCAGACTTTCTGCTGTCTCTAGTAGATAAGGGTCTTTTCTCAGCAATCTCATAGAACTTGCAGAACAGGAATGCCCCTGTTTCCAGCATCTTCTGTTTAAGAGATTTCTGAAAGGTTACAAGAATCTATATTCACTATTGTCTTTCCCTACTCTCCCTTGGAGTTTCGAATTGGTGTTTTCCCAACTATATAAGAAACCCTTTGAACTCTTGGATTTGTGTGATCTGAGACTCTTTACCTGGAAGGTAGCCTTTTTAGTATCCATTACGTCTGCTAGGAGGTCAGGGGAGTTATTTGCTCTCAGAACTGACTCTCCATACCTCCATTTTCATAAGGATAAGGTGGTCCTTTCCCCTAACATTTCATTCCTGCCCAAAGTAATTTCTGCCTTCCATGTTAACCATGACATTGTTCTACCTACCTTGCTGCCAAACCCTGTTTCAGAGTTGGCATGTACCCTCCATTCTCCAGATGTCAGATGGGTGCTTGCATTTGTTTTGCTAAGTGGGTTTTGGCCACTATTCAGCTTGCTTTTCACCTTGCAGGCAGATAGCTTCTTACTCCTGTATGTAGTCATTTGACCAGATCAGCGGCTGGCTCAACTGCTTTTCCCAGACGTGTTCCACTACCTGAACTTTGCAAGGTGGCTATCTGGTCTCAGCCCTTGACCTTTATCCAACATTACAGACTGGCTGCAAGGGCAAGAACTGAGGCCGCTTTTGGGAGAGCTTTTTCCTGTGTCTCCTGACTTTCTCCCCTCCATGGTGAGTTGCTTGCTAGTCTCCCATTTGTGTGAGTCACAGAGACCACAACGAAGAATAGGTTGCTTACCTGTAACTGTGGTTCTTTGAGTCATCTGTAAACTCACACAATCCTTCCCTTCCTACCCCCATGGTCTCCTGCTCTTCTTAGCTCTTTGGCTGCTTCTTTGGTGGCCAGGGAACTGAGCAACTGAGCAGGTCATGCACACTGAGGGGCGGGGCTACTGCCAAAATGCTCATTTTCCAGCTCTAGATGGTTTCAAACAATGCACTGTGCTGGCACAGATAACCCAATTTATGTGAATTCACAGATGACCGCTCAAAGTACCACAGTTGCAGGTAAGCAATGTGTTCTTTCCCCACAAAATGCATTGTACACAATATGAAGATTTCTGAAGCAAGATGTGTTCTAATATATACACAGTCTCAGCAAGTACCAAATAGGTATTTCAGTATGGAAGTGACTTCATTGAACTTCTGCCAATTCCTCACCCAGAAGCACTTCATGTAATAACTTTTAATATGTTCAAAACATAACCTGCAGCCTAATTTATCAGTGGACATCTGTGTGAGGTGAAACTACTAATTGATTCCTATTAATCTTCCTGTCCATGGATCCCATTTCAACAAAACAATGGACAGCCATGTTTTTGCAAGAGTTTTCCCAGGAGGCTATCTCAGTGGCTATGTTCATAGAAGATATGTAGCAAAGTGAAGAATGAGATATAGGAAGATATACAAGACTCCAGCAGCAGCAAAAATCAAATAAAGCTAAGAAAAAGAAATACAATTTGACACACTTGTTCATGGGGTAAGTAATTTAAGATTTGGGACCTCAGGAATTTTTAAAAGTAATATAGACACAAATGTCACTCCCTGAGAGTCATTGCAAATCACTGTCATGCTCTCATGCTCTTTCATATTCCTGGCTACATCTTTCTCAGTGTTACCAGGTCCATCTGCATACAGTTCTTCATCAACAAAATGAAGATAGTAGTCAAGTCAGGAGAACAATATAAGAAATTCATCTCAGATTTATTATCCATATGGGAATATCTGCATGTTTTCTAATATGCCCTAAGCTCCAATAAGTCTGCTTTCATTGAGCTTTGGAAATAATTCTTTTGCATTTTTGACTGGGTACACATATGGCAAGCTTTGCTTCTACTGTTAGGAACATATTAGACACCCTGTGAACACAAATATCTAATTCTCTCATTATTACTAAACCCAACAAAATGCCTACAAGGTGACTCCACAATTTTTTTTTCAGGTAGTGAATATTTTAATGCACAAAAAGTATGGTTGTATGGCATCAACTAGTCACTTCATAGCCTTCCACTTCTCCAGTTGACACCTCACTTATCTGCTTGCAGTTGTTGTTTTTGTTTTTTTCTATTTCTATCCAAAAATGTGATACTTCTGGAGAATTTGAAACAGAACTTGGTACTTTGTGGACTGCAACAAAATGGCAAGTGGCCATACTAGCTGGGGAATTCTGAAAGTTGCAGGGGGGGGGGTTGTTTTGTTTTGCTTTTTCCAGGCTCACTCTGATCCAAAAACATATCTGTAGAAAAATATAGCCACCCTTCTTCTTTGAGCCTGTTGCCTTCTGTGGGGGTTGTTTTAGTATAAGTGCTGGCATTCAACCTGTAAATCTAGTACAGCTGTCTTTTTCTTATTTTATTAATCTTTTTTTAAACTGGATTGTTTTTCTCTAAGCATCACAATCTAATATTTCTTTCATGAAAATGCTTAATAGTGCTGCATTTCACCTGTTCTATTATAATTTTTGTGATACTTTTCTTTATGACTTTCCTATGTGTAACAGATTACAGGGGCACTGTATAACATATAGAAGTCCCTGGGTGTTACAAGTGAACAGTTTATTGAGGTAATATTGTAGATTATCCAAAGGATTATTAAACACTTTTATCCTACAAGAATTGGAGCACATAGCACAACTACCACATGGAATGTGTCCAACACAACATGCAGATTTACAGACTGAACAGGGTCATGGATTGATGACAGCATGTTAGTAAGAGTGTTCCAATGTGTAGGAGTGCACTCTGTGTGCCCTTTCTTTCATATTCCTTCAACCCCATTTTGGGGAATTCAGTTTGTTTCCTGTTGATGATGTTCTACTTCATGTTGCTCCCTAATTTTATTTTCAAATTTGTTACATTCTGCATGGGCACTGTGCAGTGGGCTCACCCCGTGCATCACCATGTGCTCATTCTGCTCTCATATCATCTTATTCATGCTGGTGGCTGCTACGTTTATCTACTGAAATACATCTGCAGCTTTGAGCTCATTGTGATACTATCCAGAAATTTGTATAGGAATTTCTTGTTCACCCTCTCCTGAACATTCTCTAGAGATAAAATGTCTGTCTTTGAAAAAGCTGTATCTCTTGGGTGGAGGGGTGTATTTTTGTTGTTGTTGCTTGTGGTGGTTTAAATATACTATTGTAAATGGTGCTTGGTGTGTGTATGGTATTTCTCTTTTGAACTGTACCATTTGCAGAACTGTACGTTAACTACATCAACACACATATTTTCTAAGGCTGCTGCCACATTGCAGAAATAATGCAGTTTGACACTGCTTTAATTCCCATGGCTCTATACTGGAATTCTGGGATCTATAGTTTGTGAGATAGTTAACTTTCTTTGTGAGAGATCTCTGGCGCCACAACAAACTACAAATCCCAGGATTCCATAGAATGGAGCAATGATGGTTAAAGTTGTGTCAACTTTCTGCAGTGTGTCAGCAGCCTAAGGACAGTATCAGATGAGCATCTAAAAGCACTGTAATTCTGCAAATGAGGATAACAGAAGCATTGTGGCATTATTACGCTTACTATCGCACATTGCTGTAATTGTGCAAAAGAACCGGCATGGAATTTAAGAATGGGAGTTTACTTCCATGATTTAGCATGGACAAGATTTCAGCGGTTCACATGAGAAGACGCGAGCATGCTTAAAATTCCAAAAACAGCTTAATTAACAAAATAAATGAACATACAAGCACTGAAACAAACCTAAAAACATGGAAACTAAATGGGATAGTTCATAAATAGAGCATTCTGTGCTTCGTTTTTCCATTCTCACCTGGAAGCTTTCTCGCTGAGGACTGCCCATTCATGGTGTAAGCTTTTGAATATAACGGGACATGGTTTCGCATACCAGCAACACCACGAAAGCAGCGATATTGAAGATCTATTGATGGCTTATCCCATCAATTAGAAGCAACACCTTTTTTGAGGCTGGAACACAGTAACCACATGAAAATGATGATGTCATGCGATAGCGGGGCCGATTCACACTACCATGACATTTTAATAGTGCGATTTTTGCTGTGTCTGATAATGTCCTAGGTGTCAAAAAAAGCGTTCTGCTCCCAGAAAGCCATATAGGATGGTGGTCCAATCATACCCTACACCCATTGTTCACGCCTTTTGGGGCCATGCAAAACCTTGTTAAGACTCTTGTTGAAGAGAACATAAACAGTACAAAAGCACTACTGTGTGAGACTGTTCTCTTGTCTGAATAAATTGTTGCACACATTTTAACAAGTTGGATTCAGATATGACCATATGAGCTTTAAATCAATGGGAGTAATTTAAGTGCCATAGATTTCACTGGATCAACTTCAAGTATGATGAAGTCTGAACTAAGTTGGATGAGCAGTATATTTCAACAGAAAGCAACTCAAAAATTTATTGACACAACTTGCAAAATTAGTAATGCATTT
The DNA here is from genome assembly GCA_030847615.1 of Gambelia wislizenii. NCBI lineage: Eukaryota > Metazoa > Chordata > Lepidosauria > Squamata > Crotaphytidae > Gambelia > Gambelia wislizenii. Next base: position 46,474,344 of record JAUMIR010000003.1, on the reverse strand, counting down.
ATTCAGCAATTTTAGCCCCCTTAGCAAAGGGCTATGAAGTCATATGCTGGCTTTGGAAAAGTGGAATGGTGGGAGCTCTTTATTATATATATTATTTGAAAAGGAAACAGTAGTACAGTCAGCCTTCCACATTTGTAGGTTTAACTTTTGTGGGGTTAATTATTCACAGATTATTTGCTGCTACCTCCACTGCTGCCCTATGCCATTTTTAATAGGAACTGCAAGCCTTGTGAAACTGAGACTGCAAATGCACAACGAGGCTTGTAGGTCCCTATTAAAAATGGCATAGGGCAGCAGTGAAGGCAGCAGCAAGTCTCCTCAGCCACCTGCTTCTGCCTTGTGAAGGAATCCCACTGCCTCAAAGTCATCCATGGTGGGTTGTATTCGTGGATCATACTTTTTGTGTGTGTTGAATATGGTTTGGGGGAGGGTAGAGATGTTCACAGTTTTTACACTTTCATGGGGGTCCTTCACTCCTAACCCCAGTGAACGTGGAGGGCCAACTGTATGTCCTACTTCATTAAGCAAGTCAGAAAATTTCCTTCCTCAAACTAATACTTTTTTTAGACTGGACTATTGTTCCTCTCCATTATACACAATAACTGGTTTTATATGTTGCACTAGATAAGGTTCCAAGGGCTTGTTCTGCATGAGCATCATATTGGTACATACTGCCCAACTGCTTCCAAATGCATCAAAAGTGGATAAGCAAATCATGTACCTTTAATCCATAGTTTGTTTAGCATGATAGGTTTTCTCTGGCTTAGTAGGAATGAAACAAACCAAAGTGCCAACTTCTGTCTGTTTTAGACATTTAGTTGCTCTACTATTAGTTTGAGTGACTAATCAGTATACACCAACATTGGAATTCTGTACCATTCTGCTTCTTATGATGCCTGAATAACATCAACACATTATAACTGTTACAATTAATGAATAAAAATATTGGTGGTGAGTGCCAGCATGGTGTAGTGGTTTGAGTGTTGGTCTATTGACTTTATCAGATATGGCAAATATGGCATCATAAGGACGTCTAATGATCACGAAAGGGCATACAAGATATCATCCTTTCAAAAAAGAATCCTATTTTATTGATGGACCAAGCCGTCAATAGATCTCCCCTGACACTTTGTTGTGGGCATTGCTGACATTTGAAACTGTGTGACATTGTGCTTGTGTGAATGCAGTATGAATGACAGAACACTTCTGGGTGAGATTGGGACAGCCAGGTAGGGGAACTTTTCTTTACCTCCCCCGGTTTACTTGTAATTTTTTTAGTGTGTTTTTGTGCTTGTGCGAATGTTTTATGGCTTTATTTTACTTTTATTTTTAAATTTCCCGCATTCATGTCTTCTCACGAGATTCATGGAAATCACAAGTTCAGAAGTGAACAGAGCTCCGTTCACTCTCCATTAATGCTTGGGCTGCCTTTTCACACTAAGGAAAGTAAGTGGGGGTGAGTCTTTTGCCAGCACAAAATATGCCAGCAAAAGAACAATAATGGAGGGTGGTGTGATAAAGTCCTTAGTCTCTGAAGACCAGGGTTTGAATCCCCACTGGGTTGTGGAAACCCACTGGGTGACATTGGGTAAGTCACACTCTCTCAGTCTTAGAGGAAAGCAAAGACAAACTCCCTCTGAACAAATCTTGCCAAGAAAATCCTGTGAAAGGTTTTTGTTTAGGGTCACCATAAGTTGGAAATGACTTGAAGATACACAACCACAAACTATTGGTCACTCCAGTGTATGTGATAGTGTTGCATTTTGAGTGTAAGCTCAGTGTTTCTTCTTTGTGGTCTCTGTGAATCACACAACTGGGTGCGATCAACTAGATCAACATGAGAGCATAGCCTTGCAAGGCACATACATTATTCTTCTGTCACATAAACGTTTACAAAATCAAGTCCAAAGAGGCTCATGGGAGTCATGACACAGGTCCACAGTTAAAGTGATCATGTTAAGCATTTAAACAGTTATAAAAATTCAGTTCCTCAGTTTAGTCAAGTAGATTGAGGATTTTCTTTTCCCTCAGTGGTCCAGAGCAATAGTTCACAGAACTGTTTTCATGATGCAGCTTGCCATTCCCTGGAAGCTGCTTTGATTTATTACAGGACAGAATACATTTTTATGGTGTAGTTCAAGCAAATGCCAAGTAGCAGGACACACACCTATAAATCAAACAGAAAAGCTCACAGACTATTGCAAATTTTTAGAAAAAGAGACATGGCTGTTGTTTAGAGTTATGAAACAATTCTGTACTGGTACAGATCTCTAGAATTCTACCTATCTTTGTGAACTGTTTTATTACAATACAGTCCCCCTTCATCTTTGGTTTGCATGCAATTAACTCAGCAGAAGATGGGTATGACACTGGCCCTACCAGGCAGGCCCCACAGTTCCTAGACCTGGCTACCTGTCACTCACACTTTGCCCTAGGGTCCCCCTTTTCTATCCCTTTCTGGATTTGGGACCTTGACTTCTAGGTGATCTTATTGTGGACAAGTTTGGTTAAAAGTAATTTCTGTGATAATAAGCATGACTACCCCTTATTCCAAGGAGAGCAAAGCCAGTCTGAGTCAGTGTTAACAATTTAACAAACCAGTTCAGATTATTTATTATAACCAAGCTTTCACAATTTCCAGTATTGGTATCACTAATAATAATAATAATAATTCAACCAAATGGTGTTACACTATGCCTTCACTCAATTCATATACCTAGTATTCATTCACTCCCCACTGACTTGCACAACTCACTCATCCAACTGACTTTCAACAGTCAACTCTCAACTGACATTCTCAAAGACTCCCTCACTCACAGAGACCCCTCCCTCCCGTCACAGCATTCTGCACTGGGATTGGCTGCTTTCTGTCATTCCAAGCATTGTTTCACGCCCATTCATCTAAGCACACCTCAGCAACAAAGTTGCAAGGTGACTATTCACAATGGGGCAGAAGCTTGCCCTTTCCAGTAGGCTAAGCCAAAACCAAACTGCTGCAGGCTCTCCTAGCTTATCTGTTTCTCCTTATTAATACCTTTTGCCATCTTCAAGAAGCTCTGCTGTTGCTTGGCCACAGATGTCGTGGTTTTCATCTGTGAAATGTTGGAGGATATACAAACAAATTTTCAGCCTCATCTGCCATGAGAAATACAAAATTGTGAGCAGTTTGAGCAAGCTACTACTAACACTGATAAACCTATCAGCAGGGTGTAGATGCTAGAGGTTTATTTTTCTTAGTGAAAATCACTTTGAAGATGTGTTTACACTTTCATCATAATTTAGCATATCCATCTTGGTAGAACATTAAGGAACTGAAAAAGTTACTTTTTTCCCTTCAAATTACAGCTCGTTAAATCCTTGAGCCAGCTTGGCCATGTTGGCAGGGGAATTTGGGGAGTTAATTCAAAAAAAAAAAAAAAAAAAAAAGAGTAACTCTCCCAAGCTCTGAAAATCTCCATCCTTACATTTTAGTCATTTTTTTTTTAAAAAAAAGCTGAGTTTTGTAGGTAAAATACTGAGTGATCTAGTAGACAGCAGAGCACTAGACTTAGATATGGGCTCAAATTTCAATTAAGCTATGACATCACTGAGCAGTAGTTCACATTAACAGTCCCATGTCTTCTAGGCCTCAGGTCTCTCAGCTGTAAAAAGGAAGTAATAAAAACGCTCAGCTTCCTCACAGACATTGGCACAATGAATAGGATTTACAGAAATGACTTCATTAAATGCTTTCTTAATTTGTACAGAAGGTCCAATGTGCTCAGCCCTGGAAAAATAATTTTAATGGGAGAAATAGAGCCATGCATCATCCCTCCCCCTTACATTTTGGAATATGTAAAATAATTTGCAGTCTGAACCAGTTGTTGGTTAGCTGTTGCTTCACTGTTTGCTTTTATTTGTTTTTGTTGTTTTTGTTTTGTATTAGATGTCATGTGTTGCTACTACAATTACTTATCAGACAGGTATTTTAGGTTGTATCCCTATGTACACTTTCCTGGAAGTAAACATAGTACAAATTACTTCTAAGTAGGCCTCCTCAGGCTTATGGCCTTAAACCACTCATTTTGTTTCATAGCTTAGTTCTGATCAATGAAAAAACTTTCTACCAAAAAAAGAAATACTGTCTGAAGTGATGTAATTGCTGATTGTACAAATCCATTTGTACACATGCATCTCTCTGTGTGTTTGTATAATGCCTCTGTTGAAATTCTAGTCACCCAATGTGAATTTTTTGATCTCTCAAGATCAAAAAATGTTGATCTCTCAAGATAAAAAAATAATAATCACATTGGGTGACTAGATTATTTTTTAATTAATTATAGTTAAGATTACTAGCTTTAAAATGGCAATCTTGGGGCTAATTTGGATAACATTTTTTTACTATATGAAAATTGGTAACATGTCTTAGGACTTTTTCAGACAGGACTTACCACACAAGAAGACTCCGGAATAGTTATGAGGCTGTCGCTCGGCAGGGGGTCCCTTTTGGACGACACCATCCCTCTCTTGGCAGTGTCAGTGTCACTTCTGTGTATGATTGGAGACACCCACGCCATATTTTACTCACGGAAGTTGTCCGTGAGTAAAATATGGCACAGCTGCTTCCAATCATACACGGAAGTGACATGGACAATGCTGAGAGAGGGAAGGCAGCATCCGAAACGGACCCCCTGAAGCGCGACAGTGTCGTAACTATTCCGGAGTCTTCTTGCACGGTAAGTCCTGTCTGAAAAAGTCCATAGTCATTATATCATTGTAATTATTGTCATTAAATAGGTAGTTATTGTATCCATTTTATATTTTATTGATGTGTACCATTTAGAAATCTTTAGATATTAGCAGTGTAAAACTATCTGCAAATAAGTACACTGTTAAAGGATTCAAATCCTGTGGGAGTAATGAGTCTAAAAAAATAAAATGTATTTTAAAATTCCAGGATCTAGTCCTTTTAAAAAGCAATAAAAATATTTTCTTTATAAAGAGTTAAAAATCATTTACTTTCAAATTCATGCAGAGTGCCACTTAGGAATGCAGACGAGTTCAATTAACATTTAAAAGTGTATTCAGAGGTCTGTGATCACCCAGTTAAATTAGACTCATTACAAAAACAAAGGAGTCAGTTTAAAATGCAAATCAAAAGTTTACTGAAGGTATATCAATCTCAATCTGCATACTAAAACAAGCTTTAAAAGAGTTCCTAACTAACTAGGAGGATTTAGGGTAGAAAGACTCACCCAGCCTTTTAGCGGTAAGAGGCTGCATGGTGACTTGAAAAGCAAACATCATGGCATGGCATCCATGGCTAGGCAAAGATAAAGATGGCAAGGACAAAGATAAGATGGCTTCAGCCGCATGGAGACTGTAACTTAAAAGAGAGCTTGCAAAGAGCAATAAAATTTAAATTAGGTCATGTGTTGAATGACCCAGCACTCCAGTTGGCTGGAAGTGCCCAGTGAAATAAGAGAAAGGGAGTTTGGGAGAACAGAAGCATGCAGGGGGAAAAACGTAGACTTATCTTAGGATGTGAATGGTGTACACAAGATTCCTTTTACATTACAAATAATTATTTCCCCACATACTACAAATCCCCTATTAGTAATGAGCCTCCTTGAAAATGAAACACAATACTACCTCTGGCAAGACTAAAAACGGTTACCTTTCAGGTTCTGAAGTTAAAGACATTCTTTGTATAATCACATGAACGTTAGCAAGCCTAGCTGCATCCAGTTCAATAAGGTTCTGAAAGTGGCACATGTTTATCATTCTATAACCTCAGCCCTATCACTGATGTGTCCCTACTGTCCTCCATTTTGACAGTTTTCCATTGGTATTCAATCAACGTCAGTCCATTTTTACCTTGCATGGTATTGTTTCTGACAAGAATGGAAATGAGAGACACAACTGTCTCTAGCTCCATTTTGTTCATGCAGTTATTTGTGATATATAATAATATTCTTATTTTGTGATTTTTAAAATGTTACTTTGATACTATAGAATGGTAGTTTCAACTTATATGTGGAATGGGTTGGACTCAACATGCCCAAGGGCCTTACCCCAAATCTATAGTCAAACCTATCCATTTTGATGAATAAGAGGTTCTTTTCTAAGAGACCAGCTATAGTCATTGTGCCACATTTCATCATCTTGCGCTCTAAAATCCCTTTCCCAGCACTGTATCAAACAAAATTGGTTAAAGTTGCTTTTTTAAATTTACATCTCCCCCTAAACACTTCCTACTTGCCCTCATTCTGGGATAAGAACATGTTCTGCATTTCCATATGCATGCCCCTTCCTGCATACCACTGCTTGACCTTAACAACTGTCTTACAATCCCAAACAATGGAGATTTTCACACTGCAAAAATATCCCCCGGAGAAATCGGGACAGAAATATTTCTGTCCCAGAAGCAGCGCCGTGGTTCACATGCCCACTTCTCTCTCCCGATATGCCGTCGTCTTCACACTGGGTTTTTTCTTCCCTCTTCCATAATATTTTATTAACGGTGAACTCCCGTTAGTAAAATATTACGGAAGAGGGAAGAAAAAACCCAGTGTGAGGACAATGGCATATCGGGAGAGGGAAGTGGGCGTGCGAACCGCGGCGCTGCTTCCGGGACAGAAATATTTCTGTTCCGATTTCTCCGGGGGATATTTTTGCCGTGTGAAAATCTCCAATGACTCTACCCACTCATCCTGCAAATCTAGACACACCCAATGATATTTACTGAATCCAGTTGTCATTGGCTTAATGCCACCATCATCTCTTTTGTATCACACTTTCCCCTTGGCCGTAAAAAAAAATGTTAAGAGCCACTTCTACAATTCTTGTCACCTGTGTTTTCAAGTGAAATGGAAAAATGGAACAGGTGAAGACATGTGGAAGCATCCATTAGGATAAGCCCGCTGGGAAATCAACTGTTCCGCTGTGCAACAGATACTGACTTCCTAACCCTGAAATGGTGTTTTTGCATAGAATTTAGTACTGGGAATGCCAGAGGCCAGATAAAGACTCAGGCCTGATGTCTGACAGCCCACTTTAGAGGTGAACACTTACATATGTTCAACTATTCCTGCTTTATGTATGATACATGTTCATCATACAAATGAGGAATCCTAAACAAGAGAGTACTGTAATAAGAACTGGGACTTAACTCTCTGAGGTTTCTACCTCCAACAATGGTAAAACATTTCTTTTGGACTATAATTGGCTGAGTTTTACCTAAACAGCACCTAAAAGTTTTTCCAGATGTAGCAGTACAGAGACTTTTTGAGAAATTCAATGTTCTGTGCCTGAGAAGGAGGCCTGTGGCTTTGCAAATGGACAGAGATACTCAGGATCCCAAGGGGAGTTACGAGCTGCTAATAGAGTTTAAATTTAACTGCCCTTTCTTTCGGTCCCCACATGGCCAAGAAGGGAATAGCCTCTGTCTGCACTGAGATCTTTCCAAATAAATGACAGCAGAGACAATATCTGATACAAGATGTAGGCCTGTGACTTCAACACCTCACCTTTTTTCTTTTTTCAATCTCCTGTATGATTTTAAAACCTCTTTTGCCTGATGAAGAAGCCAGTGGAACTTTGAAAGTTTGCATTTACATATTTTGTGCATCTCAGTTGGCCAATAAAGGTATTGTTCTTTTGTTTTACACATGTTGTTGTTGTTGTTGTTAATTGCCATCAAGTCAACTTCAACCCTATGAATGAGAGACTTCCAAGTCATCGTTGTCATCAATGGCCATGTGCAGATCTTGCAGACTCCCTATTATCCACAGTTTCAGGTATCCACAGAGGGTCTTGGAACATATCCCCCATGGATATGGGGGTCGACCCATACTGCCTTATGCCTTCCTAGGCATCATTGTGTTTTTTAGTGAGTCATATTGTCTAATGATATGTCCAAAGTACAACATTCTCAGTTTAGTCATCTTGTTTTCTAGAGAGATTTCAGGCTTGATTTGCACTAGGACCCATTTATTTGTCTTTTTGGCAGTCCAGGGTATCCACAAAACTCTCCTCCAGCACCTCATATCAAATGAGTTGATTCTCTTCCTAGCAGCTTTCTTCACTGTCCAGCTTTCACAACTGTACATAGAAATTGGAAGTAAATGGACAATCCTAACTTTAGTATTCAGTTATCTTGACACTTCATGATTTTGCCTATTTCCTTCATAACTGCTCATCAAAGTCCTTGGCCTTTTCTACACTGGCCAAATACCCCAGCTTGCCTCCATTCCATGGCCCTGCAGCCCAAATGATGCAGGACATTTACACCAATCTGCCCCAAGACAATTCAAATTACCCCTGGGGCAGATATGGGGCTGGAATGGAGCCAACCTGGAATAGGGCCCTTTACTGTGATATAAGAAAAAAAAAAACCTATCTCTTGCTTCATTTTGGATTATCTCATCATAGGGTTTTCATGGTAAAAGACATTCAAATAGGATTTACCATGCCTCCTTCTGAGCAGTAGAAACAAGTGTTCTTTATGGTGCCACTGCTGTTGTCTCTGGGAGATCCTCCACCGGTGCCACCCACCACTACTGCTGCTGTCCAGCAACTGTTTGACACATTTAGTCTGGCTCCTCAGAAAAACCTGTATGCCATGGGACACTCTACCACCAGCACTATGAGCATAGCCTGTTGTCTCACAGAAGCACACAATTCCACCACCACAGAAAGTTGGTGCCATTTGTGTGGCTTACTCACATGCTCCTATTCCTTTCCTGGAACTGTTTTGCAAAACAGCAGATGCCATCTGTCCTCCCTTCTACTTCTTCAAGCAGTGCTCTTCATGTTTGTTTCCATTTTATTTAGTGCTTAGAAAAATCTGTGCTTCCCCATCCCAGCATTGTGGCTGATGTTCTTGTCTTGTTTTCATTGTAATAATATAATAATAACTTTATTTTTGTACCCCGCCTTTTGCCTGTTAGGCAATCAAGGCGGCTCACAACAATTGGATATAGAACAAACAAATCCATAGTGACAGTAATAACTTAAAACAGTTTAACCCCCACCCCTTAAAATTACATATAATAATACATATTTAAAAATAATTGGTGAACTCACCATTAATATAAAATACTACCATAAGACTTTAAACTATAACATCAAAACATAAAAACATAAGCATAAAACATAAAAACAAAAAACATAAAAAGAGGGAGAAGCATCCATTAAAATGGTCTATTCTATTCAAGGAAGGCCTGCCGGAAGAGATCCGTTTTGATGGCTTTTTTGAAATTCTCCAAGCTGGCTGCTTGACGGATCTCTTCCGGCAAGGTATTCCATAATCTGGGAACACTGTAATGCCATTTTATGCTTTAGTGCATTTGCTTAATGGCATATTTTGGCTATCTTATAGCCTCCACATCTTAACATAAAGGGTGGTTAAAAAAAAACACATTCGAGTAACTAAATAATACATGTATTGACAAAGTATTAGATCTGTCCAATTTCCCATCCCTTATTTCTGTATGTAGGATGGATCTCATGCTATCAAGCCTTTAAATCATATCTTGGAGGTGTAATTTGAGGGTTCAATCTCTGGTTGTCTTATGAGCATAATCTTTAGTTGGTTAAAGGAAAGTGAGTGTATTTTTTATTTCTCTCATTTCCTAACCCAGCTCAGTTACCACAAACCAGATGTAGCAGGCAGCTGCTCTATGGCTATAAGAAACAGAGATGAATATTGTAAGTTTGTTAGGAATAAAAATAGTCAAAATCCATGCCCTTTAACATGCCACACAATTTTAAATGAGCATAATATTGTAGAAATATTCTGTAAGGTCAAGGAAAGAGAAAATAACACAGAAGGGATTGACTATTCATAGTCCACGAGGGCTCTGATCCAATATGCACTAAGTTAATGGAAAGATCTTTATAAGACATGAAATAATGCACCTTCACATTTGTGAGCATTTTCAGCAATAAATGTGCTGAGTTAGTTTTGCTGTGATTTATAAGGTAATTTTTTGCGTATATTTATTCAGCAAACAGTTCAGTAAATTTTTCTTCTTTCAACACTCACTTAGAAGGGAGGTCCAATGTTCACCTTCCATGTTTACCCTTTCTGCCATGGCACACTAAGAACACAGTATTTGGATGGTATAAATGGACAGGGCTACTTCTTGTGCAGCTTTGAGGTCTGGTTGTATAGAAATCTTATCTGTGTTCTCTTCGTTCATGTTTATTAACACCACAAACATTTTTATCTGTATATTTTTTCATAATACCAGCCTCCCTCAAAAGTCAATGCCATTGAAGATTTATCTGTTAACATGCAACAACTATTAAATGCTATTGCTTTTGTCTGCATTATTATAATGTCAAGGATTGGGTAAAGAACTCCATTGGAGGATTGCTGTGCTCCCTGGGAAAGAACCAAGGTAATAACTTACAATATTAGAGAGACATAGAAGTGGCACAGAAGGACCCTGTTTCAATAGCAGAGCTTGTGGTTTGCATGTCAGAAGTCCCAAATTCAATCCTTAGCACCACTACATAGGGCGGAGGAAAAGCAAAGAATTTAGTCTCCAAGAATTGCTACAGGCAATCAGTCTAGACAGCTAAAAGGACCAATGATCTAACTTAAATATAAGGCAGGTTCCCTTTTTTCAGTGCAAAAGATTGGAGAAAGGAAATGTATTGTTGAATTTTGCATTGCCTTATTTTAGCTTCTTTCTGTGTAAAGATACTATTCTAATCAATTTAGTACCTCTGGGATTTGATGGCTAAGAATAACTTGTTAAACAGCTCCCTTGTTGAAAGAGCTTCACAGGCTTCCATTTTGTTTCACAGCACAATTAAAACTTCTGGTTATGACATTTAGGGGTGGTCTAAATGGCGAAAATACTTCTGATGGAATGTGAGAAGAATATGACCTGCCTTAATGGCATCCTGCATCATTTCACCAAATTCAGAAGGAGGGGGGCCAAAAATGCCAAAACCTCTGAAGGAAAAGCCTTAGTGGCTTTTCACTGAGTTTAAAACAAAAAAAAAAAAAAACAAAACAAAAAAAAAACCAGTGGGAGGAATGCACATCCCTGATCTTGAGACAAGCAACACAAATTGATTCACTTTCTATATGAGCAGAATCTGAAAGCTGATTGGTCAGATGAGCATGGGGTTGGGGCTTGCTAACAAGGCAAATGTCTGAAGCCGACATGTTGGATTTTCACCTTAGCAAGCAAATGCTAAGGTGATAGAACAGGGTGTTGTTGTTGTTTTTTGTGAAGGCGAAATATTGCTCTATTGCATTTTGGAATTAAAAAAAAGTTTGGCGGCAGCAAATTGCAGTAAGTAGAAACGTGAGTAATTCACTTGTCACCACCATCTGGATCCACAGGCATGCAAAGCTTATGCCTGCAAAAACAAAACAAAACATTAAGACAAATCGCAGCTGCTTGAATTGCCATTACTATGGAGCAATCCGCTTCTTTTCTCCTCAAATAGACAACCCCATAGAACCCTGTATGGTTTAAGTCCAGACTGCTTAAATGTTGTATTTCCCAATATGAACCTGCCAGTGTCTTAAATCCTTGGAAGAGGGTTTTCTCTGAGTCCTACCACTTTCACAGGCTCATCTGGTGAGCACACAGGACAGAAGCTTTTTAGTCACTGCTCTCAGAATGTGGAATTTCCTTCCATGGGAGGCTATGATGGCCCCCTTTCTTCTCTCTTTTCTGCCATCATCTGCTAGTCCATGGAGAGTTTCCAGGAAAGAAATAAACAATTGTAGTCAATGGCAAAGTACTGGCCCCTGACACAGTGGAGGAAAAAATTGCTGGATCCCCTGCATAAGAAATATAGAAGTAGTGAGTATGAGAATGGGGAAGGCTGGTCTACATCATTTATTTTTGCCACCATAATCAGGAGGCTCATGATGCATTTGCTACTAGCCTCAGTCATATGGTAAAACAGAACTTACAGTAAAATGCCATCTATGTCAAAACTCTATTATAGATGTCAACAACACAATTTACTTGTTAATCATACTGAGGCACTAATCCAAGAATTAAACAACTGATGAAGCATCTTCTGATAGGCTTACTGTTATTCTATATTTTGCTTACACATAACCTCTATATTTTCTAAATTGAGTCCCCCCACAAAAGTCTATCTGCAGATCACCTTTCCCTCCAGTGATCTAATCCAGATCTTTTGGGTAGATAAGAGACTGTAGACTTTTCTAAATGTTATTTGAACACATGGTAGTGCGGAGGTAGAAAGATATGACTTTGCATTCAATAGAAACTATGGAAAAGCAGAGTTTTTGACTCTATGGAAAGAACATTACGTACAGACATATACACACATGTGAGCACTGTTCCAGCCTCATTGAGGGGGGGGGACAGAATGCATAATCCCCCTCCTGTTTCTTCTGTGAATATCCTAAGGAGGCTAAAATGAGAAATTAACAAAAGTGTCAGAAACTGCTGACCACTGTCCTATTCCTGGGCTGCATTTACACGACAGGTTTAATTGTAATAAATTGCACTTTAACGCTTTTTCGCAACAGTGGTGGGTAGTTTACATGGTTTATGGAGGAAACTGTTGTATTTTGTTGCTCTTTTTAAAAATTCCGCTTTGTGGTTCAGACAGGCCATTGGGGGGGGGGGCGTGCCCAAGCATCAAGGCTCAACTGAAAATAAAAGGAGATCCTGGTAACATGTAAAATTTTCTTTTAGGAAGCCTAGAGTTGTTTCTAATAATCTCTTCCTTCCAACGTCCACCAAGTGGCGACAGCTACACCAGAGGCCAGGTGTGCGGCAAGAGCAGTGGTGGTGGCAGCTCACCGAGCAGAAGGTCTCCTGAATGCATGCCCACCTCCCTTCTCCACCATCACCAAAGTGACGACACCAACCCAAAGGTCCCGACAGACCCCGCACACCCAGTCCATCCACCAAGTGGTGAGACCTACACCAGGGGCCGGGCATGCAGCAAGAGCAGCGGCAGCTCGCCGAGCAGAAGGTCTCCGAATGCAAGCGCCCTCCCTCCTCCTGGGCTGAGCAGGCTCCCCGGCCTTGGTCCTGTCCCCCGCTTCCCCTGCCTCCATTGGTCCCCTTCATTAGCTCACAGGTAACAGCCAGGCCAAGAGGCGATAGGCGGGCGAAAGAATCCATTGCAGGGTGGACTGTGGCACCGCCCACCCCCTGGCGCATCACTTTAGATTGACCAGTTGGGAGCCCTTAAAAGGCCAGAGAGTGTAGTGTAGCACACCAATCAGGCAGGAGGAGGGGGGCAGGAGGAGGAGGGAGGGGGCAGAGAGGAAGAGATCATGGTGAGAAGGCTTCGTATCATTGTCAGCTATGACTTTCCTCTTGTGAAAACAAAATACATTTCAAGGTAGGCTTGCCAGACCATGGGTTTATTTCTCCTTCCAAAAAGGAAAACAACTGTGAAAGAACTATGAGAGGGGGGGAAAGTGGGTTAACAGCTGATCATTACTGCATCTCCCTCCCTCACTGCACCTCTTTCAACCCCCCCCTTCATCATAACAACCAGTCACAGTGCAACTCTGCTGCAAATGTATCGGGAAGATTGCTGGTAATTCACACAGCCCTTAGCGAAATGGTTGTTTACACTATCAATAATCCGCTAAGTCGCGCTACTTTTAAAATAAGTTGGCAAAAGTAGCGACATCCCCTGTCACACTATATTTGTTTTGTTTTGTTTTACCTTCCCCCCCTTCTGAATGAGGCCATACTGTAGCACAATCCATGGGAACAATGAGCAATATTTGTGGTATATTTAGGGGAATATTTGCCGGTGTAAACGAGCCCCTGGAGTTTCTTAGGGAATAGCCTTCTGGATTGCCTCCAGCCAGACTGACTTCTGTGGGACAGGAAGGAATATAAGACGGCTTCCTATCTCAGTGGAAGTTTGCTTGAGCAATAAGGTCCAGTTGAGTTGTGGTATGCATCTGTGCTTTCTTTGATCCTGCCTCATTTTATAGTCCTGCAGCCCGGCTTCCTTATTCAGAATTCCTTATGGTTCTTCAGTATGAACAACTGATTCTTGGCTCAATCCAGGCTATTGCTTACAGTCTCAGCTCTGATGCAGAGGCTCCAGGAAGAATATATGAAAAATAAACTGATATTATAGGAGTTTCCAATGAAGATGAAACAGGTGGTAATTATGGTAAGACTCTTGAGAATTACTAACATTTTAGAGTCAATAGAATCTGTTGCTTTAGCTAAGTCAGTATAAGGGAAATTTTATAAATGCACAGTAAATATTTTTAGGGTGACAGTTGGTTTGTGGTATTTTTATTTATTTATTTATTTATTTGCTATTGTCCCTCCAGCTGTCACAGTGGGCTCCTCCTGCCCTCTGCACTGTTCACATTGGAAATAGTGGTTTTGCAACTGTATCATAACAACTGAGCACTATAAAAAATGTGCTTCAAAGATCAAAAATTATACCAATCCTACCAATATCTAATAAAACATGATCTGGGACTGCCAGCAGTCACACTGTAAGAACTATATATCTGACAGGCTTTCCAAGATGGCCATTACTTCTAACAGGGCATGATTTAAAAACAAGAAACAAAAAACTCATTGAATACAGCAGATAACATTTTGGGAAAGATCTGTAGATATCCATCAAGCTCATACTTGGTGGCCATTGAATATCTGACACATAGGACAATGACGTTGCCTCAATAAATTCTGCTACTGGTTTTGGAGTAGCCTTTGCTGGCCTAAATCCACTTGCTGGTCCTAACTTGAATAGACCCATTTAGTACATAAGTTTTGACTTAAAATTCAGCAATTGTTTAAAATGGTCTACTCTACCTGGGACCAGCAATTACGTTTAGACTCTTGTATTTTACAAATATAATCTGACAAGTACTTATTATTTTTCAGGTATATTAAATTATGAGTCATCAAAAATGTTTTTTTTTTAAAAAAAATGGATTGGGGTATAACATTGTTAGTTATGTTATCTATTGTATTGTACTGCATTAAATTAAATGGGACTAAACTCACTACCACCTGAAAAAAATATTTTCTATAATTCAAGTTTAATGCACACTTTTTGCTGGAGACAATTTCATTTAAAGAAAATGAGCTGAAGTGACATAGGAAATCTGAAATCCTGTAAAAAATAAAGAATGTGGCCCCTCAATAATGTTCTTGACGTCTTATTTATTTATTTCATTTATATGCTGCCTTTCTTCCAAAGTAGGACCCAAGGTAGTTTCCAGAAGTAGTCAATTAAAAACAACGACAATAAAATTTACAACAGTCAAAATCACCAGATAAAACATTTTAAAAGAATTTTAATAATAAACAGAAGTTTAAATAAATAAATAAAACATCCAATAAAAAACTCCCCCCCCCCTTATACATTATACAGTAAAAGCCTGCTTAAAGAAAAACATCTTTGCCTGCTGGTGAAAGGAAAGCAGGGAGGGGCCCAGCCTGGCCTCCTGTGGAAGGGTGTTCCAGAGGGTGGGAGCAGCCAAGTGAGAAGGCTTTCTCTTGTGTTCCACGAAGCAAGCCCATGATGGTGGTGGGAACAACAGAAAGCCCTCCCCTGTGGATCCCAGACCTCTGGTAGGTTCATATAAGTAAGTGTGGCCCCAAAAAACACAGCAATGTCTTAATGGCTGTTGACTGGCTGAAGGGAGAGGCACACAAGACAACATGTCTCCCTCCCCAATCAACATAAAGTGGCTGGCACCTCTTAGTGACATACACTTGTATAACACAGGTGTATGTCTTCATTGTTGTGGAGGAAGAATGGGTTCACCACCTCCCTCAAGCAACAAGCCCCCTTAAAACTCATCTGGGTGTTTGTTTGTTTTTTTTTTTGAGGGGGGACACAACCATTTAGTGCCTGGTAGACAATGGATGGTGACCGAGAAGCATCTAAGTATGCCCCTATAGCTGGAAGCACAATGATAACATCAGCCTCTGTGGCCCAAGGAGGATACAGCTAGACACTTCTGACAGTTTCTGTTCTTTACCAGACACTAAAGGATCATGTGGAGGGGGTAGTTTTGTCCTGCAGGAGGGGAAAAGGGAGATGGAGCGGAGTTCTGTCTGAGTGGAACTTTGTCTCTCAATGCAGAATCTGAGCCAGCATTTCTCCAGATTCATAACCATAAACAGGCAGTATAGCTGTGAAAGTACAGCTTTTCCCTCTGATTGTTACTCTACTTCTGTCCTGAGAGTGTGTAGCACTATAAGATACCCATGGGAACTGTGACACATCCCAGCCATTACTTTCAATGTAAGGAATATGCCTCCATGCTCCCTGGATGACTCTGAAATGCCTAATTATAAAACAACACAAGCTGGGATGTGGTATACATTTATCATGCCTGAGTAATTACTGCACCCCAAGCAACTTCAAGAAAGAAAATGAAGTTGCTTAGAGATACGGACCCCAACTTTAGTAAAAGAGTGGAACCCCGGGGAACTTTGCAGAACCCCTTCTGCCATGAGAGGCTTGATAAATTGAATTGTGAGGACATGACTCTGAGTTTTTGCGTTTTACCACTTTCTTTGCCATGTAGTATAGATGGACGGATGTATTTATACCCTGCTCCCTTGCCCCAGGACCTCCCCATGTTACCCTCACCATACCTTTCAAAGTAGGTTAGTCTCAGGACTCAAAATAATTTCATCAGAATGAAAAGTCTTAATGAATGGAGTTTGCCCCCCCCCATCTCTCAAAACTTGTTGCAAAAAAATAAACACGCCTCTGCTTTTGTTGTTGTTGTTGGTGAGTTTTTTTTGGGGGGGGGGAGGGTTTGGCATATTTATGTGGGAACTTCATGAATGAGAATGGAATTTGAACCTGGATCTCAGCAGTCCTGGTCTAACTTTATAACCACTAACCTGCATTGTCTTTCTGTTTGCCATTTGTGTTGCTGTTGTTAATGCTCACTAGAGAAAATTAAAAAGCTCTTTGACAGTTTAATAAGGTAGCATAAATTCAGACGATTACCAGTTCTCTCCATATTAAAAATGGAGGCAGCTGAGAAGGGCAGGGATTTTTATACTCCCATCTTATTTTCACAGACCTGGGGTGGAAAATGGGTGGCTTGCAGCATATATGCAGCATATACCTGGAGGCTTGCCACCAAGTGTCAGCCCCAAAGCCTCCAGACCCCATAACATTTTTAAAAAACCATTTTAAAACAGAGGTAAAATTCCTCACTTCAATATGGTCCAAACAATCTCATCATACTACAGATCCCAGAATGTCTTTGTATGGAGCCATAAAAAAGTGTTATGACAATTATTTAACTGTGTGGCTGTGAGACACCTTGTGTCAACTGATCTTTAATTGTCACAGAGGGTATTTACTAAGAGCTTAGAAGACTTCTTTACAGTTGTAGAGCTATTTCAGGATAGAGCTATTTCAGATAATGGCCCATCAACCAACCATTAGCCAAACAGACACTAACGAGCCTTGCATTTCTATACCCAGAAACTAACCATTCAATTACACAAATTTATATATCCTCCCCAACAGGGGTTCACAGCATATAAACTCCACACACGCACGTACCCAGCCATTCTCTGAGGATGCCAGCCACAGATGCAGGCGAAACGCCAGAAAGAAACTATTCTAGAACACAGTCTCACAGCCCGGAAAAAACCCAAGGAAAATCTATATTTCAGGATAGATATTTCAGGACTTCTTATGTTACTTTTTGTACACAGGAAACCCAAACAACGAAAATGGAGTTTATAGATAATTTATAATCTGCATCTCTCCCAAGTCACATTTGCTGGAGTGAAGGCTTAAATACCTGGGTCACCATTTACATAGTATTTGGCAGCAAAATTCACTATTTGAACTGCTTACATATTTTGATAATTCTATTTGACAACTGGCTTGTAATGTTCATGCTTACACATCATACCAGGTGGTATGCTCCAACACAAGTCCGTGCACATAGAATCATAGAATTGTAGAGTTGGAAGAGACCAAGAGGGTCATCCAGTCCAACCCCCTGCCATGCAGGAAATCTTGATCAAAGCATCCCTGACAGATGGCCATCCAGCCTCTGTTTAAAGACCTCCAAGGAAGGAGACCCCACCACACTCTGAGGGAGTGTGTTCCACTACCGAACAGCTCTTAGGACTTTTCGGATGCATGAAATATACCGCAAGCAGCCTCGTCGCATTGTGAGGCTGCTGCACTGCAGAGCGTCCATTTCATATGACGCTCGCCCCTGGTGGTACTGTTGCGGTACCGCGGGGACATTTGAGCATTATATTTTGCCAATTTTTACTCACGAAAGTTGATCGTGTTTAAAAAAGTCCTTACTGTCAAAAAGTTCCTCCTAATGTTGAGGTGGAATCTCTGTTCCTGGAGCTTGTGTGAAGAATGAATGAGTTTTCTGTTTTAGTGGCACTAACAGACTGGCTAAGAAACTTAACAACAAAAAAAGATGGAGAACCACAATGCATGATATGAGAGTTACCCGGGCAGCGAAGCGAGAAGTCTTAAACTGCTGAGGTGGCATTGGCGTATTCTAGGATACGCAGGATGCTGCTGCCTGTTTATCTAGCAAGGAACAGATCCTTCATACAATATGGACAGCAAGTAATAAGCTACCAGAATGTTTGGATACAAGCTGATAAGACTTGGAGTGCTTCTGAAACATCAGCAAAAGACCAGAAAGAGCTGGTTGAAGATTTCGTGGACAGACGCAAAAGGGTGATGCTGTTCGATGTGATGAAAAGACTTTAAAAAGACGAGACTTTCTAACCAGCAGGTATGTTCCTGTTCCGCGGCAACAGGACTTCCATGGTCTTCATGAAGTCTGCCTGATCAACAACCTTCAGTGAAGAGCCACTTGGTGTGTATGTGAGTATATATGTGAGTGCATGGTTAGAATGAGAGAGCTCTCTTGGTTCTAAAAGTTATGTGTATGATCCTATGAAGAAATGTTACATACAAAGTGAAAAAATCCAAATTTGGTGTCTCTGCCTCTGTATCAGCCCTATTGGGGTATCTTCTCTGGGGTATCTCCACTACACGTTTTCAAAATTGAACGAATGGCCTTATCACCTTGGCCTTGACACTTGCATCCATTGCTCCATGTTCCAGTCTCTGGAGCAGCAGAAAACAAGCCTGCTCCATCCTCAACGTGACACTCCTTCAAATACTTAAAACAGGGCTATCATATCGTCTCTTAACTGTCTCTTTTCCAGGCTAAACATACCCAGCTCCCTAAGTCTCTCCTCATATGGCATGGTTTCCAGGCCTTTCACCATTTTAGTTGCCCTTCTCTGGACATGCTCCAAATTGTCAATATCCTTTTTGAATTGTGGTGCCCAGAACTGGACACAGTATTCTAGGTGAGGTCTGACCAAGGCAGAATAGAGCGTCACTATTACTTCCCTTGATCTAGACATCATACTTCTATTGATGCAGCCCAAAATTGCATTGGCCTTTTTAGCTGCCGCATCACACTGTTGACTCATGTTCAACTTGTGGTCTACTAGGACTCCTAGATCTCTTTCACACGTAGTCTCGTTCAGCCAGGTCTCTCCCATCCTATATCTATGCATTTAATTTTTCTGCCCTAAGTGCAGTACTTTATATTTCTCCATACTGAATTTCATTTTGTTAGCTTTGGCCCAGCTCTCCAGTCTATCTAGGTCATTCTGAATTTTTATCCTGTCCTCTAGGGTATTAGCTACTCCTCCTAATTTGGTGTCATCTGCAAATTTGGTAAGTATGCCCCTAATTCCCTCATCCAAGTCATTGATAAAGATGTTGAATAGCACTGGGCCCAGGACAGAACCCTGTGGCGCCCCACTGGTCACATCTTTCCAAGACGAAGAGGAGCCACTGCTGAGCACCCTCTGGGTTCGGCTGGTCAACCGATTACATATCCATTGAAGAGTTAACTTGTCTAGCCCACATTTTACAAGCTTGTTTGCAAGAATGTCATGGAGAACCTTGTCAAAGGCCTTATTGAAATCAAGGTATGTGATATCCACAGCATTCCCTTCATCTACCAAGCTGGTAACTTTATCAAAAAAAGAGATCAGATTAGTCTGGCATGACCTGTTTCTCTGAAACCCATGTTGACTTTTTGTGATTATGGCATTGCCTTCTAAATGTTCACAGACTTTCTGTTTAATGATCTGCTCTAGAATCTTTCCTGGTATTGATGTCAGACTAACTGGACAATAATTGTTGGGATCCTCTTTTTTCCCCTTTTTGAAGATGGGGACAATATTTGCCCTCCTCCAGTCTGCTGGGACTTCTCCTGTTCTCCAAGAGTTCTCAAAGATTATTGCCAATGGCTCTGAGATCACATTTGCCAGCTCTTTTAATACTCTTGGACGTAGTTCATTTGGTCCTGGAGATTTAAATTCATTTAGATTAAGAAGGTATTCCTGTACTACCTCTTTGCTTATTCTGTGCTGGATTTCCCCTATTGTGTCCTCTCTTCCATTTTCCTCAGGTTAGTCCCCCTTTTCCTTTTCTGAAAACACTGAGGCAAAGAAGGTGTTGAGTAATTCTGCCTTTTCTCTGTCCCCTGTTAGCATTTTGCCATCTCCACATAGTGGCCCTATCATTTCCTTCTTCCTCCTTTTGCTGCGGACATACCCCAACCCCCCCTTTTATTGTTCTTAACCTCCTTAGCAAGCCTGAGCTCATTCTGTGCTTTAACTTTTCTGAGTTTACTCCTGCATGTGTTCGCTATCTGTTTGAATTCTTCTTTGGTGATTTCCCCCCTTTTCCATTTCCTATACATGTTCTGTTTAAAACTTAGCTCTGTTGAAAGTTCTTTAGTCATCCATCCTGGTTTCTTGAGACACCTCCCATTTCTCTTCCTCAATGGTACTGTTTGAAATTGTGCCTTCAGTATCTCCATTTTGAGAAAGTCCCATCCGTCTTGAGGTCTCTTCTCTTTTAATATTCCTGACCATGGGATCACATCCAGTATTTCCCTGAGTTTATTGAAATCAGCTCTCCTAAAGTCAAGAATGCGTGTCTGACTGTGCCTGGCTTCTCCTTTCCATTGTATAACAAACTCCAGGAGAACATGATCACTCTCACCTAAGGATCCCACCACTTGCACCCCATTAACCAGGTGATCTCTGTTGGTTAGGATCAGATCTAAAATAGCTGACCCCCTTGTTGCCTCTTCCACCTTTTGGACCATGAAATTGTCTTCCAGGCAAGTAAGGAATTTGCTAGACCTTGAAGTTTTGTTTGAGTTAGATTGCCAGCAAATATCAGGATAGTTGAAGTCACCCAACACTACTACATCTCTCCTTTCTGCATGTGTGCTCATCTGTTCTAGAAAGGCATCATCCAATTCCTCCGTCTGACTTGGGGGTCTGTAGTAGAGTCCCACAATAACATCCCTGTTGTTTCCCTCCCCTTTAATTTTTATCCAGATGCTCTCCACCTGGCTTCCAGTATTGATGTCATGGATCTCTTCACTGGTGTAAATATCCTTGACATATAATGCTGTTCCTCCTCCTTTCCTGTTTGGCCTGTTTCTCTTATAAAGGTTATACCCCTCTATTCCTACATTCCAATCATGAGACTCATCCCACCAGGTTTCAGTAATGCCTATTATATCATACTTGCTTTGTAGTGCTAGGAGTTCAAGTTCATCTTGCTTATTTCCCATGCTCTGTGCATTAGTGTAGAGACATCTAAGACCATGAGATCCCTTTACTTGCTGCCTGTGCAAGTTTTTTTGCCTCCCACTGTTGGGTCCTTGCGCTGTTTGCCTTGTTCTCTCTATGACAGTTTGACTATTTTCTCCAGTCCTTTTGCCTTCCAGAATACTGTTTCCCTCCCCCATTTGACTCAGTTTAAAGCCCCCCTGATCAAATTCTTGAGACTGTTGGCAAAAATGTTTCTTCCAACTGTTGTGAGATGCACCCCATCTCTTGCCAGAAGTCCCCCCTCATGGAAGCGCAGCCCATGATCCAAGAATCCAATTTGTTCTCGGCGACACCATCTATGGAGCCAGTTGTTTACATCAGCTATTTTCCTCTCCCTTCCTGGACCATGCCCTTCCACTGGGAGAAGAGACGAGATGACAACCTGTGCACCCATTTCTTTCAGCTTCCTCCCCATGGCCTCATAATCTCTTCTGATCTTGGGAAAGCTGCACCTTGCAGTATCATTGGTTCCCACATGGACCAAAAGGAAGGGGTAATGATCCGTAGGCTTGACGAGTCTTGTCAGCCTCTCCGTCACATCACGGATCTTTGCCCCAGGGAGACAACACACCTCCCGAGACATCTTGTCAGGCCCACAAACCACTCCTTCTGTACCCCGCAGCAAGAAGTCCCCACCACCACCACACGCCTCCCCCGAGGCTTTGCAGCTGCTGTTCCTTGCGGTGGTCCTATCAGGGTCCCCTGCTCTGACCCTGAAGTCTGTCCATGCTGTTCTTCCTCGTTGTCCTTGATAAGGGAAAGGGCTTTGAATTGATTTTGTAGCTACAAGCTGTTCGAAGAATCCCTGGATTTTCTTGTTCTGTGTGTGACATTCCTCTAGCTGTCTACTTCCTGTGTCTGTGAAGTGACCCTCTCTTCCACAGCCACTTCCTCTGTGCAGTCCCCGCCCAAGACTGTTCGTTCTGTTCTGTCCAGGGAAAAACCTCTTGCTCACGAATCAGTTGAAGTGTAGCTACCCGTGTCTCCAGCTGCTGGACTTTCTCCTCCAAGAGGGCTACCAACTTGCACTTGGTGCATGTGAAGTTCTCCACATCTGTAGACAAGAAGACAAACATTGCACAAGTGTTGCAGGTGACTGCCGCAGTCCCCTCAGTGTCCATGGTGAGAGCTTTTAGGTAATCTAAGAACTCTTAGGTAATGCTGAGAACGCTAAGCTGTACTTTTAGGTATGCTGTATTTTTGTTTGGTCACTCACAGGTGTGACTCACAGAAGCTCCACCCCCCTCAGCAACAAGCAGCCTCTCCCAACAGTTTTTTTTTTTTTTTAAAAAATCAATCTCCCCAGTCAAAGTGGTTATCCAGAAGCTCCTCTCCTTCTTCTCCCTGGCAGGAAACTGGCTGTCCAGAAGCTGCTCTCTTTCTTCTCCCTGGCAGGAAACTGGCCTGGAAAGCCTCTGCAAGGAGTTATATAGAGCTAGGCTCCCAGCTCCACCCCCTAGTGACTCACAGGTGTGACTCACAGAAGCTCCACCCCCTCAGCAACAAGCAGCCTCTCCCAACAGTTTTTTTTAAAAAAATTCAATCTCCCCAGTCAAAATGGCTGTCCAGAAGCTGATCTCCTTCTTCTTCCTGGCCGAATCTCATTGATTATTCCACTTCTGCATAATATTTTGACAGTCCTGTTAAAAATTCAGTATCCAAGGAGTGATGTTTGCCAGGGAATAAACCAAGGTAATACAACTCTGCCCATTGCTTTTGTTATTGTTGGGAAATATGAGAGGTGCTGAATCACCAACAGAGATAAAAATATTTTGAAAATCTCACTCCCCCACCCCCAGTGAACCACTAAATTGTGTTTGGCAATATCTGTGAGCCAGTTAGGCATGTGTGAGAAATTCTGAGCAAGCTGAGGGTTTTGTTTTGTTTTTAAAAAGTGGTCTCTATCTCCTGAAAAAAACAGTGTGGTATAGTAGTTTCAGTGTTGAACTAGGGCTCCAGAAGACCAGAATTCAAATCCCTACTCAGGCATGGAAACCAACTGGGTTGACCTTGGGCAAATCCCACTTTCTCAGCCCTATAGGAAGGAACTAAAAAAATGATATATTTTTAAAAATCACAAGCATGCTTTAGTCTGGGAAGGGGGAATCAGCAGGTGTAAAAAGACTTTGTAAGAAGGAGGTTCACTGTCAGAAGCTTTGTTTGCTGAGGTATGACTCTGTTGCTTAGAGTGTGGGCACTGGGGTTCCCTTGGACCAGGAGTAGGCAAAGTGTAGCCTGTTGCATTAATGTAGCACCAAAGCCATTTTTGCAGCCCGAAGGGTCCCCTGTGCCTCCATTCTCCTTTTCTTGCTAAAAGTTGTCAGTGTCACTAACTAGAGATTTGGGGAGTCCAAGTGTCCCTTTTGGGTGACCTTTTTCTCTGGACAAAAACATTTTATTGGGGCACAGAGTGGCCCCCAACACCTATCAGTTGCTCCTGCCTGCCGTATCTGGTCCAAGATTAAAAGGCTTTTTCCTGTGCAGGTTTGAATGCTGTGGTGATTGCAGTAGTACCAACCACACCTTTCACCACACACCAAAGCCGCCACCACCACCTTGGATCAACAAAAGAAGGCTTTTCTGAGGAAAATAGCATTGAGGGGACACAAAGCAATCCATTGACTGCCTAAGGTAGTGAGTTGAAAGGTGTGGGGGTTTTTAATGCAAGCATTTCCATGTGCCTCAAGACAGTCTTGCTGGAAACTGTTTTCTGAAACAAACTGAAGACTCCTGGGTTGAATGCATTTGTTTAAGTACATGCTTGCCTACAGCTGACAGGATGCTGTTCATTATCTGTGCACTTGCTCTGTAACCTTGGTTATTTCCTTTGACAACTTTCAGCAAAATCACTCTTAAGAACGATATTATATTCAAACATCTACTGGGGAATATATGGGATGTAAATAGTAAACAGATACTCCCTCAAGGTTGGCACAAAATCTAATTTTTATTTTGTGTCATAAAATGAACTCACACTTCTGCCTCAGAAAACACACAATCTGCCTTTCCTTTTTACATTTGATTCTACTCCATTTATCTGTTGATTATCCCAAATCCATAGTAACAAATAGTTCTAGGTAGTTTCTTAATTCTGTGCCTTCACAAAAATATTAAGCTGTGTTTGGTTTAAAAGCCTGCCTCTGTAAAAATGGAGCTTCACATAATGGGGCTTACTGCTGAGTAGGACTGTAAATTACTTAGCAATCCTACTAAGTGGGAGCTGCATCAAATGTAACAAAGTTAATATATAGAAACTCTATTATGGTACCCAGAAAACTGCTGAGGGCTCCTCTCTCCCTTTTCAGCACCAATCTAGAGAAACAGAATTAGTGGGACCCTCCTAACTGGAAATAGAGGCTCCCATAAGAATTGCAGGGACTATTAGGTTTTGACTGCAGATAGATTTCTCTTCACATCTCAGCCTTTAGGGGCAATTTTTGAACCTTCAAAAAGAAGAAGAGGAAGAAGAAAAAGAGCAAGAGCAACAACAACAACAAAAATAGAAGCATTGATCTGTCCAAATAAGGCACAATTTACAAAATATTACTTTGCCTTTTGAGCAAAAAATAATTAATAGGTAATAATTAAAATAATTAATAGGCAATCATATTAGAACCGAGGTCAAAGGGCTCTCTCTATTTATGATCAAAACAAAGGTGCATGTAATACCAATATGAAATTTATTGCTGGTGAAGTGTGATTGTTAACCCTCTGCACTCACAACTTTCCCTTTGCAAATACTGGCTCCCAGTGGTTTTGAAGGCTCCCCTCTTTAGTTGGGCTTCAGAATTAGCCTCCAGAGGAATAACAGCCTCCAGAGAGAAGGAGAGAACTTATGTGCTCTGAAAGGGTTAAACTTCCATTTCTCAACAACAGATCCTCCTAAGTCCATACATTCCCTCCTACTGTAGGGGAAAAGGGGTAGAAACTGCACAGTTTTCAAAATAACATCTAGCTTATTTCCTTAACATTCCTGTCATTAGCATAATTGCTTATTTGCCTTGGCGCAGTCAGCATTTCCTCATTTGCTTTGAGCTCAGTGCTCCCTGCTATTATACAGGAGAAGAGTAAATATATGCTAACAACCACCTGTAAACACTACATATTAGGCAGACCTCTTCCTCCAACAAAGAAATAGAGGGATCTATTATTCTGATGTGGTGTGAATTTGATTCTGACATTAGCCCAACTCTGGCATTCCTTTAATTCTTTAACACTGACAAGCAAGTGAGGAGTGCTGCAGTAGTGATTAGCCTGGTCCACAATGTTATGCATATGGTATAACCTCTGCATACAGTTGAATTTCTACATGTATATTATATGCAATTATATGTATAATTTCTGTATATATGTAGTCTATGTGCATTGAGCTCCACATGTCATAGCCTTGTTGCTGAGGATTAGAGGCCAACAAGAGTCTCAGAAAATGGTCTCAGCTAATTCTACTACTTTAATGGGAGATGCCAGGCACTGAATTTATACATGAACATCTGCTCTACTACTGAGCTATGACTTCTTTCATAACAGCAGATGAAGTCGCAGAAGTAAACATCCTAAAGAGAGATGATACAGGAAAATTATAAGTTCCTATTTAGAAATACCAAATTCCTTAGGTTCACAATGAGGGCTAGTTGTAGGGTGGGCGTTAAAATAGGAGAAGGGCTATCCTCTTTGCATTACAGCCTTCTTCAAACAAAATGATATCAAAATGTGTGCCTATGCCACTAACATGATAGGGTTCTTACGAGATGTTTGGATATAGTATTTTTCACAATAAATCTCCCAGAATGTCTCAGACAACATGACCAACAGCCATGTTGACTGGAGGTTCATTGAAGATGTTTCCAAAAAGGTAACTTTTCCAGGTTCTAGATCTTGAATGAAGTATTAACTGGTGCGTTGGTTCCTTGGCTCCCTGTCCTCTGCACAGAAGAGGGGGCAGGAGGAACCAAAACCTAAGGAATTTCTATGGCTATTTCCAATCACTGACTGAAGGTGACAGCAGGTATTACTTTCCCACATCCCATCATAGCCAACAGGAAGGGAAGTTGGAGGAAAACTAGGTTGAGGAACTTGGGTGGGGTACATTTGTATCTCGGAGCCTCTGTGGGCTGGGTTTAGATACCCTTGGGCCATCTTATGCCTGGGGACTAGAGATTCTGGCCAAGATCCTACATGAAGTAGGCAGAGCATAAAGCTCTGCTCATTCAGTTTGTCCTCTTCTCATCCTGACCACCTGCCAAACCCTGGGAGGGACAAATGCTGCTGCTTAGTATGCATATGGGGGGGGCAGTTAATTCAGATGATGAAGAAGCAGGTGGTCTCTTGAGAGGGGGAAGAAATGAGATTGTACTCACAGATGGAATGCCCCATCTTCCTTCCCCTTGAAGTCCAGCAAAGTACAGTCAGCCCTCTACTTTTGTGGGTTTGGCATTCACAGATTTGATTACTTGTGGATTCAATTAAGCTCTCTGAGTCTACTGTGTACTGGCAGACCCTGAAGGAAGGAATGCACACCCCCCCCTCTCTCTTCAGAAGGGTTTTCCACAATGGCAGGGAATGCAGAGGGTGATGGGGCTTCTTTCTGGCTCTCCAGGCATGGGAAATCTCTTGGAATTTATTCTGTGTCCAGAGACACTGGAGGAAGGCAAGCACTCCTTGCTATGACTTCAGCAGTGCTGTCTATTGGAAGGAAAAGAAGTCCAGACAAAAAGAAATGGGGTGGAAAAGAAATGGTTTAAAACCTGACTTTGGGCTGGAAGGAAAAGAAGTCCAGAGGAAAACAAGTGTGCTGGGAAACAAAGGGCTCCCCACCTCATCCCACTGCTTTTCCTCTGGACTTCTTATCCCTCCATCACAAAGCGGGGTATAAATAACTAAATAAATAAAATAAATAAAAAATTCCAGAGAACCAGAAAGAAGCCCTATCGTCCTCTGCTTTCCCTGCCATAGCGGAAAGCCCCGAAAGTGCCACCAGAGAGGAGAGTGGAGGAGATCAAGGCTTTTTCCTGGTTCTGTCAACTGCTTTTAATGTCCTATCCTGGCAGCTGTTTATTCATTTTTTTTTCACTTTCACAGGGGTCTTGTGCCCCTAACCCTCACAAATGTGGAGGACTGACTGTAGTATCTTAATCATCTGGAATGTCTTTCCTCTCTCCTCTCCTCCCCACTGATAAGTAGCAGCAGCCCCTTCCCTTGGCTTGTCAGCTACAGACATGTTTGGGATGGGATGGGACACAAAGGGCTAGACAAAGAATAGCTCCCTGTGCCCCATTCAAAAAGCGTCATACATATGCATAAGCCACACTTAATATGAACATACATCACATCAGTGCGGCACCATGGCTTGAGCATTGTACTATGACTCTAGAGACCAGGTTTTGAATCCCCACTCAACCATGAAAACCCATGGTGACCTTGGGCTAATCACACACTCTCAGCCTCAGAAAACCCCATGATAGGTTCCCCTTAGGGCTGCCATAAGTTGGAAATGACTTGAAGGCACACAACAGCATACATCACTCACAGAGTGATGTCATCTACACTCTGGGATATTTGGTCAGCCTATCAATTCCAGGCCTATTGGCTTGGTCACCCTAAAGAATCTTGCTGTATTAGACGTTGGTTGGCAGGCAGTTTTTGTTGAGCACAATCCTTGGTTCCTCAGAAGGTTTCTACTAGCAAACTACAGGATCTCAGACAAGCTGCTGCTCCCTTTCTACCATCATAGGAGCACATGCAGTGAACTTGCTCCTCTACCCTAAGAATATCAGCCTCTACATGAGGATTGCATCTATGACACCTCTGGCTGCTAGTAAATTCTAAATCTAGTTTTCTGAATGTTGCATCTGTTGTTGTTGTTTTTTTAATACAAAACTGCAGTCTACATTTTAAATATAGAACCAAATCTAAGCATAGTCCATGAGAAGAAAGACCTGGTTAAATAGCAAATTGGGCTTCTGACTTCAGATATTTGCCTCCTTTTCCTGCATTTCACATTCCAGCTGTATTTCTGTATTTGTTCATTAAAATGGGGACCCCTTGTTACCCCCCCCCAAATCATGAAAGGTAATGTGTAGGAGGAGGACAGAATGAATGACACATATGCAAAGAGGAATCAGCTATCTTCTGCTCATTAAGTGGAGTATTTGCGTAGTGAGCAGCTTTGCTCGTTAAGAGGAATTGTAGGATCCAGATAGGAGTGCCTGCGGTATTTCAAATGGGGCAGTGCTTATACAGGCAGAATGCCCGAAGGAGTGGAGTAGGGAACAAAGGACTGAAATGACCTATGGTGCATGCAGCAATATCAAATGAATATGAAGGAAGAATCTTCTTTCTGTGTGATTGCTTGGACTCCAGTTATATAAGAAATAACCTGGTTTCTGATATTATACATGATCAGGGAGAAATGCCAGGTGTTCTCATGTCTACAGGTGTAATATTCAAAGTGAAAACTCATTAATTATCCCCAATAGTCAGACATATGTGCTCCACATGTGTGATTCTATAGCCCACCCATGCATGTGGGTGACTTGTAGGTTGTCTCACTTCCAGCCTTTACAGAACTGTAAAAAGCAATGGAGGGGAGGGAATAGAGGGGAAGTGCAAATCATTTTCCTTGTATTTGTGTAACTTCCAAAGCTGCCCTCTATGAATACAAGGTTTGCTTCTACACATCTGTCCTTATCTGTCTTATTGTGTGAGTCTAAATTTCACATTTTGCAGAAGCTGCCTATCAGTTTCTGGGCCCAGTATAAGGTGTTGGTTATTACCTTTAAAGCCCTAAATGGCTTGGGTCCAACTTATCTTTGAAACCACCTCCTCCCATACAATCTTCCCCACGCACTCTGATCCTCTGGGAGGAATTTGCTTCAGCCACAAAAATCTAGGCTGTCTGCAACCTCCCAGAGGGGCTTTTTGGTAATTGCCCCCAATTTATGGAATGGCCTGCCAAATGAGAGCCATCAAATGACAAGCTTAAGTAGCTTCAAAAAAGCACTAAAGATGGATCTCTTTCAGCAGGCCTTTCCTGATATGATCCTGGCCTCAGGAGCTGCATCTTCTGTCCCTTTTTTAGTCTTGTGTGTATTTGTTTTTAATGTGATTTTAGCTAGCTGGTTTAAAATTTATATTGTTTAATGTCTTTTTATGGGGGAGGGTGGAGGTGGGTGGTGCTTTTAGTTGGTATTTTAGAGTTTTAATTGTTGTAAGCCGCTCTGATTGTTTTTAGCAGAGGGGCAGGGTATAAATAAATTATTATTATTGTTGTTGTTGTTATTATTAGCTGATACATGTATAGTAGTTTTCAAAGATGTAGACATATTAGTCTCTTGCAGCATAAAAAAGAAGAAGGGTGGGGAAGAGGGAAAGTTGGGGTGGGGGAAGAAATGTGGCAGCTCCTTTAAGACTAACTGGTTTTTATTTTTGCATGAGCTTCCATGGATATAAACCCACTAACTAAAAACTATCAAGAAACTATCTTAGTGCATTATTCTGTTCACACAGTGGCCAACATTTGCCTATAGGAAGCATGCCAGTGGGACATAAAGGCAATACCAATGCAGACTCATATGCCCCAAGACCTGGTATTGAGAGTCATATTGAGTTTGGTACTGGACCTTGGTACTAGACATCCATTATATTTAGTAGTCATTGGTAGGTCCATTCTCAATTAGTATGTGTTTTACAAATGTCACTGAAACAACATGAAATCTAGGACTATAAATTTCTTGTTAATGTTATTCTTATAGGTAAAAATATTTTTTTTTCTATGCTGTAAGAAAGTCATTGAAAACTCTGGCATTTTAAAGCACATTCAGAGTTTGAAACCTATTCTGTGTTTGGGTTTTTTGCACAGAAAATGTGACATTTCTCCACATTAATGTTGTTTTATGTGCAGAAAATCATCTTTTCCTTGTAGAAAACAATATTCTTGGGCATAAAATGCTGTTTTCTATGCAATAAGGTGTGGTTATTTCCACATAGAATAAATTCCAAAGTGTGAAGATTCTCATCATGAAGGATTCTCCTCAATAAAGTTTCCACAAACTTGGAAAAAACCCTTTTCATCTGTTATTTAATATTTGTGAATATTCTTTCCATCCCTAATGTGATGTGACAATTGTACTAGAATATCCCTTGTTCTGTCACTGTGAGCATTACCAAGGTGCACATCTCTGATTGTACACTGCCATGCCACAGGTCCAGTAGACACCCGTACGAAGAGGCACTGTAGGGGCTATCTTTCCACTGTGTGTGTTGCAGAGGTCAGGTATATTGAAAGAAAATGTGCAGTGCCTGATAACATTCTACAGGCAGAAGTCTCCTTTGAAAACAAGTTCAATCCCTTTTGGATAGCATGTTTGTTTGACATCAAGCAGTCTGGCAAATCAGAGTACAAGCCTTGCACTCATGCTTGTGGCACATTTGTACATTGTTTCCTCTCTTCTCCCTTTCTTTTTAACTAGGGAGCTACAAACATTGGGTTTTAAAAAAAAAAGCTTTGAAAAACAAAGACATTCAAGTGTTTCGTGTATTCTGCTGCTTGCTCATGCTTGACAGATTCTGAGATGTTGTACTCATGATAATTTTATGCTGGGTTTGAAGAGCTTGTATGATAGATCAGAGGTGGAGAATCTCACATTCAGTTCAACAGGAAGGAGGGTGCCATGACTCATTTCTCTGACTTCATTTCAGACCTTAAATAAACTCGCCTTGTAGAGTGGAATGCCATTTTAGTTCTAAATTAAAGACCAGTGTGACAGAGGTAGGGTAGCTATAGATGCCTCTTTGCCTGAGCAAAGAAGGAAGCCCTCTCCACGAAAGCATCCTTTGTTTCAGGGACTGGGAATCTTTTTCATGTCAGATGTCAAATTTCAGTCTGGGAATGACTTGGGGGATGAATTTCTGCAGCAGGTGGGGCTGATGGCACAGCCAGGGGCCAAAGCAAAGTGAGCAGAGCCAGATATAATTCTTACCAATTAGACCATTATCTCAAGCAAAGCATAGCTCAATTCTGGGCATGTCTACTCAGGGGTCAGTCTTAGTATACCAGCTGCAAAACACATTTCAGTTTCATGCTATAGCTAATAATTTAGATAATTCCTATAATAATTCAGAATTCAGTTTCTTGCAGCAGTTACCTGGGCTTCAAAACAGCTAAATTCCACACAATAGCTTCCCAAGCTTTAAATCAGGGATGAGCAAAGTAGAGCCCTTCAAATAGTGTTGAATCACAGCTCCCTGCAGCTCAATCAAGCCAGCATAAGGAATGAGGTATGATGGGATTTGAAGTACAGCACCTGGAGGGCTAAACTTTGCCCAAACCTCTAATCTCTTAGAAGAGATGTCAGCAGTAGAAGCTCATGGGGCAACATGGGGAATTGCTGTCGGCGCCAACCAACCTGAGGACCTGATATTCCCCATCTCTTCCCTGTTTGAATGTTGTCCATTATAAGACCAGTTTGGAACCATAAAAAGGGAGAGCTGGGGTCTTGAAATAGCAGACTAAACAGGCAGACAGGTCACCCAGTTACAATCTTCCCTTCTGTGCTTAGGTGGTATTCTTATGCACCTTCAAGTCAACTCTAAATTGACAACCCTATTTTAGGGTTTTCTTGCCAAAATTTGTTCAAAGAAAGTTTACCACTGCCTTCCCCAAAGGCTGTAGAAATAATGGCTCAATGCTATGGAATTCTGGGATTTTGTGAAATATTTAGCCTTATCTATCTGGTGCCACAACAGACTACAAATCCTAGGATTCCATAGGATGGAATCATGATAGCTAAAGTGGTGTCAAACTGCATTATTTTTGCAGTATATCAGCAGCTAAGGTTGAGAGAGTGTGACTTGTCCAAAGTCACCTAATGGCTGAGTGGAGATTCAAACCCTTGTCTCTAGAGTCCTCACCCAACACCTATGACAGTACACCACACTGCTCACATGCTTAGGTCCATTACACTCTTATTTAGAAATAATTTAGATAATCACTGTAATTTAAATAAGAATACAAAAGAATCCCCAGATGTAGTGTATTCTTATTTAAATTGCAGTAATTATACACATGTAATTTATGCACCTTATAATTAATGCATAAATAATTTATATGTGTATATATATATATATATATATATATGTTAGCATGTGAAAATGCCATGCATCTTAGTGTTCATTTTTGGTGAAGCATTTCCCCCTTCATTAGTGATGCACAAATGGCTTCCCTAAAGAGGATTGGAACCTATATATTTGGGAGCATGAAATGGCCCAAATCAAATCATTAGTCCCAACTAGAGAAGAATCTTGAATCCACTGCTGAATGGTACATCAACATTTATGTAAATCCTACTGGATGGGTCTACTCTAATTGGTTCAATGATTGAATTTAGACCATAAGAGGTTGCCTTATGTTGAATCAAGCCATTGGCCTAGCAGTGGCTCTCCAAGACTCCAAGCAGGAAGTTTTCCAGCCTTCCCTGAAGCTAGTGGAGATAGAACTGTGGACCCTTTGCATGCAAAGCATGTGCTATACTGGATGCTGCTGATGTTAGAGAGAGGTCAGTGCACATTCTGGTAGAGAAGGCTTTTCTGTCTCTGACCTGTAACCCAATGAAGTGCACCTGGTAACTTCAACAGGCAATTGTATGGTTCTGTTTATTTTATTTCAGGTTTTTCTCTCCTGCCCCCACCGCTCTAATTTCCAGCCTTGATTCTGTTCACTCCGGTTTTCTCTTTTTTCACCAAGCTTTATTGTGATATAAGTGCCTCTGGCAATATTACTGCTGTTGTCTGGCTTTAATAACATCACCAGCATCCGAACAGTGCAGTCATGCAGGGCTGACTTGCAACTTGTGATGGTGACTATGCACACATCAAGGTCACTCAGCCACTCTGCTGGCTTCTTTCTTCCCCTCCTCCTCAGGGAGAAGGTATATTGTTCAGATCTGGGAGATTGTCACTCAGAAAGATTAATGATTTCTGACCCAGCCAGCAGCACTTGTGGGTTCTAAGCTGTCACTTTGTGGTGCCATATTTTACAGGAAGGTTTCAGTCATTCTTCCTTATTTTGTAAAAGAATCTGGCTCTGGCTAGTGTTGAAAGGTGGAGTAATTGAAATTGTCCTTCATTTAAAGTTCTTTACAGGTCAGAGGAGACATCAATAACATAAATTGTCTTTATCTAATCTCTAGGTTTTTTTCTCAGTGATTTGTGTAGCTCTACAGGGCTCTTTTGGTCCCCCCCCTTTTTTTTTTGCAGAAACAGGAACAGTTTTAGTGCAAGGGGGAAGGAAATATGACACACTGAAAGTGGCTGTTTCTACAGAAGCTAACATTTTAAAGAAGTTTGCATTTTGATTATTTTCTAAGTTAGAAAAATGTCTGATTTGCTCTTAGGGATGCTTGGTACAGAGGTTGTACATTCTCTCTGATTGCCTCACTGCTCAAGAAACCAAGTTTTCTTAAAAGCAGTGTTTTACATGACTAAACTGAAAGCTTTGATCAAGATGGAATGGCGGCACTATAATTCTGAAGAGCTTTCAATTTAGAACTGCAGTTAAAAACAACAAGAAGTTCAAGTTCATCAGCAGTGCCATGGAAGAGAGGGGGAACAAATGTGTGTGCGGAGTGGGGAAATTAGTAACTTTTTACATACAAAATCTCTCTCTGGCTTTTCTTCGCAAACGAAGATTCAGGAAGGACTCATCCCGCGCTTTCTGCAAGCGCGCTGATGACTAAAAAGGCCAATCTGAGATAAACAAGTCTGGTTGCAGAAAGCACAGCAGAAGGTCTCCTTGGGTGATGTTTCCAGGTTGTGATTCTGCGTTGTCATTTCTCTTCAAGACATATTTGGTGTGAGTTCTCAAATAAGGCTGCAGCATTGTGGATAGTGCATCTCCATGCCTCCCGATGTGAGGCCAGGGTGGACCATTGTTGGTGATCAATTTGGCCGAGCCTGAGATGTTGTTTCATGAAGTCCTTGTATCGCTTTTTTGGAGTGCCCCTCTTACGCTGACCCATGGCGAGTTCACCGTAAAGTAGTATTTTTGGGAGGCGATGGTTCTCCATCCTAGAAACGTGCCCTGCCCAGCGCAGCTGTGTTCTCAGTTTCATGGCCTCAATGCTGGTGATCCCTGCTTGCTCAAGGACAGCAACATTAGCATTTGGAAGACTTTAGTAATAAACACCTGAGGAGAAGCACAAAAATCAGTGTGTATAGAGCCATTGTCTGTTCTCCTTTATGGGTCTGAAACATGGATCACCTATTGCCACCACTTACGACTCCTCGAATGCTTTCATCAGCGCTATATATGCACAATCCTAAATATACACTGGACTGACTATGTGATATACAAAATGGAGCTGGGAAAAACAACTTTTTTTTTTTATTATAGCATCAGGAAACCCCCCACCCCCAGCCAACATGGCTGATACATCATGTCCTATAAAAGTGTTCAAGGAGACATTTCCTAAGGGAAGCAGCTACAGGAAGGCCAATCCAATCCATGTCATGGAGAGGTAATCCAAGAGGATGAATGCAGGGCAAGGTGTCAGACAGTCCAGAGGTTATTACACAAAGCTAATAGTCCAGATATCCAAAGCCAAAAAAGGAGGAGACAAGGAATCATTAAACATAGCCAGTGCAGGGATTAAGAATTCCAGAAAAGACAGGAATACCGCCCATACAGCCAGTCAAAGAAGCTGAAAGAGTGCCAATCCCAAAGACTCCCTGCAGCTGCTAGGAAATTTATAAGTGGTTGCCTCTGGACTACAGGTGCTTGATGAGTCAGCCTCTCCTCTTTAATAGGCAATTTCTGTGAAGTTTCTCTTTTCCTTTTTGCCTGACTTCAAAGGACAGGGGTGTCTCTTCTGCATCTGCTAAATTCTGCTAAGAAGGGAAGCCCTCAGTTGCTTCAGCCACCAGCTTCTCATATTCAGCCGCCTGGAGCCAGAAGGTTCTTGCAATCCAATTTCTCTGCATTGGATTCCTGAGATTCTAGAAGGTGAGTTGTGACAGATCATGGGGGTTGTAGAAGCTGTAGGATGAAAAAATAACTATTTAAAGCATACAAACTATCACTAAATTGTAAATGCAAAGCATGCTTAACTCTATCAAAACCAGTAGGAGTTTCTATTGTCCCTCCTTCTTAAAGTATTTACCTTCCCTTCCTTAAAAACAAAACAAAATCCAAGCCATGCAGGCCACATGTTCTTCCTCCAAAAGGCCACAGGTGATCTCAGAATAGGAATAGGAAAATCCTGGATTAGAGGGACAGAAAGTTGTGCCATCTGGCTGGGCTGTTTCAAGCAGCAGATCCCAGATTCTGACTCCAGGCTTTCTGTCT
This sequence comes from Gambelia wislizenii, assembly GCA_030847615.1. Taxonomy (NCBI): domain Eukaryota; kingdom Metazoa; phylum Chordata; class Lepidosauria; order Squamata; family Crotaphytidae; genus Gambelia; species Gambelia wislizenii. Next base: position 46,438,335 of record JAUMIR010000003.1, on the reverse strand, counting down.
GCAGGCTCTCTGCTCTGGGTCACCTGGGGAGTGAATGCAGAAGGTGGGAGAGTGCAATCTAGGTTAGGCTAGTGCAGTCTAGGCTAACTGTGATTCTGTTTGGCCGGAATCACTAGCCCAGTGATTCTGTTTGGATAAGGCTGCTTTTGCAAGGCAAGTCTGAGCCTACTTTCTTTCCCACCCCACTGAATTTTACAAATTGATGTGTAGTGAGTAGAAAAAAATCAGTATCTTGATGAAGTGCAGCGTTTTGAAAAGTACAATTGGTACAAGGTACCTTAAACATCTGAAATATGCAATAAAACAATATTAAACTTCAAAATGTTGGTTTTGTCTTTTTTTTTTTGGTCAATAATCCACTTAATCCAGTCCTGTATTCTTTGTCCCAGTTTTGTGGCAGAGAATGATGGCAACCCTATCTCGGAAGCACAAATGGCATAACTTCCAAAAGTGACTATTTGTGTGCTAAAGCTGTAGCATTAGAGCACCTTAGTACTGTGGTGCCAGAGCACCCTAGAACTATAAGCCGGCTGCCAGACTTACCTGGCAAGGCCGCATTTGCGGCCGGTGTCGCCCCCGCTCCCGAGCCGCCGCGTGGCGGCATGGGCGCCACCATGTTGCCCCTTCTCCTGCCGGCCTGGGCAGCCCGGGAAGAGGATCCTAGGCCAGCCAATCAGGTTAGGGCTGCCCCCACCTGATTGGCTGGATAGCCGCCCTCGAGGCCAATCAGGGCCCGCGCTCAGCGCAGCCGCTGATTGGCCGGGAGGCGGGGCTAGCCCTTTTCTGGGTCCGCCGGCCGGGTATTTATTCCCGGCCAGCTCCCCGGCTCAGGCAGTTGGCTCTGTTGAGCCGAAGAGGACGGAGCTCTCCGGGGAGCTCCAGAAGAGGAGAAGAGGCCCAGAAGAGCCCCAGAAGAGCCGCAGAAGAGCCGAGGCCGCCAGGGAGAGCTGACCGGTCGGCCTCGGCGCGGGCAGAAGAAGGGCGGCAGCAGGGCCAGAAGGCAGGAAGGAGCTCTCCGGGGAGCTCCAGAAGAAGCCGCCGAAGAAGCCGCCGAAGAGGAGCCGAGGCCGCCGGGGGAGCTGACCGGCCGGCCTCGGTCCGAAGAGGGAGAGTGCGGCTCGAGGAGGGGGAGCGCGGCGGCAGCAGCGGTGAGGCCAGGAGGCCGAAGAAGGCAGCGGCAAGGCTGGGCAAGCACTGGCGGCGCCGGCAGCGGCAGGACCGAGGGACGGCGCTGCTGCGCAGCGGGGCCAGTAAGGGCCGCTTGCTAGCTCCGGGGCTTCAGGCCCAGGAGGGGGGCAGCGGCAGGTCCTTGCCCGTGAAGGGCCCCTGATCGGCGATCCGGGTGCCCGCGGAGGCGGAGCCCGGCATCCGGAGCGTGCTCGGGGACGGGCGTGGGCCCTGACCCGACCAACCCCAGCGGGCGGGGGCCACTGGGGGAGGAGTTGTCCGGGTGCCCGCGGGGGCGGAGCCCGGCAACCGGAGCGGCAGGGAACGGGCTTGGGGCCCTGACCCGGCCAGCCCCAGTGGGCGGAGACCACTGGGGGGGGTTAAGCCCAGGGGTGCCCGCGGGGGTGGAGCCCGGCTACCAGGGCGTTCGGGGGGACGGGCTAGAGGACGCTAGCCCGGCCAGACCCAGTAGGCAGCGGGCCACTGGGGGGAGGACTTCAAGTCCACAAGGGCAGCTATACGGGCCTGCGGGGAGGCCAGTACAGCAAGCGAGGCGGGAAGCTCCAGGGCTGCGTAGCCGGAGCCGTGCGGGGAAGGGCATTGATACCCAACCCAGCGCAGGCCAATGGGTGACCTGCGAGAGGGCGGACAAGCCAGGAACAGAGCACCCCAAGCAGGGGGGCTATTACGGGGACCACCCCGGGGAGCGGACAAGCCGAGAGTGACCATTTGGGGTGGACAAGCCAGGAGGAGGCAACCTCAGCCTTGGGGGGTGCCTACAGGGCGGACAAGCCAGATAGATCCACAGCACTGAGTACCACAAGCCATCCCCTGGGCCAGTTATCTCAGAGCTGAAATCACTACCACTACCCCCATCCCTCCCTCACTCTACGAGTATGCCACCCAAGAAGAATACTACATCCACCAGGCCCGCAACGCGGGCGCAGTCCGGCCGGACGCCGAAATCCTGGGCAGCCTTGGCACCTCGGGCTCGGAAGGCTAACCCCACCAGGAGAGCGCCAGATGAGTCCGAGGCCATTGACCGCATTCTCAGTGGCACCGCGGCTCCCAACCTTCAAGAACTAACCCGGGCAGTCACTCTCCTCGCCGAACAGGTTGGGGAGCTGAAAGCCGGCAGGGGGCAGGAGGCGGGTGCCGCTGCGCCAGCCCCGGAGCCCGTGGTGGAACGTGAAGCCATGGCTCCTTCAGCAGGCCAGGACCGAGCGACGCAGCAGGCAGCGGGACGATGCGGCAGACGCAGGTCTCCATCGCCCAGTGAAGTCAGCGAGGTATCCTCGGATGACTCTTCCCCGGCACAAGGGGGAAGATCTTCAGGAAAGAAAGGCCGTGGGAAGGAGAAGGAGGGCAAGAAAAGGCAGGCCAAGCGCAGGAAGAAGGAATCAGACAGCGAGGGATCTTCAGGTGAGTCCTCTGATGAGGATATAGACCGGGCGGGGTTTTGGTCGGCAGCAGCTCTGGTCCCAGGGTTGCCTTCTTGGGCCATCAAGGCTAGGGCAACCACGGAGTCGAGCTCTGCCAGACCTTCCAGGGCATGGCGGGATGGAAAAACCCCTGCGGGTCCTTCTACTCCCAGCCTTTTTATGGACCATGAGGATCCCCCCGGGATCCACCTGGACAGGAAGACCTGCAATAATATCCTTAAGGGATATTATGTGGATGTCTTCTCACTCCTCAAACCTGAGGGAGAGGTGGGTAGCACCCCTAAGTCAGACAAGGCTTCGGACAGGGAAAAACCGGACCCGGTGGAACGCTCGTTCACCAACTGGTTGGCGGGATACACGGTTTTTATGGGGGTGGTAGGCATGGCTTACCCTGATAGAGGGTGGCACTTGGCCAATCACCTGGGCAACGTGCTCAAGGCCAAATCCCTGGCAGGGGAAGCAGCAGCCATGCTGTATGACTCCGCCTTCCGCAAAAGGGCATCTCGATACCCCAGGGCTAGGTGGGATCTCATCAATGACAAGCTTTGGCTCGTCACGGTGGGCTCTCACATAAAAGGCAAACAGGAGGTGGGTAAGCCGCCTCGCAAGAGGGACACCCGCCGGCTGGTTTGCTGGGAGTATAATGCAGGCAATTGCCAGTGGTCCCATTGTAAGTTCGAGCATTACTGCGAGAACTGCTATGGATCGCACCCCAAGTCCAGCTGCCCTCGCCCTGGTGCCTCTGCCCGCCCCTTTCGCTCAGGACGCCCTGCTTCCTCCGGCGCCAAGAGGGAATCAGGGTCGGGCAGCAGCGCCGGACAAGGAAACGGGAAATAATACTTCCGATCAAGGGGGGGGACGCCTGGCTTTCACGCCTGTTAAGCTCCAGGCACTCCTCCCTCTTCTGAAGCTATATCCCAATCAGCAAGCGGCCTCATACCTCAGGGACGGGTTCTCCTTTGGATTTAGGATTCCCGCCTTAGGCCCCAGACTAGCTTCTGATTTAGGTAATCTCAAGTCCGCTTCAGAGCTCCCTGAGGTAGTGGCCACAAAAATCGCTAAGGAATGTGCCGCCGGGAGGGTGGCTGGCCCCTTCCCCGCGCCTCCTTTTAGCAACCTCAGGGTCTCCCCCTTGGGTGTTGTACCCAAGAAAACCCCAGGGGAATTCCGCCTCATCCACCACCTATCCTATCCCAAGGGAACATCGGTTAATGACTCCATACCGCCCGAACTCTGCTTGGTGCGATATGCGTCATTTGATCACGCAGTTAAGCTGGTCAGGTCATGCGGCCCGGGGGCCCTCATGGCGAAATGCGACATCCAGTCGGCATTTCGGCTGCTGCCGGTCCACCCCGAGGATCACTGCCTATTGGGTTTTAAGTTTCAAGGCCAATGGTACTATGACATGGCCTTACCCATGGGGTGCTCTATTAGCTGTTTGGCCTTTGAGGCATTCAGCACTTTCCTGGAATGGGCTCTCCAGCATAGGACCGGTTCAGCCCTGGTCACTCATTACCTTGATGATTTTCTTATGATCGGGGCAGCCGGGGGGGCGGGGTGCGGCTTTCTGCTTAGATCTTTTCAGGATTTGGCCCAGGAGCTTGGCGTCCCCTTGGCCCCGGACAAGACGGTGGGTCCAGCCAACAACATCACCTACTTGGGGATCACGCTGGACTCGGTAGCGGAAGTCTCTCGGCTACCCGAAGACAAGCTGGTCGGGATCAGGCATCTGCTGATATCCCTCCTGGAGCGGAAAAAAGCCTCCCTGAAGGAGGTCCAGTCCCTACTAGGCCACCTTAACTTTGCATGCAGGGTGGTGGCCCCGGGCAGGGCCTTCTGCAGCAGGCTGGCTAGAATTACCGCGGGTGTAAAATCCCCTCACCACCGCATCCGGCTCACCAAGGGGGTCAAGGAGGATCTGAGGGTGTGGCTGAGGTTCTTGGAATCTTTCAATGGGGTGACGTTTTGGCAGAGGGAGGCGGATTTGGGGACAGGGTTGCAGGTCCACTCGGATGCGGCGGGGGGCTTTGGGTTCGGGATTTTCTTCAATGGGCACTGGTGCGCTCAACCTTGGCCTCCGGCCTGGAGGGAATCCGGTGTTATCCGGGACTTAACATTTCTTGAGTTTTTTCCAATTGTAGTGGCAGTCCATCTGTGGAGGGATGAGTTCCGCAACAAGCGTGTGTGTTTTTGGTGCGACAACCAAGCTGTGGTCCGCATCATCAACTCTCAATCTTCAAAATCTGACAGGGTCATGCGACTCGTCAGGGAGTTCATCCTGGTCTGCCTGGCAGCCAACATTTCTTTCACTGCGCGCCACGTCCCGGGTGTCAATAACGAAATAGCGGATGCTTTATCTCGATTCCAGGATGGCAGGTTTCGGGAGTTGGCGCCGGAAGCAGATCCCACGCCAGTCACCTTCCCGGTCGAGCTCTGGCTTCTTGGGAAGGAACGGTGCTCCGAGGGGTCTTTAACTCCTTGGCACCTTCCACCCGGGCCAGTTACTCCCGGGCGGTACGGCAGTTCTAATAATAATAATAATAAAATTTATTTATACCCCGCCCCTCTGTTAAAACAATCGGGGCGGCTTACAGAATTTAAAATACAATACAAATAAAATCCCTAAACACCCCCACTCCCACCCTCCCCCATAAAAAAACATTAAACAAATATAAATTAAAAACAACTAATCTAAAATCACATTTAAAACTATAAATACAATAAAATATAATAAATGGCCAGCAGCCTAGAAGAGGCCAGGATCCCCTGAGGCCGGGATCTAATTAGGAAAGGCCTGCCGAAAGAGATCCGTCTTTAGTGCTTTTTTAAAGCCACTCAGGCTCGTTATCTGACGGATCTCATTCGGCAGGTCATTCCACAATTTGGGGGCGACTACCGAAAAGGCCCTCTGGGAGGTTGCAGACAGCCTAGATTTTTGTGGCTGAAGCAAATTCCTCCCAGAGGACCGGAGTGCGCGGGGAGGATTGTATGGGAGGAGGCGGTTCCGGAGATAAGTTGGACCCAAGCCATTTAGGGCTTTAAAGGTAATAACCAACACCTTATACTGGGCCCGGAAACTGATTGGCAGCCAGTGGAGAGATTTTAGTACTGGAGTTATATGGTCTCTCCGAGATGTTCCTGAGACCACTCTGGCTGCCATATTTTATACCAACTGAAGTTTCCGGACCAAGCATGAGGGCAGCCCCATGTAGAGCGCATTGCAGAAATCTAGACGGGAGGTTACCAGCGCGTGCACCACAGTCTCGAGGTCCCTTACTTCCAGGAAATGGCGCAGCTGGCGTATCAGCCGAAGCTGATAACAGGCGCTCCTGACTGTCGCATTCACTTGACTCGTCATCTGAAGCGATGAATCAAGGAGCACCCCCAGACTGCGAACACAGTCCTTAACGGAGAGTGTGACCCCGTCCAGGACTGGAGGTTGCAACCCAACTCCTGGTTTGGGGGCCGCTACCGTGAGCACCTCCGTTTTATCTGGATTTAATCTCAATCTGTTTTTCCTCATCCAGCCCATTACTGCTTTAAGACAATCATTAAGAGGAGAGACGCCATCGGAATTCGAGGCCGATGATCGGGACAAGGAGAAATAGATCTGGGTGTCATCAGCGTACTGATAACACCCAGCCCCATAACTGCGAATAATCTCACCCAGCGGCTTCATATAAATGTTAAACAGCATCGGGGACAGGATGGCACCCTGTGGAACACCACAAGTAAGCTCCTTTCTGCTGGAGCAGCTGTCCCCGAGCAACACCCTCTGGGACCTGCCCGAGAGGAAGGACCGGAACCACTGGAGCGCAGTGCCTCTGGTTCCTAACCCCCTCAAGCGATCCAAGAGGATGCTATGATCTATTGTATCGAAAGCCGCTGAGAGGTCCAGAAGCACCAACAGGGTCACACTACCCCTGTCAATGCTTAGACGCAGGTCATCAGTCAAGGCAACCATGGCAGTCTCAACTCCAAATCCCGTCCTAAAGCCAGTTTGAAATGGGTCTAGATAATCGGTTTCATCCAAAACCACTTGGAGTTGAAGCGCAACTGCCCTCTCGATCACTTTGCTCAAGAATGGTAACATAGAAACCGGCCTATAGTTGTTCATGTCCAGGGGGTCAAGGGAAGATTTTTTCAGGAGCGGCCTAACGGCTGCTTCCTTTAAACAAGATGGAACACATCCTTCTCTGAGGGATGCATTGATGATGTCCTTAAGGAACATCATCAAGGCAGTCCCCCCCTGGATGGCCAGCCATGAAGGGCAAGGATCGAGAGGGCAGGTCGTCTTCCTAACCCTACCAAGTAGCTTGTCCACGTCCTCAGTACTCACAGATTGAAATTGATCCAGTAAACTTACATCAACGGAGTTGCTGGACACCTCGTCAATTGTTTCTGCCAAATTACTGGTATCTAAGTCGGCTCTTATCTGAGAGATTTTATCTGCAAAGAAATTGTTAAACGCGTCACAGCAGGCCGTCGTTGGGTTAAGCAACGGGTTCTGCGCAGGAATAACCTGCGTCATCTCCCTTACCACCCTAAACAGCTCTGCTGGACGGGACTCTGCAGACGCAATACGTGCAGAGGAGAAGGATCGCTGTGCTGCACGTATTGCCTCTCGATAGGACCAAAGAAAGTTCCTATGACGAGTCCTGTCGGATAAGAGTCGAGTTTTCTGCCAGTTGCGCTCTAGTCGTTGTCCAACCCGCTTCATTGAAGTTCTATGACTTCAGAAGGCGTCATGGATATGGGAACTCCTGGCCAACCACGGAACGGGAAGTGCTCCATTTCATTGGAGCATTGAGGGAGGATGGCCTTGCCCCCAGGACTTTATCCCTCTACCTGGTGGCCATCTCCTTCTTCAGCAAAGCAGCGGGACACGGCGATCCATGCAGCTCTTTCCTGATCCGCAAAGCCGTGGAAGGATGGCGACGCATGGAAGGCAGCACCCAGGACACACCCAGACCAGTATCTTTTGAACTGCTATGCAACATTATTGCGGCTCTGGCAGCCATCTGCCAGTCCAGGTATGAAACGTGGTTGTTTTGTGCAGCATTTTTCGATTGCTTTCTTCGCAGCCCTGCGCATTGGGGAGGTGGTATGCAGAGCCAAGGCATCCGGGGCCGGCCACGCCCTCCAGCGGTCTGAAGTCGTACTGGCTGACGGGGTTCTTCGCCTATGGCTTCGAAGGTCCAAAACCGACCAGCATGGACGAGGGACCGTCATCCAACTTCGGGCCTTGGTGGGATCTCCGGCCTGCCCCGTGCTCCTACTGCGGCGCTACCTCGAGCGGCGTGTGGACGTCCCTGGCCCTCTGTTCATTCACAAAGACTTGTCCTTCCTGACCCGCTTCCAGTTTGTCAGCGTTTTGCGGGCTACCTTACGGCATCTGGGACTCCCACCCAATGACTTCAGCGGTCACTCTTTCCGGATCGGCGCGGCCACCACTGCAGCGGCAGAAGGCTTGGCACCTTCGGACATCCAGCACCTTGGAAGATGGCGGTCCAAGGTCTTTTCCGCTTACATCCGCCCGGAACTCATCCCCCTCCACAGTTAGGGCGCGGCCACGTATCCCTCTAGGCGGTGGGTCGGTTTCTCTCTGGTGATAGCTGCAGGGTTGGCGGAAGCCGAGCACTCACCTGCTCGGCTTTGTTGGCGGTGGGCATGAGTTATGGTCCCAGCCGGGGGGGGGGGGCGGGAATACTGGATGGTGGGCCAGGTCCTGGGCCTGGACCTCTTCGGGCTCCCCCCCCAAGGGGGGATACTTTCTGGCACGTGGCCCTGTCCGTTAACTGTTCGCGTCAGACACGTGAGCATACACGTGACCTGGCCTCACGGCTGGCACGTGTTCGGTCACGTGATCCCCCACGTGTCCTGGGAAGGCCCGCTTTTCGGGGCGGGCCTCGGGTTTTGGACTTTTTGACTCATGCCCAGACCAACCACTAGCCCCTATCACCAGACAGAAAGTTGCGGCCATACCGCCAATTATCCTCTTTCTTACAATAAACCTTTGTGCATGTTATATCTGTGTGTGTTTTATTCTGGGGCAGGCTTGAGGGGCGGGGGCCCTCGACACTCGGTCGCAACATTTCAGTGCTAAATGGCACCCAGAAACAACACCATTAGTGCTCCTGGGAGGCTTTACTGAGCACTTTTGGAGATCTGGTTGTGCCACATAATTGGGATTTTTTTTTTTTAAAAAAAGTAGTCCTTTATGAGACATTTACTGTACAAAACAGAGCTCTTTGTGGAGAAAAAGTAGGCACTTTAAACATGGACACCCTTTATTAGTTATGTTAACAACAATGCAGGGGATTTGGTCCAGTTGGCCCACACTGGAGATTCTGGAAAGACTTGCTGGAAACCTCTTTCTGGATGCAGTATCCTGTGGTCTTGTCTATATGGTCAAAATAATACAAATGTGAAGTGAAAGATCAGTGATCCATGCAAACAATCATTCACACAAATACGTGTCATTTGGAAGGGGGGCAGCCAAATCCACCACAAAGTCTGTGTGTATTGTGTCCGGAGCTTTATACAGATTTTCTAAAAAGCTCCATATGACTTCTGAATGTGCGATTGTTTGAACACTCATGTTCTCATGGATACGAACAGGCAGTGCAATCTGATTAGCTGGCTGAGCACAGGGGGCAGGGCTAGCAAAGAGGGATTTTCAGCTAAGCAAGGGTCCAGTAAGTCGATCAAACAGTGAGCTCATACTTTTTGTATTCATTTATTTGTAAATACGAAGTGTTGCTTGTGTGCACCCTGGGAAACTGTTTTTTTTTTTTTAATTTTATTTGGCAGTGGCAGATTTAAAATCATGAACAAAACACTCACAGCCACCATTTGGCTAGGAGGTCATATGGAGTTAAGGAGGGCTCTTTTGGCTATGTAGACAGGTTGCATCGTTGCAAATGCCTGCCTTTCTAAACATGCTCATATCCCACCCACCCCATATAGACAAGACCTATAATCATCTTTACAAAATGCCTGCTTTACAAAAATTTGAGGAGCCCTGCAATCACATAGTTATCAGACAGCTACGTAACACATGCTTTTCCACTGTGTTTTGCAGAGAATGTTGGCTGGCATTTATTACTGGATGTCAGTTTATGAGTTTTATTGAACAAACAAAGTAAATTTGGAGGGTTGTTTTTAAAGAGGAAGATAATAGATGGCACTTTTCAGTGAAGTGATATGGTGTGGTTAGACTGGATTGAGTCGGGACTTTGGGGTGGGATTTCTGATTTCACTATACGATTGTGGGGCGGGGGGTATCATTAACAGGGATACATTAATCATATAAGGAGTTACAGATACATGACAGTAACATAAACAATAAGAACATGGAAGGTGGAATAATATGTGTTTTTTTTCCTTTTTCAAATTACTTATGTTTCTAATCTGGAAACATTTTAAATTGTTTATATTTATAGCTTTCCTGAAATCCTGTGAAATAGGGTAGGATAGAAGTGCTTTAATAAATAAATAATAAAATAAGTTCCCCACCCCCCCTCTCTCTTTCTGTGTATGTGTGTGTGTGCACACGCACGTGGAGTTTTGCCTGCCCCCTCCAGTCCCTCTGTAGTCATGTGCATTATTATTATGCTCTGCAGGGACCTGGGGCACCTTGTCTTCACCATCCCTATGGAGTTTCATTCAATGCCACAACTGTGCCCAGTTTTAAAGCTCTGGAGGCAGTTCCTAGTGTAAGGGAGAGGTTTTTCCCTTACCCTGGCTTGGTAGTGCTGCCTCCACCTGCTCTTCTGCTCACCCGTCACTTCCTTCACGTACCCCTGTAACTTTCTTCAAGCACTTATGCAATGGATGAGTGGGATTGCAGGCGGAGGCAGTGCTACTGAGCCAGGGGAAGGGAGAAAACCTCTCCCTTTGGCTGGGAACTGCTACCGGAGCTTTAAAATTGGTGGTGGTGGTGGTGGTGGTGGTGGTGGTGGCAGTGGTGGCGACAGACAGAAATAAGGAGAAAACTCCAAATCCCACATACTGCACATACTGGTAATATACCCTGAAATGCTATGAATCTGGGCCATGTCAGGTGTGCCTGATCGCAGCAGATTTGGGGGCATTTGCATGGGGATTTGGAATATTTGATGGTGTAGACAAGCCCTGTGTGTGGAGTAATGTTCCTTCCAGTACTGTAGGCAGAATAAGGACTGCTAGTCACTGCCTATTTAAGAGGCATACCCAGTACTAGCAGGCTTTGTCAGAAGAACAAAAGGAATGCTTTCAGTTTGGGACAGAGCTTAGTAGAAGCAGCTGGAGCCTGCGTTCCCTCCTCAGAGGGCAGGGCAATATGGACAAACTGCTAATGGTAACTTTCATATTCAAGAAACTCTTAAAGAAATTCAGTGAAATCCCCCTCCCCAAATATACTCTGCCTATAAATAGCAACTTGCATTTAATATCACTTTTTGGGTTTAATCATTAAGAATGCTCTCATTCTGGTTAGTCCCAGTGGATAAGATCTGAAACATCAGTGATTAAATGAAGCTACATTCGATTGCACTTGGTTCTATTCCATATTACTTTCCATTTTGTGTAACACTCTCTAACTTTCTTTCCCTTTGTTTATTATTGCACTGTTTAATTCCTAAACTGTTATGACGGCAATTTCACACTCCCTCAGAGGCTGATTTTCTGGTTGGTAGAGAGTGAAGGACAAACTGTTTTTAACTCAGATATATTTAAGCGGTGTCATTGTGAGCCTTCTGAAATCAAGAAAACAAGGCTGTGCAAATCTTAACCTGTAAAACTGGCACTCTGATCTGGAAGACTATTAAAACATCCACATTTTTAAAACTTAAGATTAAATTGAATGCAATGGGTCCATGCTGTCCATGGGTTTCCCTCCAAACAGCTACCCAACACCCCTGGGTTCTGGAAGGGAGGGCGGGTCCATGTTGTATCACATGTGTGGTCTTGGCTTATCTTACCTGTAGGTTTTTTTGTTTTTTGTTTTGTCTGTAATGGCTGGTATCCAGCTAGCATCGTTCCCCAATAGAACAGCATCCATCCACAGAATGTATTTCTCCTTCCCTTCTGGAGCAAATGATGGGAAGTGGAAGGGAGACTGCAGAGTCTGGGAACTAAAGGTTTGTTGCAGAAGTGGACATTCACTTTCACTGTGTTGAATTTTCACCTGCTGTTGGATATGATCCAATCTGCAGTTTTTATTGAAAATGACTAGAGTGGAATTTGGAATGAAATGTGTGTAATAGTCAATGTGATGTAGTGGGTTGTGTGTTGGACCGAGACTTGGAATAACCAGGTTCAAGTCCCCATTTAGCCATGAGTATGTGACCTTGGGATAGTTGTTCACAGCCTGAACTACCTCACAAAATTGAGAAAATAAAGTGGGGAGGAGGAGTACTATGTGGACTGCCATGAGCTTACCGGAAGGAACACATGATGGAAAGGAAGCCAATAAACAGTAATGAATGTTCACAATTCATAATTCTGTTTTTCAGACTAAATAATATTCCTGATATAAGGATGTGAAGAAAATATTGTCAATGTCTCATTTATGGTTAAGAAAGTCTGCCTTGACAGCTTGTCAAGGATTTTTAAGCTCCCATGAGAGATCTTGCCTCCAGCAAAAGAGTGAGCTGCCAAGTGCTTTTTTGGTCCTGTGGTGTGTAACTTGTGCAAAAATATCTGTAGTGCCTTTTTCCTTTTTGTGATTCTAAGAGCAGATACACAGAGCAAGCAAAAAATAAAATAAAATAAAATAAAATAAAAAATAAAAATGACAGAGTGATTGCTCACAAAAATGTAAACAATCCTAACACATCTACTTTTTAAGTGATCCATGCAGTAAGCCAGTACTTGTCATGGTTTTCTATTTTGTGCATCCACAGAAATGTGCCAAAATTGGTTTTCCAAATGCACAAATTCTTTCCACCCCCCCCCCCCAAAATAATAAAAATAAACATTGACACTTTGCAGTGATATTTTCCCCCATAGAGACATAAACTTCATACAATTTACATCCCAACTCTAATGATCTCCCTCCTTTTTTATATCTTATAATGTAAAGAACTTTCTAGAAAAATTACTGAAAAACAAAAGCAGTATGCCTCTCCTATTATTCTGAAGGAAGGCCTCTTGGTGGTTAACTATACTTTTTCCAGTTGTGCACATATCTAGATAAGTGTATCTCTGCTTATTCAGTAATACAGTACTCTGGGACCATGTATATTCATTTATTTGCATGCATGAATGAAGGGGTGGGGGGATGACTCAGAGCAGCCCCGGCTGTGTGGCTGGAAATAGTACAGTGTATAGGACATGTGATCAGTGTAGGGCCACCTTTTTACTCTGATGCAATTGGACAAGCCCTGGTGCATGTGGCATTTCCAGGGCCACTGTGGATCAAAAAAAAAAAATCACCATGGCTATGAGGTAGGTGTGGGGTTTCCTGCCAGTATGGTCAACTGATGCCTTTTAGCGCCACATATAGCATGGCCCTCCACCTCTACAATATTTTATGATTTTCAAGCCAGCTTCACAATTTCACAATTTCAGCTACTTAATTTAAAGAATTTGTTTTATTTAATGTACCAAGTGTTACATTTCCATACATGGCAGCATCTGTAAACAAAACTTAAAACATTGTGTGCCATGTGCTGAAAAATGATCAGCTTTCATGGTACATATAAAAAAAAAACTCATATAAGCACATCAATATCTGGGAAGAATGAGTGTGAAACCATGAAGGCCATTCTCTTGGAGGAATACTACATGAGGGGCTTTTCTAGTAATAGTTCCGCTTCATAACGATGGGGATCTATCCTGCCATGCAAGCCATACCTACTGCACTGTTTTCTCCATTCTGTTTTGAAAATGAAACAACAAACATTCAAGGCACTAAAAGCTCACCACATGCTGAATTAAAACCCTGCCTCCATACGGAGATCTCCTCCTCCATCCATAGATTGTCGTTTCCTGTACTTGGTATGTGCATGCTCCCTTTAAATTTTTTTTGTACTGTGTTAGAACTCCATCCCAAAACTCAGCCTCCCCCAACCCCAAACTCCACCAGCCCCCTCCTCCCACCTGACGTCATTGTCCTCAATGGGAGCCATGGGGGGCCAAAGGGAGAAGGGAGGTGAGAACTCTCTTTCCCTCCCTTTGCTCCCCTTCACCATTGTCCTCAATGGGAGCCATGGGGGGGGGACAGAGAAGGGATACCTACTGACTCTCTAGTCCTCAACTAATTTGGATTTAGGTGGAGTTCAGCAGGGAGAGAATTGTAGCAACTGCTAAGCACTGCAAGCCTAAACAAGTCTACTCTGTAGTAAGTTCTACTGAGTTCAATAAAGCTTACCCACAGATAGATGGATATCAGATTGTGGCTGATGTCTCAGAGAAGGGCAACTAAAATGGTGAAAGGTCTGGAAACGATGCCTTATGAGGAGAGACTTAGGGAGCTGGGTATGTTTAGCCTGGAAAAAAGACGGTTAAGAGGCGATATGATAGCCCTGTTTAAGTATTTGAAGGGATGTCACGCTGAGGATGGAGCAAGCTTGTTTTCTGCTGCTCCAGAGACTGGAACACGGAACAATGGATGCAAGCTCCAGGAACAGAGATTCCACCTCAACATGAGGAGGAACTTTTTGACAGTAAGAGCTGTTCGGCAGTGGAACACACTCCCTCAGAGCGTGGTGGGGTCTCCTTCCTTGGAGGTCTTTAAACAGAGGCTGGATGGCCATCTGTCGGGGATGCTTTGATCAAGATTTCCTGCGTGGCAGGGGGGTTGGACTGGATGGCCCTCGTGGTCTCTTCCAACTCTGCAATTCTATGATTCTATGATTCTATGACTTCAATCCCAGGCAAGGAAAGTGTTTTGAATTTGATAAACATTAACTCTTTCCCCCACTTTTTAAAAATTTGTTAAATCTGTACAACCTTTGTAAGCCTCCCCAGTTTGGTCATTCCACCCAGTTTGAGCCAGGAAGGGGTATTCCCATAAATACCCATTTTGGAGCAACCAGCAATTTTGCGAAGGGAGGAAAGAACTCTCCTTCCCTCCCTTCCCATTGACATTGTCATCAATGGGAACTATGGAGGGCAGGGTGGTGGATTTAGGTCTTTAAAGTCTGGTGGAGTTCAGAAGGGAGAGATTTGTACCAACTGCTAAGCACTGCAAGCCTAAACAAGTCTACCCTGACGTAAGTCCTACTGAGTTCAAATCTTACCTCCCTTTGCCCTGTCACCATTGTTGTCAATGGGAGCCATGGAGGCTGAAGGAGAAGGGAGGAGAACTCTCCTTCCCTCCCTTTGCCCCCTCCTCACCATTGGCATCAATGGGAGCCAGGGAGGGGGATACCAATAATATAGATACACCCTCCCCCCCCCAAGCCTCCAAGTGAATGCACTCAGTCACAATGTGCAGGAAGTCCACTGAAAGTCGAATGGCAGGGAAGCAGCAGGAACAAAAGATCAGAGAATTGGGGGCACAGTAGGGCACACCCACTCCTGCTATGTGTGCTCACATCATCTCATGGCAATTGTGGACACTTATTACTGCACAGTAAAATATGTTGGTTTTATGTCGGAATTAATTACATCCATGCCAAACACCAATGAATGAAAAGTAGCACTTCTGAGGCTCACAGCCAGCGATACAAGCATGGAAGAGGGGTGACGTCATGTTATCAGAATTGATTCACTGCCGAAACTATTACAGTAGCATAGTACAACAGATCCTCGAGTAGTATTCCTCCTAGTGTTCCAGTTAATGAGCAACCTTGCTGACAGCTAGTCACCCATAATTAAAGAGCCTGAAGTCCTCCTTCTCTGACTACAGCTTTGGTTTACCATTTCAAGATTAAAAATATATTGCCTTTGGTTTAAGGAAGAAAATAATCATTTGATTGCTTTGGGAGTGTAAGTGAAATAGTCTGTGCAGCTTCTTCAACTCTAACCATCACCCTCCTGAGATATATATATATATATATATATATATATGACAATAAGACAAGTGGGTGATGATGGGCTTTAGTTTTCCTCAAAGTGCATTTAGTGGGGGTTTAGCCAGCTCATCCTGAGTTTATTAGTGTGAACATTTTTAAAAAAATGGCAAGAGCATTAGCCCAAGGACTCTGCCACAGTTTAATCATGTTTATTTTGCAGTAACAGAAGGGTAGCTAACTGTCCAGACCAGTGATTTTGAAAATGTGCTCCAGAGAAGTTTGGGATCCCTTCAAAGCACTAGAGAATCCTTGATGAGAATTGTAATGGCATGTGATCTTCTCTTTCACTCTACACAAATACAGCATTATGATAGAATTCTTAGCCAAAAAGCTCCATGGTGCGTCATCAAACTACAAACCCCAGGATTCTGTAGGATGTAGCTGTGGCAGTTAAAATGGAATCATAGTGCTGCAGCCGGGTGGTGTAAAAGGCCCTGAAGAACAGCTTCTTCACAGTTACAAGTTTTCCTTGTCGATACAGATTCATGGCAAAATCCATGTTCAGTTCACAGAGGGTATGGTGATAGTGTTGTTTAGCTATTAGGTGGCACTGGACTTTGTTGCAACTGGTGAGAGCCAGGAGCTTCTTATGCTGCTTTTGTTTTAAAGAGACAATGAAGTTCTTTCTAGCTTTTTGGCAAGGATCTCCTTCAAGCTTCTGCAATGCGGAACAATGGCAAGGTCCAGAAGTTCTTGCTAGTATTTGGAAGCAAAGGAGGACCCTCTAACACACTAATATTAAGATGAGGAATTAATACACTCTACTTGGCAATATGAGAGGTGGGTAACAGCAGACCTTTTAGACCTATGTTTACTGATAATAAGGAGGAGACTCTTAAGGAGATTTTCAGACCGCGTTTCAGCATGCCTAGCGCAGGAGGAGCTTTCAGGAGAGGGACGGCGGTCTTGCGCGGCAGGGGGGTGTTTTCGGACGCCATTGTCCCTCTCCCGAAACCATCCGTGTCACTTCCGTGAAGCTTCGGAAGCCACAGAGCCATATTTTAATCACAGAGGTTGCCCTCTCCCAAAAGTTCCTCCCGCGCTAGGCTCGCTGAAACGCGGTCTGAAAATCTCCTAAGCCAAAAGGTACAATTAAATTATCTTTTTTGGAAAATAATATCACAGCACTCACGCAAACTTTTAGGCTTCAAACACTCACACAAGGCTTACGATAGCAGTAGGAAGTATTTGATAGAAGAATAGACTATCCCCCGCCTTTCCATACATAATGTGTAAAGATGTCCAGATTATTGCCCTGTCCAGCCAGTAAGATCTATTTAGATAGCAACTTCCCCCAAGTCCTAGGTACAAATTCTTTTTAACTCTACTATGCTACTCACTTTCACAATTAAACCTGAGAGTTCCTCCATGCAAAGTGTATGTGCTCCCAGTAAGGAATAAACTATATGTTACACTTAATGTGTGACATGTGGCTTTAACTTAATTAAAAATCTAAGGGGGTGATCTTTACAAAGAGTGCAAGGTGCAGAGCCAAGAAGCTCATCTTTTCTTTCTCTGACAGGGCTGGAACAAAGATTTGCCCTCCAGCACAGTTAGAAACCTTTGAAAAAGCTGCCAGTGGAAACTTTTTTTCCTGAAAATTAAACTGGTATGGGGGTTGTGGGGATGTTTTCCCTCTAACTGCTATGGAAAAAGAAGAGAAATTCCTTCCTTGGTAAAGCTTGCTCCTTATTCTTCACTAATTTCACTCCTGAAGGAAGCAATGAGTAATTTGAGCAATTTTGTTCCTGCTGTGAGAATGACTGTGAAAGTTTTTGAAGAGTATTCACAGTTTAAGACTTATTCTACACAAAACTGGCACATTTTTGTGCAGAAAAGAGAATTTTCTATGCAAGAAATAGAATATTCTGTGCAGGAACCAGCATTTTCTGCAAATATAATATTTCTGCAGAGATCTGCACAGAAATATTGGGTTAGGTACTTATTCTTCACAAAATCTGCATTTTTTGGTACAGAAAATAGCCTTTTCTGCTCAGAAAACAGTGCTTTTCATGCAGAAAATATAGTTCTCAGGGAAAAAACCCAAAACAAATACACCTCCCCCCCCCACCAGTTCACATGACAATTTTGGGTAGAATACATCCCCAACTATGAAGATTTGCATCAGTCCATTATACTTTTTCTCAGGTTTTCCTGAAATGCAAGGAACACAATTTTAAAACATTTTCAACTATTTTCAAATATTCTTTCCATTCCTATTCAGTCCTTCAGTAAGTAATTAAAATAAAAATGGAAATGCAGCTATGCCCTATCCACTGAGTGTAGTTTAACCCTAAGCAATTACCCCTTATCCTGTTCAAGCTTGCTTTACTTCTTTCTTTGTCTATATTTGATGTGACTACCAGTGAAAATTTAATCAGGCTGCCATGATCAGTCGTCTTGTACTAGAGCCTAATTCTTTATTCTTGCATATTGTTGTAGCCTGAAGAGATAGGGAAAGCATACAATTCACCTCTTCCTCCTCCTCTCTTTCACCAGGCAAGTATGAACAAGTGGGCCTTTGATTCAAGTAGACAGATGTGGGCTGGCAGGTTGCCCAAAACCATCCAATTTCAAAAACATGCTGTGGCAAACAAGGCTTAAGAAAGCTGGGTCAGGATTTAATCTGGATAAAGAAAGATGAGCTAACCAACGGGGAACAAAGCACACCTCAATTTTTGTTCTCATAGTAAAGAGTAAAATCATGCATATCCCTTTTTTGGTGGGTGCACATCTGCAAGTCCAGGGTGTCTCAACAAGTGTACAGCCTCCCAAATCATCAGATACAGATGATTTGGGAGGCTGTCAACACAGGTTGCCCACACACAACACAACACAGGTTGCCAAAGCCTTTTTCTAGGACACATGATGTGCCTGGAGAATGAATATGTATATACGGTGTAGGTCAGACACCACAACAGAATGTTCTGCCTTGACCTATGTGCCTTTACTTCAAAGTCTGATGTGTCCCTACTACCTGGTGATGTGTGTGAAGTGTTGAACTACATGACTGCAGGTTTTCTGTGTTTTTTCCCCGGGGCTGTGAGGCTGTGTTCTGGAAGAGTTTATTCCTGATGTTTCGCCTGCATCTATGGCTGACATCTTCAGATAATGGTTGGGTAGTGGTGTGGGGGGTTTATATACTGTGAGTCCCTGATGGAGAGGATATGTAAATTTGTATATTTGAATGGCTAATTCCTGGGAGGAGAGATATGCAAGGAGGATATGCAAGGGGTATGTTTTGCTAATGGTTCGTTCTCTGCTGGAAATCCCCCTGTCCCTGGGTGAAGTTCATTTGCATGTGTTGAGTTTTGATTTTGGTGTTTTTCCAGATGTTTGTGGATTTCAATAGCTCTCTGTGCATTCTGAGATGATAGTTGTTGGCCTGGGCCAGAATTTCGGTGTTTTTAAATAACATTTTGTGTCCAGGTTGGTTTATAACCTGTTCTGCTACTGCTGATTTTTCTGGCTGGCCCAGTCTGCAGTGTCTCTCATGTTCCTTGATTCGTGTTTTCACACTGTGTTTAGTGGTCCCTATGTAAACTCGTTCACAGCTGCATGGGATGTGGTAAATTCCTTCAGCTGTGAGAGGGTCTCTTTTGTCCTTCAGTGAGTGTGGCATTTCTTGGATTTTCTTGGCTGGTCTGTAGATTGTTTGGAGGTTGTGTTTCCTCATCAGTTTCCCTATTCTGTCTGTGACTCCTTTGATGTATGGTAAAAATGACTGCAATTAATGTGTCTAGTTTTACAAATGATAGCAGCAGCAGCAGGGAGGTACTGGCCAGGAATAGGAGTGTAGTTTGTAGGGAGAAAGGTAGCTAACTCTACTCAATTGGTTTACTCCCACCTGATGAATCTCATTCTCTCTCTCATTCACTCTCTATCTCTCTCACACACACCCAATGCAAATGTGAATTCTGTGAAATTTCTAATGGTGTCAATAGGATCATCCCTCCCAATGTAAATAGCAGCTTGGGAGGGGGGATTCCTGAAATTATAGCATTTTGAGAAGAAATTAAAGCCTTCTGAATATCATCAGCTCACCTTCTCTCTATTCACTTTTAAAGAATTAGACACATTAACTGTGCATTTGGCATGTTTGGCACCAGCATCCTATATTTGCTGTAATGCCACATGTTCAATGTCCATAAATCTGAGATGATATTTTAAAATTCTGACAAGTAGAGAGTAGCATTGGCTTACAAAGCTAGGAAATGTGACAAAATCCCATGCAGCATAATAATAATGGGCATTGCTTCTTGTCCATCTTCTACCAGCAGAGACTTTCTCTTGAAGACTTCCTTGTTCATCATACTATCAGAAGTGCAGCCATAGACATCCTTGATGCAGCCAACATTTTATTGAAGGAATTGTCCAATCTCCCAGGGCAACGTAGGCCTCTCTATCCAAGCTAGTTAGAAATTAAGAAGTTTTATTGTCTTCCATGCATAACTCTTCCTCTTCCCCCTTCCCCACTTTCTCTGTCCTTTTCAATACCACTTAAAACCTGTTAAGGAGAAAAAGAATTATTTCACAGTGCCTTTTTATTGCTAGCACAACAAGCCTTCTAGTTTCCAGATGTGTTTAGAGCTGAGCTTGGAAAATATACTTTTTGGGACTATCACACCCAGTATCTCCATGCTAGTTTGAGGGATTCTGGGAATTGCAGTGCAAAATGTAACTCCCCCAACTCTAAATTAGATATCCTGTGCTTTTAACTGGTTCCAAGTGATACCATACTTGCTTCTGACACATGCCTCTAAACTAATATGATGGTTTATTATAGATAAACCATCATATAACAAAAAGGATAGCAGGAGTTTTAGGACTGGATTATTCTTCTGTTTGGACAATAATTAAGAGATAGATTAGCAATGGGAGCTGGTGTAGTGTTTGAGTGCTGGACTACAATTCTGGGATAGCAGGGTTCAAATCCCAGCTCAGCCATTGAAACCCATTGGGTGACCTTGGGCAAACCATTCTCTCTCAGCTCCAGAGGAAGGCAATGACACCCGCCCTTAAACAAATCTTACCAAGAAAACACTATGGACTTTCTCAGATGCTTAAAATATGGCGTCATAACAATGCCACGTAACCATGAAAGGGTGCACATATCAGACAATGTCACCCTTTCACGGTTATGTCCCCCACAAAACCTGTAATTTTTATTGACAGCTGAAGCCGTCAATAGATCCCCCATGGCGCTTTTGTGCCGGCATTGCTGGTGTGTGAAAGCTCATGCCATTGTACTCATATCAATGCAGTACCAATGGCCAGTCTGGCACAAACACTTCCAGGTGAGATTGCAACAGCCAGGTAAGTGACACACTTTTTATGACCCTCCCCAGGTTACTTGGGACCTTGAAAGTGTGTTTAGTTGCTTGTGTAATCTTTTTCTGTCTTATTTTTGTTTGATTTTAATTTCCTGTGTGATTAAGTCTCGTGATAATCCGCAGGATTTCAAAGGGGGAAGTGAACGGAGCTCTGGAACTCTCTCTTTTCATTGCTGGGGAAACCACTACCATAGAGGAACATTTTGTGGGGAGTCAGAACCAAAGGAGGTACATGGCAAATCTAGGGAGCAGGAACTCTGGAGTGGACAGGATCAGTGAGGGACAGACTTGTCTGTGCTTTTTATACTTGGCAGGGAGAGGAGAGAAGGAGAGAAGCTACAGAAGCCCTTTGAGGAAGTGCTCATAGGATTGTGAAATTAATCATTTACTATGATAATTGTTTATCCTGTCTGCTGGGTGGAAGAAGTATCCATGGCCTTTGCTTCACTCCATGCTATAACTTTCTAGGGCTCTTTGGTGGTTTTAGTGGAATTTGCTACTAAAACTTAAAAGAGAGTCTATTGCTTTTTCAAGAGGAATGTGCCTTGAGGTTTTTTCCCTCCCACAGACCCCAGTAACTGAAGCTTATAATGTGAGGTAAACACTATAACAAGAGCTAGCCTGTTCAACGCAATCTAGGCTCGGCCAGCTCTCAGATGGAAGATGCAGTCATCATTTCCCATGCACATCCTCCTGTGGTAATGAGAAAACTTGAATTGTGTATCTGTTCTTTTCCACTTGGCTTATTAAAAAGGATTTTCTAATCAAGGCAGCTTGGGAGATATACATTGATCTGGACATGTGAAATAAAGGGAAAGCATAAAGTTCTGCAAGCAGTACAAAGTACTTCAATGTTTATTTTTCCGACAATGACTCTTCAGTTTCTGAAAACCATGCACATTTAAGAAGAAAGCTTTATGACTGCTTTCTTTAAAAGAATAGCTTTTTCCCCCCAGTCATTGATATTAAAATAACCCAATTAACCCTGTAATAAACTCATATTTCTGGAACAGATGAATCCCATTGAACATGGAGACTATGAAGATATTTACAATCCAAGAGAAACTCCTTCTTATTTTACTTTGTGCCAAACCCTAGAAGCAAAAATAATTAACAACTAGGAATAAACTTATTAAACACTGCAGCACACCGTGATCTCTGAGAGAGAATGATCTTATGGCAGTAGCAACAACAACAAAATAAGATTAACTTGGGTTTCTATTAGTACATTTTTCTCATTCCAGCCTACCCATAGCAAAAAATACAAATTCAAAAATTACCAACATATTTTCCTTCCCCTCCACCCTTTAATGTATGTCTTAACAAAGAATAATGTGTTTTGAACTTATATGAGGAAACTGCATTCTGTAAACAACACATAGCAGCCTCTGAAAAGAGCAGTGCCATGTTGACTTTTCCTCTTCCTGTACCACTAGCCTTGTAACATAACTAAATCATCTTTCTATGTGCATATTTTGTTATATCCTTGACTTGGGGGATGTCTAAACAGTCAAAATAAAGTGAAGTCGAAGGCTTTCCATAGATTTTCCTTGGTTTTTTTTCTGGGCTGGGAGGCCGTGTTCTGAAAGAGTTTATTTCTAGAGAAGATGCCAGCCACAGATGCAGGCAAAAAGTCAGAAATAAACTCTTCCAAAACACAGCCTCACAGCCCGGAAAAAAAACCCAAGGAAGGTCAAACTAACCCTCATGGAATTCACTGGGAATATGACCTGTCTGAATGGGATCCCACATCAATCCACTGTATTTGGAAGGGGGGGGGCAAAAGGGCAAAAACACCACAGGAAAAGCCTTCACAGCTTTTCCCATAGTTTTTAAAACAGTGAGGGGATACGCGTTCCTTCTCGTTGGGACAAGTAATTCAATATGAATCACTTTCCAATATGAGAGGAAGTACAAAGCAGATTGTAAGTGTGGAGGGGGCTTGCTAACAGGGCAATTGCCCACTGCCACCATGTTGGATTTTTGCCTTAGCAAGCAATTGCTAAGGCAATAAAATAGGGTTGGTGTCTTTTTTTTTTTGGCTATCCTGTTAAATCGAAACATTGTTTTAATGCACCATAGACATAGGTTTTTTTTTATAAAAAGGTTCAGCAGTGCCAAGTGCAAATGCAAGTAAATCACTTGCAGCAGTGTTCGAGGAGTTGTAAATGGTGGCGATAGGTGACCCATGTTTCAGACCTGTAAAGGAGAATAGACAGTACAATGGTTCTATACATGCTGATTTTTGTGCTTCGCCTCAGGTATTCATTACTCCAGACTCTTTTGTGAAGTCTTCCAAATGCTCTATATGCCTTTGCTAATCTGTGATCGATCTCTTTGTCAATCTTGGCATCTGAGGAGATGATGCTTCCCAGGTAGATGAATTGCTGAACGGACTTAAGCACAGATTTGCCGACGACAATGTGGGGATGATGGTGTTCGTCCTGTGGTGCAGGCTGGTAGAGAACTTCCGTTTTCTTCAGGTTGACCTCCAGCCCAAACAGCTCTGCAGCTGTTGTGAAGCAGGATGTTAGGCACAATCCTAAATATACACTGGACTGACTATGTGATGAATGTTGCTGTCCTTGAGCAAGCAGGGATCACCAGCACTGAGGCCATGATATTGAGAACACAGCTGTGCTGGGCAGGGCACGTTTCTAGGATGGAGGACCATCACCTCCGAAAAATAGTACTCTACAGTGAACTCGCCATGGGTCAGCATAAGAGGGGCACTCCAAAAAAGCAATACAAGGACTTCATGAAACAACATCTCAGGCTCAGCCAAATTGATCACCAAAATGGTCCACCCTGGCCTCACATTGGGAGGAATGGAGACACACTATCCACAATGCTGCAGCCTTATTTGAGAACTCACACCGAACAAGTCTTGAGGAGAAACGACAACACAGAAAGAATCACAACCTGGAAACATCATCCAAGGAGACCTTCTGCTGTGCTTTCTGCAGCCAGACTTGTTTATCTCGGATTGGCCTTTTTAGTCATCAGCATGCTTGCAGAAAGCACAGGATGAGTCCTTCCTGAATCTTCATTTGCAAAGAAAAGCCAGAGAGAGAGAGAGAGAGAGAGAGAGAGAGAGAGAGAGAGAGAGACTTGCAGCAGCCATCTTGCACACAAAGCTTATGGGGGCAAAACACTATTAAGACAAGTCACTGCTGCTGCAAAATGCCATTACTGTGAGATTACTCTGGGGATTTTTTGCCTCATGTGGGACCTCAGTGTGGTCTTTCTAACTTATTTCTCCCATCCAAATTCTTCCTTTGCCATCAGTTTTAAATCTCTTACTTGTCACATGGTTTCTCACGTCTCCCCTGTCAGTGGGGTGGTAAATCTGCTGTGAGTTTTAGTTCCAGCTTTAAGGGAGCTATCAAAGATGGTGAACTTCATTAACAAAATAGATTCAGAATATTGGATAGTTCCTTTAAAGTTCATACTACGGTACAATACAGAGTGGAGTCACCGTCTCACTGACATGGGAACCACCAGCCACTACTACCTGTTCATAATTTTCTGTTTTCATTTGCTCTTCTTTCCTAATCACCTGGAGTGCTATTTCTGTGGTTTCAACCCAACCATTTTTAGTCCTAAGTAAGGGTTATAGATACAGTACACTTATTGGGAGTAAATATGGAACACATATCCATGCTCAAATAATTACATTTGCTTTTCTTATTTTTTTTATATGCATTACAGTTCAGAACTTGGAAGAGTTAACCTTTGATGGCCACATCTCTCAGAATCGCCCATAAAAGAATGGCCAGGAGAGAGACAATTAAGGGAAATAAGCAGTAGGGGCATGGCTTAGAAAAATTACTCTTGTGGACTACAACCCCCAAAGTCTACCATCCAGCATGGCCAGCGGCCACTCTAGTTGGGGATTCTGGGAGATGTTGCCCACAAAAGTAACTTTTCAAAAGGTTGAGGCAATTTGGCTGTGGAATTAGGAAATCTACATCTAAGGGTGTGAAGTAGCATGTAAACATGCCAGGGAGGGGATGTTTATGGTGATGAGGGCCATAAAGTTCAAAAAGTATTTAACAAATGGTTCTGAAAGCAGAAAAGATGCAAGTTTGAAGTAGCCCTTTTGAAGGTCAGTACAGAAAGGGTTAGGAATCCCTCCCTTGTATGTCCCACCCTTCTTCCAAATGAGCTGGATTTCAACAATTCCATTAGCATACTTGAACTACTCTTTTCTGTGTCTGCCTGGTATGGCAACCTGTTTGCATGCAGTTGCTCACCACAAACACTGGAGGCTTTCTCATTGTCATAGACTGATCACTACCTGGTACAGTTTAGACTCACTGGGACTTAGAACCTCTGCAGCAGTGGGACACCAATTTATGGATCCAGACGGATTCCTGACAGCTGTAGGGGAGTTTCCTGTTGCCTCTGCAGGTGATCTTGTTGAAGCCATGGCCAATCTCTGAAATAAGGAAATGGCCAGGGTGGTTGACACTATGCGGCCCCTCCCATGAAGTGAAGCCAAGTGAGCCCCCTGGTTCACCAGGGAGCTGGTGGCAATGAAATGAGTGGGATGGAGGCTAGAATGATGATGGTGGAAGTCTGACTGAACATGGGCTAGAACTCATTCATTGGAAAGCCTATGCTGTGGCAATGATGGCAAAGACAAAACTACAGTATACTTCTCTACCACCATTACATCTGTAGAGTGTCATCCAGAGGAGAAGTCTCGAGTGGTCAGGAGCCTTTTATACTCTGGCTCACAAGAAGAGAACAAAATCACTTGGATCCACTTATGACGTGGATACTGTAATTGAGACAAGTCAAGTGGATGTAATCTTGGTGCCTGCTAATCCTTTATTGTTGGATAAGTTTCAATTTGTGCAGCCAGAGGATATGGACAGGATCCTTGTAGAAGAGCCACCATATGTATACTTTCTTCTTGCCCTTCCTGGCTTCTGAAAGCAGCTAGAGGGGGGATGGCTGAATGGGCAAGGGGAGTGGTGCATGCCTCACAGCAGCAAGATACGTTTCCATCCTGCCTAAAAGGGGCTGTGGTGAGGCCATTACTAAAAAAAAGCTCTCCCTGGATCCCACCATTCTTAATAATTATCGGCCAGTCTCTAACATTCCATTTTTGGACAAGGTTCTAGAATGTGTGGTGGCCTCCCAGCTCCAGGGGTTTCGGGATGAATGGGTTATCTAGATCCATTTCAGTCTGGCTTCAGGCCCATTTATGGGACAGAGCTTTGGTCACCTTGGTGGATGACTTACTCAGGGAAGTGGATGGAGAAGTGTGTCCCTGTTGGTTCTTCTGGCCCTTCCAGCAGCTTTCAATACCATCAACCATGGTATCCTTCTGGGCCACCTTTCTGGGATGGCACTTGGGGGCAATGTTATGCAGTGCTTCCTGCCCTTTTTGGAGGGGTGAACTCAGAAGGTGGTGCTGGGGAACTCCTGTTCAATGCCCTGGACATTGGCCTGTGGAGTCCCATGGGGTTTTAAAAATGTTTTATCTGCGATTTTAACTGTTTTAAATGTTATTGTCATTGTTTTTAAGTGACTTTTTCTGGAAGCTGCCTTTGGGTCCCATTTAGAGAGAAAGGCAGCATATAAATGAAATAAATAGATGAAATGAAATTATGAAATAATTAAATAAATATTTTTTCCTACATTATTGTAACTGGCATGCGGAAAAATTCCACAATCATATAGCAAGCTGCCTATGAAATGTTTTGATTTTTTATGTATTAAATGTACAGCTCACATTTCCAACTTAAATTGCACTTTCTGATGCAAAACATCTGTTATGGGGATAAACTGAAATTGGTATTTTCTGTACATTGACCTTAAGAGTAATTTCACATCACCTCCAAGCTGTTGGCAGGGGAACATATAAATACCACATATCACAGTAGTATACCCATTCACTATAATAGGCTCTGGCTATTCTAAGACATATGATCATATTACTTCTGCTGATCAAGAAATCAGCTGTAGGAGCCCAAGAGTGTTATTAAGAATGGAACTAAGTTTTGTTGGGGATAAATAATATTACATTAAGAGAAGAGCAACTTGTAAAATATACTTAAATACATGAAGACATGCAAAATACATTCTGTAGTACTGTTGAAACTCTAGGGAAAAGATGGGAACTGTACGGCCCTTCAGCTCCCTCAATATCATGTATGCTGGCTAGGGCTGCTGGAAGTTGTAGTTGAACAACATCTGTTTTTTTCTGTGTGCTTTCAAGTTGATTCTGACTTATCGTGTCCCTATCATAGGGTTTTCTTGGCAAGGTTGATTCAGAATGGATACCATTGCCTTCCTCTAAAGCTAAGAGAGTATGATTTGCCCAGAGTCACCAAATGGGTTTCTAAGAGTGAACAGAGATTCAAACCCCAAAGTCTTAGTCCAGCTGTCAAGCCATGACAACACTTGGGCATGAATAATAATAATAATAATAATAATATTTATTTATACCCCGCCCCTCTGTTAAAACAATCGGGGCGGCTTACAAAAATTAAAATACCATACAGATAAAATCCCCAAACATCCCCCACCCCACCCTCCCCCATAAAAAATTAAACAATTATAAATTAAAACCAACAGATAAAAAAAAATAACAATTAAAAACAATAAATACAATAAAATACTATAAATGGCCAGCGGACTAAAAGAAGCCAGGATCCCCTGAGGCCGGGATCTAATTAGGAAAGGCCTGCCGAAAGAGATCCGTCTTTAGTGCTTTTTAAAAGCTACTCAGGGTTGTTATCTGACAGATCTCGTTCGGCAGGTCATTCCACAATTTGGGGGCGATTACCGAAAAGGCCCTCTGGGAGGTTGCAGACAGCCTAGATTTTTGTGGCTAAAGCAAATTCCTCCCAGAGGACCGGAGTGCACGGGGAGGATTGTATGGGAGGAGGCGGTTCCGGAGATAAGTTGGACCCAAGCCATTTAGGGCTTTAAAGGTAATAACCAACACCTTATACTGAGCCCAGAAACTGATAGGCAGCCAGTGGAGAGATCTTAACACTGGAGTTATATGGTCTCTCCGAGATGTTCCCGAGACCACTCTGGCTGCCATATTTTGTACCAACTGAAGTTTCCGGACCAAGCATGAGGGCAGCCCCATGTAGAGCACATTGCAGAAATCTAGATGAGAGGTTACCAGCGCGTGCACCACAGTCTCGAGGTCCTTTACTTCCAGGAAATGGCGCAGCTGGTGTATCAGCCGAAGCTGATAACAGGCGCTCCTGACTGTCGCATTCACCTGACTCGTCATCTGAAGCGATGAATCAAGGAGCACCCCCAGACTGCGAACACAGTCCTTAACGGAGAGCGTGACCCCATCCAGGACTGGAGGTTGCAACCCAACTCCTGGGTTTGGGGCCGCTACCGTGAGCACCCCCGTTTTGTCTGGATTTAATCTCAATCTGTTTTTCCTCATCCAGCCCATTACTGCTTTAAGACAGTCATTAAGAGGAGAGACACCATCAGAATTCGAGGCTGACGATCGGGACAAGGAGAAATAGATCTGGGTGTTATCAGCGTACTAATAACACCCAGCCCCATAACTCCGAATAATCTCACCCAGCGGCTTCATATAGATGTTAAACAGCATCGGGAACAGGATGGCGCCCTGCGGAACACCACAAGTAAGCTCCTTTCTGCTGGAGCAACTGTCCCTGAGCAACACCCTCTGGGACCTGCCCGAGAGGAAGGACTGGAACCACTGGAGTGCAGTGCCTCCGATTCCTAACCCTCTCAGGCGATCCAAAAGGATGCTATGATCTATCGTATCAAAAGCCGCTGAGATGTCCAAAAGCACCAACAAGGTCACGCTACCCCTGTCGATGCTTAGACGCAGGTCGTCGGTTAAAGCAACCATGGCAGTCTCAACTCCAAATCCCGTCATGAAGCCAGTTTGAAATGGGTCTAGATAATCGGTTTCATCCAAGACCACTTGGAGTTGAAGCGCAACTGCCCTCTCGATCACTTTGCTCAAGAATGATAACATAGAAACCGGCCTATAGTTGTTCATGTCCAGGGGGTCAAGGGAAGATTTTTTCAGGAGTGGCCTAACGGCTGCTTCCTTTAAACAAGATGGAACACACCCTTCTCTGAGGGATGCATTGATGATGTCCTTAAGGAACACCATCAAGGCAGTCCACCCCTGGATGGCCAGCCATGAAGGGCAAGGATCGAGTGGGCAGGTCGTCTTCTTCACCCTACCAAGTAGCTTGTCCACGTCCTTGGTACTTAGATTGAAATTCATCCAGTAAACATACATCAACGGAGTTGCTGGACACCTCGTCAATTGTTTCTGTCAAATTACTGGCATCTAAGTCAGCTCTTATCCGAGAGATTTTATCTGCAAAGAAATTGTTAAACGTGTCACAGCAGGCTGTCGTTGGGTTAAGCAACGGGTTCTGCGCAGGAATAACCTGTGTCAACTCCCTTACCACCCTAAACAGCTCTGCTGGACGGGACTCTGCAGACGCAATACATGCAGAGGAGAAGGATCTCTGCGCTGCACGTATTGCCTCTCGATAGGACCAAAGAAAGTTCCTATGACGAGTCCTGTTGGATAAGAGTCGAGTTTTCCGCCAGTTGCGCTCTAGTCGTTGTCCAACCTAACATCTGGAGGGCCACGATGATTCTCAACGAAGTCCACAAAATCGTGGTATTTTTAGCCATGCTGATCTAAATCTTCCTTCTAAATATTTTTGTGGTGAATTTTTCTTAGCTTAATACAAAGTAAATACGATACAATACAACGGGGAGTGGGGGTGGTGGCCACAAGGCACAGTTCAAGGCACTGTGATTTTACAAAGGATTCATTTCTTCTACACAGATATGTAAAAATGAGTTCAGGCACTACATCTGATTATTTCGTGTGGTGAAAAATGTCCTTCCATAAATGACATTGGTTGCTTGGAGGTAAAAGGTGCTGTGTATTGTTCAAAATGTATTCAATCAAAATATACAAGTCCTCATGAAACATTCCAGTTTTTGCATTTCCATTACAACTGCAAATGGAATAATAAGACAATTTTTCTGACAACCAGGAAGCTCATATTTTTCCTCACCACCCCTCAATGGTAAAATGACTGGTTTTTCAATGATTAGCTACTTCATTTCTGGCAGCTGCTAATAAAAACACAATGAGTTTCCTATGCTTCAAAGATTTGTTGTTTTCTAAATATAAGGACAGCAGTAAGAATGCTGGGCACAGGCTGATTCGCTGCTGGGTTATGTTTGAAATATAAGTCAGGACTTTGTTCCAGAAAGTTTGCACTAATGGACAGTCCATCCACATGTGAAGATATGTCACACTTTCACCACATTCTCTCCAGCAGAGTGGTGCCATAGTGTGTACCATTCTGGAAGGTTGCACTGGTGTGAGGTACCATTTATTTACAAGCTTCATAGTAGTTTCCTTAGCAGCTCCCAACCTGGACTTATGGGATGGGGGGAGGGGTGAGGACCAGGTATGATCCCATTTAGCATCAGATATAACAATGTTCAGATCTGATTACCAGGATTCTCTTATCCATTGACCTTTGCCATATTGTGGTTCAGATATGATATTATAAATAAATGCAGTGAGGCCTTTCACACGGGAATTTGTGGAAGTGCACCTGCTTTCATAAAAAGTAAGCGTGTGTGGGGTTCTAAATATTTAATACAATGCATATTTATTAATGTATTTTTCCTGCGGTTTGCTGCTTCTCCATATGATTTATGGAAAATCCTTGTACTAGCTATCAAAAACCTGCTCTTTTGGTCATAGATTAATAACATCTGGTCAAGCATGTAGATGCCATCTGTGTATCTGGATAGTAGGATGTATTCCAACTTCCTTTCATCTATCACCCAGCACTTGTTTATATCTTGTTTCAAGACCCAACATGCTAGTTGGTTTTATTGAGTAAGACAAATAAACAGAAAATTAAACCTGTTCATTCAGGTTATGTTGCAAGGAGATCTAAGTTACTCAGGTGCTATAACAGCCATGCTTGTTTATGTTGAGATGGCTGTCCATAAATACCGGTGAGTTGCATGTTCTCTATATAATCAAAACATATCCCAGCCATAGTTTTAACTAAATCTCAATGCATCATAAGACATACAACATGAGAATCACTTGCAGCACAGGCATTAAGTCCAATGGGACTTCACCTTTGATGAATATGTTCAGAATTAGAACTGTATTTTCCTATCACTCTCTAAAATATTATATTAACATTCTGATGAATTTTACAACAACAGTACCATAACATGCCAATAACCAAAGACTGAACATAGCAAGACTGGAACACTTTCATGGCCACTGTAAATTTATTTATTAA
This sequence comes from Gambelia wislizenii, assembly GCA_030847615.1. Classification (NCBI taxonomy): domain Eukaryota; kingdom Metazoa; phylum Chordata; class Lepidosauria; order Squamata; family Crotaphytidae; genus Gambelia; species Gambelia wislizenii. Next base: position 46,407,055 of record JAUMIR010000003.1, on the reverse strand, counting down.
TTATGGATCTTATTTAATTTTCTTTTCAAGTTATAGAAGACTTGACTTTAGCCAACTGTGGAGCAGTCTGGTCAAATCCAGGAAGTACTTCTGCTTGTTCTTTGTCTTAAAATATCTTAGTTGTCCTAATGGAATAAGCTTTCCTTCAGCATATAGTTGGCAACTAAATTAAAGAGCCATATTCGGGAGTTACCCCATAAAACACATTTTCCTGCCAGCAAGTATAACATAATCAAATAATTGCTATCTTTCTTATTGAAGCATGGAGAGAACACATTTCTCCTTGTGTATCCATTAGTTCCCTTCCTTTATAAACTTATTACAGTAGTTCATTCACAGGATCAGGAGGCAGTATTTCCTTTTCTTTCTGAACACATAATCAAAACATGGATAAGGTACTTTATTGGACTGTAACTCCAAGCTGGCAAGAAGATTCTATGAGTTGCAGTGAAAAAGTAACTTTTCCAAGCTCTTCATATAATTCTTTTCAGTGATGAGAAAGGATGCAGGACTGTACCTGAGGCATTTAATAGATTAATTCTGACTTAATTAATTCCAAAGAACATAGCATGAAAATTTAGTCAAAATCAACTACAAAATGAAAACATTGCATCTGATAAGTTGATCTCCAGGTGGTAGAATGGGATATTCAAACAGAATTGATGAAGGAGAAGCCATCCTTATGAGCATGTATATAGAACCGTCTCTCATTAGGCTGCATTTATGAGATTTCACCATTTGCATGTGAATATTGGTTTTTACCAAACTTTGGAAGTTCATTGTAATGCATCTGTGTGTGTCATTTGCAAGCTCATTACTTTTTATTGTTCTTACACTTTAAATTATATCTCCAGGCTGAGTCATAACAGTACAAATTTTAAATCCCATTTAATTCAGTTGTAAATAGAAGTCATGAGGCCTGTCATATGAGTGTTGGGAATCTTAGGAACTTACCACAGAATTGAATTATTGGAAACATTTTCCATGTACTAAAGCTGAAGAGCAGATTACAATCATTTTTCTTATATTATACAAACATATGTACATTGATGACACCCAGGCATCCATGGTTGTACCTTCACTACAAATGTTCATCTGCTTTTATGTCACAAAAAAGCAAAGCATTTTTGCTTGCAAGGAGTGCAGGGTTTTCTATGTAAACTATCACAAGGTTCTGCACAGTCCCCACATTCACTGGAATAAGGGGAAGACCATTATATTTGCAATCTTTTAATCATACTGGCCCTTCTATAAGTCCCATTAAGTTTACTGAGGGATTGTCTAAATGGCAAAAATACTCCTCACACAATGTGAGGAGAATATGATCTGTCTCAATGGGATTCTGCATTGTTTTGATGTATTGGGAAGGAGGGGGCCAAAACTGCCATATACTGCATGGGAAAAGCCTTTGCATCTTTTCCCAATTTTCTTTTTAATGGGTGGGGGGAATGCACATTCCTGCTCATTGGGACAAGTGATTCAATTTGATTCACTTTCCCTATATGAGTGGAAGTTGAAAGCAGATTGGTCGGACATGCACGGGGGTGGAGCTTGCTAAAACGGCTAGCACCCAAATCTGTCATGTTGGATTTTCCCATAGTGAGCAGGCAATAAAACAGCTTTTTTTTTTGTTTGCTTTTTTTGTTAAAGCAAAAGGTTGCTCTTTTGCACCTTGGATATGAATTTAAAAAATACTGTGCAGCAACAGCAAATCAAGGTAAGTAAAAACACAAGTAATTCACTTGTGACTGCCATCTTGATTCACAGGCATGCCCGTTTGCATAGCAAATGCAGATAGCTTCGCATGCCTGCAATCTGCTCTCAAAAATGTTAAGACAAATAGTAGCTGCTGCGAATTGCCATTACTGTGGAGCAATCCACATTTTTTTGCCTCGTATAGACAACCCTTGCTTCTGGGAAAACATGAAGATATCAAAACTGTACTGTAACTATAGATAACACTCCTATAGGAGTGCATTCCTACATGTGTCTGCTTATAAGTAAACACTTCAGATTAAATGTGTGTTATTCTCAGGTAACTGGGTACAGCATTTCAATAAATATTCTAAGGATTTCTTAGTCTTACTAGGGATATGTCTGACAAACACTGCAAATCCTATGCATGTTTACAAGGAATTCAGTCTCAAGAAGATTCAGTGCAGCTTATTGTTCCCATTCAATTCATTAGGACGACAAATGGCCAAGAATTTTGCTTCAGTTCATTTGTGATAAGAATGTTCCCAAAGACAATTTGTCCCAAGACAAATTGCAAATTTCTTCATAGCTCAGATGGGAGAGGGAACTCAAGATTTTTTTTTTCCAAATAGGTGAAATTGAAATGAACAGATCCCTCCATCCAGACTTAGGGCTCTGAATAGTTAATTCTTAAAAGTGTTGGTGTGATTTTGTTGAGGTCTGTGGTGTCCATGTCAGGGGTGTGGTGAATTTAGTTGTAAATTTAAAGGGGAAACATAAGGTTCTGAACCCATTTTGGAAATAAAGTAGCACCTTTAATTTTTGGACTGAAACTCAAAGTAGATTCAGTTCACCCCTGACATGGAAGCCATCTGCTGCAACTGGTGTGAATCCCTGTGTATTCAACCATGTTAGTGCTGGATGAAGGTGGTTACCTCTTTTTTTTAAAGGAGAAGCTTCTCATCTTTTAACAGATAGCAGCTAGGTACAACATGGGCCTCTCTCTACTTTAGATATTTCTACCTACTAAGTTTGACTGGTGCAAATAGTGGAGAATTTTGTTTCAGTTTGTTTTTGAGTAATGCCAACCAATTTCTAGATATTAAAAATTGAAAGGACAGGGAGTTTAAAAGGTTCATATTTGAGAGAAAGTGAAACAGATTTTTCTGTCTCTAAGTACAGTCAGCCCTCTGTATCCACATATTCTGCATCCACAGATTCAACCATCCATGGCTTGAAAATATTTTTTAAAAATCCAAAAAAGCAAACCTTGCTGTTCCCAATTTTATATAAGGGAAATCATTTTGTTATGCCACTGTATATAATGGGGCTTAAGCATCCATGGATTTTTGTATTCGTAGGGGGTCTTGGAAACAAAGCCCAGTAGATACCAAAGGACCATTGTAGAACTTACTTCTTAGTAAGTTCACATAGGACTGCATCATACAGCTGCAGTCTTATACAGTTACTCAGACATAAGCTCCATTAAATAAAGTGCATAGGATTCAGCTGAAAAACTGGATTTTTTTGCAAGAGAAAGCCATAGAAGACATCTCAGGAAAGTGAATGGCAAGCTATCTTCAACACAGAAAGTTGGAGTTCTAATGATATAATCAACTGCTTTTCAGTGTTTTTAATGGCACTGCACAAGTTCGATTTCTTTTGCACTGATAGATATTGTTGTTGGCTGCTATCAAGTCGACTTTGACTTATGGTGACTTTATGAATGAGAGACCTCCAAGTCACCCTGTCATCAACAGCCCTGCTCATGCCAGCAGACTCAGGGCTGTGGCTTCCTTGATTGAATCTATTCATCTGGAATGCGGTCTTCCTCTTTTCCTACTGCCTTCTGCCTTCTGCCTTCCCAAGCATTATTGTATTTTCTAGTGAGTCACATCTTCTCATGATATGTCATGATATTTTATTTATGTTTGACAGGGCTGGCCCAAGACATTTTGTTGCCAGAGCCATGTCAGGAAATACGCACCCCACATCTTCACGTCAAGCTGCATAGTATGCAAAGCTGAGTTACATTCATACATGAGACAGAAAATCCCACAGGTATATATTCCAATCCCCGCTGATAAAAATACAATAACAATTTAAATAAGAACACGTTTATTCTCTTTTCTACTACCTGAGGCAGCTGACCACTCTACCTGATGGTAGGGCAGCCTTGCACAGAAAATAAAATTGCTGGGATCATATTTCCTTGTTAAATTCATCACCTCCCAAGACTGGAAGTGGGCCACTGTTTAGGGATTTGGATTCCATTATCTATGACCAAATCCACATTACACAAATAATCCAGATTGAAACTGGATTATTTGCCGTGGCTCTTTCCTATGGAATCCTGGCATCTGAGGTTTGATGAGGCACCAGCATGCCTTGACAGAGAAGGCTAAAGACCTTGTAAAACTACAGATCCCAGGATTCAATAGGAAGGAGCCATGGTAAATAATCCAGATTCAAACTGGATTATTTGTATAGTGTAGATTTGGCCTATGTCTTTGTATTCCAACAATCTGAATATTTTTCAGAGTTTTCATCCAGAAATTGAGGTACATGGACAAAATGGTCACTCAAAAGCATTGGTCAATTTGCAGAAACTTTGGGGGATGGGAGTTGAATGGGAGCAGTAGTATTGTTCCGCTGGCTGCTTTGGATAGGAAGCATTGCATGAGCTGCAAATACATTATCCACTTGCCAAAATAAATAAATAAATAAATAAATAAATAAATAAATTGAAAAAAGGAACTTCATCCTCAAATAAAGGGGGGCAAAGAGGACACAGGTTTCCATAAAAGTTTCATTTGACATTTTATATACAGACGTGCAAATAATTATTATACGTAATTTAAACTGATGGGAATGTGACTAGGTGACCCATGTGCTTTCCCAATGAGTAGCTTCAAGGCTTCTGCTCTTCCTTCTTGTGGTTCTTTGCCTTTAAACTGGTCTTGGACTAGGCAGCACTTCAAATAACAAATGACTTACAACAGAGGACTGTCCTCTACAAAGTAGGAGATACCTGGTATTTTTTCGGCAACAATACACCCTAATATAACATGGTCCAGTTGCATTTTTGGAGGCCTTGAAAACCTGCTCTCCTCTTGAAAGTCTAAGGCCTGGATGGTTCCCATTGCTGAATTGTTACAAAGCCTTCTATGATTATTTAGGAACACAGATGAATATTTTTTTTCATAGACTGATATTTTTTTTTATGTGAACCTGATTGTAAGTCTACCCTATTATTAATAACTTGTATAGGGAAAAAATGCTGTGCCTTATAGCTTCACTGGAATCGTGTCACAAAAATGGCAGGAAATAATAACAAGCAGTTAATCAAGAAATCAACAACAACATCCATCTTCTAAGAAAGAAATATGGGATGTATTTAATCTCTCTTCCCCCCTCCCCGCCTTGCTCTCTCTCTCTCCTACCTCTGTTGGTCTGATCTGCATGCCCTAAATATGTAGGGCAATAACAGGGAGGAAGTGGGCAGTGCAGAAGAAACATGCAGCACCATACCAGTATTGAAGCAGAGGGGAGATAATGGGAGATTATCAGACACTTGAAAAAAGCCCCAAAGGAGCTTGCGAGAACAATGTCACTGTACTGGGAACAGGTCCTGGTTCCTCGCGTGTCGTCATCCTGGTGTGCTTTCTCTGTCCTCCTTCCATACTGACATAATGAAAAAGGTGTAGCTTTTCGTTAGTGGGAATTCTGCTAATGAAAAGCAGCACCTTTTTTGTCATGTCAGCATGGAGGGAGGATGGAGCAAGCACACCAGGAGGATGATGTCGCGCGATACTGGGACCCATTCCCGGTACAGTAAAGTCATTCTCGCAAGCTTCTTTGGGGCTTTTTCAAGCATGTGATAATCTCCATAGATTGCTTCTTTACTGGTATGTTTCCATTTGCTTCCCAAACAGGATTGCTGCGAGATGACTGCCTGGTGTAATAAAGTCCTTAGTTATATTCACCTCTGCATAGGGGTGGATAGAACATTCAAAAAATGGTCAAAAACCATGTTTCTTGAATGTTGGGAAACACTGATGAGGAGAATCCTGGACTGATGGGAATCTTTGCAGTCCAGTATTTATTCTGCTCATATTCACACATGGTTCTTTTGCATAGAAACGGGCATTTTCTGTTCAGGAAACAGTATTTTCTGTGCAGTAAAGCAATGTTATTTTTTTGTGCAGAACATGCTGTTTTTTATGGAAAAAAATGTGGATTTTGCATTGGGTAAGTGGCATTATAGATCCAACTTTCTTTTATTCCCCTGACAGGTCCCCAGGCAGGCCAAACAAGTATGCTAGCTCAGGGGACAATGTACTTCTTTGCGAACCCAGACCGTACTCCCCGCTTCCATCCCCCAAAGAACACACAGACTACAAGTTCATACCAAAATGTATTGAGTACAAAATAACCATAAATTAATAGGTACAGGTTAGTAAATTTAATTCAAGATAATAATTGGTGTTAATGGCCACAAACTTGCTAGTGGCTACAAATAGTTGGCACCATTGCATGGGTCCAGATCCCTTCATTGACCAACCCCTTGTTGGTCAATGGTTCATCGTTGGCAGCCGCTGACCTTTTGGAGGAGAGAGCTCATGGCTGAGCTGTCCCACTTGACTCTCTCCCCTCCGCTGAAAACAAGTTGTTAATCTTTTGCAGGGAAAGGGGGATCTCCGTGAACTTGAACTTGAATTTAAACTTGAACTTGACAGAGATCTCCCCTTTTCCACTTACCTGGACCAGGCCCATACCATCCACCACAAAAAGCGATCCCCATGGAATCCGTCTTCCACCAACCATTACCTAGCCATCAACAGGCAGCCCTACTGGTCTTGTGCTGGCTTGCGCTGGGCGGCTAGCAGCCTCTCCAGCCTGATGTACACTGCATATGCCCCTGAATGCCTCCGCCCCAATCATCTGATGGTCTTGGCGGACAATCCACCCTCAGCTGCCATCGTTGCTGCTCCGATCCTGAAGGAGTGGCTCCCGAAGTCTTCTGCTGGCACACCGAGCCTCCTGAGTGCTGCCTTCATCATGCTCACAAACTGGGGTACCTGGTCATGGGGGATCCGTCCTTGTGCTGGAAGAGGGGCCCCTGTCCCGTACCCCACACTGCCAGGAATCTTTGCATGCTGACCACTGGGCATGGAGTCGAGCCCTGTACCTTCTGGAGCCGTAGGTTCGTGCCTTTCTGCACTGATCACAGTTCGATTGACGTATGCACAGGCATAATGCATCCTCGGTCACCTTCACATCCTGCCACAGCAGGGCTCTCTCGGACAGGTCACCCTTGGATGTGCACACAACTTCCCCCAGTCTGAGGGCTCCGAACGATGCAGTGATATATGCAGTGCTGAACAATGTGGCCTCATAGGCTGAATGGCATACTGTGGGTAATGTCTCGACAAGGCGTGCCAATAGCCCATAGGACACCAGTCGCCGGATATCTGCTACCTTTGGGGTGGCACTCCTCCAACCCTCCATCACCCTTCTGACTGTGAAGGTGTCGCATGGGTCACCCCACCCTGCTGCCTTGCTGAAAAAGGTTATGCCAGAGACATGGACCGCCAGTGTTTTTGGCGCCAAACCTTGACCCTTTAGGGTTGCCAAGGAGTGCAGCACCTCACGCTCCGCCGCCAGCCACAAGCCCCTGTAAACTTGTTGCTGCCTGAATGCCAGGAACTGGGCCACTTCCCACTTGTAGCTCGCCTGCATCGAAGGGGCCAAGGAGTCTGCAACCCCTTGCATCACCATTCGCTCCCAAGGCTCCAGAGTTCTCCTGAGAAACGGGCCACCATCTTGTAGGCATCTGGGGCTAGCTCTCGGAACTTCTCACCCTGAAAACGAGATAATGTGTCCGCTATCTCATTATCCATGCCCGGAATGTGCCAGGCATAGAAACTAATGTTGGACTCAAGGCAAACTAGCACAAACTTGCATACCACCCGCATCACCCACTTGGACCTGGAGGGCTGCCTGTCAATGATTCTTACCACAGCCTGATTGTCACACCAAAAACACACTTTTTGGTTCTTGAACTCCTCCCTCCAGATGGCCACCACCACCAAGATGGGGAAGAATTTCAAGAAAGTGAGGTCCCTAAGCAATCCCCCCTCCTGCCATCCTTGAGGCCAGGGTTGCGCACACCAATGGTGATAATACACCCCAAAACCCAGGATACCTGCTGAATCAGAATGCACTTGCAAGCCCCCTTTTAGGTAATTTCGTTCCTGCCACATGGTGATCCTATTGTAACAGTCAAGAAAATCCAGCCAAACCTTGATGTCCTCTTTCACCCCTTTTGTGACCTGAATATGGTGATGGGGATTACGAAACTCCCCTGTGAGCCTTTCCCGTACACAGAACGCCCTCCCTGGAGACACCACCCGGCATGCAAAATTCAAATGTCCCAGCAGCGACTGCACTTCTTTGATCGTGGCCTTTTCACGTTGGAGAAGTCCTTGCATCTTCTCCTTCAGTGCCTCCAGCTTGTCCCTGGGTAGGTGTGACACACCTCGAACAGAGTCCTGCTCAACCCCTAAGTAAACTAGGGAAGTCACAGGCCCCACCATCTTGTCTGGTGCCAGCGGAACCCCGATCTCCACTGCCAGCGCCTGGAATGAAGAAAGAAGAAACCCACACTCCAGCCCCCCAGCCAGCCCCATCATCAAAAAATCATCCAGGTAGTGTGTCACAAATGGGGACCCTGCCCTGTGCTGCAGTGCCCATTCCAAGAAGATGCTTAATGCATTTTCTGTTCAGGAAACAGTATTTTCTGTGCTGTGAAGCGATGTTATTTTTGGTGCAGAAAATGCTGTTTCCTATGGAAAAAAATGTGGATTTTGCATTGGGTAAGTGGCATAACAGATCCAACTTTCTTTTATTCCCCTGAGAGGTCCCCAGGCAGGCCAAACAAGTATGCTAGCTCAGGGACCAATGTACTTCTTCCCTCTCCTGCTAAGGTGAATAGGAACGGGACTGAAGAAAAAAATGAACATGGAAACTTTAAAAAGGAAAACCCACCTCTTCCTTTTGCTCTGCCTGAAGACTGCTAAGGGCAGAAAGTGGTGTCTCTGTCATCAACAGTTCCCTGTAAGTACATCAGGCTTGCTTTGGCTGTGCAAGTCATACAGGTACATTAGAGAGGAAATGCTTGGTCTCTCAGAAGATTCTCCCATCTTCTGAACAGCAAAAAATAATACACTTGTTGAACAGAGATAATTATGTCCCATGTAAGGTCTCTGTTTTATTGTAATACCACTAGAGATAAGAGAGAAGATGTTTAAAATGCAGCAGATGTCAATTGATAGATCAGGATGCTAGCCACGTTGCATATATCTATCTCCTTAGCAACTTAAGTGATCTTTTCTGGTTTATTTGTATAAATGCTATCATGGTTCTGTTTTTAAAATCCAGTGTGACCTGTTGCCTTGAATGGTAATAATTACTAAAATTGTTATATGTTCTTTGGATTCAAGGTGACTAAGGAGATTATCAGACCCAACAAATGTGGTGTGACAATGACACCAGCAACATGCAAAAGGACACCAATATCAGATGACATTGTCCTTTTGCATTCCTCTGGCATTATTCTGGCATTTCTTTTTATTGACAGCTGAAGCCATCAATAGATTCCCCATTGCAATTTGGTGCCAGCATTGCCAGCATGCAAAACCTTGGACCATTTAACTCTCAGAAATGCAGTGTCAATGGGCGGTCTGGCATGTACACTTCCGAGTGAGATTGGGACATCCAGGTAAGGTTCGCTGTTTTTATGACCCTCTCTGGGTTACTTGAGACTTTTTAAGTTTGTCTAGGTGCTTGGTGTCACTTTTTAGGGTTTATTTTTGAATTTCCCACACGATGAAGTCTCACGGGATTTCGAACAAGAAAGTGAATGGGGCTCCATTCACTTTCCTCTTTATTGCTGTGGCTGCCTTTGCCAGGAAAGGAAGGTAAGTGTGGTGGGGAGTGTTCTTTTGCCGGCATAAACATGTTTTTTTTTTTTTTATGCTAGCAAAATAATGTTTAAAAGGGGATCATCTTATAATCTCCTAAATCCCCTGTGGTAAAAGTGGGAAAAAAAACTGGTGTGTGCGTGCATGTTGCTTAAGAGCCTTGATTAATGTCAGAGTTAAATAGTGGTAGCACTTTTTAAAATTTTCCTCCATTTAATTTGTAAGAACATAAGCCTTTGTTTTCATTTTTAGTTTTACTATGATAGCAGCTATTTTGGGATATCCCTAGTTGCTTTCCCTTGGGTCTGTAGGCATTTATAAACTCTCTGTGTTATCTGTAATCCTTAGGCCTTTGGAGAACTCAACCTTTAGTTCCTTGAATTGTCTACAGGACTTGTGGGAAAATACAGCCATATGATACCTTGTCTTTACCTCTAGTTCTTCTTCATTTCTTCTTGACTTAGGGATTCCAATATTCCCACTGCTTTGTGTGTGTGTGTGGGGGGGGGTGTCTTTGTAAGTTGGCCTGTATGAACCTTAAATTCCTATCCTTGGAAGAGAAAAATAGTTTCTGCATGATGAAGGCAATGATGACATTGATATCTGTTTATGCTGCTCCTCCTTTCAAGTAGTTCTATAGTGGTGTCCAAGGCTCCAGAGGAGACATTTCAATGGCTTAGGATAAAAGTGGGAACCAAAGTGTGTGTGTGTGCATGGTGGGGAAGGAACCTTCTGTAGGAGAAGAATCGTGCTTACTTCATAATGAAGCAAGAATTACAAACTAGACAAGTTGGTATTCTGAACCAGGTGAGTAGGAATTTCAATAAAATCTATAATCATTCTAAGCTTACTTACAGCAATTGAATTTTGGTATTCTCAGCCAGAGGCTAAGTTGGTGCACAACAGATGTATGCATTCACTAAAAACAAACCAAAACAATTATTTAAAACCAGTTTTTAAAAACAAATATAATTAGAATCAGAATCATAGAATATGAGTGGAAGGGGCTGAAAGGGCCATCCAGCCCATCCCCTGCCATGCAAGAATGCACAATTACAGCCCTCCTGAAATATGCCCATCCAACCTTTGTTTATAGACCACCAAAGATGGAGAGTCTGCCAGCCTCTGAGTCAGTCTATTCCACTGTTGAGCAGATCTTACAATAGATAAATTCTTTCTGGTGTTTAGGTGGGATCTTTTTTCTTGTAATCTGATTCCATTGGTTTATGTTCTGGTCTCTGGAGCAGCAAAACCAAGCTTGCTCCATATCCTACATGACATCCCTTGAGATATTTAAGATGGCTATCATGTCACCTCTCAGTCTTCTACAGGCTGAACATACGGATGGAGCTAGTCTGACTTTTGTTGGAAGGGAGTTCCAAAACTGAGGTCCTGCTACAGTGAAAGACACTTCTCATGTATTTACCAACCTGGCCTCCTAGGGTGTTGGGACATGCAACAAGGCCTCTATTGACAATTTTAAATTCTGGGCAGACTCATATGGGAGTAGGATGAGGGGCCATGGTTTAGTCACTGATTCATGGTTAAGCTTGGTTTTGAACTGGAACCATAGCATCAGGCTTTTCATTGCTATGATAACTTTCTACTGTCAGAGAAAAAGTTGGCCACAGGTGGAGTGATTCAATCAAGAAAGCTACAGTCCTGAGTTTGCAAGACTTGAGCAGAACAGTTGATGACCAAGCTCTTGAGTTCTGTCTTTCTAGGGTCTCCATAAGTTGACATTGACTTGATGGCAAATTATCAACAATGGCAATATATCTTCATGAATAACGAATATGATACCATAGGTATAAACTGGATCACCAGATTTTTTAGGGGGGGAGCAGATATTTGCATAAAATTTGGACAAAATGTGTATTCATTCATTTTAAATAGATAAATTACAACAATTATAAAAGAAATATCTTTCAATGTGGTGTTTGTGTATGTTTCCAGCCTGCTGTGTGGATACTTACAGTTCATGGACAAAATCAAAGCCCACAGTGTTCTCACTTCTTTACCTTTATATTTGACTTAGACTGCATAGCCTTTCTGATGGAGGACACCTTCAAATAAAGGACTGTTCTTTCTTAAGCAGATCAGTTGTGGCTACCCTAGAGAGGTAGTGATTGTAAAAGAGCTTCAAAGAATTTGATACCAATGCATTTTGCCTTACAATTCTAGAACTGAAATATTGCTTGGAGAGAGAGGAACTGCAAGCCAAAACAGCATGTAGAATGATTTGACAAAGATATATATTGTTTTAACTGAAAATGTCTATTCTGCAATTTATAGATCGATAGGGAAAGACTACTGAGTGCTTTGTTGGCTTCCTTACCTTTGCTTGAATGGAGGCCAAGAGTTATCTGGAATTGCTGAGGTGATCTGCATGTAATTCAAACTGATGATAACAGAAGACATGCCAAATGATTTGGCAAAAAAGCCAGGTAGCTCTGGACATGACAGTTCCTGCTGACCTGCTACATAACAGGACATAACGTGGCTTGACCAGCAGTGTATAACATTAAACAGAATCCAGGAAACTAGAGAGCCATACTGTTCTCAAGGCTGGAGAGGCAAAAGAAATGCAGATTTGACAGATGCTGGTTTGGAACTGAAAATGCTGACTGCTACAGGTCTTCCTAAGTTCTGCAGAGACAGCACTGTTATGCTTTACTTCTTCACATTAGGGAAGAGTGAATGATCCAGCAAAGCAATTGACCTGGTGCAGGAAGCTAGATGGTCATATGTTTGTGTCTCTCACTGTTCCAAGTGACAGTATGATTTGGAGAACTTGAGCCCCTCCTTCCACAGAGAATATTGGGCAAAATGCCTTCTCCTAATTTCTCTGCCCGTAAATTTCCCACAATTTCTCTGTAAAAGCCTCTCCCAACCCACAGTGATCCCATTTTCAAGACTGTTATCTTCCCATCACTAGTAGCCATGGGGGTTATTGGAGAAAGTCTTCCAATTTAACTCCCCCACCCACTGTTGGAAAATATGAGAGATCATAGTGGATGTCTCTAGCAGAGTAATTAAACTGGCAAGGCGGAAGCTGAACAACAACCAGTTCATTCTGCCCACCCTCTAATTCACACAGGTTCTAGCAAAGAAAAAAAAGTGTTGTCATCTTTGTAAAATATATAAAATAGCTTTGCTTACAATAGCTTGTGCATGAAGAAATACATGGTCTACTGGAGGAGAGAGAAGGGGCTCCAGGTGAGAGTGATGCAGGAAGAGATCGGCTATGGGAAAACAAACAAAACAGGAAACAGGAACTAGCAACCAGTGGGTCTAGGCATGTAAAGGCTGCTAACTCTAACATCTGTCCCTAGATCTTTGTGGGCTAGTAGGAGAGAATTAAATCTACCTGTCCCTGTAGGTTGAAATATGCACATGTTGATCATATTCTTCTTTCATCACTACCTTCTTCATTTTCTCATTGCCACTGGTGGCTCTTTCACCTTCTCCTTGCTGACGCTGCCACTGCCACCACATGTGGAAATATTACATTGGCAGAATTGGATCTCAGTTGTGGACTCCCAGAACTCACCAACCAGCATGGCCAAGAAAAGCAGTAGTTCAAAAAGCCCCAGCCTTTTCCTGTTTCTAGGAATATCTTCACAACAACAAGATAGATAGGGTGATTAAAGCAAACACAGTGGATCTTAAATGCTTTGCATATGTATTTAGACTGTCACATTAGAAACTGTTCAGTCTAACACAAGCCACTTACATAGATTCAGTACCTAGAAGTCAGGATTTAACATTTCCAGTTACTGTGCATCCAAAATATCTGCATGCACATAAATAATGGTAAGTAATTTACATCCTGCTCCAACAGCATAGGTAATTCTAAATATCTAAAGCTTCACAAATCATTTCATTGTGAGTCAATGAGCTTTTCTTGTGAGTATTTATCATCACCCTTCTTTCCATTCATCATCTCTAAGTCAGGTACCAAACAAGACATTAAAAATAGATCTCCCAATATCACTTTCTTAGCTGGAGCATCTGGTGGCCTCCCAGCTCCAGGGGTTCCTAGAATAAAAAGATTATCTAGATCTATTTCTGTCTAGCTGCAGGTCTGGTCATGAGACAGAGACAGCTCTAGTCACCTTGTGGATGACCTACAGCAGGAAATGAACATGGGAGTGTGTTCCCCAGTTGGTTCTGCTGGATCTTTCAGAAGCTTTTGATGCAATCCACCATGGTATCCTTCTGAAATGGGATTTGGGGCCACAGTTTACAGTGGTTCCAATTTTGCTTGGAGGGACAAATTCAGGAAGTGTTGCTAGGGATTCTTGCTCAACACTGGCCATTGGTCTGTGGGGTCCCTTAGGACTTGAAACCCATTGGAAAAGATTGTCTGAAGTTTGTACTTTCACTGTTAGAAGTATGCTGACGACATCCAACTCTAGCTCACCTTTCCATCTTATTTCAAGGAAGCTGTTTCAGTACTAAACTGGTACATAAAGGAATGAGTGAGGGTGAACAAATTGAAGCTTAATCCAGACAAGACAGAGATGCTTCCAGTGAGATGAAAGGCAGATTAGGGAACATGGATTCAGCCTGTGTTGCATGTCACTATTCTTCCCATGAAATCTCAAGTCCATAGCTTGGATAAACTGCTGAACTCCACCTTCAGCCTGGGTGCTCATGTTTTGTTGGTGGCCAAGAGTACATGTGCACAGTTAAAATGAGTTCACCATTTGCCCTTGTTCCTGGAGATTCAGATCTGGTCATGGTGACACATGCCTTGATTACATCTTATTTGGATTACTGTAAGATGCTCTACTTTTGCTGCCTTTGAAAATGGTTTGGAAACTTCAGTGAGTCCAAAGTGTTGTAGCCAGAGTAGGGAAGTAATTCTTCACTCAATTTGTTCTCAAAGGAAGCAATGAATAATTTTAACAATTTTCTTCCTTTGTGAGAACGTCACTGAAAGCTGTATAGTTTTTGAAGACTATTTGCAGTTTGGAACTTATTCTTTGCATGTGGCTTTTTTTTTTTTTTTGGCACTGAAAACATCATTTTTCATACCAGTAGCAGCATCTTCTGTGCATTTCCTCTTTCTTTACCAGAAAATGCTGTTTTCTGCAAAACAAAACCCACATACAGTCTCTTGTGAAGAATAAGTCCTGAGTAGTGGAGGGCAGAGGATCCTTAGCATTCATAATTTCCACATTCCAAACTGGCCCTCCAGGTGGGTTTCCCTAGTGTGTTTCTAGCTGCATGGCCTTGGAACGTGGGAGGGTGATTTGGCAGAGAAATCCCAACCAAAAATGTATATGGTGTTGGTGGTGAAGTATTCCTTCCCCCATTCAGTTCTCTATTCTATAATTCTTATGATACTCTTGCTTTGAAAGAGCTTAGGATAATATTTTATCCATTTGCACGTAACATTTAGTTTGGCCCTAGGGCATTAGAGGAAATATTTGAAGTGCACTATCTCCCTTGCTCTCCATTTCCAACCTTCTCCCCATTCCCCACTTGTTATTGTGTTGTTTAAAGTCAAAGCTGCTTTAAAACTACTCAGCAAGAGTTAGTGGCAGTAATAACCATAGGAAGGCTTTCTCAGTTCTGCTGTAAGTAATTATTGTCGATTACATTCTTTTTGCCTCAAGTGCTGTTTAGTGCTAATTATAGGATGTCAAGAACTGGCGTTTCACAAGAGAGACAAATCACAGTAGGCAAACCCCCTTCTCTCTGAGAGGGGAAAATAAATTGCCAAGAGTTTGTGTCACTTGCTATCAATTTCCACTACCCACCCCACAAATAAAGAGTTTGATATTTCAGAGTTTGTAAAACTTTGGCCTCCTCCTGATTTTAATATACCGAGACTCTCAAGATGTCATTTAATACTCCAGAGCAGCAGGAGGGCTTAAAGCTTCCTGTGAAAAAGACTAGAATTATAACTTTTATAGTATGCCATTAAAAAAAAAAGCCAGAATGCAATGTTACTGACATCCAATCCCTTAATATTCTTGAAGACTTGGTGTGTAGACTGCCAGAGCTGAGAAATGATATCAAGCTTTTCAGCATAGTAGAGATTTACATTTCCTTTGTTGTTGCCCTGTACATATGGGATGAAAGAGTATAGGAGTTTGTATCAGTAATACTATGCTAATGGACCAGCCTGCTCTGTTGTGGCTCATTGTGTTCTTACTAGGGAGGTGGACACTTGGTCACAGTTCTGGTTATGGGGAGGGATAGAAAACAAGAGCTTTCTAAGGGTACTCTATATGATTTCCAGAAGGGTAATAGTTGGGGTTCTTTGGGCACCAAAAATGGGCATCTTGTGACATTTCAAAAGCTAAGAAATGTGGCACAAACTTTCATAGCATGTGGTCAGTGTATACTACAATACTACAGAAAGCCAGCATGGCATAGTGGTTTGGATGTTGGATTAGGGCTCTGGAGACCAGGCCTCAACTCCCCACTCAACCATTGAAACCTACTGGATGGCCTTGGGGAAGTCACACTCTCTCAGCTTCAGAAGAAAGTAAAGACAAACCTATGAAGAAATCTTGCCAAGAAAAACCCCATGATAGTTTTGCCTTAGAATCACCATAAGTCAGAAATGACATCACACCGCACGACCACTATAACAAATACTACAACTTGGAAGGTAACAGGTGACATGTAATGACATTTTTGGCAAAATATTACAAGGGCTTAACAACATTGTGGATTCCTTCCAGGGTACATCTACACTTTAGAAATAATGCAGTTTGACACCACTTTAAATGCTGTAACTCCATCCTGTGAAATCCTGGGATTTGTAGCTTTACAAGGTTCTTAGCCTTGTCTGCCAAAATGTGCTGGTGCCTCACAAAACTATAAATCCCAGGATTTTGTAGGATGGCAGTTAAAGTGGTGTCACTATTTCTACAGTGTAGATGTACCCAGCCATCCCAAATTAGGTCATTTTCTTACTGTTTACATGCATTTTAAAAACCTATATTTATAAAAAGAAGGGAGAGAGTATCTACACAAAGAAATGAAAACAGGGTGAAGGGAATGAACAGAAAAAAACAGAAATGCCAAAAAACAGACTATGGACTTTTCTGGACATCTCAAATACACCGCAAGCAGCCTCCTCGCATTGCTTCAGGGCATCGTTTTCGGATGACGCTCTCCCCTGCCAGTACTGTTGTGGTACCACGGGAACATTTGAGCATTATATTTCCCTGGTTTTTAATCACGATCAACTTTTGTGCTTAAAAACCGGCAAAATATAATGTTCAAATGTCCCCGCGGTACCGCAACAGTACCGGCAAACTTATTTGAACAACATGAATCAGGCTATCGTTGGTCTTTCTAAATCACCGTCTGCAACAATGTGCAACTCAGATGCATTGTTTCATACACAAAATTATTGTTTTTAATTTTATCCTGTTAGAATTCAATAAAAAGCCTTTCTCCTCCAATTCATATTGGAGAGCAAAATACATGGTCTAATAGTCTCTAGTCATCTAACAGTTCAGTGGCACCTTAGGTAGTAACAAATGTATGAGATCACGAACTTTTACAGACTATATAGCCTACTTCATTGGATGCATGATGTGTTCACAAATCCAGGCATACATTTATTTATTTATTTATTTATTTATATCCCGCTCTTCAGCCACAAGGCTATCAGAGCGGCTTACAAATTGTTTTAAGCAATAGCTATTTACACATCTACACTGCATTAAACAGTTTCCAATGTGTGTTAGCTAATTGCCCCCACAAGCTGGATACTCACTTTACCCACCTACAAAAGGATGGAAGGCGGAGTGAACCTTGGAGCCCGCTGGAATCGAACTTGCAACGTGGTGGCTGCAGTACTGGCATTTAACCACTGCGCCACCAGGGCACCAGGGCCACATATGTAAATGCAGACATACCTGTAACAGTACACATGTTTAGGAGTGGCACTGGAGTCAGTGGGGTTAGAGAGCGATGAAATGCAGAAATTCATATTGTAATAAATTTCTTAGCTCATAATGGACTACAGGAATCTTGTTTTTTGCTGCAACAGATTAGGAGCTTGTCTAGATGAGAAAAAAATAATATTCATACCTGTGGGTTATAGCAAATTTGCAGCAGTATATTTTGTTTCCATAGTGTTTTTCACAAAAATCATAGGCTGCAAAACTCTCTGTGCCTGATGTTCACACAGCTGCGAATCAATATAACAGCTGTGTTATTTATTTATTTTTGTGGTTGGGGAGATTGGGGTAGTGAAGGGAACCCAACAGCACCCGGAGATTATGAGGAGAACACCTCAAGGAACAGGAGGAGAGATTGAGTTGGTAGCCCTTCACCCATCCCGGTGGCAGCGGCAACCAAATCTGGCTGCAATTAAAGGGATGGGAGCCACCACCTGGCCAGCCACTGGTTGTGGGGAAGGAAGAGGAAGGCAGCTCTTTGACATTTTGGCTTCATTTCGCCTTCCCAGGCTGGCTGCTCCTTCTCTTATGCCTGCCCAAAGCCTCCAAAACCCACTGACATTGAGCTTGGTAGGCACAGGACAGGTATGTGCATCTCCAACCAATCAGATCTCCAATTCCGCCCTCTACAGACCAAGCACCAAACTGAATTGATTGTCCCAATGAGCAGGAATGTGCATTTCCCCCACAGTTTCTTTAAAAAAAACCTTCGGGAAAAGCCGTAAAGGATTTCCCCACAAAATATTTGGAGTTTATGGCCCCCTCCTCCCAAATACATCGAATCACCATGGGATCTCATTGGTACAAAAAGTATTCTCAGATTAAAAGAGTATTTTGAAAGCCCTAAGACAACCACTGCTCTGGGAACAATCAGATAGTGCGATACTATGTTCAGCAGTAAATCCCACTGAGTTCAAGGTGACTAATTCCCTGGTAAGTGGCTACTGGATTACACCCTTACAAATTCACATTGTGAATGTACCATGAACAAACAACGGCTACATAAATGTAAACACCGATTCAATTATTATTTGTTGCACTTGTACTCTGTACCACAGATTTAGATTTCTATACCAGACCAACACATGCTAATATGTGAGATGCTTTTTTTCTGAAAAAGACAAGAAATATGAAATTTAAAATCCCAGCTACTTACCACTCACTCCCAAAAGGACCTCTTACTCTTAAATAGCAAAACCTTGTTTCATTTAAATAGACTCACTCTTCTCTGCCTTACTGCTCTTGTAAATGTTGTTGTTGTTGTTGTTGTGTGTGTGCCTTCAAGTCATTTCAGCCTTATGGCAACCCTAAAGTGAACCTATCGCAGGGTTTTCTGAGGCTGAGTGTGCCTTGGAATGCTTGTCTCATGTTCAAAATGCCAAATGAGCAGCCTAGCCTCTTTCCTGTGACTATTGTATCTGTTCTTTAACATCTAAAAGACTGGTGTGAATATAGCTGGGGTGTGTTTTTTTTTAATTATTTTTGAGTTCCAGCCAATGAAGCAATATACAGTATGTCTCTCTTGCATTCTCTATGGCCATAGTTGTATTCTTAGGAGAGTTTATTGCAAGCCCTTTCATTTCTCTATGTAGAATCATGGTTTAAATTATTTTACCATTTCTATACATAAAAAAGAATAGAATCATAGAATCATAGAATTGCAGAGTTGGAAGAGACCACGAGGGCCATCCAGTCCAACCCCCTGCCACGCAGGAAATCATGATCAAAGCATCCCCGACAGATGGCCATCCAGCCTCTGTTTAAAGACCTCCAAGGAAGGAGACCCCACCACACTCCGAGGGAGTGCGTTCCACTGCCGAACAGCTCTTACTGTCAAAAAGTTCCTCCTAATGTTGAGGTGGAATTTCTGTTCCTGGAGCTTCCATCCATTGCTCCGTGTTCCAATCTCTGGAGCAGCAGAAAACAAGCTTGCTCCATCCTCAACGTGACACCCCTTCAAATACTTAAACAGGGCTATCATATCACCTCTTAACCATCTTTTTTCCAGGATAAACATACCCAGCTCCTTAAGTCTCTCCTCATAAGTCATGGTTTCCAGACCTTTCACCATTTTAGTCGCCCTCCTCTGGACACGCTCCAGTTTGTCAATATCCTTTTTGAATTGTGGTGCCCAGAACTGGACACAGTATTCTAGGTGAGGTTTGACCAAGGCAGAATAGAGCGGCACTATTACTTCCCTTGATCTGGACACTATACTTCTATTGATGCAGCCCAAAATTGCACTGGCCTTTTTAGCTGCCGCATCACACTGTTAACTCATGTTCAACTTGTGGTCTACTAGGACTCCTAGATCCCTTTCACACGTAGTCTCATTCAGCCAGGTCTCCCCCATCCTATATCTATGCATTTCATTTTTTCGCCCTAAGTGCAGTACCTTACATTTCTCCATATTGAATTTCATTTTGTTAGCTTTGGCCCAGCTCTCCAGTTTATCCAGGTCATCTTGAATTTTGATCCTGTCCTCCAGGGTATTAGCTACTCCTCCTAATTTGGTGTCATCTGCAAATTTGGTAAGTATGCCCCTAATTCCCTCATCCAAGTCATTGATAAAGATGTTGAATAGCACTGGGCCCAGGACAGAACCCTGTGGCACCCCACTGGTCACATCTTTCCAAGATGAAGAGGAGCCATTGCTGAGCACCCTTTGGGTTCGGCCGGTCAACCAGTTACAAATCCATTGAACTGTTAACTTGTCTAGCCCACATTTTACAAGCTTGTTTGCAAGAATGTCACAGGGAACCTTGTCAAAGGCCTTACTGAAATCAAGGTATGCAATGTCCACAGCATTCCCTTCATCTACCAAGATGATAATTTTATCAAAAAAAGAGAACAGATTAGTCTGGCATGACTTGTTACTCTGAAACCCATGTTGACTTTTTGTGATTATGGCATTGTCTTCTAAACATTCACAGACTCTCTGTTTAATGATCTGCTCTAGAATCTTCCCTGGTATTGATGTCAGACTAACTGGACGATAATTGTTGGGATCCTCTTTCCCCCCCTTTTTGAAGATGGGGATAACGTTTGCCCTCCTCCAGTCTGCTGGGACTTCTCCTGTTCTCCAGGAGTTCTCAAAGATTATTGCCAATGGCTCTGCGATAATATTTGCCAGCTCTTCTAATACTCTTGGATGTAGTTCATCTGGTCCTGGGGATTTAAATTCATTTAGATTAAGAAGGTATTCCTGTACTACCTCTTTGCTTATTCTGTGCTGGATTTCCCCTGTTGTGTCTTCTGTACTTTTATCCTCAGGTTGGTCCCCCTTTACCTTTTCTGAAAACTCTGAGGCGAAGAAGGTGTTGAGTAATTCTGCCTTTTCTCTGTCCCCTGTTAGCATTTTGCCATCTTCTCTGCGTAGTGGCCCTACCATTTCCTTCTTCCTCCTTTTGCTGCAGACATACCCCAAAAAAGCCTTTTTATTGTTCTTAACCTCTCTAGCAAACCTGAGCTCATTCCGTGCTTTAGCTTTTCTGACTTTACTCCTACGTGTGTTCGCTATCTGTTTGAATTCTTCTTTGGTGATTTCCCCCTTTTTCCATTTCTTATACATGCTCCGTTTAAAACTTAGCTCTGTTGATATTTCTTTAGTCAACCATCCTGGTTTCTTGAGACACCTCCCATTTTTTCTTCCTCAATGGTACTGTTTGAAATTGTGCCTTCAGTATCTCCCTTTTGAGAAAGTCCCATCCGTCTTGAGGTTTCTTCTCTTTTAGTATTCCTGACCATGGGATCACCCCCAGTATTTCCCTGAGTTTATTGAAATCAGCTCTCCTAAAGTCAAGAATGCGTGTCTGACTATGCCTGGCTTCTCTTTTCCATTGTATAACAAACTCCAGGAGAACATGATCACTCTCACCTAAGGATCCCTCCACTTGCACCCCATTAACCAGGTCATCCCTGTTGGTTAGGATCAGATCTAAAATAGCTGACCCCCTTGTTGCCTCTTCCACCTTTTGGACCATGAAATTGTCTTCCAGGCAAGTAAGGAATTTGCTGGACCTTGAAGTTTTGGTTGAGTTAGATTTCCAGCAAATATCAGCATAGTTGAAGTCACCCATCACTACTACATCTCTCCTTTCTGCGTGTGTGTTCATCTGTTCTAGAAAGGCATCATCCAGTTCCTCCGTCTGACTTGTGGGTCTGTAGTAGAGTCCCACAATAACATCCCTGTTGTTTCCCTCCCCTTTAATTTTTATCCAGATGCTCTCCACCTGGCTTCCAGTATTGATGTCATGGATCTCTTCACTGGTTTAAATATCCTTGACATATAATGCTGTTCCTCCTCCTTTCCTGTTTGGCCTGTTTCTCTTAAAAAGGTTATACCCCTCTATTCCTACATTCCAATCATGAGACTCATCCCACCAGTTTCAGTAATGCATATTATATCATATTTGTTTTGTAGTGCTAGGAGTTCAAGTTCACCTTGCTTATTTCCCATGCTCTGTGCATTAGTGTAGAGACATCTAAGACCATGTGTTCCCTTTACTTGCTGCCTGTGCAAGTTTTTTTTTGCCTCCCACTGTTGGGTCCTTGCGCTGTTTGCCTTGTTCCCTCTATGACAGCTTGACTATTTTCTCCAGCTCTTTTGCCTTCCAGAATACTGTCTCCCACCCCCATATGACTCAGTTTAAAGCCCTCCTGATCAAATTCTTGAGACTGTAGGCAAAAATGTTTCTGCCAACTGGTGTGAGATGCACCCCATCTCTTGCCAGAAGTCCCCCCTCATGGAAGCGCAGTCCATGATCCAAGAATCCAAATTGTTCTCGGCGACACCATCTATGAAGCCAGTTGTTTACGTCGGCTATTTTCCTCTCTCTTCCTGGACCATGCCCTTCAACTGGCAGAAGAGACGAGATGACAACCTGTGCACCCATTTCTTTCAGCTTCCTCTCCATGGCCTCATAATCTCTTCTGATCTTGGGAAAGCTGCACCTTGCAGTATTATTGGTTCCCACATGGACCAAAAGGAAGGGGTAATGATCCGTAGGCTTGACAAGTCTTGTTAGTCGCTCCGTCACATCATGGATCTTTGCCCCAGGGACACAACACACCTCCCGAGACATCTTGTCAGGCCCACAAACCACTGCTTCTGTACCTCGCAGCAAGGAGTCTCCCACCACCACCACACGCCTCCGCTGAGGCTTCGCAGCTGCTGTTCCTTGTGGTGGTCCTCTCAAGGTCCCCTGCTCTGCCCCTGAAGTCTGTCCATGCTGTTCTTCTTCATTGTCCTTGATAAGAGAGAGGGCTTCGAATCAATTGTGTAGCTGCAAGCTGCTCGAAGTATTCCTGGATTTTCTTGTTCTGTGTATGACATTCTT
The DNA here is from genome assembly GCA_030847615.1 of Gambelia wislizenii. NCBI lineage: Eukaryota > Metazoa > Chordata > Lepidosauria > Squamata > Crotaphytidae > Gambelia > Gambelia wislizenii. The sequence continues at coordinate 46,384,099 of JAUMIR010000003.1, read as the reverse complement.
CCAGCTGTCTACCTCCTGTGTCTGTGGAGTGACCCTCTATTCCCCAGCCAGTTCCTCTGTGCGGTCCCCGTCCAAGAGTGTTTGTTCTGTTTTGTCCAGGAAAACCTCTTGCTCCCGAATCTGTTGAAGTGTAGCTACCCGTGTCTCCAGCTGCTGGACTTTCTCCTCCAAGAGGGCTACCAACTTGCACTTGGTACATGTGAAGTTCCCCACGTCTGTAGCCAAGAAGACAAACATTGCACAAGTATTGCAGGTGACCGCCACAGTCCCCTCAGTGTCCATGGTGTCCAGTGTCCAGTATCCAGAAGAGGAGGAGGAATTAGCCATAGGCATTTGAAACACTTGAAGGGGCTAGTGTTTTGCGAACAGAATATTTTTTTTTTGTTATATTTGAAGTGACTTGTTACTATGTGTTGTTTTTGAAGAACACCTTTTTTTAATAGTTGTCTTCATAAAGCTTATGGAACTGTAAAAGGCACATCTTGAGGCCTAAAAGGAGATATGGATGCAATGCTTGTGTTCATTTTGTCTGTGATTTTAATGAACCCAATTGAAAATGAGGGGAGAACATTTATTTATCTCTCTTGTTTCTTCCTTGCATAATGCACATGTTGTACACTCTCATTTTATCATCAAAACACATGTATGAGAGATAGTTAGGCTAGGATGAGAGGATTGAGAGAACCTAACACCATCCAGTGAACTTTATGGCTGATTGGTGATTTGGATCTGGGTCCAAATACATTGTCTTCTAGCCATGGCATCACAGGTATTGAACTTTTGAAGACTGGATTGGGCAACCTGTAGCTGTAGAATCAACCTGTGGCTCAGCTTCATTTCAAAAGTCCTCTCTGTACAAGTGATCAATTGCCCTTAGTGAACAGGCAAAAGGTCTTTTAGGTTATACTGTGTTGTTCTCAGTGCTTAATAAGCAATGATGTGGTCTCAGGTGGGCTGGTAGTCAGGTCTTGGAGCAGGTTTATGAGAGTTGAACTGTTCAAGGTCAAATGATGTGGTCAAGCATATACTGATGGTCAGGTCTTAGATCATGTGAGGAAAAGCAAGGAAGTCTGTATGGTCATTAAATTCAGACTGAGGAACTAAGGCTGGAACCTTAACCTGTAATCTTATTAATTTCCCAAGTCACTTCAGTTGCAAAGCACCGGTGCCTTCTTTGGTCACAGGAGGGGTGGTGCTTTAGCACAGTAGAAATTGGGTCTGTACTGTAATTCCTCCTACCCATGAGAACTGTGTTTATGTGGCAGGCAATAAAGCACCTAGGCCAACCTTCCAAAGTGCCTGATTTGATTATACCTTCCACCCATTTTGCGGAATGTCCTCCTGAGCAGGAAAATAAAATATGCAGTAAGAAATAGGTTTTGTGCAGTTGGTAATATGTACTTTACTCAAAAACAATGTTAGAGCCTTACTGCACTCTGAAGAAAAACAGCAAAGCAGCATCTTTCCTGCTGCCTTATCACATGATGTCAGTGTTTCTTTGTTCTGGTCCCGTGGGGGACTGAGGTAAAACTGCATCTTTGTGCTAACCAGAAAAATCCATTTGCAAAAAGATGCAGTTTTATTTCAGTCCCCCATGGGACCGAAACCAAAGAACATCGGGAGAACACTAACACTAAGCGGTAAGGCGGCAGGAAAGATGAAACATTCCTGGTGCTTTGCCACTTTTCTTCAGAGTGCAGTAAGGCTCTTACTTCTTAACACAAATAGATGAGAAAGAGATAAAAAATTAGAACATTAAAAAAACTTCTGCTACCTTTCAGCCTTTATAACCTTTTATTAATAGTTAATTAGTATAATTGGGACCAATATTTGACTGCTCAGTCTGTGACCAAAGAGAACAGGTGCATAAAGATATGTGTAGCTGTTGTAGATCAAACTGTGTTGCTACAGTACGCAAAGGGATCTTGCAGCATCTTTGAGACTAATTGAGAGAAAGAAGTTGGTAGCATAAATGTCTGTAGACTTAAATCTACAAAAGCATCTGATGAAGTAGACTTACGTCTATGAAAGCTTATGCTACCATTTTTTTCTCTCAGTCTTTAAGATGCTGCATCCTTTTGCATAGTGATCTAGACTAACATGGCTGTGTCTTTGGATTCTACCACTGTGTTGCAGCTGCATCTAAATTCTTTTTGTACCATGGCTATGGGGTTCATTGGCACCTAGAAAGTCTTGCTTTTCATCACCAGATTTTGTAATGATTGTCACTATCGCATAGACTTTGTCCATTCTGGTTCAGTCCACAGTTCTGTCATCCCACAGGGAAAGGGCCTATGTGTCTTCATTCAATGGCTTAGGGCTTATCTAACATGGGTCAAGTACCCTGGCTTGCCCCTATTCCAGAGCCCTGCAGACACTGGGGATTTACCCCAATCTGCCCCCGGCAGTCCTTACGACCCCTGGGCCAAATACGGGGCTGGAATGCAGACAAGCCAGGATAAGGCCCTTTACAGCGATATAAGAAAATACCCACTTTAATGTGTTACTGATGGGATGGAATAGAATGGGGCCCATGTGTTCATGGGAGCCTGTCCCAGCATGCTGTCCCTAGCTGCCACTGCTGGCTCCCTGGCTGTCCCAGAAGCCAGGCAGGGGTCCCTCCGCATGTGACCAAGACTGGTCACATGCAGATGCCCTTAAGTCACATGTTGTGGGCCCCCTTCCTGGCTTCCATGTCTGTAGGGAAAATGGTGGTGGCACCAGTAGCTGCAGCAACAGGCTGGAATTATAATGGATGCCGGCTGGTTTTCTCCAGGTAACAGGGACAGGATGGGCCAGATCTGGAGTCAGGATATGCCTGTGGGGAGACAGCATATTCTGGCTAGTATAGATAAGTCCTTAGTGAAGCTTATCTCTGCACTGCACAAGAAGCCAGAAGGCCAGTATGAAGGAGATACTTCTCACTAATCTGCCTGGTACCACTTGTTATTTTGCATCTTCTGTGATGCAGTACATAATTATGAAAAAAACAAAAACAAAAAACACCACCACCACCACACATGGCATCAGGAATATCAGGGAGAAATGCTTCCTTTGTACTTCCCTTCTTCTGTAGTTGGGAAAAATGTAGAACAAACCCTACTCCTGATAGTGACATACCTGCTATCAACTTGGAGATTATTTTGACACTTGGTAAAGACCTTTCTATTTGCCTAGGCACTTAGGTGGGTAATGTAAATTAATCTTGAGTTTACTTGTTCTGCTGAACTTCAGGGGGTTGTTTTAAATGTTGCTTCTGCTCTTTTGTTTTTGTAATGTTTTATATATCTATGATTTTTATTTTATTCTAAATCATCCTGAGAGTGGTTCTTTTATGTAAGGGTAGTACAGAAAAATTCAAAATAAAATGAAACCAGTAATTTAAAGATCATGTTGTTTTCTTTTTCTTTTTTAAAGGAAGTTCTTTTACATCACAGTATAAGTGCTGGCGGAACCTATTTGAACATATACTTTAATTTTTACAGGATGTTTCCTGTACTGATAAATTCTTAATGATGTTTTCAGGACAATGGCCTTGGAGGGGGGGAAAAACCCAACCACATAAGCTTTGGTTGCTTAAATTAAAGGCGTTAGATTTCCCACTGTATGTTTCCAAAGGAATAAAAGCCCACTTTAATGAGTTTCAATTGAGTTAGCAGCAGATGCATTTATAGGAAAATGAAAGAGAGTCTTGCAATATAATGACCACCATCCAAAAGGGCAACCAGTTACCCAAAGTTTTTGCATAGTATACTGTTCAGAAGGTGCTCCCTGGCATTTCTAAACAACTTTTTAAACACCCACAAGAATAATAAGTGGTTTGGGAATCAGTGAAATAAGTTAAAGAGAAAGCCAGAAGAAGTGTGTGTGTGTGGGGAACTACCACACATCCAATTCCAGCCATTTTCCTTTCAACTGCTCTATTTAGCTCTATCTGTTGGTGTTTCTTTGAAGTGGCTGTTGAACAAGTAAAAGCCAAGGAGAGTGGGAAAATATTTTTAGTCCCATTTCTTGTTCGGCCTATTGGCTTTCTCTCTGTACTGTGTAATAACAGTTACAGCAAAGAGGGGAGAAGAATAAATAAGCCTCCATTTATTTACTGGCAAGTTTTTATGTGGGCAATCCAAATCCTGCAGCATCTATTGGTGCTGCTAAAATTACTGGTTGTTTTTCTAACTCCTTTTTCTAACAATAATAAGAACAGGGTATTTCTTGAGGCATATTACAAAACCTCTTGCTAATGGGGTGAGGAAAATTGTTAGGCCTGTGGTTAACTTCTGGCCTAGGCCTTCTCAGAGATGCATGGGGAAAAGAACACCAGAGAACAGAAGATATTGTACATGAACTCTTAGATCACAGACACTTAAATCAGGATCAGTCTCAGGGTAAAACTGTTCCTACTACAGTAAATTCATAGTGTACAGCTCACTTTTCTTTTTCTTTTTCTTTTTTAAATACAAATATGTAAGGGGGTGGAGGAGGACCTAAGCGGGGGTGGACTTGAGGGGACTTAAGAGGATTTAAAGAGGGAGGACTTGAGGAGGGGCAGACATGAAGGAGGGTGAATATACTCACTCACCAAAATGGAACTAGGTAATGCAATTTATTCTTATTATAGAACAAAGTTGATGCAAGCATTAGGGCAAAAAACAACTACAGGGCAGCAGCAGTAATGGGGACAAAGATTGGGGAGCTTTCAGAGACAACAGCAGTGACACCACTGCTAACACATGTTAATATTGCATGGAGGGAGGCAGTGGTGAACCCCCTCACAGGACTCTCTCACCAAGAAAACCTTATGATGAGACAATCCAAAATGAAACAAGATATAGAGACAGGACACAAAGTGGCAATAGGGCAGAGCAGAGGGAAACTACAAAAAGGGATAAGTTCAAGGGCACAAGAGAACTCATTCGGAAGGAAAGTCAAGCAGCAAACATGTTCAAAAATGAAGCAAAGGTCCAAAGCTGCAATACACTTGTCATAGGAACATGGAATGTGAGAAGCGTGAGTCAAGGGAAGCTAGACATAGTAAAAAAGGAAATGGAATGTATAAACATAACAATACAAGGGGTGAGCAAGCTAAAGTGGACAGAAATGGGACATTTTGAGTTAGATAACTACACACTGTACTGTTCAGGAAATGAAAAGACAAGAAGAAATGGGGTGGCATTAATAGTGAGGAGAGATGTAGTAAGATCAGTAAAAGGAAATAATGCAAAGTCTGAATCATGTCAATAAGACTTCAGGGAAAACCAATCAACATGACCATAATCCAAGTATATATGCAGTAGAAGAAAAAATTGAGAGATTCTATGATGGAGTCCAGGAGGAAATTGATAGTACACCAAAACAGGATTTCTTGTTGATCATAGGTGACTGGAATGAAAAAGTAGGAAGCAGAGCAGAATAAAAAACTGTAGGAAAATTTGGACAAGGATCAAGAAATGAAGCAGGAGAGTGACTGATAGAGTTCTGTGAGGCCAACAATCTATCCACCAGAAACACCAGAAATACAGCCAAAGAGGAGACTGGACATCACCAAATGGCCAATACAAAAAACAGACTACATAATTGGAAGCAGAAGGCGGAGAAGCTCTACTCTCACAGCAAAAATGAGACCAGGAACAGACTTCAGCACAGAATATGAACTACTAATATCCAAAATTAGAATAAAGCTGAAGCAGAACACAAAATCAATCAACATGTCAAAATACAATCTGAAGAACATCCCAGCAGAATTCAAAGATAAAGTGAAAAAATCAATTTGCACTATTAAGTCTAATAGACAGGGAACCAGAACAACTATGGACAGAAGCCAGGGACATAGTCAAGGAAGAATGTAGAAAGATGCTATCTGTGGCCAAAAAGAAAGAGAAAAAAAATGGATGATAGAAGAAATCTTCAAGCCGTAAAGGAAAGAAAAGAAGCAAAAGAAAAGGAAGACAGGAGCAAAACTGGAACCATGAATACAACTGTTCAATGATTAGTGTGCAGGGATAAAGAGAATTACTATAATAATCAATGAAGAGAAATAGAAGCTGACAACAAAAAAGGAAGAACAAGAGACCTCTTCCACAAGATTCCTGAAAACAAAGGGAAATTTAATCCAAGGACAGGAATACTCTATGGTCAACAGAGAAACACAATATACGACCAAGATTAAATAAAAAGATGATGGAGGCAATACACACACAGAGAGAGGCTGTATAAAAGAGATGAAAGGCTGAATGACACATGGGGAGAAGAAACATATGAAGACAAACCCCAAATTTTTGAAAGTAAAGTAGAAACTGCACTTAAAGCAATATGGAAAAATAAATCACCAGGAACAGAGGACAAAATTTGAAAATTTGGTGAAAAAAGGTGAAAAGATGGATGATAATGAAAGTTTGAAAGGTATTACAAGTGAATTATATAAAATATTGATAAAAAATAAGGATAAAAAAAGACAAAGGAGAATATTTAAGGAGAATATGGGAGGAAGATTTGAAACAAAAAATTGGAGATCATAAATGGGATAAGATTTGGAAACAAAGGACTTTTTCGGACAGGTGAAATTTAGCGAGGCAACATCATTACAGTATCGTTACAGATCACCAGTTTCGTACGACGTCTCCACATTTCCGTCATCATTCTATTTCTGTTGCGCGTAACTCCATCATATTTTATTAACACTGGACGGTCGTTAATAAAACTTTATTACGTGGCTGCAACGATATATAATTGTGTCTGAAACAGACTGTAATACCAGCATTACATTTTATTGTCCCATTTGCCCTTACTCTTCTCCCCCTGCTGACGAAAGCATACATCCGGATGTTGCTCTTCTGTCACGCCTACTTTTCAAAAAGTGGTGCGACCACTATGGCGAACTAGAACTGAGGTACATCTGATTTTTCTCTTTGAAATTAGCTATGTTACTTTTCATTAATTTTTTTCCTGCAAACTTTACCTTCCCTGCTCCATTTTGGCCTTACTTAGATAATGTCCTAGGTTTAATTTAAATTAATTTTTTTGCGTCCCGTTGGCCTCCTTTTCCCGTTTTGCCACTGACCGGGCCTGGAGCTGTAGGTTTCATGCCGGTTGTCCTTCCCCCTCGTTTTTAAAATAATGCTTACACAGGTTTTTGTTTTGTCTGGCTATGCTGCTTGTGGTTTGATCTTTCTTTGAGGGAGGGAAAGGGGCTACGTTTTATGTTGTTAACTTAAAGCGGGCCAGGAGACAGGTTATCCCTGCCGGATATCTCTGTTTGATCTTGGCCCGTTATTTTTCTTTCATTATTATTTAAAAAATCATTCCAACGTTATTACGTGGGTGTTATCTGTTAAATCTATATATTGTGATGTTGTGTTCCCTATATATGCCATTTATATCTCTTGGATCCCCCTTTTTTCCCCGTGGGGAAAAAAAAATATAAGGGATGTCTCATTTCTGGTCCTACAGGAACATTCTATCCAGCATTGCTTTGCCATTGCAGTTTGAACCTTTTGGAAAATAATTTTTTTCCTGGATTAGATTTCAGAGGGGTACTTCCTCTGCATTGCCTGTTCGGTAAGAGATAGATCATGCTTTTAAATTGTTTAGAAAACTCTAGCATTTCTCCTACCATTTTAAGGTTGTGTCTTCTTTATATCCTAGGATGCAAAAAAAAAAAAAAAACTTTTCTAAACTCCTCACTCTGTTTTTGTTTGTTTTTTTTTTTTTTAAAAATCCAGGTTCAACACACCTTCCAGATTTTTTGGGGGGAAGGAACAGAAGTTTTTACCAATGAGGGGGAAAAGAAGAAATGTTTTCCTTTTATTACATTGAGGGTGGCCGTCTTTACAGTGAATAAAAGCTTTTTGTGAAGGTCCAGTTATAATGATTTTCTGCGTTCTGCACAACGTTGACAAGCTTTCCTTTATGCACATGTCCTGAGCTACTTTATTTAGTATTTCTATAACTTGTGTTTCTGCAGGTGTCATGCACTGGTGACTTTCTGCCTTTTCTTTGGGCTTTTTCTATGGATACCATGGAAATGGTAGGTTTCTTTTCACATTCCCATTCCTTTAGTTTGATTTTATAGCACTACAGGTTCGTTACCTACTCATTCTCTTCTTTTCCTTTTTTTAAAAATTTCTAGCAATTTGCAAGAAGAATTACGGGGAATACTGCTTAAGCTCCCAATGGAGTTTTACACTTCCTTTAATTACAACAGATCTCCTGGCAGTGGCAATGCGGTGCGTTGAGCATATAGTGATGTCCTGGGGTTATATATCCCGGGAAATGGTACGCTAGAACAAAATGGGGATTTAAATATGGGTTCCTACATTCCAGGTTGAAAATTATCTGTTTTTGATTTGGAAGATTAAATAACTTTTTCAATGGTTTTCCATTTTTGTGCATCTAGTCAAACGCTCCTTAAAAATAATTACTGCATTTTAATACACATTTTTAACAAAGGAAGTATTTTGCAAAGTTGCCATCCCATATATCTTTTTCACTGTTTGTACTGTGGAATTCAGTCCCTTTAAAAAATTACTGGCCTGGCAGTTTATTTCCTTGCATGTTATATGTGTTGGTGATACATTTTCCTATTTATGTGTGTTGTGTTGACTGTTTTGTTTACTGCTCCCTTTTTTTACTTTTTCAACAGTGCAGCCTTCTCCTTGAGTTGCTATCTATCCATTCGTTTCTTGAGTGGTTTCTCCTTGGATATCAATAACCGAACACTACTTATTGTGGTTGTGTTTGCGTAACATTTACAGGATTATTAATTTTTGTTAGTTCTGTTTGACCAAAAAAACCCGGTGGAGCTTTGGTTTGATTTGCTTACTGTGAAAGATGCTGTCGTAAAATTTCCTACTGACTGGAGATATATTCTCTCTCCAGATTACAGACTATGATCTCTCCTCTCTGCTGGATGTTTAGATACCAACTGTGCGCTCCAGAGGGTGTCTCGTGGTAAGAAACATACTTTACAAGAATGAGTTTTGAAAACTGTCTTCAGCGACAACTTTGTGTGGTCACTTTAGAGGCATCATACCGGCTTTCTATACTGCTTAGCTTTTTCCTAGCCTATCTGAATGTTTGAAATTAGTAAACGCTTCTAGATCTATGTTCAAGGATGCATAACGTTGATAGCTTTCTTTTGGGGGAGGTTTCTTATCCTCCAATTTCACTATGGCCTTATATATGTCGCTACTATAAAGAGGGGGGCACTAGTGGTCTGGAGATGAATGCTTCCTTTTTTAAACAATCTGACGATTTGAACGTTATTATATGTCTTCCCTTTTTTCATATTCTTTCTGTATCTCTTCATACAGCATCGTATTGGATCCTGGGATTTGCAGTTTTGGAAGGGGCATTTGCAACTCTCTGTCTGAGATCTCTTAGTGCTCGCTGGACTACAAACCCCAGAATTCCACTGCATGAAGACAGAGCAGTCAAAGTGGAATAGTAACACTATAACAGTGTTGTGTGAAAATCTCAAAAGTGTTGGATTATGGGTTGGAGGTGCAAAGCTGTTCATATCTTTGGCTTTCTGCGTGGGCTGCAGGAAGCAACAGCTACACTTCGGGAAATAAAAGAAGCAGTAGAATGCCAGTATGCTCCCATTCAGAATTTTTTTTCCTGCCTGTTTGCTAGGTGTTTTGGAGCATTACAATGCTGTTCTAACACTGACAGCATCTTTGGGGCCGGTCAGAAATATGTAATCCCCTTTCGCTGGCTTATTATGTTTCTCTATGTGTGTGCAGATCGAACCTTTGCTGTGTCGCCCCAGAGAAGACACCATGATGTCCTATACTGCTGTTGGATCCCGTTGACATAGTTGGAGTTCAATCATTTCTACAGTGGAAGTGTACTTTTCTGTTCCTTCTGCCAGACAAACACTCTACAATCTAGTTGTTTGGTCAGTTGTGAACATTTTTTATTTACTGGACGTTATAAGAAGAACACACAGTGTTATTTCCTTTGCAAAATATAACATAAATTACATGAGCCCACCATTCCACCGGTGGTAATTTTAAAAACCAAGAAAGAACTGTTTGGCATTGCCATTACACATTTTCATTTGTATAAGCTACAATAAAAATAAACCTTTGGCATAGCTTCAAATATTGAAAAAAAACTGTTGGATTTCTTTCACATAGTGAGTATTCAGAATCGCATGGTGAAAGGTTTAAAAAACCTAAGCCATGGGAGATATTTTACTTCAAATAACTTTATACAACTGTGTTTAAAGAGACAACAAAAACAACAATCACATAGGACTTTTTTGGATGGGCTTTTGCAGCACAAACAGCCTCGTCCCCATTGTGAGGCAGCTGCGTTGAAGGGCGTCCCTTTCGGATGGTGCTTTCCCCTGCCGATCCTCTTCCGATACTGTTGCGTAACCGCTGGGACGCTGCAGCATTACATGCGGTGGTTTTCTAATCACGATAGTTGATCATGATTAGAAAACTGCTGAATATAAAGCTGCAGCATCCCAGCGGTTACGCAACAGTATCGGCAGGGGGGAGCGTATGGGGAAGAGGCTGTTTGTGCTGCAAAAGCCCATCCAAAACAGTCCATAGTCATCATTACAGAACACCATGGTTGCTACAACAGAAAATGTCACAACCATTACAGCGCAAACCATCTGGGTTCCCCTATATCGCTTTGCAGATGCATCCAATGCTTTTTTTTTTAGGACTATGGGATTCCCATTTAGCAATTACATCATTGGCTTCGGTGAACCCTTCAGGATGTAACTCAGGACTTTTCTGGGCTTCCATCTGTTGGGCGAGCTGGATCGTCCCCGTTGTGAGGCTGCAGCACTTAAGAGGGGCCGTTTTGGATGACACTGCCCCTGCCCCAAGCAGAAACTTTTACGGGAGATACGGGAGGCTGCAGCTTCATATTTGGCCATTTCTTCATCTGGGTCATCTTCTATGTTTGCAAAATCGCCAAATATAGCTGCAGCCTACCAGCGCTTCTGCTACAGTTTCTGCACAGGACTGGGGAACTGTCATCCAAAATGGCCCCCCTTACACGCAGCAATCTTGCAACTGGCACAAGGCCGCCCGCCTTACAGACTGACGTCCGGAAAAGTGCTTAGTACTCAATGATTACCAGCATTGGTTCCTTATTCCTGCTCACTGTGAGAACCTCCCCTCAATCGCCGGTAATACTCCTCCATCACTCACATCTTCTTTTCCAATTCAATGTGCTGACGCTTGATGGTTTGCATTCTGGCGTCATAGGTCTCTTTCATTGTCTTTACTGAAAGATTGGAAAATGAACATGTCAAGACTATTGAGCTCAAATTTACTTCCTGTATGGTTTCATTCCATGGACAGGGTGACATAATTCTTAACCTCTATTATTTTGGGAATGGTAGCACATGCTTTCTTATTGTTGTGTATTATTAACTTTTTCTATGTCAATGACAACACACTGAGTAACCACTCTCTGCATAAGGAAGTTATCAGCTGGAATGATCTAGGCAATTCCTTACGTTAACATTTCTATATGGTTTGCTTTTTGGATCATTCCCTTAGGGTTTGACTTGCGTTGCTTTCTCCTATATGAATTTTCATTACAGGGGGGTGCGCTATACTTTCCTGAAGCAGTTATTTCTCCGTTATCACTTCCCTGGATTTTATTTTTGATAACCTTGAATGGGAAAATCTAGATTGGATGTGGCTTCCATCTAACATTGGGGGTAATACATTTATAACTGGATACAGGCTTATTCCCTTTTTTTCCTAATGGTAAATATTTGCTGCTACTCTACAGCTCTGGAGATAGGCTCCCAATTTATCGAATTTAACGAGACCCAAAAGGCTATCCATGACAACCATCTTTACACATGCTGCAAGACAAAATCACAACATTCATGACAGATGGCCATTGAGCCTCTGTTTTTATGCCCCAAAAGAAGGAGACTCCACCTCACATCCAGGCAGAGCATTCCACTTCCAAACTACCATTGCTGAAAGTATGGAAGGAACATATGTTGAATTCCATTTGAATAGAGGGCTCCCCCAATCATCCCCTTTAAAAAAAAAGGGGGGGGGAAGGATGAGTTGTTGTGGGCCTCGCAGCCGGTGATACCCATATACAGATTTAACATTGTCCTAAACCCTGCTGTGTATACAGAACACATTTTCAATATGCGTGTCAGTGTTTATTGTCAATTAGAAAGGGTTGTCATAGGGAGATGTCACAGTCACACATATACATATATGATAAATACATCTCTCTCAAGGTTTCCCTACAGTACACATTTGAAGACAAAGAGGAAGGAAACATACCTTCGGCGATCAAGGTCTTCATTTGTTCCATCAACTGCCTACAACAAGGAGGATGGTCAGGACTCCCGCACTCCTTTCCTGAAGTTCCGGGTTCTTCCTCATCACGTAGTTCTAAAACAGGTGTATAACAAAACGGTCTTTGAATATATCATTGGGTAATTGAGAGATTAACTGGCATCTTAAAAGAAGTTTCAATTCGACTACAGAACTCTCAAGGTCGGGATTTTGGACCATTATTGGTAAAACCTGTTTGGATAATAATTTTTGGCAACTATAAATTGAAAATTGGAATACTTGGGTTTTTGTTGATGGTCCTTCAAGGTATGTCTTTGAAACTGGACGCAATGATTTTAAGTATATAGTGTGGCACAAATTTTACATTTATTAAGGGCATGACATTGCAACGTTATACCGGTCTATTTGCACATGGGGGGTAACTCTTGTGTGACTGTGTATGAGGGTCACGGTGTGGATTTAAAGGAAAACAGGTTTAGAGATTCTTTCTTAAAGGCCCAATGTTGGTATTTTTCCAATTAGATTCCTAATCAGGACACCATTGCAAATAAGGATGAGGGCTATGTTCATAGCTCACACTACCAATTTATGTAAACACTTGAAGTTAACAGATAGGTGCTGCGTGCACTGAGCGACATAATTTGTAGAGTGAATGAATGCGTAGGAAATGATATTGAGATTACTACAAGTAGTGGTGTGGAACAATACTAGCCTCATATATAAAAGGAAACTCTAGCCTACAAATAATAACAATTATGCCATTAATACTTTACTCACCAATATTCTCCCCCCCTGTCAACATATGTTTTTCATGGGAATCATCGTCATCTTCCGCCGATGATTCCTCCCCAGCTGCAGCTCTTGTAGATGATGATTCTCTCTTGGTTGAGGATCTTACAGACTGCGCAGAGGTCATTGTAGAACTCCCACCTGTGGAAAGGATGGAAGCATTGCTATAAAACTGCCAAAAGCATTCTTCTACATGTGTACAGTAATAGACACACCACGTTAAATGAAAGGATGACAGATGGCAAGAGAAAGGATAGAGCAAATGTAAAGATTTCCAAATCCCTGATTAGGTAGGAGTAGTTATTGCGGGAAAAATGTCATGCACCACCTACAAAGCAGTAAGCATCCTTACCATTTAACCTCTGGTCCCTGATTTGGTGTCAACTCTCATTCCTTTCCACCATTTCCAAAGATATATAATAGGAAGCAACATTTCAGTTGTAGGTCAAATCCCACAAGAGTAGTGATCCAAAATGATTTTAATACTCCACTGAACAATGGTTTGGCATGGGGGGCAATAATCAACCACATTCTGACCTTTCACACAAATCATCTTTCAATACTATGATCCCTATAAACAATGTATTCGGGGCGGCTTACAAAAATTAAAATACAATACAGATAAAAATCCCTAAACACCCCCCACCTCACCCTCACCCATAAAAAAAATTAAACAAATATAAATTAAAAAGCAACTGATCTAAAATCACATTTAAAAACAATAAATACAAAAAATAGCCAGTGGACTAAAAGAGGCCAGGATCCCCTGAGGCCAGGATCTAATTAGGAAAGGCCTGCCGAAAAAGATCCACCTTAATGCTTTTTTAAAGCTACTCAGGCTTGTCATCTGACAGATCTCATTCGGCAGGTCATTCCACAATTTGGGGGCGATTACCAAAAAAGGCCCTCTGGGAGGTTGCAGACAGCCTAGATTTTTGTGGCTGAAGCAAATTCCTCCCAGAGGACCGGAGTGCGTGGGGAGGATTGTATGGGAGGAGGCGGTTCCGGAGATAAGTTGTACCCAAGCCATTTAGGGCTTTAAAGGTAATAACCAACACCTTATACTGGGCCCGGAAACTGATAGGCAGCCAGTGGAGAGATTTTAATACTGGAGTTATATGGTCTCTCCGAGATGTTCCCGAGACCACTCTGGCTGCCATATTTTGTACCAACTGAAGTTTCCAGACCAAGCATGTGGGCAGCCCCATGTAGAGCACATTGCAGAAATCTAGATGAGAGGTTACCATCGCGTGTACCACAGTCTCGAGGTCCCTTACTTCCAGGAAATGGCACAGCTGGTGTATCAGCCGAAGCTGATAACAGGCGCTCCTGACTGTCACATTCACCTGACTAGTCATCTGAAGTGATGAATCAAGGAGTGTTATGACCACATAGAGGTCCTTTTAATCAGGTAGTGTGTAAGATTTTCCCAGACAAGTGATAGGCAAAAAGGCACAGAGAGACCAAATCTGGTTTTCAGTCACTATGCATGTAACATTTATTTAGACATAAGACATTAAACATCCAGTTAATTATCAAGAGCTCTTTTCCATTCACACACACACTCACACCACATACTCACAACGATCCTTCCCTGAACGGTGATCCATGAAGGCGTGGATGGTCTGTTGCCGTGGGTACAGGAACCATGAAAGCAAAGCTGAAAATGTCCCAGCTCTTATACCTTTTCCATCTCTTTCCTTGAGAACTGCAGGCTTTTCAGGTTGGAACAGTTCCTTAGGCAGAGCAAGGTATGTTCTGTGCTCACAAAGAACTCCCTCAATCATGCCGACAGCTGGTATTGTCTATGTTATGCATGGTCAGCAGTCCACTAGCAGTCCACTGGGAAGTTCTGTTTGTATCAAACTTCCCCAGGCCAAGCACACAAGTCAAATTGTTCAAGTTCTGCTTGGTTAACATTTTCGCTTTATCTGCCAAGTCTTCCTTATTTCTCGGTCTGGCTTCCAAGATACACCTCTTAGCAATGCTCTGCGCGTCATCCATTTTATTTGGGTCTTTTAAAGCCTTGCTTCTCTAGGATCGACAGGAACCCATACATACACACAATCATACATACAAGCATACTCTCACAGGAGCACCCCCAGACTGCAAACACAGTCCTTAATGGAGAGCGTGACCCCGTCCAGGACTAGAGGTTGCAACCCAACTCCTGGTTTTGGAGCCGCTCCATTTTGTCTGGACTTAATCTCAATCTGTTTTTCCTCATCCAGCCCATTACTGCTTTAAGACAATCATTAAGAGGAGAGACGCCATCGGAATTCGAGGCCGACGCTCGGGACAAGGAGAAATAGATCTGGGTGTCATCAGCGTACTGATAACACCCAGCCCCATAACTCCAAATAATCTCACCCAGCAGCTTCATATAGATGTTAAACAGCATCGGGGACAGGATGGCACCCTGCGGAACACCACAAGTAAGCTCCTTTCTGCTGGAGCAGCTGTCCCCGAGAAACACCCTCTGGGACCTGCCCAAGAGGAAGGACCGGAACCACTGGAGCGCAGTGCCTCTGATTCCTAACCTGAAAAGCACTGTTTTACCTACTCTAACAAAGTTTTAATTACAAATCAACAACCTGTGTGTTAGATGTGATGTATGGAGTATAAAGGAGAAAGCGCCCTCCCACATGACACAACCGTTTACAACTGCAAAAACCATAGATCCCCAGAGCACAAACGACTAATCTCTCAAGCAACAAAGCAGCTGAAATGTTGTGAAACCATAACCACATTGTGAGTCAATCTCCAAAAATGTTGTGCCTTAGCTCAATGCCTGGATTTTTACTACCTCGATATATATCAAAGCAATGTTTGGAGATTTCCAGCCAACACAGGCATAGTGTTACTATTCAGCTCTTATGACTCTGGCCGCCCCCTGTGCAATCCCTGGGGTCGCAGTCTGATGAGGCAAAAGATTTCTTTTGCAAAGAGTTGTAAAGTATCATCCTTAAACTGCTAATTCCATGATTCTGCAGGAGGATGCTATAGCAACTAAAGTCAAATATTCTAGCTAAAATAGTGTTGTCTGGAAATCTATATAGTTGCTCTATGAACGTGTGTGACGTAACCACGTTCAAATATTTATTTCATTTTATGAAAGTTATGTTTATTTGCAATAATATAATATTTCTTTTTTCAGGCAGAAATGAATGCCTCGTGCTCGTGGAAACAATGTTAACATATGTTTCATGAGACGGTTTTAATTTATATGACTTCTCGTATATTTATTGCGTTACCTGGATAGCCTTGTGAAAGTATGCAAGTATAACTGTTTAGTAGTGTATTATTGTTGCGCAAAAGTTTAGTTTGTTACCACGTTAGCCAGTTATTATGTTGATGTTAAATGTTTGCCCTTTGTAGGGTTTTGATCCCTAGCAGAATCTGTTGCCAGTGACATTTTTTGGGGGTTCCTCCAGTGTTCGTTTTACACTTTGTTATAAATAAAACCCATGGAGAAGTTTAATATACCCCTTTTACAATCGTTGTGGCATCAAAGTATAACAAATAGGGGAAATGTCATGCTCGTTGAGATAAATGCACCAATATTCAGCTAACACGTAAACGTGGGTCCCTTTTACAAATAGATAAATATAACAATACGCACCCACTTACTAGAGTGTAACGCCACACTGTTACAGTGTGACTATTCCACTTTATTTTCTATGGACGCCCCACAGCAATATCCAAAGACTTTCTGTTTATGGAGAGGAATTTTCATCTCTCAGCCAGATAAGTGACAGGCCTAAAAGAAAAAAAGCCCCAGTAATAAGTTTTAACTTGGCACTGGGAAGACAGTAATGGCTCCAAACTTGTAAAATTGTAAGGTTACCTTCGTAAAAAGAAATTTCAAATCTCCTAAATACTTTTACAAGGAAACAGAAAGTGTTAGTTGCATGATGCATCCAGACAGTTATTTCAGGCATGCTTTTGTTTAGCAATCTGTGGGAAAAGGTTGTTTCCTTACTTAAAGCATCGTAAACATAGGGAAGGCACATATGAGCATCATTCTCATATAGCATTTTAAAAATGACATCAGCATTTTATACCCAATACCCAAATGAAAAATGGAACGTTTCAGTCCATGCTCAGAGACCCTTGAAACTTTATTATAATGAACCATTTCAACATTTCACAACATGCTGAGTGTGGCTGGCATATTAGTTCTTAAATACCCCCCCAAAAGAAAACAGGCATGTTTCTATTCCCATCAGAAATTGAAAAACCTCTCCACACTTGTGAAAGAGCATCTTTCAACCCTAATTAAAAAAAAATTATTTTCCCTCAAGTATCAGGAGGATAAGGGAAAAAAATTGTCACATCAGCAGGTTAAATATAGAAATATAACAGGTATCAACCATACAACATGTCAGCTATAGCAGAATGAACAACCTCTCCCTTCTTTGCATGGGTATTGTATCTACAATATCTTTCCCCCACAAATGGCAGTATTTGTTCATTCCTGGGATGATGAAGTTCATCAAAGACTTTCCCCCGGGTTTCACAAATATTGTGCAGCACAACACAGGCAGACACAACAGGAACAAAGTTATGCTCTGCAACAGTCAGTCTTGCCAATAGACAGGCCCACCTCAATTTCAACCTACCAAACGCACGTTCCTCCACATTTCTCGCCCTACATAGCGCTTTATTAAACAAGGTTTTCCTTTCATCTAGGGCCCCCATGTACGGTTTCAATAGCCACTTTCTCATGGGATATGCACCGTCCGCTATGATTAATGGAGGGATAGAAACACCATTTATCACAAGTGTTGGGTTCCCAGGTACAAACACACCCACATCCATGGCCTGGCGCAGTGCCAAATGTTTGAAAACATGGGAGTCATGATGCTGCCCCGTGTATCTGAGCTCAATGTCAATGAAACGTCCCTAGTGGTCAGTAGTCCCCTGCATCACAATGGAGAATCCCTGTTTCCTTTTACAGTCATCCCTTCACATTTGCGGGGGTTAGGGGCAGACAACGCCTGCGAATGTGAAAAAACTGCAAATAAGATATGAGTGGGGTGCAGAGGCAGCGTGCCAGCTTCTTCTCACCCCTCCTTCCCAAGGCACTGAAGGGCTTCCTCAGAAGCCCTTCGCTGCCTTGGGAAGGGAGTGGGGCGCAGAGGCAGTGCCCCAGCTGCTTCCCACCCCCACTTCCCAAGGCACCGAAGGGCTTCTGTGGAAGCCCTCGGTGCCTTGGGAAGGGAGTGGGGTGCAGAGGGAGTGCCCCAGCTGCTTCCCACCCCTCCTTCCCAAGGCACCGAACGGCTTCTTCAGAAGCCCTTCAGTGCCTTAGGAAGGGAATGGGGTGCAGAGGCAGCGTGCCAGCTGCTTCCCACCCCTCCTTCCCAAAGCACCAAACGGCTTCTTCAGAAGCCCTTCAGTGCCTTGGGAAGGGAGTGGGGCGCAGAGGCAGCGTGACAGCTGCTTCCCACCCCTCCTTCCCAAGGCACCGAAGGGCTTCCTCAGAAGCCCTTCGGTGCCTTGGGAAGGGAGTGGGGCACAGAGGCAGCGCGCCAGCTGCTTCCCACCCCTCCTTCCCAAGGCAGCGACAGGCTAGGCCCTTTGCTGCCTTGGGAAGGGAGGGGGTGTTGAGCAGGGGGGGGAGGCAGCCTTCCGCGAATAATCAAAACCGCGAATGTGAAAGTCGTGAATGTGGAGGGGCAACTGTAACGTATTCTTCCGCCCTTCCAATAGGAGGACAGACTGGGATATGAGTGCCATCAACAGCTCCAGTACAGTGTGGGAAACCGAGGCGGTTGAAACCATCCATAATCTGGAAAGACAAAAAGAAGACACATTGGTTGTTGTGTATGTATTAAGAAGTCAAATCCACAGCGTGAATAGCATTGTAACATGTTTTAACACCGTTAGTACACTGATCATGAGTGTGGTTAGCTGGCCCATAAGAGCAACCCTGGTTTCAATATAAGCCATCCCTAGAAAAGTTAAACCATTATATCAGTTAGCTAACCGGTATAAAGATATCCAGAGTAGAAGACCAAAAGGATTGTCAACTAATAATAAATCTATCTAATTTCCAGGCCTACACCTCAAGCCAGCATTACATAAATACAGCCACGTTTTGCATCACTGCCGTAATGAAACAGTCTTGAAAGAATTCCGAGTAGGTCAGACAACACATATAGCTATGTTGAAAAAACCAGTACACCAGTTAGTGCTCATAGATGTTGATTTGCAATTCCGTATTAACAATATATTATCAAAAAGGAAAGGTTTAATAGGACAAAAACCTGCTTCCCACCCCTCCTGTGAAACAACACCTAGAGTAACGTAACTTAATCCACAGTTTTAAAATGTAAGTAATAAGATACTAAGTGGAAACATGTGTATCTGAACTTCTTTTGATCAATGCTCGAGCATAGTTATTGTAAGGAACTCATTACTGAAAGGATAAAGAAATTGAAAGGAAATAGCAAATCCAATTAATTTTCTGCGTAGTGAAACAAACAGTAGACAATGCCATCAAAAAACTTTTTATGGTTAAGGTATGTAGAATTAGCAAAAAAGGCATAAGGAACCGTGGCAAACCTAATCACCACCATCTATCAATGAAACATACATAGGATTTCCATCCAACACTCTCAAAGTGTCACTGTTAAACACCGGCAGCTCTTGCATCCCTCCGTCAAGTTACGGGCATAGCTGTTCTGAGGGGAGAACTGAAATTCCCAAAACTTTTCACTGTGCAGCCATATAAAAAAAAGGGATTCAGAACCACCATCCACATGTTCTGTGAAAATCTCTAGGAACAGATCCCAAGCTGCTATCAATTAATGCTCTATTAATAATCAGCGGCTGTATGGAATGATAGTTGAAATTATTTTTTGGATAAAAAGAAAGGGCCCCCTAGGAAATACCTACATGCGACCAAAAGTAGGATTGCAGTTTAAAAATAATGTTACCCAGCGCTTGCAAAGCACTAAAATCAAGATGCTCATCACTCTAAAATTTAGGAGAAAGAAATTGTAATCCCGGGAAAAGTAATATCTGATTGAAATTGTAGCATGTAGTATACCCCCAAATCTAGAAGCACAGAAAAACCCATCAGCTTGAGGGCACAATGAACGCGACAGAGTCATGATAAAAACCAATCCAAACTGAAACATCACTCAACATCCTCTCATAACAAGTAGAGTGTTGTTCCCTCATGTGGCCCCTGTTCCTGAGGTTTAATAACAATATATCTTGGTAAGGGTTTTATTTTAAATCCTATCTTAAGGAAGGAAGGGAAAACAAAATCAGCCATATATATTTAAAAATCATTGCTCTAATGCAAGAATACATGTCATACAGGGAAGCAAACAGAAACCTCACATGGCAATCCAAAATGCTTGTAATATTGACATATGTGAATGGGACAGGGAACACCACAGTGCCTGTACGATAAAACAACATTCAAATGAATGCATAGTAGAGAATAGATAAGGTCTGGAATTTTCCTCTAGGCGTGACATCTGATGGCAGTAGTTCTTAAAGAGAAAGCCCCATCGAACCCTGAACTGCCAAGGACCTTTTTTTTTAAACTTGTTGGACACCACCAGCCCCCCCCCAACCAGGATAAAACCTGCACATGAGAAAAACACACAGCCCCACCTGTTCAAAATTGGCAGGGGAAGATCAGAGATATCATGTAAAAGTCATGTTAAGTCAAGGAAGAATAAAACCAACCTTTCTATAATCACCTAGTTTTACAACCTTGTGAAGTAGCTCTTTCTCCATGGCCAAGCACACCTCTATCACTATCTCATGTACGGTTGTCACACCAACCCTGAAATGTGAGGCCACCTTTCTGTAAAGCAAAGGAGTGGATAACCACCATATTGTCATGGCAACCCTCTCCTCCGCTGATATAGGTCGTCTCATGTTACTGCATTGCTGAGCAATGTGAACTTTGAGGCTTCCAGCAAGTTTAAATAGGGTCTCATGTAGCATCCTGAAATTGTTAACCCACATGTCATTGTCCCACTTTGTAAGCACCTCCTCATTCCACCATCCTGCCTTTTTACTTGGGCACCAACGTCGAGGTGCAGGTGTGGTCCCCCACCATGCAAGAACATCAGTCACAGAGGATGCTCTCACATGCCTAGCAAGTCGTCTCCCAATTGACACCTTTCTCAATTGACTGGGAGCAGAACACATGTATAATGGTTTGTAGACAATTTCCCCCCGTCTTTCTATGTCATTAAAAGACACAGCAATGTTTGCAAAAACACATAACAGAGTGCGAAAAAGGGCTAGATCATGAGAAATAGTTTGGTAGCCATCGCATCACATAAAAACATCACTGTGCCTTCAAATCCCATGAAGCACTAGTACTGACGTGATAATAGAAGGGCCTCCCCTCAGGAAGAATGGAGGTACATGTTATCACGAGAAAATATAGTCCAAGCAAAGAAAGATCAAGGAAAATGGAGAATGGCGCACAGGAGATGTTACTGCGCGTGCTCCTGTTCCCTTGTCAGGGCGCTGCAACACAAATGTATCCTTTCCGAAAGGAGAGTTCATGAGAAGGTAAGTTTAAAATGGTTATTTGTAGTGTAACAGAAACAGAATATAATGCTGTTCAGAAAGAAAATGCCATTACTGTTACGAAAAAATGGCACGTCCAAACGCTGTTGAGACTGTTGTGCAACAACAATGTGAATACTTGTTCTATTACTGCCGTGGTATAAATCTATCATCCAAAACAGTCCAACGACAGCTAAAAAATATGTCAATACAGATAAAAGAAAATTACTATAAAATAATATGGAGATTGTATTTGACACCTGCAAGATTGCATAATATAGACAAGAATAACTCTAAATATTGTTGGAGAGGTTGTCAAGAAAAAGGTACATATATGCATATATGGTGGAATTGTAAATTTGATCAGCAGTTTTGGGAAATGGTTTTTATAGAAATAGAGAATATTTTGAATATAAATACAGAAAGGAAACCGAGTATAGCATTGATGTCAATTTATAATGGAGAGAATGGGAACCAACCAGAAAAGGATTTAATAACAAATTTATTAACGGCAGCAAGATTAATTATAACAAGATACTGGAAAATCCAAATAAATGTACAAGTGGAGGAGTGGTATAAAGAAGTTTGGAAAATGGCAATAAATGATAAGTTAACATGTAGAATTAAAGTAAGAAGAGGAAGTTGGAAAGAAAGTGATTTTGATAAACTTTGGAAAGTATTTGTTAAAAAAGTATTACAGACAAAAGATGGGAGGTTATCTCCATGAGAAGAAATGAGATTCTGGAAAGATTAGGTAAAGGATAATGGCTCCGGTGAAGGGGAGCACTGAGGTGGGAGGGGGGTAGGGGAAGTAATATTCTTGAAAGGAATCATAGTAAAGAATTTATGTAAACTTTTGAAATTAGTTGATAGAAAAATTGTGATGTTTATGGTAATATTATGTTTTTTACTAAATAAGTATTGATTGGATATTATAATGTATGATTATAAAATTAATAAAATTAATTTCTTAAAAAAGGAACAGAGGTCATACAAATAGAACTGATATAATCTGCAGAGACAGAATCAACTTTAGTTCTAATTAAAATATGCAAACAAATATGGAAAACAGAGCAATTGCTCATAGATTGGAAGCATACATTCCCAATCCCCAAAAAGGAGACACAAAAGATTGTAGTAACTACAGGACCATTGCATTAATTTCCCATGCAAGCAAAGTCATGCTCAAAATTCTGCAGAAAAGACTCCTTCCATATATGGAGTGAGAAATTCCAGAGATGCAAGCAGGGTTCAAGAAAAGAAGAGGCACTGGGGATCATGATGCAAATATACGCTGGATAATGGAGCACACCAGGGAATTCTGGAACAAAATCAGCATGTTCTTTATAGACTATAGCAAAGCCTTTGACTGCATAGATCATGAAAAGCTATGGATTGCTCTTAAAGAAATGGGTATACCATTACACTTGATTGTCTAGATGCATAACCTCTAGTCAGGACAGGCGACTACCATTAGAACAGAATATGGAGAAACAGAATGGTTCCCAGACAGAAAGGGAGTCAGACAAGGCTGCATTCTATCACCCTACTGGTTCAACCTGTATGCAGAAAATACATGCAGAGCAGGTTTAGACAAGGAGGAAGGAGGAGTAAAGATTGGAGGAAGTAATATCAAGAATCTAAGATATGCAGATGACACCATAATACTAGCAGAAAACAACGACGACTTGGAACAATTACTAAAGATAGTCAAATAAGAAAGCGATAAGGCAGGCCTACTGTTGAACATTAAGAAAACAAAAATACTGTCCATAGAGGATCCACATAAATTCAATATGGATGATGAGGATCTTGAAATAGTTAGAGATTTCACATACCTTGAATCAAGATTGATCAGAACGGAGATTGCAGTCAAGAAATCAGAAGAAGACTAGGAATGGGAAGGACAGCAATGAAAGAACTAGACAAAATTCTAAAGTGCAAACATGTAAGAGTGAACACTAAACTAAGCAGCAACGTGGCTTCAAGCGGGGGGTGGAGAGTGAGTGAGTGTTTGCCCTCTCCCTCCTCCCTAGGAACACCTGGCCTCTGAGTGCCTTGAAAGCCAGCTCCAGCCAGACCACCGGCAGCAGCAGCAGTAGCAGCAGCAACGTGGCTTCAAGGGGGGGGGGTGGAGAGTGAGTGAGTGTTTGCCCTCTCCCTCCTCCCTAGGAACACCTGGCCTCTGAGTGCCTTGAAAGCCAGCTCCAGCCAGACCACCGGCAGCAGCAGCAGTAGCAGCAGCAACGTGGCTTCAAGCGGGGGGTGGAGAGTGAGTGAGTGTTTGCCCTCTCCCTCCTCCCTAGGAACACCTGGCCTCTGAGTGCCTTGAAAGCCAGCTCCAGCCAGACCACCGGCAGCAGCAGCAGTAGCAGCAGCAATATGGCTTCAAGCGGGGGGTGGAGAGTGAGTGAGTGTTTGCCCTCTCCCTCCTCCCTAGGAACACCTGGCCTCTGAGTGCCTTGAAAGCCAGCTCCAGCCAGACCATCGGCGGCAGCAGCAGCAGCAGCAGCAGCAGCAGCAGCGTGGCTTCAAGCTGGGGGTGGAGAGTGAGTGCTCCTCCGTCTTACCTGAGACCGGGAAGGAGGTGGGGACAGCCATCGGAGTAGTGTTGGGGAATGGGAGATATGGCGGGAACAGAGCGAACAAATGTTGCAAGAGAAGACGGGATCGCTGTTTGAAAGCTATCCCGTCTTCAGTTCCCTCTGCTGCCCAGAATGGCTTGGAGAGCAGACCAACCATTCCACAGAACCTCACTCTGCTCCTCTGCAATGCCAGGTCGGTGAGGAATAAGACTCATATCATCCAGGACCTTCTCTTGGATGAGGACGCCGACCTGGCTTGCTTCACGGAGACCTGGCTGGGAGAGGATAGTGCTGTCACATGGGCACAGGCCCTCCCAGCTGGGTACTCTGTTAGCGAGCAGGTGAGAGGAAGTGGGCGAGGGGGTGGAGTGGCTCTAGTCCATAAGAATCACCTGACCTTGACCAGGATACCTATCCGGAACCCAGCCCACTTCGAGTGTATATACCTAAGCCTGAAGACCAGGGATAGCTTGGGGATTCTGCTAGTCTATCGGCCACCCCGTTGTCTAGCAGACTCCCTAACCGAGCTGACACAGCTGGTCTCAGAGCTGCTGCTGGAGTCCCCCAGACTTCTGGTTTTGGGGGACTTCAACATCCCGCTCGAGATCAGCTTAACAGGTGCGGCTCGGGAGTTCATGGAGACCATGACAAACATGGGCCTATCCCAATTGGTCAACGGGCCCACACATTGTGCAGGTCATACACTCGATGCGGTCTTTAGTTCGGATCAGGTATATCCGTGGGCGGAGGTAATCAGTACCTCTGCCTTGTCATGGACGGATCATTTCCTGGTCAAGATGGAACTTAGAGCCTACATCTGCCACACCGGGGATGGTGGACCCATTAAAATGGTCCACCCTCGAAGGCTAATGGAACCTATGGGTTTCCAGAAAGCCTTAGAGGGCTTAATGGTTGGAAATGCCGGTGATCCTGTCGATGCTCTGGTTAATACGTGGAACACCGACCTTACCAGAGCTATCGACACGATTGCTCCCAAGCGTCCTTGCCAACCCGCTTCTAACCGTAGACCATGGTATACACCTGAGCTTAGGGAAATGAAGCGGTTTGGACAACGACTAGAGCGCAGATGGCGGAAGACTCGACTCTTATCTGACAGAACTCGCCATAGGAACTTTCTTTGGTCCTATCGGGAGGCAGTGCGTGCAGCGCAAAGATCCTTCTCTTCTGCACGTATTGCGTCTGCAGAGTCCCGTCCAGCAGAGCTGTTTAGGGTGGTGAGGGAGCTGGCGCAGGTGACCCCTGCGCCGAATCCCCTGCTTAACCCGACGACTGCCTGCTGTGATGCATTTAATAACTTCTTTGCAGATAAAATCTCTCAGATAAGAGCCGACCTAGATGCCACTATTGTAACAGAAACAATGGACGAGGTGTCCAGCAACTCTGCCGATGTAATTATACTGGATCAGCTGCAATCTGTGAGTACCGATGACGTGGACAAGCTCCTTGGTAGTGTGAGGAAGACAACCTGCCCCCTCGACCCTTGCCCGTCTTGGCTGGCCGTCCAGGGAGGGGATGCATTGCGGAAGTTCCTGGTGAGCATCATCAATGCATCCTTCAGGGAAGGATATATCCCATCATGTTTAAAGGAGGCGGCTGTTAAGCCTATTTTGAAAAAACCTTCCCTGGACCCCCTGGCTATGAATAATTATAGGCCAGTCTCTTTATTACCATTTTTGAGCAAGGTGATCGAGAGGGCAGTTGCTCTTCAACTCCAAGCTGTCTTGGATGAAACCGATTACCTAGACCCATTTCAAACTGGCTTCAGGACAGGCTTTGGGGTTGAGACTGCCATGGTTGCTTTGACCGACGATCTGCGTCTGAGCATTGACAGGGGTAATGTGATCCTGTTGGTGCTCCTAGACCTCTCAGCGGCTTTTGATACGATAGATCACAGCATTCTTCTGGATTGCCTGGGGGAGTTAGGCATCGGAGGCACTGCTTTGCAGTGGTTCCGGTCCTTCCTCTCAGGCAGGACCCAGAGAGTGCTGCTCGGGGACAGTAGCTCCAGTAAAAGGGAGCTCACCTGTGGAGTACCACAGGGTGCTATTCTGTCCCCGATGTTATTTAACATCTATATGAAGCCGCTGGGTAAGATTATTCGGAGTTATGGAGCTGGGTGTTATCAGTACGCTGATGACACTCAGATCTATTTCTCCGTATCTCGTTCGTCGGCCTTGAATTCTGACGGCATCTCTTCTCTCAATGAATGTCTTCGGGCAGTAATGGGCTGGATGAGGAAAAACAGATTGAGACTGAATCCTGACAAGACGGAGGTGCTCACGGTAGCGGCCCCGAAACCAAGAATCGAGTTGCAATCTCCAGTCCTGGATGGGGTCACACTCTCCTCCAGTGACTGTGTTCGCAGTCTAGGGGTGCTCCTTGACTCGTCGCTCCTGATGACAAATCAGGTAAATGCGACAGTCAGGAGCGCTTGTTATCAGCTTCGGCTGATACGCCAGCTGCGCCCTCTTCTGGAAGTAAGGGATCTTGAGACCATTGTGCACGCGCTGGTAACCTCACGTCTGGATTTCTGTAATGCTCTCTACATGGGGCTACCCTTGTGCCTAGTTCGGAAATTACAGCTGGTACAAAATATGGCAGCCAGGTTAGTTTCTGGAACATCTAGGAGGGACCACATTACTCCAGTTCTGAGGTCCCTCCACTGGCTGCCTATCAGCTTCCGGGCCCAGTACAAGGTGTTGGTTATCACCTTTAAAGCCCTAAATGGCTTGGGCCCAAGCTATCTCAGGGACCGCCTTCTCCCTTATAATCCTCCCCGCGCTCTCCGGTCCTCTGGGAGGAATTTGTTGCAGTCACAAAGACCTAGGCTGGCGACTACCTCCCAGAGGGCTTTCTCGGCTGTCGCCCCCAAATTGTGGAACGGCCTGCCCGACGAGATCCGCCTATTGACATCATTAGACAGCTTTAAAAAGGCTGTCAAGACGGTTCTCTTCGGGCAGGCTTTTCCGGCTTTTCCGGCTTTTCCGGAATAGCTAACCCCAGCCTCTGGAACCCCCTCTGGAGGTTCCTTTTGGATCTCCTAACAGATGCTGCCTGCTTAAAAGGATATTTAACATATTGTACCACATATTGATTTTAACTTGCATTGATTTTAACTTGCATTAATTTAATAATGTTTTAAGGGGAGGGAGGGATTTTGGGTTGTTTTACACTGTCTACCATTTTATCATTGTAAGCCGCCCCGATTGCTTGCAGAGGGGTGGGATATAAATAAATTTTATTATTATTATTATTATTAAAATTAGGATTGTCCAAGCCATCGTATTTCCTGTCACCATGTATGGAGTGAGAGCTGGATAGTGAAGAAAGCTGATAGAAAGAAAACCAACTCATTTGAGATGTGGTGCTGGAGGAGAGCTTTAAGTCCCAAATAGGGGAAAATCTAATAGTAGTAGTAGTAATAATAATAATAATAATAATAATGCTATAGATACCATGGGCTGCCAAAAAGACCAATACATGGGTCCTAGAACAAATCAAGCCTGAGTTCTCCCCAGAAGCCATGATGACTAAACTGAGACTGTCATACTTTGGCCACATCATGAGAAGGCATGACTCACTAGAAATGACAATAATGCTAGGAAAGGTGGAGATTAGTCGAAAGAGAGGAAGGCCACAAACTAGATGGATAGACTCAATCAAGGAGGTCATGGCCCTGAGTCTACAGGACCTGAGCAGAGTGATTGAGGACAGGGGGTCTTGGATAATGTGTCTTGCCCAGGATCATCCATTTGGTTTCCACAGCTGAGGGGGGATTAAAACCTTTGTCTTCCTGAGTCCCAGTCCGACACACAAGCCATACCACATTGGCTCTAGTATGCATGCAGGCCTGCAAATCATATTAGGGACTCTCTCTCTCCTCTCTCTCTCTCTCTTCCCCTCCCTCCCTCCCCCCATTCCCCTTCTGTCTTTAATCTTCTTCCAAGCTGTTTTTCCATTTGTGTGTGTGTATAGAATTTAGGGACAGTGAACAGCTAGATTTTTACATTCTTCTGGTCCTCTGAATCTCACAATTGTTTAATTGTTACTTTGTGGGCCATCTTCAAACTGACTTCTCCTATATTGCCAAATTTTAGATCAATTAATTGAGTTATCATCTGCATATCATAGAAGCTTCCCATGGTCTTCCCCATTTATGGTTATAATGGTGACATTTGTTACATCCAAGCCTGTCTTCACATGGAGCTACATAGTTGTAGCCTTGTAACATTGGTGAGGTTTTGTTCATTCTTTTGTTTTTTATTTATACTTATAGGTTTTTCCCCCATCAATTTTCTGATATTTTTTTAAAAAATAAATGGTTAAGCCTAATTTGTCATTAGCATGAAGAGGCAATACCATATTTGGGGATTTTCCATGCCAGAATATTACAAATGGAAATGACACATGTTGCCTTGTAGAGACATTGTTACTGAACAACTGTTATTTGGGCAAACTGCCAAAGACATCCAAGTCAGTTGTTAGCAACTTGAACTTAGTACCTGACAAAGATGACATATATCTTAGTAGCAGCAGGAAGTGAAGAAAAAGTGCTGCAAAATGTTCAGAAGAGAATATAAAATTGTGTTTTCAGTCTTATTTTTCCATTTACTGCACACTGCCACCATGGACCTGAGACAAAAATAAACTATTTCACATGTCCCATTTGTAAGAAGAAGAAAAAAAATCCACAAGGTGAAGATATATACTCCTTTAAAGTCATAGGTAACATAACATTTTTTGTGTCTTAAATGCTCAGGTTAACTGTGCAGGGCCAGAATCCTATGTAACCTTTCACTCAATATAAGTTTGTGTGCACTTAACTAAGTAGCAGAGGTCCTAAGAGACCCGGTTACTGAATTGTAAAGATACATAATGGGACACCAGCAAGAATGGCCAATGTGCATTAAGGGTGCGCAATGTGCATCAGGGTCTGATGCACATCAGAGACCATAGCACATTTCTGATTCACTTTGTTACCATTGTAAATCAGTCCCTTTGCATAACAGTTACATAGCAGCAGCCCTCTCTTGGATACAGACGTTACACATCTACTTAATTCTATCTCCTGCAGATGCAAGTCCGCTTACGAGCCTGCAACATCCCAACAAAATTCCAGCCTTGGTATGTTATGATGAAGTCTAGGCTTAAAATATCTTAAATCAAAACATAAACAAAATTACATAGGTGCTTAAGAGATGTATGCTTGTAATTAAAATATCATTTTAATGCCTAAAGCCTCAGAAACACATTGCATCTATATCATCTGATCTCTGGTAATGTGATTGCTGATCACTTGATTACTTCAACAGGTGAGCTGTCTGCATAGGAACACAGTGTTTGTGGTATGAAGCTGCTTTCTCTCGTGGTTTACTCACAATGCAGGTCAATATAATCAAGGAAGAGACTTGTGTGAATGAAGGGGGACATTGCTTAGTAGAAAAAGCAGGGAGGATCTGGTGCATGCGTAAACAGATTTTATCTATCTATCTGTGCCAACCAACATTGGCTGTTGTGATTACAACACTTGCAATAAGCTCAAGGTCATTTAGGAGTCAGGAAGAGATCAGTACTATGTCTCTTGCTTCCTTAAGAAGACATGGGAAATACGTTGGAAATATGTTGGAAGCCACCCCGATTGTTTTTAGCAGAGGGGCAGGGTATTATTATTATTATTATTATTATTATTATTATTATTATTAATAATGCAGCTTGCAGTAGCTAGTGGTTTCCATGTTAGGGGTGAATCCATTCCAGGCTTTAATTTGTATCTTAAAGGAGCTATCTAAGATACTGAACCTATTTTGAGTGTACAGCTCAGCACCTTGGATAGATCCTTTAAAATTTGAACTAAAACCCAGTAAATTAAAACTGAAATTTGAGCTGCCTGCCATTGTGGTGAATCCCTGTGGATTCAGCCATGTTAGTGATGAATGAGGGCTACCCACCATTAAGTCAGGCTAAAACCCAGAGTGGATTCCCTCCCCTTCCCCCCTTTCCAAGCCTTGCTGACTCTTGCCATGGCACTGTAATTTGGTAGTATAGTAGTGGCAGCATAAACCGGGGTTTTGACTCCCCTGCTGAAATTTCATGGCACATCAGGTGCGGCACCTGGATATTTGGGAAGGCAAATGCAGCCCCTGTTCCTAGAAATTGTCCACTTCTGCCATGAGGTATGTGTAACAGGGTTCATCCTTATTCTAGCAACTCTCTGCGTTTCTCCAAGGAGGCTCACTTCTGATTTGGAGAAGCCCAGATTTTAATGGTTAAAATTTGTTTTGCAGGAACCCGAGACATTCAGCCTGAAAGTCTTGTTACTTTTTTGTGTTTGTTTTTATTAGACTGTTTAAAATACAAACATTTAAACATTCAATAAATCACCAATATCATCAGACCAATTACAATAAACAAATTGTAAAATATATAATATAACATTTTCACACTAATTCTCACTCATCTTTACATTGTTTTATAAGAAATATTAATGATTAACACTATTCTGTATCTTCCTACTTACAATCATACCACTATCTATACTTCCCATTAAGCCATCACACAAGGAGATACTAGTAGAATTTTAAGTGTCCTAATGTAATTTTTGTGAGTTAGTTGTAACAACAAGAAAAAGTTTCATATCTGAAAGCCTTGTTACAAGCTTCAGGATGCGGAAAGGTTTGCCTCTGCAGAACGAGGAAGAAGCATCAGACTCATTCCTGCATTGTTCTTGGATTAACAGTTTTAGCAGAGCCTGCAAGATGTCTACTATGAAAGGACCCCTGTCTGGTCCCCTTGAAATAAAAAAGAAAAATAATAATATGCCCCCCTCCCCATTTCCTTGTTCCATTGCCATTCTCCTTACCCTAACAGTGGCCAGGGGGGTGTCCTTTATTACATTTTCCATCACCAGGTGGTGCTTTATGTTAGAATGCTTCACCAGTAGCAATGTTTTATGGTGACTTTACAGCACTATAATATAAACACTGCAGTGCTGTTTGAATAGTCACAGGGATGCAATGAGTGAGGTTGGCTCAAAGAGAAACTGGAATAAAATTCTAAGTATTACTCTAGATTTCTCGACACCAACAAATAATATCTGGGAATGTTTAGATTATTCTGTTGAATGGTCATACTCCAGTTCTTTTTGTCTACAGGATTCTTCCTGTAGGATGCATGTGGAGTGCATTTCAGTGGCAAGCCCTGCCCCTTGCCAATTACAGATGTGTTTGCCATGTGCTTGCGCTTGTCCAGACAAAGCATTCACAGTGTCATGTGTGTGAGCAGGAACTGTGCTTTTTTCTAGGATCCCAGATCATATATAGGCAGATTTATTTATTTACAGCATTTATACCCCACCCTTCAGCCAAAAAGGCTCACAGAGCCGTTTACAGATTATTAATTTGACAGGTCCCTTCCCTCGGGTTTATAGTCTAAAATATATGAAGCAAAAGAAAATGTTGATGGTTGGGGGGATGGGATTAAGCCCAGCAAATGCTGGCTGCTGTTCTTTCCCTCAGAGGCCAGAACAATGGAAGTTGGGATGGAGGGAGAGCATTTTCTCAGCCACTGGAATCAAGGCACAATGGTGCTGTGTTTGGCTGCTGTTCTCTCCTCAGAGGTATTGCAGAGGTGCAAATGTTATGTACACACATTGTGGGTATGAATGCACATACTGTAAACCTGCAAGCCTTGTTGCCACAATCCTGCTCTCATATACACACATATACCAAATGCACATAAACTTAATGTGACCTATGCTTCTATTTTTCCAGTCCCAAGTGACTCTAGCAAGGAGAAGGCTATCTATCTATATAATTCTGTTGGGTACGTTGCTGTTTCCAGTGTGCTGATTGGCTGCTTAGAAAACTGAGCAACCAATCACAACTTGGTTGGGCAGCCAATCAGCACAGTGGAGGTGGGAACATGTGGAGTGTTACCTCCAGTGTAAACATGGCCGCCAGCAAGGAGTGAGTAGCAGGGTGTGGGTGTGGCATGGTGTGTGTGGGGGGCGGGGAGGGTGGCACGGGGGGTGAGGGCCATGGTGGGGGGTTGGGGGCCAGGTGCCATGTGGGGGAGGGAGGCGGGGGTGGGAGGTGAAGAAGCAGCATGTGTGTGTGTGTGTGAGCGCATGGGGGGCTGGAGAGGGTGGCAGAGGGTGGGAGGGCTTCAGTGGTGGGGAGGGAGGTGGTGTGGGGTGGGGGAGCAGTGTGTGTGTGTGTGTGTGTGGACGGCGGGCAAGGAGGGCAGCAGGGGATGGGAGGGTGGCAGGGGATGGGAGGGCTGTGGTGGGGGGTACGTGCTGCGTGGGGGGGAGGGAGGCAGCATGGGGTGGGGGGAGCAATGTGTGTGAGTCTGTGTGTGTGCATGTGGGGGGTCCCAGGGAGGGTGGCGGGGGGTGGGACAGCCACGATGGGGGGAAGGAGGGGGTGGGGGAGAAGTATGTGTATGCGCGCACACATGTGGCTGGGGAGGGCAGCAGGGGACGGGAGGGCTGCAGTGGGGGTGCCACATGGGGGGGAGGGAGGCAGCGTGGGGTGGGCGGGAGCAGTGTGTGTGTGTGTGCACGCATGCGGGGGGGGCAGGGAGGGCAGCAGGAACGGTGTATGCTACACCAGGTATATAGCTAGTATTACATTATAGTATTTTATAATGCAACACAGCTTTCTCCTAGGGACTTACCACACTCCAAAGTAAAGTGACAATGTATCAAGAAGGTTCCGTCTCCATGTGCTGCCTTACTATGTGATGTCATCATTCTTTCATTCCAGTCCTGTGGGAGACCAAGGTAAAACCACATCTTTTTGCTAACTGGAAAAACGTATTAGCAAAAAGATGTGGTTTTTCCTCGGTTTCCCATGGGACCAGAATTGCAGAACACTGGAAGAATGATGATGTCATGCTGTAAGACAGCACAGAAGATGAAACCTTCCTGCTGCACTGCCTCTTTACTTAGGAGTGCCATAAGCCCCCTAGTTACATTCACTTGGGACTGGAGAGATAGAAGCACAATTGCATGGTGTAATGGTTTGAGTGTTGGACTATGTCTCTAAAGACCAGGGTTTGAATTCCCACTCAGCTACAAAAACCCACTGGGTGACCTTCGGCAAGTCACACACTCTCAGCCTCAGAAAACCCCATGATAGGTTCACCTTACGGTTGCCATAAGTTGGAAACAACTTGAAGGCACACAACAACACAACATTTAATAATATTTCACTCATGTTCAGAGACTGTTATATTAACATCCTTATGATAGTGCTTCTCTCCTGTACAGGAAGAAATAGACATGGCTTTGCTTTTAGATCCATTGACTGATCTTCTCAAGGATACCTCTGTTCAGGGCTTTCTTCTGACTTTGCGCTGAGCACCTGCATTGTTAGTCTGAGACCTGGTGGATGAGGGACATGCCAAGCAGCATGCTGAAGTTGGCCTGTGATACCTTTTTGAGAGAGGCAGAGCTACTTTCCACAATAGCTGTGAAATGGTAAATTTGGGGAAAGGGAATGGGCAGCTAGTGAGATGTGCATTTTTCCGGGCCTGGGAATATTGTGCCCTGCCAAGGGTGTAGCTCTGTGTGTGAGAGAGAGGGGGGGGGAAGGGAGAGAGGGAGGGAGAGAGAGAGAATGAATGAGGGCATTTCCAGCAATAAGATTTCTGCTCCCCACTGAAATTTTACTTTCAGTTCTCACATTTCTAGCATTGCAGTAACTTAAAATTTCAGTTGAGTGTTGAGCAGTATAGTTAGGCATCTGAAAAAGGTGCAGGTAAAAATACCAAGGGAATGAAAACACAGAAGACATAAATGTTCTATGTGTGAAAGATTTTCAAATATCTCACTCTCTGTAATTATGGAAATTAGGGGACTGTAATTAAAAAACTCAGTTTGGGGAAAGAAAACTCATTTGGGGGCAATGTCTTCATTTACTCCTTCCTGTAGTAACAGCCCTGTGTCCTGCCATGGCATGTTTTCTGTACATGTTCTGTGACATCTTTTTCTTTGTTTTATGGTTCCAGAGCTTGACTTTATTCATATAAGGCAGTGGGGCTACATCCTCTTACAAACTAAATCCAGGTCAGAGTTTAGAAAAAATATTTTTGGACTACAAGTCCCAGAATCCTCCAGCCAGTATGGTCAGTAGCTATGCTGGCTGGTGATTCTGGGAAAACTCCTAACACTGGTCATAATGTAGATAACCAAATAATAGGTGCTGCAGCCCACCCCAGACAGAATATTACATGACATGGATCTTTGTCATATGAGTAAATTGTAGCTTGTTCATGGGAGAGTTTCCTTAGAATTAGCACCTTGCAGGCACTCCCTTAGATGTAGCCTACAAACAGGACCGTATCCCCCTCTGTGAGTCTGCTCGAGCTCTAAGATCTGTAGCGAGGCCCTTCTCTATCCAACCATCTTCAGAAGCATGGTTGGTGGGAACACAGGAGAAGGCCTTCTCTATGGCTGCTCCTACACATTGGAACGCCCTACGTAGGGAAGTTATGATGGCTCCCTTTTTGTTTTCCATTTGGTGACAGGCTAAGACCTTTCTTTTCCAGCGAGTTTTTTGAAACTGATTTTAACAACAGCAACAATAAGAACAACAAAAGGCTTTTGTGGTACTTTACTGTTTTTAATTTTGTTTTAAAGTAAGAGTTTAACTGGCTTTATTCTGTTATTATTTAATACTGTTTTAGGAGATTTTCAGACAGGCAAAAATCTCCCCTTGCCGCGCGAGCAGCCTCCCGAAACTGCTGCGCGGCAAGGGTCTTTTTCGGACCGCGCTGTGCCTGTGGCGAAACCGTCCGTGTCACTTCCGTGAAGCTTGGGACGGCTCCGCGCCATATTTCAATCACGGAGGCTGCCCGTGCTTGAAATATGACGCGGAGCCGTCCCAAGCTTCACGGAAGTGACACGGACGGTTTCGCCACAGGCACAGCGCGGTCCGAAAAAGACCCTTGCCGCGCAGCAGTTTCGGGAGGCTGCTCGCACGGCAAGGGGAGATTTTTGCCTGTCTGAAAATCTCCTAAATCTTCATTTTGTATGTTTCTTAAATGTATGGTTTATTGTGTGTCTGTGTGTGTGTGTGTTTTGTAAGCCACGTTGCATCCCAGCCTGGAAGAAAGGCGGGTTATAAATAAAATGATAGACGGATGGATGATGGATGGAAATGAAGAAGTTTTATGTGATGTCCTTGTCCTTTATCATCTTGTACTGCTTAAATTATTCACTGAAATCAAAGCACATAAGCATATATTTACCTACCCATACTTTTGTAGTTCTTTTAAAACTACAGTATCTGTTTCCCCTTTCCCCGAACTCTTCTAAATTGTCTTGCATATCATCATAAGATGTTGCAAAAGCTACTGTTCAAGAGAATGGTTGACTAAATTATAGTCCCCCCCCCCCACACACAGCATAAAGCTTTCTAGCACTTTGGTATTTTTAAATCTTCTATAATTTTTTATTGTAACATTCCTTTTAGCAGGGAATTTTGTGCCTTCAGTTTGGAAATTGTATTTCTTAAAATATTGCCTCTTAGAATTATGCAAATGAAGGAATGAGGGACAATTGTTTAGCTTTCAATAGCAACTATGATGTGTTGTAGGTGGAGTACATTTTGAAGACTGCCTAGAAGTTACAACAGATCCAGATGTCTGGCTGCTACTACCTCTCTCTCTCTCTGGCTTTTCTGAACAAATGAAGATTCAGGAAGGACTCATCCCGTGCTTTCCGCAAGCGCGCTGATGACTAAAAAGGCCAATCCGAGATAAACAAGTCCGGTTGCAAAAAGCACAGCAGAAGGTTTCCTTGGGTGATGTTTTTGGGTTGTGATTCTTTCTGCGTTGTCGTTTCTCTTCAAGATTTGTTTGGCGTGAGTTCTCAAATAAGGCTGCAGCATTGTGGATAGTGCGTCTCCATGCCTCCCGATGTGAGGCCAGGGCGGACCACTGTTGGTGATCAATTTGGCCGAGCCTGAGATGCTGTTTCAGGGAGTTTTTGTATCGCTTTTTTGGAGTGCCCCTCTTACGCTGACCCATGGCGAGTTCACCGTAGAGTAGTATTTTTGGGAGGCGATGGTCCTCCATCCTAGAAATGTGCCCTGCCCAGCGCAGCTGCATTCTCAATATCATGGCCTCAATGCTGGTGATTCCTGCTTGCTCAAGGACAGCAACATTCGTCACATAGTCAGTCCAGTGTATATTTAGGATTGTGCGTAGACAGCGCTGATGAAAGCGCTCGAGCAGTCGTAGGTGGTGGCGATAGGTGACCCATGTTTCAGATCCATAAAGCTACCTAATAAGAACACAAATGACCAGTAATGAAGGGATTACACAATCTACCAAGTGAGTTTCAAACCCACTTCAAAACAATTTGGTGTTCATTTTTTAAAGCCCTGCTTTCTCTGGGCTCCATATTCTGAAGAAGAAATTTCTTTCTTTTAATTACTCTCATGCCTCCTGAATGCTGAATTCCTCATGAAAGCTTAAGAAATAATGATTGATGACAATATTGCTTCATGCCTTTCTTTAGTCATAGTTGAAGACACTGAATGGGGCTCTTGTTTCTGCAAATGCATGTTTATCCATATTTTGCAACACTTGTTCAAATTCAAAGATGCTGGAATTCAGTTTCACCATCCAATACTATTTAAAAGCTTTAATTCCTCAGGCTATTATCTGAGGAAACAACAACAACCAAAAACCACCGAACCATTCACTGGCTTCTTTCCCATCCATACTTTTCCAAAATATGCAATTAACTATAGGAGGAAAGGTGTATTGAAATTAAAGCTTTATTGCACCAGATTAATTAAAACTTGAATCTCACATAATTCCACTCTTGCATGTTTAATATAGAATTTTATTTATTTAGTCTTATTGCAGCCAAATCAAGTGTCCTCCATTACCCTTCACTGCTTCTCCTTGGCTGACATTCTTCCCACCTACAAAATTATCTTGCTTTTTCTTAGCATATAGACTCTAAATGAGAGCTGGAGTAACTGTAGCCCTCCAGATGTTGTTGGACACTAGTGGCCATCAGCCTTAGCCAGCTTGGCCAATGGTGAGGCATGATGGGAGTAATATTTCCTTAACATTTGGTGGACTAAAGGTCCTCCATAACACCCTTGTGAAGATTTTTCAACATCCTTCTTTTCCTGTTTTCCTTCTGTAATCCTTCTACACAGCTTTCCTTCAGTCTGGGGCTCTTGCGTGTGACCTATTCATCACTTTGATTCCTGAATCTGGCCCTTCATGGGTCACAAGACAATCTTTTGCCCATGACCACCTTCTTTTGATGATTTCCCAGGGTTTGAACATTTCTTTAAAAATTCTAAATTGTTGTAATGCCTTTTCAAAGACTTAGTTACTGGCAATAAGAGCTTTAAGCTGAAATATGCTGATCTCTTTAGTGCCATCCTTTTGACTTTTGGCCCAATAGGCATTTTCAAGAGGGAAATCAGGTTGTGAGGCTGTTGTAGGGACTAGTAGGATGCTTGTGGGGCTGCAAAAGTGGAGACCAGTGTTGCATGTGCTTTGTGGGCTGCATTTTTCCCACCCCTCCTGTAGAATGACTCAAAGCCTTAGTAAAAGACAACAGTAATACTTCTCTTTTATAAATAAAAAATAGGCAAGAAAATACACACACACACACACACACACACACATTAAAATTTGCTTTTATTGTGGAGCTACTAAGAATCAAAGTCTGCCACAGAGTTGGGAAACTACACAGGGGTCAGGACCCAAATTCCAGCTGGAATGCCTGTGGGGTGCTGCCCCCAGCAGCTGGTTAAAATATTCAATTTGTAACCCTCTTAAAAAGTTGACATGGATGTGGATGAAAACAGATGTATATGGAGGGAAATTAGTCAGCTTTCTGGGGGCTTTTTGTATGTATGGGTGTTTTTGCATATTTGTGAATCTGAGGTGCTTTGTGCATGGGTTTTAAGCAAAAATATCCTGGAAAAGGTGCCTTCTTTAAAAAACTGGAGCTTCAGTGGCCACAAAAGTACAGTTATCCCTTCACATTCGCGGGGGTTAGGGGCACACAACCCCCGTGTATGTGAAAAAACCGCAAATAACAAATGAGCCTGCCAGCGAGCGGTTTTCCACCCCAGTCCCTTCCCAAGGCAGCTTCCTAAGAAGCCCCTCACTGCCTTGGGAAGGGAGTGGGGTGTAGCATGAGTGCGCCAGCTGGTTCCTAACCCCCTCCCAAGGCAGCGACGAGCTTCCTGAGAAGCCCCTTGTTGCTTTGGGAAGGGAGTGGGGTGTAGCGCGAGCAAGCCAGCTGCTTGCCACCCCCCCAAGGCAGCGAAGGGTTTCCTAAGAAGCCCCTTGCTGCCTTGGGAAGGGAGTGGGTGTAGCGCGAGCACGCCAGCTGCTTGCCACCCCCTTCCCAAGGCAGCGAAGGGAGTAGGGTGTACCGTGAGCACGCCAGCTGCTTCCCACTCCCTTCCCAAGGCAGTGAAGGGCTTCCTAAGAAGCCCCTCGCTGGCTTGGGAAGGGAGTGGGGTGTAGCACGAGCGCGCCAGCTGCTTCCCACCCCCCCTTCCCAAGGCAGCGACGAGCTTCCTGAGAAGCCCCTCACTGCCTTGGGAAGGGAGTGGGGTGTAGCGCGAGCGCGCCAGCTGCTTCCCACCCCATTCCCAAGGCAGCGAAGGGAGTGGGGTGTACCGCGAGCACGCCAGCTGCTTCCCACCCCCTTCCTAAGAAGCCCCTCGCTGCCTTGGGAAGGGAGTGGGGTGTAGCACGAGCGCGCCAGCTGCTTCCCAGCCCCCCTTCACAAGGCAGCGATGAGCTTCCTGAGAAGCCCCTCGCTGCCTTGGGAATGGGGTGGGGTGTACCGCGAGCGCGCCAGCTGGTTCCTACCTGCCCTTCCCAAGGCAGCGACAAGCTTCCTAGAAGCCACTCGCTGCCTTGGGAAGGGAGTGGGGTGTAGCGCTAATGCGCCAGATGATTCCCACCCCGCCTTCCCAGGACAACAACGGGCTAAGCCCTTTGCTGCCTTGGGAATGGAGTGGGGTGTTGAACAGCAGGGCGGCAGGCAGCTTTCCACGAATTATCAAAACCGTGAATGTGGAGGGGCAACTGTAGAATCAGGGGAGCAACATGTGGCCTACAGGCCACACTTCTTCACCCTTAGAAGATCTCCCAACAGATTTTCATCTAAACTTTACCTCTCCCTGCTTCATAGCACCTGGGGTTCACTGCTTGTCAGTTTTCTGTTACTGTCATTTACTTTCAGATTAGTTGCAGCACTACTGACATTCTGCAATATTCATACAACATTGCACATTTTAGAGTTTTCTGGAATCTATCAGCTCAGTCTAGTTTTGAGAAGAGTTTTGTAGGCAAGACTCTCTCCCTTTCTTCCCCCCCCCACCGCCGTGTGTGTGTGTGTGTGTGTGTGTGTGTGTGTGAGAGAGAGAGAGAGAGAGAGAGAGAGAGAGAGAGAGAGAGAGAGAGAGAACTATGCTGACTGGGGAGGTCTGAGAATTTGTAATCCAGTGAAAGTAACTTTTTGAATTATACTACTGGGGTTTGTAAAATACAGAGCTAGTGTGGGGGCCTTACAAGGTTATAGTAGTGTGCATTTGTTTGTGTGTGTGTTTAATGTGGGAAGCTTTGTGTTCAAGGATTGCTCAGTCATAAAACTCAGTGGGTGTTCTTGCAAGCCTCTGTCTATTAGCCTAACCAATTTCACAGAGTTGTTGTAAGGAATTTAAAAAATAGTAGAACCCCACTGTGTGCTGCTTTGAGTGCCACTGAGGAAAGGTAGGACACATAGTTAAATATGACAAATAGATAAATTGTGGGTGAGGACTCACTTGCTAGCAAGCCACATCTGTTATCATGTATCTCTTTCTTGAGAAGAGGGCTCAAGCCATTACAACAATCCATCAACTCCTGCTGTTTCCAAGTATTGTTTGTTTGGTTTTTGTCTGAAATGTCAAACCAACACTTTTTATTTTGCTCTACAGCTCTCTACCTGAGATGAGTTAACAATTCTTCCTGTTAACAATGCCTCCCATAATAATATTTGCCTTTTCACCCGCACTGGAATTTAACTAAGCTCCTATACAAAACTTCCTAATAGGGACAAGATTCATCAAATGACATTTTCCTGTATCCCTGCAAACACATATCAGTAGCTTTCCTCAGAACTGTATTCTGTCTGTCATACAACTACCAAATGTGCAGGATCCCTGCTGGGAAATGGGAATAGTAGTAGCCCTTGACCTAGAGCCAGCACTAGGCCTTTGAGCTAGGGTGCACAACTTTCAGAAATCTAGGGACTGTACATCTCTCTCCACTGCCCCTGGAGGGATACACATTTATTTCTCTAAAAAGGCCCCTTTCATCCTCTTGGGCTAGGCTGTGGTGGCTCACCAGATGCTGGACTGCACCTGCCTGCATTCCTCACTTGCATCAACACTCAACGCGAGTACGGAGGTGGTGTGTGGAGGTTGTGTCTGCCTGGTTGAGAACATTCAGCTTGTACTGGAAGGGGTTGCACTGGCTTTAAAGGATAAAATTTGTTATTTTCAGTGCACTTTGGTGAAGCATTGTTACTGGAGACACAGGACTATGGAGATTATCATATGCTTCAAAAAGCCCAACAGGAGCACACAAGGATGATGTCACTATACCATGAACAGGTCCTGGTATTGCATGACGTCATTATTCTCATGTGCTTCCTCCATGCAGACTCTGCGTTTCATGGAGAATAAGCCATTGCTTATTATTGACAGAGGTTTCCGCCAATGAAAACTAATGGCTTGTTCTTTGCTGCAACACAGAGTCTGCACAGAGGCAGCATGTGAGGATGGCGACATGTGTGAAACCACGTCTATGGTGATGTCATCCTCACAGGCTTTTTGTGGGCTTTTTGGCTGTGTCTGATAATCTCTTAAAACAAAGAGTGCCTTTTAATCACACTCTGATAACTTGTCACTAGAATGAATGATCAAACGTTTCAGTGGCTCCAAAACAAGACAGTTAAATCCTTAACAGAGAATGGCTGATAGGATCTTATTACACTAGTGCTTCACTGGCTTCTAATCTATTTCTGGTTGGAAGTGAAAGTGCTGGTGTTAATCTTTAAACAGTTTAGGAATAATTTACTTGAATTATTGATTGTTCCCAGATATATCTGCCTGGGACCTATCATATTCAGAGACCCTTTTCTAGGTGCTCCATCAGATAAAGTGAGGGAGGTGGCTATTAAGATGAAGATCTTTTCAGTAGTAACTCTGCCTGTGGAATGCCCTCTTCAGAGAAGCTTTCCTGGTGTTTACATTATGGGCTTTTGAGCATCAGGTGAAGATGTGAAGTTGAAGGCTTTCACGGTTGGCATCCATAGATTTTCCTTGGGTTTTTTTCCGGGCTGTGAGGCCATGTTCTGGAAGAATTTATTTCTTCCAGAGTAAAGAGAAATAAACTCTTCCTGAACACAGCCTCACAGCCCAGGAAAAGCCCAAGGAAAATCTATCAGGTGAAGACTTTCTCATTTTCCTAGGCTTTTAAAAATGGTAGTCTTTAGAATCTTTCATTATGATTACCATCTGCTGTTTTACTTTGGATTTATATTCTGATATTCTAAGGGTTTGATTTATTCTACATTGTTTTTTTATTATGTCCTTATAATTTATTATTTTAAACATAACCTTTTATGGTTAAAGGTTCAAGTTTAACCTATTTCTCTGTGTGTATGTGAATTGCCAAAAGATGTTTTGAGCAGGGGGTTGGACTGGATGGGCATCGTGGGAGATTTTCACACGGGGCCAAAATGTCCCGTTACTGCCCCGCTACCTCCTCTCTCGTTCCTGCCACGGAATAACATAAATCTTTCGCACACTCACCTTAATTCCGCAGCAGGAACGGGCTCCCCCTCCCCTTGCTGGCCGGCCGTAAATGCAGCCGTCGTAAGGCTGCTTTTACGACCGGCCATCTGAAACGTTATCACGT
Source organism: Gambelia wislizenii (assembly GCA_030847615.1). Classification (NCBI taxonomy): domain Eukaryota; kingdom Metazoa; phylum Chordata; class Lepidosauria; order Squamata; family Crotaphytidae; genus Gambelia; species Gambelia wislizenii. Next base: position 46,341,894 of record JAUMIR010000003.1, on the reverse strand, counting down.
TATCACGTGATAACGCCGGACAGTAAATTTAAAAAATAAAACTCCCCCAAACATAAAATCAGTTCACCAAGCACAAAAGCACTCTTTAAATCACATAATCAAAACAGGGAGGGTAAAATAAAGGGTGCCACTTACCTCGATGTCCAGATCGTACCAGGAAGTGCTCGGAACGGACCTCCCCTCCATGGCTGTCATTTCAGAACAGGAACGGGGCTCCTGTTCGCACACCTGTGATTCCGTGATAGTGACGGAACGGGAGATCTATTCACGATGAAAAATCGTGATTACATTGTTCTGGAACAGTCACGGGAGTAGGACAGATGAAGGACAGAACGGGGTCAACGTCGTCCGAAAGGGAAAACCTTTCCCGACCCTGTTCTGTTCCTGCCACGGGATATATAGCCCGTGTGAAAATCTCCGTGGTCTCTTCCAGCTCTATAATTCTATGGTTTTATGAGATGGAACTGGCTGCAGTTTCAAGCCTTTCCACGACTTCTTTGGTATGACACACACCACACCTATAAGGTAAGCCTTATTGATGGTAAAAGATGAAGCAGGTGGTCTACAGCAGAGGAAAACATTCCAGTTCTTTGATTAATGGGTCCCAGCTTCCCATCATGAATGGTAGAATTGGGCCCCTAGACAATAAATTCTACCCAGCCTATCCCAGGCTATCCCACTCCTGATCCCTGTGGCTAGATAGTAGGTCCCCTGGGTGGTAATGCACCCCCTTTCTCTTCAAGTGAGGCCACTGTAAGATGGATCCCTGAGGTCACATAGGACAGGACCAAGCAAAGGAAATGGAATTGTTCAGGAGTGACCCATCTCTCATCCTAATAGCTCTGAGGACACTAGAAACAGGTTGCTAAAAGGAAAGTTTACTCTCCTGGTCCATTCCCAGAAGTCATTTTCCCAGCCTTGAACTGCCAGACTAAAGAGAAACTATCTAACATAGCCCAAAATACAAAATAACCCTTTCTTATGCCATTGACAACTGCTAACATTTAGCCATGTTGCTGACAATGATTTTAAAACTCATCAGACTGGTCGCACGGGCCATAACAAATAAAACAAAAATATTGTTCTTTGGTGTCCTTCAGTAATATAGACTTTTGTTCTAGTTCCATCTAGTTCAATCCATTGAATAATCCTGAAGCTTGCAGCCAGAGACACATAGGTTAGAAAACAATCCACATGGTAATCCTCTTGAAAACCAGCACTTTAGGGCTGTTGTGCAATTTCATTCTTTCTTCCCTTCACCCTCCCAATATGATTTCAAATACTCTTGTTTGCCAATTTTTGTTTGTCTAGAGAGCAGTTGTAATTTACACTGCCATTTCAGCTAAAGCCTCCCTTGCTAATTTCTTCAAAACTAGGGAAGCTGTTGAAGAAAACATCAAGATGCTGCTCTGAAAAGTTTTAAATTACTATTTTCCTGATTTATTCTACGTTATTGACATTTTTCTAACATGGCTTTGAAATCGATAGCATTATGGAGGCTTTTGTAGATTTTTGCATCCAGCAGAAACAGATCTAGAATGGAGCTGGAAGTGCTTTCATGAGCACACTGGAAAACTGAGATGGTTTAGATGCACCTTTGGCTCTCCTGCACATTTTGGCTTTAATCTCGTGCAGACCAATGCCTGCATAGAGCCTCATACTTCTCCCACTTGGATGAAATGAGAAGTCCCTCATAAATTACAACAGAATGCCTATAGAGCTTGCCCTGTGGCTATGAAGATTATCAGATGCTTGAAAAAAGCCCCACGGGAGCTCACAAGAATGATGTCACTGTACCAGAAATGGTTCCCGATTCCACGTGTCATCATCTTGATGTGCTGCCTCTCTGCTGACACAATGAAAAAGGTATGGCTTTTCATTAGCAGGAATTTCTGCCACTAGACACTTTCCCAAGCATCTGATAACCTCCAAAGTCTCTAAAGGATTTCATTGCCCTCCATTAGAGACTCCTCAGTACATCCAAGGAGTCTGCACAAAACTAATGCTAAACTGTGTCACATGTACATGTCTAAGTATCAGTTTCTGTGATTGGGAACCCTCATAAATCTGGTTCCTATAACCACATTCAGTTGTGTGCACTTACAAAACAATTAAAACACATATTACATTGGATTCAAAGACATAGCCATGTTAGTCTGGATCAGTACTCAAAGGGATGTTGTAGCACCTTTGAGACTAACGAAGAGAAAAAATTGGTAGCATTTTTTTTTTTGGACTGATTCTACTTTATCAGATGCATAGAATAAAGTGCAGGAGATTGTCTGTCAATAGACACTTCACTGCATGCATCTGATGAACCAGACTCAGTCTATGAAGGCTCATGCCACAAAACTTCCTCTCAGTTAGGACTTTATCAGACTAGCATTTAAAAACGTAATTCCACTATTGAGGTTAGTGTTTATCTTGGATTGGCCTTTTTAGTCATCAGCGCGCTTGCAGAAAGCACAGAATGAGTCCTTCCTGAATCTTCATTTGCGAAGAAAAGCCAGAGAGAGAGAGAGAGAGAGAGAGAGTACTTATCACACGTTGCCGTAATCGTGCGATACTACCACCACTAAATCATCACATGACCACCACTAGCAGTTTAAGAATGGGATTTTACTTCTGTGATTTTGTATGGGCATGAATTTAGCTGTTCTCACAAGAAGACACAACTTTGCTTAAACACACCAAAAACACATAAATAACAAAAGAAATTAACAGATAAACACTTAAACAAACATAAAAACATACCAAGAAAAGGTGACAGTTCATTAAAAGAGTGCCCTGTGCATCTTGTCTTCTCATTGGGAAAAGGGGAAAAAAGGACCGCCCAGTCACACTATAATCGCACAATTACAGTTAGACGAGATTTTGCACACTTGTCAATACTGCAAAAACAGTGATATTGAGGGCTATTCAAGGATTTTCCTGTCAATGAAAAGTGACAAGCAATTAATGATGAGTCAATGGAAAAATAAAATATTAAATCTGTACTACAAAACTGAGTAACTAATAAATATTGAAATGGATATCAAGCAAAGGGAAAAGTATATATATGCCCCTTCTGAGGTCTCCTAATACACCTCACTCTCCAGTACAGTATTTTAAAAAAAAAATTATGAAGGCACATAAGAAGATAAAGGACTGAAAACAGAAAACTTTCAAAGGAAAAAAACAAAAGGACTGTACCAAACTGAAGGTAGAGAGAATTTTTCAATGCAAAGGGGTTAGAGGTATATAGTAAGGTGGATATATTTGCTCATGAGGATGGTTGTGGTAGTGAGGGGTGGGGGAAGAGATTGTGATGAGTTTGGAAAGAATATCAGGAAAAGGAGAACAGTAATTAAAATGGGTAATGGAAGTTCAGTAAAAATAAATGTAAAGTGATGCATATTGGGAAAATACACCCATCCCAACTTCAGATATACATTCTCAGGATCTGAGTTAGCAGTGACTGGCCTAGGCTTGTGACAGCTTAATGAAAATGTCAACCCACTGCATGGGCTACTATACATTTAAAAGGGCAAATTTCAGGTTGGACATAATTAGAGAAGGAATCACATAAAACTATGAGTATCACACTGCTGTTATACAAATTCTTGTTATGACCACATCTGCAACATTAAAAGGATGCTGTAGGGTTGGAAAAGGTGTGGGAAAGAGAAGCCAAAAATGACCATGGTAGTGGAGCAACTCTTCTATGAAAACAGATTGCAATGTCTGGTGCCTGAGGACACAGTCAGGAGGTGGGGAAATTGCTTCTCTCTTCTATTATAACTCAACCAGCCTTGACTCTGAGTATAATGTGTACATGGAAGTTTTCCTCATGTGTTCAGTGTAGCTCCCAAACAAGTGTGCATAAGCTAGATTGCATGTAGCCTTTGTTATGCCTGGGAGGACTCAACTCCAATAGTATTTTTAATATTTGCATGTGTGTGTGTGTGTGTGTGTGTGTTTGTAGAATCATAGAATTGTAGAGTTGGAAGACACCACAAGGGCCATCCAGTCCAACCTCCTGCCATGCAGAAATCATGATCAAAGCATCCTTGACAGATGTCCATCCAACCTCTGTTTAAAGACCTCCAAGGAAGAAGACCCTATAGAATCATAGAATTGTAGAGTTGGAAGGTTAAGAGAGAGAGAGAGAGAATTGGAAGATGTGTGTGTGTGTATGTGTGTGTGTGTGAGAGCGAGCGAGCGATAGATCATATATTAGACTGCTGATTGATAATTCCTGAGAGAGCCCGCCTACACTAATTGTGGTCCAATTAGACCTGATCACCTCCCCCCCTACACACCCCTAGTTTTTAGACCTCTGGCTTCCCTGATCCAGAGTCCACACCAGTAGTATAGACAATATACTGAGCTAGATAGAATAATGTTCATAGGACAGCTACTTGAATTCCTAACTGATGATATCTAATATTCATAACTCTAAGCATGGAATGATCATGTTAAATTCAATGGAATACACAGATGTAGATCAATGTCATACTCGTTTCAAATGTAATAACAATAGTAAGAATAACAATACAATTTATCCCTTTTCACTTTTACAAACATTTGTAAGCAATGCACAATTTAAGATAACAGAGTGAGCTTTAGGTTGCTGCCCTATTTTGAAACAATGTAAACACATAGTGTGAAAAATCAAAAATATACAAAAATTTAAAAGTTTATGGTGGACTAAACCAAAGATGACAGTTATTGAACAAGCAGCTCTGTGTTAAATCCTTTGCTTAATTAGATTAACCCAGATTTCAGAACCTGGAGATTTGTCTTACTCTCCTAAATTTAATATTGCCTAAATAGGGATTGAGTCTAACTGTAAGAGACAGGGAGAGTCAAATACCGCGACTCGAGCTCTTTAACAAATTCTTCTTGTCAGAAACCTAAGGGCATGTTTTAATCGTAGCACTGTGAACACCTAGTGTGCTGGAAATAGATCCAGTCCCTTCTCATACTCTCAAACACTTATTTGAAAAACAAGCATGCTACTTTGTAATCTGCAAAAGCAATCTATTGCACCGTAGAATGCCTCCTAATTTCCCATGGCTGATGGATGAAAATAAGCATGCCATTTGCCAAGTGGCAGTAGGGTTGTCACTTGGCCAGCTTTCATCCTTCTTGAACATTAGATATTTTTTTTGACACTTGATTTTAAAAAAATTCACACTCAAGACTTTATCATCCACCCTCCAAAAACATTCTTTTGCCGGCATAATTTGTGCCATTTTTATGCCAGCAAAAGAACTCCCCATACCACACTTACCTTACATCCAGCAAAAAGTCCGCCCCAGCAATGAATGAGGAGTGAATGGAGCTCCATTCATTTCCTCAACTGAAATCTTGTGAATTCTTGCAAGAAGATGGAGCGCAGAAAATTCTAAACAGCACTCAAAAAGGTTTAAAAAGCACATAAACACACTGAAAAACTTCAAGGTAAACTGGGGAGGGTAATAAAAAGAGTGTCATCTACCTGGACATTGTGATCTCAGCTGGAAGTGTTCTGGCCAGTCCAGCCATTTATGCTGTAATAATGTGAAAAAAAGGTGCGAGCTTTCCAAACACCAGCAATACCAGCAAAAAATTGCCACAGCCGATCTATTGATGGGTTGGCCAGTCAATAAATTAGGTCAGCTTATGAACAGTAAATAAACATGAAAGGGAGACGTCATCTGAAATATGTGCCCGTTTGTGTTTATGCGGTGTCATTATCATGCCATATGTTGTGTGTCTGATAAAGTCCTCATTAGTAGCAATACAATGGTATCCCCATATCTGTGGAGGTTTGGTTCCCAGACTTACCGTAGATACCAGAAACCACAGATAATAGTGAACCCTATTAGAATAAAGGACTTCCTGTGCAAACATACCATAGAGTTGCATTGCAGGTTTCTTTTAGACTCTCAGGTTCTTCCTGCTGAATTTATGAAGAAATTTGCCAATTTTGAAAGGGGTGTGTCTGTATGTGTACCACCCTACACAATATTTTGACCCATCCCTAGGCTCAGAATGCAACCACAGCTTTTGTTATGGCTGTCTTCTCCCTTCTCAAATGTCTAACTCAACAGCTTGTGAAACTGTCATGTTGATATCCTTTACACCAGAGATGGAGAACCTTAGTTTCTTGCATGACTAGACCTCCCATTGCTACTCACCATTAACTATGTTGGCTGGGCAGCTTAGATTTGAAGTCTAGATCCTAATAATAATAATAATAATAATAATAATAAAATTTATTTATACCCTGCCCCTCTGTTAAAAACAGGGGTGGCTTACAAAAATTAAAATACACATAGAGATTAAAATCCCTAAACACCACACCCCCACCCTCCCCCATAAAAAGATATTAAACCAATATAAATTAAAAACAACTAATCCAAAATAACATTAAGACTAAAAGAGGCCAGGAGCTCCTGAGGCTGGGATCTAATTAAGAAAGGCCTGCCAAAAGAGATCCGTCCTTAGTGCTTTTTTAAAGCTACTCAGGCTCGTCATCTGATGGATCTTGTTCAGCAGGCCATTCCATTATTTGGGGGTGATTACTGAAAAGGCCCTCTGGGAGGTTGCAGACAGCCTAGATTTTTGTGGCTGAAGCAAATTCCTCCCAGAGTGTGCGGGGAGGATTGTATGGGAGGAGGCGGTTCCGAAGATAAGTTGGACCCAAGCCATTTAGGGCTTTAAAGGTAATAACCAACACCTTATACTGGGCCCGGAAACTGATAGGCAGCCAGTGGAGAGATTTTAATACTGGAGTTATATGGTCTCTCAAAGATATTCCCGAGACCACTCTGGCTGCCATATTTTGTACCAACTGAAGTTTCCTGACCAAGCATGAGGGTAGCCCCATGTAGAGCTCATTGCAGAAATCTAGATGAGAGGTTACCAGCGCCACAGTCTCGAGGTCCCTTACTTCCAGGAAAGGGCACAGCTGGCGTATCAGCCGAAGCTGATAACAGGTGCTCCTGACCGTCTCATTCACCTGACTCGTCATCTGAAGTGATGAATCAAGGAGCACCCCCAGACTGCGAACACAGTCCTTAATGGAGAGCGTGACCCTGTCTAGGACAGGAGGTTGCAACCCAACTCTTGGGTTTGGGGCCGCTACTGTAAGAACCTCCGTTTTGTCCAGATGTAATATCAATCTGTTTTTCCTCATCTAGCCCATTACTGCTTTAAGACAATCATTAAGAGGAGAGACGCCATCGGAATTCGAGGCTGATGATCAGGACAAGGAGAAATAGATCTGGGTGTCATCAGCGTACTGATAACACCCAGCCCCATAACTCCAAATAATTTCACCCAGTGGCTTCATATAGATGTTAAACAGCATCGGGGACAGGATGGCGCCTTGTGGAACTCCACAAGTAAGCTCCTTTTGTCTGGTGCTGCTGTCCCCAAGCAGCCCCCTCTGGGACCTGCCCGAGAGGAAGGATTGGAACTACTGGAGTGCAGTGCCTCCGATTCCTAACCCACTCAGGTGATCTAAGAGGATGCTATGATCTATCGTATCGAAAGCCGCTGAGAGGTCTAAAAGCACCAACAGGGTCACACTACCCCTCTCGATGCTTAGACGCAGGTCGTTGGTCAAGGCAACCATGGTAGTCTCAACTCCAAATCCCGTCCCAAACCAGTTTGAAATGGTCTAGATAATCGGTTTCATCCAAGACCACTTGGAGTTGAAGCGCAACTGCTCTCTCGATCACTTTGCTCAAGAATGGTAACATAGAAAGTGGCCTATATTTGTTCATGTCCAGGGGGTCCAGGGAAGGTTTTTTTCAGGAGCGGCCTAACGGCCACTTCCTTTAAACAGGATGGGACGCACCCTTCTCTGAGGGAGGCATTGATGATGTCCTTAAGGAACAACATCAAGGAACCCCCCTGGATGGCCAGCCATGAAGGGCAAGGATCGAGAGGGCAGGTCGTCTTCCTCACCCTACCAAGTAGCTTGTCCACATCCTCAGTACTCACGGATTGAAATTGATCCAGTAAACTTAAATCAATGGAGTTGCTGGACACCTCGTCAATTGTTTCTGTCAAAATACTGGCATCTAAGTCGGCTCTTATCAGAGAGATTTTATCTGCAAAGAAGTTGTTAAACGCATCACAGCAGGCCATTGTTGGGTTAAGCAATGTGTTCTGCGCAGGTATAACCTGCATCATCTCCCTTACCACCCTAAACAGCTCTGCTGGACGGTACTCTGCAGATGCAAAACGTGCAGAGGAGAAGGATCTCTGTGCTGCACGTATTGCCTCTCGATAGGACCAAAGAAAGTTCCTATGATGAGTCCTGTTGGATAAGAGTCGAGTTTTCCGCCAGTTGCGCTCTAGTCGTTGTCCAACCTGCTTTATTTTCCTAAGCTCTGATGTATACCATGGCTTACAGTTTGGAGTGGGTTGGAAAGGACGCTTGGGAGCAATTGTGTTGATAGCCTAGATAAGGTCGGTGTTCCAGGTATTAACCACAGCTTTGACAGGGTCACCGGCGTTACCAACCATTAAACCCTCCAAGGCTTTCTAGAATCCTATTGGTTCCATTAGCCTTCGGGGTGGACCATTCTAATGGGTCCGCCACCCCCGGTGGGGTGGGAAGAGACTCTTAGTTCAGTCTTGATCAGGAAATGATCCGTCCATGACAATGCGGTGGTTTTAATAACCTCCGCCCACGGATATTCCTGTTCCGTAATGAAGACCACATCGAGGGTATGACCTGCACAATGTGTGGGCCTGATGACCATTTGGGATAGGCCCATGTTTGTCATGGTTTCCATGAAGTCCCGAGCCGCACCAGTCAGATTTATCAAGCTGGCCTCGAGTGGAATGTTGAAGTCACCCAAAACTAAAAGTCTGGGCGACTCCAACAGCAACTCTGAGACCAGCTGTATCAGCTCGGTTAGGGAGTCTGCTAGACAACTGGTCGGTATACTAGCAGAATTCCCAAACTATCCCTGGTCCTCAGGCTAAGGTACATACACTCAAAGTGGACTGTGTTTCGGACAGGTATCCTGGTCAAGGTCAGATTGTCCTTATAAACCAGAGCCACTCTGCCCCCCCCCACCTGCTCACTGACAGAATACCCGGCTGGGAGGGCCTGCCATATGAAGGGCCAAAGGTTCCCTAACTTGCTCTAAACTGACTTTAGTTGTTCTTTACTTAGAATAATTTGCCAATGGCATTGTGTAATTTCATCTGTGCCAAAGGCAACCCTCCTGACATGTTAATTTTTAAACAAACAAACAAACATAGAATCTGTTGGCTCTTACTGTAGATTGTTAATTTCCACACTGTATCTACATATATTGTTATTTATTGCTGGCTCATAATTTTCCCACAGGAAATGCATTGTTGTGTCTGACAGCTAGCTCCCAGTAAGCAACGTGAAGACGGAGAGGAAAATATAATATTTAAGCGAGAAAGACAGCCACTAAGAAAATATCAAGTAGAAGCATTTTTCCAAAAATACTATTAGAAAAATTATTTTTGCATTGATATGTTAATTTGAATGTAAGCCAAGATGAGAGCTCTAAATAAAGATACTTGAAGTTTTTGTACATAACCTTTTACTAATCATCAATACTCTTACTACTATTATCCAAATCCTATTGAAGGAAAAGTTAGTAAATAGGCATAGAGAAAAAATAAAGATTTTGAAACATGCCTGTTCAATGCAACAATTGATTGCAAATCCTGGTGTGGTAGGGGAGGTAGCTTCTGTGCAAACTCTCCATGAAAATGTAACACATGGGGAATGGAAAAGGAAGCTTGGATATGCAGCACCCTTTATCTGCAATTTAATGCATACACAGAAATCAGGACTGGGATGATAAGAAGAAACCCTGCCATAAATCCAGTTATTAGTTCCAACTGGAATAGACTCTTTAGATTGATAGAAAATTAGTAAGTGGATTTAGAGCCCTGAGCCATCAAATGAATAGGGTTCAGTCACACCAGGATTGAGACCTATAAAGCTCTATTTGTCCTAGCTCCTAGCTATCTGAAGGACCACAGCTTCCTATATGAGCCTGCCTAAGTCCTAAGATCTTTGTGGGAGGCCCTCCTCTTGCTCCCTCCAGCTTCCAAGACATGTTTGGTGGGGACATAGGAGAAGGCCTTCTCAGCGGCTGCTCCCAGGTTTCCAAACTTCCTCCCTAGGGAGGCTAAGGTAGCTTCCTCTTTACTGTCCTTCCCTCAGCTAGAGAAAAATTTTCTGAAGGCCTTTTATAGGGACTGATTACAAGGACTTTTAATACTGTCCTGTTTTCCTGACTTTTATCTTTTAATGGATTTGGTTTAAATGGCTTTAATTCTATGGGTAGATTAATTTCATTTTAACAATAACTGAATATGTTTATAGTTAGGTCTTTATAACAGCTTCATCTGTAGTTCTTTCAATTTTTATATAGCACCTTGACTTCCATTATTGGAGAAAAGGTAGAATATAACAAAATAGCGTCAGGAACAACAACAACACTGGTCCATGGCAATTCTCCTCTGAACAAATCTTGCCAATAAAACCCTATGGATAGGTTCACCTTAGGGTCACCTTAAATCGGAAACGTCTTAAAGGCACACAACAACAAATATATATGGGCAGTGCCTGTAACACAGACATAATAAATTATTCCAGGACAACCCCCCCACAAATATTATTACTTTTTTAAAAAAGTAAAGCTCAGTAAATGTATTTTGGAGGAACAGAGGAAAAGGTGAGCATTGATCAGCTGACACACCCACACCCACACCCCAACAATCATGAATGTGCAGAAGTATTGGATCCTGCCAGTCATAAAGATCCAAGAGCTTCTTTCCCCAGTGTAAATAACTGCACAAACACAGAAAAAGGAAACAGAGGCACCAAGTGGAAATAGGTATTATACAAATCTTCCAGCTTTTTACTTTTCTACTTTCTCTCCCACGTCTCACAGCTCCTTTTAAGTTGTTGCAAAATGTGTGTGTGTTAGACAAGAAGAAATTAGTTCAGTCCTCCTGGAGAGAAAATCTTGGCTATGGCAACATCTTGTTGTTGCCTTTCCTTCTCTAATGGGATCTCAGATTCCTGTTAGATTGCATCCCAGAGCAGAATAAGGCCTCACCTGCCAGGGACAGCATGAGCAGGCCAGAGAGTTAGTTACCTCTCTCTCATTCTGATCAACCAATAAGACTCAATGCATTTTGAAGAAAGGGGCACTTAATGTCTGAATCACTCCAGCTTTTAAAATATATTGAGTCCTTTAATCTGATCTCAGAATCAGCAATGGGAAAGTAGATTCCAACACTCAGAAACTTCCTTAGTAAACTTGCCAAAAGCAGTGGGTAGTGGGTGGTAATCCAACTCACTCTCTATAAATACCATCATTTTTCATCCCTCTGAATGCTGCAATAGGACTTAAGTCTATGTTGACACCCATAGACCTGCTGTACCATCCTTTCATTAAAGTTCTTTGTTTTTGTATTCTTTCACCTGGATTTTGAAAAGAAAACTCTGAAGCTGGCTTCAGAGAAGGATGAGCCTTGTTTTCATAAACCTGAAAGTAATTCTGAAACTGATTTCATTTTAATGAATTTTCTGTAATGTTTTGAAGAGCTCTCTCTCTCTCTCTCTCTCTCTCTCTGTAATTGATGGCAACTAGTCATCATGAACAGGTATCATGGCTGTTATTTGAAAATCACTGTAAGAGCTATTGGGACAAAAAGCTAATTAATATCACCTTACCTGAAATAATTTTAGTGGCATAAGTAGCTTCCCTCATCAATGTAGCTCACAACTAATCTTTAGTTTTGTTTTATTCATAGTGCTGTCACCAAAGATCTGGTGACAAGCCTCCCTGTGTTTATTTAGAGTGGTCTTCACATAGCAGACAGCCAGTCTACCATTTGGACTGAGCTTGAGGTCTTATCAACTTCACAGATCCTACAGAAGCATTTGCTCAGCTCACATGCCATTGAGAGTCCAAGAACTGTGATAAGAGGGCAGACTAAGACTTTGTGGAGGGCAAACACTGTCACCAACCAAAAATGATCCATGGTAATGTTACCTACCTGACATCCCCAGCCCCATATCTATATTAATAATTGGCAATATTTAATAATTGGGTCAACATGTGGCTTTCCATGTAGTGCGGCCATTAATAAACCTAGGAAATTCCCCAACTAGGAAACCCAAAGACAAACATTGCTTAGTCAGGTATACACTTAGGGAGAGGCTGTCTAAACTCTAAAGAGATGTTAATTTGCAAGGCAACTGAAGACACACACACCTGGCTAATCCCATCGGCCAAGGGTGGCAAACTCAAACCTGTAAACGACCTTCATTAGTTTACCCTTACGAAACAAAGGAAGTTGCTTCCTCTCTTTCACTTGCAGACTGTCCTCACATTAAGATGCTGTTAACATATCTGGAATGCCTTTATCGCTCTGTGAGCAATGCCATGAAGCATTGTCTTCTACTCTACATCCCATCCCCAGAAGGCAAATATTGATTATAAAACCCCCACCAAAACAGCACCAATCTGTCTTCAGCTTGTCCTCCTAGATCAGTGATGGCGAGCCTATGACATGCGTGTCAGCACTCATATGTTTAGTTATAATGTTAATTTCCAGACAGTGATTACTGTGTATATTTCTGATTCCTATGTGTGGTCAACGCTGCCCATTCTCCATCGTCAAGCGCCATGTACATTGATGATGCTATAGAAATAAAAGATCATCATCATCATCATCATCATCATCATCATCTCTATGTGAATATGAGTTACCAGGAGAAATCTGCTAAGATGTGCTACTGCCAAGGTTGAAAGAGCCCTTATTGTATCCATATATTTCAGATCACACACAGCTTTCTTCATGTGTCAATGCAATTGCTAATAACTTATTCTAGGCAACTAACTGGCCTCATCCTTACACAGATTAGGGATGGGGAAAACAATCCCATTATTTATTTCCTGGTCAAAAATAGATTTATCATCAATCAGGAAACGATGCGGGGTGGGGAGGGGAATCTAAAAGCAAGGTTTTTCTGCAGTTTTCTCCCAGTATTTGAATGTCCTAAAGTGTTCAAGAAGATTCTTCTGTGCAAATGAACACATGGCTTCTTAAAGCAAAAACAAACAAGCAAAAACACCCCCCCCCCGCAAACTGTGTAGTCTTCTCTGTGCAGGAAATATGCTTTTTGCACAGGAAATGTGTTTTTGTGTACCTCCCCACATTTTCTATGCAGAAAATTGCTCCAGAACTTTTTGGGATGCTTGGATATGGGGACAGTATTGTGCACAAAGAATAGTTTTCTCCCACATCAAGAAGAAAACTATAGTAATTATTCATCCTTGTATTCGAGGATGAAATAATGAAAGATTTGCATCCCTATCACGGACACATATACTTTGCCCTTCTTATAAAGTACATTGGGTACATCTTATAAAGTACTCTGTACCAAGTTCAAAAATTTCACTTAGTTCAAAAAAATGGCAGCCAGATTGGTCACTGACACATCTAGTAGTGATTATATTACACTAATATTAAAATCACTCCACTGCCAATTAGTTTCTAGGCAAGATACAAAGTGTTGTTACTTTTAAAGCCCTACATGATATGGGTCCAGCTTAACTATGGAATTCCCTTCTCCCATATAATCCACACCATACACTCTGGAAACCCTCTGGAGGACATTTACTTCAGTCAGCCAAAACTAGACTGACAACTGTTACCCAGAGGACATTTTCTTTGGCTGCCCTCAGATTATGGAATGACCTGCTGGAGGAGACTTGTCAGCTGAATATGCTGCCTAAGTCCAAAACAGCAGTGAAGACACGTCTCTTCCAGCTTGTCTGTCTGGATGATTTTTAAATTATTGATTTAAGGTATGTTGATTGTTTTTAATATGTATTGGTTTAATATATTCTTTTATCTGATGTTATGTAGGAACCCTGGTGGTTCAGTGGTTAAATGCCAGTACTGTAACCACAATGTTGTGAGTTCAATCCTGCAGGGCTCAAAGGTTGACTCAGCCTTCCATCCTTCCATAGGTCAGTAAAATGAGTACCCAGCTTGTTGGGGGAAATTAACTAATACATTGTAAACTGCTTAGAGAGCGCTTAGCACTGATAAGCAGTATAGAAATATAAATGCTATTGCTATGCTATTGTATTCTAATCTGTAATTGTTCCCTGCTTTGCTCCATCAGAAAAGGCAGGTAAGAAATAATGAAATGATGATGATGATGATGACCACTGTTCCCAGTGGTGTCTGGGGGTTCCATGTCAATGAGGCTGAGAATCCACTATGAGTTCTTTAAAGAAGCACTCCAAGGTGATGAATGCTTTCTCCTAAATCAAGAATGGGTAAAGTGTGGCCTGTGAGCTGCATGCAGCCCTTACAGGGCCCCAGCACTCCCGAGGGGTCAAAACACATTTGTTTGCATTTTTTGTTGCTGGATATGATACTTAAATGCTCCAAACTGTCCTCTAGGGCAGGGGTCCCCAACCCCTAGTCCCTGAACTGGTACCAGTCTGTGGTCTGTTAGGGACCGGGCCACAAGCAAGGTTCCCTTTTGTATTCCCCCCTCCCCAGTCTGTGGAAAAATTGTCTTCCACAAAACCGGTCCTTGGTGCCAAAAAGGTTGGGGGCCACTGCTCTAGGGAGTGTGGATGGCATTTCCACTATGCTTGGAGGTCCTCTGGGCCCTCCAGGGGTATAAAAATAATTTGCACATTTTTAAAAACTACGTATTTGCCCCCAAATGCTCCTAAATTGCCTCTATGGATGTGAGAGGGGTTTCCACCATGTTATGCCTGCCCCTGAACAAACGTAGGCCCAATAGATGCCTATTTTGAATCAGGAAGTGAATAGGATGTGACATCAGCTTATTTCGTGTTGTTAGAAGGCCTCTCTTGACCCTAAAATGGCATAGGAAGGCTTTGAAACATGGTAAAACCTCATATTACTCTTTTATTTCTGGAGACCTTACAACTGATGGAGAGCTTTACCTACCAACTGAAGATTGATGCTGAACTTGTTTTAAGGTAGCACAGTCTGCTTGCCTGAATAGATATGTCTACTGTTATTTGTAATTTCCCTAATGGGATTGTCTGGCACCTGTTTTCAGACCTCTGTATGGAAAGACTGCAGACACCAACTAAACCTAGTGATTTTGTTTATTTGCCTATGCCATGTAAGCAAAAAGAAAGACAGACATTAATCCCCTCCTTGTGTATGTTTATATATGTCACTTATGAACTAGACTGAAAGCACTTTGGAGAAATTGGGACTTTATGTATAAATATTGGTGCAATGGGTGCTTTTTAAAATATGCTGAGCGACTTAAAGCGACAGATGTACTGAAAGACAGAACATACTTATTTTCTAATCATAAGGACAGTGCAGAAGACAGAAACATTGAGTATAAGAAGCTTACGGTAAGAGTCACTGCTTAGCTGGAGCAAGAGCCTTCAAGTCTTCTTAATCTGCCTGGGGAATTGTTATACATAGACAATAAATCTGACATGTCATGTAAAAGAATAAATAAAGGCAGAGATACTTTAAAACATAATTTTTTCATATTTCAGAATGAATCTAGCAAATATCCCATGCCCTACATTAATGTTTGTTTTGCATATTCCTAGCCCTTATAGTCAATAATAAGGAAAGCAAAACCAAGTGGATGTGTTGATATTTGGAAGCTTGGATGTCAATAGCTCTTGGCAGCCATTGAATGTATGGCCTCTACTGTGCAGGATGGATTGAGGTCTGTGATTGATGCTGCTAACTGGGGCTGTTTTGTTTTATTTCGTATTTTATTTCGTTTTTAAAAACAACCTCTCCTCTTCCTTGCCCTAAGGATTTTATCAGATGAGCCTCTAAAACGTTTCCTTGACAGCATATTTTAAACCGTTAGTGTGCCGGCAAAATAACCCTTTTTATCAAACGTCATGGTAATAACATGAAAAGGGAGTCCTGTATTTCCACATTCACCAGGACGCATAATCTCGGCAGTTCTTGAGAGATGCGAGCATGCTTAAAAGTGTAAAAACACAAAAATAAACAAATGGAAATGAACACATAAGCAGAGAAACACACTTAAAAACCTCCAAGTAAAATGGGGAGGTTCATAAAAACAGTATTCTGTTCCTAGTTTTTGCGTTGTCTCCAGGAAGTGTTCTGGTGGAGACCTTCCGTTGATGCTAGAATTGCGCCAGCAGAATGGGGCATGGTTTCACATCTTTGCAATTCCACCAAAAAAGTGACATGGCAGATCTATTGATGGCTTGGCCCATTAATAAAAAAGAATGCTTATTGACAATACAAAATCACGAAAGCATGACATTGTGTGAAATGGGTTTCCTTTCACATTCATTGGGCATTGCTATGATGCGATATTTGCCACATCTGATAAAGTCCTAAGACAAAGGAAGTAATGTCTAAAGGGAAGATTTTACCTATGGCTTTCAACAATCTTGGTTTTCTGGCCCTCTCTGCATTCTGAAGCCAAGATATGAGTGAATGGTTGGGAGGGAGTAATTTTGCTCAAGATGTGGGATTTGTTATGCATATTGCCAGCTTTGGAGAGACAGCTTGGGTTTTTCCCCCCTAAAGATTTCTTGTATCTTGCCTCTACATTTTTTCTCCCTTTGCCTACTTTTTCTTTAGAGCCTAAACACCCTAAAGGCACCAGACCCCATGTGATCTTGAGAACTAAGCAGGGTCCGCTCTTGTTAGTACTTGGATGGGGGACTGCCAATGAATACCAGGTGCTGTAGGCTATATCTCAGAGTGAGGAACTGGCAAAACCACCTCTGAGTATTCCCAGCCTTAAAAAAAAACAAAAAAACACCCTATGACAGTTGACTTGAAGGCAGCTACACACACTCTACATTTTCTTTGTGGACACATTGTTTCAGGACTTTGGACTTTATCAGACAAGGCAAAAATGTGTCATAGTGATGCAATAATAACATTACAGGCTGAAATTATCAGATGACAATGTTGTCATCCCATGGGCATTGTGTGTGCCAGCTGTGAATAAGGCATCGTTTTTTATTGATGACTTAACCTGTCAATTGATCTTGAATATTGTTTTTTTCATGTTATTGAAGGTGTGCGAAAACACATCCCACTGTAATCATGAGAATACAGCATGAATGGACCATCCTCTTTCCCACTTTCCTGTTGGCAGGGAGAAAACATCTGGTTAGCAACATGAAGACAATAGACAGGACACACTTTTTAGGAACTTTCCCACTTTGGTGGCAAGTTTTTAGGTTTATTTCAGTGCTTGGGTGTTGATTTACTTTGTTATTTAAGGTGTTTTTGGAGTTTTAACCATGTTCACATCTTCTCATGTCAAGATCATGTATCCCAGCTAACGTCGAAGTAAATTCCCATTCCTAAAGTCCTATTACTCATCATGTGATAATTCTATGGTGATTTCTTCATGTGTTTACAGCGACATGTGAAAATAAGTGTTATAATGCCACTGTGTTTCCACTTTCCTCACTCACAGGATTACAACGTTTTTACACGCTAGTCTGATAAAGGACTTAAAACCACTCAGTTAGGCAGTTAGGCTGGCCTCAGAGCCATATGAAAATTAGAAGTGGCTCTTCAGCTAAATCTTCATGTCTGCAGATTATACAAATTACACCTTGCCCTCTGTCAGCACTAAATATCTCTAGGTATGCACATTTTCCATAATGATGGAGCAGGAAGCAAGAATCACAAAGAACATGCATAAGGCATTTCTGTGTAGCAAGATTACATGGGAAATGCTCTCCATATTATTTCATTCTGGAATCTTGGCATCTACATTTTATGTTATGAGGATATAAATACTGTCAGTAACAAGGATGGGTTGAGACTATTTTTCAGGGAATTCTTGTTTCAGTTTGTCATGTGAGCATGCTTCTCTGCTTTAATATGAAGTAACACTGGATTACTTCAATTTCTGGGGATTCTGTAATGAAAATGAGGACTGGGCTTGATTGCAATAAAGTCTGTTCCAGCTCTTTTGATTCCATTTTCTGAATCTTTTAGGTGAAGGAAAACAAAGATAAAACCCTAGAATAATAGAGTCATAGAGTTGGAAGAGACCACAAGGGCCATTCAGTCCAACCCCCTGCCATGCAGGAATACACAATCAAACCATGCCCTGCTCTGAAAGCACATTTCACAAGTTTATGTATTGTAGATACCAGTGTGATTCCTAGAATTTACTCAACATTTATGAATAGTAAGAGGCTTCAACTTCATCATTCAGTGCAGCTGTATTTTGCATTGCCAAAATGAATGATGCAATGAAATGAAAGAGGCTGTGAAGGCGACTGCTCCATTTTGTATTCTGATATGTTCTAACTCCTTTGAATTCTATTTAAACTGTTGATGCCATGTAATGCAAAGTTTGCAGCTGTAAAAAACCAGCTCGTTTCATTTCCCCCATTGCTCTTGTTCACACCATCATTTTTAATTCCCCCCAAGCATTTTCAATAGCCTGAACAAGTTAATATGAGCTGTACTTATCTGCATGTTGCAGGAATCACAACCATCACCATGAGGTTTCATGTTGGGTATAAAGATATTTGAGGAAAAGTTTAGTCCATGTGTTTGGTGAACAGTGTAGCACACATTGATCAAGATGACTGTCATTCACCAAGTTCATAACATGATGAGGATTACTTGCAACAAACCATGTAGCACGTTGAGGATCAAGCACACTTATCCCCTGAATTATCTCAGAAGAGGAAAGATGCTTCTATGGTACTGAATTATTCGTTTATTAGATTGATATCCTACCTTTCCCCCGTAATCACAATTGAAGGAGGGAGGCAATATAGACCTTTGATAGGTGTTTCGAAGATTAGGAACAACCTCCAAGAAAGCCCTTCCTTAATATTCAGAGAAGAGCTGCAGTTGAGGATCTCCAGGACCAGAGAGGCATGCATGGGAGATTGTGATCCTTTTGCTAGCCTAGACCTAAGGGAATAAATTTGAAACACCATCATCTTACATTTAGAGGTCCTCTGATTTGACTTCACAATGACATTGGGTCACTACAAAATCCTAAAGTCTTCTAAGTTAGGTCAAGGCCTCACTCATGTTTTTGACAAGAATCCACCATGAATGCTCTAAGTGATACATTTTTGCATATGTTAGGCTGCATCCTATCAAGCTATTTTCAGAGACTGACTCTAGATCTAGGCAATGGAATCATGGTAGCAGGTTCTGCCTGATCCACACATGTAGAGTAAACTATCAGAAAATACACTAAAATGAATAAACAAAAAGAGAGTCCCTTGTCTTGTGGGGAGGCCTACATACATCCAGTTAGAATGCAGGTGGGGCTCTCCTGATAGCCAATTGAATACTGGGAGATGGGGGCAGGCCCTGTTGTCCAGCTTTCTATCCCACATATATTCAGTCTACATAGACTGATAGTCTGAAAAAGGTATACTAAAACTCTGAACAGTTAACTAAATATTGTGATGAGCAGTGTGCAAAGAACTTATGATTGTGTGTCATTTCCATGAGTCTCAAATTGCAACCGTAACATTTAGACAGTGACAGTGTGCATATAGAAGAGAGGTAGGTCAAGTTTCTATTTTTCTGGAAACTCAAATTGTTGGTGACACAAGTGGAATTTCTGGTGCACGCTTCCAGGTGTTAACATTGAGAAAGTTTTACGTCCCACAGTTTTCTATATCTGGTCCTTGTATACTAGTCTTGAACAACAATGTCCTCCTCCCCTACAACCTTGTATTACACATAATGTTCTTTTCCAGTACTACTATCAATAAAACATGCTTGCTTCAAAATAAGATAAATGAAAAATAATCCAGTTTGTGTGCCAGAATGTCAGTCAGGACATTTCATTTGGGGAATTTAAACTTTTCCTTTGAAATAATATAAATTATTTAATGTGGCATGGTAGTCTCAGGTCCTCCCTTCCCTCACAAATCTATCCAAACTTATCTAGATATATTTTAGGATTCTGAGGGTCCTCAGAAAAAGTGGCGTCATACCACTATAACAATTTGTACTGCTATGATTAGACTTTAACCATCATGGCAATTTTCAATGGAACAACTGAAATTTAAGAAAGGGCAGTTAGAATACTCAATTAGAGAACACTGACCTCACCAGACTACAAATCCCAGGATTCAATAGAATGTTGCCACAACAATTAAGTGGTATATAGCACTATAACTATATATGTGAAAGTGACCTATGTATTATTGTGAACTCACAAAAATACCCTCATTTTTTTTATTTTTTTTTAATATTTTATTGAATGAATATAACATACAACATACACATGACTTTGAAAACAAGGAAAGAAAAACAAAACAAAAACTAAAACAATAATATATAATATACAGTAATCCGTAAACTAAATACAATACACGAAAAGAAGAGAAAGCAAAAACAAAGACAGACAAGAAAAGATACCCAACACCCGACATCCACAAATACTTAACTTAGCATAACTTAGCATAATGCTTACACAAAACACAAACTGTTAAAAGACTTCCCACTTAATCTTGCTTGACTTTATTCCACATTCTAAAATAACCCTCCTATTCAAGTTATTGAATCCTTAATTTCACGCTTTCTACCAATAGATCTAAAATATCTACATTATCTTTGTGCTATCATTAGTTTCCACTGTGGTTTATCATTAGTTCCTACCAACAAGTAATGTCTGATTTATTGAGGATATAATGCCCTTGACCGTTGGTCGTCATTTGACTATTCCCTCCCATCTGATTCCTTAATTCCCCTTGTCACAGTGTATTTAAAAGAAAAAAGTTTCCTTACATTTAAGTAATATCTGTTTAACTATAAAAACCCAAGGCCGATGTTTTTCCTTCTTTTTGTTTACAATACTTTATAAATGGTTCCCATATCTTTGTATATTCTTCTGTTGTTTTTTTTCTCATCCAATTTGTTAATTTGTCTAATTTAGCTAATTCCATAACGTTTTCTATCCATTCTGCTTTTGATGGTACTTCTTCGTTTCTCCAATTTTTGGCTAAGACCAACCTTGCTGCCGTAACAAAATAAAGTATTAGGGATCTATGTTCCTTTTCTTTGGGATTTTCTATATCGATCATATTTAACAGATATAACTGGGGTCTCAAGTCTAAAACAATTCCAATAATTTTCTCTATTTCTTTATTAATTTTCCCCCAATATTTTCTTATTCTATTACATTCCCACCACATATGGTATAGGGAGCCCGGGCAGGCCTTACATTTCCAACAAAGCGAGGAGAAACCTTTCTTCATTTTAGCTAATTTCCGTGGCGTCATGTACCACCTGTACATTACTTTATAAAAATTTTCCTTTAGATTGTAACAACAGGTGAACTTCAAATCCCTTCTCCAAACGGCTTCCCATTGTTCTAATTGAATAATTTGCCCTATGTCTCTAGCCCACTTCACCATGCAATCCTTTACTTGTTCGTCTTCCGTATGCCACTTTAATAACATTTTGTAAAGTTTGCCAATTAGATTCTTGTTATCTGACATCATTAATTTTTCAAAATCTGACACCTCATCTTCATATTGTCATTCTTTTAAATCTTCTTTAACTCTGGAGCGAATCTGATAATAACTTAACCATTGCATTTGGATACCTTCTGCCACCAACTCCTGCCAATCTTTAATTTCCCATTTATTTCCTTTTTTTCCCCATAATTTCTCGATATGTTATCCAATTATAGTCTCTCAATTCGTTTTTACAAAAGGCCTCTTGAGGGGATAGCCAGCCTGGGATTTTTGGACATATTCTGGCTTTATATTTCTCCCAAATTCGAATCAATGATCTTCTTATTATATGATTTTTAAAGTCTTTCACCGTTTTAGTCTTATTATATCCCAGATATCCATGCCAACCTAGTTTTAAATCGAATCCCTCAATTTCCAAATCTTTTTTATTCTCCAAAGTTACCCATTGTTTTATCCAAGAAAGACCCGTCGCTTCGAAGTAAATTCTCAAATCTGGTAAACCCAATCCGCCTCTTTCTCTGTCACCTATTAAAAGTTTCCACTTAATTCTGGGTTTCCTCCCTGCCCATAAAAAATTATTTAAATCCCTCTGCCAATTCCTGAAAATTTTATTTGAGATTATTGAGATTGAGCGAAGCGAAGGTCGATCGAGAGGGGCTCCGGTCCCATAGCCTCCGCAGCGGCAGAGGGTAAAACCATCGGGGGTCAAAGAGCCCTCAAATCCCTAACGAAAGGTCCCCCAGGCGAGGGGGTCCAAAAGGTGCCGCCAGAATCGAGCTCGGGCGCGCTACCCGCTAAGGCGAAGGGCGAGTGTGGTGGAGCGGGCGCACCGAAGCTGAATGGCGGCTCCCAGCCGCTGCGGATGAAGAGTGGGGCAAGAGGCAAACTCACCACTCGCAGAAGAAGCCGCCAGACACCACGGTGCAAACGAAAAGGGATTTGTCTACAAAAGGTCCGTGGAGCTTGATCTTGGGAGGCGGTAATTTCCCTCTGTGTATAGAGCATTATCTTCATGGGATTGGATTGATTTGGAGTTATCTCTTATTTGTGTAAAATTTGATTCACCATCCCAGGTGGAAAACGGAACAGGACTGTGTTTTGTTTTTTGTTTTTCTTTCTTCTTTCTTTTTCTACATATTGCTCTTCTTTGTTTCTTTTTTTTTCTTTTGTTCTGTTTTTCATTTTTTCTTTTTGTACCGTTGGGCATTGTTATAAGCTCTTGAAGCGAAATAGTTATATACTATTTGCTTACTTTTTTATTATTATTATTTTATTTTATTTTATTTTTTGGCTTCGCTTCTTTGATTTTTCTGTTTTCCTAAGTTTTTCAGCTCACAACTAAAGCAACTAGTACCACTTTCTTTTCCTTTTGGTGATAATGTGATATTGGATTCGTTTTGGTTTTTTCTTTCTTTCATTTTTTCATTTTTTTCTTTTCTTTTCTCTTCTTTTTTCTGCAAGTGCATAGTTGTACTACCGGTACTATCTTATATTTTATACTTTGATACTTTGTTGCTTTTTCTTTGATATTGCTGGTTATTTTTCATACTTATAATTCTTATCTTGACCCAATATTTTGTATTTCTGTATTTTTGCACATACATTTTTTGTAGTTTTCTTTTCTTTCCTTTCTTATATTTTTCACATTTGCCTTTTGCTGACACAGTTTTAGCTGGTGCTGAGTCATAACTGTTATAGCAAACCTTATATAAGTGGCCTTGAAAAAGCCAAAGCCTAAAACCTTCAAGCACATGCTTGGAAGGCAGCCAAGATACCCAGCCTGAAAAGCCAAGTTAAGCTAAGGCAACATATGTGTCTTTTTTCTCTTTTTTTTCTTTTTTTCTTTTTCTTTGCTGTTTTTTCTTTTTTTTCTGGTTCTTTTTTGAGTTGTTGTTCAGTCCATATATGAATTTTTGATTTAATATTTGGGGGTCCAGCAGCTATTTATGTTCGCCTGTTTCCCTATATATATATATATATATATTTTCTCCCAATCTCTTCTCCCCTTTACCCCCCCTTCTCTCTCTCTTTTTTTCCCTTCTCTTCCTCCCACGGGGAGGTTTACCTGGGGGTACTCAGCTCTTTTTTGGGTGCTATTGAAGATTTTACTTCATTTCCCCTAAATACTTTTTTATTTTTTTTATTTTTTATTATTATTACTGTTTATTTTCTACACTTTTTGTATTTTTTGCATCCCTACAAATTTTGATCCCCCCTTTCTTTCTTTTTTTTTCCCCATTCCTCCTAAAGTAATCACATTTGGATTCTAGATCCTAGTATCCAGACTCCTCCCATTGGGGAAAGGTTAAGAAGAAGGAAAGAGTGGAAGTAGGTAGAAAGCAATAGCAAGTGGAATAGAAAGAAAGAGTATTTAAAACAGAGAGTAGTTGGAGAAGAAGAAGGAGAAGAAAAAAGGGGGAGGAGAGGAGAAGAGAAGGAAAGAAAAAGGAAGGAGGTGAGAGGGAAAAGGAAAGAGAAAGAAGGTAAAGTGAAATAAGGGAAGATAAAGGGAAAAGAGTGAACAAGAAGACAGTAAGAAGGAGAGGGGGAGGAAGGGGGAGGAGAGGAGAGGAGGAGGACAGGAAGAGGTGAGAGTGAGAATACAGGGAAGAGGAGAGAGGAGAAGGGAAAGATAAAGGAAGATATAGGAAAGATATAGGAAAGTAGGAAAAAGAGAGGGGTGAAGGAGGAGAGGAGGGAGGAGGGAGGGAGGAGGAGGAGAGGGTGGGAGAAGAAAAAGAGAAGTGCTTCCGCAACCTTGTTGGCTGAGAGAGTTAAAACATGGCGTCTGGGGTACGAAGCAGAACCAGAATATTGGATCCTTACAACCTGCAAGGACGAAGAGGTTCGACAGAAGAAGGTACCCCCCAGTATATGATGAAATTTATGGAGGAGATTCACGACTTTAGGAAAGATATGACGGTCCAATTAGAAGATATCAACACAAAGTTCAACGCCCTTCACTCCATACTGATCCAAACAAAAAATGAGGTGAAAGAAAATAAAGAAGATATTCAATTATTGAAGAAGGACAATAAGGAGTTGCGTACGGAATTGGAAGCAATGCGGGATCAACTAGCCCTTGCGGAAGCAAGGGAGAAGGAAGCATGGATCAGACTTAGAGGGCTTAAAGAACAACCTAATGAGGACATTAAAAGGAGAATAATCGAGTTGTTGGCGCAAAATTTAGGGTGGGGCGAAGAGCAGATTAGCAACGAACTAGACCGGGTATATAGATTAAAATCAACATTTGCAATGAAGAGGAATGTCCCAAGAGACATTATAATTCAATGTACAAGGAAAGCGGTGAGAGACTTTATTATGGAGATACATTTCAACAAAGGAATATGTCATGAAGGGAAGTTGCTAATTTTGTTGAAGGAGATCCCAACGAGAATATTAAGGAAACGTAAAGACTATCAATTCCTGGTAGAAATATTGAAGAAGGAAAAAATTCCATTTAGCTGGGACAGATTAGAAGGAGTACTATTTACATACAAAAAAGAAAAATACAAAATTGATACAACTGAAAAAGCACAAGACTTTGTAAGAAAGAACAAAAGAGACTTTGGGCGTCAACAAAATAAACAAGGTAATCAACAAAACAGTGAAAATGGAAGGAGAGACGATACTTACCAGGAGGGAAGGATCTCCAAGGAAAAAGGGGAAATGGCAGAAGATGAAGAGGCAAAGGGAAAAAAGAACTTGGAAGATAGTCTGCTGGACTTATAAGAATTGGAATAAAAGGAGGGAAAGAAGGGAAAGAGAAAGAAAAAAACTAGTTAAATTGGTGACAGTGTATTAGCGTGGTAAGAGAAAGTTAAAAATAAAGAGATTTAGGAATTTGTGTCAGACGTAATAAAATTTGTTATAGTTAAAATAGTCTAAGGTAGATAAGACATTTGTGTGTGTTCATATATATTGATACAGGTATATACATATTCAGAAGATTGTTGATTAATAGTATTATTATTATTGTGGTGTTAGCTAACTTGAAAATCAATACAAAACAGATGGGTACAACAAAGTTTCTGACTTGGAATGTCAAGGGATTAAATGCTGAAAAGAAAAGAAAATTAGTTTTTCATCATCTTAAGAAAAACAAACCTGATATTATTTGCCTACAGGAGACTAGGATAAAAAAGACACATGAATATTTGTTAGCATGTAATCCTTTAGGAGATGTCTTTATATCATCAAATGTAAAAAAGAAAAAAGGTGTGGCATTATATGTAAATCCGCGGCTAAGGCCAACCTTGATTTTAGCCGATGAGAAGGGAAGATTCATAATGGTAGAAGTAATTATAGACAAAATTAAAATGCTAGTGCTGGGTATCTATGTTCCTATAGAGGAGAAATTTAAATTCTTTGGGGAGCTAAAAAATAAAATTGGGCATCTAGGCTATAATAATTGGTGTTTGTTAGGGGATTTTAATGGGGTGGTGGAACCAAAGTTAGACAGATTTACAGAGACAAGCAATAAAAACAAAAGTAATAGGAAATACCAAGGGAAACTAACTAAAGATTTTTTTGATATAGCAGAAGAGCTACAGCTAACTGATATCTGGAGATTCAAAGAAGGACCAACCAGGAATTATACTTATTACTCAGAGGTACATTGTTCTTTTTCAAGGATTGATATGATTTGGCTTAGTACAAATTTAATAAATAAGGTTAAGAAAGTGGATATCCTACCTAAACCATTATCAGATCACAACCCGGTTCAAATGACGATGAGAGGTTCTAAAGAGATGTCTAATTGGAGAATAAATGAAGCTTTATTGCAAAAGAAAGAGGTAATAGAAGACGGGAAAAAGAAGTTAAAAGAATACTTTGAATTGAATTTAAACAAAGGAGTTAATAATAGTGTAGTTTGGGATGCTGGGAAGGCAGTGATGAGGGGTGTTTTCAAAAACTGGAACGTAATAATCAATAAGAGGAAACAAGCAGAGCGGAAAATATTACTGGATGAAATACAAGCAGGTGAACAGGAATTAATGAAGAATCCACATAATAAGAAAATTAAGAAGCAGATCAAAATATTGCAGGAACAGTTAGCTATGACTATGACAGAGGAGATAAAGAAAAAATTAGATTTTTTAAAACAGAAAGATTTTGAATTTGGCAACAAACCGGGTAGGTGGTTAGCTTATAGATTGAGGAAGGAAAGGGAGAAAAGATTAATCACTAAAATTAAAACAGGAGACAAAGAAATCATTGACGAAATACAAATCCAGAAAATATTTCATAATTATTTTAAGACAATATACCAAAAGAAGGAAATATCCCTAGTAAAGATAGATGAATATATTAAAAGATGTAATATTGCCAAAGTAACCGAGTCCCAAAGAATGGAATTGAATAAAGATATAACAATGGAAGAAATCATGGCTACTATAAAGAGGATGAAACCCAATAAGACACCTGGGCCAGATGGTCTGCCAGCAGAATATTACAAAATTTTTCAATCAGAACTAATTGCCCCCTTTTCAATGGTTCTACAGGATATATTAAAGAAGGATGAAATCCCTAATAGTTGGAAGGAGGCAAACATAGTACTTATACCAAAAGAAGGGAAAGATCAATTACAATTAAAAAATTATCGTCCTATCTCATTGTTAAACGAGGATTATAAAATTTTCACAGCGCTATTGGCAAACAGACTTAAGAAATTTTTACAAGATTATATTCAAAATGACCAAAATGGATTCCTCCCGAAAAGACAAATAAAAGATAACATTAGGTCAGTAATCGATATATTAGAGTATTTACATTATCAAAATGAGATCAAAGGAGCATTATTTTTTTTGGATGCTGAAAAAGCGTTTGACAATTTGAATTGGGCTTTCATGATAAAAGTGTTAGAAAAAATGGATTTTGGCCAAAATTTTTGCAAGTGGATTTTAATGATTTATGGGGAACAAAAAGCTAGATTAATAATAAATGGGAAATCGACTGAAGAATTAAAAATTGAGAAAGGCACTAGACAAGGATGTCCTTTGTCCCCTCTATTGTTTATTTTGATATTAGAAATTTTAATTAACGAAATAAGGAAAGATAAAGGAATTAAAGGCATCAGGATCAAGAAAGAGGAATATAAAGTGAAAGCTTTTGCTGACGATTGGTCCTTATTTTGGAGAATCCACTAATGGGAGTGGATAGACTAATGAGAAAAATAGAAGAATTTGGGAAGGTAGCAGGATTTATAGTTAATAAAGAAAAAACAAAAATTTTAACCAAGAACTTAGATTGGAAAGAAAAAGAAGAATTAGAAAAGATTTCAAAATGCGAGATAGTAAAAAAAGTAAGATACTTAGGAATTAATTTGACAACGAATAATCAGCAATTATTCCAGAATAATTATGAGATGACTTGGAAAAATATTAAAAATGATCTGAGTAGATGGCAAGGATTGAACTTATCATTATTAGGTAGAATAGCCACCGTGAAAATGAATGTACTACCAAAGCTAATGTTTCTCTTTCAAACAATTCCAAAAATACCCTCATTTTAACATACGTGTGAAAGGAAGAAAACTGGAAACACTTCTGAAAGGGTATGTTTACAAAGTATGTGCACTCTGCACACAGAGCTACATTCCACCCTTCACCCCATGCCTGGGCTGTCTACACTAGACTCTTCCAATAGCAATATTTGCTGTGAAAGAGCAGCACTTGATTCCACCTCCCCCTTGGGTTGAATGGGAATCATGAAAGCAAAGGCATGAAATCAATGATGCAATGAAGGTAGAGCTATACCTGCCCTTTGTACAGGTATTTCATTTCTGTGGCAAGGGGCAGGTTTTGCCCATTTCTCAGCTTTGTCCCAGATTACCACCAGTTTACTTTCAATGGTAGCTATTAAGAACTGAACCACACCTATTTACATACTCCCATCCTTCTGCTTGACATAACATTAAAATATGATGGAAACATTGGTTTTTTGAGAGCATGGCAGAGAATGTTGGGAGCTGGCTGAAATCTATATATCTCTATAATCTATAAGGCACCTGTCACATTTATAAGCCTATGTGCACCTCAGGCCAGCTCCTTGATTGATGCAAACGATTGAGGTTTCATCCATTTTTATAGGTGCATAACACACTACATCATATAAATCAAGACCATTTTCCATAGGGAGATAATTGGCATCATCCAAACTACTGGCAATTTAAAGAAATAAGGAAGAGAAAGTGGAAAAGCTTGGTAATGGAAAATGAATGCTCCCAGTTTACTAAGATTAATGTCTGATTTGTTACTCAGTACCCAATCATTTTTTCTACGTAGTGATGCAAGGAAAATATAATTCATACTTTTCTGAATATGTGGGAGGAAATGAAGGAGACATTGCTGATATGGGTCATTTTCAATCATCCACTCATTTCTGGTTTGGAAGTAACTAGCATTTCAGCTTGACAACCTCTTTTTTTTAGTGTCTCTTAACAAATGATCTCTTTTTGTTTTATCAAGTATTTGTACCATATTAGGCATGGTATCAGGCACATGTAATATATTTTATACAAAATGCCAGAACTGGTTTATATATTGAGATCTCCCAGACCTGGGAGGTAACATGTTACAAATAACAATATTATCTATCACATGTTGTTTTGAGTGGGGGTAATGAAGGCATAAAAACATTCCCTTTGAAAATGACATAATGACTTGTAACCATAATTTCTCATGGCAAAATTCAACAACCTGGAGACAGTTTTGTTGTTGCAAGGTGCCTCACCTATTTTCTATTGATTCCCCCCCTCACATACACACACCTCAGCCCCTAATCATAACATATTTAATTCCTGAGTATCTTCCACTATCAAGGGAAGCAAGCTGCAGTGTGGAGCCCAGTTTAAAGATGGATAGATTAGTCCATTTTGGTTTCTTTACATTTCTCTTTTTAAACTCAAATCTTGGCCTGAATACTATTAGCCTCAGCTAGGGTAAACCTATTGCATCAATGGGTTTTACCTACATCACGATTTAGCATTCAGCTGTTAATTCAG
This sequence comes from Gambelia wislizenii, assembly GCA_030847615.1. Lineage (NCBI taxonomy): Eukaryota > Metazoa > Chordata > Lepidosauria > Squamata > Crotaphytidae > Gambelia > Gambelia wislizenii. The sequence continues at coordinate 46,312,389 of JAUMIR010000003.1, read as the reverse complement.
TGAGTCTGATTTAGTCAGGATTAACCAAAAGGATTTGGCTTTGTGTTCAGTTTCTCCCAAACCATGACTTTAAAATAATAATAATAACAAAGTGTTACATCAATATTCATACACATTATTGTGGCATTTCTCCTGAAACATGCATTTTTGCATGCAAGTTTGCCTAATATATACTTTTTGCAAGCAAACTTAATAACAGAATGCACTTTGAATGTTATTTTTTTATGAACAAATATACACAAAGCTGTGGATATAATCAATTTATATATACTTTCTCCTAACCTATCTGTACTCATTGGGGGGGGGACCTGGAAGACTTTCATTGCAAAATTTGGGGATATGAGGATTTTAAAAGATGATGATGATTGATTGATTGATTGATTGATTAAAATATGTATGCCCCAGCCTATATCAAAGATCTCAGGGCAGCTTATAAAAAAAGCATTAAAACAAGTGACAAAGTTTAAAACAATAGAATAAATAAATAAGCTAGAAACATTTCATTAATGAGGCCAAAGGTTTTTATGAACAGCCAAGTTGTAGCTTGGTGCCTAAATGACATGAATGTAGGCATCCGGCCACCAGGGAGAGAGCCTCCCACAGTTGCAGTGCCATGGATGAAAAGGCCCTCTCTCATGTCCCAATGCAGTGTATTGGTCTCACTGGTGGAACACAGGGAAGACCCCTTCCCAGCAGACCTTAATCCTCAGGCAGGCACATATGGAGAAAGGTTTTCCCTCAAGTATAGAGGTCCCAAGCCATTTAGGGCTTTAAATGTCATCACAAGCACCTTGAATTCAGACTGGAAATGTATTGGCAGCCAGCCAGTGCAATTCTTTTAAGACTGGCATGATATATTGTTTATATGGTATTCCAGTCAGCAGTCGAGCTGTTGCATTTCCCCCTCCTTCAAAGTCAGCCCCATGTAGACTGCACTACAGTAATCTAACTGGGAAGTTACCAGTGCCTGGACTACTGTGGCTATGTTAACTAAATTTAGGATAACTAAATTTTAGTTGTCATACTCCTTTAACTATGTGACATTAGGTGACCTTGTATTAAATTGTGAACTAAACTTTTTTTTTGGGGGGGGAGCTATATTCTAGGCCACCTGCATGAATGGACTTCTGCTCACATGTCTCTGGATCCAGCCCCATGTGGTGAAAACATGTAAATGCAGACTATGGGTGCATCTACACTACATAGTTATATCTGTTTCATACCATACTATGACTTCAAGCGTTATGGCTCTGTCCTAGAGAATCCTGGGATTTGTGTTTTGAGAAGATACTTTCAATTCTCTGCTAGAAGATTCTGACTCACTCCCTGGAATGGTATTCTGGGTACTCTTCAGTGCCTGTCTGCACTATAGAATTAGACAGATTCCATCCCCAATGCCTTACATCTAAATAATGGTTTTCATGGTGGCAGATTCTAAACCAGACCATTATCTCATACTAAATTCTTAAACAAAACAAAACAAAACAAAACAGAAACAAAAACCTGTTACTGAGGAATTCCCAGAAAGCCATCATTCCTTTGTAAAACTTTTAATGCAATTGGTGTAGACTTATGTGTCTGTTAGTTTGTTTTTACTTTTGATGTATTATAGTTTCTCATGGTGCATCACAATGCTTAGTTCTAGCAACAACTTTCTGGGGTATACCCCTCCTTCCCAGGATGATGAACTGATGAAGTTATTTTTAAGATGTTGACAGTACCTAAATACTTTGACCAGATTAAAATGAATGAGCAGCAGTTTAGAGTGATAAAGAATCCATTATTCTCCAGGCATCTCCTGCAGCAAGATTTGGGCAATGCTGTGTGAAAAGTCTTAAACCTTACACTACTGAAAATACTCCAGAATACCATTAGCTTCATAGTATTAACCCTATGAAAGTACAGTACTTATAGATGGCAGCCCTTAAAATACTGGCATTCTAAAAAGCAGCAGAACACACGGTTTCAGGCTTTAAGTGCTCCTAATTAGAAGGAACACTGAAGTTTATTGAGTAGGGCCATTCTGTCAAAAGACTATAAAATAATCTGGTGGTAGTTATTATTGGTAGAGTTAATTTAGAAGAGAAAGTCTTTTGTATAATCCCCATTTAAGTGTGCATCAGCTTTACTTCAAGAGCGGCAAAAAAGTTGTTTGTCCTAGACACAATTTTTAAGGAGTGCAGGAAAAAAGAAAAGAAAAAGGAAGTAGATATAACAGCCAGAATTCTAGAATTTGCCACTAGTTTTGAGTGGAAACAGATAGCAATTTGGAGTATACACCTTGCTTGTTTTAATTCTCTGGGAAACTTGTTTATGGCGAATGGGTCATATAACAATAGGGATGTGTGACAAATCATTTTGATTGCATTGTTTTTGCAGATTGCCCTGGTTTGCACCGCTCAGGTACAAAGCCAGATATACTTTGCATCGAGAAATCTATATATTCCACCTCTTGGCCATGTGAGTTTACAGCTCAGCATCCCTCTAAATTCTGATATTTCATCAGGTACTGATCAAATTATTTCCAAGCTCTTGACATAATCACCTACATCTAAGCACTCTGAAAAGGAAAACACCAAGGCCGGGCAGGGAATCTCAGGGATATAGCAATGGGTGTGTGTGAGAGGGTTTTGCCCTCTCTGTAAGAATTCTGCCTTCCTCCCTATTTTCTTTCAGTCCTCAAATTTCTAGCATTGGAGAGAGAGAGAGAGAGAGAGAGAGATTCATGTTTGGAACTCTTATACATGTGCTATTTGCATTCCCTTGGTAACTTTGCTTGCTCCTTTTCTTTGGGTGCTTAAACCATATTTCTAAATGCTCTACTGAGGTTTTAAGTTACTACAGTGTTAGACATTTGGGGGCTGAAGGACATTTTATTTTGGGGGCAGAATTCTTATTTGGAAGAGCAATGCCATCATTTCACAACCTCCATAGCTCCATAGCTACACCCCAGGAAACCATGCAACCCTCCAGACATTGCTGAACTACAGTTCCTAGCATTCCTTACCATTGTCTATGTTAGCTGGGAGTTACAGTCTAACAACATTTGGAGGGCCCAATGATTCCCACTAGAGATGGGCCCTGGGCATAAGATTACAGTATAATAAGCAAAAGCTGTAATGACTAGATGCTTATCTAGCCCAATAAAAGTAAGGGGCCCTTGTAGCACCTTTGAAACTAACAAAGAGAAAGAAATTCTAGCATAAGTTTTCATAGACATATGAGGAAGCAGACCAAAACTACAAAAGCTTATGCTGCAATTTCTTTCTCTCAGTCTCAAAGTTGCTACAAGATCCCCTTGCTTACTGATATTCCAGACTAACATGGCTATGGACTTTTTCGGATGGCGATCTGTAATGGAAGCAGCCTTGTCCCCATTGCGAGGCTGCAGCGCGGCAGGGGGTCCATTTTGGATGACGCTGTCCCCCTACCGATACTTCCATGATTAGAAAATCGCTAAATATAGCGCTGCAGCCTCCCAGCTCTTCTGCAACAGTATCAGTAGGGGGACAGCGTCATCCGAAACGGACCCCCTGCCGCGCTGCAGCCTCGCAACGGGGACGAGGTTGCTTCCGTTACAGATCGCTCTCCGAAAAAGTCCTATGTCTTTGAATTCTACCCCTTATGAAAATAAACATTTTTTCAGCCTCAGTCCTACATCCCCTCAGCACACTGTAAATATCTGGATGCGGAAGTATTCTACATGAGAGCTACACAACCCCCATGCAGAACTGCAACATTGCACAACACACATCAATGACAAGGTGCCATTGTGCAATGCACAACCATGATGCACAATGTGCAACCACAATGCAAAGTATAGGATGCACAACCAGAACATAATGCATAATGCACAATTTGCAAAGATAAGGCACAGATGATCATGCTGTCTGTGCAACTCCTCTTCTGCTGCTATTAGCAGAATATGCCCATTGTGTGATAGTGATTTTTTTGCCCTGAATGAGTAGTGTGTCGTATGTATGTGTACATTCCTAACAGAATCCTGGCCTTCATCTTCACCCTGCTGTGAGTCTCGCTAACATTTTGGCATAGCACGGATGACTTCTACATACAGTAGTACTGTAGTAGTAGTAATATTCTATCTATCTGTCTATCTATCTTTCTTACTGACCTCTCCCCATAAATCAAGGCAAGGAACAGCACCAGATTAAAATATAGCATATAACATCAGTTAAAAACACATCAACCAGTTAAAACACATAACATCTGTATAAAAGAAAACACAAGACCAATACATATTAAAACAACCCATAGTTTAAATATGAAGATCCTTTATAAATACATTTGACAAGAATTCCCTGAGATTTGCCTTGAGATTTACTTTCCGTTACAGAGATTTGCTACTCAGCTGAAGCTAACAACAATTCAAATGGGTAAGCTCTGTAGAAGCCCTTTATCAGCCTCATTTCATATTAACAGAAGAGCACCTAGTTCCAAATAAGTTTTAGTTTCAACAAGCGACAAACCAGTAGGAGGGGTGAGTCTCAGGCTCCTGAAAATAATATGCAGTACCAAATGCTCAAACTTCTCATGGCACTTGTTATGGGAAACTGCATAATACATACAACCTTGCTGATATACTATATCCTAATTCTGTTTCAGAGTGCTGTCATTCTTTATTTGTTGAAATGATTAAGTATTATCCAGTTTTGCATTCCCAAACCATGTATACACAATTCTCTTGGCCCCTGGCTTTAAGTCAATACTTTCCATTCCTACAGCTGATTTTAGAAGTATTCAGAAAAGGTATTGAGCTTTACTGGACCCCTGTAAATATATGGTTATTTGTTTCTTTTCTATTTCCAGCTTACAAAGCTTTCTGGTCTGGCACCATTTCTGCAGGAGCAGTGCAAATGAGTTTTAATGCATGCTGAAAGTTAAACTGATGAACTGCAATCTCTTTAGAAAAAAGCCAGCCACGGTTAGGATATTATGCAGTGCAATAGAAAGGGTCATCTGACTCAGCATGTTTTCCAGTTACTTAGGCAAGATTCCACCTCCCTTTGTGCTAGTAAAGATTGACACAATCCCTTCTAATTCTCCCGAGAGCAGTCAGTCAGTCTGAAATCATCTAGGCTCTTCTTCAAATGGCTTTTAAAATTGCCTCGAAGGAAAAGGGATAACTTAATGGTACAAAAGATGAAGGGCATATCAAAGTCATGTTGGGATTGGTAAGGGCATGGCATTTAAAGTTTGAATAAAAACATACAGAGTTAGAGTAATCCAACATTAGGAAGAACTTCCTGACAGTAAGAGCTGTTCGGAAGTGGAATACACTCCCTTGGAGTGTGGTGGAATCTCTTTCTTTGGAGGTTTTTAAACAGAGGCTGGATGGCCATTTGTCAGGAATGATTTGCTTGTGTATTCCTTCATGGCTGGGGGTTGGACTGGATGGCCCTTGAGAGTCTCTTCCAACTCTATGATTCTGTGGTTCTATGATTCTATGATTATGGACTGGCTGTCTTGGCCAGACTGAAACACCTTATCATCTTTCTTATATGAGCTCCTTAGTCTTCAGGTTTAGCATTTTGGTGGTGTTTTACTTTTGTGGTATAGAATGCAATGACTATAAAAAGATCACTTTCTTCACACTTTCTGGTACATTCTATTTAAATTCATTCCAAGGCCTTTACTTTTTATCTGATGTCCAAGGGTACATTATGCTCTCTTATCTGAAGGGTTAGCACTAAGCAGACAGTTTGTTTTCTGGAATTGCAAAACTGAGATACTATAGCTCTGATTCCTTCAAATGCTTGAACTTTTGCCACTACTCTGAGCTTCATCTTGATTCTTTCATGGGAAATGCTTCCCCCCTCAAACACTTTTGAGAACAGCAGCGGGGAAAGAGAGACTAGTAGTGAAGGCAAAATACTGGGGTGGGTGTGGGAAAGATATGTGGATTAAATGTCTCAAACCACACTGGTTTACCTGGAGATTTTATAAATAAATTTGTTGCATGTGTTTGAAGATTAGAGGAGTTTAGAACATGTTGCCATATATATTTGTGTATAAGTCGAAACATGTATGCCAAAAATTGACTTCAATAAACCTGGGTGAACTTACACATGGGACACTATGGCAGTCCTGCTTGAAAAAAAAGGTGGTGAAAGCTCTTTGGGATTTCTCTGCAGTGGTGGGGACAATAGAGAAGGTCCTAAAAGAATCAGCAACACCCTACTATCTCTGATGCATCATGCAAATACCAAAGAATTCCTTGTCAAGGCAGGGAGAGAGGGGTCAGTGCTTCTTTTACAGGTGGCTCTCCATGGATGGGCTATGGCAAGAACTTAGTCCATTCATGGAGAGCCACCTATAGAAGAAGTACCACCCACCCACCCACTCCTGCCATAGCAGGGAAAGTCCCGGAGAAGCACTGACTCCCTGAGTTTAAAAGGAGTCAGGAGAACTGGAAAGAAGCCCCAGTTTCCTCAATACTCCCCATAGTGGCATCAGCTCTTTGGTGGTTGCTCACCAGGGAGAGGAGATTAGAAGGAGTTGGGAGAGCTGGAAAAAAAACCCGGTTCCTTCCATTCTCCCACCATCGTGGCAGCTCTTTGTCAGTTGTCTACTAGGAGAAGGAGATTAGGAGGAGTCAGGAGAATCTGAAAAAATCCTCCTCTTATCTCTCTCCAATGGCTCTTTGGTGGATCAAAAAGAACAGAGGAGGAAGGTGCTTCTTTCAAACTTGGCACAGACTAAACTCTGAGAGTCCAAGAGCTTTGCCTGTGCTGGAAGAGCTTAAAGGAAGAAACAACCCCCTCTGCTCTCAATCTAGTAGCTCTTTGGGGGCTTACCAGCCATGGTGGACAGAGGTCAGTTCTCTGCTGCAGTGGTGAAATGCCAAAGAGCCAGCGTCCCTGCCATTTTTCTGCCCAGGCATTGCAAAAGGTTGCTAGAGAGAGTAGAGTGGGCCAGTGCTTGTTTTCGAATGCTAGAATGGTGAAAGTCCTGTTTGAATGCTTGTGTGAAGAAATGGGAGTGGCAGTGACCTGGCCCCCTGAAGCTGCACTGATGCTTTCAATTCTATGGAACGTATATGAGGAGCCCCATAGCTGAGCCCCAAAGTTTTACCCTCGACTTATCCATGGGTCATATCATCCAACTTGATGGTAGTTAACAACAAGTAACATTTGTGGTCCCAACTTTTTGTCTTTGGACCCTACTCACCAGTACAATTTAGCCTTCCAAGAACTTCTGTGAAATTTAATTCAGAGAGATTTCCTACCCTTAGTATAGACAATACTAGAATGTGAAGAATATTCACAAATGTTCTTGTGTTTCATAAAAAAGGATGCCCCCCCCACGAAAGAGGAAAAAGAACAGCTCTTTTGTCTTTCCATTTGTGTGTTATTCAACTCAAAGTACATTGGTTTTGTGAGCAAATATGTTTTTGAACAAAAATCTTTGTGTTCATTAAAAAAAAACACACACTGGGTCTTTATCATACAGAACAATGTTTTGCATACATTTTTCACCAAAGAGTTCCTCTAAACTCTTTGAAAAATGAGCAAAAGCCATCTAATCTCACTTAGTGGAGAAAAACCCTTGTGATTTTGTCCGTGTCTTTATGTGAGTGAGAATTAAATGTATCCCTAGACATTCAGCTGGATTGACCAATGGTCTGACTTAGTATAAAACAGATTTTCGTGTTCCCCAAATTGAGCATTCTCTGAGGGCTGCTGCTGAATTTCCTTCAGGATCCTGGTATGAGTAGTTGGAAGGATTGAGGTGGTTACAAGTGTCCTGCCCTTGAATCTTCAGTTAGATCAAGAACCAAATATAGAATGCTTGCAATTTCAGATACAACATTTGTCAAAAGAAGAATACCTTGAGGGGCTGTCTTTCTAAAATAATTGCTGATCAGTGTGAGTAGCCAAGGCTGTCAGGGGCTCTGAGATTGCTATTAATATCCAATGGACTGCTCATAAATGTACAAATTAGATAGCTCTCACTGTGTTCTTCTGGCTACCTTCAACATATTTCAGGTTCACAATGCCAAGCAGGAATATGCAAACTCCTCCCTTATGGCTCCTCATTATAAATTTATCATCTTGACACCTTGTCGGTTCTATGCACAAAAACCCTTTACAAATTCCATAACTCAGAGACATATTATGCCATAAAGTTGAGAGTTCTGCATTCCGAAGGAGAGCTTTAAAGAAAGATTTCCCTGTGCAGTAATTACTGGGCTATCATTGAAGTGAAATATGATTTTTTGAAAATGTGTGAAAATTGAGAGGTGTTGTTTAAATTTAGCCAGGATTTGTGCTTGTCTAGGATGGCGCAGGGACATGCCCAATATTACAGATGCCAATATTTTGTGTGCAGACATTGCATTTGCATTAAATTACATGATCTATATATTATTGGATAGTGCAGATATTTACTACTTTTTCAGCTGAAAACTTGACAAACTAATTTGGAATTAATTACAGTCCAAACAGAGGAAAACAAATCCTTGTGATATTATCATGCAAAGGAAATATGAATAAGCAACAACCTCAGGAACTGTGCATAATTAGTTGTAAATCCACTCCTACAGTGTAAATGTTAATTGTCCCAATGTTGTACTGCTATAAGGCCCTTATTTGAGTTGCAGTGAAAGAACATAATTAACATAGGAGTCCCTCACCCCAGGTTTTTAGTGTAAACATAATGGCGGTGGCATTTTCTCAGTAACTTTCACATGTCTGAGAGGGACTTCTGCTGTATGCTGCATAATAAACTTGAGTGTTTCATTTATGCCAAGAGGTAGGTGAACGAGCTGCTACTGGTCTTGTGTTCCCAGAGATGCGAAACCACTATCTTCTCTTTGTCTAACAACCACAGCAGGCATGGCTAAATGTCATGTGATACTTGTAGGCTTAGCAGTGACTCACCAACCCACCAGTCTCCATCTTGGAACATCTTAAAACATTTGGCCAGATTTTCCCATGCTTCATCCCTCCATTTTTAAAAAAACACCTCACCTAATAAAGTGAACTTGAAATTTTGCACACTCTAGTAGAATTATAGTTGATCTTAATAAATAACTTACTAGCCTGTGGATTTTTGTTTTCTTCTTATGTACTAACTTATGTGGTAATGTAAGAAGTTGGGTTAAATAAGGGTCACTTTATTTGACCTAGAACCTATGTAAGTTGCATTGAACCTGGAAAAATGCAAGAGCACAGGAGCAACCTCATGTGGGATCAGCTGAGGACAGGTGTTACCCCTTGACTATCTTCTCAGACATCCCTTGGGTAAAACCCTGAAGGCAATCCAATAACTGAGTTGCTCCCAGCTGGCCATCTATTGGAAGGCAAACATAGGGCAGTCTTCCCCAAGTTCCAGGATTTTATAAGTGAGAGCAAACCCCACAGGCCCACCTCAAGCAGACTTCTTCCCCACCCTTGGGTCCCAGGACCTAAATAGGCAGTTCCAGAGCCCTACCCTTCACCCCAAGGTTGCCAACGTGTACACTGAATCTCTTATATTGCCCCACTGCTACCTTCCACGTTATAACCTGTTTACAGATACCACCCATAGCCAATCATCAAAATGTTCCAGATACAGTATGAGGTAGGCAAAATCTCTAGGTAAAGGGGAGAAAATTCCTACCCTGTCCTGAAGTGACCAACAAAACTCACACTGCACTGGAGGCAGGAGGATAGGCCATGAAATGACAGTCAAAGAGGCATGTGCAGGGGTGCCCGGGCTGTAAATAACTTCTGGGTCCATCCCCAGCATGTACAGCATCTTGGCACCCTGAGCCAGATGCAGTAACAACTGGCCTCTAACCATGGAGGCCATCAAATGCATTCCCTCCCCCACAGCACCATTCACTCTGTGGGTCCAGGTATGTATTGATGACCAACCATGGAATAATGAGACCAGGCACAGAAAGTTGGGTTAAATAAGGACCAATTTATTTGACCTAGAACTGATTAAGTTGTGTTGAACATAGAAGGAGCAAGAGCGGGGAGCAACCTCATATGGGATCAGCTGAGGCCAGGTGTCATCAGCCTTCCCTTGGGCAAAGCAAGGGACAATATAAGAGATTTGGTGTACACCTTGGCACCAAAAAAGCCTTTTGGTGAAGGGTAGGTTAGTATATTCAGATTCTGTGTACAGAAAATATGTAAACAGCAGGCTGTGAGATAGGTGCACAAGATAGTCCACAATATCAAGTGGAATGAAGGCATAAAGAGTGCAGTTAATTGTTGGAGAGTAAAACAAAGGAAATGACAATGACTTGTTAGCCAGGAGCAACATCCATGGAGTGCACAGTGGGGCACCTGGACCAGCAAAGTTGAAGAAAGTTTTTTGTGTTTCTTTGATTGAAACATTATTTCTTAGAAGAGCATTTTGTGATGTAGAAATTCAGCATAGTCAGTGTTCAGTGGCTAAAGCCTGCTAGGTAAGGCCAATAACAAACCAAGCTGGATTTAGCCATGTGAGGCTATGGATTAACTATGATACCCATGTATTTGAATCTGGCCACAAGATTTATTGCTCAAGAAATGTTTGTTAACTGCGTTAAGGAGTATATGATAAAGTGGGCAGATGATATAGGCAAACCCATACCCATGGATAATTGGCAAAAAGCAAAGGCAAAGAACATTCTTTTTTACAGCTTGTAAAAATTTAAAAGAAAATTATATAAAGAAAATTATATAAAGGTTGCCTTAAAATGGTACCTCAGTCCAATGAAATTAAATAAGATGAATAAATCTATTTCAATGGGTTGCTGGAAGTGCATGAAAAACCAGGGTAATCTCTATCATATGTGGTGATGGTGTCAGAAAATAATGAAATTCTGGATACAAATTCATGAGATAATCAAAGAAATATTACAAATAAACTTTACCCCTGAGCTATGTTTGCTAAATATATTTAAAGATTCAAATAACAAAGGAAATAGGCACTGGAGAACTTTATTATATATGATAACAGCGGCCAGGATGGTCATAGCCAAGAAATGGAAGCTGAAAGAGTATCCCACAATAAGCAAGTGGAAACTAAAGCTGGCTGACATGGTAGAAATGGACATACTTACAAATAAAATCCAAACTAGAAAAGATACGAAATGGAAAGAAGATTGGAAAAAAGTAGTGGGTTATTGGGTAGAAAAGGGAGAATGGTTAGATATTGAAATACATACAAATGGACAGTAACTCCAGATGAAAAAGGGAGATAAAAAATTTACAAAAGGAAAAAGGAAGCCGATTGTTGTTTAACAGTAAATAAGGATTAAACAGAAGTCATTTAACATGAATATTAGCAAATTATCTCTTATCATCAAAATGACTAACTCGAGGAAGTTACAGCTGACAAGTGTTATATTCCTTTTTTTTCTTTTTCTTCTTTATATGTTATTCATGTACTTTAGCAAAAGGAATATACATAAGGTATTATATAACGGGAAGTATGAAGTGTATATGCACAATATGTAAATTTTACATGTAAGTTGTATGTGGTTGCATGTAAGGTTTTGATGAAAACAGCAATATAAAAAAAGAAATGTTTGTTCAATATTGAATACATGTTTCCAAGGGTTACTGAATTCCTATCAAAAACTTGGCTGGAAATATGCACCCAGGCGTCTCTGAATTACAGTAGGACCCCCGTATCCATGCGGGATTGATTCCAGACCCCACCGTGGATAACAATAGTAATAAATAATAAAATGTATTTATACCCCACCCCTCTGTTAAAACAATCGGGGGCGGGTTACAAAAATTAAAATACAATACAAATAAAATCCCCAAACACCCCCCACCCCCACCCTCCCCCATAAAAATATTAAACAATTATAAATTAAAACCAACTGATCTAAAATCACATTTAAAAACAATAAATACAATAAAATACAATAAGTGGCCAGCGGACTAAAAGAAGCCAGGATCCCCTGAGGCCGGGATCTAATTAGGAAAGGCCTGCCGAAAGAGATCCATCTTTAGTGCTTTTTAAAAACTACTCAGGCTTGTTATCTGACGGATCTCGTTCGGCAGGTCATTCCACATTTAAAATACCATAGAGTTGCCTTGGAGGACCTAGAAAATGGCTAGAGAGGATGCATGTTCTAGGAATACTCTATGGTATAGCTGTGCTGAAACTGAAACAAATGGATAACTGAATTAGTGGATAATGAATCAATGGATAAAGGGGGCTATTTCTCTGTGGATCAACAGACAGATTTATTACTTCATTCTGTTTCTTACCTTTTCCACTTTCTTTATGCATATCCTCTAAGCCTACTTTCATTCTACAAACATGTACTTTCCTCCCCTGTCACTTGAACTGTCATGGCTCTTCCCAAAGATGCATTGTTGGGGCAAGGCATTAAAGTCTTCTATGTTGTTTACCCCATCCAGCCAGTTTGGAGCCAGATAAATCCTCTTGCCTGAAAACCATGCTGGAGAGGTGCTTGGTAGAAAGATGCTGACTAATGTTAACTATGTATGTGTACAGTATGTGGCTTCAAGGAAGATGATTAATCTATACTTCCCCAAGTGATGATGCAAAAAAGACTGAGCACCTAGACTCAGGTGAGAGAGGGGAGGAAAGCTACCACAAGTGTGACTCCCTGGAAGTTTTTGTGGATTTTGTGTGGAGACCCTCATGCTTGCCTTTGTGGGATGGACAACTATTTGGACTTGTATATAATATACTCTTATTTTTGTGTATTGGGCTTTATTCTTCAGCTTCTGGATTGTTTATATTTCATTCAATGTTGCATATATGGATGTTTTTATTCTGTATTTACCTGTTAACACAATGGCTATTCTCTATTTGTGCAATTTTTATTTTTCACCACAATGTTCACTGCTATAGCTGATATGCTATAAGACATTTTGGGACAGTTAATTTGAAAAGTGTCATACAAATAAATGGATGGTGATAAAGAATTGGAATTGGATGAATTTCTCTGTTTTGAACACACTGGAATAAATGCCTGAAGTTCCCTGTATAGGGAAGGCAGCATTTACATTATTTGAAGCAATGCTTAGAAAGTAACTTTTACTAGTTAGTTTTCTTTTTTTAAAAAAAATTAATTCATTGTTGTTATTTCACACATTGGAAGTAACTTATTGAATTGCTTGTTTTTGTTTTTTCTTGTCTAAAAACCTTTCAGATTAATAATAATAATAATGGCATTAAAATCAAACAATTACTGTCAAAATGGCTCTAAAGGAAGTGTTCAAATATTCCTTTAAAAATTAGTTTTTAAAAGTAACTAGAAAATGTTACTTATGGCCCCAGTACAATAATGTCACTTTCAATAGTTCCATGATTTTTCAAAATATAACTTTATTATGTTTACAACCCCCCTTACCCAATTATAGTAACTGTTAGCTATATAACTCTTCTCCAGCACCTCATTTCAAATGATTTGATTCTTCTCTCAGCTTTCTTCACTGTCCAGCTTCCATATACATATGTAGAAATCAGAAATACTATGGCATGGATTATCCTGACTATTCAAGCATAGCAGTTTCTCCCTTACCAAATAGAGTTCTGATCTTGACTACACCACAAGAATTCATTGTAAACCCATTAGGATATTAATATAGAAGTTTCTCCATCCAGATGTTTTTCGGCATACATCAAGTGGCTTTGTAATGCTCATCTTCAGAATAAAGAGAGCAAAGACATTTAATGGGCATTTTACCCTGGGCAACATAAAAAGCTGGCCTGGTTAAGTGTGTTTTCTTTCATCTTGGGGTGTTTTCAGGTGTGACTATCTGGCAGCTGTAGCTCCAAATCATCCATAATGCATAAGGTGTATCCCTTGTGACTATTTCAGTGAACAGTAATTTGAACAGAATAAATAAATCATGTATGTGTATTCTGCAAACCCTTTCCTAGAATATTTGTAGCATTCAGCCTTTGCCCCTTTAATTAAACCCAGGAAAAATGTCAGAAAGGTAGTGTCATAATACCCAAAGGTTTGCCAGACATTCTCCTATAGAAAGAAATCTGTGAAACTTCATTGACTGCCAACTTTTCATGTGCCCATACCATATACCATATATACAGTAAACACATTCAGGGGTAGCCATGTTGGTCATGCAGCAAAACAATACAGAGACTTCTTGAGAAATCCAATGGTCTCTGCCTAACAAAGGAGCCTGCGACTTCACAAAGGGACAGAGACAACCTAGATACCAAGAGAGGTTGTCAGGGTTGGTTCCAAAGCAAACTCCCTGCCAACATTTTTGATTTCTGGTTGTGCCCAGTCACTGTGTGCTTTTATGTTAGACTGTTTGATGTTTTTGCCCTGCACAACTCCCTATCCAAGGAAGTTGGGCTGGCCCCATCTTGTAAAGCTTCCAACAGGCAGCCAAAGAAAGCAGTGCTGGTCTGCCTGGTATTAAGTGTTTGAAAGTGCTGTTCTGACTGTTTCAAAACTGGATTCTAGAATTGTTTCTGGCCTGCTTTTAGGTGTTTTTAAAGAGTATTTTAAATGTGTTTTAGAAATGTTTTTATATTTGCATTGTTTTAATTGGTTTTTATTGGTTCATCACTTTGGGAGTCCTTGTGGGTTGGGAGGTGATACAGAAATGCTATAAATAAATAAATAAATAAATAAATAAATAAAGAACAGCTTGAGGAGATCCCCCTCCCAACTCCTGGTTTATTTCCAGGGGCTGAGAGAGGGAGGGGAGACATTTATATGGAGGTGGGGGAAGGATGTGTCCTCATCAGTAAAGAGGCTGGCATGGCCAAATATCAGCCACATAGATGTTTGGGTGATGTGCTATTTATACCTTGCACAGTTTCTCCGTGAGACTCCTCTACATTTTATAAGAAACTCAAGCCGAGTAAAATAGGCCTGTTTCACTAGCTTATATAGCCCTGTAAGCAGTCTTGCGTATGTGTGTATGCAGTGTATGATGGAAAAATGCTCAATAACTTCCCTCCTTGCCAGTCTTCTGAAAACACAACCTTCTACAGATGGCAAGTGAAGTGCTTTGCATATATTTGTCCTTAACACTCTTTACTGGTATAATTTTACAAACAATTCATAAATAGTGTGGGCATTTTGCCATGTGGTATTCCTTTATTATACATGTGGGTGTACAGTCCATTGCTTATATACATGCTCCATTACCCACTAGATGGAAATAATTACCCACATAATTTGGTATGAACAACTCAAGAGTCTTCTCTCTTGAAAACAGTACAGGAGCAAGTGGGCATGTATAATGAAACAAAAACAGCGCCTATCTTTTCAATGTCACAACAAAGTCATTACAAGACAGAACTGACCTGAAGACATCATCAAGATAATGTCAGAATACCACTTTGCAAAATTTTCCCCAAATAGTTTTTACCATTTTTGTGAGGTTTGCAACATTTCTCCCCACCCCATCCCCCACCTCCAACAAGGCCATGGAATGAGGCCCGTTCTGGGCACTATGAACAATGGAAAATGGTGGCCAGATTATCAGTACAGTTGCAGCAGCTGCTACTTGCTGCATTAGTAAAAAACCTCAACAACAAAACCCTTATGAAAAAAGAGATTTTACTCCTACTGCTTATGGTAAACTTCACCCTGAGAAACAGTTAGAAATGTTTCCCTCTTCTGCTGCAATAATTAAGAGAAATGCCCTCCCCTATTTCCTTGCCAACAAGGAAGAAATTATCAATTTCAAGGGACCATGTGTTCATCATCATCATCATCATCATCCATCATCATCATCTATTCATATAGTACCATCAGTGTACATGGTGATTTACATTAGCAGTTTACATTTGTTAATTTGACAGTTCCCTGACTTCAGGTTTACAATCTGAAAAGATATGACACACATGGAAAACGGGATGGCAGTGTTAAGTCCAGCAGATGCTGGCTGCTGTTCTCTTCCTCTGAAGCCACAGCAGTGTCATTTGGGAAGCAGCCCTGGCCAAGATGAAAAAGAAATGAAACACAATAAACATAGAATATCACGCAGAGGCAGAATGTTGTCTTCCTACATCTCAGCACAAAACTGTCTTCCTTATTGTATCCCAGCACACATCAATAGAAATGCTGGTATATATCACTAGTCTTGATCGCTCAATAATTCTATTAAAAAAAAAAAAGACAACCCCATTTTTGTATATATTTAAAAACATGTTTTGCTTCTCTTTCATGCTTCTTCATTACAGATTGACCTGTTCATGTTTAAATGTCAAATGTAGAATCATGGAAATAAAAATTGACAATGATTGATCTTGCCGGTGATATTTTGCAGCATTTAATATGCTTTTTAAAAATGAACTGTTACAATTCTACAGTTAAGTGCAGCTCCCTTCCACATTATAGCAACATAAATAAAAGGTATCATTTCACTGACTTCCCAGAAGACACTTATTTGTGGAATTAGTTATGGGAGTCCTGAGTACATTTTTTCTGTTCTTCTTGGATTTGGAGTTCTCCATGGTTTAAAGAATCTTGGGTGGACAGCTCAAAGAGTCTTGGGTGGACAGATATTGGACAATTTTTTATTCTGATCTATTTCAGCTTTACTCAGTAAATACGTAATGGTAATTAACACTGGAAACCTACAACAATACCAAATGATTTGTTTTCATAATAATACACAAATAGAGTGTTTAGGAAAAGAGCAGACTGTGGCATAAGGATGTAGCAATCTGAGGCAAGCAATAGGGGTGTGTGGGAAATTAATTCCACTTTGATTTTTTTTTAATGCATTTACTCAGTCTGCACTGTCTGGACTAAACACAAAAATGTGTAATTTGTGGGTGCATAATGGATACATTTTCAAGCTTGCAATGTGTTCTGCAAAAGGAAAAAAAATGTTTTACAGTATGTGGACATTTGAGAATACAGAAGAAATAGTGGAGAAATTTACAGAAGAAATAATGGAGAAATAGTGGATAAATGTGGGATGCACAGAGAAGCTATTGAAATCCACAAACACCTCTACAACTTTAACAGGAAAGAAGGAACCTTAAAAGTAAACAAAATCTGGCTCCCAGTTTTGAAATACAATAGAATCAAAGCTCAACACTTACAAAAGAATTCCACGCAGGGACAGGGGTATTCCCTGCAGATAGTGGCCATTCAACCAACCATTAGCCAAACAGACACTAATGAGCTTTGCATTTCTATACCCAGAAACTAACCATTCAATTACACAAATTTACATATCCTCCCCAACAGGGGTTCACAGCATATAAACTCTACACACACACCTACACAACCATTTTCTGAGGATGCCAGCCACAGATGTAGGCAAAACATCAGAAAGAAACTATTCCAGAACATGGCCTCACAGCCTGGAAAAAAACCCAAGGAAAAACTATGGATGTCGGCTGTGAAAGCCTTCGACTTCACATTGAATACCTCTTCTTTGAGTTGGGTAAAGACAGATCATTATACATTCTTCCACTGTAGGAACTTTGAATTCTTCTAGTTTTGAGCATAGTGCCTGAAAAGGTCCCCATTCTACTTCTGAGCAGGAAAGGGAACCCCTGAGATCTTCTAGTTCCACCACCCACTGATTTTAACTCACTTGACTGAGTAACTCCATGGGAAGTTACTGAGGGCTTTAACTTGCACTTTCCCCACCTCTGATTCTGCAGAGACTTTCCCTCCCCCTCCCTGTGGGAGAAGAGAATCCTGTGTGCATGCATGTGCATGTATATCAAGCAAGGCACATGAAAGGAATGTGAAGACAACGTTTAGGGGAAGCTTTTATTCTAACCAAGTCATTTAGTGTTGGGCCAGGAAAATGGGAAGTGAATTGGGAAAGTAATCATGGAGGGGGGGAAGCACAGAGCAGCAACATGCACTATATTCAGCAGCTACTGGGACAATGTATACTGAGACAACTTAGTATTCTCTGCACTGACTGCTGTCTTCTACTGAACTCTCTGCCAGCTATGGTTTGATAAGCTTTAAGAAGAGAGGAGATCTGGCCCCTAGAGAGTGTACAACAGCAGCTCTGAAGCATCCTGCAAGAGCAGGGGCTAGCAACATGCAGGAAAAGAAAAGAAAAGAAAAGAAAAGAAAAGAAAAGAAAAGAAAAGAAAAGAAAAGAAACTCTTTTCAAGTGATGCTCTTGCCCTGAGTTTCCTCCTCTCACCCTGAGGCCAAGCATTGAAAGGCCAGGCTTTGATATCAGGAAATCTTAAGTGTAACATACCTAGAGAAGGAATATTGAAGCTGGGTTTCCAACACATAAAAAAAAGCTGTGTAATGGTTTAACATCAGCCTGGTCACCACTCTTAGTAGTGGGACATAGAGCAGTGCCACCAAAACAGATGTTTCACAATGGGCAGGTTCATAGGGAAAGAGGTGGTCTCTTATATAACCTGACCACAAATTAGGGCTTTATATGTAAGGCAAGTAAGATAAGCACATTGAATTGGATCTGAAAAGAAATAAGTACATAGCCAGTGCAGAGTGCAAGCTAGTTGGCACAAGAATCAAGAATGCTGAGGTTCATTTTTAATGAGCCAAATCTTTGCCTGCTATCATGTTTGTATTTCATTCCATAAGTCTCTCTCTCTCTCTCTCTCTCTCTCTCTCTCTCTCTCTCTCTCTGGCTTTTCTTCACAAACGAAGATTCAGGAAGGACTCATCCTGTGCTTTCTGCAAGCGCGCTGATGACTAAAAAGGCCAATCCGAGATAAACAAGTTGTGTTGCAGAAAGCACAGCAGAAGGTCTCCTTGGGTGATGTTTCCGGGTTGTGATTCTTTCTGCGTTGTTGTTTCTCTTCAAGACTTGTTCGGCATGAGTTCTCAAATAAAGCTGCAGCATTGTTGATAGTGCGTCTCCATGCCTCCTGAGGGAATGCCAGGGTGGACCATTGTTGGTGATCAATTTGGCCGAGCCTGAGATGTTGTTTCAGGGAGTCCTTGTATCACTTTTTTGGAGTGCCCATCTTATGCTGACCCATGGCGAGTTCACCGTAGAGTACTATTTTTGGGAGGGGATTCCTCCATCCTAGAAATGTGCCCTGCCCAGTGCAGCCATGTTCTCAATATCATGGCCTCAATGCTGGTGATCCCTGCTTGCTCAAGGACAGCAACATTTGTCACATAGTCAGTCCAGTGTATATTTAGGATTGTGTGTATATAGCGCTGATGAAAGCATTTGAGGAGCCGTAAGTGGTGGCGATAGGTGACCCATGCTTCACACCCATAAAGGATAATAGACAGTACAGTGGCTCTATACACACTGATTTTTGTGCTTCGCCTCAGGTGCTTATTACTCCAGACTCTTTTGTGAAGTCTTCCAAATGCGCTATATGCCTTTGCTAATCTGTGATCGATCTCTTTGTCAATCTTGGCATCTGAGGAGATGATGCTTCCCAGGTAGGTGAACTGCTGAATGGACTTAAGCACAGATTTGCCGACGGCAATGTGGGGATGATGGTGTTCATCCTGTGGTGCAGGCTGGTAGAGAACTTCCGTTTTCTTAAGGCTGACTTCCAGCCCAAACAGCTCTGCAGCTGTTGTGAAGCAGGATGTTAGGCACTGCAGAGCTGCTTCTGTGTGGGCAACAAGGGCAGCATCATCAGCGAAGAGCAGCTCACGAACTAGAGAGTTTAGAGTCTTAGGAGATTTTCAGATGCGATTTTCGGCAGTATATATTCCAAAACAGCTCTGTTGCTGCCGCATGGCATGGGAGCAGATTTGGATGACGCTGTTCCTCTGCCGAACCCCTCTGTGTCACTTTCGTGACAGAATGGAGGAAGCCGCGTCATATTTCACTCACGGGCAACAATCGTGAATGAAATATGATGCGGTTTCCTCCATTCTGTCACAGAAGTGACATGGAGGGGTTCAACAGAGGAATGGCATTGTCCATGGCAGCAACGGAGCTGTTTTGGAATATACACTGCCGAAAATCGCGTCTGAAAATCTCCTTAGTGCAACTCTAGTGACTTAGCGTCCTAAGACTCTAAACATTCCATAAGTGGTGTTTTTACATTTACATTTATGGTTTAGATATATTTAGATCTTCTTACTAAAATAAGAAATAGCTTTCTTTGGTATATCACTTTAGGACTGATGTGATAAAATCTCAATTACCAAAAAACTGTATGGCTGTGTTATAACACAGAAAGTTTCAAGCAAAGAATTTGCATCTAGTCTTTGATGCTGTTATCATTTGATGCTGATTGTAAAACCTCAGGAATTTTTTTGCTGCCACCATCAAAATTAGGTGGAATTCTATAGTTTCTGGTAAATTGTTTTTTCATGATGTGGGATTTTGAGTAATTACAGGGAGAGAAAAAATGCCTTAAGTGAAAAAAAATTTTTTTTACACATTTGTGTTATTGAAATTATAAATTGAATTGATGGTTTTTGTGGGGGCTGTGAGGCCATGTTCTGGAAGAGTTTATTCCTGATGTCCTGACATTATACCTTAATTGATGGTATTTGATCAGGTTAAATCCACATTACTTGGATTGCTCATGACTAGGACCATGCTACGAATTCAGTTGCTATCCAACAACCTCTGGAGGGCCACATGATTCTCACTCCTGATTTAACCTACAGTATGCATTTGATCATCTCTGTTTTACTCACAAGTAAGTATAGTGGTCTTTCCCATTTTTAAAGCCCCTGTATGTATGCTTAAGGGGTGGTGGTGAGAACAAGTGGTAGGGGGTGGAGTGTGAAAATGTTGCTTTTGGACTATAAGTCCCAGAATCTCACAGCCAACATGTTATAGTCCAAAAGGCCGTCATTTAAACAGTTGCTTTTCCAAGCCCAGGCTGAAGAAGTTTCACCCTTCCTGCCTGTATACAGTGGATTGGCTGTACACAATTTATTTCAGATGTGTAGTTTGACATTCACACTACACTGTTATAGTGCTACGATTCTATTTCAACTGCCATAGTTGCATCCTGTGGAATCCTGGGATTTGCATTGTAGGAAGGGGTATTTAGAATTGTCCTCTAGTACTTCATCAAATTGCAAACCTCAGAATTCCATAGGATGCTGCCATGGTAGTTAAAGTGGAGTCCTTTGAGCTGTAACTGTGCAGTGTGAAAGGGCTTCTGTCGTAAAACATACGGCAGACCAGTCCTATATTGAGATTGTTCTGGGGTGGAGGGGGAGAAATGTTCTATTAGTATGCTGAGACAATGGCTGCCAAATCCAATGTATATTTAGCTCAGAAAGGTAGGGGGGAAACAAAGTCAGACTAGTATAGCTATACCAGGCATAACATATGTCGTTATGTACCCTACTGGGGCTTGAAGTGGTGGTTTCGGCGTGGAGCTTGGGGTGGCAGTGTTCTTTCATATAGTTCAGCTACATGGTATTATTTTAGGACAACATATTGCATCGTTTTACATGTGGGTGGTGATTGGCTGAGGGAGTGAGAAGAGGGAGGGGCTCTTGTGAGGCTGGGGGTGTAGATGCAGCAGCAGGAGTGGTTTGTGAGGTGGAGAGGGAATTTGCATATGGGTGGTGATTGGCTGAGGGAGTGAGAGGAGGGAGGGGATTGGTTGAGTTATGTTTCCTAAGCAGCCAATCTGCACACTGGGAAAGGAAACATATCCAAGCATTAGACAGACAGACAGACAGACAGACAGATAGATAGATAGATAGATAGATAGATAGTGTGTTTGTGTGTGTGTGTGTGTATTCTCTGGAAACTCCAGCATGAACACCAGTTAGGGGTTGCACCATTGATGGCCCACATACATGAAGAGAAACAATGGGGACACCCTCCTAGGACATCTGCATCACCACATACACATCATACAGGATGATTGTACTCCATATCTTTAAAAACTGGACCAGCAAGTCTCCTCGCCATAGTGGTCAGTGTAAACATGCATTATTCTATCTGTGCTGAAGTGTATTTGTGTGCATTTAAATGAGCTGTTTATTTTTTTTCCCTCTGAATTTAATTGGGTCATACTGTTAATGTCAGACAGGCAGTCATTAGAATTCGAGACTGGTACAAGTGCTTCAGCTCATCCTATTTCTCATTCCTCTAATCAATGCCTCTCCTGTCAAACAGTCATTAGCAACTTTTACAAATAAATAGTGCTACACTACAGTGAGAGAAGACTGCAGCTCTGGCTTGCAAAGGCAGTGACTATCAACCCTTAGGTCACCAGGCTGCTGGGGTTGGCTGTTTGAGAAAATTGTCAGAATAAAGCATTGGGAGCAGGGCGGGATGCATGCAGTAGATTTTAATCATGCCTTTCTAGTGACTGGGCTGTGAGGATGTGATTTTTGAATTACAGTACAGGCTGAGATCGACAGAAGCCAAACAAAGGCAATGTTTGATTGGAGGCAAGCTGTTATTGATTTAGTACATTTCATTTGTCATGTATTTCACCACTATCACACAGTTTGTGATGAGGTAGAGCAGAAATTGGGATGGTGTGACCTTTAGAGATAGAAAAAATATTTTGAAAATGTTCCAAAAATGGCCATAAAATATGTCTCGGACTGAAGAAAATAATCACATTTTGGAACTTATTCTGAACAAATTTCACATGTGGTATTTTTGCACAGATAACAACATTTTCTGCACAGAAAATAATATTTTTGCATGTACTTTTTATTGGCTGAGCAGAAAATTCTGTTTTCTGTAGAGGGAAAAAAATACCTTGTCTGAATATGTTGCTGCTGGAAGAAACTGGTGAAGAACTGCATCCCTGGGGGTCTTCCTGATATTGGTGGGCTGCAGTGCTCAGCAGCCTTAGCCAGCACAGCTAATGGTGAAGAAGCTGCTGCCCACTAGCTTCCAAAGAGACACAATCCTTTGCTCCTCAGGTAGAGCATTAATCTTTCACAGTTACAGATGAGATGTTGGACACTAGAAATGGTTACTGTTTTAGGGATAACAGAATCAAGATGTAGTCCTACAGAGCAATGACAGAAATTATGCAGCTCCACAAATGCCATTGAACATCAAGTCCCAGTAGACCCAAGCAGCATAGTCAGTGGTGAGTAATTCAAATGACAAGAAAAGAGATTCCATCTAAACATGAAGACTAATGGCTTTATTGTAAGAACTGTTTGCTGATGGGATATAATGCCCCAGAGTGTGATGGACTCTCCTTGTTTGGAGGCCTTTAAAAAGAGGTTGGATGTGCTTTAGTTGTGAATTCCTGCATGGCAGGGAGTTAGACTATGACCCTTGCTGTTTCCTGCCAATTCTAGGATTCTGTGATTGCTGGGAGTTGCAATTCAACGAAGTTGAGAGGTCTACCTACTCTTGTTACAACAATTACTTACCTAGCAGGAAGTCATTTTGAATGCAGTGAGGGTTGCTTCCAGGTATACCTGCTTAGTGTTGGAAGATGATTTGTCTAATCTTCAGGCTAGGGATGCTTTATATTTATTTATCTGGATATTTATATCTTACTTTTCAATAAATTATCGGAACAGCTCACAGAGCCAGACAATACAAATAAACTAAAAGCATATTTATATTTATAAGGAAAAAAAAAACCCCTATAAAACAGTGTAAATTCACAATTAGGAGATACAAAGCTAAATCTGGTTAATAGTGAAATCCTATGCGTATGTATTCTGGAGTAAAGTCACTGTTCAGTGGATCTTACTCTTGTACAAGTGTATTTAAGCTTGCAGCCAGTGAGGCAATTAATCTGCTCTAAAGTTTGACTCCTTTAATTCTTTATCCAAGGTGCTGAGCCCCATCTGTAAAACCAGTTCAGCCCTATGGATAGCTCCTTTAAAGTTTGGACTAAAAACCAGAGCATCTTTACCACTCCATGGACATTGGAGCCCCCATTTGCCCCTGTTTTTAACTGAAGCTAAACTGAATATAAAAAGGGAAATAAAATGGTGCTGAACTGATGTTAAAGTAGGTCAAAGGGAAGCTTCTCTGAAGAGATCCTTCCAAAATGCCATCCTGGAAAAAGCTCCTTCCCTAGTAATTGCTCCTTCAGCATACTTGAATGTTATAAAGGTAAGCCCCAGTGGACAGAGATACTTCCAAGCAATCCCAGATTCTACAGTGTAATCCAATGCATATCTATTTGGTAGCCATCTCCACTGTGCTTAATTGAGCTTATTCCTATGGAAGTTTGCATAGGAATACAGACAGACTGGATATCATTGCCTCCTGGAGTGGTAAATATCAGATGCTCATAATTACAGTTTTTTAAAATTCAATTTTTATTGGTTTTATTTTTTTAATAAAAATATTATAATGAATACATGATACTTAATGAATTCATAAACAACATATTAATTAAATGCTAATTAGTCATTAACTAACTGATTGTTAGGCTATAAAAGTTGATAAAGATGGTCCCCTGATAGAAATATGTCTTAGGATATGTTTCTCCAGATCAACTTTTACAATTTTTCAAGATAACCACCCTGATGGATTAGACTTAGTCATGGATGTTGCCACCCCTCCTGCTGACTGTGCGCACAGAAGCAGTTGCTCACAAACAGTATGCATTTTCTCATAGAGAAGATTGACTCGCCACAGGGTTGTTCACCAATGTCAAGGCAGAAAGAACACATTATCTATTTTCAGTAAACATCAAGAAAGGAAAAGATGTGCTGATCAGAACTCTGAATACTTTCCAAAAAGAATCATAGAATTGTAGAGGTAGAAGAGACCACAAGGGCCATCTAGTGCAAACCCCTGCCATGCAGGAAATCACAATCAAAGCATCCCTGACAGATGGCCATCCAGCCTCTGTTTAAAGACCTCCAAGGAAGGAGACCCCACTACGATCTGAGAGAGTGTGTTCCACTGCCGAACAGCTCTTACAGTCAGAAAGTTCCTCCTAATGTTGAGGTGGAATCTCTGTTCCTGGAGCTTGCATCCATTGCTCCGTGTTCCAATCTCTGGAGCAGCAGAAAACAAGCTTGCTCCATCCTCAATGTGACATCCCTTCAAATACTTAAACAGGGCTACCATATCGCCCCTTAACCATCTTTTTTCCAGGCTAAACATACCAAGCTCCCTAAGTCTTTCCTCATAAGGCATGGTTTCCAGACCTTTCACCATTTTAGTTGCCCTCCTCTGGACACGCTCCAATTTGTCAATATCCTTTTTTGAATTGTGGTGCCCAGAACTGGACACAGTATTCTAGGTGAGGTCTAACCAAGGCAGAATAGAGTGGCACTATTCCTTCCCTTGATCTAGACACTATACTTCTATTGATACAGCCCAAAATCGCATTGGCCTTTTTAGCTGCCGCATCACACTGTTGGCTCATGTTCAACTTGTGGTCTACTAGGACTCCTAGATCCCTTTCGCACGTAGTCTCATTCAGCCAGGTCTCTCCCATCCGATATTTATGCATTTCATTTTTCCGCCCTAAATGCCGTACTTTACATTTCTCCGTATTGAATTTCATTTTGTTAGCTTTGGCCCAGCTCTCCAGTCTATTCAGGTCATTTTGAATTTTGATCCTGTCCTCTAGGGTATTAGCTCCTCCTCCTAATTTGGTATCATCTGCAAACTTGATAAGCATACCCTCTATTCCCTCATCCAAGTCATTGATAATTTGTTTTTCTTATTCCTTGACACCCAGCAAATTCTTAAGCAAGGGGGGACATACATCTAACCTCTTCCCATTTCATATATGAAGAAATTTGCATGTTGATAAGCTCTTCCCCACCAAATGAAAATAAACCCTACCCTGCCATTTGCACCATCCAAATCTAGTAGGTACAGTTATTCCCAATATAAAGAGGATCATGTTGTACCTGTATGAAAATATAAATGTTTAACATAAGGAGCTGGTTGGTGGTGGTGGGGAAGTGGCAACCACAGTTCATCACTGACATAGTTGAATAGAGAGCCAGTATGATGTAGTAGTTTTCATGCTGGATTAGGACTCAGAGACCAGGATTTGAATTTCTATTCAGCCATGGAAACCCATAAGATGACCTTGAGCAAGTTAAACTCTATCAGTCTTAGAGGAAGGCAATGCCACATCTTCTCTGAATAAATCTGGTCAATGAAGCCCTAATTCACCATAATTTGAAGTTGACTTGAAGGCAGAACTTCAAGTTGAAGTTGATTTGAAGCTGACAGAAAAAATCAAAGTATTTTTGAGCCAATTTCCATCAAAGTATTTTTGAGCCAATTTGTATGGTTTGAATGTTAGATTAGGACTCTGAAAGACAGATTCAAATGCTAATGCAGCCATGGAAACCCACTAGATGACCTTGGATAAGCCACACTCTCTCAGCCTAAGGCAATGTCAAAAATAAATGAATAAACCTTCTCTGAGTAAATTGTGCCAAGTAAGGGCTGCTGCATGCTGAAGTTGTCTTTGAAGGCACACTTGAGGCAGATTTGCAGAGCATAACTTTAAATTAAAGTGTGGAGACTTATAAAAAATAAATAAACTGAAAACAGAATTCTTGCCCATTTCTGTTTGCCGCAGATACTATCTCAATTGCCTTTATATGCTGAACTGTGCCACCAGGAGCAAAGCAATGCTGTCATGTGGATGTACACACATATATACTTTGTCTTCCTACCCCTTTCCAATAGAGGATTTTGACAGTTTATTATGGATAAACCTTTGCTCTTAATATATAGTTTCAAGCTCTAGAGCTCTGGCAAATGTCAGTGAACTCTGGTAGCATAGCTTTTGTTGTTTTGCTGATAAACTTAATAATAAATAATTCAGTCTTCATCAGCAACAGAGATTCTCTTTATGTAATGTTTATCCAGCAGACTTCAAACTTGCTGCTGGTCCAAGGCTGCCAGCTTCTGTGTTCAGTTCAAGCATCACCGGGGGCAACTGCTTCCTATAAGAACTTGAAACTGACAGGCCTTTTTTCTCTCTGGTGTTCACTTATTGGGTATATCATTGCTACGTGGAATTGGTGCTCTCCAGTTTTTGTATGAGGTGTTCCAAACAACAGAGCAGCAGCATCAAATAGCTTTGTGCAGTAAATTTCCAGACAAAGCAATTTCATCTCAGAAAATAAAGGCAGATCTTTTGAAATCCACGTTCTACCTTGGGGGCAAGTGAGAGCAGGGAGGGGAGGTATCAGTGTCAAACAAAGAATATCGGTAACAAGCAACAGTACCATAAAAAGAAAATGGAGCTCTGTTTATTTCTTAAAAAAAAAATCTGGCAAGTCTTTCCAGCACTCATGGTGGTCTGTAGTAATTGGCAAATGATATGATCCCAGGGCATAAACTGACAGCACACGACACAGCAACCTTCCTGAAGTCTGGCCAGGGCCTAAAGAGGATGTGACTGGAAAAGCCTATTAAAATTGGCCACCTCAGGAGTTTTTACTTCAATCTTCTCAAGAACTAGGATTGTGGTGATGATGGTGGTGGGAGAGGTTCAAGTACAATCCTGCCAATTGTATGTTCAGCTACAGGAAAGATACAAAATGGAATGTAAAATATGAGGAGCCCATTCATAGCACCCCAAATGAAACACACTAGGTTTAAAACAGAGAGGCAATTATTATATGAAGTATTCAAATGCTGAATGGAAAGGTCTTTACCTGGTGCTGAGAAGATCACAGGGATGGATCCTCCAAGCAAGCCTCTCTGGGAAGGCTGTCAAGAGTTTAGCTACAGGAGGAGAAAAATGAGGGCATTGTCTCTATCCCAAATAAGAATTCTGCTCCTCCAATGATTTTTCCCCTTCTGTCCCCAACTTTGTAGCATTGCTGTAACTTAAATTTCAGTTGAGCATTTAGAAATGTTGTTTAGGCATCCAAAGAAAAAGGAGCAGGCAAAGTTCCCAAGGGAATGTGAACACATCTAATATAAGAGTTCTATAGAGGGAGCTCTGGTGGCTTGCCAGTACAGCAACCCACAAGGTTATGAGTTTGATCCCAGAGGACTCCAAGGTTGACTTAGCTGTCCATCCTTCTATAGGTCAGTAAAGTTGCCCAGCTTGTTGGGGGCAATTAGCTAAAAAACAATGTAAACCGCTTAGGGAGTGCTTTGGCACTGATAAGCACTATATAAATATCAGTGCTGTTGCTATTCTAGGTATGAACAATTTCCAAAGTATCACTCTCTGTAATGCTAGAAATTTGGGTACTGAAGGATTTTTATTTTTGTGGTGGGGGGACAAAACTCTTATTGGGGGCCCAGAATTTTCATTTTGCCTCCCAGTAGGTACACTCCTGAAGGCTGTGCTTTCACTGCCACTTTCATAAGAGCCTTTCCTGTCACTGTAGCCGCCTCCCTGTGTTCAGAAGGGTCATTCAGAGCAGGAATGCTCAAAATATGTTAAACATTGTGTGGATAAATATGGCAGGGAAATATATTATTGTGTGGGTTGGAAAATATGGGAAGAGCTCATATTCCAACTGAGCTGGCATTTAGAGCCAAAAACATACTGACAAAGCATAGGTACAAAATAGTCAAATGGTTCAGTCCCATTTGTTGCTGTGTGCCTTCAAGATGTTTCTAACAACCATCCAATACTACTACCTTTATTATTCCCCAGTACAAAGGAAAACTTTTATCATTTTTCTGATTTGTACATCCAACAGTAATGCACATGATCCAATTTCAAAAATATGCAAAATCATATTGAAACCAGGAAGAAAAACAACCACCTTGTCATCTTGTGGGGATTTTAAAAAATGGTTTCCTTTATTAAGTGAAGAGAAGCCGAATCAGGATTTATATCCCTAAGCATGAATAACTTCTGGGAGAAAGGGATAGCTGCAAGGTGCACATAGGTCTCCTGCTGCGGTTCAGGATAGATGCTCTTCCAGGTACACAGCTGAAACCCATAAGGGAAGGCCAGTGATAGAGAAGAGCTCCACCTATAGAAAATGGATCATGTCCTGGATTTTCAGAACAAAAAACCATACTTAAGCAGAGCAGACCAGGGATGAGGAACCTTTACCAACACAATGGCCCTATTCAGTTCTGGTGGGCGGGGGGGGGGAGACATAAAATCCAAAGAAGTCACTGTGGTGATATACCTATAAAGCCAACTGAAATATGCAAAATTCCTCATTCTAGCTTTCAAACCCCACTGGCTTCTTCATCAGGCAACTAATTATGTAGGTGCGTGGGAAGGCGTGGCATTAAAGACACAAATTTCCATCTTGCTTGTGTGGTATTGAGGGAAGATCTATACAGACAGAAAGGTTAGTCCTATGCCATACCCTCCAAACTCTTTATGATTTGTCAGAGACATGGCCAACCAATCCTCAACTTTCTCAGCTGCTTTTAAAAAGCCCCAGCTTTTCTATTCTCTTCCCATTCCCCCTGTTTGTCCTCAGTTTATTTCAATGGCAATAAACTGAGTTCAAAATGCAAAACTAGTTTATACCCAGCACAGCAGAGAGGGGAGGGCAGAATTTTGCCCTTCCTTGTGGATTCAGACAAATGCAAACTGCTGTAGCTAGTGTGCTCTTTGGTATGGCCTAAGAAAGGCCATGATGTGCATTTTTGATTTTGGTATTCCCTCAACTCTTTCTCTTCCCCTCCTCTTCTTTTTCTCTCTGCTTTTAATTTGTGCACCAAGATGGGGAGCCTGCTTTCCCAGTGTAAAAAGGGAACTGTAGGTACTTACATTTGTGGGAAGGCGAATGCAAACACTAGTCAAGCTCAAGCAAAATTGTTGCATTTTCCTCTGAATGCACAGGAGGGGGAAGACACAGGAGGAGATTGCTATTTTCCTGCATCATCAGACTTTTTTTTTGTTTGTTTGTTTTGTAGAAAAGGAGAGGTGAGAAGAGGCATGGCTAAAAGGGTGTGTGACATGTCAGGAACAAATAGTAAGTTGGCATGTTCAATCTGACCTATGGGCCAAAGGTTTCCCACTACTGGATCAGAGCAACATTTCACTTAGTGGCTTAGAAGAACATCATTTGTACACATTAACCAGAATTAATTTAGCTGATTTAGTGAGAAACAGCAGATGCTGCAGCTGTCCAAGATCTCCCTAATTGCTGTATTCATGTTGGCTTCTCACACTCTTAAATAATATAAAATAACTTCTCTGAGTGCTGCAGAAGAATGGGTGAGGTAATAAAATATGAATGTCATTTTTTTTCATGCTACTTCTGACTTTTATAGCCATTCATTCCACAATCCCTACCTGAGTTGTTGACTTTTCCTCCAACTTCGCAGCAGTTCAGAGTGCATTAATATTTTTTAAAAAATACATCCTTGGAACTGGTGGTTCAGATCTAGACCATTTCTTTTTGTAAGAAACCTCCAGTCATGCTGTGAAGCAGCAATGAGACATTAAATATTAAAAATGTACCCAGATATTAGTTTTGTATGTTGCTAAATGGTTGCTTCACAAGCAAGTGAGAAGACAAGGTTCACTGGTTCATAACAGCTCAGTTGCCTTTTATTTGATTCACTTAAAAATCTATAATGAGAGAGAAACAGCTTTTTTTCTGTTCCTTTGAGGATAGAGCATTTATTTCAAGACAATTAGGATAAGGAGTACTGAATTCCTATTGATATGTGTCTTCTACTCTGACATACTTATCATTATGAAGTGAAAAACAAATTTTGCTAGGTTCAAATTTCTTGAGGAAATCTGTTTTGTATATCACAACACTTCTTTTAAGACAAAGCTTACCTTGCCTTGAAAGGTACACATTTCAAAGTGTACCTGCCAGAGAAAGAAAACAGACATAAAAACCAAGCCTCTATTTTAAAATTGCATAAGTACAACTGAAAAACCACAAATATGGTTTCATCAGTGGGGAAAATGACTCCAAGATGATTACTTTCAAAAATACCCCCCTTTTTTTAAAAAATGGGAAAATATGTACAAATTCCCCAGTGAGAAGGATTTTTTTTTTTTACTTGCAATCTTTTACAAACCAACACGGGTTTTGAAGAAATGCAACAAAATAGAAACTGAATTTTTTATAAGGTGCATCACCATAATGCAGAAAGGGCAGAAACTCTGCTATGATGTATCTCACTGCCACAATTACTAAAAACCTAACACAGAATACTTTACAAACACATTGTTGCTAAAAATGTGTTTTATGTGGGTGTCTGTCTCAAGTTACGCATGGTTGGCTCCATTTCCCTGGGTACTTATTTCCATGTTTAGCTGTTACCTTCAGTATGAATAGTGTACAGTAGTACGCCCATATCCATGGGGGATTGGTTCTGGGCCGCCCTATGGCTGGTGAATTCCATGGATAATAGCGAACACCATCCTAGGGGACATCCTGGGGGACATCCTAGGGGAAAGGGGGGAGGCAAGATCTCTCCTCCCCCTCCCTTCACCCTTCCCTCTTTGCCCCTGCTACAGCAGTGATCACAGGGGCGAAGGGGGGAGGGGAAATCTCTCCTCCCTCTTCCTCCCCCTCCACCCCAAGATTACCACCACAGTGACAGGAGCCTTCCCAGGGGAAGGGATAGAGGAGGTGAGATCCCTCCTCGCCCCTCCCTTCTACCCCCGCCATCACCAACCACAGGTAATTGAAACTGTGATTAGCAAATCAGTGGATACAGGGGTGCTACTGTATAGGGTTGCTAGATCTCAAGGCCTGGCCTTGAATCTCCAGCTTTCATGGATCATCCCCAGGTGGGAGACAAGGATGCAAATTGTCCAGTTTTGATGGGCTTAGCTCCAGGCAATAAGAGAGGGCAGTGGGCAGATTTCCAGCTCAGCCAGGAGAGCAGCAGCTTGCATAACCAAGGATTAATTGATTTGTTTCTTCTACTTGCAAAGACTCTGGGTGTGTGTGTGTGTGTCTATGTATTTACTTACCTTCCTCTTTCCTTTCCAGTCACTGCAGTGCCACCCTCTCCTCTGCCCTGTATCCACCTTCTGGGAAGAAGCAAATAGGCTAGATGAAGTGCTCCTTATCCTATCTTCCTAAGTAAGTGAGAAGGAATACCCCACCCTACACACTTCACCATGATCTGCAAGCAGCCTAGACTTTAGCTGAGACTTCTGTTTTAATTCCAAATAGGAACATATGTTTTGTGTGGCTGTAGGTTTGAATAACAGGATGTGAGCTACTGTGGCTGGTTTTTAATGTATAACACTTAGGACTTTTTCGGATGCATGAAATATAATGCAAGCAGCCTCGTCGCATTGCGAGGCTGCTGTGCTGCAGAGCGTCAGTTTCGGATGACGCTCGCCTCTGCCGGTACTGTTGCGGTACCGCAGGGAGAGTTGAGCGTCATATTTCATTGATTTTTAAGCATGAAAGTTGATGATGCTTAAAAATCGACAAAATATGACGCTCAACTCTCCCTGCGGTACCGCAACAGTACCAGCAGGGGCGAGCATCATCCGAAACTGACACTCTGCAGCGCAGCAGCCTCGCAACATGATGAGGCTGCTTGCGTTATATTTCATGCATCCGAAAAAGTCCTTAATAACATCGCCAGGGTGTGATAACGGGCTTTCCTATTATCTGGGCAACACAGCTGAGGTAAAGAAAGAGTTAATGATGTGTTGGGTTAAGTTGCATTTATTGGGGTCAGCATCATGGAGGAATAATAGAAATCATGGGAGACAATTGCCCAGTGATGATGACCAGTTGAGCAGAAATATGAGAGCTTAGAAATGCTTCCCAGTAAGAGCTTGTAAAACCTTGGGGTGCCATGAGGCACAAAGAAAGACAAAGTGAATGAGGTGCCTGCTTCACCTAGGGGAAGCTTGGTCAAGGCTGGACAAAAGCACCCAGCACTCCCTGCTCCCCATGAACATCCAGGACACAGAACTGCATCTGTATTGTGAGTAGAATAGGAATGTTTAACTAGTCATATTAGGGGTTATGTTCTTTTTTTAAACCTTGGCTGAATAAGATTGAGGCTGTTTGTAACTTTGTAACTACTCTTAAGTAATGCTTGAAAGTAAGTGCCTTCATGTATAAAATACCCTTTGGCTAATGTAGATTGCTTGCTCGGAATAAAAGGTTTCCTTTAAAGATTTCCTCTTTCCCATACTTTTTGCTTCACTCCTGCACTGCCCTGTCAATGCTACTCAAGGTAGGTCTGAAAATTTTTTTTATTGTGCCAGGACAGGGACAGGACAGGGACAGGACAGGGACAGGAGTGGAGATTCTGGGACAGGAACACTATTTTCGTTCCTGTCTGAAAATCTCCTTTGTCTCCCTGGAAACTCGCAGCATTGCACACCAATCAGGAATTGTGCTATTGCTTCCCCTCCACACATGAAAGGAGCCAACATAACCTCCCCTTACAGACATCTGTATCACCACATATACAACATACATAGGATGGTTGTTTAACATACATTGTTAAACATCCTGTTTCACGTACAGGATGAAAAAATTCTCAGCCACCTAAAGAGCTCTAGTGCCTCACCAACCAACAGGCCCCAAGATTCCATAAAAGGAAGCCATGTCCTTGTGTTTTCTCTCCTAAATTGCTTGGTTTTAAAACATGAAAAGAAGAAAGGAAACAGTTCTGTACGCCTATGTCTGTCTGTCTGTCTGAAAAGAAATCTTCAGGCTCCCCATTCTGGAAGAATTCAGCTCCAAGGTAAATGATTTGTGAACTGAAGTCCACACAGAGGGTGGCATAGCAGCTTCTTCTCAGGTTTAGTGTTTTATTCACAAATTGTTGAATGTATAAAGCTGATTCAAAATCTTATTCAAAAGAGAAGGTGCATAGGGGAGGTGATTTTTGAAGTCAGTGACAGTACCACAGAGGCACTGGGTAATGGCAAGAGCAGAGATTTCCCTGTATTTATTTTTTTGATAAGATGCATTAGTCCAGTACAATTGTGCCATTTAGTATCTTTACCTCAGAGGAAGCTGTAAACCTTTTATGCCTGATGAATAATTTAACACTAAATGCCTCCCAATCCCCAATATTTACTGATCTGCTTAAATTAAGTGGCTATGCCAATGCTTTTAAGGAGAAAATTATTTTAAGATCTCAGAGGCATATTTCTAAATCTGGAGCCAAGATTAAATGTGCTCTAGCAAGTTTCATTCCCACATGCATAAACAGTGCAGAAGAGTGACTCGACAGATACATGGCATTTTTGTTCTTGATTTTAAGATTAAAAGCAATATAGTTCATACAAAACATGACAATGCATATTTGTTTTAATCAAAAGTTCTTAAAATATGATTAACAATAGAGTTTCATGAGCTGAATTATGCTATGTTTAAAGGAAGCAGGTTTTTTAAAAAAAGCTTTCCAAGATAAGCAGTTTGTGATCAAAAAGTGTCCTCATTTGTTTTGTTATAAGTGCTCTACAACAGCCTCTTGCAATCTGGCTCCCTCTAGATGCCTTGGACTATGATCCACACTAACCCACAGGCTATGCTATCTGGGATAATTGTAGTTGTAATCAAACAAATCTGTAGCCAAACAAATCTGGTGAGTGCCAACACATCCAGAGTAGGGATGTAAATCTTTACAGGTTTCATTCTCACAGGCAATAACAAATAAATTTACCATTTTTTCCCTTGCTGCGAGAAAGTTTTCAATAACTGCAGCTTTCAAAATTTATGTGCCGTTTGGAACTTTGCACAAAAAAAAATATAATTCAGATTTTGACACAGAAAACAGCATTTTCTGTGCAGAAAACATGTGCAGAAATATTGTTTTCTGCACAGAAAACCCTGATGAAAGGAATCCTAGATAGGTGAAAATCTGCAGTTTGGGGCACATTCTGCATACACACACAATGCACATTTTTGGGTTTTTTTGGGGGGGGGTTATAAAATACGTTTCCTACACAGAAAGCATTACTTTCTATATTAGAAAAGAGCATTTTTTTTGTGCAGAAAGCAATATTTCTGCACTTGTTTTCTAATAGAAACCCACATTCTCTGTAGGAAACATGTTTTATAACCCCCCCCCCCAAAAAACCCCACCCAAATCCCAATGTGCATTGTGTGCATTTGCAGAATGTGCCCCAAATTGCAAATATTTTCATGTATCTAGGATTCTTCTCATCAGGGTTTCCTGACACTTGAGAAATCAATTTTTAAAGTCATTTTCCAGATATTTTAAAATATTCTTTAAATCCCACATCTGTATCTCAGGTCACTGGATTTTTTAAATTATTGTTATGAACACTGGTTATGCTTAAATTTGCTGTTGTTCTGTGCCTTCAAATCATTTCTGACTTATGGTGACCGTATCACAGGGTTTTCTCAGTGATATTTATTCAGAAGAGGTTTGCCACTGCCTTCCTCTGAAGCTGAGAGAGGTTACCCAGTGGGTTTTCATGGCTGAGAAGAGATTCGAACTCTGATCTCCAGAGTTGTAGTCCATTGCTCAAACCATTACACCACACTAGTGCTCATGATTATATTTATATGCGTCCAGAAATGGAAAGTCCTTTTCCTTTTTTTTAAACAAAAGTTTCCTGATCTTTGCTACTCACACTGTCCTGTCTATCTGTCTACCCAATGCAGACATTTTTAATCACAGCAGATGTTCTTAAATGAGATTGCTCATTTTGCCATTCATTCTTGAATATAAATATTTCGACATTGCGAAGGATTCAGTTCCCTTGAACTTTTCCATTAAAGAGGTAACTCTTGCTGCTAAAAGAGGAGACTTGTATTTTATCAACTTTTTCCCCATGTTCAGCTATAAGATTCATAAGTTGTCTCACTATCTCTTTATTCTCCTCACATTTGCTAATTCTTCTCTGCTCTCTTCTAGCAGGCTCTGGAAAGGGGAAAACAAGTACTTATTGTTACTTTACAGGTACTTATACTACTTTGGGGCACAGCCCTAGGAATATGTAAGCTGAGTTACCATAGGAACGCAAGTCCATGTGTTATCAGCACTCACTCTCACACACAAAATGGTCAGATGTTAATTCTCCACTGTATTACTTAAAAGCAAATAGATAAATTGACTCAACATGGTGAGATTTATAACTTTTGCTGTTTCAATTAGTAGTACCTCTTACATATCACAGGTGTGCACGGTTCCTCTGAACATGTCAAGAGGACCAGGCAGCAAAAAAAATCTCAGGATAGTTCTTTATAATATGAAATTCTTGGTGACTGCATATTCCAATATCCTGATACTACATTCTGTAGGCGAATTGTTATACCCTGCATCATTGGTATTAGACTG
This sequence comes from Gambelia wislizenii, assembly GCA_030847615.1. Taxonomy (NCBI): domain Eukaryota; kingdom Metazoa; phylum Chordata; class Lepidosauria; order Squamata; family Crotaphytidae; genus Gambelia; species Gambelia wislizenii. The sequence continues at coordinate 46,276,387 of JAUMIR010000003.1, read as the reverse complement.
ATACTGCAGTTGTATAGTTTGGATTTTCAATTTTGCAATGGTATGTTTGATATGTTTTAACTTTTTAACTGACTATTGTTTAACTCCCAGAATTCACCACCATACTGGCTAAGGATAATGGGGCTGCATTTAATAACAATTCGCATCCCAGCCCTATGCAGGTAGAAGCAGCCCCTTCAGACTGATACCAATGACCTGTTGGGCAGAGGTGAGCTGCAGATAGGGATGCAATTCTTCATTAATTCCATGATGGAAGCAATGAGTAATTTTAACAATTTTCTTCCTGCTAAGAGAGAAATTCTTCAAAAACTGCAGTTGCAGATGTGTTAGTATACTGTTGAATGAAGCTTTGATGGTGTCAGAAAAGTCTTGTCAAGTCTTCATCCTCTGCACTAGTGAAGTTTGAGGTTTTGAAGATTTATTGGGAGCAGGGGCAGGGAGGCATAAGGGTTCCTTTATAGAGAGGGAAGCATAGGAAACATTTTGTGACTGAAGTTACAGTAATTGCAATCATTTTGCATGTTCTTGTGCCTGAGGGGGCAATTCCCCCTCAGATCCATTTCCATGAGCAAAATTTGCTTGGAGGATTACTATGTCGGTGAATTCCCCAGATGGGTATATTTAGTAGAAGCTGGCAGCATACTAATGGAGCTATGAAATTAATTTTCCACAATATGTCAGGAGCATTGTGGGAAATTGACATTTCCAGACTCAGCACAAAAGACTGTACAAGGCAGGAGCTGTGGCAGAGGTTTGTGGTGGAACCCGATAGGATGCTGGGCCCATAATAGCTGCCTGAAGATGTTACATATTGATACCAGGCCTACTTGTATCTCTTGAACTCTCATGTGCTAGGATAAGATATTTAAGTTCCCCAGAACCAATTTTTCCCCCAGAATCCACACAGAGCTAGACCTACAATGTAGAGGTTGTCTATATGGTGAAAATACTCCTCATAGAATTCGAGGAGAATACCTTTTGTCCCATTGGGATCCCACAGTGATTTGACATATTCAGAAAAAAAGGGTGCAAAAATAACCAAATACTGTGTGGGGAAAGCCTTTGTGGATTCTCCTGAACTTTTTTAAAAAAAAAACTCCAAAGGAAGTGCACATTTCTGTCCCGCACCCTCCAAAGCCCACTGACATCAAGATCAGCAGACTGGCACGAGAGAAGGAGCAGCCCAGCCTGGGAAGGAGAGATGAAACCGGAGCATCAAAGAGCCACCCTCTGCTTCCTTCTTCACAACCAGTGGCTGGCCAGGCGGCTCCTCCCATCCCTTTAATTGCAGCTGCAATTGGAGGCCACCACTGGGATGGGTGAAGGGAGGGTGGCTCAGTCTCTCCTCTTCTTTCTCACCTGGCTGTCCTCCTTATTGTCTTCGGTCACAGCTTGGTTCTGGCCTTCCTGAGAGTGTCTCTCTGATTGCCCCCCACCATGCAAAAAAAGTGACATGGGTACTATCTTGATTCACAGCCTTGTGAATGTTGGAGTGGAGAGCTTTACAGCCTATCTCTTTTGAAGAAAATGTCATGGGAACAAAATGTTGCTGTTGCGAATTGGCTATAATGAGAAGTCTGAGCATTATTTCTTATCATCTAGACAAGCCCATAGACATACTATGCCACTGTCACCTGAATAGTTGTAAAAAAAATCCCCATATTTCAGTCATATTTCCAAAATGTCCTAGCAAATCTAATTATTTTTGCCACTGGAATACTTTTTGTCTCAGGCCATATTGTATAAGGACAAAAAGAAAAGAAAAAGCCTCAACACCCCCTCCCCCAGTGTATCATGATGCAGTGAAGCACAAGTGATGTCCTTCAGTATCAGTAGCCCCCCCCCCATTTGGGGGAAGCAAAGCAAAACTTTCTTCATGAGATAATGAACACAAGAATTCTGTGGTCAGAAAATACAGGAAGTGTACGGTACATTATATCCTAACTCCATCCCTGACCCTAATCCTCAATACAGTAGGACCCCTGTATCCACTGGGGATTGGTTCTTGGAGGCCCCCATGGATACCAAAAGCCATGGATAATAATGAACACCATTGAAAATACTGGGACTTCTGGTTTAAAATACCAGAGTTGCCTTGGAGGTCCTAGAAAATGGCTAGAGAAGACACATTTTCTAGGAGGCCTTATGGTAGGTGTGCTGTTTTGTGTCCCATGAATAATTGAATCAGTGGATAATGAATCACTGGATACGGGGGTCCTACTGTATACTGAAATGCTCGTGGGGTCAAAAACACTTCCTATTTCATGCAAGTTTTTTAATCCAAGTACATGAAGGTTAAGATGAATGTATCCTGTCAGAAATTGTAATTAGTTTGCCATGTTACAAAGACATTCTTACAAGCTGAAAAAAACTTCTTTCAAACTTCCTTTTGAGAGTGTTTCATGAGTATTATGCTATCTGTTTCCAAATCCATCTGTTTCAACATTAATTGCCCCCTCTCTAACCTATACTGTATATGGCCAGTTTTTGTTTATACTAGTCCAGGTATATCTTTTTCCTGGGTTCTAAGGAACCAGTTACTCCAACAACTATACAAGGAACTATAAGCTAAATTGAATGCATAACCACTGTCCCAAACTTTTATGCATCTAATAAGATGCCAATACAGAACTTGATTATAGGACTCTTCTGCATATGCTACTCAACAGCATCACACCCTTGGATGCAAACCTTAAATCTCTAAATGAAACATACAAAATAGGTGCAAATGCATAATAGAAATTCCACTATAACATACCCCAATTTGGCAGGAACAGCTCTGATTAATCTTCTGTCATTCCACTTTTTCAGCTGCATTTAAATATCCTGATTTCTTTCTCCTCTTCCTCCTTTCCCCATTTCTCCTTGGCTTACTTCAACTGCTACAGACAGACTGAGGGGGCATAATGTTGTTGTTGTTGTTGTTATTTTATTCATTTATATCCCAGCTTTCTCCTGCAAGTGGGATGCAAGGCTACTAACAGCATCTTTAAAACAATATGTTACAAACAATACAAAAGTAAAAAAAAAAAATTAACATTAAAAATATAAAGATTTAAAAATAATTAAACAGTCTGTAGGTTAAAAACATTAAATAGCAAAAATAGTAAAATACATAAAAACTGTATAAAAGACCCATTCACAATCTTAAAACCACATCGGGCAGCCTTACAAACCCAGCCCTGTCTTTCAACTGACCAGGAGCACATCTGTCTTGTCTGGATTAAGGTTCAGTTTGATTGCCATCATCCAGTCCATTACAGCTGCCAAGCACTGGTTTAGCACAGGAACAGCTTCCTTGGAATTAGGTGGAAAAGAGTAAGAGAGCTGGGTATCTTCCACACACTGATGACGCCTTACCCAAAACTCTAGATGACCTCTCCCTGCGGTTTCATGTAGATGTTGAATTGCATAGGGGATAAGACTGAACCCTGAGGGACTCAAAAGGCCAGTGGCCATGGAGCTGAACAGGAATCCTCCAGCACCACCCTCTGAGAGCGCTTCTCCATGAAAGAGTGGAGCCACTGTAGGACAGTACCTCCAAGCCCCATCCCAGAGAGGCGACTCAGAAGTGAAAAAGGCCTAATTCTTTCTCCCACCATCTCCGTTCCATCTCTCCCTCTCTTTGTGAAGTGAACTGATAGCCCCCTTGTTTAGGGTTTCCCCACCTACTGGGCCAAACCAATCATTGATAGGGGTCACACCCTGGCATGTGCATTTACATTGTAGAAATAATGCTGTTTGACACCACTTCAAGTGCTGTAGCTCCATCCTATGGGATTTGTAGTTAACCTTCTCTGCCAAAGAGTGCTGGTGCCTCAGAAAACTACAAATCCCTGGATTCTATAGGATGGAGCCATGGCAGTTAAAATGGTGTCACACTGCATTAGTTCTACTGTGTAGATGCACCCATTGAACCACTATGAGAAAGAAGCACAGGGGAAAAAGAGGTGGCTACTAAACAGCACAAGTTCTTCAAATGCATTAGTTGTTTTGTAGGATTTGGATGTTTGAATTATGAAAACACTGATTTGTTGAATCATGATCCAGGCTCATTAAATATTAGAGAAGCATAAATCTAATAGATTCAACACACAAACCAATCAGTTTCAACAACTTCCCTACTTCAGTGAAATCTCTTTGAGGCAAGAGACTTTAAGCACTTAGATGGTGAAAATATAGCAACAAAGATGTAATATATTTAACAAAGTGGCTGTTGTAGCTGCACATTTTCTGTTCTTTCAATGACTTTTGAAAAGGCAAATGTAGAGTGCTATATTAGGATACAGGCATCCTTATCCATAATACATTCCAGCATGAAGGTACAAATAAAATGACTTTTGTCCAATGTCTTATTATGCATGCTCTTGTTACTGACAAGGTTGCCTCTGAATGTTTTCTTTGAATTCTAATTTTGTTTTTCACCACCGATGCACTCCCGTAGCTCTCTGAGCTTTCTGCCTACTGAGGGTTGAGGCAGATGTTACATAGGTGATATCTGCGCAGTCTCCCTATGCTCCCCCCCCCAAGTCTGGGGGGATGCCAGTCTGATGAAAAGAATGGTGGTGAGGGGATATTTAAATCTTTCTCTTCTAGAGTTTCTTATTATTTCCTTTAAGATGCTCTTCCACCCATGGTTAAAGGCTACTGCCTGTATATTGTCCTCTATGGCTGCTTGTATGGAAAGTCATTTGAATGGGAAAGAGTGAAACATCTTCTCCCCCACCCACAGACCTCTACAGAGAGACTGGCAGTGTCGTGTACTTGCTTCTTCAGTCTCAGCAGCTTCAGGGTTAAACAGAACAGCAGCTTCAGGGTTAAACAGAAAGCTTTATTGCTACAGGAATCTAAAGAGTGAACTATACAAAATTGTTGCCTCAAATGAAGCCTATTAGCAAAGCAGTAAAATAAAAAGTATTTACAATCAACAACATCTGGCAGGCTATATATTCATTGGACATCCATCATCCCTACTTCTCTTCTCACCCAGAGTGGGCTCCATCTTCCATTCCCACCAGCCACTGAAGGTGCAAGGCCACTCAGCCAATTTCCAGGCATGTATCATCCTTCCCTTTCTCCACCTAATCCACCAATTTGTTATAAGTGTAGAAAAATTCAATCAAAGGGATTTACAGAAAAGTAGGCACACAGAGATTTAACAGCTGTGGCAGGAGAAGGTCACTTTTAGTGACTGATCCTGACAGGCAGTCTCCAACAAGTAAAAATCCACATGTCTCCCACATAACATATGGTTTGGTTTCAGTTTGTGTTTAGTGATAGCTTCTTTTAATGACCCTGAATAAACATCATAGTCTTGTCACACCAATTTCAGTGCTGGGAGCCAACTATAAGTTCTAACATAGAACTGGAGAAAATACAAACAAACAGAAGTGTTACTGGAATTGCTGGGGGTCCATAGGGACCCACTCATGACACAAAAATTATGATATTAAGTTGGGGGGATTTTAATTAGCTCAAATATATTGCTGCAAGTGGTCGGATAACTTGTGGGACCTTTGCACCTGTGTATACCAGTACTCACTGACGAGACTCCAAGTTAAAGTGAAATAAAAATGTTTTTTATTGGAAAATAAACACAGAAGCATTCATACATGCACTCATGCTCCAAAAACAACCACCCAAGGCTAATTAAGAATCAACGTTGAAATGTTTGGATAGAAGAATAGATTCGGGGAAGTATGGGCTATAATTATCTGTCTTGGAGAGCAGGAGTTCGTGGCAGCAAAGAAGACTCAGGAGATATTCTGAGGGTGCCACAGCAATACAGCAGAGTGATGGTGTATGAAGAACTGTGCACACTTGGCTATTATTTGGGACTATTATTTATATCCAATTTTGTGTCCTGAAGGTGTGTTTGAGTGTAAAATAATACTTAGATGGGTTTCCCACCATTAAATAAAGGAAACCACGACTTTGTTACTTGCCGCTAATAACTGAGATATTAAAGCTGATGGGTTTATGGCAGCTTCCTTATTGTGGGAAAGGAAAAGGTGTGAGGAAAGGTATTTTGAGGATAATGGGTATTCCAGTCACTGCTTGTTTTTGAGTATGATTCACTGCCAAGAGCATCCAAGAGGGGATTAGCACATTCCATCGTGATGGCCCTGACTAAGGGTTTTCATTTAATCCAGTCTTGGGTGTGTCTGTTGGGAATTTCCAAGACATCTTCCTTAGGTCTTGGGTAACCTTCACTTGAACCTATTTTTGGTCTGCTCTGGTCTTCCGCAGACCTCATTAAATGTCCAATATTGCTTAATTATGAATTAATAGATCGAGGGTGTCACCAAGATAGAACAGATTCAAACAACAAAGCCACCAGCAACTGCTGGGAGATTTATAGGCAGCTGTCTCAAGACACCTAGTGCTTAATTAGTCAGCATCTCCTATTTAACAGTCACTGGGATTGGCATAATATCTCCTTGTCTCTTCAATGCTCTGCCTTGAATGGCAATGTGTCCACAGCATCTGCCACTTCCTGCTGGGGAGTAGGGCTCCCCTCTGCCTCAGCCCCTAGCTCCTCGAACTCAGATTGACCACTGTCATCAGGAGCTGTATATTTCTGGAAATTTGACTCCTCTCTCTGAATCTTCTGACACCAGAGGGTAAGTTTTGACACTTGCTCAGGAAGCTATGTAGAATAGGGAGAGAGAATACACGGGCCTTGATAATTTGTTGAGTTGGAGCTCCTATCATCCCTTACCACTGCTTGTGCTGGTTAAGGCTGATGGGAGATGCAGTCTAGTCACACCTGGAAAGCCACACATTTCCCACCCCTGCTGTAGAGGCACACAATCAAACTTTAATGGTAAACTTAAACCACGGATACATTTTAAAGGTTTGGCATTTGTTTCTGTTGTTTGTATTTGGTATCTGCTCTCTTCAGAGAAGATTAAATGGCTGATTGATTAAATGCCCCCTAAATGACACATTTTACAATACTGCTTAACTACTCATGTAACACAACAGGTTTAATAATAATAATAAAATACTCTATGAGACAAGTAATATTGATTTTGTACTTACTATTACACAGTCACTAAATAAGTATTTTGATAGTGTTTTTACCCTGGCCTTCAGCTAATAACTTACTTAATTGAGAAGGCATTTTCAGTGACTTTTGACTACATATTGGTTGGAATGGCAGAAATTCCACTTCTGTAATAAATTTGTTGGTATCTGAGATGCTACATAACTCTTCGTTGCTTATGAAAAAATGCATGTCTGCATTTCATGTCACTTGCTGTTAAAATAAAATAGAGGCACACACATTCAAATGAGGACTTTGACACATAAGAAGGAAGGGAATGTCAATCTATTGCCCACACTACATTCCCTTTGAAAACTACCCCCCCCTAAAATTATTCTTTTCTTGGGGAGGTTGTCCTTAGGACGAAGTTACCAAAGTGACAATGGTAGCTACATCATATAGCATAGAGTAGTTGGGTGAGGAATTTTTCAGCAGGACTGCAGCATAAGATGACATGGTTGAACCCTTTTCTTAGATTTTAGACAGAAAACTGTTACCCACACACCTGTAAGTGAAATTGAATCAAGTTTGCCTTACTCTGTAGTTTGAACACGTGACCATGTTCCTCTAGGAAACAGAAATAGAACTGAAGGTGGAATGTTTTTGTAAGCTATGGCCAGAATTAGATGAGCTAAGTATCTCACTATCTTAAAATAGTCAGTCTCTTGGTCACATGTTCTTGTACATCAACAAACATTTCTGCAGTGTAGACATTCATGTAGGAATGTTTATTTGCTAAAAACCAAAAATGTGATGACTAATTGTTCAACTATGGTGTGAGAAATATTTGCACAGTCCTAATAAAATATTTGGGATGCTCTTTTCTTCTGTTTATGGACAACACAGACAGCCAGTCATAGATTAGCTGGCACTGCACAGGTTGGCCAATACAGTCTATCTATAGATGTTCTCCCTATGATTTGGAAAGGTTCAAAATAATGTGGAAAGCCTCTGTGAATAAAGGAGGTGGCCCACTGCAAACCTTTGTCTGTGACCATAGAGCGTGATGAGAATGGTGATAGTGTCAAGATGCTGCATGCGCTTAGAATGCCCACAGAGCATTCTATTTATTGTAGAACAATGCCCATTTTTTTGGTACAACATTTTAATAACAAGATCATTCTGCTCTCATTCCATATACGTTTTCCCCCTTACCTGGGGAAAAAAAATCATTTTTTTGTGTCCATATTTCTTTGTACATTTAAAACTGTGTGCATGTCAGTGGACACTTTGATTTCCATAGGCTGCATTGCAAGCCTAGGTTATGCATAGATTTCTAACTGCAAATTGTTTGTGTATACTCTCTCTCTCTCTCTCTCTCTCTCTCTCTCTCTCACACACACACACACACATGCATCCCTCCAACCCTGGCACTGTGAATTCCTTATACATAAGTGATTATGACATACCTTTAACCTGTTTCTCTAAGGACTCATGCATGCCTGTGTTATGCTGTGTGCACTGCAATAAATGGAAACCATTTTATTGTGTACCATTTATACCGAGTAGAAGAGTCAAAATAGTTCCCGCTCCTAGAGTTCAGTATCCAAATTATTTTAAATATTATTTTTTCAGACTTTGATTTGCTGAATTAGGCTTCTACTTAATTGTGGAGCCTCCTTGGATATTGAAAGAATAAGTAATGAAAAACTAAAGAAACCTTGAAAAGATAGATCTCTCTTTATTATTCAAACAAAAGCAAATTGTTCTCTGTGATTACCAGGTCTGTTCTACTGGTCCTATCTCCTTAAATATTGGCACAGATGTCTGTACTGATGAAGCCTTTGTACAAATAGCTGCTTTTTTGTCAGCTTCCATGCAGTCACATCTCCTGCTTACTCAGGCCCCATTTGTGTGGAAGGCTTTATATGTGAGCCACTGCTGAAATATCAACAAATATCTGCACCAACACATGTATGTATATCAGAGAGAGAACACAGTGCCATGCTTGTCTTCTGAGACTTCACTCCCTAGCAATCATGATTAAAATGTGAAGGTTGTGCACAAGTATCCTCAAACTGTGCAATCTGTAGTTTAGAATCCAACTCACAGTAGCCTCATTCTCATTGTTTTGTAGTCTCAGCCTCCTATTTGATCTTTTCTGTTGAGAGTTTTCTGTAGACCTGTGTTTCTGTCGGTTTGTTCCATTATACTAAAGATGCACTCTGTGGGAGAATTTCTGCCTGGTTTGCTGGCCTGTTTCTGAGAATCTTGTTTGTACTGCTTTTTCAGGGCAGGATTACATTTTCCAAAGTGACATAGCAAGGTGTCTGAAATCCCAAGGCTGTTAGCAACATAGTTTGTAAAATTTCAACTTGGTGTTACTGGTGAGAAAGAAAGATTTCTTTTGACAGGTTACAGAGCAATATGAAATTGGAGCTCCTTCCTCCATAGAAGAAAACTGTTCTATATTAGTTTAAGCAATACATTTTGTTCATTACCATCAACATTTAACTCTATTTTATGCTAACCTGTGTAGGAGAAAAAATCCTATATCAGCTGAGAAAGGAATACATGGAAAGACATCTCTTCTTTAGAGAATGCAAATACAAAAAAAAAAAAAAAAAAATCTCTCACCTGTAAATATCTCAAACATGGTATGCCAAATTGTTCAGAAAGGTGATGTTGCTGGTGCTGATGGTTTTGCTTTGTGGAACTCTACCTTTTATTCTTCTTTCAGTTTGGCCAAAGAAGATTGAACAATAGCAAAACGTTCATGAAAATGGGCAATGTTAGCCTCTGTTGGTGAAATTTTAGGCCATTTCAAGATAGCTGCTCAGTCACAAAGAAAACCAATTGATCGACTGGTTTAGAAGCATTCAGAGCAAGGCTATATGTGATTGTGCTGTAGTTTAATGTGAGGCACCATGACAATCCGAATTCAGTACTTGGTTTGTTGCAGGCCACAAATGCTACACCAAAAGGGGCTACTAATAACTGGGTGGTGAAAATGATGATAAGATGGTAGGAATTTCATTGGGGCTTGTGCCAATCCCACCGGGATTTCAATGGTAACCACTACCTGTGGTATCTTCAATTGCCAACTTAGGAGTTCCTTTCTCCCAAACCACGACCAAGATTCTACATTGCTTCATAGTAGAGAAAGTGTCTGCTGGTGGAATTACATTGTACAACCCATATATTGAATGACAACATAGAGCAATGCATGTGGATCGATGGTCAAATGCACATGACAGACAACCTGCTGTTCAATTGCAATGAAAAATGTGCAGCTGTAATCCATAGAGGCATTATATATTCACATGTCATTCTGTGTGCTTCAATGCATTACCACTTTTGCAGTGGTACACATGTGCAACTCCTCTTACACAGCCATCAGTTGGATATGACTTATGTATTGTCCCCCCAACTCTGTATGAGTACTGCGATGTATGCCTGTGTATGTCACTAACAGAATGCCAGCTGTTGTCTATGTGTAAGGTTGTTTTTCTTTACTCTTCAGTGCTACATCATTTAGTAACCAAGGGATATGGTTATGATCATTAACAAATATGGCAATAGGCAGCTACATGTATATTTCATTTCTTACTACTCTCCAACACCTTAACTGTATTCCTTTATCTTTAACACAATACTAAAAAACTAAGGCATAACAACACAGTCTTCCTTCACATACTCTCTTGCTTCTTAGAAATCATTCTAATCAGATCCCAATCCCATCTAACTCTCTCCTTGTTCTCATCACATCATCCCAACAGATCATCTCACTCTCATTCTCCCAGGCAGTCACTATCCATATGGATGTTTACTCCACTTAATGTTGGGCATCAATCCCTCAATATTCATAGGACTTTATCAAACTAGCGTCTAAAAACGCTGTAATTCCACTACTGATGAAACCAGAAACATAGTGACATGATCACAGTAATTATCACACGTTGCTGTAATACTGCACCATAATCATGCAGTACTACCGCCATGGAATCATTGCACGACCACCATTAGCAGTTTAAGAATGGGATTTTACTTCCATGATTTTGTATGGGCGAGAATTCGGCTGTTCTCGTGAGAAGACACAACTTTGTTTAAACACACCAAAAACACATAAATAATGTCAGAAATTAACAAATAAACACTTAAGCAAACATAAAAAATGTACCAAGGAAAGGTGACAGTTCCTTAAATGAGTGTCCTGTGTTCTCGTTGAGAAAGGAGAAGTGGGGAGAGGACTGCCCATTCACACTAATCACATGATTATAGCAGGAGATGATTTCTCACACTTGTCAATACCATGAAACAAGCAATATTGAGGGCTAGTCACAGATTTTCCTGTTCATGAAAGGTAATGAGTGGAGCACATACTGATCATGGGAGGACAATGACGTTGTGTGATAACAGGAACCCATTTGCAGTACTATTGCACTGTAATTCTGCAATTACAGCCCCATCTGATAAAGTCCATATACTCTCCTGACCATACTTCCCATATTATAGTACACTACTCTACAATATAGGAGCACAAAGCGTAGATATTCTGTAATGCCAAAGGTTTGTATTTCCCTACACAAACATCTACCTCCCACTAGCAACAAAATGAAGTACATATTGGTTTTGAAAGCCAAACCTTTCCAAGGGCTGTGATGCATTTTGTTGGACAATATTTTCATCTATCATGCATAAATTTTAAAAAGTTGCATGACTAAAAATGCAGATATTTCAGAAATGTATTTGTGTCTATGGAGAATATATGTACAGAATGCATACATCAAAATGTACAAAAATGTGTGCATTTTGGAGAAAATGCATATGAAATATGCATAAATGCAAATATGTATGAACGTGTGGAAAGAAAAAAAAAAGCCCTGTAACTTGATACAGAACTGGGATTGGATGAGAATGCTGGTAGACCTCTGAGAAATGCAAGAAAAATAAGGCTGCAATGTTTTCAAACCCATAGGGCTGTGTCAGAAGTAACATACAGGTCTGGACAACTTTATGAATAATGAGATCAAGATAACAAATGATGTAATAATGAAATAAACAGTATAATCTCTATTTCTAATGATGTACAGTGATGTATTATGTCATTGCTTCATTGCTCCATTGTTTAGATTTTTAAAGACTTCTTCTGTTTTGTTAACATAACACTCATTTTATTATGCATTCATTAGAATGATATTGGTTTTCTAATTTAAATTTCTTGCTGTTTTCCCATGTGCTGTGATTTTGCCACTGCTTGTGGTCAAAGAAGACATAATTTCAGCAGCTACTCCCAGTGCATGGCACCATTATTTTCCTCATGTGGCCAGTCTGTTGCATTATTCCTGGATATCCTTGGAAATTAAAACAGTCAGTGCCATTTTCCCCTTTTAATGTCCTTTAATTTGCACAATATCCAGTATATTCTTGGAGAAGACCAGAAACAGCCACCAGAATTGATTCTGCTGCCAGACCTGAATAGGATTGAATATAAATAATGTAGGACATGCACATTTGTACCCATTAACTTCTCAATTTAAGAGTGAATTAAAATAAATAGAAAAGGGTATTTGGTTCAATTTTTTTAATTTGTGGGCCTAGTGAAAATGGGGCAGGCAGAGATACATAGAAGTAAACAGACAGCCAACACAATGAGACTGGAGAACAATAAGGGCATAACTTTATATTTAAAGCTGTATAGGTCTGTTATAGCATGAAGCAATGGCTCTGGGTACTGAAGAGACCACCTGATGTCCAATGCGAACCTGCACCCTGCTCACCTGCTGACGAACGTCCAAATGTGGAACACACATGGACACAGGCTACTGTGTGGTTTTCTTGCTACCTTGGACTTAGGTAGACCATGCCTGCACCACTAAAGCCCTTTAAGGGGAGCCCCAAGATGAGGGGAATGACAGCCCTGCCTCCCCCCAAATGAGATCTGGCCCCATACTACAGTGCTAAACTTGTGGAAAAAAGCAAGCAAAAAACAATACCAAAGCAACAATGGGGTTGTCTAAATAGTCAAAATACCGCTCATGGAATTTGCTGGGACTCCTACCTGTCTAAATGGAGTCTCGCATCAATCCACTGTAATGAGAAGGAGGTGGGGGGACCAAAATGGCAAAGATGCCACAGAAAAAGCTTTTTCAGCTTTAACAGTACGGTGGTTGTGCATTCCTGCTCATTGGCACAAGTGATTTGATATGAATTGCTTTCCCATAGGAGAGGAAGTACAAAGTTGATTGGCCAGGTGAACATGGGGCTGGGGCTTACTAACAGGGCAAGCCCCTGTTGCCGCCATGTTGGATTTTCGCCTTAATGATTGCTCGCTAAGGTGATAAAATGAGGCATTCAGTTTTTTGGCTTTCCTGTTAAATCAAAAAATTGCTCTAGTGCACCTCGGATATCTTTTTTTTTTAAAAAATGGTGGTGGCAAATTGAGGTAAGTACAACCAGAGTAAATCACTCTTGGCCACCATGTCGCATGCAAAGCTTATGGGGGCAAAACTACCATTAAGATAAGTTACTGCTGCTGAAAATGCCATTACTGAGAGGCACTCCAACGGGTCTGGAAACAATGCCTTATGAGGAGAGACTTAGGGAGCTGGGTATGTTTAGCCTGGAAAAAAGACGGTTTAGAGGCGATATGATAGCCCTGTTTAAGTATTTGAAGGGATGTCACGCTGAGGATGGAGCAGGCTTGTTTTCTGCTGCTCCAGAGACTGGAACACGGAGCAATGGGTGCAAGCTCCAGGAACAGAGATTCCACCTCAACATTAGGAGGAACTTTTTGACAGTAAGAGCTGTTCGGCAGTGGAATGCACTCCCTCGGAGAGTGGTGGGGTCTCCTTCCTTGGAGGTCTTTAAACAGAGGCTGGATGGCCATCTGTCGGGGATGCTTTGATTGTGAATTCCTGCGTGGCAGGGGGGTTGGACTGGATGGCCCTCGTGGTCTCTTCCAACTCTGCAATTCTATGATTCTATAAAGATTCCACAGTACAATAACATAACAAGTTACCCCAAGCAGTCCACATTTGAAGAAGGGTGGGTAGGCTGTAGGAGTGTCTGGGATTCTGATTTTATCCTTTGTCAATGAGCCAAAATAAAATCTGAGGCTTTGACTTCAGGTGGGGAAATGGCCATGCATCTTAGCAGATTATTTGCTATCCTCCCCAAAGGCAAGGAAAATAGTGCATAGGCCTCTAGGAGGGACACCAGATGTGAAGAGAGCAAGATGATGGCTCCTTCCTCATAGCACAGCCCCTTCAGTCTGCAAACTATAACCTGGCAAATCTGGTGTGGCTTGTTCTCAAATAAATATGCAACCCTGTAAATTTCAGCCAGGGCTTCAAGAAAACATTTTGCTGCCTGAGGCAGAGAAGCAAATGGCATCCCCCAACCACCAAGGTTAGCTGGTTCCAATACCAGCCAAGTTATTTTTTACTTCATGGAGCAAAACATTCTCCCAAGCATCTTTCTCTACTCCTTGCAAAAATACAGTAATAAGAAAAATAACTCCCATCTGTGTCCTCCAAAATATGCTGCTTGAGTTGGATGCCTCACTCTACCTAACAGTAAGACCTTCCTGGTGTGTTATAGAAATTGCCACTCTGTCTCTCGACCAATCTATAACTTGGCTACTATAGTCTTGTATCACCCAGGAAGATAGTTATTTCAGTATATCTCTTCCTTGCCAGTTCAGAGACTGAATTTTAGGTCAATTGTAGTTACTTGATACCCATCGACACCCTAAGGAATTGAAAAGCATAGACTCTGGCACAGAAAGGAAGAAACAAAATGCACTTTACTGCATTGTTTTGACAAGCACATTTACTAACACCTCCTTGACATTATTGAAAATGTGCCTCCAGTTATGTGCTGAAGCATGAATGGGCAGCAGAAGCTCTCATCCGGATTCACCCTTTAGGATTAAGTCAGAGATTTTAGTCTGATATAACATTGACTGAGAATTCCAGTGGGCTTTGCAACATGCTAGCTTAATTGGTCTTAAAAGTGTCATTACTCACCTCTGTCCCTTGAGCGGAATTGAGACCCTCTTAGTCCTAAACCTCCTTGACCTCATCTATAGCTTGGGAAGTATGCACTTGGATAATAGCTTCTTAGATTTCGCATTGCTTCTTAGATGTATGCACCTTATCATTTATACAACCTGACCTCTCCTCTTGTTTGTTGATTTTGTTGTTGTTGTGGTGATGGTTTATATTTATGACCAAAAATGCTTATGTAGCAAAAACAGAGCCACCCATAAAAAAGAGGTAGGTATCAGCAGGCATGGGGAAAGGTTGACATTTATAGAAGTACAAAAAATTGGTTGAAAAAACAACTGGAAGAAAACAAATGGAAGAAAAACCTCAAAGTGGCACCATCATCAGTCGCCACAGGATGCTGACTGAATATTTGCGGTGGTGAGGAGAATGTAAAACATGCGGTGGAGTTGGAATGGAGTGCTTGGAATAATTAGCATAGCATAGATTTGGCCCAGAGGACAGGGCTTTCAAGGAAGACCAAGGAGGGGAATTCTCTTTTCAGGGATTAAAAGGAAACATGCATGGTATTAGCCAATCTAGACCAGGACTTCATTGAGATGGTACTCTGGGGAGATCAGAAAACTTCACCAAATGAGGATAATGAAGGTACATGTAACGGAAGCCACAGTGGAGACCAGGATTTCTGGAAATGGTGTTTATTACATTTATACACCAGGAGAGTTTTTCTGTTCTGATATCATTCAGCTCTCTGATACAAATTATAAAGTTAGGCTCAAAAGACATTCAGGAAAGTCTTACAGGTTGGCTCCATCTGCATTATATTTTGGTGGTGAGGTGAGGTTGCTGTGGTATCCACTTCTAACAGAGCTGGAAGCATTTTCAGGCTGAAGACAGGATATGAGAATCTATTTCTCAAAGAGGGGGGTCCCCATGAGGGACCGTCGGGTGTTGCTACAGGGCTCCAGCCTAATCCAGAGTCTGGCCTGTCTACTTAAAAGCCAGGGGAGGCCTACACCACTGGTGCATGTCTTGGTAGGCCTGATAATTCCTCTCACTCATAATGTGGCCTCCTCTGTTGTCGAGGGGGGTTGGAGAAGAAACAGCCCATAGTCAGACGTCCTGATGATAGGGTCCAGCCGAATACCATGCCTAATAGCTTTCGTAATCTATAGCCAGTAAGTGTTGTTGCCAATTTCTCTCTCCAAGCCACTCTATGTGTTGTTATTGCCCTTTCCAACTTGCCCTTTCCAACTAGTAGTCAGTACAGCTACCATTATAATTAATGAACAAACACTGTATTGAAATAGGCAGGATTCAAACTAGAATACTGCTATCAAAAGAAGTCGGTTTCATCTGAAGAATTCCCCACTGTCACCTTGTTAGCATTCATGTAAATTAACAACCTTCTTAAAGTGTGTTAAAAATTCATGATGGATGGAACTGCCTTATTGTTTGGAGTGAAAACTGAATCACAATGCCAGTTGAAGCAATGCTTTTGGCAGACATAAAGTAAACTAAAAATCTTGTTTTAATTTAGGGCAAATCAACTTATGAATTTTACAGATGTTGGTAGTTTACATTGCCTAGGAGTATCTTATTAACATAAATCAGGTAATGTATACATAGATCTTTCTTAGGGAGAGGTGCACTCTATATATTACATTACACTTATATCCAATCCTTCTTCCAACATGTTCTGGGCAGACACATAATTCCTTCTTGCTTTCACACACTTCTGTCTTCACAACCATCCTATGAAGTCAGTCAGGCTGAAAATTACTAAACAGCTCAAGGTCACCCAGTGAGCCCAGAACTTAGAATATACAGTTGTTCCTCCGTATCCACAGATTTGGTATTCATGGATTTAAGTATTCACAGCTTGAAAACATTCTTAAAAAAATAATAATCCAAAAAGCAAACCTTGATTTTGCCATCTTATACAAGGGACACGATTTTGCTATGCCATTGCATGTAATGGGACTTGAGTATTCACGGATTTGGGCATCAATGGGGGGTCCTGGAACCAAACCCCAGAGAATATGAAGGGACAACTGTATACTTTTTTGGACTACAACTCTGAGACTCCCCCAGTGGCCATGCTGGTAAGGGGATTTGGGGAGTTACAGTAAAAAGAGAGAGCAAAATTTCTAAGTTTTGAATGAGGTCCATGGCTAAGCTGTGATTTAAAGGCGTGTCTTTCCAGTTTTAGTGTAGCCGTCCAGCTGTGCAGGCTCTCATTGCAGTCTGGAAGTAGACAATTGCTGGGGCTGTTGACTGGCCTGGAAAAAAAATTATCCTGGCTAGCTCTATCCAAATACTGTTTGAAATGCAGCAGTCAACATGCCAAGCTTTTCATGGAATTGAGTTATGCATTTTCACTTGCTAATTGCTGTAAGTCAAGTGGTTGTTGAAGACACAACTAAAGTGACTGATTGAAAGTTGCCAGCCCTAAGCAAGAAGCTACATGTGATCTTTAAAAAAAGTGTGTTTCATATTTCACCTGGCAGCTTTTATTATACAGTACAAGCAATTACAGGTCCTCAGCCTGCCTCATGGTGAGCTAACCTATCAAGGATTAACCCCCTCACACACACACATTCTAGTCTCCAGCATGAAACCAAGACACTAAACATACTCTCCACACAAAATATCTATACTCTGGAGTTAGGGAACTGCATTAGATATCTGCTGAAAATTGTACTCACCAGCTACTATTTGCTTTGATCTTGGCAGTGGGGAGTGGAGGATGGCGGAAGCTGGGTGAAAATAATATTCAGCAGAAGAATGACACAAGGACCTTGGTCTGAACTGGAATCATATTTGGGTCCTATGACAGCTTTTTAATCCTCTTTTTTTTAAAAAAAAACAAAACTAAAAATGATTACTCTCAGTACAAAATAATATCACATACAAGGACTCTAGAGTGAACTATGGCGATTCTTTTATATCTAAAACAGTGATCACATTTTTCAAACAAATCTCTCTCACACACATGATCAATTATTGTGAGACATTAGCAAATCACCATTATTTCTATTTGTACCAAAATCAAAACAGCCAGGATAATGGGACTAACCTCATAGACAGGCCCTAAGAAACAACTGTTTGGCCATACTGTTTCATCACTATTGCAACACATCCTATTCTGCCCAAAGTATATTATCTCAGGTCATCTGGATGCTCTTCTCAGAGAGTCCAGATACTTCATTTATGCTCTGTACAGAATTTTAACTTTAATTATAATTTATCCCAGATAGGTAAATGTAATAAAATATATGTACATAGCTTTAGAGAGCACCAGTCTCTGTGGCAACCAATTTTAGTAGGAAAGCAAGGCACAAATCTTGGATTTATTTTGCATGCATAACCTTGTGCAACAAGGCACACAAGCCAGGAGCCAAAGGTCTCTGTGGGGAGTCCTCAGGCTTATGTTTCATAAACTACAGGGTGATTGCTGTTGAACATGAGAACACCTCTTGGAATGACAGGGGCTTAAAAACAGTTTAAGATTTGATACAAGAGTTTGCTGTTCATAGAAAAGACTAAGAAACCCACTGAGCATGCCCATGTCATTTATTGCACCTACATTAAATCTTTGCAACCAGGCCAGAACCTTTATCTATTGTGCTGTAGATTCCCCTACACTTTAATGTCACTGTCTTTAAATTGGAATCTGTCTTTTGTACTTCTCTGTAATACCCCATATATGGTCCTCTTGGCTTTGCTCTATTGCCTCTTTGTAGTTTTGAAATACAGAAATCATTTCCATCCCTGCAAAAAATCTTTATCAGAAATACCATCCCTTGAGACTTGCATCAGTAAAACCAAACACATGAGAAAGAGGAGTAGGTGAAACTAGCATCATGAACTGGCCAGAAGGTTAAAAAGCTGAATAACAGCAGCCATTAGTCCTATTTCTTAGCAACCTTTGCTTGGCAGGACCTTAGCTACCCATAATTCATGACTGCTACCACCTATACAACAAATCAGCAAATTCAGAATTTTGCTGATAAGGATGGAATCTCTGGTGCTTCTACTATACTGTGCTGCTGGCAAAAAAAGCTTGCCATTTATGTCCAATTTGAGGGGGTGGATTAGAGGACAGATTGTGGCACCACCCTGCCTGTGTATATACCATATATACTATAGCTGAACCAAGATGATTCCCTCTCCTTCTTTGTGAACATTTTGTGGACTCCGTTGACTCCCTCACACCAGCACAGGAGCCTTTGGAGTAATATCATGCTATTACAAAAAGAAGTGATAAAAAGTTTTGAGTTTGGAGAAGAGAAAGAACAATATGCAGCAAATAGCAGCCTCCATTCTCTCCCCTTGGTTTCCAACCTGTTTCTCCACATTTCTTCTTCTCTGCCTGTTTGAATTGTTTCCTTATAATGGTTCCTCATAACAGATCACACTCCCTTGCTTTTATCCTACATGTCTGTTTTCCTGTAGGGGGTGGAAAGTCACATGATTGTGCCCTCCTGCCTGCTGTAATTTTCCTGTCACAATTGGCTTAAATCCAGCTACTTTGGGTTTATCAGCATGGTGGTTCTTTTTGCTTTTTGCAAAAATCCACACTCTTATAATTAGAAATTGCTAATGGCTGTCAAAAGCTGAAATATATTGTTTAAGGTTTATTTCGATCTAGAAGCAGGTGGGAAGAAAATGAGTGGTCTTAACAATTGCTGGAAGCTCTTTTCATCTCCCATTTATCTTCCAGTTTAGTTCATTAGCATGTTGCTAATTGGTATGTGATTTAGTTTAAATTCTACATGGATTGTGTTGTGGAGCATAAATTGTTATAATTCACGGCCATAACCATGGGGGATTGTTTCAGATTCGAAGCACATGTCTTTGGAGGTGATTTAAGAAAACAAAAGCCAAGGAATTATTAGGTGCTAGCTGCATATTAAAAGATTAAAATGAATACATCATTATAGTTGTCACACTTCTTCCTAAGGAATCAGAAGTAGAAGAGCTCTTCAAGGCAAAGGGCCATTCGTAAACAATGTTTATAGCTAGCATTATGGCATTTTCATTAATTACATTCACTTAGAACTGGGAAATCTTTATTGGAGAGATGAAACTCTCAAGCTTGAAATAAAAATAAAAATCCAAGGGACTTTTATTTGAGCCAACAACTGAGACTCTTTTGCAAATTGTAGGTTTTCTGGATTCTGTGTACCATCAAGCGTGACTTTGTATTGCTTTGTGAAGTACCCTGAAATAACATCATTGGGATTAAATGGCTCCAAATGCACCGAAATTTAATGCTAGTTGCTCCCAAACTACATAATGACCACCAGAGAAGCTGATAATGCTCTATCTTTCAAATGTGCAAAAGAAATACACTGAAGGGAGACAGCACTGGGGGGGAAAAGTGGAAATCACAGCTGGAAGCTTCTCCATGTGCCAGTGCTGCATGAAACACAGTGACTAAAATCTCATTAAAGCTTTTATAGGAGAATTAGAATGCCTCTGTGTAATCGGAGGGAATCAGCCCAAATCGATTGTTGTGGGCTGCTGTGACGATCTGCAGCTAATCATTGCTCACTTTGATTTAGTTGTCAGCCAGAAATACATATGAGAGCTTTGGTGTGATGGATTCTTGGTACATGAAGAAGTAGCTGGGAAGAAGAAAGGGCTTAATCCTTATGATCTCACAGTGGCAGTTGCTGCCAGTGGGGTTGTGAAATCACTTTGGATGTTAGGACAAACTTTAAAGGAGCTATCCATGCTGCTGAGCCTATTTTAAGAATAGGATTCAGAACTATGGATAAACCTACCTGACTTTGATTCACACACATCTGCCCCAGTAGTGGAGGCACCAAGCACCACTGCACATGGCAATATGGAACCCAAGGCAGCTATTATTCTATAGCATAAATTTTAAAAACTCTGTAGACCTAGAGCATATTTTTGAGGAAAAGCTTCCATATGGAAGATAACTCAAAATCTTCAACTATTGTATTTAAACATTGCTTTGGGGCCCCTATCTTAAAATGCACCTTGGACAAAACAACTGACCATATTACTTCTTCCCATAAAAATTGTTGGAAGAGAATGGATAGCCCCAACTCTTCACATTTCCAGCTAAAATGTAAGGCTATGCATTGGATTCAGATTAAGTTCAGCGCTTGAAAACTTACTTGCTATAAGGCACTTTCATATGCTATTACTTTTAAAAAGTACTTTCTTATAGTTACAGTCTCAAGACCTCAAAAAGTATTTGGTTACTGCTTTGGAGGACATCCACAATATATACGTATAGAACTCCCATGCTATTTTTTCTGCAGTTTTCTGCAATTTCCATTAGACCTTTTTAGCAGATGATTTGAACTACTTCACCCCCCCAAAAAAAAAAAATACAGATCCCAGGATTCCAAATCTATGGCAGTTAAAGTGGTAGCAAACTATTATAATTGTCCAGTGTGGATACACATTCACGGTCACCTTAAACCATACCATCAAAAAATAACTGTGTATGTCCCTGAGTAGAACCAAATCCATATTTGATCTGCACTTGAGGAAGACCAGCCAAAATGCAACAAAAATGGGCAAGCTTTGAGTCCCTCAAACTCTTCATCAGCTTATTTTAGTACCATAAACAAGTGAATGAACAAGCAAACATTAGGGGATAGGGTGACAAACAGAAAAATCCTCAAAATAGGCCAGATATTGCAGCCATGAGGTTTGCAGTTAAACTTAGTGTTCAGCAGGCATGTAGCTACTGGTGGGGAGCAGAGCAAAATGAGGGCTTTGCTCCCCAATAAAATGTTTACCTCCCCAATTATTTCCTTCATTCCCCACATTTTTAGTGATACAGTAACTTAACATTTCTGTTGAACATTTAGAAATACAATTTAGACATCCAAGGAAAAGGGTGAAGTTACCAAGGGAATACAAGCACTGGAAATAAAAGAATTCTAGGTGTTAATAATTTTCAGTATCTCATGGTGCTTTATGGTGCGAGAAATTTGGAGAATGAAGGAAAAGTTCATTTGGGATGGGAAGAACTTGCGGGGGGGGATAACCCCCCCCACACCTGTAGCTGCTCCTCTGGTCTCCAGATAAGGAAGGCAGGCTGAATGAATAGCTGATATCTGTGAAAGTTTTAGGACTAATTATTGAGGTGAAAAAACATTAGTTACTCTGCATTGCTAAAAATAAAAAATTGGCTGGGACTGATGGATCTTCCCTTCTTTTAAGACTACAGGGTAACCGTGGGTGACATGCAGCCTAGCCAAGGCCATTATGTCTCCTCACAATCCCCCGTGTCCCCAGTGTTTTTCACCAGTATTTGGATTTATGCACAAAATAACACCCCAGAGGGCTCTGGGGAAAGTGATTAACTATTTGAGCCGAGGGTCTCTTTTAAATTTGGGGGTGGAGCTTTTTCCAAATCAGAAGTGACCTTCTGATCAGTTCCATTTGGTTACATCTGGTTTTATAAAAAAGTGCCCTGGATCTAAAAGAGATATGCAAAGACAAAACTTAGGGGTCAAGATTTTGGGAATTACCCAACCCTGCCTTTGGCAAGACATACAAATTCTTGAGTTGGCAGAGAGTAGAAATAAAGACTGCTCATGGGAAACTTAGCACCCTTGCATACCTCAGAAAAATAAATGTCTGTATGTTTCTTCCAATCTGTCAAGAAATAAAAACATATTGGCTGCTACATTTTTAAAAATAGACAAAATGTAAGGCCCGGTTTTTCAAAACTCTGTGTGCCTACCTGTCTGAAATAATCCCCTCCTAATGGACCACTATGACTGTAAATTCCATCCAATTCTGAGAAAGACCAAGAGGAGGAGGAGGAGGAGGAGGAGGCGGCTACCACTACCTGACAGACAATAGGAGGCATAAACTTACAGATTTTTACATCTCAACTCATGTGCAATCCACGTGGAAATGGAATGGCTCCAAATCAGTCAGAACTGAAGCTGGTCATTTTCTGAAGAACCAAATTTGGATCTGAATATAGTCAGGACACATTCTTGCTAGAGTGTTGTTCTCAAAGGTGTCATCTACACAGGCCAGAATATGCCGGCTCCCTCCCAACGTATCCTGCCCATGGATCAGGCCTGTTCCTCCCTCATTACTGGAATGAAATCCTCTCCATTGACACCCCCTTGTCGTGGGAGAGAGGCTTGTGTACCCTAATGATGTTTTGAGCTATGCTGGCGGTGGCATATTAGTCACCGGTAGGGTCTCCCATGCCAGACAGGTAAAAACTGAAGGGTCTGACAAAGAGCGTCAAAGGGCAGGATGGGCTCTCTAGCCTTATGGCAACTGTCCTAGGAGAAGGAAAACTCCAATCCCAAACCCGGGCAGATGGTGCTCGTCCAACCCTGTAAGGTCTACCATCTAAGAGAAGGAAACTCTAACCAAACCTATGACCTGAGGACCTCGCTGCTACGTCCATGCTTGCAAGGCCACAGCAGATGAACCTTTGGTTTAAAGGGTGAGGCCAGTTCTATGCATGGTGCGCTCCACCAGAAAAATCCATTGCACAGGCTCGAAGGACTGGAATGAAATGTACTGGAGCCCAGATAGGCACACCAGCCCATCACTGCAGCTGCCGCCACTGCCTGCCTCCTACTCCCCGAAGCCAGGAAGCTGGCCCTCAGCACATGGGCAAGGCCCCCTTGCATGTCAGCAGCCTGGTCACATACTGTGAGCCTGCTTCCTGGCTGTGGAAGAGCGACAGCATCTGGCAGCTGCAGCACTGGGTCAGTGTGCCAGAATTGGCTCCTGCTGTCACGCAGGGCCTGATCTAGTTTTTGCTAGTGGGAGCATTTTTTGGGGGGAGGGGAGGGAAATAAATAAAAACAGTGAATCCTGGAATGGGGGGGTCATAGAAATGATGCATAGAAGAAGGTGTGACAAGCAACATCTGCTGAAATTCCCTCTATTATAGAATTATTAAAGTTACAGAAGTCTTGTCCTTTATTTCTCTTGGCAACCCAAAGCACAGCAGTAATTACAATAAGCACCAGAGATGTGGCTAGCACACTGATATATGTAGGTTGTGATCTCTATGTTTCTGCAGGCAAATGACTGAACGTCTTTTGACTATTTGTTTTATTTATTTATTTATTTAATAACCCACCTTTCTCCTAATGTGGGATCCAAGGTGGCTCACTGTGCTTTCAGTTTGACTTAACGTCAGTTTGGCCATAGGCAGTGTGGTGGTATAAAATTTCCCCCTGGAATATTATTCATTGATCATGCTGTGGAACATCACCTTTATGTGACTTGTTTGATTGGTCACTGTGACTATGAAACTATCTTTGCTCAGTGTTCCAGTAATCTCTCAAAGCATTGATTAAAATCAGCTCCATATGCATCTCTTTGAGAATAATATGTTCCGCCTCTCTCCTTTGGTGAGCCTATAATTTTCCTTTAGTAGTCATGGCACTATAATAGTAAGAAAACATTATAGGCAATTTCAGTTCCAAAATGTAATGGGAAGGAGGCGAACGCCATCATGCCATCAAACAGTTCACTGCTCAGAGCACTTTTAAATAGTTTACTCTCTAATTCTTAGTTAAGGCTCTGTTTCTTAGTTCTACTCTAATTCTTAAACAGCTGTTTGAAATCATACACATTACTGCATTGCTTATTTGGTTTGGGGAAGTGTAAGTAACAGCTTGGTGGTTTGGCACAAGTTGTTGCTGAATGGGGCAAGTGCTGGTAAAAAAAGTCCAGAGAATGAGGTTTTGTGTTTGTACTGGATTGTGTCCCTTGATACTAAATGCTATTCTCATGCTGTAATTATCCAAAGTATGGAAGAGGGAGAGAGGAGAGGAGAAAGAAGGAGACAGAGTAGAAAGAGGAGAAGGAGGTGTACAAGGAAAAGAAAAGAGACCTAGACAAAGAGAGAGAAGAAATAAGGAAATATGAAAAAAGTAATTTTTCATTCTCTAATAGTCATCACCACCACCATCATCAACAACAACTGATCCATATAAAGTCCCATAACTGGCAATGGAAAAGGTGGATATCTGATATCATCATGACAGTCTCTTTTTCTCCTTATCCAAATTATAATCGTTTATAATTCAATATTATTTTAAGGGGTGGGTGGGCTAGGGTACTGGGACTATGGAGTTTTTATATTGTAAGCCGCCCCGATTGCATTGCAGAGGGGCGGGATAGAAATAAAATTTTATTTATTATTTATTATTACTTATGGAGCCCTGGTGGCGCAGTGGTTAAATGCCATTACTGTAGCCACACGTTGTACGATCAATCCTAGAGGGCTGCAAGGTTGACTCAGCCTTCCATAGGTCAGTTAAATGACTACCCAGCTTGTTGGAGGCAATTAGCTAACACATTGTAAACCACTTAGGGAGTGCTTTGGCACTGATAAGCAGTGTAGAAATATAAGTGCTATTGCTAAATGCTACTAATCTGGAATGTTGTATCGAGAAACACAGATGTGGGAATACTTTCATTGTCAGAAGAAGGAGGATGGGCAGAAAATCTGCCTGGTTTACACAGAAGCCAGATTGTTGGTCCATGTAGTGGTCCTGCTGACTTGTGTCCCCAAGGAGAACCCTGACCTCCATTCCCATACAAGTATTTTTGCCCTGGAAGTGAGGCAGCAAGTAGTTTCCTCCTGTACTCCATGCATCTATGGCTCCTGCCTGAAGTAGGGTCTGGAGACAAAGTATCATTTCTGACTGTACCATTAAGGCTGAGGGAGTAATGGAGGTTGAGCATTGCTTTGTTTGTGGTTAATGCAGCAGTGCGCGCATGGAACATGGGTCTAAACCCAGTTGTTAGTCTTAATTAGGCATACCCAATGAATCAGTACAAAGTGGACTGAATTCAGGTACCATTATCAGTACAGTTCCTGACTGGTAAAGTCTCCAGGGATGCTGGTGCATTGTTTTTATGACATTTCTGCATTTCCTGGTTGTGTGTTTTCCTGTCCCTGACTAAGCATTCATTGGATAGGTTTGCTGTTCTGCAGGCATGGTTGTGGGGTATCTTCAATCTTCTTAGTGTAATGTGAGTATAAGATTGCTCAGGCTGGTACATATGCTAATGTATAAACAAACAAAAAAACAAAACAAAAAAAAAAAACAACCCACCAAAGTATATTTATGCCATTCCCATACAAATGATATGTCATTTACTTAATTAGTTTTTGGTGTCTGTGGCATATATGCTACATTCTATATGACACTTCAGTGATCAGAAATAAACATTGGAGGGAGTTCTTTTTAAGGGATTTACTTGCTGCTAGCATCAGTTATTTACTGGTGTACAACTTTTACCTTTTTTTAAAAAAAAATTAAAGTGCACTTTTAAAATAACAGAGCATACAAAAGATGAACTTTAGTGAGTTCTCAGTAGAATATGCCAATTTGTCAAGCAAATAATTAAAATTCCTGAACACCAGTCATGATCAAGTCACTGCAATTTAGAGCCGAATTTGATTTTAGATTTGTTTTTTCAGCCAATTGCATTTCCTCTGAAATGAAACCCATAGCTTGAATTCCAGCTGTAATAGCTCCACTGTGCATGCAAGGGCTTCTAGTGTGCATTGAGTTGCCCACACCAACTTCCCCTTTCTCTTCCATGTAATATAGAATAAAGGAAGCACATGTAATGACATTGTGAGTTTCTTTGCTTTCACACAATGTGAAAGGATCCACACCCTGAACATTAGCTTGGGTTCTGAACCAAACTTTGATATTTTGAGGCACAGTCCCTCAGACAACCAACACCAGGGACAAAGTACTAGAATCTAGAGCCCATACGATCCAGGGACTTCAAACCAGGAGCCCTAAAAAAAGGGGGGGGGGAGTTCTGTGGTCTGTTTGTACCATTAGAGCCAGATACTACAACCCCTTTACTGGACCATCAGTGCAGGCAATGATCCTGGAAGAACTTGTTGGAGAGGAGGATTAGTGCTAAGCTCCATGACACAGACGTTTCTCTTTAGGGCCTTTTTCTTTTCTAGGAAGCAGCAGACCTGGAGAAGTGATTAATTTCAAAGGCACAAAATATTTCAAGTCCTGAGAGTTTCTTGGAGTAAGCTGGGTCAGAGTAAGACACAGTGGCAGCCAATGATGTAGAGCAGAAGAGAGGAATGTCCAACATTAATGGTACCTTTTTATCAGTTCTATTACTGCATATTATGAGGAAGGGCTATTTGGCATGGGTGTGCCATTTTCTGTTGAAGCCATGCATTCCCTGTCATCTCTTGTTGTGCAGAATGGAGGTATGGGTGTGACAACAGTGGCGGAAAAGCATTCCGCATGACAGAGTTGTATGGCCTTGTGACAATGCTCTGCTTCAAGAGTCAGTACAGCTTCAAAACAGCAGGGGAAAATAACAGGATCTCTAAACAGTGGGTGGTGCTTGACAAATAGGCTGAGGTAGTTATTTGCAAACTGTGACTGTTACAGGTTTGTGCTAAACAGAAATATTTATGAGCTCTGCCTAGAGGTTTGTAACACACTAGAGGTCATGGATTAGCAAAGGTATTAGTGTTTTAACCATGTAAGATTATAGTTAGCTGCATAGCTGCATCTTTTAAAGGCCCTGCAAAAATGGAAAGATAACAACATGATTTCTCAAGGGGAAATTGTGGCATTAGTATTATAGTGCCACACTATCAGGCAATTATTACTGGGCTTTTATCTTTTTTTAAAAAAATCTAAGCTACAAATTATTAGTGTCTGCAGTTTGCATCATCAGGCTATATACAGGATGTGTTCTTAGAGATAAGTCTTTCTCTGTTGTATATAGTCCAAATCCAGGAAGTCATGGAGCACTTAATCAGTAAATTCAGCAGAAACCATCAGTTTCATGTCGTGGCAGACAGGACTGACTTGTATGTTATTCTGTCACATGGTGAGAATGAAGCATTGCAGGGTATCTGTGGGCTACTTAGTCTGCCTTACCTTATAGGAAGGGGGGAACCCATAGAAATCTAGCATGGACAGACAGTAATAGAAAGAACAGAATAAAATACAGGAGTAAAAGAAACATAAGTTTTTCAATAAGGAGGAAAATTGGCAGGTGTTTATGTTGAAGCCCTGGTGGATCTCTGGAATGGCCAAAGCTTTCAGGGTGATAGACATGACTGATCCCAAGTGTCCCCTACCAAAGAATTGAACCAAGCAAGTCCTGTGGTTTACTATGGAATTGTCAAGGATGAAATGAGTGGAGCAGAGAGTAAAGTGTAAATGGTGGAAAAACTGAAAGGTTCCAACTGACCACAAGCTTTGGATGGAAAAGCCTATGCTATGGTGATGGTGGCAGAGACAAAAAAGTCATGGCTCTCTGCCACTGTTGTGTCTGCACACAGTCCTCCACTAGAGCTGCCTTGATTGAACAGAATTCTTCTACATTCTTCCCTATAGCCCATTTGACAGCCCACTGTGAAAACTTTGCAGGACACCTTACAAACAAATTTGCTTGGATTTATTCTGATTTGAATGCTGATACAGGTCCAATGAATGCAATTTTGGCTCCTGCTTGTCCTTCATTATTAAGCATTTTTCAGTTTGTGGAGCTTGAGGGTATGAATAGGATACTTGGAGACGTTAGAGCCACCATGTGTTACACCTGTGCTCATAAAAGCAAGTAGAGGGGGACTGGCTGAGTTGGTGAACAAGAATGGTGAAAATCTCCTTGCAGCAAAGCAGGGTTCTGATCTGGCTAAAAGAGCCTGTGGTAAGACTTTTAGTGGAGGGGGGGGGAACCCTCCCTGAGATGCTGTCATGTTGGATATTTACTGGCCAGCCTTTTTTCATGCAAAGTTGGAGTGCACAGTGTCTTCCAAGCTCCAGATGTCTGTGGATGATATGGATTACATAGATCCATTTCAGTCTGGCTTCAGGCCTGGTTAGGGATGGAGATAGCTTTGTTTACTTTGGTGGGTGGTCTACAGCAAAAGCTGGAGAGGGGGAGTGTGCCCTTGTTGGCTCTGCTAGATCACTCAGATACCATCAACCATGGTATCCTTCTAGAGCACCTGTCTGTAATGGGACTGGACAACACTGTTTCACAGTAGTTGTGGTCCTTCTAGGAGGAGTGAGCACAGAAGATGGTGCTGCAGGATGTCAATAACTTGGCATTGGCCTGTGGAGAACACTGCCCACCTGTCATGTTGTCCAACATGTTGTTTAACATACAGTATTCATAAACCAATGGGAGAAGTTATTCATAGTTTCGGGGTTTGGCATCACCAATATGCCAATGACATCCAACTCTATGTCTCCTTGCCATCTAATGCCAAGGAAGCTATTTTAGTGCTAAAGCAGTGTCTGTTGTCAGCAATAAATTGAATGAGAATGAACAAAGGGAAGCTTAATCCAGAAAAGACAGTGGCCAGTAGAGAGGTAGACCAGAGAATAAGGATTTGGCCAGTGCTGAATGGGGTTACACTCCCCCTGAAATCTAAGGTTCACAGGTTGGGAGTACTCCTGTATTTAGTCTTAAGCCTGAATCTAAATGTTTTGGCAAGTGCCAGGAGTAAATTTGGACAGTAAAACTACTGTACCAGCTGCACTAATTCCCACAGATCTCAGATCTGGCCACAGATCTGTAATCAAGACACATCTCTTGCTTAGTCCCAATTGGATTAATCTGTCATGCTATTTGTGGGGGTATCTTTAAGCACTGTTCAGAAAGATCAGCAGGTCCAAAGCGCTGCAGCCAGACTACTGATTGAGGCTAGTTATAGGGGACATATACTCACCCTTTTGCACTAACTGCACTGGCTCCAGTTTCAGGGCACAATTCAAAGTGCTGGCTATGATCTATAAAGCACTATACAGCTTGAGTCCAGACTATCACCCTATATGACCTTCCCATGGGGGAGGGTTTCTCTTGATCCACTGCCACAGGCATGTTTAGTAAGGACACCTGAGAGGCACTTCTTGGTGGCTGTTCCCAGGTTGTGGAACTCCCACCCATGGGAGGCTAGGCTTTTCCCCTCTCTTTCCCCCTCTTTCCTTTCAATTGGCCAGCAAATACTATTATTGTTTGTTGCAATTGTTGCTGCTGCTATATTCATTACAGTATATCCCACATTTTTCCACTAATGGTAACACACAAGTATCAAGCATTAAGCTGTTATGTGGTTTTTTAGTCTTTTTGTGGTGGTTGCTGTAGGTTTTTTTTCCTAATTGTTATGTTTTAAATGCTTTTAAACTGCTATGTTATTTCAATTTGAGCTAATATATTGGCATACGTGGATGCCCTTTTTCAGGCACTGCAAGGGTTAATATTGCTTTCCTCCATGTGCAGCATCCAAAGCCACCTCCCAACTTACTGTAAAACTCTTGAAGCTGCCCCACATGGCTATTCCATGCTTCACAGCAAGAAAGCAGAATTGGAGAAGGCTCTGGCTGCATCTCCATAGCCAGACACACAATGATGACATCAGCACTAAGATCTGTGAGGCTCCTCTGGGTCTCAGTGCTTCTGTAATCATTGTGCATCTGGCTATAGGGTGGAGGCCAGTTGCTTCTCTGGTGCTGTCTGTTTGCTGTGAAGCAAAAATATGCCATGTTAGACAGTTCCAAATTATTTATTGTATATTTATTGATGTATGTGCTGCCTTTCTCTTTATTCAGGATAAATCAGGCTTTACAGTAGGTCAACAGAAGGGTATATGGTTCCATGGAGTGTAGATGTTCATGTGGATATTTACATTACACTGAGGGGATGTTGGATTGAGGCTAGTGTTTGTGTATACATGTGTGTGTGAGAGAAAGTGCACTAGAGAATACTCTCTTGGTCACATAAAGGCGGTATCACTAGTTCTCCAAGCCCTGGCACATACAAATGATATAATTATTTCACTTGAAGAAATGTCTTGGTGGTACCAGTGTTATTCAGAGGTCCAAGATACTTTCTTGATCCACAAAAGAGAAGTGCATCAAGAGCTTTCATATTTGCGAATTATTTGGTTATTAAGAACAAAAAGAAGAAACCTGCTGGATCACACCAAAAGCCATTCAAGTCCAGTGTTCTGTTCCCATGTTGGCCAACTATTTCCTGAGTGCAAAATAAAAACAAAACAAACCCCAAAAACTTCTCTCCCGCTGATGCTTTCCAGCAATGTGTTTACTGCCTCTAATCCTAGATATATTCATCTTGATTAATAGCCGCTAATAACCATATCCTCCACGAATTTGTTTAATTCACTTTTTTAACCACTGATGTTTGTGACTATCACTACATCTTGTGGTAACAAGTTCCACAGTGTAACTATATGCTGCATTTACTTTTAATTATGCATTGTGATTCCTGAGGTGTTCTCAGCTTCATTCTACTGTCTGGCTATTTGTCTGTTCTTTCCATTAGGGATGACATCTCTCTACCTTTCTTCCCTCTAGGAACATTTTTGTAATCTAAAATGGTTTGAAAAACCGCTATTATATGGAGGGAATAAATCACTAGGTAGGGTTGATGCCAAGTGCCTCTTGAAGAAGGGCAATGGGAGCTCTTGTTAATGCTTCCCTGACAGATGGCCATCCAGCCTCTGTTTGAAGACCTCCAAGGAAGGAGACCCCACCACGCTCCGAGGGAATGTGTTCCACTGCCGAACATCTCTTACTGTCAAAAAGTTCCTCCTAATGTTGAGGTGGAATCTCTGTTCCTGGAGCTTGCATCCATTGCTCCGTGTTCCAGTCTCTGGAGCAGCAGAAAACAAGTCTGCTCTATCCTCAATGTGACACCCCTTCAAATACTTAAACAGGGCTATCATATCGCCTCTTAACCATCTTTTTTCTGGGCTAAACATACCCAGCTCCCTAAGTCTCTCCTCATAAGGCATGGTTTCCAGACCTTTCACCATTTTAGTCGCCCTTCTCTGGACACACTCCAATTTGTCAATATCCTTTTTGAATTGTGGTGCCCAGAACTGAACACAGTATTCCAGGAGAGGTCTGACCAAGGCAGAATAGAGTGGCACTATTACTTCCCTTGATCTAGACACTATACTTCTATTGATGCAGCCCAAAATCGCATTGGCCTTTTTAGCTGCCGCATCACACTGTTGACTCATGTTCAACTTGTGGCCTACTAGGACTCCTAGATCCCTTTTGCACATAGTCTCATTCAGCCAGGTGTCCCCCATCCTATATCTATGCATTTCATTTGTTCACCCTAAGTGCAGTACCTTACATTTCTCCATAGTGAATTTCATTTTGTTAGCTTTGGCCCAGCCCTCTAGTCTATCCAGGTCATTTTGAATTTTGATCCTGTCCTCTAACCAGGGCCGGTTTAAGGAATTTTGGGGCCCCCTGCAGTGCTTTATTTTGGGGCCCCCATATGTTTATCTCAGGTCAATGTAACCTAACCTATTCACCGTACAGGATGTTCAGATCACAGTAGGGCCCCCGTATCCATGGATTCATTATCCATGGGACACAGAACAGCACACCTACCCTAGAGTCTTCCTAGTAAATGTGTCCTCCCTAGTGGTTTTCTAGGCCCTCCAAGGCAACTCTATGGTATTTTAAACCAGAAGTACCATTTTTTTCAATGGTGTTCACTATTATTCATGGTTTTCAGAATCCACCCCCCCCGAACCAATCCCCAGTGGATAAGAGGGGCCTACTGTATTACATAATTTGACACCAATAATTTAGTTTAAAAACTATATTATAGGCACTAACATAATATTTTTAGTTTATTAGCAATTAATGTAATGATGCAGATTTCCTCAAAGAAAAGAAAGAGTGGACTACAAGCTAAACATGAGTTAGCAGTGTGATGCAGCAGCAAAAAATGCCAATGCAATTCTAGGCTGCATTAATAGTGTCTAGATCAAGGGAAGTAATAGTATCACTCCATTCTGCTTTGGTCAGACCTCACCTGGAATATTGTTTCCAGTTCTGGGCACAACAATTCAAGAAAGATACCAAGAAGGATGTTGGGAGGTCTGGAAGCCATTATGCCCTATGAGGAACGGCTTAGGGAGCTGGGCATGTTTAGCCCAGAGAAGAGAAAGTTAGGAGGGGACATGATAGCCATGTTTAAATATTTGAAGGGGTGTCATACTGAGGAAGGAGCAAGCTTGTTTTCTGCTGCTCCAGAGACTAGGACACGGAGCAATGGACTCAAACTATAGGAAAAGAGATTCTACCTAAACATTAGGAAGAAGTTCCTGACAGTAAGAGCTGTAAGGCAGTGGAATACTCTGCTGCCTGGGAGTGTGGTGCACTCACCTTCTTTGGAGGTTTTTAAGGAGAGGTTGGATGGGCATTTGTCAGGAATGCTTGGATTGTGTGTTCCTGCAGGGCAGAAGCCAATCGGATGGGATGGCTGTTGGGGTCCCTTCCAGCCCTATGATTCTAGGCTGCATTCAGAGCCTGGGAAAGTTACTCTTGGATTACACCTCCCAGAATCCCCCTGCCAGCACCCTTCTCAAGATCTGGTTGCATTGTTCCTTTTCCAGCATTCTCTAGCCCAGTGGTTCTTAACTTGGGGTCCGCAATGTCCTCACAGGGGGTCCACAAAGGCTTGAAGACTGCTTGGCCCACCTCCTCCCTGTAGTGGAGTAGCCATGTGACAGGAACCAAGGCAAAGTCTGGCTGGCTTGGCCTGCACATTGCCATTCAATCCACTCCAGCCACAAACTTGCAGGAAGAAGCAAGAGTGTCTCTGAGGGAAAGTTTAATGGATGGTGTAATTGTATTGTTGTTGTTGTTAGCTATTATTATTAGGGTTTTAAATCTTGAGTTAAGTCTTGGGGCAACAAAAGATATTTAAAGGGGGTCCCTGGTAAAGAAAAGGTTAAGATCCACTGGGCTAGGCCAATGCCTCTCACATAACACTACTGGATATTGGTGTTTTAGTGACAACAATAAAACCATTGTTCCCAGTAATATTACTCCAAATTTTAATTTATATTCTTTATACAGTATTCTTCTGTTAAAACAGTTAAGAGTGTTGTAAAAGTTTCAGCATTGCACTATGACTATGGAGACCAGGGTTTGAATCCTTACTCAGCCATGAATACCCCACTGGCTGACCTTGGGCAAGTCACACTCTCTCAGCCTCAAAGGAAGGCAAAGGCACACACCCTTTGAACAAACCTTGCCTAGAAAACCCCATGGTAGGTTTGCCTTAGCCAGAAATGACTTGAAGGCACATAGGCAAACACACACAAATGCAGGCTGAACTCAGTTGGCAAGGGAAGGGAAGGGAAGGGAAGGGAAGGGAAGGGAAGGGAAGGGAAAGAAAGAAAGAAAGAAAGGAGCCCTTTCCGAGACAACCCTCAAATTCCCTGTCTCTCTCATAAACACACACTCACCGTCTCCGCAGTAGCAGCAAACTCCCTCCAGCTTCTGCCACAGAGGGCTGCTGTTCTTTCACTTTCTCTTTAGTTTTGGAGACATTTTTTTGGAGGAGGGCGGGAATGTGGTAGAGTCTCCTTCTTTAGAGGTTTTTAAACAGAGGCTGGATAGCCATCTGTCTTGACTCCAGCAACAAGTTAAAAAGTAAAATAACCACCCCACTGTGCATGGCAGCCCCCCCCCCTCAAGATCCCCGCGGCCCCCTGAAGACAGTCCCTCACTCACACGACCAGCTGCTCTGCCTTTCCTCCTTCACAGCAATGCAGCCAGGGACTGTCTCCAAATTACAACTTCCCAAGAGCAAACCCTTTCTCTATCTCCCGCAGTAGCTCAGTGCTATTGCCATGCCCTGCCTGAGGAGGGAGGGGGAAGGGGCTCCAAAGGAGCGGAGGAGCCGGCTGCTGGCTCCTGGCTGTCTCCTTCATCAGATAAGGGCAACACTCACCAGGGGGCCCCCTTCACCCCCGAGGCCCCCCGCCAATGCGGATCTGGCAGACAGGTTAAACCGGCCCTGCCTCTAACGTATTAGCTACTCCTCCTAATTTGGTGTCATCTGCAAATTTGATAAGTATGCCCCTAATTCTGTCATCCAAGTCATTGATAAAGATGTTGAATAGCACTGGGCCCAGGACAGAACCCTGTGGCACAGTTGGCTATCTGTTTGAATTCTTCTTTGGTGATTTCCCCCTTTTTCCATTTCCTATACATGTTCCTTTCAGTTTTTTCTAAAACCTGTCATCCCATTTAAAAGCATTTAACTTGCTTTGGAACAAAAGTTGTTGGCTTTTTTTGACAATTGGTTGACTAGACTATTTTAAAAAAACTGTTCATATGGGGCAAAAGAGGTGTATACAAGGGCTGGCCCAAGATATTTTACAACCTGAAGCAAAGGACAAGATGGTATCTTCCCACCCCACTTTCGGAAGCAAACTCAAGTGACAAGTGTATCTTACTTTATCACTATCAATGGGACAGTATCCTCCAGCACCACTGCCCTGAGTGTACCAAATTCATATATGGGACACAGAACAGGCTACGTAGTAAATGTACGGTAGCTTTTTTCTTCCACATGAAGCTATGGCTAGTGAAGTTTGGAGGAATGGCTGGAGGGTTGCCATAGCTTGCCTCCCTTCCCACACGTATTGCCTCAGGTAGCTGTCCCACTCTGCATAATGGTTGAGCCAGCCCTACTACCCTATTGAGTATGAAACTGTTCTAAATGATAGATTGTTATTCAGACAGTGTGTGTGGAGGGATAGCAAGCAATAGCAATAGCGTTGATATTTATATAACGCTTATCAGTGCCAAATAACTCCCTAACTGGTTTATATATTTTTTTTATTTTTTATTTTTGCTAATTGCCCCCAACAAGCTGGATGCTCATTTTACCGACCTATGGAAGGATGGAAGTCTGAGTGAACCTTGGAGCCCTCTGGGATCAAACTCATAACATTGTGGCTTGAAGTACTGGCATTTCACCACTGTACCACCAGGCTCTTTATCAGGATTGTGATGAACTTGGCATGCTTGGTGTCCTTTGTGTGCTCAACTCCAGCCAGTGGCAGCACCGCGGGGGGTGCAGAGAGGCTGAACCACACCAGGTAACACTGTCGGAGGGAGGGGTGACACCAGCCTTAGTAATGCTTGAGATTCCAGCTTCCCCTTCCACTCATTTCCCATTTATATGGTATGTGAGGAGATACCGACATGCTCAAAACCCAATTGAAGTAGACTCTGTTGTGCAATCTCTACACTTTGGTTTTGATGTGTACCAGTTCTGCTGATATTGTTCATGGGATTTTTTGTTTTGTTTTGCTACACAAATTGGAAAGGTAAACTCCAACATGCAAGCAGAAAATGTGGCCAGAGGTGGTGATATATGTGATTCCTCCCCATGCTTAGAGCTGTGTGTTAGCATAGGCCTCTAAAAAAATATTAAATGAAAAGATTAACAATGAGATAATGAAAGATCAAGAAATAAAAGATATCATAATAAAAAAAGAGGAATTCAAGTTAAAGACATTTGTGGACGAATTGGTTATCATGTTACAAGACCCAGTACTAGGAATTAGGCCTCTTTTAAAAAAGATTAGAGAGTTTGGCAATTGTGCAGGTTTTAAAATTAATATAGACAAGACTAAAATGTTAGTTCAGAATTTAGAAGAACTGGATAAGGAAAAATTAATTGAAATATCAGGCTTTGGAATAGTAAAAAAAATAAGGTACTTAGGGGTAAATATAACAACCAAAATCCAGCAGATATTTGAAAATAATTATGTAAAGATATGGCAAGAAATCAAGAAAGATTTGTACAGATGGAAAGATATTAGATTATCATTATTAGCTAGAATCGCAGTTATAAAAATGAATGTGTTACCTAAATTAATGTTCCTTTTCCAATCGCTACCAATTATATTCTCGAACAATTTTTTTCTGGACTGGCAAAAAGAACTAGCCAAATTTATATGAGCAGGTGAAAAACCAAGAATAAAATGGAAATTATTAACAAACACCAGAGAAAGAGAAGGATTAGGTGTACCTAATCTAAAACTTTATTTTGAAGCAGTATGTCTGACTTGGGTAAAATGATGGGTAGTATTGGAGAACAGGAAAGAATTTGAGTTAGAGGGTGACAAATGTAGAATGGGTTGGCATGGATATCTTTGGTTTGGGAAAGCGAAAGTAAATGAAGGATTCAAAAATCATATTGTAAGAAGGTCTTTAATAAGAATTTGGCAGAAATATAAGGAAAGAATAAATTCTAAAATTCCAAGTTGGCTTTCACCACAGGAGGCCTTTTGTAAACAAGAATTAAAGAATAAGAAGTGGCTAACCTATAAGGATATAATGGTGAAAAAAATAGAAAATTCTTTTTCTAAATCTTGTTTTTCTTTAACCCCCCAAGGTAATAATATGCATTGGCTGGCAACTAAAAGCGAGAATCATAGAAGATTTAAAAATTTGGCAATATGATGGACAAATATCTGAATTGGAAAAGATTATATATTTAGAAGAAAACCATTTAATTAGTAAAATATATAAAGTATTATTAAAATTTAGCACTAAATTAGAACAAGTGAAATAGTGCATGATTAAACGGGCAACAAATGGAGTTCATAACATTTACATGAAACAGTAGGAACATATTTGGAATAAAGGTTTAAAATTTACCTGCTCATATAATTTAAAAGAAAGCTTTTACAAACTGATGTATGACTGCTACCTTACTCCATACAAATTGGCCAAAATGTTCAAAAATTCATCAAATTTATTCTAGAAATACAAATACCATGTAGGAGCATAATTTCATGTTTGGTGGAAGTGTAAAAAACACACACAAAGGTTTTAGTCTAAAATCAACAGAAAAATGGGGGGGGGGATTAGGATTGAAAATTGTAATGAGATCTGAATTATATCTGTTAAATATGATTGACCTAGAACATAAAATTGAAATGAAGCATAGTAAAGTAATAAATTATCTAGTAACTGTGGCAAGGTTGGTCTATGCAAGACAATGGAAATTAAATAAAATACCAACATGTATGGATTGGATTGAGAAAATAATGGAAATGGCACAAATGGATAAGCCAACAAATCTATTAAGAGGGAATTCTATCAAAACTTTTCTGAATATTTGGGAATCGTTTCGGAATGTTTGGGAACCATTTATAAGTTATATGAAATGAATAAGGAGAGAAACTTATATATTGGGATTTAACAGCTAAAGATCATGGTTAAGTTATTGTGATTATTTATCTTCTCTGTCTTCCTTTTATTTAGGTAGGCATGTGTATTATTAATAGGATATTTGAATAGATGTAATAAGCAAAATGATTGATAAAGAAGAGTTAAAATTTTAGAAAACTTAATTGAAGAGACAATTTGAGAACGTGGGAAGTCTTCGGTTTTATGGAAAGGGGGGTTATGTTTAGTTATATGTTTAGTGTAGTTATTCATATTTGGGTTTTTATTTTTCTGCATAAGGATGTCAATTATGTCTATATTGTCTAGACTATGTCTGATTCTTTTTTGTATAAATTGATCTAATAAAAATGATTTTAAATAAAAAATATTGAATGAAAATATTAAAAGTTCAAGTGGTGCTGAGGACAGCTAAAGTTAAATATTTGAAGAACCAGTTTTTTTAATTTCATTATGGTCCATAGATTTTCTCTCAGGCATGTTTGATGGTAAGGTTTAGTGATGATTCATGAAATCCTCTGTGTGAGGCAAAAGGCAGGCAATTTCAGAGGCTCTGCAAATGGGATGGAAGATACTAATACTGTACAGTGTTACACCAGACTGTTCCCTTTTGCCCAGCCTAACATAAAGAAGGAGAAGATTCACAGAGTCAAAGGGTGAAAAGAATATTGTATGAGGGCAAGTTTACTTATGAAGGTTTCATTTCAGACTGTTTTGTAGAGCTCACACTGCAGCAGAGTTATATAATGGATGAAAGATTTGAACTTCTCTAACTTAGGAATGTAAATCATCATCAATTTTTTCTTTTCTTCTTCTTCTTCTTCTTCTTCTTCTTCTTCTTTTTTTTTTTTGGTGTGTTGGTGTGGTGACCTGTTTGGAAGAATCTTTCAGATAAGGCATATTTTGCTAAATACATGCTCTGATCTTTCACTTTCCTCTCTTTCTGAGGTGATTTTTGTTGTTATTTGCTGTCAAGTCAACTTCAGCTTATAGTGACCCTACAAATGAGAGACTTCCGAAAGCCCTGATCATCAGCTGATTTTTGTACCAAGTTTTGGAACAATCTTCTCTGGAAATGTTTTTTTTTAAGTAATTATTCTTTATTAGTTTTAGAACAGATAATCCAATAAATATTTAAAAGGAAAAAGGAATGTCACAAAGAAAGGGAAAAAATATAAGCATATATAATACACACACATAACTACAACTAATCTATGTAAAACTCGAGCACAATACTAAAACACAATACTAAGACATAATACTAAGACACTATGTTACCCAAAATGCTCCTCAGAAAATTCCAAGAAAATATTGAGTTTCTAATATGTTGGGGAAATTAGCAGCAACTCGACTTTGGCTATACGAAAGGGGGAACAACGGGACCTTGAAAACCTTTGTCTACCAGTACTAGTCTGGATGGAATACATACACATGTAAAATTAAGTATGGTTTTTATTAAAGAGTCATAGAATCATAGAATCATAGAATTGTAGAGTTGGAAGAGACCACGAGGGCCATCCAGTCCCCCCCCCCAACACACACATTCACCCAGAAAAAGCTTTCACACAAGACTATAGAAAAACAGTGGGGAAAATTTGGATAGAAAGGGTAGCAAGAGGATTTGTTGGGGTGATACAACCTGTCCTGTAGTCAATTCGGCAGAATGGATGGAGGATTCTGGGTGGTTAATGCAGAGTAACAGGGTTTCCCCTATAACTGACTGTGTGGACTTGGGCATATTTTGGGGGATCATTTATACCTCCAAATACACCTGGGGAGATTGGATGTTTCATGGTTTGAAACAATAGATTTCCTGAGCCTTCATGGATTGCACAATGAGTTTTCTGGTCTTGACAAAAGGTATGGAAGATGCTAATGTGTTTCTTAATGTCCAATGATTGGATTTTAAAAGCTTGAGCAACCTGTCTTAAGGTTTTGGGGATTAAAGAACGGAAGTTTCAAAATCAGCAAATACAAATGTTTCATTTCATCCATTGTTTCCCTTTCCTGGGAAATGTGTCCTTTTTTGGCTTTTAGCCTTAGGCTTTCCTAGGGAAGACATAGATTACCTTTTCTGAGACCATCCTGTGCTTTTTCCCTTGTAGAAGACCACATTGATGACCCAAATTAATAATATTCCAGTTTATTAATACACAATTTCTGAGGTCTCTAGAAGTGGTGTGTAGGCCGTGTTTAACAACTATACTAAGCCCAGAAATGAAAACTAAAACCAGAAATACAAACTAATACACTAAACACTAACCAAAACACAAAAGAACTCTGACCACCCCCTACTGTACAGTTCATTACCAAACTGTAATGAAAAAATAAAAAATGAAAAAAGAAATGTGTTATTCTACCACTACAGATCTGGTAATTTTTATACAGAGGCAATTGTTCCAAAACATCATGATGATAATGGTGATAGACAATGTTCACATGGCTGAATTAAAATTATTAAGGCTTCTTGAGGAATTAAGCCTACTTACTAACTATGAGGGTTAAAACCATAGCATCTTTCAGCTTGTGTTAGTGATTCAAAAACAGAGCTTGTAAACTTATCTCCCCCTTATATCAAATTGTACCCTTGCAAATTGGAGACCATCACTTCAAAGTAAACACTATTCATTTTCTTCTAGTCTTTCATGTTCCATTTTGGTAATTTATTTTATATTACAGCACCCATCTACTCCATAGAAAATATGCCATCACATGCAAAAATAAGCCTCAAACACCACGAGTGAAAGATTTGCTGGAAAACAAGTAATTCTTAGTTTTAGTACAGATTGTAATTTGACCCT
This sequence comes from Gambelia wislizenii, assembly GCA_030847615.1. Lineage (NCBI taxonomy): Eukaryota > Metazoa > Chordata > Lepidosauria > Squamata > Crotaphytidae > Gambelia > Gambelia wislizenii. The sequence continues at coordinate 46,235,544 of JAUMIR010000003.1, read as the reverse complement.
GACAATTAGAGCCTATGACTTAATCAGAAACCTTGATTGAAAAATTATTCTCTTTGTCCTTTGTCTCTCTTTTTTTCCCTTTCCATCTTGTGAACTCACACTTCATTTTGGATGAGAGCAATCCCATCTGTGCAGTCACAGAATTTGATGTAACAGTGCATGTCATTTTGCAATCTTGGGATGAAAAAGAGGTTTTATACAATTTTTGCTAATTCCTGTTCAATGAGACTATAAGCAAAAGTCTGTGCATATCCTTTGCTTTCCACTTATTAAGAAGAAAAGATAAGTGTCAGATTTCCCCTACCTTTTCAAATTGTAGGCAGACAAAATTGCACAACTCAAAAATGTATGTCTTTGGAAAATTCAAATGGGAATGTGTACAAGAACACGTAAATTCAGAAAAATTCATGAAAAATTGTCATGGGCATGCACAAATCTCCATGTAGAAAAAGTCTCACAAACTCTTGCAACCCAGTAAAAAAGAAGAATGCGAAGAAAATCTAGATGAGATTCAGAGATAAGAATGTAATCAAGATGGAGTGATTTTCCATTCCTTATCTCTGATGAACCCAGTCAGACTTCAATCACTTGAAAAACAGGCATCAGTTCAAATGCTTTATTGCAAGGAATCAAAGTGAACTGCATCAGATCATTGACTGATCTGAGGAAAGCACGCCAATAGCACAACACTAGTATTGAACTTAGATTTCATTTCCCCCCATCCACCTGGCTAATTGGAGTCTGTATGTACCAAGCTCAGGGCAAGTTTAAGGAAATTTGGGGGCCCCAGCAACACTTTATTTGTGGGCCCCCATATATTTATTTCAGATCAACGTAACCTAGCCTATTCACAGTACAGGATGTTCAGATTATTACATAATTTGCCACCAATAATTAAGTTTAAAAAACTATATTATATGCACTAATGTAATATTTTTTGTTTATTAGCAATTAAGATAATGGTGTTGAAAAGAAAGAGTGGACTACAGGCTGAACATGAGTCAGCAGTGTAATGCAGCAGCTAAAAAAGCCAATGTGATTCTAGGCTGCATCAATAGGAGTATACTGTCTAGATCAAGGGAAGTAATAGTGCCACTCTATTCTGCTTTGGTCAGACCTCATCTGGAACACTGTATTCAGTTCTGGGCACCACAATTCAGGAAGGATATTGAGAAACTGGAACATGTCCAGAGAGGGCGACCAGGATGGTGGGAGGTCTGAAAGCCATGCCCTATAAGGAGTGGCTTAGGGAGCTGGCATGTTTAGCCTTGGAAAGAGAAGGTGACCAGGTGACATGATAGCCATGTTTAAATATTTGAAGGGATGTCATACTGAGAATGGAGCAAGCTTGTTTTCTGCTGCTCCAGAGACTAGGGTACGGAGCAATGGATTCAAACTAAAGGAAAAGAGATTCCACCTAAACATTGTTAGGAAGAACTTCCTGACAGTAAGACCTGTTCAATAGAGCAACATGCTGCTTCAGAGTGTGGCAGAGTCTCTTTCTTTGGAGGTTTTTAAACAGAGGCTGAATGGCCATCCGCCGGGAATGCTTTGATTGTGTATTCCTTCATGGCAGGGGGTTGGACTAGATGGCCCTTGTGGTCTCTTCCAACTCTGTGATTCTACTCCCGACAGTTCATTAATGCTTAGACCAAATGCCATTTGCATACATAGTGAATAAGAACAATATAAAAATACAATATTATAAAAGTGCTACATAAAATAACTGGCATCAAAATATTGTGCATTAAAATGATAACATTCAATACAGTTAAAACACATTGAATAAAAACAATAATACTGAAATTAAATAAGATCATCTCCGTAGCAATCAACTGCAATACCAGCTTTAAATCTTGCATGAATTTTCATCACTGCCAGGGCAAAAATAGAATCATAGAATCATAGAATTGCAGAGTTGGAAGAGACCACGAGGGCCATCCAGTCCAACCCCCCTGCCACGCAGGAAATCACAATCAAAGCATCCCCGACAGATGGCCACCCAGCCTCTGTTTAAAGACCTCCAAGGAAGGAGACCCCACCATGCTCCGAGGGAGTGTGTTCCACTGCCGAACAGCTCTTACTGTCAAAAAGTTCCTCCTCATGTTGAGGTGGAATCTCTGTTCCTGGAGCTTGCACCCATTGCTCCGTGTTCCAGTCTCTGGAGCAGCAGAAAACAAGTCTGCTCCATCATCAGCGTGACATCCCTTCAAATACTTAAACAGGGCTATCATATCGCCTCTAAACCGTCTTTTTTCCAGGCTAAACATACCCAGCTCCCTAAGTCTCTCCTCATAAGGCATTGTTTCCAGACCTTTCACCATTTTAGTTGCCCTTCTCTGGACACGCTCCAATTTGTCAATATCCTTTCTGAATTGTGGTGCCCAGAACTGGACACAGTATTCTAAGTGAGGTCTGACCAAGGCAGAATAGAGTGGCACTATTACTTCCCTTGATCTAGACACTGTACTTCCATTGATACAGCCCAAAATTGCATTGGCCTTTTTAGCTGCCGCATCACACTGTTGGCTCATGTTCAACTTGTGTTCTAGTAGGACTCCTAGATCCCTTTCGCACGTAGTCTCATTCAGCCAGGTCTCTCCCATCCTATATTTATGCATTTCATTTTTCCGCCCTAAATGCAGTACTTTACATTTCTCCGTATTGAATTTCATTTTGTTAGCTTTGGCCCAGCTCTCCAGTCTATCCAGGTCATTCTGAATTTTGATCCTGTCCTCTAGGGTATTAGCTACTCCTCCCAATTTGGTGTCATCTGCAAATTTGATAAGTATGCCCCTAATTCCCTCATCTAAGTCATTGATAAAGATGTTGAATAGCACTGGGCCCAGGACAGAACCCTGTGGCACCCCACTGGTCACATCTTTCCAAGACGAAGAGGAGCCACTGCTGAGCACCTTTGGGTTCGGCCGGTCAACCAATTACAAATCCATTGAACAGTTAACTTGTCTAGCCCACATTCTACAAGCTTGTTTGCAAGAATGTCATGGGGAACCTTGTCAAAGGCCTTACTGAAATCAAGGTATGCAATGTCCACAGCATGCCCTTCATCTACCAAGCTGGTAACTTTATCAAAAAAAGAGATCAGATTAGTCTGGCATGACTTGTTTCTCTGAAACCCATGTTGACTTTTTGTGATTATGGCATTGCCTTCTAAATGTTCACAGACTCTCTGTTTAATGATCTGTTCTAGAATCTTCCCTGGTATTGATGTCAGACTAACTGGACGATAGTTGTTTGGATCCTCTTTTTTCCCCTTTTTGAAGATGGGAACAACGTTTGCCATCCTCCAGTCTGCTGGGACTTCTCCTGTTCTCCAGGAGTTCTCAAATATTATTGCCAATGGCTCTGAGATTATATTTGCCAGCTCTTTTAATACTCTTGGATGTAGTTCATCTGGTCCTGGAGATTTAAATTCATTTAGATTAAGAAGGTATTCCTGTACTACCTCTTTACTTATTTTGAGCTGGATTTCCCCTATTGTGTCCTCTGTTCCATTCTCCTCAGGTTGGTCCTCCTTTTCCTTTTCTGAAAACACTGAGGCAAAGAAGGTGTTGAGTAATTCTGCCTTTTCTCTGTCCCCTGTTAGCATTTTGCCATCTTCTCCACGTAGCAGCCCTATCATTTCCTTCTTCCTCCTTTTGCTGCGGACATACCCAAAAAACCCCTTTTTATTGTTCTTAACCTCCCTAGCAAGCCTGAGCTCATTCTGCGCTTTAGCTTTTCTGACTTTACTCCTACACGTGTTCGCTATCTGTTTGAATTCTTCTTTGGTGATTTCCCCCCTTTTCCATTTCCTATACATGTTCCGTTTAAAACTTAGCTCCATTGAAAGTTCTTTAGTCATCCATCCTGGTTTCTTGAGACACCTCCCATTTTTCTTCCTCAATGGTACTGTTTGAAATTGTGCCTTCAGTATCTCCTTTTTGAGAAAGTCCCATCCGTCTTGAGGTCTCTTCTCTTTTAGTATTCCTGACCATGGGATCACCCCCAGTATTTCCCTGAGTTTATTGAAATCAGCTCTCCTAAAGTCTAGAATGCGTGTCTGACTATGCCTGGCTTCTCCTTTCCATTGTATAACAAACTCCAGGAGAACATGATCACTCTCACCTAAGGATCCCACCACTTGCACCTCATTAACCAGGTCATCTCTGTTGGTTAGGATCAGATCTAAAATAGCTGACCCCGTTGTTGCCTCTTCCACCTTTTGGACCATGAAATTGTCTTCCAGGCAAGTAAGGAATTTGCTAGACCTTGTAGTTTTGGCTGAGTTAGATTGCCAGCAAATATCAGGATAGTTGAAGTCACCCATCACTACTACATCTCTCCTTTCTGCATGTATGTTCATCTGTTCTAGAAAGGCAACATCCAATTCCTCCGTCTGATTTGGGGGTCTGTAGTAGAGTCCCACAATAACATCCCTGTTGTTTCCCTCCCCTTTAATTTTTATCCAGATGCTCTCCACCTGGCTTCCAGTATTGATGTCGTGGATCACTTCACTGGTGTAAATATCCCTGACATATAATGCTATTCCTCGTCCTTTCCTGTTTGGCCGGTTTCTCCTATAAAGGTTATACCCCTCTATTCCTACATTCCAATCATGAGACTCGTCCCACCAGGTTTCAGTAACGCCTATTATATCATATTTGTTTTGTAGTGCAAGGAGTTCAAGTTCATCTTGCTTATTTCCCATACTCTGTGCATTAGTGTAGAGACATATGAGACCATGTGTTCCCTTTACTTGCTCCCTGTGCAAGTTTTTTTGCCTCCCACTGTTGGGTCCTTGCGCTGTTTGCCTTGTGCCCTCTATGACAGTTTGACTATTTTCTCCAGCCCTTTTGCCTTCCAGAATACTGTCTCCCTCCCCCATTTGACTCAGTTTAAAGCCCTCCTGATCAAATTCTTGAGACTGTTGGCAAAAGTGTTTCTTCCAACTGTTGTAAGATGCACCCCATCTCTTGCCAGAAGTCCCCCCGCATGGAAGCGCAGTCCATGATCCAAGAATCCAATTTGTTCTCGGCGACACCATCTACGGAGCCAGTTGTTTACGTCGGCTATTTTCCTCTCCCTTCTTGGACCATGCCCTTCAACTGGCAGAAGAGACGAGATGACCACCTGTGCGTTCATTTCTTTCAGCTTCCTCCCCAGGGCCTCATAATCTCTTCTGATCTTGGGAAAGCTGTGCCTTGCAGTATCATTGGTCCCACATGGACCAAAAGGAAGGGGTAATGATCCGTAGGCTTGACGAGTCTTGTCAGCCTCTCGGTCACATCACAGATCTTTGCCCCAGGGAGACAACACACCTCCCGAGTCATCTTGTCAGGCCCACATACCACTGCTTCTGTGCCCCTCAGCAAGGAGTCCCCCACCACCACCACACGCCTCCGCTGAGGCTTCGCAGCTGCTGTTCCTTGCGGTGGTCCTCTCAAGGTCCCCTGCTCTACCCCTGAAGTCTGTCCATGCTGTTCTTCCTCGTTGTCCTTGATAAGGGAAAGGGCTTCGAATCAATTTTGTAGCTGCAAGCTGCTGGAAGGATCCCTGGATTTTCTTGTTCTGTGTGTGACATTCCTCCAGCTGTCTACTTCCTGTGTCCGTGAAGTGACCCTCTCCTCCACAGCCACTTCCTCTGTGCGGTCCCCATCCAAGACTGTTCGTTCTGTTCTGTCCAGGAAAACCTCTTGCTCACGAATCTGTTGAAGTGTAGCTACCCGTGTCTCCAGCTGCTGTACTTTCTTCTCCAAGAGGGCTACCAGCTTGCATTTGGTGCATGTGAAGTTCTCCACATCTGTAGACAAGAATACAAACATCGCACAAGTGTTGCAAGTGACTGCTGCAGTCCCCTCAGTGTCCATGATGAGAGCTTTTAGGTAATCTAAGAACTCTTAGTTAACGCTGAGAATGCTAAGCTGTACTTTTAGGTCTGCTGTATTTTTGTTTGGTTGGCTCTTGAGGGTAAAAGGGCAAGGTCAGATGTTCAAGCCCCTCAGCAACAAGCAGCCTCTCCCAACAGTTTTAAAAAAAATTTCAATCTCCCCAGTCAGAATGGCTGTCCAGAAGTTGCTTCCTTCTTCTCCCTGGCAGGAAACTGGCAGGAAACTTGATGTCCAGAAGCTGCTCTCCTTCTCTCTGGCAGGAAACTGGCAGGAAATAGAAACCTTCTGAGTTACCATAGAGTCAATATCAGACAGGAGATCTTTTCAGAAACAGTATTAGAATGTAGATGAGACAGAATAGACCCCAGAAATTTGGTTCTTGGTTCTGAATATAATGAAAAGAAAAACAGGTAATGAGGCAAATCCTCAATTTCTGGGACACCACAAATGCATAAACCAAGGGCCAAAGGTGTATGATTATATCTGCCCTCAATCATAGCTGTAGGCATTATTTCAAAACGAAGGCTGTAAAAGCTTGTGTAAGTTTTGGGAATGTAAGCTTTACTAGGTAAACTGTCCTTTGATTGTCCAATTTGTAAAGTCTATACCATTTTGAAAATTTAGAGTTGTTAATAGCCCGTCTGTCCAGATGCACACCATGGTTAAAAATGTATTCACGAAGCTTCTCTCTTGAATTCGAGATAGGAGGATTATCAAGTAAAACAGGATACGATTCAAGCAACTTAGAATATCTTGAACTCCAAACTTTGCAGTTTGATAGATGTTGGAAACATAACTTGGGGAAAACCCTAACTGAAGAATTTTTTACAGTTCTTCAGTATTAAATAAAATAAAATGAATGCAAGCTCTAATGGAAGGGAAATTGACCTCTGCCCAAACCAGGGCTGCAGGGGTGCCTGGAAGTGTTAGCAATTTCTTAAGAAATGTATTCTGAAGGGCCTCCAATTTAGCCATCTGGGATTCATCCCATCCCCACACAGCAGCACCATACAGAATCTGGGCAATGACTTTGCTCTGGAATATTTTCAGGGCTGAAACAACCAGGTGATCCCCCCCCCCCAGCATTATTGTAAAATCTAAGGGTTGCTCCAATAGATCTCAGAGCCACTGCTCTGGTAGCTTCTATATGGGACTTCCAGGAGAGATTTTCTGTGAAATGAATACCAAGGTACTTAAATTCCCAACATTGTTCAATCTGGTGACCATTGATGGACCAATGAAAATGGGAATGTCTTTTTCCAAACACCATCACCTTTGTTTTGGTATAGTTAATGTTCAGCTTTGCTGTAGAACAAAATACACCGAGCGTAGAAATAAGCCTTGTCAGACCTATATATGTAAGTGAAATTAAAACTATATCATCAGCATATAGAAGACTAGAAATCTTTTTTGACCCAAGTGAGGGTGGAAAAAATTCTGGTCCAGACAGTGCTGGGATGATGTCATTCAGATATGTGATTTCTCCTTATTCTTAATGGTAGGACTAGGACTAAAATGTTGGACTAGGGGTCCATTCGCACTACAGAGCTATAGTGCTATTATTCCCCTTTAACTGCCACCGCTGCTTCCTATGGAATCCTGGGATATGTAGGTTGGTGATACACTGGAGTTCTCTGGCTTGAGCATTTTAAACACCCCTCCCTAAACTGTAAATCCCAGGATTCCATAGAGTGAAACCTTGGCAGTTAAAGTGGTATCAATGTGCTATAATTGTGTACATATTGTGAAAGGGCTCTAGGACTCTGGGAGACCTGGGTTCAAATCCCTGCTTGGCCATGGAAACCCACCTTGGGCAAATCACATTCTCTGAGCCTCAAGAGGAAGGCAGTGGCAAACCCCCTTTAAATAAATTTTGCCAAGAAAATCCTATGATAGTTTTGCCTTAGGGTCACCATAAATCAGAAACAACTGAAGCACACAGTATGCACAATGACAGATACTTGCAGAGTTGCCTGACAAAAATATACAACAATACCCCCCCTTCCCTGTTTAAGCCACATGGGCTCAGACAGCATGAACCAACCAGAATATTATGAAGCTGTGCCTTAATTCATCATGGGAGGGAAAAAATCATTCAGAAGCAGAGCACATGGTTTTCATTTAAACAGCCTAGGTTCTACTCCCAATATCTCTAAGTCAGGCTGGAAAAAGGCTCCCTTTGAAATTACGCTGTCAGTAAAAACAACTGTGGCTGAGCTGTCAGACTTTGATCCAGTACAGAGACCTCCCAATTTACCTTCAGTTTCCATACAACCAACTGACATGATTCTGTAGACTTAGTTTTGCACCCCATATACCATTAGTTGCTGTCCAAAGCACTAGTGTAATGCAGTAACCATTGAATAAACCAGCAAATAATAGAATTATAGAGTTGGAAGAGACTACTAGGGCCATCTAGTCCAACCCCCTGATCTGCAGGAATACACAATCAAAGCATTCCCACCTCTGATTACACTAGTTAAGGGTGGAAGAGTGGTTTGAGCATTTGCAATACAACCCCAGAGGCTAGGAATTGAATCCCTACTCAGCCATGGAAACCCACTGGTGGCACTGGATTATCCTAGGCATGTCACACTCTCTCAGCCCCAGAGGTGGGCAAAGGCAAACAGCCCTCTGAACAAATCTTGCCAAGAAAACCCCATGATAGATTCACCTTAGGGTTGCCATGAGAGGGAGGGAGGGCCCTCTTTTGGGAGAGGGAGGGGAGGAGGGGGTGTCCACCTTTCTAGCCATCTCCTTTGCTGGAGGGAGGGGCCCACTTCCTTCCCTTTCCCTTTCCTGTGTGTGGGGGGTTGGATGTCCCCTTCCCTCCCCCTCCTTTCCTCCTCCTCTGCTCCCCCTCCCTCTCCCCTCCTCCAGCATTCGTGTGGACTTGCTTTCAGGCAGACCGTCTGTCCCCACTTCCCCTCCTTTCCCTGCCAGCCAGGAGGCTTCCCCTGCCTGGGATGGCTGGACCAGTGAGCATCGGGGGTGGAGAGAGCATGGGGCTGGTAGGTGGGGAGTGGGCAGGAGGCAGAAACTGCTGACTGCCACCGCTACTTCTTTCCCCTGCTCCCCTTCTCCCTGCCTGACCTCGCTTGGCTGCTCGGGGTGTGGGCTGCCAGAGCAGCTGGAGGTTGGCTGGGCAATTGGGGCAGGAGGGGGATCCCATGGCTGCTGCCTAGCTGGCCGAGATTGCCGCCCCACGAGGAATGCGCTCAGGGTGGACCGCGGCAGGGGTGGGAGTGCATTGCAGGCAGCGGGGAGGATTGGGGCACATGCGCTGGGATGCTGTGGTGGGGTTGGGGGTTGGGATGGCCCCCTGCAGGTGCTGCGGGGCCCTTGAACCAGCCCTCACCAAGCTGTAATTCCCTAATTCCTTTCCCAGACTCTAAGAATCCTTGAACTGTTTGCAGATAGTACCCATCACATTCCAGCCCCAACCAACCTTTCCCACAATGCACTCCACTCATGTCCAGACTCTGGCTAACAAGCAGGCTTAAAAATATCTAACCAATGCAACAGCAGATAATATATCTGTCTATATAGCTAATAGCCAGACTCCTGAAACTATCCAGAGCCCTTCGAGACTCCCACTGGGAGACTAGAAGTGAAGAAGGAAGAGGACTACCCTTTCCCTTATTTTTTAAAGAAGATTTCCATCTCATTGTTTTCAATGGTAGAGAAATAAGTTATACCAACCCCAGGACTGGTGTAATCTTTGCTCTGTACTGGATATAATGAAGGACTGGGGGAGACCTTTGGACTGTGTAGATCCAGAGATTTCACTAATCCACCTATGCCACACAATGACCCTTCTCTTGTCTCTGTCTAATATTATGAAGGAAAGAAGTATACCTTAATAAATAAATTACCAGGAACAGATGGTATATTAATGGAGCTGATTCAAGCTACAGAGACAGAACCTTCTCTCGTTCTAACTAAAATCTGTCAATAAACATGGAAAACCAAACAATAGTCCATAGACTGGAAATGCTTAATATACTTTCCTATCCCCAAGAAAGGGCAGACCAGGGATTGCAGGAACCACAGAACCATTGCATTAATCTCCCATGCAAGCCAAATTATGTTCAAAATTTTCCAACAAAGACTTTTACTGTACATGGAGTGAGAAATACCATATGTCCAAGCTGGGTTCAGGTAAGGAAGAGGCACTAGAGATTATATTGCAAACATATATTGGATAATGATGTGCATGAAAGACTTTTGGAAGAAAATCAACCTGTGCTTTATAGATTGTAGGAAAGCCTTTGAGTGAATCCATGAAAAGCTATGGATTACTCTTAAAGAAATGGGTGTTCCACAACCGTTGATTGTCTTGATGTGTAACCTGTACTCAGGACAAGAGGCTACCATCAGGACAGAATGGTGATTATCAGATGGGAACAAAAAAAAAAAGTGTTCCTGTCTCACAATCTCCTTTCCTGCCCCTCTCTTGTCCTTGTAATGGGGGGGGGAAGAAAAACTTTTCAGACCTATCTTAATTGTGTGTCCAGTCTTCCCAGGACATGAAAGGTGCTCTACAGAGCTCCCTTCACTTCCTGGATTGTAATTCTGGCTGCTCGTGCGAGAAGAGGAGAGCCAGGAAATTGCAAAACCAGGGCAGGCTGGGGGTGATGGGGGGAAGATCTGTGAAGGCTCTGGGGATGATGGGGGATGATGGGGGAGGTGATCTTCAGGCGATCTGGCAAGGCTCTGGGGACAATGGGGGGTGATGGGGGCCCCGATCTGGGAACAATCAGGGAATGATCTGGGGACATTGGGGGGGGGGGAGATTTGGGCAGCAATCTGGCAATCCCTCATGCTCCCAGATAGTCCCAGATTGCTGCCCAGATCATGCTGAGATCACCCACCAGATGACCCCAGATGGCCCCCAGATCACTCAGAGGTATTTGGCAGGGACCTCCCACCATGGCTGGCATCACAACGGCATAATGGGGCACCTTTTCAGATGCCCATGATTCCGTTATAGAAACAGAATGGGCGATCTATTGATGGCTTAAGCCATCAATAAAAAGAACTGCTGCCTGAACAGAAGCAGCATGGGAGCATAATGAGAATGGACATCATCGTCAGATAATCAAGCCCTTTAGCAATCTCCTGGCATCCCTGTAATGCTATATCGTCTGATAATCTTCAATATGGAGAAATGGAATGGCTTCCAATTAGCCAGGGGGTCAGGCAAAGCTGTATTTTATCACCTTATCTGTTTAATTTGTATGCCAAACGTATCATAAATAAAGCAGGATTATACTCCAAGAGGCATGAAAACTGGAGGAACAAACATCAACAGTTTAGATATGCAGATGACACCGTAATACTAGCAAAAAATAGGAAAGACTTGGAATGACTACTGAAGAAAGTCAAGGAAAGGTACTTTGCAAAGTTGAACATTAAGAAAACAAAAATAATGACCAAAAATTATTTACATAACTTTAAAATAGACAATGAAAACATTGAAATAGTGCAAGATTTTCCATTACCTTGGCTCAGTTATTAATCAGAATGGAAACTGCAGTCAAGAAATCTGAAAAAGACTTAATTTTGTCTAAAATCCTACTCCCTTAATAAACAACCCACTAAAGGTACTTTTAAAGTATTCTATCACTTCTTTCCAGTCTCTCTTATAGACATGTATAGTTTGATCTTTTATTAAACGAGTAAGTTTGTCCATCTCCATGTACTCTTGCAATTTCAGAATCCAATCCACTTCTAGAGTCCTTTCTTCTTTCCACATCTTCACATAAACAATTCTCACTGCAATTAAAAGAATTTTAGACAAAATTAAGTGGAAGATAAGTAGAATATAATAATAGATGACAAATATAAGTATAACAATTAATGACACAATAAAGTAATTTGAATAAATCAATACAGATAAATATGTGATAGAAGATATCAGTCAAACACAGTTAGAGATTGGAAGTCATTTTAGGTATTTATATGTAAAGTTAGAGATAGATGTTTGTAATATAATGTTATATGTTGTATGTGGTTTGTCTTTTTAATATTGTAGAAGTTTTATTTATTTGTTGTTGTTTATGTATTTTATTAAAGATATATTTAAAAAGAAAGAAAAAAGATATCTGAAAAAGACTCAGATTTGGAGGGGCAGTTATAAAGGCAGTAGACATGATCCTGAAGTCCTCAAGACAGATAATTGAATACTACAGTTAGGAATGTCCCTGCCATCGTATTTCAAATTTCTATGTATGTTTGTGATACCTGGACACTTAAGGAAATGATAGGAAGAAAACCAACTCATTTGAAATGTGGTGCTGGGGAAGAGTTCTTCAGGTACTATGGATTGCTAAAAAGACAAATAAATGGGTATTAGAGTAAACCAAACTGGAATACTCCCTAGAAGCCAAGAAGGCTAATCCGAGACTGTTGTACTTTGGCCATATCATGAGAACATATGACTCACTGGAAAAGACAATAACGTTTGCAAGGTAGAAGGAACTAGGAAAAGAGGAAGACTGCATTGCAATTGGATGAAATCAGTCAAAGAAGCCATGTCCCTGAGTTTGCAAGACCTGAGCAGGGCTGTTGATGATAGGGTGACTTGGACGTCTCTAATTCCTAGGTTCACCATAAGTCAAAGTTGACTTGAAGGCAGTTAACAGCAAAAACAGATCTTTCTCATAGAGGCAAGGAGGAGAGAATCTGAGGTTGGATCTCCTACCCCAAAGTCAGAGATTTCCAACCTCAGAAAGAGATAGTCCCATCTTTTCTTTGCTTCCTTGGACACTGTAGCGTTTTTTCTTTCTTTCCTGTATTTTTTCATTTGTGGAATTATGAGATTTCCTGTACTGGTCAGTTGAGTAAAGTGACAAGGCACCGAATATTATATGATTGCCAACTGCTGGGGTGTAATTAAATATGGCATGGCTCCCCTTCAGTGTGTTCTATTTTGGTCTAAAAAGAAGCTGATAGTAACATTTCAGCATCTATAATCTGGCTGTCAGAATGGATTTTCCTTCCAGCAGGCCTGTAGCACAAATGAAAACCTAGCAGTTTTCCTGCGGTGATTCTGTGAACAGTGTTAAATTTAACATATACAATCTGGCTGAAGACCAGATTTTTTTCCTTCCTTCCTTCCTTCCTTCTTTCGAAAGATAATGTTCCAAAAATATGTGGCATTTTTAATCATAGCCCAGTTTCCCAGAAACTCTCCACATTAATTGGATGTTTCCAACTTGATCAAAATGTTCTCATGTGGGGGAAGGGTTTTTAAAAGCAGTTGTCATGCCTTGTCAGGCTATTAAGATATAAAGTGGACTACAGAATATCACATCAAATTTTACCATATACTGTTCTTACTATGTTTTTCTTTTTAAATATCTGTACCAGGTTTTATTTCCAAAAGGGAATCCACAGCCACTAACAATAACCTTCAAAAACATGATACAAAATCCACAAAAGAGTGATACCTTTATTTGCCAACCAAACTTCAAAACACATGATGTAAGCTTTCAAAGCACTACTAGCTTCTTCATCAGGCAAAAGATGTTGAAAAATAAGAAAGAAAGAAAAGTGATAATGTTGGAGTCATAGGCCTAAGACTCCAGATGTTGTTCCAGATGTTCCTTGTGTTTTTCTTCAGGTGAGGGATCTCATGCAGGCAGAGGCCACTCCTGCTTCTTGGCCATGTGGGGCTGAGACAAAGGACAGTAAAATTTAAATCCTTTTGCAGCAGTGAGGCAACCTCTCTGGCTTCCAGGATGTTCCTGTTCCTTCGTGAAGCCATGTGCTCCTTTGTTAGGCCATGATCATTGGATTTTTCAAGAAAACATGGACAATGAAAAGCCATACCTTTGAGATCTTCTGAGTGGGTCCTTCTCTTGACCTTGCCATCCTCATAGACATGTCTGATGGGAAAACAGAAGAAGACCTTCTCAGTAGCTTCTCCCAGGCTACCTTACTGCAGAGGCTGGAGTGTCTACTTTTTCATAGTCCTTCTGTTGCCAGGGGCAGACTTTATTCAGCCACAAAATTCCAACATTTCACAGATGAAATCTTGGGCACATGTGACCAAGCAACATCAGAGTGTGGTCAAGATGGCAAAAGTTATGAATGAGAGAAGGAACAACCAAGTTACAAGGGGCTGAAACAGTTTGCTTTTACTTGAGTCTGCTGGTAGGGGCCAGACTCTGTCCCCTCCTCTCTTCTCCTACGTGCTAAACTAATTGAATGAAGACTACTCTGGGCAATTTGAACTCAATTTGCACTAATTCAAATAAGCTGAGGACAAAGTAGGAAAGTGGGTGAAGGAGAGAGAAGCTGGGACATTTTAAAAGTAGCTGAAAAAATGGGATGACAGAGGATTAATTGGGAATGCCCCTGCCAAATCAGGACAGTTAGAGGGTATTCAAAAAGTTTGTGGAAAAGTGACTGCTCATATGTAAAGGACTTTTAATAGTGTGCTACAGTGTTTTACAGCAACAGATCTCAGATTTTGGGCTACAGAAAAGGTAAATAATAATAAAGAGAAATTATATTTTAAAAATTAAGTAGAGTGGAATTCTAAAAATAAAAGCGTTGGTTCCTGGAGGACTAACTGAAGAACTTGATCTCCTCCCACTTTTGTAAATTCACTCAGGACTTTTTTTAGCCCAGTTCATGATATGTCTTTCAAGGCTCACTCTCCTTCTCCAACCCTTTTTTCCTGACCACATGAAAACATTAAAAAAAAAAAGCCTTGAGCCTAGTTCACATGTTTCTTTTCTGTCCAGCAAATGAAATGAGATTCTCAGCTCCAGAAATTTCTGCAGTTAGATTTCATATTGGTACATATAGGCTTTAAGCAGTATACAAAGATTGGAATATGTATTATGATGTATTAGGTATGTATTATTATATAATTATGTGGTGTTCTTTTAGTTTTATATTTATATTTATATTTATGTTTTTATGTAGCCCCTGAAGAAGGCCGATGAAATATATATATATAAGCCAAAATGTGTTGGGCTTTTTCCAAAATAAAGACTACCATCCACTGAGAACTTGAAGATGTGTCTCTCTTTTTTCCTGTGGATTCTATTGGGTGCTCTCTAGTTTTTGTCTCTTCTGTAGTGTATTAGGCTGGAATCCTGTATCAGTACTTAGATAAATAAACTAAATAGTCTCTCTTGGCCTGAAACCCCCCCCCACCTGAGGGAAATATTATTCACCCCATTCTTCAATCACCAGCAGAATGCATCTCCTTCTCCCCATGCAGATGATGCCTGGCATAGTAGGTTGGGGCTGAGTTTTGATCATGGCAATACTGTCACAATCATCACTAAGTAGTGATAGTGAATACAAAATAGTTACCTAGATTTACTCATCCATAACCCTTTCATATTCCTGATCTGTTGCCTGCCCTGATACCCCCACTCTTCCAATAATTCCTCAATTGATTATATTTCATAAATTGACTTATATGATACTTCATGAGATTAACAGTAGACATGGACTTCCCCCAAAAGAGAGACTGAGCTAAGGTTTGCCTAAAACCTAAAGAAGTAGTATTTTCCAAATTCCCCAAAAGAAACACCTAGGTAACAATTGTGCAAACCTTCCCTTGGATGGGTAGTTGGGGTATAATGTGATCAAAGTGTCAGGTAAGTATGTAATGTGCTAATCCTCCTGGGTGAATCTGGAAGTGAGTCATCCACTAATTCAATCAAGTGGCCAGAACACTCATTACTCTGCAGACTGGTTTTCCTCCACACCCCTCTCCTTGACAATAGAACGTTGCCTGATGCCCATTAGTCTTAGTGATGGTTAACATAGCCAGAGCTTCTATTGTCTGACTGTGGGAAACTCCATCTAACATTGTATTCCACTCATAACACCTCTTAAAGGTAAATATTGGGTATAAATATCACTCCAAAACACAGTCAAAGTGTTCACAGCTTCCTACATTTGAGTGTCTTGTGCTACACAAATCTCTGCTCATTGGGCAGGTAGTATAGCCCATCATCCTGAATTTTATTCTTCTGTCCCGCTACTTCCTCCTATCTTTTGCTAGCCTTGTGTGATTACTTGAAGCCATAGTGTTGGTTTGCATGCTTCCAAGATTATTTTTCAATAAAAGCCATTTTATTGTATTTGCTGGCTGTGAATCTCATCAATTAGTACCAGTATACAAAGGTCAAAAGGTCCCATAGTTACCTGGCCTCTTGCTGCCATGTTGTGCTAATTAAAATTCCCCATATTAATATCTGGACACCAGTGGACATCAGTGGGACCCCACACAATTTGGGTGATAGGTCACTACTTAGTTGTGATTGTGACAATATTGCCAAGATTGTAACCCCCCCCCCGCCTCTCCATGCAACCTCAGCTGCATGGCCAGAAGGAGATTTAGGGGGTTGTGTCAAGGGAATGTAATTAGTTACATATAGTTAGTTAAGTAGTTGATATGGATTCTGGTCTTTATTTTTTGCCATTTTCATGGATGTTATTTTAATTGTTCTTAATTATATAGATGATTTAATTATTATGTTTTAACTATATTTTTGTGTGGTTTTACCTATGTGTATTTGCATTTGTTTTTATTTTTGGAAGCTTGTAAGCTGTGATAATTTCCAAGTCTGAGAAAAAGGTGGGGTATCATATCACCACTAACACTACTACCACCACCACAGTTTTTAAATAGAAGCAATAATAATTTATAGAATCAGTGCCAGCCCAGTAGGGCAAAGTTCCGAAGGAATATCTGACTTCAAACCTGTGTTGTGATTAACACACAGTTCCCCAGCCCTGCATGCATTCCTTTAAAAACAAAAGAAAGCTGAAGAAATCCCAAAAAGGTTGAACCAACCTTTACATTTTTTTTTTGAAACCGTGAATGGAACTGAATAAATGAACCTATAACAGACATGATCAGTGGGTATGTGAGCTCCAGTTCAAGAAAATATGTGTGCCCACACAAAATGCCAAATATGTTGGCAATACTCTCTCTCCCAGTGGCAAAATAAATATGTAGTCCTAGAAGGAATATAGGCAGTCACAGATAAACGGGTCCCAGCACACACACTCTCTCACACACAGATGGAGAGATTTTACTGATGGTCTTGTAGAACAATTTCTTACACTTCATTGCACACTCAAGCTTTTAGTGACATAATCCATTCTCTGAACTGCTGTCATTAACCTTTACGAACCTCAGAATTTGGCAGTGATTGCTTGCCATATCAGTACTCTTAGAATTCTTATGAACAGCAGCCAAGTGAACCTACTACTCTCTTTCTCCTTGGTGACACATAATGTTTTCCCCTCTTAAAAATGCAGTGTTGTTGTGCATTTTTAAATGTATTCCATTTCAGTCATCATCACTGCTATACTATGAGACATTATTTTCTGCAGCTATTTTGCAGAGCAAAATGGACTAGAGAAGCCTCTAATTGTCACATTTTATTCCTTATAAGTACAGAGTGGAAGTAGGAACATGATTTTACACTAAAAAACAGTAATCTGGAAAGTTTTCTTTAACACGCTGCATGCATAATATGCAGGTCATCCATAGATTAGATTTTCACCCACAAGAAATAAATTGGCCCTTTACTTTCTGCTTGGGGTCTAGATGTTGCAAGCTGATTTCTAGGGTCAGGATGTAATGGAATTGAATTGTTGATCTTCATAATAGGGGACTGCAATAGGTGGGCAATGGACTCCTTCAGATTGATGGTGAATTAAAAAAAAACACACAAACAGCAGTTAGTACAGTTATTTTTGGCCTCTTTCACTTGGGAAGATGCCTTATATCAAGTTATAACATTGGTCCATCTGTTTCAGAATTGTCTACATTTCAGACTTCTTTTGCCTCACCAAACCTCAAGCCCCGGGATTCCATAGTATGCAGCCATGGCAGTTAAAGCAGAATCATACAGTTATAACTGTGTATTGGAAAAAGGTCTCACTGTCTGGAAGTGACACTCCTGAGTTTGTCTTTCCTAAATCTATCTGGAGATGTCAGGGACTGAGCCGAGACTTTTTCATCCAAAGCATGTGCTATGTTCTGCCAATGAATAATGTTCTCAGTATAATGCTATTATGTTCACAGATGTGTATTCTCTAAGAATATTGTTATGGAAAGGACAAGGTTTAAAACAAACTTTCTGCCTAAGTTTCTGCCAACTTTCCATACGACAAATGTATTATATTTCTTAATGTAGAAGCATTCAAACACGAAACACCTACTTCTTGACATATATAATTCTAAGTGGGGACTAGCCATCTTGCTACTTGTTTGCCCTCTTTCAATGATAACGTTTTGCTCTGTAAAATAAAAGGGTCAATATTGGCAGCTACAAAATGTCAATATTCCTTTTGTCCAATGGAATGTAGAGCAGGCATTTATATCTAGATTTTGTTGTTGCTGTTGATTATTGTAGGTTTACCCTTTTGAGATGAATCATGGAAACGGGGTGGGGGGCAGAATTCTGTATGAGCTACTTAGCCTGGTAAAGTAGGTTGGAGGGTGGGGCATTATGATCGTGGCAGTGGTACCAAAATCATACCTAAGTAGTGATCACAAATGCAGAACAATTACCTAGATTTAGTTATCCGTAAGTGTTCTTTATTCACATTTTCTAGTTAGTCACAGTTTCGACACTATTAACACAAATTTAACTTCCTTCCCCAACCTTATAGGGAATCAAGTGCATGGGGAGGAGATCCATTCTGCAGGTGACTAGAGTGCAGGTGAATGATATTTCTTTCAGGTTTGACTGGGTCAGGCCAAGAGAGGTCACTTAGTTAACTAACTAAGTTTCTGATACAGAATTCTGGCTTGTGTTTATAAGGAAAATTAGAGGAAGTTGAATTTTCCTTCAACTTTAGGCTCATTATGTTGAACTCATGAATAACTTAGTCTCACATAAAATAGACTTCGGCAACTATTTACCACAAGAGCTGATTATCGCCTAGTTAATGCATGGCATGTCTTAATTAACACCATCAAGAATCACTAATGACACTTGAGGGTATTTTGCAAACCCTGTGGTTGAGTTATGCTTATTATCTGTTTACAAAATACTCAGCAGATTAGGAGGGGGGAAAGTTCTATAAATAATTAAGACTTTGGGGCAAAGCCATTCATTCCCCTCCCTCTCTCCATCCCCCTTTCCTCCTCCCTCATCCTACAGTTTTAATATATCAATAAGTGGAACCTTGGTGGATCACAACAAATGTATCCCCAGTTGAGGGTTCTTGTCCATTTTAGAAATCTCTTCCTAGTAATGGCTATCCATATGCCTCTTAAAGCTTGCATAAAGGACATGGATGGAACAGCTTTTGCCTCATTTGTTATCAGCCTTGGATTCAGGCTGCAGGCTTATGCCTGTTCTCTTGGGAGTTTTCTTCGGCAGTCTTCTGAGAACAAACATGTATAGGAAAGTGCTGACACTCTAGTCCCATCTTGATGTTCATTCTTCCCTGCGATTAACCATGTTACTCAGGGTCCAAGCTCAGGGAGTTCAGCTGACACACGCACACACACACATACAGAGAGAGAGAGAGAGAGAGAGCTCCACACAAATGCCCCTAGTGTTTGGACCATAGTAGATGTGGGGATAGTGTCAGTGCTATCTATCTATCTATCTATCTATCTATCTATCTATCTATCTATGGTGTGTGTGTGTTCTTTCTCTAAATATGGAGGTTCTATGTGCTTATCTTGACTCATAATAAATAGCATTTGATAGGTTCATGTGACATGAAATGCAGATTCAGTATTTTCTCTTGCCAGTGAGAATACAGTTGCCCCTCCACATTCACGAACTTAGCATTTGTGGTTTTGCATATTTGTGGTTTTGGTAGGCCCCCCGCCCTCCCAAAATCGCAACAAGGGACCTCCGGAGGCCCGTGAAGGCCATGGGTGGGAGGGGGAGGGCTGGGGAGGCATCCACTTGGCCTTGGGAGGGTCTCCGGAGGCCCTGTAAAGGCCTTGGAAGGGAGGAGGGAGGCAGGGGAAAGCGACTATGGGGTCTCTGGAGGCCCCATGGTCGCTTTGGCAGGGGAGGGGGAGGGCAGTCATTATTAGCAGACTTTTCACATTCGTGGGGGTCTGGGGAACCTATCCCCCACGAATGTGAAGGAACGACTGTATTCTCCCAATAAAGTTCTGCTAAGGAAGAACAATCTTCACTTTATTACCTACACTGTTCCAGAGGTTTCCACAACCTTCTGGAATAGTTTTACCTATGGAGTAGGAAATTCCCTAATTCTTGTAAAGCGTAAGTATCTCCAAATTTTAGGACAACAGAATCTAAGGTCCTGTCCAAACGGTGAAAATAATCCAAATGGCAATTGCATGGAAGGTGATTTATCTAAACGGACATTTGCATCAATACGTCTCATTCAGAAGGGAGGACCAAATCCACCATAAAGCTCTGAAGGGAAGCCTTTGGAGCTTTTCTCAGTGTTTTTAAAAAGCTCCGTAGGGCATGCAAATGTGCAATCATTAGGACAGTTGCGTTCACCTTGCTGTGATGAGGCAGCATATGCTGATTGGCCAGATGAGCATGGGGGACAGGGCTAGTAAACAGGGAAAGTGTCTGCTGCCGCCATGTTGGATTTTCGGCTATGTGAGAATTCAGTAAGTCGATAAAACAGTGATCTTTTACTCTCTTATCTTCTTTTCTTTCTTTTGTATATACAAAATATTGCATGTACACACCATGGTAAACTTAAAAAAACCCCAAACCAGCGGCAGCAGATTTAATTCACTCGCATTTGCCATCTTGGTTATGGGGCATGCAAAGTTTAGGGGGCCCTATTGACTATTAAGACAGGTCCCAGTGCTGCAAATTGCTGTTTCTTCAGATGAGATTATATTTCTTTCCCTTGTATAATAATAGACAGGGCCTAAATGTTAGTTATGCATTGCAACTGTCTTAAGTTGGCAGTGGAGCTTATTACTCCTGAGTCTCTTACAGGACCTGTGTAATTACTTCATCCCATGATATAACCATGCCATTTTGTTATATAGAAGTGTTTAAGATGATTTTCTCAATTGCCTGTAAAAGTGATCATATACTCCTGTAGGTATACTCAGAGGAATTTAATTCAGTGGTTCTGTCTCTTTGCTGGTTTTCTGAGTTTCATTATTTTGGATCTAAAATACATTTGTGGTACAAAGCCCTTATAAATGATTTTCTAACTGCTTCAGCCATTTTGACAATCAAGCCCTTTCATTTCAAAGTATTTAGCCCACTTCATCAAACATCCTTTATACATGGAGCATTGAAATGATAGCTTTTGAATATGCAGGGATGGTAGTCTCTCATTTCTTGATTTTGCTCTCATGCTTTCACATTTCTAGATCTTTGGCCATTGGGATAATTACTCTGACTCTGGGATGGTGCCTTTTCCTAGACAGGCAGCTTGAATAGGAGCCTAAATACAATTTAGCAAATTGAAAAACTTGCTAGATAGCTTGGGAAGAGAATACAGTCAAGCAATCAACTCTGCAACCTACCAAGCCCAATTGTCCACAGGAATTATTTATGAGAGCATTGCATGATAATGTAATTGTATGCTGCTCAGTATTGCAGGGCATTTCTTTTTAGCAAATATCCTAATTTCACATTATGAAGACCCATAAGATCTGTAAAGTTTACCAGAATGGTGAAAGATGACAAGGAATCAAGGGATGTTAGTTATTGGAGATAGGATGGGCCATATGGTCACCCAAAGAAGTTAATTATTGTGGAAAGTGGAGAGAAGCAATTTATTCATACATCCTTAATTGGTGGCATTCTTCACTGCTACAGGATTTGATACTGCTGTGAAGAATCAAACCAGACCTATGATTTTATATTGTGGATTTCTAAAGCTGTATCTTTTCAAGATGCTTACAAATATTAGATGTATCATACTGTATTATTATAAATCCATAGCAGTTAAACCAAGCTCATAAAGTTTTAAACAAATGTAAGCGTGAACCAGCCAAAATCAGACAAATCCACAACTACAAACAAACAAATGGATTACCACTACCAACACCATCATCACTCTTTCGTTCAAAAGGCAAACAAATGCATTTTAAAAACTTATGTAAAAATAGCAGATGGAAGCAGCTATAGTGGCAATTCTGTAGGGCAAGGTATACCAACACAGGGCCTTTTGTTTCCAGTGCCCACTAATTATACAGATCTTAAATGTTGTCAGTAAGTATCATTCTTTTATCTTTGACTTAATGTATGAGCAGGTAAGGGTGAATAGGATTTGCTAGGATCTCTCCCTCCCTCCCTCTCATCAACCAACCTACCTACCTACCTACCTACCTACCTACCATGTTTTAATTTCTAGGCATTAGTTTTATATACCACTTTTCTGCTTTTATTTTATCTCAGCTTTGTATTTACCTTCTTTAGTAACTGGTTTATGGTAATTTCATATTTTAACATATTGTACACTGGCCTTGGTTAGTTGGCAGTTTAAAAGTATGATAAATGCATAAATAGTCTTTCTGGAAGATTAATATAATATACAAAGGTCTTTTGTTAGTCCAGACTTGAGTAGACCTACTTGAATCACTGCACTTTATCTGTTTGCTAACTTATTCAGCAATGGATTCCATGGGCCTGTTGTAGACCAGATGCAAGTTATAGTTTGCTCCCATCTCCAGTTTAGTTCCACAGCAACCCTATGATGTAAAGTTAGGCTGAAAAATAATGAATGACCACAATTCATCCAAAGAGCTTCCTGTCTGTGGATGGGTTTTGAATATGGGTCTCCTCTATGGTTCTCAGGTGCCAGGAACCAGCTCTGACCCTCACAGCCTAGTCCTGTTCTGCAGGGCCTCCAAATGAGGGGTGATAACTCAGAGTAAGAGTGGTGCACAGGAAAACAATGACTGTGTACCCTTAGATGCCACACTCCTCCTGTCTCTTCCACCTCTCAAACTGTGGTTGACATCAGGGCTCAGAGGGAGGGAGCAGTCAACATAGGAAAATACTGTATACTCCAGTTGGTTGCCTCAAGGGTTGCTGAATGTCATACTACAGAACTGCTGCTTTGTGGCTTTCCTTATCTTATTGTTAATTTTCCCAATCCTGTTTCCATATTCCTTACCCTATTATAGCTAGTTGAAGCCCCAATGAAACTTCTTTTTTGTGTTGTTATGATCCACATTGGTTGCATGATTATTGGAGGAGGGGACGTGATATGGATTTTTTTCTTCTTCATATCTGCCTAAGCACTTGATTCCTTTTTCTTTTAATTCTTGACTTCACTTCTCTTGCTTCGTGTTTGTCATCTCCCTGAACTCCTCCCATCCAATCCTCTTTCTCCATCTCTCCTTGCCTTGCAAATTTCAGCTGCACTTATCTTCTCCCTCATTCCTTAGGAGATATCAGATGTGTCAAAAATGGCATTATGATGATGCCATGAGTCACAAAAGGGCTTCCTTATCAGACAACATCATCCACCATCATCTCCCAAGTGTTTTGCTGCATTTTCGGGGGTATTATTTTTTATTGATAGGGAGACGTCAGCAGTTGATCTCCCATGGTGTTTCTGTTCTTGATTTGCCAGTGTGCGACAATATGCCCCATTTTGCTGGCGAGATTCCAGCGTCAATGTGCAGTCCTGCCAGAACATTTCCAGGTGAGATCGGGACATCCAGATAAGCTACCCTCTTTTTTGTACTTGTACAGGTTACTTGTAATGTTTTTAGTGTGCTTAGGTGCTTGGTGTCACTTTTTGTGTGTGTATTTCTCTTTTGACTTTTGAATTTCCTGCACTTGTGCCTTCTAGCGAGAATGGGTGAGATTTCACTCCAGGAGCTCTGTTCACTCCTGGGCTGCCTCAACAACAGGAGAGAAGGGAAGTGCAGTGGGGAGGGTTATTGTGCTGGGACAGGGGTGGGATTGGAGATTGTGGGATAGGAGAGGAAAGACAAAGGAGATTATCAGACAGGAATGCAAAAAGCATTCCTGTCTGATAATCTCCTTTGTCTTTCCTCTCCTATCAACTGGCTAATGCCCTCTCTCTCTCAAACACATACACATGCACGCACCCACATGCACACGCACATGCGCGCGCACACACACACACACACACACCGAGAGAGAGTGAGTGAGAGAGAGAGAGAGAGAGAGTTCTTCTCACCCCTGCCTACAACTTACAACTGCTGGCAAAACATCTTCTTTCCCACCTCCTCTCTCTTTTTCTTCTTCTCCCCCACACACTGCTGACTAAACTGTCTTCCACCAGTTTGTATCTCTTTGTATCTCTCCAGCTCTTTGTCCACTGTCCTCCTTGTCCCCTCCCCCTAAAACCCCCCAGCAGGAATACAAATGGTTTTCTATTTTTATATCAAATGTCTTTAAAGTTAGTTTGTTATAAAACCAATGAAATGTTCATGGTAATATGGCCAGAACTCCAATGCGACATCTTCTCAACCACACACTGTTCATGTGAAAGTGGGGAGGATGTGTATATCCATTGTATAATAGGATTTCTTTATTCCCACTAATAATGAAAAGCTTGTGTTTTTCTAAAGAAAATATATTCTTTTTTAATTTTTTTTTAATTTTAAAGGCAAAGATAAGGCTTTTAAAAAACACAATACCCAATTTATTAGTGAAAACACTGCCACCAGCTGATCTTGGTGAATTGTTGGCATTTTAAAATAGGTTTTGTAAGGGCTTTATAAAGATGAACAGGTGCCACAATTTATAGCTCAGTGGCTGCTAACACATAGCAAGGAGCCAAGCAGCATGCATTTCATGAACAGAAGCTGCTTTTTCAAACTATTTCCATATGGCATTTTCCTCAATTGATCCCCCAATCCCGAACTGGAGCAATATTTAAGGCTGGTGCTTCCAGTGTCAGTGGGGCATCAAATCCACTCTAAGTTTTATTCCATTTTAAAAGGAGCTACTCAAGATGTTGAATCTATTTTTGCATAGGGTTTAGCACCTTAGTTAGCTCTCTTAACATCTGAACTAAATTTTGGAATGAATCCATTACCTCACTGCCATTGGAGCTACCATCCTTTATTGATTGCCTACCAACTACACTTGGAAGCAAAGTGAACAGGGACACAGGTCATCTGATCACATCCTTCCCATCTATAGTGAGAAATATTGTATTTCCACTTAAATTATAAATCTACCTTGATATTATGGATGCAGTCGAAATCCTCATCTATGGGAGGGGCAATCTCTGAAGGCTGGGGGACTACACTGAATCTTCTGGGATACTCCAGGGGTTGCAGTCCCCCCATCCCCACTGCCAGTCAGGAAGCACAATCCATATGTGTGTGTGTGTGTGTGTGTCTACTTGGCTCTTTGTTTACAAGTAAGAAAGGAATAACTTTGCCACTGCCAAATTTGTGGTGGCAAATATTAGTGCATTTTTACAGGTAAACAAGGTACAGGGAGATAAAACACCTTGTTTTTTAAAATCACAATTTCATTAAGAGCTTTTCAAATATGAAAAAAATTACAAATATTTAAAGAAAGAAAAAAGCAAGTAAGAAAAAAAGAGAACATTAGAATTTAAAAAGAAATTTAGACAAAAATAAAAGTGACTTCCAACTTTCCCCCCAGTGATTGTACATACATTTGATATACCTCTCGCGTTCTCAAACTACATTTTCTGATAACCAAATCTTACTAATTATCAAAGCCATACATTATCAGGTCATTTTCTTTTTTCCTGTAAAAGATCTGTAAGGGGTTTCCAGTCCTTTAAAAATGTCACTAATGGTTTTTCTTTAATCAGACCAGATTGTTCATTTCTTCTAACGCAGTCAGTTTCAACAACCATTCCTCTCTAGTAGGTAATATATTGAGTTCTTCCATCTTTGTCTATACAACAGTCTTACTGCCATGGTCATATGCTGGAGTAGTCTTCCATTGCTCTTCTCCAACTGCTCATCCATAATTCACAAAAGTAAAACTTCTGGTTTTAATTTAATATTAACCTTTAAGATCCTCTGCATCAAAATGTACATTTGAACCCATAATTTTTTAGCCTTTTCACATGTCCACCACATATGGTAAAATGTCCCTTTGTGTTGTTCACTTTTCTAACATACATTTGAAACACCTTATACACGCTGGACAATTTCTCTGGCATCATGTACCAACGGTACATCATTTTTCAAAAATTCTGTTTAAGATCATAGCATACTGTAAATTTCAATCCCTTTGCCCACATCTTTTCCCATTGTTCCAGCTGCATAGTATATCCAAAATTCCTGGCTCATTTTATCATACCGTCTCTCACTTGTTCTTCTTCCATGTCTAATTCTAACAAAAGTTTGTACATTTTACCAAATACGTGTTCATCATCTGTACACAATTGTACAATTGTGTTTCTTGGAGGATTCAGACACATGGTCCATCTTAAAAACAAGGTACACCACTGCCAGGTCCCTTGCTGGCCAATTTATTAAGCCACATTGTCAAAATTTAGTGTAAGTTCACCACTGGGGAGGCTATGGGACTTATGAAGATTAGCAGAACTCCAATATACAGCCATTAAGTCAAATTTATCTTATGACAACCCTTTGAATGAGAGACCTCCAAGTCATCCTATCATCCACAGCCCTGATCAGGCCCTGCAGACTCATTCCTTGGTGGAGCCTAACTATTTGTAATGTGATCTTTCTCTTTTCCTACTGCCTCCTACCATGTGTGTGTGTGTGTGTGTGTGTGTGCCTTCAAGTCACCTGTCAACTTATGTCGACCCAAATTAATTTCCTAGGCTTTTTTTTTTACCAAGCATTATTGTCTTTTCTAGTGAGTCATGACCTCTCATGATATTGTAATAGCAATAGCACTTACATTTCTATTCTGCTTTATAGTGCTAAGTACTGTCTAAGCAGTTTACAATGTGTTAGCTAATTGCCCCCAACAAGCTAGGTACTCATTTTACTGACCTATAAAAGGATGGATGACTGAGTCAACCTGGAGCCCTGCAGGTCTAAACTCACAATGTTGTGGCTGCAGTATCAGCATTTAACCACTGAACCATCAGGGTGCCATTGTCCAAAGTCCAAAGTATGGCCAAAGTAGAACAGTCTCAGTTTAGTCATCTTGTCTTTTAGGAAGAAGTGAGGCTTGATTTGTTTTGGACCCATTTATTACTCTACAGTATCTAGAATGCTTAGAATCATAGAATTAGAGGGGACCTACCATCAAGTCCAACTCCCTACTCAATGCAGGATTTCCAGGTAGAGCACCCCCAGCAGGTAGTTGTCCAACCTCTTTTTGAAGACATCCAGAGAAGGAGACCCAATAGCTCCCATTGCCAAACCTCTCTCACTGTCAATAAGTTTCTTCTACTGTTCAATCAAAGTCTACCCTCCTGTAACTTAAAACCATTAGACCTAGTTCTAGTTTTTGTCTTTAGACTTTATCAGATGAGCTCCTTAAAACTTTTTTTGCTGGCATGTTACCCAAAATGCTCCTTGGAAAATTCCAAGAAAATATCAAGTTTCTAATATGTTGGGGAAATTAGCAGCAACTTGACTTTAGATATGTGAAAGGGGGTAACAAGGGAATCTTGCAAACCTTTGTCTACCAGTACTAGTCTGGATGGAATACATACACATGTAAAATTAAGTATGGTTTTTATTAAAGAGTTCAAAAATAACACTACACACACACAGTCACCCAGAAAAGGCATTCACACAAGGCTATAGAAGAACAGTGGGAAAAACTTAAAGGGTAGCAAGAGGATTTGTTGGGGTGTTACAACCTGTCCTGCTGTCAATCCGGCAGAGTGGATGGAGGAACCTGGGGTGGCTAACACAGAGTGACAGGGTTTCCCCTATTACTGACTGCGCTCTGAGCAGATTTTTTTTTGGGGGGGGGGTCATTTATACCTCAAAATGCACCTGAGGGGAGTGGGTGTTTCATGGGTTGAAACAATAGATTCCATGAACCTTCATGGATTGCACAATGAGTTTCCTGGTCTTGACAAAAGGTGTGGAAAATGCTAAATGTGTTTCTTAATGTCAAGTGATTGGATTTTAAAAGCTTGAGCAACCTGTGTCTTAAGGTTTGGGATTAAGGAAAGGAAGTTTCAAAATCAGCAAATACAAATGTTTCATTTCATCCATTGTCTCCCTTTCCTGGGAAATGTGTCCTTTTTGGCTTTTAGCTTTAGGCTTTCCAGGGCAAAGCATGGCATTCAGCTGTCTTCTCTTGAGACCAATGTGCTTTTTCTCTTTTGGAAGGTCACACTGATGAACCAAAATTCTAGAAGTGTGGTCTCTGGAAGTGGGGTGTAAGCCATGCTTAACAGGCATAAAAAAAGGGAAAGGGGGAGGAGGGAAGGGAATGGGGAAGAATTGGGAAGGGGTGGGTATGGGGACGGGAGGTCACTATTTAGAGCCAGAGGATTTTATAGAAAATGCAACAGGGAATCTAATGGTTAACAAATTAAAGATATCAACCTTAAATGTACATGGTCTTGGCACGGTAATAAAATGAAAAAGAATTTAAGCATTATTGAAGAAAGATCAAGCGGATATAATATTTTTGCAAGAGACACATCAAAAAAGGGAAGGAGTAAATGAATTGAAATTCAATTGGGAGAGGGTTTATGAAAAAGCATATGGAAATTCAAAAGCCAGAGGGAAAGCAATATTAATAGCAAAAAATGTAATTTTGTCATTAAAAAGATGAAAAAAGATGAAAATGGAAGATATATTATAATGCAAGGTGAATTGGGAGAAGATAAATATGTTCTATTGAATGTATATGCTCCAAATGAAAAACAGGAGGAATTTTATGAGAAGGTATTTAAAGAAATGGAGAATATACAAGAACAAAATATTGTTGTAGCAGGAGACTTAAGCATGCAAATGGAAAGAATAAAAGATAAATGAAATTATTCACTAAGGGATAAATATGATAATATTACAAATTTAAATAAAATAATAAAAAGAAAGGGGTTGAAAGATGTTTGGAGATTGGTAAAGGGAGATGAAAGGAAATATACATACTTTTCAATGGTACATAAGAGTTATTCAGGAATTGATTATATTTGTGTATCAAAAATTTGATTGATAAAATTATAAATTCAGAGATAGGTAATATAAAAGTAACAGATCATGCCTTGGTCAATGTGGAGATTATAATGAAGAGAGATTATGAACAAAGTTAATACCTAAATTATTAGAATTATATAATAATATAATAACTGGAGATAAAATCCCTCCATCATGGTAACAATCTTTGATAATATTGATACCAAAACCAGATAAGGATTTGATGGACGCTGGATCATACAGGCCTATATCATTGATAAATCAAGATGCAAAGTTACTATCAGCAATAATGGCAAAAAGAATGAATAGTTGTATGTATAAATACATATTAAAGGACCAATGTGGATTTGTGAAAGGAAGACAAATGTCAAATTTAATAGGAAGGGTGTTAAATAAAATACATATAATTGGCAACACAAAATAAAAGGCAGGGATATTAGCATTAGATATATTTAAAGCATTTGACTGTGTGGAATGGCCAACATTACAAATAATACTGAAAGAATTTGGAATGGGGAAGAGATTTAGAGGATTAATAGATCAATTGTATTCCCATATAATAGCTACAGTGATAGTTAATGATGGAATAACAAAAGAGATAAAAATAATGGGAGGAACAACAGCGGGCTCCAAGGTTCACTCAGCCTTCCATCCTTTCATAGGTTGGTAAATTGAACCCAGCTTGTGGGGGCAATTCGCTAACACACATTGGAAACTGCTTAATGCAGTGTAAATGTGTAAATAGCTATTGCTTAAAAAAAACACAATTTGTAAGCCACTCTGATAGCCTTGTGGCTGAAGAGCAGGGTATAAATAACTAAATAAATAAATAAAAATAAATAAAAAAACAAACAAACAAAAAACACAAGACAAGGTTGCCCACTTTCTCCAATATTGTTTGCAATAGTAATAGAAATTGTAGCAAATGTGATAAGAAATGATAATAGTATAGAAGGAATTGGATTAGAAACAAAACATACGGTAAGCTTGTTTGCTGATGATACATTGTTAACAATTAAGGAATTGATTAACGGAATAGAAAAAATTAAAGAACATTAATTATTTGGGGAGATGACAGGTTTACAGGTTAATTGGAATAAATCAGACATGATGTTGTTTAACTATACTAAGGAAGAAGAAAATATATGTGCAAAAGAGAAAAAATAGAAGTAAGATTAAAAAGTAATATTAAGTATTTAGGAATAAATATTACAAAAGAGTTAAAAAAGAATTAGAAGAATTAAAAGAATTAGAAGAGAAAAATATTATGGTATTAAGGAAAGAAATGGAAAAGAATTTGGAAGAATATAAAAACATTCAACTATCATGGTTTGGAAGTGTAGCTTTAGTTAAAATGAAAATATTACCTAAAGTAATTTTTTTTGTTTAGAATGTTACCAATAAAAATATCAGAAGCAGAACTGAAAAAATGGCAAAATATGTTGAATAAATATTGTAATGGAGGGAACAGGACAAGATTAAATA
Source organism: Gambelia wislizenii (assembly GCA_030847615.1). Classification (NCBI taxonomy): domain Eukaryota; kingdom Metazoa; phylum Chordata; class Lepidosauria; order Squamata; family Crotaphytidae; genus Gambelia; species Gambelia wislizenii. The sequence continues at coordinate 46,205,142 of JAUMIR010000003.1, read as the reverse complement.
AATTATTTTGGTATATATCACAGAAGGAGGGAGGATTTGGCCTTCCCAATATAAAAAGATATTATGAAGCTAATCAATTGAGATATGTTATAGAAGGAATTGTAGGACAGAGAGATTTAGAATGGTTAGAGATAGATATAAGGAGAATAGAAAAGAGAATATGGAACGTATTTTTGGTAATTTTACAAAAAAGGAAATTAAAGGAATTGAGAGCCCATTTCTGCAAAATATATGGGAAATATGGTATAAATATAAGAAAGAAGTTTTGCCTATTGATTCAGTATTAACACCGGTTATAATGGGGAAAAAATTCCCAAATAATTTGAAGGAAAAAATGGGAAAGGAATTAAAGAAAAGAGGACTAGACAAAATAGAGGGATGGATAGGATGGATGAGTGAGAAAGGGAGTATAAGAGAGAAATTATATGGAATGAAAATTTCATGGTTTAATTGCATACAGTTAGAACAATGGATTAAAAATTGGGAAAAGAATCATAAAGAAACAAGGGAGTTCACAAAATTTGAAAATCTGGTGAAAAAAGGTGAAAAGATAGATGATAATGAAAGTTTGAAAGGTATTACAATTGAATTATATAAAATATTGATAAAAAATAAGGGAAAAAAGACAAAGGAGAATATTTAAGGAGAATATGGGAGGAAGATCTGAAACAAAAAAATTGGAAATCATGAATGGGATGAGATTTGGAAACAAAGACAACTAAAAAATATGTCAATACGGATAAAAGAAAATTACTATAAAATAATACGGAGATGGTATTTGACACCAGCAAGATTGCATAATACAGACAAGAATAACTCTAAATATTGTTGGAGAGGTTGTCAAGAAATAGGTATATATATGCATATGTGGTGGAATTGTAAATTTGTACAGCAGTTTTGGGAAATGGTTTTTATAGAAATAGAGAATATTTTGAATATAAATACAGAAAGGAAACCGAGTATAGCATTGATGTCAATTTATAATGGAGAGAATGGGAACCAAGCAGAAAAGGATTTAATAACAAATTTATTAATGGCAGCAATATTAATTATAGCAAGACACTGGAAAATCCAAATAAATGTACAAGTGGAGGAGTGGTATAAAGAAGTTTGGAAAATGGCAATAAATGATAAGTCAACATGTAAATTCAAGTAAGAAGAGGAAGTTAGAAAGAAAGTAATTTTGATAAAATTTGGAAAGTATTTGTTAAAAAAGTATTACAGAGAAAAGATGAGAGGTTACCTCCACAAGAAGAAATGAGATTCTGGAAAGATTAGGTAAGGGATAATGGCTCCGGTGAAGGGGAGCACTGAGGTGTGAGGGGAGTAGGGAAAGTAATATTCTTGAAAAGAATCATAGTAAAGAATTTATGTTAACTTTTGAAATTAGTTAATAGAAAAATTGTGATGTTTATGGTAATATTATGTGTTTTACTAAATAAGTATTGATTGGATATTATAATGTATGATTATAAAATTAATAAAATTAATTTTAAAAAATCCATTTCTATGCCAGCAAAAGAACACCCCTCCACACACTTCCCTCTAATCCCAGCAAAGGCTTCCTTGGCAATGACAGAGGACCAGCTGAACAGAGCTCCATTTGTCAGGGGATGATAGGACATTCAATCCCCAGCAGAAGCCAAAAACTGTCTCAGCAGACTTGGTAGCAACCCTTTCCCAAGAATACTCACACACAGGGTGTTTGGCGTCCAGAAAACAGGAGGTGCTTTATACTTCAAAGTAATTTCAGCTATTCACAATATCTATAATCAATGTGCTATGCCAGGCATCACAGAATCACAGGAAGAGAATAATCTTTGTTCTGGCTCACTTATATACACATCAGTTCAGCATTGGCTTATTCAAGCACATGGTTACATTGCTTCAGATTTTCATATTACGTGGCTTTGCCTTCTAGTAACCCTTCTTCTCATGCAGCTGTGGCATGATTAGGCATGACTGCAGTTCATGGAGTCATAGAGTCAGTCATCATGACTCAGCATGATTTCTGCAGTTGTTTGGCCATTTTAAAACTGAGGTTCAGTCACTAACTCCTGACATCATTCACTTCCTCGTTCAAAATCCCACAGATTCTTGTGAGACTTCATTGTGTGGGAAATTAAAACAAAAACAAAAGAACACACAAAAAGTTACACAAAGCACATAGACACAGTTTAAAGCTTACAAGTAACCCTGGGAAGGTCATAAAAAGTGCGTCACTTACCTGGTTGTCATGATCTCATCCAGAAGTGTTTGCACCAGACTGGCCATTCATGCTGCATTCAGGTGAGTACAGTGGCATGAGGTTTCACAGACCAGCAATGCCAGCACTAAAGTACCACAGATGAACAATTGATGGCTTCATCCATCAATTAAAAAGTACGGGTTTTGGCAGGGACATAAATGCAAAAGGGCAATGACATGTGGTATGTGCACCCTTTCGCATTTATGTGGCATCATTATGACACCGTATTTAATGCATCTGATAAAGTCCACTGTCTCCCAGAGCTCACATAGCCAGAGAGGAGTGGCCTCTACCTACATTAATATCCCTCCACATCATCTTAACTGACAACAACAACAACAAAACAACAACAACATATTGACAAAATTGAGGCCTGTCACTCTAACTTCAACACTTCCCCCCTTCTCTTGTATGGTTTTTAACACCTTTGCCTGATGACGAAACCAGTGGAATTTTGAAAGCTTGCGTCATATATTTTGTGCACTTTCAGTTGGTCCACAAAAGGTATTGCTATTTTGTGGATTGGGGATGTTATTGTATTTTGCTGCATGGCCAACACAGGGATCCCAGATATGTTTTATTAGGATAAAGTGTAGGTGGTTATCCTAAGTATGAGTGTGGAAAGGGGAGATTAGTCCAGGAGGTTGTTGGTATGACATAAGGAAATAATCAGAGCCAGAAATTGTTTGGAGAAGAAAAGAGATTCAGATGGTATCATATGGCCTGGGCAGTGTCAACCAGGTGATAAACTACGAGTTACCACATCATCTTTTTCATTTCTGTTTCTGCCTTGCTTTCAGGAGAAGGTAATGCTGCCCTCTGCTCACAGTGTTGCCAGAAGCAAGCATCTATATTGTAAGATGAGTTGTAGTGGCAGAAGAGGATTTTATATAGTGGTGATGAGGTGATGACTACATGGCAACCATGTGCTATGTATCTGTTTTCACAGATAAGGGCTGGGACCCTGGAGTTGAGGACTAAAAACAACAACAAAAAAAAGAGTACATAGATCTTGTGTGTGTGTGTGTGTGCAGGAAGAGAGACGAAACAGTGAGTGGGAGGGAGAGGTACTAAAAACTACCTATATTGTCAAAAAGTCTCCGATCAGCCGTGCTGAACCCTTACTTTTGGTTGCATTGTTACATTGCATTAAAATGATTGCTCTTTTTATAAGCTCCTGCTTGTCTGGCAGCGGTTACTCTTCTGTTGAATTCCTTAGTGTTGTATATTTTTAGCACTTGTATGTGATGCAACAAAGCTAATTATATAACTGTTGGCCAAGATAATATTTATAGACAGGATGCAATAGTTCAGCCAAATATTTGCACTCCCTTAATACAATGTAGTGTTCTGTTTCCGCACTGGTTTTACTTTAGGTAATTCATAAGGCTTACCCCCATCCCTTCCCCCCTCCTTATTTTCCTCACATCTAACATCTAAAAGATTTGTTCCAGTATTATTATGGAAGCACTCCTGAGAATGTTGAGTTCTGTTTTGATTTATACTTTACGATTCCCCCCTGTAACGTTGTTTGCATTCAACAAGCTGTGTAATCATTCAAAAAACAGGATGCAAGAAATGTGTAAGTCCCCAACTCCTTATAATCTAATCAAAATATGCTCTCATGAAAAGAATGTTTGAGGGTGCTTACAAATCCATAGCATAACGAGCATGGGAGGTTCTAGGTTTGAGAGGGAGCATGTCTAAACAACAAACTTTTGGGTTTCCTACTCTGTTAAGGAGTCCTTAACAGTTATAGCCAGCAGTAGTATTCAGCAAAACTTGTAAAAGTTGCTTTTTTAGACTATAATTCCCTGACTTTTCCAGCCAGCAAGGATATACTGGTTGAGAAAACCGGGTAATGTAGTCCAAAAAGTAACCTTTTCAAGCTCTGATACACATAACAGTCTCTTTTATATTTGTTTTTTAAAGAAAAGAATTGGGGATGCCCTGTATGACAGCAGAGGACAGAGGTCTCCCTAGCAAAAATAGATTTGTTTTCCTTTGAAGAGTGTCAGTATAGAATGGATGAGTTAGTGAATTTGAGTGTCTCTCCGTTTTTCATTTTTCTAGTTTTAAGTTGAATTCATCCTGAAAACTGAGGATTTTGCCATCAGAAAGTTCTGTTCATCCCCACTTTGGAAAAGCTTATTTAAAAATAATTTGCATAAAAATTCATACACATACTTATACACATTTTTCCTAATATTGTGCACTCATTATTGCTTGCAGTTCTGTTCAACATAAATAGTTCTGGCTGACAATTTTTCAAATATAATATATATTTTAAAATTTCTTAATGAATGTATACATTTTAGAAATTGGATTCTCCATTACAAAATTCAGAGAAGTGTGAGTTTTGAAGGATAACTGAATTTCAGGTCACATATTCATCCCAAACTGCAATATTAGACAAAGGTGTAAACCAAACAATGTTTCATCTGTTTCCAACTCTTGGGGAGGGAGTTGAATAGCAAGGGATGTGAGCAAATATTGAGGATTAAAGTTACATCAAAGGATTTACAAGACAGGTGTGTTTTAGTAGTATAAAGAAGGATAGAGAAGTAGGAAACTAGTTATGTCTACAGTCATAGATATATTTCAGTATTTTCCTAAACCCAGCAGGTGATGTGAAATTCATGGTTTTCAGTCTACCTTACTTCATTCTTGAGATGGAGAATAATTCTTTTGAGCATTTAACTGTGCCTCTGAAAACATCTTATATGTCTGTTTCTCAGAGTGACTTGTAAAGAGTCCAGAATCCAGCTTGCAGTGCAGAAGTCTGTCAGGAATTCAGGTGTGTGTGTTATTTTTGGCTCTTCTGCTGGTGTGTGGGGTGGGTGGGGTGGAGATAGCTAGTGTGTGGTATAATGAGTGTTGGTCAGGGACTTGAGAGACCCAAGTACAGGAAACCCCCACTTATCTGACAGGTTAGGGACTGCAGCACCGTCAGAAACTGGAATTGGTCAAAAAACAGAACCTGTGTAGGGAACATGATGGAATTATGGTTGCTTGCTTGGAACTGCCTGCATGTGCCCACTCGCACACCCACTGCTTACAAAGTCTCTCAGTTGGCTTAGTGCCTTCCTCCCCTTCCCAGTTCACAAACAAAACCTCCATAAGCAAGACAACTGACAAAGCAGCAGACCCCTCGTTTAATTAATGGAACTTAATTTGCTGGCATCAAAAGAGTGAGTCATCATATAACAGGGCATCAAAAGGTGGGAGCTTCCTATATATGTCACCACTGAGCCATAAAACTCACTGGGTGACCTTTGGTTTAGCTCCCCATTAAGATCTCAGGGGATTCAAGTTCATATCCCTTCTGCACCACACATTCTCTTTCAGCTTGACCTACCTCACAGATCTGTTGTGGGGATGAAGTGGAGAGGGTTAGAACCATGTACACCACTTTGATGTCATTAGAGAAAAGGCATAATATAAATATAGCGAATAAAGAAGCATTAAGGAATCCAGTCTCACCTTTGAGACTAAGGAGATTATCAAACGTGGCAATAAAACTATCAGAAGAACATGACAAAAAGAGAAACAGGTGACATTACTAGATTACATCATCCTTCAGCATTCTGGGGGTGTAGCATGGGTGTAATAAGGTGGTCCTTTTTATTGATGATTTAGCCCCATAAATATAAAAATGAAGCCTCATAAACACCTGTGCTATGCCACAGGAACGGCTGAGGACGTGAGCATCTGGTAATGTCGCCCTTTCTGTTATCGTTGCATTCTTCTGATGCAGTTTGGGGTACAGTTTTTTGCTCTGTTTCCCCACATCTGGTAATCTCCTAACTGGTTTATTCTAGCATAAATTTTTGTGGACTCTAGTCTACTTCATCAGATGAATGGAGTTAAGCCTCAGTTGACAGATACTCAGTAGATTTCCACAGAGGTTTCAGTTCTTGCATCTGATGAAGTTGACTTGAGTCCACAAAACCTTAGGCTAGAATAAACCAGTTAGTCTCAAAGGTGCTACAGGATTCCTTCATGCCTTTTTATGTTGAAAGAGCCTAACACAGCCCTCTCTTTGAATAATAAATAAAGAAGTTACTACTGTGTTTGTTCTGAATGCTTTCTCAAATTGTCTGTCAAAAAGTAATGTGGGAAAAAAAAACAACCTCAGAAACTTTATGGGATGAAAATATAGAAGTATTACTCTCCAAGTTGTGAACTGAGCATGTGCACACCTAAAACTGTGCAGCAGAACTTGGGATGTGTCCCCCAACTACTTTGCCTTGTTTTTAAATAATTGTAGAATAAGACTCCCAGATATCCATTCCTTTCATGTTCCCTGCTTAGGGCCATACCAACTTAGTAGCGCTGCTGCACTGAGGCTTCTGATAAGATGAGGGAATATTTAATAAATCACTGTCTGTGCTGATGATTGGGAATAGGCAAGGATTTGAATGAACTGCAAGATAATACAAGTAGCTGGGAAACTGCGCTGGTAGCTAGAAGATCAAACAGTCTGTATAGCTTAGGTTGTGTTTGGAGTTTCAGGACAAATAAAGTCCTGCTCCAGTTCATTACTTTGGGTTCAGCATTGTTATAAATGATAACACCTGGTTTTGAATGTAACTTTATTGCAACACCACCATATCACAAAACTTTATGCCATACTAAAGGTTATACTGATTTATTGACTTGGATAAGAGACTAGAATCATAGAATCATAGAGTTGGAAGAGACCACAAGGGCCATCCAGTCCAACCCCCTGCCATGCAGGAGCACACAATCAAATCATTCCCAACAGATGGCCATCCAGCCTCTGTTTAAAAATCTCCAAAGAAGAGACTCAACCATACTCCAAGGCAGTGTATTCCACTTCCGCACAGCTCTTACTGTCAGGAAGTCCCTCCTAATGTTTAGGTGGAATCTCTTTTCCTGTAGTTTGAACCCATTGCTCCATGCCCGAGTCTCTGGAGCAGCAGAAAACAAGCTTACCTCATCCTCAGTATGATCCCTTCAAATATTTAAACATGGCTATCATGTCACCTCTCAACCTTCTCTTCTCCAGACTAAATATACCTAGCTCCCTAAGCTGCTCCTCATAGGGCATGGCTTGCAGACCTCCCACCATCCTGGTCGCCCTCTTCTGGACACGTTCCAGCTTCTCAATGTCCTTCCTGAATTGTGGTGCCAACAACTGAACTGGAGATGCAGCCTTAGTATATTTGGTCCCATATGTCTAGGCTGATTGATCTTTCACAAACGTGGCTTAAAACCATATCTCTCCTTAACAACTAATATTGTTCCTGAAATCATTGTGTGCATGTGGATGGAGCCAGATATTTTGGAGCTATGGAGAGACCACATAGAGACTCAACATATGGCATCTCATAGTGTATGAAGAGGAAATTGCTTGAAGTCATATAATTAATGTAAGATCAGAGTGGTTTCAGGTTGCAGCAAAGTCATGACTGAATTAGAATTTAAGGTAAGATTTAGGGGTGAAATATTAGACAGTTTCATTATGCTTTGGCGATTATCAGACCTGTTAAAAGTGGCATTACAACAATGCCAGGAGATTGCAAAAGGGCTCCCTTTTCAGGCGATTTTGCCCCCCCCCCATTATGCACCTGTTCTGCTGTTATACTGATGGTGCTGCTTTTTATTGATGGGAGAAGACATAAATTGTCCCCGTTTCATTCCTGTCACATATTTTCCTGTGTGTGACAAGGTGCCCTGTTTCACTGGTGAGATCCCAGTGTCAATGGGAGGTTCCTGCCAGAATACCTCTGGGTGAGAGCAGGACACCCAGGTAAGGTACACACTTTTTATGGCCCTCCCCAGGTTACTTTAACATTTTAAAGAGTGTTTTTGTGATTGTCGTCACTTTTTTCTGTTCTTTTTCTCTTTGAATTTAATGCACTCACATCTTTTAGCAAGAATTTGTGGGATTTGGATCCAGGAAGTGAAGGGAGCTCCGTTAGAGCTCTGTTCACTCCTGGGATGCCAGAATGATGTTAGAGAAGGTAAGTGTGGTGGCGAAGGTGATTATGGCGGGTCAGGGATGGGACAGGAATGCTTCTTTCATTCCTGTCTGATAATCTCCTTGTTAGGAATTTCATGTAGGTTGCAGAAATACCCTTCTCCATTCCAGTTCTCATAAGAGTTGCACTGTGTTCTGATTATTTGAATAGCCATGATATATCTTACTTTTGGCTACAATAGCCATGATATATCTTACTTTTTGAAACTGCAAATGTGGTTGCTGTTCTTCTGCAGACGTAGGGAACTTGTGAACAGAGAGCAGAGATGGAACATATGGTCCTGTCTGCTGACACACTGCAGAAATGCAGTCTGATACCACTTTAATTATCGTGGCTCCATCCTATGGAATCCTGGCATTTCTAGTTTGTTGTGGCACCAGAGCATTCTGACAGAGAAGGCTAAATATCTCACAAAACTACTAATCCCAGAACTCCATAGCATTGAACCATGGCAGTTAAAGTGGTGTCAAACTGCATTATTTCTGCAGTGTGGCAGAAGCCCCTGTATCCCTCAATGCCAACAAATATGCAATGACTGGATAGGGGTTCTGGATGAATTATCAGTTTAACAGATATTGAATCATACCTCTGCTTCTGCTGAATATAGTTTAGAGCTCTGCAGGACTGGGGAACCTGGTAAGTCATTGTTTATGAATATATGAGACTTCTCATTCACATTCACTTCCACTGGAGACCATCTCCATCAACATGGGGAGGTCATGTATAAGATGGGGACACACGTGGAGGACACAACAAAGCTCATCTTCATGCTTGCATCTGTTAAATGACTAGAAGATATGAGAGTCATTGGCCAATCTGATACGATGGGTAATTTCCTTGCTTACTTTCAAACATGGCTGTCCTGATTATGAAGGAAGACAGAGGCCCACGTATTGTTCCAAACAGTATGTTATAAGTGTCCAAAACCATACAACCCCCTAATTGTGGTTCCTCAAGAGCTTCAGCTTTTCCAAGGGCTTGTCCACACCAGCCAGAATATGCTGCCTTCCAGCTGGTGTATTCTGGCCCTGGAGCTGGTTCCCCTCTACTGATATGAAACAGGCAGGAGTCCACACACCCCACCCCACAGAAAAGTTCTTTTGCTGGCACAAATTGTGTCGTCTTTATGCCGCAGAAAAGAATCCACCCCCACACACTTACCTTCAGCAGCATCCATAAGACTTCCCCAGCAGTAACAGAGCACAATCTGTTTACATCCAGGGTTGAAATCTCTCAGATTCTTGTGAGAAGACGCTTGCATAAAAATTTCAAAAAAACAAAATAAAGACACAAAGCATTCAAAAAAGTTCCAAGTACATGGTGGGGGCAGTTTTCATAAACAGACCATACCCTACCTGGCTGTCATAATCTCACCTGGAAGTGTTTGCCCATTGATGCTGCAATCACATGAGGACAATGGTGTGAAGATTCAAACACCAGCAATGCCAACAGAAAATTGCCACAGGAGATCAATTGATGGCTTGGGCCATTAATTTTTTAAATTTAATTTTTTTTAACAATATATGATTGTGAAAAGGCCACATCGTCTGGTATGTGCGCCCTCTTGTGATCGTTGGGCATCCGTATGTTGCTGTATTTGACTGGTCTGATAAAGTCCATAGAATTATAGAATCATAGAGTTGGAAGAGACCACAAGGGCCATCTAGTCCAACTCCCTGCCATGCAGGAATACACAATCAAAGCACATCCAACAGATGGCCATCCACCTCTGTTTAAAAAACCCCAAAGAAGAAGACTCCACCACACTCTGAGGCAGTGCATTCCACTGCAGAAGAGCTCTTATTGCCAGGAAGTTCTTCCTAATGTTTTTGTGGAATCTCTTTTCCTGTAATTTGAGTCCATTGCTCTGTGTCCTAGTCTCTGGAGCAGCAGAAAACAAGTTTGCTCCATCCTTGGTATGACATCCCTTCAAATATTTAAACATGGCTATCATGTCTTCTCTTAACCAACTCTTCTCCAGGCTAAACATACCCAGCTCCCTAAGCCACTCCTCATAGGGCATGGCTTCCAGACCTTTCACCATTTTGGTCACCATCCTCTGAACACGTTGCAGCTTGTCAATTCTCTCACTTCCTCAGTTGCCAAATTAAAACACTGTACAGTGGCAGCTGGTGACTCCAGTGTTGAATTTGGGGCAAACCAGTTGTCCACACATCAAAAATACCCACAGAGACAGATAGGTGCTGGCCGGTCTTAGCATTTTCTGTACCCATCACTGATCAGTGCTGCAAAGGTGTTGAATGTCCTTTGGGGCTGCTGCTGCTTCAACAGACAAGCAGCTCTCTGGCAGAGTCTTCCTGGTGATGTCATAGAATCATAGAATGAAAGAGAACATGAGGCCCATGAGGGCTATCCAGTTCAACCCCCTGCCATGCAAGAACACACAATCAAAGCACACCCGACAGATGGCTATCCAGCCTCTGTTTAAAAACCTCCAAAGAAGGAGACTCCACCACACTCCAACGCAGTGTGTTCCACTGCTGAACAGCTCTTATCATCAGGTAGTTCTTTCTAATGTTTTGGTGGAATCTCTTTTTCTGTAGTTTGAGTCCATTGCTCCGTGTCCTAGTCTCTGGAGCAGCAGAAAACAAGCTTGCTCCATTCTCAATATAACTTCCCTTCAAATATTTAAACATTACTATCATGTCCCTTCTTAACCATCTCTTCCTCAGGCTAAACATACCCAGCACCTTAAGCCATTTCTCATAGGGCATGGCTTCCAGACGTTTCACCATTTTGGTCACCATCCTCTGAACACGTTGCATCTTGTCAATATCCTTCTTGAACTGTGGTGCCCAGAACCAGACACAATATTCCAGGTGAGGTCTGACCAAAGCAGAATAGAGTGGCACTATTATTTCCCTTGATCTAGACACTATACTCCCATTGATGCAGCCCAAAATCGCAATGGCCTTTTTAGCTGCCACATCACACTGTTGACTCATGTTCAACTTGTGGTCTACTAGGACTCCTAGATCCCTTTTGCACATAGTCTTGTTCAGCCAGGTCTCCCCATTCCTATATCTATGCATTTTATTTTTCCACCCTAAGTGCAGTACCTTACATTTCTCCGTATTGAATTTCATTTTGTTAGCTTTGGCCCAGCATTCTAGTCTATTCAGGTCATTTTGAATTTTGTTCCTGTCCTCTAGGATATTAGCTACTCCTCCTAATTTTGTGACATCTGCAAATTTGATAGGTATGCCTCTAATTTTATCATCCAAGTCATTGATAAAGATGTTGAATAGCACTGGGCCCAGGACAGAACCCTGTGGCACCCCACTGGTTACATCTTTCCAAGTTGAAGAGGAGCCACTGTTGAGCACCATTTGGGTTCCGCCGGTCAACCAATTACAAACAGTTAACTTGTCTAGTCCACATTTTACAAGCTCATTTGCAAAAATGTCATGGGAACCTTGTCAAAGGCCTTACTGAAATCCAGGTATGCAATATTCACAGCATTCCCTTCATCTACCAAGTTGGTAATTTTATATATAAAAAAAGAAATCAGATTAGTCTGGCATGACTTGTTTCTCTGAAACCCATGTTGATTTTTTGTGATTATGGCATTGCCTTCTAAATGTTCACAGACTCTCTTTTTAATGATCTGCTCTAGAATCTTCCCTGGTATTGATGTCAGACTAACTGGATGATAATTGTTGGAATCCTCTTTTTTCTCTTTTTGAAGTTAGGGACAACGTTTGCCCTCCTCCAGTCTGCTGGGACTTCTCCTGTTCTCCAGGAGTTCTCAAATATTATTGCCAATGGCTCTGAGATTATATTTGCCAGCTCTTTTAATACTCTTGGATGTAGTTCATCTGGTCCTGGAGATTTAAATTCATTTAGATTAAGAAGGTATTCCTGTACTACCTCTTTGCTTATTCTGTGCTGGATTTCCACTATTGTGTCCTCTGTTCCTTTATCCTCCGGTTGTTCACCCTTTTCCTTTCCTGAAAACACTGAGGCAAAGAAGGTGTTAATTCTGCCTTTTCTTGTCCCCAGTTAGTATTTTGCCATCTTCTCTACGTAGTGGCCCTACCATTTCATTCTTCTTCCTTTTGCTGCAGACATACCCAAAAAAACCCTTTTTATTGCTCTTAACATCTCTAGCAAGCCTGAGCTCATTCTGTGCTTTAGCTTTTCTGACTTTACTCCTACACGTGTTCACTATCTGTTTGAATTCTTCTTTGGTGATTTCTCCCTTTTTCCATTTAATATACATGTCCCATTAAGACTTAGCTCCTTTGAAAATTCTTTAGGCATCCATCTTGGTTTCTTGAGACACCTCCCATTTTTCTTCCTCATTGGTACTATTTGAAATTGTGCCTTCAGTATCTCCCTTTTGAGAAAATCCTATCCATCTTGAAGTCCCTTCCCTTTTAGTATTCCTGACCATGGGATCACCCCCAGTATTTCCCTGAGTTTATTGAAATCAGCTCTCCTAAAGTCTAGAATGCGTTTCTGATTATGCCTGGCTTCTCCTTTCCATTGTATAACAAACTCCAGGGGAACATGCTCACTCTCACCTAAGGATCCCACCACTTGCACCCCATTAACCAGGTCATCCCTGTTGGTTAGGATCAGATCTAAAATAGCTGACCCACTTGTTGCCTCTTCCACCTTTTGGACCATGAAATTGTCTTCCAGGCAAGTAAAGAGTTTGCTAGACCTTGAAATTTTTGGTTGAGTTAGATTTCCAACAAACATCAGGATAGTTGAAGTCACCCATCACTACTACATCTCTCCTTTCTGCATGTGTGTTCATCTGTTCTAGAAAGGTATCATCCAATTCCTCCATCTGACTTGGGGGGTCTGTAGTCGAGTCCCACAATAACATCCCTGTTGTTTCCCTCCCCTTTAATTTTTATCCAGATGCTCTCCACCTGACTTCTAGTATTGATGTCATGGATCTCTTCACTGGTGTAAATATCCCTGACATATAATGCTATTACTTCTCCTTTCCTGTTTGGCTTGTTTCTCTTAAAAAGGTTATACCCCTGTATTCCTACATTCCAATCATGAGACTCATCCCACCAGGTTTCAGTAATGCCTGTTATATCATATTTGCTTTGTTGTGCTAGGAATTCAAGTTCATCTTGCTTATTTCCTATACTCTGCGCATTAGTATAGAGACATCTAAGACCATGTGTTCCCTTTACTTGCTGCCTGTGCAAGTTTTTTTTGTCTCCCACTGTTGGGTCTTTGCACTGTTTGCCTTGTTCCCTCTATGACAGTTTGATTATTTTCTCCAGCCCCTTTGCCTTCCAGAATACTGTCTCCCTCCCCCATATGACTTCAGTTTAAAGCCCTCCTGATCAATTTCTTGAGACTGTTGGCAAAACCGTTTCTGCCAACTGTTGTGAGATGCACCCCATCCCTTGCCAGAAGTCCTCCCTCATGGAACTGCAGCCCATGATCCAAGAATCCAAATTGTTCTCGATGACACCATCTACAGAGCCAGTTGTTTACATTGGCTATTTTCCTCTCCCTTCCTGGAGCATGCCCTTCAACTGGCAGAATAGACGAGATGACAACCTGTGCATCCATTTCTTTCAGCTTCCTCCCCAGAGCCTCATAATCTCTTTTGATCTTCGGAAAGTTGTGCCTTGCAGTATCAATGGTTCCCACATGGACCAAAAGGAAGGGGTAATGATCAGTAGGCTTGACCAGTGTTGTCAGCCTCTCCGTCACATCATGGATCTTTGCTCCAGGGAGACAGCACATCTCCAGAGACAGCTTGTCAGGCCCACAAATCACTGCTTCTGTACCCCTCAGCAAGGAGTTCCCCACCACCATCACATGCCTCCCCTGAGGCTTAGCAGCTGCTGTTCCTTGCTGTGGTACTCTCAGGATCCCCTGCTCTGCCCCTGAATTATGTCCATGCTGTTCTTCCTCATTGTCCTTGATAAGGGAGAGAGCTTCAAATTGATACTGTAGCTACAAGCTGCCAGAACAATCCCTGGTTTTTCTACTTCTGTGTGTGACATTCCTCCAGCTGTCTACCTTCTATTGTGTGACATTCTTCCAGCTGTCTACCTTCTATTTCTGTTGTTAGTTTAATACTGTTTTAACCTCTACTTTTTTTTTCTTTAACTGTATGTGCTTTTATTGTAATTTTCTGCTTCTTGTAATTTGGCCCGAATCAGAGTGTGAAAAAAGTGAGATAGAAATAAAAGTGGGGTGGGGCTGTTGATGATAGTTAACTAGCATTTTGTGGCCATAGAGCTCAATCTACATGGAGATGTGTTAGTATTTGTCTAACTCTTATTGGGTTGGCTCAGTGGGTGGAGAACCCTCAAGTACTCATTAGCACAGTGTAGAAAGATAGGGAGAACTGGAGAGGAGAGGAGCTGCAATTGCCAGGGATAAGGTTTACCTTGAATAAGGTAGCATGATTTTCAACTATGTGTTTAGGAGGGGCAAAGGAATACATTCCTCATAGTGGAATTTCTATTGTTTATTTGCACCTATTTCTATGTTTGGTTTGGGCTTTAAGGTTTGCATCCAAGAATATAATACTGCAGAGCAACATATGCTAAAGAGTTCTCCAATCAAGTCCTGCACTGACAATTCATTGGATTCATGGAACTTTGGGCATCGGACATGTGTTCAATTTAGTATATAATCTGTTGTTGTGGTTGTGTTTATAAAAGGTGCTGTTAAAAACTTAAAATTCTGGCTGTGTTTGCCATTTTCCTGTATCATTGTTCCCTTGGAACCTTAAAAAGAGGTTTGCCCTCTCCCTTTTGTTTCTTTCCTTGTACTTCTGCAAATCTCATGGTTGTCTTTCTTGCTGATCTCTCTCCTACATGTGGATGGTGATCTTTTGGCAATGTAAGTGATGGCACTCAGAGACTCAATACTGGAAACAGAAGGAAAGATGTCATCTTCCAAAGGTAGGATGGAAATTATTCTATGGTTTTAAATTCAGCATAAAGTCCAGGGCTGTATAATAATAAAGTCTCAGAAGTGTTTGCACATATCAGAGAATATTTTATTCACTGCAGGAAACAAATCAGTAATTTGATATTGTGCCAGGTTTCTGTTCCTGGAAAAATCTCAGCACTCCAACCCAATATTTCTCTCTTTCTGGCATATACACTGCTATATTAGCACTTTTGCTTCATGAACATTCAGGAGTTTTAGCTATCCTGGAATAAATGTATTGAAACCAGTGGAGCAGTGGACTTTTATTCAATGAGGGTCCAGTGCAGTAAATACTGTACAATTGTAACATTCCCAAGTAGTGCTCCCAAGACTAAGAGTGAAGGAATGGAACGATGATTTAACAGCACTGAACTTCTGCTGATACTAATGATATTACTCACAGAAGGTGCTACTGACATGGAAGCTGGGTCAGATTTAAGCATTACATGTTCGGGCTTGTCTAGATGGGCACGTTACTTTAGCTCCCCCTGGTTTTGGAGCCCTGCAGTCCAAACAACACAGGGCTCTTTCCCCAGTTCACCTCCAGGCAGTCCTGAAGAGGTCCGAGGCAAAGCCAGGGTAAACCCATTCAAAATGTTTCAAATTAACATCTGAGAAAACCTGTGTTATGCAGGAAAACCTGAATGGTCTGGCACTGGAATGCAGGATCCATACATGCACACCAGCCTGTATAGCTGATGCCACTCTGCAGCTGGGAAAGAGGCCCTCAGCAGGTGATCAAACCCCCCTGCATGTGACCAGCCTTGATCACATTCTGAAGGCCTCCCTCCTGGTTTCAGAGAGTGCAATGTGTGAAAGTGGGGGAAGCGATCACTCATACTGGCTGGCACATTCATGCAGACTTCTGCCCATTTCATCTCAGTAATTGTGTGTGTTGGGAGGAGGACAGCTCTGGGGCTAGAATACTCCAGCAGGAAGGCAGAGTATTCTGGCCAGTGTAGAGAAGGCCTTAGTCATATGAACATCCAAGTTCTTAGCCATGCTTAGATGAATCATGGGACTTGTCTAGACTGGCCAGAATATGTCCACTCAGTATAGGCTCACTGAGTATAGGCTCACTTTCTATTGCTTCATTCAGTATAGGCTCACTAGCCATCGCTTCATTCCACTGTTCCTGCTTTTCTTCAGGATACTTTTGCAGTTCCTGAAAACTATCGGGCTCATATATGGCATTGTACACCCTAGCTTCTTGCATAACAAACCTATCGGGTGCTTTCGTTACTCTCTTAGTTCTCCTTAGTATGATCACCTTGTTTCTATTGGGATGTTTAATATCACTACTGTCTTTGTTTCTGTGCACTACCTTTCTCTTTACCTGAGGCGTTGAGGTGTCTGGTGTTTCATGTGATGTGCTAGGTTGTTGTTGCTCTATGGTGTCTAGTGGTTCTACCCCTCAGTTTGTAGATATTTGTTCCACTAAGTATAATGGTGGTACAAGCACTTCCTGATTGTCATGAACATTGTCCCAACCACTATGTGTTTCAAAGTTAGCACTTCTTGAAAACAATACTTGCCCATTGCCTAGTGCAAGCCTGTATTTGTTACCTGTGTAGCCTATGACCTCAGCCTTCTCCATTTTGGCTGTCCCTTACATCTTAGACATTTGGGAATTAACACATGGGCAAATTGTCCAAATATTATCAATATTTTAAACTTGGTTCCCTACCATACAGCTTATAATAGGGCATTTGGTATACGCTAGAACTCCATATTCTATTCAGTACATGGTTAGCACATAGTACTGCCTCTCCCCACATGTTTGCAGGTGTTTGTGCATCTGCCAACATACAGTCTTTCACAGACTATAACTGTATCATGCCTATTCTGTGTTCTGCCAGACCATTCTGCTGGACTATGGGGGTTAGTGATTTTATGTTGCATGCCCATTTTTTTTAACCACTGTTGGAACGCATTACTCAGGAATTCCCCACCTCAATCTGATATACAAGAAGCCACCTTGTAGGGATACTTCCTTTCTACCATGGCAATCCATTTCTTGAATTTGCCAAATGTTTCATCTTTGGTTTTTAACAGATAAACAAAACCAAAGTGGGTGTAATGATCTACCAATACAAACATGTATTTGGCTCCTCCCTCACTAGTTTTAAATGGACCGGCCTAATCACCATGGACTGCCTCAAAAGGCTTGGTAGTCACCCTTTGATTATGTTTGACTACAGGGTATGCCTTGACTTTCACCTTCTTACAAACAGTGAAGTCTAGAAACTTTTTACAAGCTTTCACATTCAGCTCTGGACAAACCCTTGCCATTTGTGACAATGTTTAAAAACTTGCATGCCCAAGTACTTGATGCAGGTAGTGAACACACTGGTCATGCTAAGGATACATTAGACATGCTCACATTTGTCAACATAGACATGTCTGCCTTTGGCTGCATATAATACAATCTGTGTTTCTTTACCCCTTTAGCACAGATCTGTCCGTTCCTAGATATAATACAACCATTATATTCAAACGCTATCTTATACTTATCATTAGTTAGAGCAGATACACTTAATAAACAATTAGCCGTATGAGGTGCACACAGAAAATTTGATAAGGTTTCCCCTATGCAGGGAACAAAGGCAGTTCCCATCTTCTCCACTCTGCTGAAAGCTCCATCAGCCAGAATTATTGCAGTCACTGGTGCTGGCTTTGCATCCTGTAGCAAATCCTCATGGCTAATGTGTCACTCCACTGTCCAAAAGCCAGATGTCTGCTGACTTCACACCACTGGCTGCTGCTTCAAAACAACTTTTTCTGGAAACAGTTGCTTTAGAAGCTTCTCTGGCAGACCTTCTCTGTTGCTGCCTCTTTTTGGAGCTACTGGAGGCAGGACAGTCTTTCCTCAGATGCCCCTCCTTTCCACAGCAATAACAATCCCTTACATGACTGCATGACACCATCTCCTCTCTCTGGGATGCTGTAGAGATATGACTCTTATCTCTGCCACCTGGATGTGGTACATATCTGCTGTCCTGCGTCTCAAAATCTCTCTGCTCCTGTTCCTCCAAGACACAAGCTGAGACTAAATTCAGAGTTAAATCTTTCTTAGGCAAGCTCTGCAGGTTGCACAGCAGATAGTCCCAGCTGTCATTGAGGCTTCCAAGGACAATGTACAGTCTCTTGGTCAATAATATTTTGAAAGTACATGTGACTCTCTGATACACATCATTCATCTCAGTCTAAAGAGATAGGATTAAGGAAACATGCCTATTTCCCTATCTCCTCCACTGGTAAGCAACAGCAGCAGAGGACCCTCCTGGGGCTTGACAGCTGCCAAATGAAGGGTGGTTTTTAGATGAAGAGCAAGGGCAAGAGAACAGCAATCTGATTCCTCTCTAAAAAGGGATTTAGGTGTACATAGGTCTCTAATGGGATGCTAGCCTGTATGTACTCATTTCAGTCTAACTTCTAAATCAAGGTTGGGAATAATGTGGCCTCCCAGATGCAGTTGGACTGCAACTCAGAGCATTCCTTACCAATGGCTATGGTGGCCAACAATGCTGCAAGTTGCAATCCAACAAGATTTGGAAGGTGGCATGAATACCAGGCCTATTCAAAATGGCATTGTTCATGTAACCTACTACTCTCTCCTCTGCTTAGTAATGCAATGTGTGTGCTCTAATATTGAACCACAGTCATTCCTCATACAACTTACATATTTTGTCAGACATGTGTCTAACATAAATGGGAGGTATTTCCAAATAGGCTTCTATAAGAGTAGACCCTTTGTATGTCAGTCTCATAATTTTTAACACTAGAGAAAATAGGGGAGAATCACGGTAGTGGACCTAGGGCATGGTTTTGAAGCACTGTTGTTTCTATGTGCCTTCAAGTCATTTCCAACTTATGGTAACCCTAAGGTGAACCTATCACAGGATTTTCTGAGGCTGACAGTGTGTGACTTGCCCAAGGTCACCCAAAGGGTGTTCATGGCCAAGCGGGGATTTCAGCCCTGGTCTCCAGAGTTGTAGTTCTATATACCATGCTGGTTTTGAAGCATACTTTACTAAATTAAAGAAAATGTCTGTATCACTAACACTAATCATCTCATTAAAATATCCCTGCTTAAGGAAAATTCAAATCTGGGTATTTGGCATTTTTTCAATAGAATTTGATATGGTTCACTGATTTCAGAAACATGTATCTAATAAATGCTTTCTTATTAGCTCCATAGCCAAAAGAGAGAGAAAGAAAAGAAAATAAATTGGCTCAAATACAATTTCCATTAAACATACCTTTAAGGCCACAACCCCATGCACGCTTAAAGTAAGTGCAAATGAACTCTAAAAGACTTATTGCTTAGTGTCAAGTTGTCATTCTGTTTCAGTCACTACCCTGCAGTGAATATGATCATTAAATTATTAAATGAATTAAAAATGCTTAGAATAGACATTGAAATATACTTTGAACTGAGATATAGACATTTCCAAATGATGAATGTCAACAGTTGTTTCATTTTAGACTGCAGAGAAACTCACAGATGCTGTTTAAATAGAATACTGCATACACACACACACACACACACACACACACACACACATATATATATATATATATATATATTCCTTGT
Organism: Gambelia wislizenii; assembly: GCA_030847615.1. Taxonomy (NCBI): domain Eukaryota; kingdom Metazoa; phylum Chordata; class Lepidosauria; order Squamata; family Crotaphytidae; genus Gambelia; species Gambelia wislizenii. The sequence goes on along the minus strand of JAUMIR010000003.1, from coordinate 46,185,341 downwards.
CTAGTTAGCATTAAAACCAAATGTCACACATAGAAGTAATTTCAGTCATTTTATGATTCAGGTTCCCAGGGTCTGATTCTGAAAAAAGAAGGTGCCTGGCTATTTTCAGGCTCTGTTTTATAGGTGGTACTCAGAGTGTCCCTTCCTTGCAGTAATGCATCTATTTTTGATGAACTAAAATTCTGACGAACAATCTGTGACTCTTCTGTTTCTCATGAAGTAAACTGACCTATGATGGGACTTTTGGAAAATGCCCCCTATCCCTAAGCTAGCCATACATTTTCATCCCCTTTCTAATCAGCAAAACCAGAGAGTATAATAAGTCACTGATTTTCTGCACATGGAGTGTTTATGCGCTTAACATTATTCAGCTCCATAAGCTGTAACAGAAACTTCTGTGGATAGGTTTGCCATCTCTATAAACAGCTTACTGCCGCCATCACAGTTAATTTTATTAGTAGCACACAGACATAAACCCAGCGAAGTAGCAGCTTAAGAGCACATTTGTAGCAAATTACTATACTGGGAATTCTAATCTCCTGAAATGCTACAGGAGAAACAAGTACACACTTCTTTATAGGTCTGGTGTTTCCCCCCTTAATTATTGTGAGGGTTACTTGTGAATCATATTAATGAAATATGAATCAACTTGGGAAAAGGAAGAGTGAAATGGAAATAGATTTGATTACCCAATGAAACATATTTTCTGGATTAGGACACTAAGGGTGCATTTACACTGTAGAAATAATGCAGTTTGATACCACGTTAAGTGATGTGACTCCATCTTATGGAATCCTGGGATTTGTAGTTTTACAAAGTCTTTAGCCTCTGCCAAAGAGTGATAGTGCTTCACAAAACTACAAATCCCAGGATTATTTCCACAGTGTAGATGCACTCCAAAAGATTAATCATTTAACACAGATTGACTTCATGGTGGCTGTTGGTTCTGATATCACAGGGGTGATGAATCCACTCTAGGGGCTTGTCTACACCAGTGGCAAAAATCCAGATGGAGCTCGGACTATTCTGGCCTGGAGCTGCCTTGAATTTGCCACGTTGCTGCCACATGTACATACTGGTACAAAAGTGATGCAAAGCTGTCTTGCTGCTGATGCAAAGCTGTCAGACTGCTGGCCAGGTCGACAGCGTATTAGCACCAGTGCCCTGTCCTCTCCTTGGTGTCACCATTGCCACTGCCTTGCCAGTCAAGCAACACCCTGGCACATTCTTGCTGGTGACATTGTTTCTGGTGAGGTCAGAATGGGGCACCCAGGCATTGTGATAAACAAATAAGGGGTCACTTGACCCATTCCTCATTGATTCCATGGCTGGGCACTATTCTATAAGTGGTCTCTTTCATTCTATGATTCTATGACATCACCAGAAAGACTCTCCCAGAGAGCTGCTTGTCTGTTGAAGCAGCAGCAGCCCCAAAGGACATTCAACACCTTTCCAGCACTGATCAGTGAGGGGTACAGAAAATGCCAAGACCTGCCAGCACCTATCTGTCTCTGCGGGTATTTTTGATGTGTGGACAACTGGTTTGCCCCAAATCAAACCAGCTGCCCAGCTGTCTACACTTCCAAAACACTGAACCCACAGTGGAGTTTCCTGGAAGCTCCAGGGTAACCTGCAGGTTTTCTTAGGTCAAATTAAAGGCTAAAAGACATGGTTTTGCTGCAGAACTAGCTGTATGTCATTTGGACTATCGTATCAGGTTCTAGGTGGGTGTGGGTGTTTTTTCCCTTGTGTGGACAAGACCTAGGTTTCAGTATGAACTTTACATGAACTATCCAAAGTGCAGAACCTATTCAGGGGACAGGCTTCAAAATCTTGAATAGCTCTGTTTGAGTACTGAAACCCAGAAGAGATTCAACACTGGAGTCACCAGCTGCCACTGTACAGTGTTTTAATTTGGCAACTGAGGAAGTGAGAGAATAGGAGTCATAAGCACAATTCCCCTTACAAATCTCCACAAGTAAAAAAGGAAAACCTGGGAGATAGAGGAGATTATCAGACACATCCAAAAAAAACCACAAGAAGAGCCCACAAGGATGATGTTACTGTACCATGAACGGGTTCTTGTTTCAGACATCGTTGTCTTCCTCACGTGCTGACTCCTTGCTACAGCCGTGAGTAAGGCATCACTTTTCATTGATGGGGAGGTCCCGTCAATGAAAAGTGATGCCTTACTCATGGCTGCAGCATGGAGTCAGCACACAAGGATGGTGATGTTATTTGAAACTGAGACCCATTCGTGGGACAGTAACACCATCCTTGTGTGCTCCTGTTGTATTTTTTTGCTGCATCTCACACTCTCCAGAAAAACTTATCTAAAAACAAGAGCTAAAGCACATCCCTTCCTGTAGGAATGAGGCCTGATATCCTTGGTCTTCACTCTTCAAATGATCCACATTCCTTTACTACCAACACTAAGCATTCTTCCTGCTACTGTACTTCTCTATCCATTAGAGTGGGCACATGCAATTATAGAGTACAAGGCTCTGGCATTCAAGGGCTCTGACTGTTATACCAAAACAAGTAACACGCGAGGAATGTCTACCTTATATACAGCTATTAATAATGCACAAGCCCTGTTTTGTTCTGTATCTGCCTACCATTGCCTCTGTGCTTCTGGCTAATCACATTATAGTTTAAGTCAAGGGAGTACAACTTTGACAGATCTGTGAGCCAATTATTTGCTCTCAGCAGCCATGTTGGGCCACATCAAGCCTAGAAACAGTAAAAATTGCAATAAAATAGAATAAATCAAAATTAAAACTAGAAATGGCCAGAAAACGTTGGGGTCTAGGAGGCCATTTTGGGTGTTGGGCTCTGTAGCCCCACCCACTGCATCTACATAAAATGGAGCATCCTGGAATTTTCTGAAATTTTTATGGACTTTTTTCCAACCTAGGGGGCTTTGAGTAGCCTCTGGAGGAACCCAAGGGATGGGCAAATACAGCTATGGGAGCACATTTGTCTGGCAGGCTTCACTTTGCCTGATACTAGTGAAGGCTGAAATTCTATATACAGTACGAAATGTTTAGAATCAACATGTCAATTGGGGAGTATGCTAACCTCACCCTGACAGGCAGTCAGACAAAGAAAGTCTCTGTTTCCTGGCCTTTTCTGATGGTGTGGACAGATTTTATATATAGAGGACTCTGTCTTCTTCAGACTCTTGCTCTTCATAGTGATGGAGGTAGTGTGCTCATCTCTTTACAGTGTTAAGTTTAAAGTGTTAAGTTTAACCCTTTATGTGAGCTCCTGAATGTGGTTTCATATGGGATTAAATAAAAACCCAGTGTGGCACAGTGGTTTGAGTTTTGGACTAGGACTCTGGGAAACCAGGGGTCAAATCCTCACTCAACCATGGAAATTGATGGGGTGACCTTGAGTAAGTCACATTTTGTTAGCCTTAGAGTAAGGCAATGGCAAAACTCTGCTGAATCATCTTGCCAAGAAACCAGGTAAGAGGTAACCATAAATCATAATGGAGATTAGCACATTCTTCATGGATTACTTCAACTCCATTTTAAATGCTTTGAATGCCTGAGGCAGCTTCACTCTACTCTAATTCACTCTAATGTTATATGCATTAACTGCTTTGCTTACATCCTATGACATCATGAGATCTGAAGTTTAAGAAGAGGCATTTAGAATTCTCAGAAAGAGAGCTGTAGTGCCACCTTAAACTGCAAATCCCAGGATTGCATAGGATGCAGCCATGACAGTTAAAGTGGAATCATAGCACTATAACTGTGTAGTGTGAACAGTACCCAGAATGTGAGTTTTCACTTAAGTGTGGTGTCCCTACAATCATTGTATATAATTCAATGAGTCTCGGTTCTTATGTGGTAAGTTCATACTCAAGAAGCAAGAAAAAAGTAGTAGAATGATTGAAGAAAAATAGGCATATACATACACCAAAAGTTGTGCATGATGTTGTATATGGTATAGAGAGGAAGAAAAAAGTGAAGTCCCCCCTCCAAAAAATGAGGAATATGGAAAAGAATTCTGAAAAACTCATACTATGGTCTCTATATGAATATTGCACCTATTTCAAATTGGTAGACAAGGCATTGCACTCATTGGCTAATTGGCAGAGCCTGCATTGAAAACTCATTCTTCTGATAAATTTTGCTACTTTAAATTGAGATTCGGTGTAGCATGAACCAATATAACCAGGCAACGTATCTAAGAAATATGTTTCCATTTCATCAAAGAAAACCTAAAGTTAAACCAAAAAGAAAATATAAAATGGATCGAACTTCCTCCATTGCATTTATTACATTGGGGATGGGTCAGGCCCTTATATAAAACTGTTTTAAAAGCATGAACCAACCTCTTGATCTCTGTCACTTGTACAAATAATGGAATCTATATGCAGGGCATCACCTGCTTCTTTCCCCCCACTCTGTTTAATAGAGCCCAGGTTCAGATTGGAAGGTACTTCAATCAAAACTTTTACAAAGAACAGACTTTGATATTTTGCTGCTTTTATAATCAACCATGAAGCCTGCCAAATGTACTGTATATATCGTATGCTGCACATTTCTTTCTCTGTGCTAACCACTGGCCTACTTCCCAGTGATGAATGCTAAAAATGTGCATGCAATATGGGCAGAATATAGCTCTTTTATCTTAGAAGAGGCCACATTTCACACCTCTTACTCGTCATTAGAAATTGGCTGGTATTCCAGATAACTGCTAAATGCTAATCCTCACTGACAGCTTCTTTAGAGGAATTTTACCAAGAAGACTTCCATTCACCAGATAAGTTTCCTCATTTCTTTCCTTTTCTTAAAAAAATAAAATAAAAATCCTAAAAGGCATTTGTGAGGGGTGGAGCATGTATTTACCCTACACTTATTCACCTATACCTATTCACTGTGTCCAGAGAATAGCTCTGATAATGGAAAACTGACCTTATACATATGAATGTTTAATGACTTAGCATGACTGGATCACAGAGCTGTGGGCAGGGGGAAATGGAATAGCCATGTGTATTTGATTCTGAGTCCCCTGGAGGATTTTATAGGATATAATATGTGTTTTTAAAATTGTTTTAGAGATGTGCAAACCAATTTTGAATCCTCATTTAATCCAAAAAATTGTGCTTGGCCTATTGTGTAGATAAATAGATTGTTGTCAATTGCTATTGAGTCAACTTTTACTTGTGATGACCCTATGAATGAGAGACCTCCAAGACACTGTTATCAACAGTTCTGCTCAGATCTTTCAGATGCAGAGATATGGCTTCCTTGATTGAGTCTATCTACCTCTAATGTGGTCCTCCTCTCTTCTTACTGCATTCTACCTTACCAAAGAACTACAGACAACAACAGTAGTACCATAGCTAACGCTTGTTATTACTGCACAGAGGAGTCATTTTCCCCTATGATGTTACATAGATGCACAAGGTGTTTTATAAATCATACTTAAAATAGAACTGTTGTTCCTAAGGACAGAATCCAATTCTTTATTTTTATTTTTATTTTTATTTTTATTTTTAAACGCTCTTTATTTCTTTAAAAGTGGTTGGGAAGGAACATAGTTGGCCAGTTAGTTATATGCCCCTTGTCTAGCAATAAGAAGAAAATCAAAGCATACCTGTCTGCAATAGCAAAACTGTATCATGCTGAATATGTGACAATCTTTTTCAGATAAAGTTTCCTTGGTACATTTTCACTGGTTAATTCACTGAATCATTAAGCAGGACAGTTCTTGTTTATACAGAGTAAAATTGAGCAGCCATTGCCATGTTTATCATCCATGAAGCTTATTTCACATGTTGGCTGCTTTGCAAATGAAATGTGCCCTCCCCCACAATTGCTATTACAGAATTGCTTATAGCTACAATTAAAAGGGCAAAATGCTTTTTTTAAAAAAATCCTATGTCTTCCTATCACTTTTCAGGCAAAATAGTGAAACATTTCCATTACAGTTTCCTTTTAAGAAAATGGAAGCATAAAATGTAAAGCTGACTCTAACCTGAGTTTATTTCTATTAATATTTGTTTCAGTGGGGGTTTTGTTGTTGTTGAGATAGGCTTGATATAAAATGTAAAAGAAAAAATAGAAACAATAAATGTAGAAGTTGAGGGGACTCCCGAGACTTGGAAAAATGCTAATATATCTCTAATATTGAGAGAAGGAAAGGATGGTAGGGAAGTCAGTAATTATCGGCCCATCTCCTTATTAAATACAGACTATAAAATTTACACCATGATTCTGGCCAATAGGCTAAAACAAATAATTACAGAACTAGTCAGTGATGACCAAAATGGCTTAATACTGGAGAGAAAAATAAGTGATAACATTAGAACAGTGGTAAACATATTGGAATATTTTGAAGTCCATAATGAGAAAAAGTTAGCTTTAATGATGGTAGACGCAGAAAAAGCTTTTGACAACTTAGAATGGGACTTTATGATGGAGGTAATGAGAAGATCGGGATTAGGTGAAAGATTTTGTAAGAAGATTTGAAAAAATCTACACCGAACAATCAGCGCAGCTTATTCTTAATGGTGAGCGGACAGAGACGTTTAAAATAAACAAAGGTACAAGGCAGGGATGTTCTTTCTCGCCTCTGCTGTTTATCCTGGTGCTTGAGGTACTAAATAGAAGGATAAGAGCTAGTAAGGAAATCCCAGGAATAAAGATTAGAGGATTTACTTACAAACTAAAAGCTTTTGTGGACAATCTGATCATATTTATGGAAGAACCCAAAGATCAAATTGAAACATGTCTGAATACAATAAATGAATTTGGGGAACATTCAGGATTCAAACATAATAGAGACAAAACCATCATAATTACTAAAAACATGATGTAAAAAGAAGAAGATCTAAGAAATAAATCAGGATGTAATATAGGTAAAAAGGCAAGATATTTAGGAATATGGCTAACAAAAAGAAACATAGACCTGTTTGAAAATAATTATAAAAAAATGTGGACAGAGATAAATAAGGATATGGAAAGATGGTCTAAATTAAATCTATCATTGTTGGGTAAAGTTGCTGCAATAAAAATGGTAGTACTCCCAAAAATACTATTCCTTTTTCAAAACTTGCCTATTGTGAACAATGAAATTTTTTTTTGACATGTGGAATAAAGATCTACGGAAATTCATATGGGGGAAGAAAACATCTAGATTTAAATGGGCATACCTAATAGATACTAGACTTAGGGGTGGTTGTGACCTTCCAGATTTAAGGCTATATTACCAGGCATCCATATTGATTTGGATTAAAGAATGGATAAATCTAGGTGCTAGTAAGCTATTGAATCTGGAGGGTCACGACGCCAGATTCAGCTGGCATGCCTATTTATTTTATGATAAAGAAAAAGCAAACAAATGCTTCACAAGCCATTGTATCAGAAAAGGATTATTGAAAGTATGGGAGAAAGTTAAAAAGGTATTCTACTATAAAATCCCATTATGAATTTCCTCCCAGAAAGCCTTCTTATCCAGATGGTATAAGACAAATGAGTGGATAAGATATGAGGATATGGTTAAGAAAGGAAACGAGAACCAGATTATATTAGAATCAAAAGATATATTACAGACCAGATATAATATAAATTGGTTCACATATTTACAGCTAAAAGAACGATTTACAGAAGACCTTAAAAAGGATGGCTTTGAAGGGGAATATAATGAATTGGATAAAGTTCTTAGGGACAAAAATTTTTAAAAAGCCATTGGGAAATTCTACAAAATACTGCTAATGAGGCAAATGGAGCAAGATTATATAAAGGAATACATGTTAAAATGGGCAAGAGATTTAGGAAGATCTATTGATATAGAGGCTTGGGAGTTAGCGAGGAGGAGATCTTTTACATTTACAGCATGCCAGCTCTTAAAAGAGAATTATTCGAAAGTTGTGTTAAGGTGGTATTACAATCCAAAAAGATTAAATAAGATGAATAAAACAATACCAAGCACATGCTGGAAATGTGGGAAAAATCAGGGGACATTAATTCATATGTGGTGGCACTGCAAACATTTTTTTAAAAAAATTGCAATCAGGTACATGAAATAATGAAACAAATCTTAAGAGAGGAAATAGAATTCACCCCAGAAATGTATTTGTTAAATATAATTAAAGACAATAAAGATAAGAAAGGAAATAAAAATTGGAGGACTATATTGTACCTGGTTACAGTGGCTAGACTTGTAATAGCGAGGAAATGGAAAATGAAAGAATGTCCCAGTATAAAAGAGTGGAAAGATAAAATAATCAATATGTTTGAACTTGATGTTCTTACAAGTAAACTGCGAAATAAGAAACAGGCGAAGTTGAGAGAAGAGTGGAAGCAGATAATAGATTACTGGGAAGGAAGAGGAGAGATACAAACTAGCCTATTATAATAGAAAGTAAAAGATCCCAGTGGATTAGAAGAAAATATATATACGTATATAATATATATTTATTGGTAGGTGTATATGTATATTTACACACACACACACATATACATATACATATATATATATATATATATATATGGAATTAATACAGAGCTATATAGGAGTAAGACATAAGTAATGAAATAAAGTAAAAAGAAATGGAAGTGTATAGCGGTAATCTTCTTGCACCAAAACTGTATAAGTTAGGAGGTCAACAGAAAAGAAAGAAAAATTTGGATCAAATATTGCAAATATTGTTAGATATGATTATGTTGAAGTATAATGGAAACACCAAAAAGATACGTTCTTTATGATGTAATGTATCAGATCAATTTTATGATAATGATATATGAATTGTAAAAAAATTTGTAAATAATTGTAAACAATAATGCATTTACAATATGTATGATGTAAAAAAAGAAGAAAAAAGAAAAAAGCAATAAATGTAAAATAGGATAATGCTAGAAAAGAGCAGCATATTATGCTTGCCATGTCCCCCAGACACATGTTGACAATGATCATGTCCCATTCAAAGATACTTTGCAATTTCATAATAACAGGGAACTTTGATTTGATTTAATAGTGTTGCAGTCCTAACTATAGTGAGCTGCCCATGTATTATGGCCTTACGAGGGCCAGACCTCCTATTAGACAGCGTTTCAAGATCTGGCTGTTGTCTGGTACAAGGAATATGGAAGAGCCCCTCTACCTTCAGTTCAGGAAGCATAGTGTCTTAGGCCAGCCTTGAATGTTATGCACCACATTGAGTTCCTTCTATTATTGACTGTTATCCCTGTGCTTTGTTTACAATAGTGGACCAAGATGGAGCCATGGGAGGAAGTAGCATCTATGGAAGTAGAACCAGCAGAAGTGGCAACAAAAATGCTTGATTGTTATAACTGGGTGTTGTATGGTTTCAGTTACAAAGTTTTGAACTTATTCATTTCTATGACATTTCTGTTAAATGGATTTGTAATTGGTTGGCTGGCCGAACCCAAAGGGTGTTCCTCGGTGGCTTCTCTTTGTCTTGGAAAGATGTGACCAGTGGGGTGCCACAGGGTTCTGTCCTGGGCCCAGTGCTATTCAACATCTTTATCAATGACTTGGATGATGGAATTACGGGCATACTTATCAAATTTGCAGATGACACAAAATTAGGAGGAGTAGCTAATACCCTGGAGGACAGGATCAAAATTCAGAAAGACCTGGATAGACTGGAGAGGTGGGCCAAAGCTAACAAAATGAAATTCAATACTGAGAAATGTAAGGTACTGCACTTAGGGCAAAAAAACAAAATGCATAGATATAGGATGGGGGTGACCTGGCTGAACGAGACTTTGTGCGAAAGAGATGTAGGAGTCCTAGTAGACCACAAGTTGAACATGAGTCAACAGTGTGATGCGGCAGCTAAAAAGGCCAATGTGATTTTAGGCTGCATTAATAGAAGTATAGTGTCTAGATCAAGGGAAGTGATAGTGCTGCTCTATTCTGCCTTGGTCAGGCCTCACCTAGAATACTGTTTCCAGTTCTGGGCACCACAATTCAAAAAGGATATTGACAAATTGGAGCGTGTCCAGAGGAGGGCAACTAAAATGGTGAAAGGTCTGGAACCCATGCCTTATGAGGAAAGACTTGGGGAGCTGGGTGTGTTTAGCCTGGAAAAAAGACAGTTAAGGGGCGGTATGATAGCCCTGTTTAAGTATTTGAAGGGGTGCCCACATTTTACAAGCTTGTTTGCAAGAATGTCATGGGGAACCTTGTCAAAGGCCTTACTGAAATCAAGGTATGCGATGTCCACAGTGTTCCCTTCATCTACCAAGCTGGTAATTTTATCAAAAAAAGAGATCAGATTAGTCTGGCATGACTTGTTACTCTGAAACCCATGTTGACTTTTTGTGATTATGGCATTGCCTTCTAAACGTTCACAGACTCTCTGTTTAATGATCTGCTCTAGAATCTTCCCTGGTATTGGGAGACCAAGTTCTTCTAGTTCCTTGGAAAAGGAAGCCCAGTCGGGCTTTACTGTCAAGGAAACCTACCTGGGATTGCAGCACGGGCCCCTGAGGCAGCCTCAAGAAACCCAGCTCCAGTGGTGTGTGCGGGGGGGGGGGGGAGAAACCATTTACTCATGAGTAAATCCCCATGGGCCTGCCCGGCAGTGCACTTGGGGCCTGCAGCTAGTGGAAGCATTCCACGTGTTTTTGCTTCCAGTGTGCTGACTGGCTGGCCAATGGAGAGCTTTGATTGGTTGGGAAGTTTCCTGAGCAGCCAATCAGCACACTGGGGACAGCAAAATACCCAAGAGAATTATATATATAGATACATGCTTTAATCCTCTCCCACAAGCCAAACAAACAAACAAACAAAAAACAGATCAGGCCCACGTGACCACAGGAGCCCATTCCGGCATGCCGGCCCATCGCTGCAGCTGCCAGTCTGCCACTTCTCTTCTGCAACAGGAAGGAGTCCTAAAGCATGTGATCAAGGCTGGTCACATGCAGGAGGCTTTGGTCATGTGTTGTGGGCTGGCTTCTTATATTCCGAGACAGTGAGGGAGACTGCACCGGTGGTGGCTGAAGTGATGGGCTGATGTGCCCAACTGGACTTCCTCACATTTCATAGAGGGAACAGGGGAGAAACAGTTCTGATCTGTGGACAGGCTATGCCAGTGGGGACCTGGCATATCCTTGCCCATGTAGATAAACCCCTGTACAGAATATGCAGGTGCGAACTGTATAAATTAACTCCTACTCAAACTTGGTTTCAGTTATAAAATACTAAAGTTTGTTTGATTGAGGTCAGAGTTCATTTTACATTCCAGAACTGTGAAACTACTTGATTTCACTTAGAAGGCAACTCATTTTGGGTTTGGGAGGCACACCTAATTTTAAGGGGAACCTAAAGGGAAGAACATTCTTAGTCAAACCACCATATGAACAAAATCCTACTACATTTGTTTATGGTTCCTGAATCAGAATCACTTTTCATCTTGGGAGAAGAAAGGAAGAACTTTTCCCAAGTTGTGATATTACATTGAAACAGACATTCATAACCTTGGCTCCCTAACTCTTGTTCAGTTAGAGAACCCAGAATCCCCTGTGAGCATGGCCAAATGATCAGGAATTCTACGGTCACCTGTTGAGGGCTGGCTCCTTAGTTCACAAACATCTAGGAAGCCACATTTGAGAACAACTATTTCACTGTGTTTGAAACATGAAGAGGAAAAGAGGCTGGGCTCCCTCACCTTTTATGACTGCCTGCTTCATTACTGTTTAGTAGGAGCCATAATTTGACCAGAATTGGAAGGAAACAATGGTTAGGACTTGGTGTTTTTATTAAGCATCCATACTGTGAAACCAAAGGCTTTCACAGCCGGCATCCATAAATTTTCCTTGTTTTTTTTCCTGTGAGGCTGTGTTCTGGAAGAGTTTATTTTTGACGTTTCGCCTGCATCTGTGGCTGGCATCTTCAGAGAATGAGCAGGAGTGTATGTGGAGCTTATATGCTGTGAACCCCTGTAGGGTAGTGTATGTAAATTTGTGTAATTGAATGGTTAGTTTCTGGGTATAGAAATGCAAGGCTCGTTAGTGTCTGTTTGGCTAATGGTTGGTTGATATGCCATTATCTTCTGGGATTCCCCTTGTCCCTGGGTGGAATTCCTTTGTAACTGCTAAGTTTTTATTCTATTGTTCTTCAAAACTGGGAGCCAGATTTTGTTTACTTTTAAGGTTTCTTCTTTCCTGTTGAAGTTGTCCAGGTGTTTGTGGATTTCAATAGCTTCCCTATGCATTCTGACATGATAGTTGTTGGCCTGGTCCAGAATTTCTGTGTTTTTAAATAGCATATTGTGTCCAGGTTGGTTTATAACATGTTCTGCTACTGCTGGTTTTTCTGGCTGGCCCAGTCTACAGTGTCTCTCCTGTTCCTTGATTGGTGTTTGCACACTGTGTTTAGTGGTCCCTATGTAAACTTGTCCACAGCTGAATGGTATGTGGTAAACACCTGCAGTTGTGAGAGGGTCTCTTTTGTCCTTTGCTGAGCATGGCATTTCTTGGACTTTCTTAGTTGGTCTGTAGATTGTTTGGAGATTGTGTTTCCTCATCAGTTTCCCTATTCTGTCTGTGACTCCTTTGATGTATGGTAAAAATACCTTCCCTTTGGGTGGCTGTTTTTCTTCTTCATTCCTGTGGTTTTTTCTGCGTCTGGCTGCTCTTGTGATGTCTGATCTGGAGTACCATTAGCCTGTAGGGCCCAGTTTAGGTGCCTCAGTTCGTCCTCCAGGTAGTGGGTTCGCAGATCCTTTTTGCACGGTTTACCAATGTTTTTTATTGTGCTTCTTTCTTGTCCTGGATGATGATTGGAGTTCTTGTGTCAGTATCTGTCCGTGTGTGGGGGTTTTCTGTATACCTTGTGGCCTAACCGTTGGTTTCGTTTGCGGATAACTAGGACATCCAAGAATGGCAGTGTTCCTTCCTTCTCTTTTCCATCGTGAATTGGATATTTGGGTGGATGCTGTTCAGGTGGTTCAGGAATGAGACCAAATCTTCTCTGTGGTTCCAGATGGTGAAAGTGTCATCCACATATCGGAACCATGTTGTGGGCTTTTTTGGTGCTGTTTCCAGGGCTTGCTTCTCAAAATGTTCCATGTAAAAGTTTGCTATCACTGGGCTCAGGGGGCTGCCCAAAGCTACCTCATCTATCTGTTCATAGAATTCATCCCACTGGAAGTAGCTTGTGGTGAGGCAGTTTTTGAACAAGGCTGTGATGTCCTTAGGAAATATTTGTTGTATGAGTACCAGGGACCCCTGGTGGTGCAGTGGTTAAATGCCAGTACTGCAAGCCACCACGTTGCAAGTTCGATTCCAGCGGGCTCCAAGGTTCACTCAGCCTTCCATCCTTTCAAAGGTCGGTAAATTGAGTACCCAGCTTGTGGGGGCAATTAGCTAACACACATTGGAAACTGTTTAATGCAGTGTAGATGTGTAAATAGCTGTTGTTTAAAACAATTTGTAAGCCGCTCTGATAGCCTTCTGGCTGAAGAGCGGGGTATAAATAAATAAATAAATAAATAAAATACCATGGTGTCCATTATGGGGACTTTGGTGAACAAGGAGACAACATCAAAACTGATCAGTCTGTCTCCAATTTTCAGTCTGATGTTGTTGATTTTTTCTATGAAGTGAGGTGAGTCTTTGATATAATGAGAGGTTTGTCCTATGTGGGTTTGTAATTGTGTGGCCAGAAACTTGGCCAAGTCATACGTAGGGAATCCAGTGACTCTCACTATGGGTTGGAGTGGAATGGAATCCTTGTGGATCTTGGGAAGTCCATATAGTCTTGCTGGGAGAGCCTCTGATCTTCATAGATTCTGGTGTATGATTGGCTGAATTGATGAGTTCTTGATCAAGGCATTTGCTTTTCTGGTGATTTTGTTGGTTGAGTCTTGCTTGAGTTTTCTGTATCTTGCAGGGTCCAAGAGTCCCCTTATTTTTTGTCTGTATTTTTCTGTTTCCATGATTACTGTGGCATTGCCTTTGTCTGCTAAGACGCCTCCCTACTGCTTCTTGTCAGTTGAGGACCCTCATGCTTTTATCCCACTTTCTTTCCCTGCTTCACTCTTTCTCTGTGCCTGCAGATGTCCAACTTTATGCACATGTGCATGGGCGAAGGCACTGAGATGAAAGAGAAAGCTAGATGACAATTGTGGTGGTGGCCATTTAATTTTACTTTGTGCTGTAAGAAAAGAATGGGCTTTAATTCTCACATGACTCCTTTTGTAAACATATTCATTATTACTCACTCTGTGACTCAGAAAAAATGATTAGCTCCTGAGGGCAGCTCTTTGATGAAGTTTGCAAATTAGTTTGAAAAGTCTGTAAGATCGTTTTGCCTCTCTTTTATGGGCTCAGCATTTCAACCCCAGTGCATGCATTATAAAGAATATTATAGGAAAAACAGATTCTGTTGCTTGCCTAAATATATTTAAACCAAGAAACCTCAAAGCAGGCCTTTATGTCTGTGTATCAATTATACATCAAAGGGACATTATGGCTGTGCTGTTAACCAATACAAAAAAAAAAAAAAAGTGGAAGAGAGAAATAGTAAGTGATAAAAACAAACCACATCAACATAAGGAAAGTTATAGTGTAAGGCTGGAAAATATTTTGGACTTCATCCTATAGTCTGTGTTTAGAGATTAAAATCCAAAGGAAGTGACTGTTTCTATTATCTGTGTAAAAGGCAATTATTTTTAGACTGTAGTCTGAAGCAATACAAATTATCCCTTCCCAGTTAAAACTAAATTTGATTTTTAAACCATTCATAATATCAAATAAACTTTTACAGTGCAATCCCAAGGGCAGGGCTAGCAAAGCAAGGGAAGCAAGATGGATCTACCACCTCATCCATAGCCCTACCATCTGGAACTGAAACAAAAAGCAACCAGTATTATAAACACTAACTTTCCTTTCCAACTGAAATGAGAATGATTTAGTCTAGCAGCTGCTACCACCAGTCCCTTTGAAACCTCCTTCTTCTTCATAGCCAAAACCCTGTTATATCTATTCATCCTCCCTTTCCCCCAGCACTGGGACTCAAAAATGAAAACAGATACAATTCATAGAATCATAGAATCATAGAATCATAGAATTGTAGAGCTGGAAGAGACCACAAGGGCTATCCAGTCCATTCCCCTGCCACGCAGGAAATCTTGATCAAAGCATCCCCAACAGATGGCAATCCAGCCTCTGTTTAAAGACCTCCAAGGAAGGAGACTGCACCATGCTCCGAAGGAGTGCGTTCCACTGCCAAACAGCTCTTACTGTCAAAATGTTCCTCCTAATGTTGAGGTGGAATCTCTGTTCCTGGAGCTTGCACCCATTGCTCCGTGTTCTAGTCTCTGGAGCAGCAGAAAACAAGCCTGCTCCATCCTCAGCGTGACACCCCTTCAAATACTTAAACAGGGCTATCATAATGCCTCTTAACCATCTTTTTTCCAGGCTGAACATACCCAGCAACCTAAGTCTCTCCTCATAAGGCATGGTTTCCAAACCTTTCACCATTTTAGTTGCCCTTCTCTGGACATGCTCCAATTTGTCAATATCCTTTTTGAATTGTGGTGCCAAGAACTGGACACAATATTCTAGGTGAGGTCTGTCCAAGGCAGAATAGAGTGGCACTATTACTTCCCTTGATCTAGATACTATACTTCTATTGATACAGCCCAAAATCGCATTGGCCTTTTTAGCTGCTGCATCACACTGTTGACTCATGTTCAATTTGTGGTCTACTAGGACTCTTAGATCCCTTTTGCACATAGTCTCGTTCAGCCAGGTCTCTCCTATCCTATATCTATGCATTTCATTTTTCCGCCCTAAGTGCAGTACTTTACATTTCTCCGTATTGAATTTCATTTTGTTAGCTTTGGCCCAGCTCTCCAGTCTATCCAGGTCTTTCTGAATTTTGATCCTGTCTTCTAGGGTATTAGCTACTCCTCCTAATTTTGTGTCATCTGCAAATTTGATAAGTATGCCCCTAATTCCCTCATCCAAGTCATTGATAAAGATGTTGAATAGCACTGGGCCCAGGACAGAATCCTGTGGCACCCCACTGGTCACATCTTTCCAAGACGAAGAGGAACCACTGCTGAGCACCCTTTGGGTTCGGCCGGTCAACCAATTACAAATCCATTGAACAGTTAACTTGTCTAGCCCACACTTTACAACCTTGTTTGCAAGAATGTCATGGGGAACCTTGTCAAAGGCCTCACTGAAATCAAGGTATGTGATATCCACAGTGTTCCCTTCATCTACCAAGCTGGTAACTTTATCAAAAGAAAAAAAAAAGAAAGAAAAAGAGAGAGATCAGATTAGTCTGGCATGACTTGAATTAAATTAAAATTAATTTTAATTAAAAATTAAAAGCTACCATCAATTGAAACACAGAGAAAGTTAAAATATGATTAAACTATCAATCACATTATTTTTTTTAAAAAACATATCTATTAAAAAGCAAGAAATAAGAGGAGTGTAGCATGATTATTAAAAGCTCTTTCACCATAAATAGTCAGTTTCCAAAGGTATGCTGAAACAAAAGAAATCTTCACCTGCTATTAAAAGGAGCCCATGGAGAGAGCCAGTCTAGCCTATTTAGAAAGGAAGTTCCAGAGCTTGGGAGCAGCTACCCAAGAAGGTTCTCTCTGTGTTTCCATCATATGCACCTCGGAAGCTGGTGGGACCAAAATCTAACAACCCTTCTGGTCCTCAGCACTGAGAAACAGACAACCCTTCAAAGTTTTAACAAGCTTCCTCCCTACTTCACTCTTTGAGAATTGACAACATGATTTAACAAAAGCACTGGACCAAATCGTTTCAGATGAAGTAAATTGTGTTAATCATGCATATAAAAATTATCATACACTCTTGGATCAAAATATAAATACTTTATCACAGGGATTCCCTTCCTGAGCAACTGGATGTTGGCTCAGTTATAGCCAGGGTTACAGCAGAATAAGACCCTATATCTTTATGTTCTGTAGTTAAGACATTCTTAGGAACTTTTTGTTCAAAGCTTTGGAGATACAGTCCTCCTACGCTTTCCCTCACCTCCTGAATAAAAGCAATTAACATTCTGGCAAGCTGTCTGAGTGGAATTCCCTCAGTGGTTCTGATTGGCTAATTCCCTTTGGACAATGACCTCATCAGTACTGCCTTTCCATCTCAAAATGTTAACTCCTTCCTAGCAATTATTCAGGTTGCAAGGCAATATAAAATACCATAATGCAAGAGCATGTAACATTATAATAGAAAATAAATATAAGATTGTACTGCAAGATAACGACAAAATATCAAGCTGCTAGCCTGCCATTATACAAGGATGGAAGGAATAAGGACTGAAGTGAGTCACAAACAATCTTCCTCATGCAAAGTTCATCAGTGTGTTACAAGTATAATGTGAGACAAAGATAACAAAAGGAGCAGAGACCAGCCTTCAGGAAAGGATTGTATAAGACTCAAATCTTTTTTCATCAGCACAGACAGTGCTTTGAAAGCCCTTGATAAACTATGTTTAGAAGTATATCTGCCAGTCACTCAGATCCTCTCCCTCATCCCTCTCAACTGTACCTTGATGTTTTTTCGTATCAGAAGTTTGAAAGCAAAATTGCATTCTCCCCCTGCCCCTCAGTGAAGTGCCTGCCTTTCTATAGCCCTCTGGAGCCCCAAATTGCACACAAAACTGTAGGAAGACCCAGTTTCATTTCTGGTCAATTAGTAAGCAATTCTACTTCACATGAAGGAGAATCTCTTTGCGTTGGCTCTGTTTTGTGAGAACTGGGATTCGGCTGATTCTGGTACAATTCCACATTAATAACATTTACATGTACGAGAAGGAAAAAGTGTTGTACTTTCCCTATAAGGATATAATTGTTCTAGAAGTTTATGAGCAGTTGTCTCACCATAAAGCTTTCCACTTGGTTTCTCAAATGCCTTCTTGAGAAACAGGTCTATTTCATTAGGAGTGCAGCCTCCCATTTCTGTTTAGCCATTTTGAAACTGAAACTTTTAATACTAGACTGAATTTTCATTTTCCAACTAGTTTGATGAAAGCAATGCAGACCACAGCCACTTACGAAATAGCAGTTTTAGCTGTTCATGCAGTATGTTGTGAAGCTGATTGTTTTTATCTGACAGCCAAACAGCAAAGAGAATTGTGTGGAAGTATGTAAATTTGTCCTCACTTCTTGGCAGGATGAGATGGACAATGACTCATGAAGATATGAACCCTGAGGTAACATAACACAGTAAAATCATCAGTGTTAAAACACCTAATGTTCTGTTCAGCCATGTAACAGCTCAATTATTTAATGGAAAGAGAAAGGGTGGGGTGGGGAGAGAGAGAGAGAATCCTTATACTTTTAGGGGCATAATTCATTCCATATAGGATTTATTTTAGGAATGGATTTCGTAAAGGGTGTACTTTAAGGATGTACATTCTTCCGAGAATCATTTATTCCCATATTATCACATCATCACACGATTCCTCTGTACTTGATGATTCTTAGGAAAGTATGTGAACTGCCTCCACTGAAAAGCACTGGCTGTGAGGTGTGGCAATTATTTGTGTATAACTATATAAATTTATTTACTAACTCCTCTTTTCATTAGGACCTAGGGCAACTAATCATAAACATCTGGAAAGGAGGAACCTTCCACAGTTCACATCAAAAACCACCTGCAGTTTGCAAGCATTACAAATGCATTTTTTAAAAAACAAACAAAACAAAAAACTCCTTAATTACAAACTTCACAATCCCCAGCTGAAAACTGATGAAAGTTCTGCATATTCATACATGTCAAAAAAATATGCCAGAGTACACATTTTATACTCTTCCCTCAAGCATTTGCCTTATCCCTAAGATAAATGCACCGTCCCCCCCCAAACCCCCCCCAAAAACCAAAATCAAACCAAACAATTGTCATTTAAGACTAGAGTGGGAGAGACAGAGAGGCCTCCATGGTGTGGGTGGTGGGTAGTTGGGAAGTAGGGACAAACCAGAGTGTTGGCAGTATAACAAGAAAAAAAAGGCTTTCCTTCTCCATCTAGGAATGGATTCATGGATTTATCTTCATGTGATTTCTCCTTCAAACTCTATTCTGTATTGAGTCCATATCACAGAAGACATGACTTTTAAAAAACATTTAAACTCTCTCACAGAAATGTGTGCATATTTCTGTGTAAATTTTTCCAAATGTACGAATTTGTGTGTCTGGTTCCCCTCCCACCCAATGCCAAATGTGTATTGGTTTGTATGCATTTTCCCATTCACAAAAGCATTTTCAAAATGAGAAATAATCACAAATTCTATAAGAGTCCATAGTGCGTTCTGGAGAGGAGGACATTGGGCAATCTTATATCACAATTAGAACCCAGGAAATTTCTCATAACTATTTCTATATGATACAATTTGGTTGACAGTGGCAGAGTATATAAAGTGACACTTTGATATCAATTTTGCCTATTCTGGCTAATGAATTTAGTTTATGAACATCACTGCATAGGAAGCTGTAAAAGCTATTGATTTAGAGGGCTTGAAAGAGGTAATAGGAGAGGGAAGAATATTCAAAAAATATTTGGGAAACTTTTGAGAAATGTGTTTCTCAAGTGTCGGGAAACCCTGGTTAGAAGAATCTTGGACTGATGAGAATTTCCACAGATCACGACTTATTCTGCACAAAATTCCCATGTGACTTTTTTTTCTTTACACAGAAAACTGTTGGGATTTTTTGCACAGAAAATATTCAGGATCTAATATTTATGTGCAGAAAGTGCTGTCCAAATTTTTTACACAACCACTTCCAGATTGCAAATAATCCTTGCATAATTTAAAATTTTTCTCACAGTTTTTTAAATTGTGAAAACTGCACAATTTAAAATTTTCTCACAGTTGGAGTAAACCTGCTAATTAATTCACTGCTTCTTCAGAAAAGAAATTAGCAAGAAATTACATCTCTAAGAGGTAGGTCAGTTAGAAGGTCCTCTGGCTATTTTTGCAGTCCTTAAGACTGCTCTTTTTGTGCCAAAGGAAAAGAAAGGTGAATTGCTTCTCCTGGAAGCATCCAGGAGAGGCAGTTTATTTTTAAACAGAATTTCAGATTCCTCCTAAAATTCCTCCTCCAGTTTTTAACATCAAAAATCATCATTTTAAAAAATCAAAATGAACTTTTTGCAGCTACTAATTTGTACCCTCATTTTGGCATTGCTGGCAGTCAGTGCAATTCCCAGAACAGAAAATTGGTCCTAGGAGCTACCAAAATTGTCCAGTTCGATCTATGGTTATAAGGCTTTGAAGTTTAGAGGTAGTTCACAACGGAATACTTGATGTTTGGAGGGCGGGGGGCAAACATAAAGGGAGCTCTCTTGACTTCATTTTCTGCTTGGTGGACCTTCCAGAGACATCAGGGTAAACCAGATATTGAACTAGATCAATTTTTGGTCTGATCCAGCAGAGGTCTTCCAATGCTTTGTGATGGGCCATTCACAGTTGCCAGACCTTCATGTCATATTCATCAAATTATAAACAAACTTCAAAGCATCACAAGTAGCTTCTGTGCTCAAAAGATGGTTTCTTTTTTGACATATAAACCCTGGAAAAATGACTGAAGCTAGCCATGTTTTGTGTATTTGGCTTGACTTTAGAGAAATGAGCATCATTTTTTCATGTAATTATACTCATTAGGCTTCTGTGGTTATTAAACATGGACAACTCCACCACTGAATCACCTTTTCAGAGTAGTAGAGGAAATATAATACAGAAGTTACAGTCAACTCTTTTGATCTGAGAAAATTATAAAAAGAGTACACTCAAAGACCTCAGATAGGATCTTTAAAAAATCAACTGTATTGCTAGAAAAACAAACAAACAGCATGATGCTTAAGTCCACTAAATATGTACAGTTGTTCCTCTGTATCCATGGATTTAAGTATTCATGGCTTGAAAATATTCTTTAAAAAATAATAATCCAAAAAGCAAATCTTGATTTTGCCATCTTATATAAGGGACACCATTTTGCTATGCCATTGCATGTAATGGGACTTGAGTATTCATGGATTTTGGTATCCACTGGGGGGCCTGGAACCAAACCCCAGCAAATATGAAGGGACAACTGTATTTGCCTAGTGATTCTATTGGTTATAAGCCTTGAAATTGCTGGCTGGATCTGGAGTTATTATAATGGGTATTTCTCTTCCTTCCCTCCCATGTTTTGGCCTCAAAAATGTGGTAGATTCCAGAATAGATGCATTAAGGAAATCTATGAATAGGATACTGTCTCAAACAAGCTATTAAAATGTGGGCTATACAGTGCTACTATAAAGTGGATTTGCAATTGGTGACCAACCCAGCCCAAAGAGTGGTCACCAATGACTCCTTTTCAGCCTGGATGAAAGTGACATGGGGTGCCACAGGGTTCTGTCCAGGGCCCAGTGCTATTCAACATCTTTATCAATTACTTGGATGATGGAATAGAGGATAAGCTTATCCACTTTTCAGATGACACCAAATTAGGAGGCATAGCTAATAACCCAGGGGACAGGATCAAAATTCAAAATGACCTTAACAGATTAGAGAGCAGGGACAAAACTAACAAAATGAATTTCAACAGGGGAAAATGGAAGGTACTATACTTAGGAAAAAAATAAAATGCACAGATATAGAATGGCTTGACAGCGGTACATGTGAAAGGGATCTAGGAGGCTTAATAGATCATAAGCTGAACATGAGTCAACGGTGTAATGTGGCTACTAAAAAAAGCCTATACAATTCTAGACTGCATCAATAGGAATATAGTACCCACATCAAGGGAAGTAATAGTACTTTATTCTGGTTTGGTCAGAACTCATCTGGAATATTGATCCAGTTCTGGGCACCACAATTCAAGAAGGATATCGACAAGCTGGAATGTGCTCAGAGGAGGGCAACCAAAATTCGATTCCAGCCAGCTCCAAGGTTCACTCAGCCTTCCATCCTTTCGTAGGTCGGTAAATTGAGTACCCAGCTTGTGGGGGGCAATTAGCTAACACACATTGGAAACTGTTTAATGCAGTGTAGATGTGTAAATAGCTGTTGCTTAAAACAATTTGTAAGCCGCTCTGATAGCCTTGTGGCTGAAGAGCGGGGTATAAATAAATAAATAAATAAATAAAATAAATAAATAAATGATGAAAGGTCTGAAAGCCATGCCCTATGAGGAGTGGCTTAGGGAGCTGGGCATGTTTAGCCTGGAGAAGGTTAAGAGGTGACATGATTGCCATGTTTATACATTTGAAGGGATGTCATACTGAGGGTGGAGCAAGCTTGTTTTCTGTTGCTCCAGAGACCAGGACATGGAGCAATGTACTCAAAAAATGGGGGAAGAGATTTCATCTAAACATTAGGAGGACCTTCCTGACAGTAAGAGCTGTTTAGCAGTGGAATGCACTCCCTCAGAGTATGGTGGAATCTCTTCCTTTGCAGGTTTCTAAACAGAGGCTGAATGGCCATCTGTCAGGGGTGCTTTGATTGTGTATTTCTGCACAGCAGGGGGTTGGATTGGATGGCCCTTGTGGTCTTTTCCAACTCTATGTTCCTAGGAAGGCTCATGGCATGAACAGCATTTCTCAGTTGTGCTTCTGCATGAAGATGCATAGCATTTTTGGTCAAAAACCAGGAGAAGGAAATCAGGGGAGCTCAAAAAAAAAAAAGTCCCATAGTGATGCTCATTTTTAATGGGTCCTGTGCAGGACAGAATTCAAGTAGATTGTGCTTCTGCTTTTTTTAAAACAGAAGATTTATGAGATCGTCTCTTAGAATACATCTGCATCAAAGCAATTTTATAATCTTTAGACTTCCTGGTGTTCTTTGAGGTCAGAAAGACCTCCACTCACTAAGCACAGTATAGATTTTCATTTTTCATAAAATCATTTCTTCTTTGTTGCAAATAAATATGAAGAAAAAAGAGGGAGTAACATATGCAGCACTGGGGTAGAGCTGACCCTTGCTATCTTACAAGAAAATCTTCCACATAATGGTGCACATTAATCTATTCTTTGTAAAAATCCATGGAAAGGAGGACAGACGGATAAGCTTCTAAAATAAGCCCTTAAGCTCTTTCTTAGGTTGTTGTTGTTGTTTATTCAAGTAATAACTTGAAAAAGAAAGGAAGCTTTTCTCCTCCTCTCATAATGCTAGCACCCAGGGTCACTGACTGGAGCTCTGTAGTGGGAGATTCAGGGCAAATAAAAGGAAATACCTCTTTGCCCAGTTGTTGGGTAGTGCAAGATGCAGGGTTCAGTAGTACTCAGGTCTTGGTGGTGGTGGGGGGGCTGCCTTCCCATAGGAAAATGATTGTCAATTGTGTGAACAGAAATTTGGACTAGATGAGATTTGGTCTGATCCTCTTATGTTCTTATGTTCTTAGTAGTTACAATAATTAAGTAACAGTATTTTCTGCAATTAAATTTGTATGTAATTTCTTAAAAGCCCTGCTCTTCACAAATCAATATGTTACTCGTCTATCAGACTAAACATGGACATGCCAAACTAAATCCAGACAACCTACACCTTCCCAAATAGGAGCACAATGACAGCTAATTTAGCCACAGACTCAACATTGTATCAGTTCAGATAATAAAATGATTTCTACCTTAACTCTGCAGTACCCATGCTTTTGAACAGCAAATAGCATCACTAAAAACTTCAAGAGGCTAGATTACTTAGAAGCATTACCAAATGAATAATGATTTCTCTTATGGAAGACATTCTAGGTTTGTATCCTCTGGTGTTTCATAGTTTTGAAGGGCTATCATATTACACAAGTACCCACTGACATAATTGCACTTGAATTCAGTGCTAGCCCATGACACTTCTTTGCATAAGATCTTACCTACCCTGATATCCCCAGACCCATATCTATATTAATAATGGGCAATATTAATAATTAGGTCAATTA
Source organism: Gambelia wislizenii (assembly GCA_030847615.1). Lineage (NCBI taxonomy): Eukaryota > Metazoa > Chordata > Lepidosauria > Squamata > Crotaphytidae > Gambelia > Gambelia wislizenii. The sequence goes on along the minus strand of JAUMIR010000003.1, from coordinate 46,161,441 downwards.
TTATGTTCAAAAAGGCAAATGGATTGGTAGTTGAACCTTTCTTCAGTGCTGACAATACAATATATCCTGCACCAGGCCTGAAGGTAACATGCTAGGGGTTCTTTCACACTACACAGTTATAGCACTATGAGGATGGGATCTGTTAAATTAACAAGGAAACTCTATTGGGGACAATATGGTGGCTATATCTGAGTATGTAGTATGTATATATATACTATTTGATGTGTCTATGAGAATACAGTCTTCTTTTGCACACAACAGATCCTTGGAAATCTCTCATTACTTAAAAATAAGCCACAGATATTTGTCATGAGCTAATTAGGGTAATGATTTTAGTCCAGAGCTTCCCAGAAATCATGTGGACAGATGGAGTCAGGGGTGCAGCTCCAAGAAAGGGAAAATGAGGCCATTGCCCCTCCAAATAAGAATTCTGCCCCCTCCCAATGAAATTTTCCTTCAGTTCCCAAATTGCTAGCATTCCAGAGAATGCAACATTGAAAAAGTTTCACATAAACCCTTTGTTCACATTCTCTTGGGAACTTTGCCTGTCTACCTCCTTTTTTGGAAACCTAGTTTCTGAATGTTTTGCTGAAGCTTTAAGTGTCTGAAATACTAGAAATTTAGGGACTGAAGGAAAATTTCATTGAGGGCAGAATTCTTATGGGGGGCCATCATCCTCATTTTGCTGTCCCCATAACTACACTCTGTCAAGAGCCCCATGCATGCTAGGATTGGTATTGTTCTTTCGTGACCAGAATATGTTCCATTACATAATGAGAAATCAGGCTTTTCATGGTAGGAAGAGAAAAGAAAAAAGGTTCTCTGGCTCGCTCTGATCATCTTTCAGTGTACATGTATAGATGAACATACTTGAATGTCACTTGTGTTTTGAAACTCTGCATCCCTTTAAAATCCTCACATACTTTGCCCAAGCTGGTGCCTCAAAATTTCACTGTAGGAGAAATTGAACAGCAGTAGTAATAGGTAGGAAAACAGCAGGAAATACAAAAGGATGATGTTTTGTAGTTTAAAAAAAAAATCACTACTTCAGGCAAGGAAAGAGCTAAAATCTATTTTGATCTTATTATGGTTTGACAGAACTCTGCATCACTGCATTATAAAAAGACAGACTAATTATGTTAAAGCAATTACACTTTTTTGTCTGCTGTAAAACTAATTATCAAGCTGCTTTTAATGAAATATTCTGCGGCAAAGCCAATATATTTTCCATTGTCTGGATAGCAAGCCAAATAATCTTTTATGCTCTTGTTGTTAATTCTTAATCACACCATTCACTTAAGCTGCATATGGGAAGTGAAGGTGTTGCCTAGATTTTTTACACAGTGTATTTTTGTAGTTGTTGAGCTTCAGATGTGAGCTGAGTGTTAGCTTAATTGTATTCAATAGCTGCCAGAATGGAACAATTCTGCTGCTTAAGAAATATGCCAAAAGTTGTTACAATCTGTTGTTTTGTGGGTGCTGTTAATTTGGTCCAAGAGTTTCAGCAGCTCTGGTGAAGTGCAACACATGATCAGTGGTTGTTCTCAGCTCTCATGAACTGGTTCTTGGTTAGAAAAGATATATTTAAAACAAAGGTAGGCAACGTTGGTGGATCTGGAGCTAATTTTAATTTTCAGGAATCTACTGCAGGCCAGAACCTACATATCACCAAAAATTGGCAACTGACATTTTAAAAATCCACATTTGGTTTTTAAATCCATATTTGGGATTACGAGGGGGCAGTTCTCCTTTAAAATAAGGTTCATGCTCCTTGCCTTCCTATTTTGACCTGGAAATCAAAAAGGTAACCAATGGAACTATGGGAAAGTAACCACTTCTGCCCCAATTAATTCAATGGTGGAGGCTACAAAAGTGAATGGGAGCCACATATAGGCTATAAGCCATATATTGCCCACCCCTGATCATAGTAATAAACAAATGCCAATAGACTTTAATGATAATATACTAAAAGGTACTATCATTGCAATAGAAGTAAACTATTATTATTATTATTATTAGTAGTAGTAGTAGTAGTTCTTACCCATCTCTCCCCATAGATCAAGATGGGGAACAGCAACAGATTAAAATACAGATTAAAATTTTAATATCAATTAAAAACATATAACATCAGTTAAAGCACAAAACATCAGTTTAAAAGAACATATAAGAATAATATAGATTTTAAAAATCCATAGTTTAAAATTCATAATTTTAAAATAATCTGGATAGGTCTGCCAGAAGAGACTTGGCTTTAATGCTGTTTTAAATTCAGACAGCGTATTCAGCTGTCAAATTTCTTTGAGCAGGTTGCTCCACAGTCTAGGGACGGCTCATGAAGAAATCCTCTGGATGACAATAGACAACCTAGTCCTGACTAGAGCTATTGCTGGACCAGCCAGATGACATTATCTCAATAATCACTCATTGTATTCAAGAACTGGTTTATTTATCAGCATTCAGTCCACCTAGCAAGCATAATTAGGTTCTGTTTTATCCTTGATTGTCTTTGTACAGTGCTGTGTACACCGACAGCACTCTAGAAATAAACTTTAATAATAATAATAATAATAATAATAATAATCCTTCACAATGGAGAATGTTCAGAACCCACAAAAGTGATACTTTTATTGGCCAACCAAAATGCAAAGACACGATGCAATTTGCCGCCATGTATGATGCCTATGACATTGCCAGAAGGCATCCCCAGTTTTCCCCTTGTGCCATTTTGTGTGCTCATTCCAAGACATGCTCATTACCCCATTTCTTCTTGTCACCTTGGTTCTAGGCAGCATCAAGAGAAGTATAGTGCCCATGTCAAGAAAACTAATAGTACCTATTTCTTTAGCTTTTGTTAACTTCACCTGGAATGATGTGTCTAGTCCTGGGCACCATTGTTCACAAAGCATATTAACAAGCTGGAATTTGTCTAGAGGAGGGAAACCAATATGGTAAAACAGCTGGAAGCCAGTCCCATGGAGGAATGGCTTAGGAAGCTGGACATGTTTACATTGGAGAAGAGAAGTCTGAGAGGGATCATGATAGCCGTATTTAAATACGTAAATAGATGGTATGTAGAATATAGAGCAAGCTCATTTTCTGCTGCTCCACAGACTAGGAGATGAACCAATGGATTCAAATTACAAGGGGAAAAAAGATCCTACCTAAACATTAGAAAGGATTTCCTGAGGGTAAGAACTGTTCAACAGTGCAATACATTAGTCTAACTTGGAATGTGGTAGACTCTTCTTCTTTAGAGGCCTTTAAAGAGAGGTTCAGGAGTGCTTTAGTTGTGTATTCCTGAATGGCACGGGTTTGGACTAGATGGCCTTGTGGTCCCTTCCAACTTTAAGATTCTATTATTCTTCCATATGAGCAACTTAGCATCCCTTTCCCTGGTCAAAGGTGGGAGAGCAACAAACATGTGCTCACTTCATCCTTCCCAGGAAGGGCCAAGTAACAAGGAAGAAGAACTTATAGTTTCCCTTGAGGAATAACCTCACCAATGAGGCTTGCCTGTGTAATTTTTTTTTCAAAGTTAGGCATGAGTGTGGTGCTCATAATTTATATTATCTCTCTCTCCGGCTTCTCTTTGCAAACAAAGATTCAGGAAGGCTCCTCCCATGCTTTCTGCAAGCGCGCTGATGACTAAAAAGGCCAATCTGAGATAAACAAGTCCGGTTGCAGAAAGCACAGCAGAAGGTCTCCTTGTGTGATGTTTCCGGGTTGTGATTCTTTCTGCATTGTCATTTCTCTTCAAGACTTGCTCGGCGTGAGTTCTCAATAAGGCTGCAGCATTGTGGATAGTGCATCTCCATGCCTCCTGATGTGAGGCCAGGGTGGACCACTGTTGGTGATCAATTTGGCCGAGCCTGAGATGTTGTTTCAGGGAGTCCTTGTATCGCTTTTTTGGAAGCACCCCTCTTATGCTGACCCGTGGCGAGTTCACCATAGAGTACTATTTTTGGGAGGCGATGGTCCTCCATCCTAGAAATGTGTCTTGCCCAGCGCAGATGTGTTCTCAATATCATGGCCTCAATGCTTATACATTGTACTATTGATGTACACAGAACCCCCCCCCCCGACATTTTTTACAATGTGCAATTTCCCCCCATGTACATTTTTGAAATCTGTGCTTTTTAAACTTTTTTTTTTTTTTGGTAAGAATAGCATCACATACTGATAAATGTGTAGATTACCAACCACAAATTGCATCCATGTCTGCACTGGCTTTCAGGAAAACATACAGTATGTACAAATTGATTGTTGAAAAGTGAAGCCAACATTTTTTTAATCGTTGATTATCTCAGACTGGCATTTTAGTCCTATAAATGTGTACACAGAAAAAGTTCAATAGGGCACCCTTACAAATAACACAGTATGGGATTGCAGACTTATTTCTGCTTGTTTCCTCACTGTACCATCTCTCTGAGTCTAAGGTAGCAACAGCTCTGAAAGATAGTTATAACACAGAATGGGCAAGTTGTGGCCTCCCAAATGTTACAGTCTGAGTTCCTTCTTCTCCTAAGCACTAACTCCCCGACTGTTCCAGAGGAACCTCCAATCCCCTGGTATAATATTACAAGATTATGTATACCAATAATGATCCATCCTGGCCTCACATCAGGAGGCATGAAGACGCACTAAACACAATGCTGCAGCCTTATTTGAGAACTCATGCCAAACAAGTCTTGAAGAGAAATGACAATGCAGAAAGAATCACAACCCGGAAACATCACCCAAGGAGACCTCCTGCTGTGCTTTCTGCAACCGGACTTGTTTATCTCGGATTGGCCTTTTTAGTTATCAGTGTGCTTGCAGAAAACTGTGTAGTATGAAAAGGCCCAAATTCTCTCCTAAATATGTCAACTTTTAAAAGCAAACTGAAACAAAATTCTCTTCCATTTGCACAAGACAAATTCAACACACATAGCCATTCCCAGCATATATTGGGTCAATTTGTGCTTGCCGGCCATATTAATAACAAGGAGCTTCTCAGGAAAAAAAAAAAAGGAGTGATAACCCTAATAAGCAGTAACATAGTTCAGTACTGCAGGTTTCCAACACAACATTTTAAGAGTAAGTAATGGACAAATCTATCAGTTTAATTCATTGATCTACTTATTTATTTCCTGTGACATCACTAAGGCCAGCATCACCGTTTCCCTCTTAACGTTATCACATGGTGTGATTCAGCCTCTCTGCACCCCCTAGTGTTGCCACTGTTTATTTAAAATTTATGTCAAAGAACTTCAGGGTATCATACAATAAAAAACAGGTAAAGCAATTTATAAATGCTCACATGTGCAAATTTAGACAAAATCAATCATGCCCCAAGGGCATTAGTAAACAGCCATGTCTTTACTTGCTACATGAATCATAGCACTGTCCAAACCAACTGGGTCTCTAAAGAGATGGTATTCCATAACTGGGGTGCCACAAAACTGAGAAACCCCATTTTGTGTGGATTTTGCAACATTCCTTTTAAATAAACCACTTAAGTTCTTTCTATCCCCGCTATGAAGAAATTCATGAAATTTGGTAAATTCTTATCAAAAACAATTCTCCCCAGCCCTATATGAACTATATATAATGGGAAAAGAATTGAATGAGGAGAGACTTAGGGAGCTGGGTATGTTTAGCCTGGAAAAAATACGGTTAAGAGGCGATATGATAGCCCTGTTTAAGCATTTGAAGGGATGTCACGCTGAGGATGGAGCAGGCTTGTTTTCTGCTGCTCCAGAGACTGGAACACGGAGCAATGGGTGCAAGCTCCAGGAACAGAGATTCCACCTCAACATGAGGAGGAACTTTTTGACAGTAAGAGCTGTTCGGCAGTGGAACACACTCCCTCGGAGCGTGGTGGGGTCTCCTTCCTTGGAGGTCTTTAAACAGAGACTGGATGGCCATCTGTCGGGGATGCTTTGATCAAGATTTCCTGCGTGGCAGGGGGGTTGGACTGGATGGCCCTCGTGGTTTCTTCCAACTCTGCAATTCTATGATTCTATGATTCTATGATTCTATGACCAAGCTATAACAAATACAGTTTGAAAGAGGAGCCCAAGGCTACAACTTATTTACAATCTAGGGATGCTGAGTGGTATATAATTTTGCAAAAACTGCAAAGTATAGATAAAAGAAGAAATCAGCAGAAAACAATTGTTTTCTAAAGCAGAACCACAACACACTCACATTGTGGTAATGACACTTCTATGTTAATTGCCCAAGATGGAGAGAAGATAATTGAGCCTGCATAATTTCTAATTTCTAAAATGTTTAGCTAGCTGTTAATATCCTTCAGAGATCAGAACTGACAGGAGGATCCTCAGAGCACTCCTCCTGCACAAGTCCCATTAAATCATGCTGGGTTGCATGCTATACCAAGCACTTTGAAGGCAATTTTGCACCTCCCAAAATAGTGCTCATAAAAAATAGTGACTTCTCAGCACCTCCCTCCCATGAGGAACAAATATACTATGGTTATTAAAAGTGAGATTAACACAAGAGACCTTTTCCTGCATTTTACCGCTACAAAACAACTATGTCAGCCTCTTTACTATCAATAAAGCCAGGGGTAGCGAAACTCCCTATGGTGTTTTTTTGACATGTTGAATTTATTCCTTGTAGAATCTGTTTATTTGTGGTGGGAGATACATTGTTAAAAACCTCAAGGTAATGAACATGAGGAAAATATTCTGAAAATGTGAACACCCAGATAATTTCCTAGCTGACTTCCTCAGGATGGCAATTTAGGGAGAATACCCAGCCCATAAAGACAATTTGGGAATAATACCCATCCTATAAATGGTAGAATAATGAAATTAATTTAACTGGCTCATAAGAGGCTTTGGAGTTTGCCAATTTTTCTCTCTCTTTTTAAAGTGTTTTGAATATGCTGGGGGGGGGCACATTGCTCAAAGAAGATGGATTGTGTGAGGGGTTTTTTTGTGGGCAGGTATTAATAATGTTTAAAACATATGTCAAAAGATGCCTGTGAAAATATACATACAGTATATATTTTTAATACTGTCAAAATAGTACTGGGGTCTCACTGTGCTTTCCCCAGTCAGTAGGAGAGTCCAAATGGGATGAAAATTACAATAATTGTGCCTGATAGTGTACTGATGTTCCCACATTTAAATTCACTGTTGTCACCATGCCTTACATCCCCTCCCTATAATATATCATAACTGGCAATATTAAAATGCTCTACAATGTCTAGTATATTGGGGACAACCATAAGTGAGGTCAGATGGAGGTCACCAGGACCTAAGGGAGGCATCCAGGAAAGTACTGGCAGCCACCCCCAAGACAGGATTAAGCTAAACCCCCAATAAATAGAGCCATCAACATGGTATGTGCTAATCCCTTCTTGGACACTCTTGGCAATGATAGTGACCAAAACACCCATTATTCCCAGAAAAGCTTTTCCTCTCACCTTTCCTATCACACAATAAGGAGGTTATCATAAACCCATCAATTCTAATATCTCAGCCATTAACGACAATTAACGAAGGCAGGAATAAACAATCAAAGCATTCCTGACATATGGCCATCCAGCCTCCGTTTAAAAACCTCCAAAGAAGGAGAGTCCACCACACTACAAGGCAGTGTATTCCACTTCAGAATAGCTTTTACTGTCAGGAAGTTCTTCCTAATGTTTAGGTGGAATATCTTTTCCTATAGTTTGGTCCCATTGCTCTGTTTCCTAGTCTCTGGAGCAGCAGAAATTAAGCTTGCTCCATCCTCAGTATGACATCCCTTCAAATATTTAAACATGGCTATCATGTTTTACAAAGACTTTTACCATATATGAAGAAAGAATGCAAACCTACATTGGATAATAGAGTGCACCAAAAGTTTCAAAAGAAAGTCACAGCAATGCCTTTGACTGTGTTGACCATGAAAAACTATGGATCACTCTTAAAGAAATGTGTGTGCCACAACATTTGATTGTCCTGATGTGCAACCTCTACTCAGGACAAGAGGCTACTGTTGGGACAGAATATACAGAAATTGAATGGTTTCCAATTGGTAAGGGGGTCAGGCAAGGCTGCATTTACCACCCTATCTGTTTAACATGTATGGTGAAAATATCACACATAAATCAGGATTAGACATGGAGAAAGAAGACATGAAAATTGGAGGAAGGAACATCCATAATTTTACATATGCAGATGACACCATACTACTAGCAGAAAATAACAAAGACATGGAACAATTACTGAAGAAAGTCAAGGAAGAAAGTACAAAAGGCAGATTTACAACTGAACATTAAGAAAACAAAAATAATGGCCACCGATGATTTACCTAACTTTAAAGCAGAAGACAAAGACATTGAATAGTTCAAGATTTTCCATACCTTGGCTCAGTCTTTAATCAGAATGGAGACTGCAGTCAAGAAATCAGAAGACTAGAACTTGGAAGGCCAGCTATTAAGGAACTAGACAAGATCCTGAAGTGTCACACTGTATCATTGAATACTAAAGTTAGGATTGTCCATGCCATCATATTTCCAGTTTCTATGTAGATCAACTCATTTGAAATGTGGTGCTGGAGAAGGGTTAACAACAACAAAGAAAGTTAACCACAAGAAAGGAAGCTAAGCTGGGTCAGCTTCCTGGCTAGTTCTTGGATGGGTGGCTGCCAAACTGTACCAGGTGCTATAGGCCATATTTCAGAGGAAGGAACTAGCAAAATCACATTTCTGATATTGAATTTGACCCTCAGGCAGAAAGATGTTCTCCACCCTTCGGTATGGGGAAAGTTTGTCAGGATGGACAGTCTGTTTCCCCCACCCTTCTAATTACATTGCATTAAAGCTTTGTCTTTATAGAATTGAAAACCAGAGCAAGCCAAAATGGGAGTTCACTCATCATGTCCATGGGCTTTATATCCTGCAGCTTTTGCTCAGAACAGCAGTTCACTGTAAATATCATACATCTTTTTATGGATGAGATTGCACTTTTCATTCCAAAACCTCGTGTGGGATTGCTAAAGCTCCCCCCACCAACTTTATAAATAGAGTGTTGGCCTTTTGTACAAGAATCTAAAGTATGAATTACCAGCATTGCCCCTGAACAAATGAAACATGGATGCTGTCTTCAAATATTTCATCCATAAATGCACAATATAAGTGAGTTGTACAGGGATTCCATATGACGATTTGGGAATATAGATATTTTGTTTCTGACAGAGGTTTGTGTGTCGTTACTGATATTCTCATTGAAGAAACCCTAATAAACTACAGTTTTAAAAACAGAATTCCCTTATATCAGTGGTTCTCAGTGTTGCATTGTTCCTGGACTGCAATTTCCAGAACTCCTGACCATTGACCATGCTTTTGGGGTTTTGAGATCTGAGCATAATATCTGGAAACTCAAGGTTTGGAACTGCTGCATTATAGCTTAGAAGACTGGTGAGGGAAAAGGACATAACTGAGATGGCAAGCTCAGAGGATCGTTATGGTGAAGCAGATTTTTTTTTTGGGGGGGGGAGTCATGTGAAATATGACTCTACTTAAAATGAGTGTATAGGTTGTAATATGATATAGCTCATGGATTTTAACTTTTGTAAAATCTAATTAGCTGCAAACACCATCAAATGTGTGTCTCACTAAAGGTTTCTTATGGTATAATTTCTGCAAACATAAATAGGCCTACAGATGGTTACAAATGCTCAGTGTTCACACCTTCACAGGTGTTGGTTCTTTGTAATTCAGTCAAAAAAAGCTTCATTGTCATAGGAAACTTTGGGCAATCCACTGATGTCTCACTTTGAATGCAGGGTAGGGGAGAGTGGATTCTATTATCAATTTTTTTGAGGTATGTACTGTCAACATGCTTTTCTAAATGATTGATTGATGATTATTGAGATGAACCTGGGCAATGAAAGCATACAGAGGAGAGGGTGAAGGGAAGAAATAATAATCAGAGGTCATGAATGAAAATAATGTTGCAAAACTGTGATTCAATTTATTGTGTTCTATCATCCACTCACCTCTCCGCTGATAAAACAATTGATGTCCTTTGTGTTTTTCGGAATCACATAATGGAAAGGAAATTTGTATTACCCATATTTTAAAAAATGTATCAAATTCCATCCTGCAAGATTATTAACAAAAGTGTACATACCATCTGTCACTTTCCCATTACCCAAAGAAACTATGAATCACAGGGTTTTTTCTTGCCTCTTGAAATAACATGTAAATAAATATACTTAACTCAAAATGTATATCTTTGAGAAATGGGTACAAAACACATTTTAGTCAATGCAGACAAAAGTTAATACATTAAGAAAACTATGTACGAAAGTGTATAGTAGAATATGCATGAATTTTAACATGAGAATTAAAAATGAAGGCTGCTGCCACACTTCAGAAATAATGCAGCATGACACTGCTTTAACTATTATGGTACCATCCTATGGAATCCTGGGATTTGTAGTCTGTTGTGACACCAGAGCTCTCTGACAGAGAAGGCTAAATAGCTCACAAAACTACAAATCCCAGAATTCCATAGCACTGAGCCATGACAGTTAAAACAGTGTCAAACTGCATTATTTCTGAAATGTGGCAGCAGCCATAGTCTCACAAACCAATGCAGAAACACATACACACAGAAAGAGAAAGGAAATGTAGGTGGGATTTGGAGAAAAACATAAAACTGAGATGGGGAGATTTTTCACATCCCTACATAAAACTATGTATTGGGCTAGCAAAACACTAACAACAAAGTAGCTACCATGAACCTAAAGTGTATTTATCCTGTTTTATATTATCTAGACACTTAAGGCATTTCATACCAATCCAGACTATTTGTTCTTCTGGCCTAACACTGTCTAGGCCAGAGGTGGGCAAAGTTCACCCCCATAGGCTGCATGTGGCTCCAAAACTCTTTTTGGACTCCTCCTCGGTGTTTCTAGTAATTTTTATTAATGAATAATTGGCATTGCAGATTGTCATCAAAATTTGGCAGCAAATGCAACATTGACAATGGGAATGCATACAGTACAGTTGTCCCTCCGTATCCACAGTTTTGGTATCCACAGATTTAAATATTCACGGCTTGAAAATATTCTTTGAAAAATAATAATCCCAAAAGCAAACCTTGATTTTGCCATTTTATATAAGGGACATCATTTTGCTATGCCATTGCTTATAATGGGACTTGAGTATTCACAGATTTTGGTATCCATAGGGGGCCCTGGAACCAAACCCCAGTGAATATGAAGGGACAACTGTACATACTATGGTAGTGTTGCAAATCATGTAGCCTTCTAAATAATGTTGGTCCACAAATCCTAGCATTCTTCACTGTGTGCTGTTATGGTTAGGGCTGTTGGGAGTTACAGGCTCACAACATCTGGAAGGCCACATGATTCCCACTACTTGCCTATGTTTACTTAGCTGATAAAAAGAATAGCTTTACCTAAGGAACTAGCCACCTTGCTCCTACCAAGAGTCAGGTGCCTTGTTTAGGTACAGCCAGCTAACTTTATCATCATCATAAGCCCCAAGGGAGTAGCCTTGGGCAGTGGCTGAGGAGCAATGCCAAAGGGCATTGCCTGTCTGGTGCCCATTCAGTGTCTCGATGGGTTCCTTTAATAACTACATGTTGCACACTGACTGAATGGAGGCTGGAAGCAAGGGGCACAAAATTGCATAAGAGAAACTGTGTGTGTGGGGGTGTCTAAGGAGTGAGAGTGACTGAAGTGAGTGGATAATTGTGTTTATGTTTATATTGCATAGTATTATGTTTTGTGTAGTATTGTTGTATGTTAGAATCCCATTAATACACTATGGGAATTTTACCTGACCATATACTTATACAGAGATATCACTCATTACAATACTGATAAATCCAGCAGGCAGTGGGACTGGCAACTGTAAGTCTAGGTGGTGGTGAGATCACAATCTGGTACCATCTAGGCTTCACAGTAGTGTCAGTAAGGTTATACTGGACTGGCCAACTGCTCAGTTCTACCAGTCTGATATGTACAGATTGGCAATCATGTCTGGTGATGGTTAAACTCTGTCAATGGTTAATTGTGTAGTCTATTGTTGTTGTGGGGATTATTTTACTGGAGCATAATTTTTAAAGGAAATTGGATAGTGATAGTTATCTAGGGCAGAGGGAGATTTGGTAAAGTGCAATTAGGAAGGTCCAGTTGTGGGCACCACAATTCCAAAAGGATATTGACAAATTGGAGCGTGTCCAGAGGAGGAAAACTAAAATAGTGAAAGGTCTGGAAACCATGCCTTATGAGGAAAGACTTAGAGACCTGGGTATGTTTAGCCTGGAAAAAAGATGTTTAAGGGGTGATATGATAGCCCTGTTTAAATATTTGAAGGGGTGTCACATTGAGGATGGAGCAAGCTTGTTTTCTGCTGCTCCAGAGACCAGAACACGGAGCAATGGATGCAAGCTCCAGGAACAGAGATCCCACCTCAACAATAGGAGGAACTTCCTGACAGTAAGAGCTGTTTGGCAGTGGAACACATTCCCCTGGAGTGTGGTGGGGTCTCCTTCCTTGGAGGTCTTTGTTAAACAGAGTCTGGATGGCCATCTGTCAGGGATGCTTTGATCGTGATTCCTGCATGGCAGGGGGTTGGACTGGATGGCCCACTTCCAACTCTACAATTCTATGATTCTATGATTCTATAAGTTATGAAGCAAAATTAAAGATAGAAGGCTGCGATATTCAGATCTTTAAAGATACTCCCCCTGGAGATACTTAGAAGGAGGAATGATTATAGATTCTTAAGTCAAAACTTACAAAATGGTATTAATTATGGATGGGAGCATACTGACGGGCTATCTTTTAATTATCATCAAAAAATACTGAATTAATACTATAGATAAAGCCAAGGAATTTCTTGAAAGATTAACACAGGATGAGAGGAAATATTATCTGAAAAGACACAGGAAAAAAGAGACAAATAAAGAAGCAGAAGAAAATCAGCTAGGTAAAGAGTCAGAATCAAAGGATGATGAAGAGAGGGTGAGGAACAACAACAGGAGGAAATGGAGGAAGAAGACCATGATTCAGATGAACATAGTCAAAATATTTCAGATATAGAAGAAGACAGGGATGAGGAGAAACTAATTAATAAAAAGCAGTCCATAAAATAATCTGCTCGAGATGGCAATTTCTATAGCTACATAGAATGTGAAGGGACTGAACACACTGGATAAAAGGAAAAAGGTGTTTCATTATTTAGAAAAATTGAAGGTGAATATTATAACAATACAGGAAACAAGAATTAGAGAACAAGATAATAAATATTTAAGCAATAAAAAGTTAGGCCAGTTATTTTTCTCAAAAGAATAGGTGAGTCGCAATTTATGTAAACAATAAGCATGAAGCAAGGGAGATTCTCAGAGATAATGATGGACAGTATGTAGGGGTAGAAATAACATGGATAAATGAGAAAACGAATCTGATTGCAATTTATCCCCCATTGGGGAAGTATATTTTTTTTGAAAAACTCAAAAGAGAGCTGTCTAAATTAGAAGATGGAGCTCTTATAGTTACAGGTGATTTCAATGGGGTTTTGGAAAGTTCAAGAGATAGATCCTCACAGAAAACTCATAATAAGAAGCAGGGTAACTTACCAGCGAGTTCTCATGACATGATAGAAGAACACAGCATGATAGATGCATGGCTTTTTTAAAAAGGCAATGAAAAAGGATACACATTTTTCTCCGAAGTGCACAAAACATGGTCAAGAATCAACATGTTTTGGGTAGTGAACGATTTAACAACTAAGATAAAAGAAATTGATGTGTTGCCAAAGGTTATGTCTCATCATAATCCTTTGAAACTGATACTAGAAATTAAGGCAAAAGAATACACTTGGAGATTAAAAGGATTCTTTTTAAAAGATGAACAGTTTGTTCAAAAAATTAAAAATGAGATAAAAAACCTATTTTGAGACAAATGCATCTCTTGAGGTTTCTACTAAAGTAATATGGGACACATTTAAGGCAACAATTAGAGGGATTTTTCTGCAAAGAGAAGTGGAAATATACAAACAAAGAAAGGAAAAAAAAGATAGATTACTGGAAGAATTAAGAAATAAAGAGAAACAACTAAGACAAAACCCACATAATGAAAACAATGCTAAGAGAAATAAAAGTCATCCAAAATGACTTAAATCAAGAGACAGTGGAGGAAATTGGCTGTAAGCTAAAGAGAGTAAAGCAGAAATACTTCACCAATGCCAATTGGGTGGGAAGTTGGCTGGCATATAGACTTAACAAAGACACTGTAAGGGAACTTATAACTGAGATTAAAGAGGGAGACAGAAGATTTACTACACAACAAGAAATAAAATTGAAATTTGTACGATACTTCACGACTCTTTATGCAGATACACCACTTGATGCAACTACAGCATCGGAAATGAAGGAATATATAAAAAATAATAACATAGGAAATCTCTCTTCAGAGCAAGCAAAGAAACTAAATGCACCAATGACAATGCAAGAAATTTCATGGGTGATTAAAAATTTAAAATTAGGAAAATCACCAGGTCCAGATGGCCTCAAAGCTGAATTCTGTAAGACATTCAAGGAAGATATACTAAAACATATGCATGAGGTTTTCATTAAGATAAAAAAAGAGGGGCTACCCAAAACATGGGAGTCAGCAAAAATTGTGTTGATCTGGAAAGAAAGGAAAGACAGGTCAGATGTAAGAAATTACTGACCGATTTCACTTTTAAATGTTGACTATAAAATTCTGGTGACAATTTTGGCTGACAGATTAAAATCCATCCTACCTGAATTCATACACCAAGATCAAAAAGATTTCATTCCAGGAAGATCACTTTTGAATAATATTAGAATATTATTAAATACACTAGAATATTATGAGAAACATAACAAGAAAAAGGCAGCTTTAATTTTCACTGACGCTGAAAAAGCATATGATATTATGAAGGGAGCTTTGGAGGAAACGGGGGTGGGTTCATATTTTTTTTAGGATATATAGAATATACATATCAGAGCCAAAATGCACGTATAGTGGTTAATGGGGAAAGGTTGGAGCTTGTTAATATCCAAAAAAGCTTGAGACAGGGGTGCCCATTATCGCCGTTATTATTCATAATGTCCATAGAGGCCTTAAATAAGCAAATTAGAGAGGAGCAAAGCATATCTGGTCTGAAGTTAAAAGGTCAAGAATATAAATTATTAGCCAACGTAGACGATTTACTGCTTATAATCCGTGACTGTTTGATGGATATGGAAAGAACACTAGAAATAATAGGGACCTTCGGAACCTTTTCAGGTTTTAAACTGAATAAAGACAAAACAGTCACAATGTCTAAAAATTTATCAAAAAAGGAAGAGGAACTATTAAAAAATAAGAGTGGATGTAGAGTGGAAAAAAATTAAGTACTTGGGAATATGGATAACCAAAAGAAACAGAGAATTATTTGAAGCTAACTACAAAAAAGTCTGGAAACACATAAGAGAAGATTTTAAAAAGTGGCAAAATCTGAACCTCTCATTGTTGGGTAAAATAGCCACAATAAATATGAACATTCTTCCAAGAACATTCTTCCAAAAATGTTATTTTTATTTCAAAACCTTCCAATTTTAACAAATGAGGCACCTTTTTCAGAGTGGACAAATGATTTGACAGACTTTATTTGGAATGGCCGTAAAGCAAGAATAAAGTGGTCCACATTGAGAGATATTAATGTTAGAGGAGGGTTAGCCCTCCCAAACCTTAAACTATACTATATGGCTTGTGGAATAATGTGGTTAGAAGAATGGTTAAAATTGGAAAATTCTAGAATTATAAATATAGAATGTGAAGATTTAAGACAAGGCATGCACACTTATTTGTGGTATGGGAAACTAAGTATTAATAGAGAATTCGAGAATCACATTATTAGGAAGGCTTTATTGAGAATATGGAAATATATAAGGCAGAAATTTTATCAAAATATATCATGGTGGTTATCAGCACTTGAAGCATTTCAAAGGAGGTGGATAAATCAAGACTTATGGATTAATTATAGGAACCTGATAAGATGACAAGATGGTTTAGCTTCCAGTTTGAAAACAAGAGAAGAATTGAAAGATCAAGGTTATGATATCCACTGGTTCACATACCACCAGTTATCTGCCAGATTTAAAGAAGATATTCTTTTTCATGGCTTTATTAAAGAGCAAAATGAATTAGATAAAATTATATGGGGCCCAAATGAGAAAAAAAATTGCTAAAATTTATAGACTATTGTTGGACAGAGACTTAGAAGCAGAACTGATTAAAGAATCTATTATTAGATGGGCAAGGGATATAGGGGAACCCATAACTATAGATCAATGGGAGATTGTGTGGACTAGAACAAACATCTTTACGGATAGCCAAGATTTGAAAGAGAATTATCTAAAGATCGCCAATAGATGGTATTTAACACCAATAAGATTAAGCAAGATCAATAAACTTCAAAATAAAAGTTGCTGGAGGTGTGACAAAGAGCTTGGGTTGCTGTACCACATCTGGTGGGGGTGTATGGTCATAAAGAAATTTTGGAGGAAAATATATAAAGTAATCCAGAGGGTACTGAATATATCGATTCCTCTAGACCCTAAACTATACCTCATAAATATAACATCTGTTTTAGAAAAGAAAGATGAAAGAGCTTATTGGAGAGTAGTATTATACTGTATTACAGCTGTGAGATTGTTGATAGCAGCAAAATGGAAAAGTAAAGACACTCCAGATATGGAAGAGTGGTTAAACAAACTGTTGGAAATGAAGAATAATGATAAACTGACTGAGATATCAAATAAGGGTAATATAGGAAAGATTAATTTGGAATGGAAACCAATAGTGGATTATTTGAACAAAAGATGGAATACGCAAATGAAGAACATATAATTTGTAGGACAAGTAGAGGCCATTGGGATTTGAGAGAAGATCTTAAGGAAAGAAAGTATAGAAGAAAGTGGCAAGAAATGGCTTTTATTTTTTGGCGTTAAATAATTTAGTGAGAAAGGAAAATTTCTGAGTAATGTAGATAGTTGGAGGGATCGATGTTTCATGGTTAATTTAAGTTTTTAAGTGAAAGATAATGAAAGGTTATATTTTGGAAAATCCAATTTGGGTAAATATCTGTGGAAGTCAAGAAAATAAGAATGCAATTTATATTTTATCAATGTTATAAAACAGTCTGATGTGGTATTGTATGTTTTGGAAAGTTAAATAAATAAATTTTAAAAATAATAATCTAGTATTAAGGGATGATGGAACTATATGGTTTACCGGAACAGTCTAATGCAGCCACTCCTCTGTAAACCAGATAAAACAGAGAAGAGGCCTTTTGGATGTTTGAAGTGCAGTATGAATTGAAAGTATTAGTTTAAGTACTTCTGGTTATTTATAAGAAAACACTATCTCCATTCCACTGTATATTTAAGTTCTGGGAAGCCAAGAATAGTTTATGTGGCAGGGGTATGTTATGGAGGGTGTAGGTAGTTGTTGTCACTCTGGGATCTGTTCACAAGGAGCGTGGTGTGTATGAAGAAATAATTTTTGTACAGAAAGTTTCACTGTGGCTGGAGCACTGATGTTCCTGGGAAGCTCTCATACTAAGTCTCAGCCCTGGAGTGTTGGATATACTAATTGTGCTTTTCTCTGAGCATGCACAGAATTCATTTCCTACACCTCTGAGTAGCTACACCTGGGTTTCCATGCCTCTGATATCACTAGCTGGAAGTTCTACTGTAGAAAGTTTAAGTGCTACTTGATGCACTTAATCTTTCTGTCCTTCAGTCAGACAGGTTAATAAGGATAACAGAGTAGATGTCTTCCCTCCTAACAGTCTTCTAGTACTTGCTGATAAACTGAAATGAAGCCTCCAATTTACCTCAGTGATTATAAGTAGAGATGGATGAGGCAGCAGTGATAGCATTTTTAGCAAATTATGTGTGGGTTTACAGTTTGTCTCCTGCTCTCTGATGGAAGACTATACAGAGTCCACAAAAGCTCCTTCTGTATTGCCTATTTGGCTCACAGGAGGTCTGGTTCACATTACTCATACAAACTGGAGCATAAATGTTCCAATTGTACTGCCTTCATTCCTTCTGGAACTGCCAACAGAGAAAGACCCAGTGAGCTAACAGTAAGGACCAGTACTTAAGGTGCAAGGGGTGAGGAGCTGTTGGACCCTTCAGGGCAGGGCTCAGATATTTCACCCAAGGAAGGCTGAGGAGGTAGAGTTGGGTAGACACCTGGACTCATCTGGGCCCACATCAGGTTGCTCTACCCCCCTCCGCTTGCTCCTTTTAGGTCAAATTAACTTAAATTAACTTAAATAAGATATAGGTGAAATAAAGTGGCCCCCTTTTTAACCCAACTTTCTGTGTCTGGTCTCATAATTCCATTGCTGGTCATCAATTATGTAGTATGAAAGTGCAGTTTGAAGTTCAAGCATTTTAAATGCAGGAGAAAGAGAAAATGACACATTTCTTATGTGAATCTAACACAATAAATCCTTACTCTGGGGTCTTTTTTGTTCATGTATTTATTTCTTTATTATTTTTTTTCTTTGCATTTTTTCTATTCTGCATTAAATGTCTTAAACATGGTTCACAGTGTGCTTCAGAAATGTAATAAATTACCTTTAAACTAGAGCTCCAAAAACCTACTTTTTGGACTGCAACTCACCAAATCGTCCAGCCAGCATGGCCAACGGGGAACTTTAGTCTCTAAAGCAACGTTTCCACACTCTACTCATACCACTGTGATCTATTGTCCATGTAGCTCAGTGTTTTCTGCTTTGCCAGACATCTCCTCTAGAGTTCCAGGAAAAGGTCATTCTTGCTGCCTTATCCTTTTGACTGGAGATGCTGCTATCAAAACTGGGACCTTCCTTCTGCATTCAAATCATGTTTTCTACTCTAAACATATAGTGATATCCGAAAATCACACTTTCTTCCTTCTTCACCTCTGGCAGGGAGAGCCCCACAGGTGCTGTCAAAAGAGAAAAAAACATGAGTGAGGAAATATGTTGACACAGATGTGGTGATCTCCTATGGCAGCCATGACCATTTTTTTTTAAAAAAAACCACATTTGCTTAAAATTAAAAGACCTGAATTCTATTGTCATTTCCAACTAGACACATTGAGTCAATGGATTTACAAAAGTGTTGGCTCAACCATTGATTCTACTGTACTCTGCTCTAATTGAGACTTCCAATGGAATTTTGACAAAAATTTCAATGGACTTCTTTATTTGCTCTATAGTCTTTCAATACCACATCATATTTAATTTTATCCTATAGCCATCATGACTGAAATGTCGAGCTGATGGACACATCACCTTATTTTACAGTATGGGAGATAATAAGAGTTTTTATTTATTAAATTTTTCACTATTCCTATTCTATAAAGCTTAGGGCAGTTTGTAATGTGTGAGGAGCAGACATTTCAATTCAGTGTTAAGACAGTTAAACAAACTGTACCAATAAAATATGGTTGCCAGAAGCCATAATTTGTATCAAGACACAGAACAATTAAGCACCAGTGAAGGACTGTGTAAAAATAAATTATTTCCTAAAACTTAATAGGCTGAGACAGGTATCTTCTCACAGAGGATTCGTGGACAATTATTTTTGCCATTGATCAGTCTTCTGAATGTGTTCACTCCAAAATCAGAGTATGCCTTAATATGGCTGATTCATCTTGACTTCTTGAAGGCTAACAAACACCCTTCCTGAATTCATCAGCCTACTCACAGGAGGCAAATTGGGACAGCCTTTTTGCTGATTTTTCAAGATGTTTGCAATTCAGAAACAGCCGCCTGTTTCCCATTATTATTATTATCATTAGCCCACTTTCTCCCAAGGCTGAGGCCCAAAACGGCTCACAGTTTTAAGAACAACCAAACAAAACCACAGCAACCCCCTCCCCAGCCTGTTCTTTAAAAAGCCTGCCTGATTAGAAAGGTTTTGACCTGCTGCTAGAAGGATAACAGGGAGGAGGCCAGTCTGGCCTTCCTGGGGAGGGTTTCCAGAGTCTAGGGGCAGCCACCAAAAAGGCCCTCTCTGATGTCTCCACCAGCCATATTGAGGTGGTAGTGAGACTGAGAAAAGGGCCTCTCCTGATGATCTCAGAGCCCAGGCCATTTCCTAGAGGGAGATATGATCTTCCAGATAGCCTGGATGTGAGACGTATAGGGCTTTATAGGTCATAACCAGCACTTTGAATTGTGCCCAGGAACAGAGACTGGCAGGCAGTGGAGCTGTTTCAACAGGGGTGTGGTATGATATATGTAACCCAACCCAGCTAACAGTGGACTGAAATATATCACAGTGGAATGAAATATATCACAACCTGTGATGTAATGAAATACAGTAGGACCCCTGTATCCTCAGTGGATTGGTTCCGGCCCCCACTGTGGATAACAAAATCCATGGACAATAGCGAGTGCCATTGAAAATAATGGGACGTCCGGTTTAAAATACCATAGAGTTGCCTTGGAGGACCTAGAAAATGGCTAGAGAGGGCACATTTTTGAGGAAGACTCTATGGTAGCTGTTCAGAAACTGAAACTGTGGATAATTGAATCTGCAGATGGTGAAACCGTGGATGCGGGGGTGCTACTGTATATCACAGTAGAATGAAATATATCACACCCTGTGATGCAGTGCAACTGCCTTTGGCAGAAGAGGAATCTCTATTAGTGGCTGCCACCCCCCCCCCAAAAAAAACAGAAGTTTTGGAATTATATAACTACAGGTCTTGGTGGTGGGTAGCAACTGTAAACTCCTGGGGAGAAAAAAACCTGTCACTCCCCAGGTGGAGGTCCAAAAAAGTTGCATTTTCTGTTTAGGTATGGAAAGAATATTCAAAAATATTCAAAAAAAAAAAAAGAAAAAGAAAAAAGTAAAAAGAAAAAAGGTTGATACATGTGTTTCTTGAGTACTAACTAGGAAACCCTGACAAGGAGAAACTTTAGCTGATAAGAATCTTCACAGTTCTGGATTTATTCTGTGCAAAATTCACATGTGTGTGTGTGTGTCCGTGCACACACAAAGAATACTATTTGCCATATGGTAAAAGCTGTTTTGTGCATTTAAAAAGTAAATTTTGTGCAGAATAAGTACCTAACTACAGGAAGCAGCATTTTTAGCAGCAGCAATAATATTTCTGCACAAAAAAACATTTTTCTATGGAGAAAAGGCTGTTTACTGCACAAAACAATGCTGTTTTAGGACTTTCGCCCCACCTTCCTTGCTCAACACACAAAAGGACAGAGAAGACTGGGATCCTGGAAGGAAGTTTACAAACACACCCATGTTTCTCCCCACTTGTAGGCCTCCTGTATGGAGTGTCTGCAATGGGGCTATTGGAAGCACCTCTAAAGAAGTCTGAATGCCTTGACTTACTTTAGAGTTTAAATAGACAAATTACGAAAAGCCATTATTTCTCAGGCTAGAATATTTAATACAGTAGCTACACACCCAGCTAATCAAGAAGAATTTGACATTTTCTTCTAGGATCTGCTACATGATAATAATCCAAACTATTGCCATTGTGTGTTTTAGATTTCCAGAGCTTCTAAATAGAAAAAGTGAGCAGGGGGAGAAAGAGAAACCTTTTTAATTAGATTTCCAGCCAAACAGGCCAAATCCCTGGGCGCATAGCCTAAATTACTGCTTTTTGTGGGCTTAAGCAATGCAAAACAAAGGCAAACTGCAAAATTCCATTAACAATATATTTCATTCCATTGCATCTTCCAATTGAATTGACATTATTAATCAGAAACATCATTTCCCTTGAGAGTGTTACGTGGGTTTATACTAAGAGAGCACACTGTGATCTGCACCCTTATCTGTGGATTAATTTATTCATCTACTGGTGTCTTATGGAAGAAAGAAGCAATGCCAAACAAAAAGAAAAATGGGTTGCTTTCTTTGTATTGAGTCACCAAATTCACGTTTTAGACTGTAGAGGGACAGAGGAAAAAGGAGAGAAGTTCTTTCTAGTACTATATCCCTCGTACATATTTTTAAATGATATGTGGCCTATTTGTATGACATTAAGAAGATTATTTTTGATCTTACAGTTATTGCATTGTGTGAAATACCCCAAAAAGGCTAGTGTAAACACAACTAACAGTGTAAAAATGATCACCATGATCACCAAGAGATATTTTACTCATAATATATTTTTTTTCAAGCTAAAGCTATGCAACATGGAAGTATTCAGTATTTCATGTAGGACTTTTCATGAGAATATGGTTTTGCCTGGATGAGGTACACATTACATTTTGCTTCATTAACACAGTGTAAGATCAGTTCATGAATCTAACCTGTAGCAACTTTTGTTATGTCTAAAATAGCAAAAGTGAAACTTCCACACTGAAAATTCCTGAACTGTAGCTGTTCAACTGTTAAGAAAGCTTGCTACAATTCTTCACACTGACATTATCACTATAATTATTCACACTGATATTATCACTTCCATCTATCCTGATTTGGCAGGAACAGTCCCAGTTAATCCTCCATCATCCCAATTTGTCAGCTGCTTTCAATATCTCCTGGTTATCCTCTCATCCTCCCACTTTTCCCCTTTGTCCTGAGTTACTTCACCAGTAACATGCAAAATGAGGAGAACCTCTCTAGAAGAACTCAGTCCTCAGGCAGGTATATATAGGCTAGGTGCTCCTTCAGACATTGAGGCTACAAGCCATTATTTTATAGAATCATAGAATTGCAGAGTTGGAAGAGACCACGCGGGCCATCCAGTCCAACCCCCTACCATGCAGGAAATCACGATCAAAGAATCCCCGACAGATGGCCATCCAGACTCTGTTTAAAGACCTCCAAGGAAGGAGACCCCACCACGCTCCGAGGGAGTGTGTTCCACTGCCAAACAGCTCTTACTGTCAAAAAGTTTCTCCTAATGTTGAGGTGGAATCTCTGTTCCTGGAGCTTGCATCCATTGCTCTGTGTTCCAGTCTCTGGGGCAGCAGAAAACAAGCTTGCTCCATCCTCAATGTGACACCCCTTCAAATACTTAAACAGGGCTATCATATCGCCTCTTAACTGTCTTTTTTCCAGGCTAAACATACACAGCTCCCTAAGTCTCTCCTCATAAGGCATGGTTTCCAGACCTTTCACCATTTTAGTCGCCCTTCTCTGGACATGCTCCAATTGGTTAAAATCCTTTTTGAATTGTGGTGCCCAGAACTGGACACAGTATTCCAGGTGAGGTCTTACCAAGGCAGAATAGAGCGGCACTATTACTTCCCTTGATCTAGACACTATACTCCCATTGATGCAGCCTAGATTCACACTGGGTTTTTTAGCTGTTGCATAACACTGCTGACTCATGTTCAGCTTGTGGTCCACTTAGACTCCTAGATCCCTTTCGCACGTAATCTCCTTCAGCCACGTCTCTCCCATCCTATATCTATGCATTTCATTTTTCCGCCCTAAGTGCAGTACTTTACATTTCTCCGTGTTGAATTTCATTTTGTTAGCTTTGGCCCAGCTCTCCAGTCTATCCAGGTCATTTTGAATTTTGATCCTGTCCTCTAGGGTATTAGCTACTCCTCCCAATTTGGTATCATCTGCAAATTTGGTAAGTATGCCCCTAATTCCGTCATCCAAGTCATTGATAAAGATGTTGAATAGCATTGGGCCCAGGACAGAAACGTGTGGCACCCCATTGGTCACATCTTTCCAAGACAAAGGGGAGCCACTGCTGAGCACCCTTTGGGTTCAGCCGGTCAACCAATTACAAATCCATTGAACAGTTAACTTGTCTAGCCCACATTTTACAAGCTTGTTTGCAAGAATGTCATGGGGAACCTTGTCAAAGGCCTTACTGAGATCAAGGTATGTGATATCCACAGCATTCCCCTTATCTACCAAGCTGGTAATTTTATCAAGAAAAAGAGATCAGATTAGTCTGGCATGACTTGTTTCTCTGAAACCCATGTTGACTTTTTGTGATTATGGCATTGCCTTCTAAATGTTCACAGACTCTCTGTTTAATGATCTGCTCTAGAATCTTCCCTGGTATTGATGTCAGACTAACTGGATGATAATTGTTGGTATCCTCCTTTTTCCCCTTTTTGAAAATGGGGACAACATTTGCCCTCCTCCAGTCTGCTGGGACTTCTTCTGTTCTCCAAGGGGCCGGTTCCACGACAGGAAAAAGTTCGCCAGATTCCGGATTACCATCCTTTCGTATCAGGAGCGCATAAATCACACGGTGCCTGCCAGTTTCGAATGATCCAGACACTTTCTGTTTTGCTTAATTCACACAGGCAAAGGTGGGGGGGAATCACCTCCAGATGATTAAAGTCAGGCAGGAGGCGGGGAGGGAGCAGGGAGGGGGTCATGGAGACCATAAATAATGAGAGGAAAGAAAAAGGACAAACAAACAAGCAATCGAAAGAGCGATCTGACAAACTCCCCCGTCTTCCCCAGCCCTGAAAGGCTTTTGTAAAGAAAGGAGTCAATGAAAGCACGAACAAGCAAAAGCATAGTGGAGCAGACTCCGTTCATGCATGCATGCACGCACACACAAACACACACCACAGAACTAGGGCTTGCCTCATTTGGTTTCCCTCCCTCCGAAGGCTTGAATAAAGGCAAGTGAATGGAAGGACAAACAAACAAAAGAACGAACATGCGATCGGCTGTTTTCCAGCACACACACACACACCCACACACCCACACACCCACACACCCCAGCGAAGCAGCGAAGCATCTTCCCACCCCCCCACCCCCCAAAAGATAGACAGGAAGGGCTCCGTTTTCCAAAGTGAGTTGCAAGCAGCAGGAGGGTGAATTTCTTCTCTCCAACCCCTCAGTCTATTCGGATAAAGCACTCCAACCAATCAGGATTCAGCTCTGCTCACAGTAATTCGAAAAGGCAGATGCCAGTTTACACGATCGTTAGTTCCCACGGTAAAGTATGCGCATTTTCGCGAACTTAATCAAAAAAGTGCGGAAAACTAGCGAAAGCAGATACTGCGCAACTTATGGGTTTTTTGCACCCCCTCCTTTTGAAAAGGGCGCTGTTGCTTCGAGATGCGTGGGAACTATCAGGCTTCTTGTCGCATTCTTTGAGGATTTATTTTGCCGTGGAAACGACCCCTATGAGTTCTCAAAGATTATTGCCAATGGCTCTGAGATTATATTTGCCAGCTCTTTTAATACTCTTGGATGAAGTTCATCTGGTCCTGGAGATTTAAATTCATTTAGATTAAGAAGGTATTCCTGTACTACCTCTTTACTTATTCTGTGCTGGATTTCCCCTATTGTGTCTTCTGTTCCTTTATCCTCAGGTTGACCATCCTTTTCCTTTTCTGAAAACACTGAGGCAAAGAAGTTGTTGAGTAATTCTGCCTTTTCTCTGTCCCCTGTTAGCATTTTGCCATCTTCTCCGCGTAGTGGCCCTACCATTTCCTTCTTCCTCTTTTTGCTGTGGACATACCCAAAAAAGCCCTTGTTATTTTTCTTAACCTCTCTAGCAAGCCTGAGCTCATTCTGCACTTTAGCTTTTCTGACTTTACTCCTACACGTGTTCGCTATCTGTTTGAATTCTTCTTTGGTGATTCCCCCCTTTTTCCATTTCCTATACATGTTCCATTTAAAACTTAGCTCCATTGAAAGTTCTTTAGTCATCCATTCTGGTTTCTTGAGACACCTCCCATTTTTTTCTTCCTCAATGGTACTGTTTGAAATTGTGCTTTCTGTATCTCCCTTTTGAGAAAGTCCCATCCATCTTGAGGTCTCTTCTCTTTTAATATTCCTGACCATGGTATCACCCCCAGTATTTCCCTCAGTTTATTGAATTTGATTGTCATCACCAGCACCTTGAATCCAGACTACCTGTAAATAAGCAGCCCTAAGCCAACTAAAGTCACCCACCCCTGCTTTAGTCTCTTAGTCTCCTCAGTGCGGCTTTTGCTAGTTGCTGCTCATTCAGAGTTTAAATACTTGTAAGGTGTAGTAGTTAGAGCATGGACATAGCTCTGTGTTCAGATGGGAGGATTAATTTGCGACTTATCTACACAGACAATGCACCCCATCCTGCCCCCATCTTAGAGCCTTGCAGTCCTGATAATGCAGGGTGTTTGCCCCATTCTTCCCCCAGGCAGTTCTCATGACCCCCAGGATTAAGATGGAGCTAAGATGTGGGGAAAATGGGGTAGGGCCAGATAAAATATTTAAAAATAGTACCTGCTTTAATCTGTTCCTGCCAGCAAAAAATAAATTGGGCCCTGCATGACCACAGCTGCATGTTGCTGCAGCTACTGGTCTGCCATCACTGTTCTAAAGCAGGAAGAAGTCCTGCAACATATGACCAAAGCTGGACACACACCTTGGTCAGATTTTCCAGGCTGGTTTCCTAGCTTCTAGGAGAAAGAGGGAGTCTGTGTTGGTGGCAGCTTCAGCGATGGACCAGTGTGCCTGACTGGACTTCCTCCCATTTCAGGGGAGAAACAGGCCTGATACACAGACAGGTATGCTGGCAGGGAGCTAGCGTATTCTGGCCCATGTAAATGAACCTTTAGTTCGCTTTTTTTAAAAAGAAAAAAATTAGAATTATGTTGATATTTATTTAAGCATCCATAGTTGTATACTCAGAACTGGAGGAAGCTACTTTTTGAACTACAGCTCTCAGATGGCAGTTGTAGTTCAAAATGTAACTGTACAAAGCTCCAGACATCCGGTTGGTCCTGTTCAGCAGAAGGTAGAAATAAGTGCAGGAAGGAATGATTACAGGGGTATTTTTACAGGCAGTAATTAAGAATGGATTTTTGCATGGAAATGTTCATTCAGTTCTGGGATTAAAAATGAATGCCAGGGGTCAACATTCTTTAATTCTAGGGGGGTGTCTTTTTGCACCAGGCCCTGGTTGATGCCTCTCATGGCTCTAATTAAAAAAAAATCACACTTGATTCCATAAGCATGTGTTATTACTGATATTGCTGTTTTGTTTACTGGTATTACTTTATTCATGGGTGTAGCCACAGGGGGGCCCAACAAGGGTGCTGTCCCTCAAACAAGAATTCTACCCCCTATTAAATTTTCTTTCAGCCTCCAAACTTCCAACACTGCAGTAACTTAAAACCTCAGTTGAGCATTTAGAAATAGAGTTTAGGCATCTAAAGAAAAGGGGGCAGGCAAAATTACCAAGGGAATGTGGACACAGGAAATATAAGAGTTATACGTGTGAACGATTTTTTAATGTCTCACTCTCTGCGATGCAAGAAATTTGGGAACTGAAGGGAAACTTCATTTGCTTTTTAATGCAAACATACATAATTTCACATTTATACCAGTGGAAAAACCAAATCCTTTGAAATTCACTTCTCTGCTTTGTAGCCAAGTTCTCTAATAAAAATGTACATACAAAAATGTGTGTATTACAGAAATATGCGCACAAATGAGCATATGGTAATGAAAATAACGTTCAAAATGCATGAAGGTAAGAAAGTATATACTAGGCAAAATACATACATAAATGCATGTATTAGGAGAAAATAGTACACAAAGACATACCAATGTTCATTGCGGGAGGGAGAATCTGAAAAAGTGTTCAGGGTGAACTGAATGTAAGACTGAAGAAATAACTCACCTGGAGAAGCAAAAATAAGCAGATTCATCCATCCCCAGTTCAAATCCTCATTACAAAGCTTACTTGGTGGTCTCCTATGTCTCAGCCTAACTTTCTTCAAAGGTTAAAATGTCTGTGGGTGGGGGGGAGAGAATCATGTGTGCCAGGCTGAGCAATTTAAAGGAATGACACACTTTAAAAACAAATCTGATAGAACTGAGAAGGAATTTTCTTTTGACGAGTGTTCTCAAACTCCGTCTCCCACTTTCCTTATTCTGACATGTCTTGCACAGTTTGAGCCTTGCCTAAGTTTGACAGCTGTGTGTGTTGATGTGTGCACTTTTTTAAAAAAATGTATGAATGATGTTATGTTGTTTGCACAATTGTAGGCTGATCTTTTAGGGTAGGATATTTTAAAACTGTGCTATGAACAGAGAATCATACAATATAGCTTTGGGAAGCAGAAAAAAGAGAGTTAGTAGATAAGATTTATCTGTAATAGATCTGAGATGGTTCCCTGGGAGCTTGACCTATCATGCTCCATTGCCACATAGCAAGTTTAATTAGTTATTCTTACCTAGATTGAGTCTCAGTTTCTGTATTTATGCTACTCCCTTACAGATCCATTAATGTAGAGGGAATTTGGCCTCATGCTTCTGGGTGTTTTTTAAAAGTCAAATTGACCTAAATGAAGCAGGTTATTCTGTTAGCTACTTTGCTGTCCTTTTATACCATCTTGCTTGTCACTTTAAGTTTGCATGGGATTATAAAACTAAATGTACAGAACAAAATGCACACCTACAAGTTCCATTTTTCATGACATTTTAATGCATTAATATCCCTTTGTCCCTCTTGCCCTGCTTGATGCAAGCCTTAATACAGCAAAGCTTGCAGTGCTTCTGACTTTCCCAGCCTTAAATCTCCTTTGTCTGACTATCTGCTTTGGAAGGCAAAACTGCTATACCTACCCAAACTCCATAATCTGCATTTAGGTGGGTTTTTTTTTGTTTTTTTTTAAGAATTGTTTCCCATGCTACAATTGGTACTGGTTTCTTTGCTTATTTTTGCTTGTCATAGATTTCTTTAAATCCTGCATTTAGTGCACAAATCTATAGCATTAGGAGAGAAATTATGCTCAGAAATTAGCATCTGTGCAGAAGTTGTCCCCACACACAAATCAGGTAGAACTTTACTTTCTTGGAGGCTGACTATGTTTGTATATTTGACTGGAGACTGATGATATTTGGTGAAAAATGGACCATGGTTATAACTTCAAAGAAAAATGGGAAGCTACCTTACAGTTCCTGTCTGATCTTGGAAGCTAAGCAGGATCAGCTTTGGTTAGTATTTGGATGGGGGAGCTATATGTCAGAGGAAGAAACTAGCCACCTCTGAGTATTCTCCACCAAAGCCACCTCTGAGTATTCTTTCATAGGATCACTGTAAATCAGCAGGCAACTTGAAGGCATGCACACACACACACACGCACACACACATACCTACCTTATATTCAGTCAGCAGCAGAAGAACAAGTTAATACAATTTTAGGCTAATTCAAGAGAACTATAGCATCCAAAATAAGGGAAGTAGCAGTGACTCTGACTGGAAGTTTTAAAACCCATGTTAGATTTTTAACATGGATTTTTTTTTTAAACCCATGTTACCACCTCTCAGGGATGCTATAGAAGTGGATTCTTGCACAGGTAGGCAGTTAGACCAGTTCTAGGCATCATTGACAAAGTGGAATGTGTACAGAGGTAGGTGACTGAGATGGCAAATAACCTAGAAATCAAGTTCTATGAGGAATCATTGAGGGAGCTGGGCATGTTTAGCTTGGATAAGAGAAGGCTGAGATGTGATATGATAACTCCAGACTTAAATATCTGAAGGGCTGATGGAGCAAATTTGTTTTCTGTTGCTTTGGGGGATAGGACCAAACCAATGGATTCAAATTACAAGAACAAAAATTATGAGTATACATTGGGAAGGACTTCAGTGGTGGTGCCCTGCACTGGCAGGGATTGGACTAAGTGCCCCTTAGAGATATCTTCCAACTCCAAAATTCCAGGTAGTACAGATAGGAGATTGGACCAGTTCTGGGCACTGTGGACAAGCAGGAACATAACAAAGGAACATGTACACTGCAGGGGATGGAGAAATGGGGACAAACCTTGGAGTGCGGAGTCCAGAGGCCAATTTTCCACTATTCCAGTCCACTGAGGGGCCACATAATCTCTTTCTGCTAAAACTAGAAGTGGCAAGATTTCAACTTACGCACACACACAAAATACATTTCAACATTTATAATAATAATTAAAAAAAGCACACGGGGGTTGTGCAAATTGTTTAAAGGACAATCATGCAGACTGGAACAATTCTCCATATCTGTTTTTAAATTCATTGGTAAAAGGATCCAGAGCCCACAAAAATGGGTAGGAGAGGGATGTATATTTCCCATCACTCCCTACACTGTCTGAAAGCATCCAGGACCACCTCTATTACTTATCAAAGTGGGTGGCTACCACAGCAGAAAGATGCTGTAAGTTGGAGGCAGTGGCCCTTGGGGGATTCTCCTGAGCTCCTGGTCATTTTTTATTTGTTGGAGGATAGAACTGTAAGCACCACATGGTGGGCCCTGTAATCAAGCTTGCTGCTTCAGATGTTGTGGTAGATCCTGTTCCACTGTGAGTGCTTAAGTTCAGATGTTAGACCATTCAGCTTCTGTACATGGAATGGCATGGGCCATCCTCTTGTCCTTTGCTTCAGGCAGAAAAATGTTTCCCTGGCAGCAGCTCTCTGCTTTCAAATTGGTGTTTTTCTTTCAGGGAAAGAACCTGTAAACTCTACCACTGAACTATTGCCTGGGGATGGCAGTGTACCTGGTGAGACCAGTCAGATCAATGGCTAGGAAACTCAAAGGCTAAATCTAGAGTCATGATTTTTTTTTTTTAGTAAACTCTGTACACTGCCTGCTAGCATACCCTACTACCCCTTCACTATAATATCTCATAATTGGAAATATTGGACACTTCAAAGGGGTCAAGTAGACCAGGGGTGGTCCAAAGTGAAGTCAGTTGGAGGTCACAAGGATCTGGGAAGGTGTATTAGAATTATTTTAGTAAGCACAGCCAAACTAGGATTAAGTGGATACCCCTAGTAAAAAAAATTATTAAGGAGATATGTGCTAAATCCTTCTTGGGCCTCTCAACTAAATCCTTCTTGGGCCTCACACATCCTAAACAATCAAGTGACCTGCACAACCCAAATCCCCAGGAAATACCACTCAGAACCCCCGCCTGTCATAAACCTATAAATTCTTATCTCCCAGCCATTAATAGCAACAAGCTAAGTTTTGGCTTTCTTTATTTACATGATGGGAGATCCATCTAAGCTTTGTCTTAAGCCAAAGTAACCCCTTCAGAATATGAAATAGGGTATAAATATTAGCTGCTAACAATAGAAAGGTGTGCCTCTCTGGACAAGACCTGGCTACTTTCTTGGATGGCGCACCTCTGGATCAGAACTTCCAATGCCACCCTGAGACTTCAGTCTGAGTACTTCACTACTCTTCAAGACTCTTAACTATCATCCTATTTCCAGAATCTATTCCTCTATCCAACCTTTCTGCCTTAACTCTTTGTTACCATTTTGTAGTTCTTGTGAGTGTATGTTGTGTGTGTGAATGCTTTTTATGCTATTTCAAATAAAAACATTTTATTTCACTTTAACCTGGAGTTCCCTGCACTTAGTACTGGTATACATAGGTGAAAAGATTCTAAAATTACCCAGCGATTGCAGCCTTCCATTTCACATAGTAATAATAATAATAGTAATAATAATAATTCCCCAAATATTGATTTAGTTGTGGCATTATATGTGGGGCTCTAAAGCACTCCCCACCTCAACATGTAACATGCCATGATTCTTTGAATCTGCTGCCATATCAGTTACAAAAATAATTTAAGAGTTTTCATGGATGCTCACCTGTTGTTATAAAGCCAGGCATGTAATGATATTCTGGAATGACATGCATGGGCCTGAAAACTACTAAATGAGTTGTTAGTGATACCTAAGAAGAGTTTCTCCAAAGCTGAAGATGTTACCATGCTGAAGTAAGCTTCAGGAAAAATATACAACAATACTAGAAGCATGGTTACTGTAATATTTTCCCCTTTCCTCATGGCAGATAAATGGATGGATTTGACCAAGAACCACTATTATGTGGGATCAGTGTGTGTTTTTGTGTGCGTGCTTTTTTTTTTTTTGCAGTTCATACACTCCCACATTTGCCTATTCCAGATAAGACATACAATTGATGAATGTGTATGTATGTATCTGTATCTGTGTAAAGAAACACACACAGATAAACACAAACACACCATATACCAATGTTAAGAAGAATAAAGTTACCAATTTTTGCTTTTAAATGTTGTAATATAACCAGCCCTGAGGCTGTATATGATTAGACAATAAATAAATAACATAAAATAGCTGTTGATTGGTTATACCTACAAAGGCTGGCATGCGTTTGATCATATTTATAAAGTGCCTCAGGTCTATGTTTTCAAAAATGCCCAGAAAAGGAATGAAATAAAAAAGAAAAATCGCTGCTTGTTTCAGTTCCAGAGATGTGCTAACAGGTAACATCTCACCTCGTTTCTGTAAAGATACTGTGCTATACATCTCGATTAAACTAACTGTAGTTGCCAGTGCAAAAAGTTGCCCTTGACACACAAAAAACAGAAAAGTCTCCTGGGCCCTTACTATCAGAAATCCATGTGCAATAAAGCTGTAAATCCTACCTTCTTGAGCTTCTTGCTTCAACCTCCAAATTGACTTTGAACTGTTTCAGATGCTCAATGTTGCAAATGAATAACTTTTTGCAACCTGTGATGCCAGACTCATCATTGTTTCTTCATAGGCTATGAGCTTACAGCTCCAGTGGCGGTCAAAGGGGTTCTGCTATGTTTCATAGGCTACAGGGCAGGGAAGGGTTCAACCATAATCTTGTCTTCAGATCTGTTAATGTTTCTATGTTCTAGACCATAGGTCATCACATAGGTTTATAACAATAGGTCATCACAATATAAAACAAAGGGTTATAGAAATATCCAATAATGAAGGTAACATATAAAATGTAAAATATGAATATAACATAGAAATTCCAACACCATTGCTAAGACTACTAAGCTTACCAGTAAAAATTACGGTAAATATATAAAGCCATACGGGCAGTAAAACTTCAGACTTTGGGGAATGTCTTATAAGAACTTGCGTGGGCTTTAGCAAGTTAATGTTTCTTAGAGAAGCTAGTTCTACAGGAAGTCTGGACAGAAGCTTCATTTACTTTTGATTTGATCCTTTTCTTGTTTTCTGAGTGGATTCATGCAAACTGGAGGTCTAATTTTAAGTCATGTATCTAGGTCTGATCTCACAGTTATAACCAAATGTGGTATATAGACTTGAAAGCTCAGAAGGGAGATACCATAAGAGACTTTGGGTGCCTCACACTGTAGGAGAAGGGATGAATACCTTTCAGAACACAGCTGGCTCAAGATGTTTTGCTCCCTGAAGCAAAACACAAAAATCCATATATAGAAGCAAGCTGGATTGGCAGTTAACTTTAGTTTAGAACAGGGATTGTATTACATTTGAGGACGATAAGGTTGTTTGGGGGATGAAAGAGAGCTGGTTGTCTGGTGGACACAAGACTGCCCTCAAAGAGAGGGAGGGGAGTCTCAGGAAAAATGGCTGCCATGATGCCCCCTCTGCTCCCAAATAATGGCAGCATGAAGCAGGTGCAGTATGGTTCAAGGCAGAACCATATGTATCTACTCTTTTTGCGCCATCTCACTACTAAGGATGAAGAGACTGACAGGAAAAAAACAGTGATAACTCCAGGCCAACATTTCAATGATGAAGACTAGGAAACGTGGCTAAGCAACATCTCTCTCTCTCTCTCTCTCTCTCTGGCTTTTCTTCACAAACGAAGATTCAGGAAGGACTCATCCCGTGCTTTCTGCAATCGCACTGATGACTAAAAGGACAATCTGAGATAAACAAGTCTGGTTGCAGAAAGTACAGCAGAAGGTCTCCTTGGGTGATGTTTCCAGGTTGTGATTCTTTCTGCAGTGTTGTTTCTCTTCAAGACTTGTTCGGCATGAGTTCTCAAATAAGGCTGCAGCATTGTGAATAGTGCGTCTCTATGCCTCCCAATGTGAGGCCAGGGCAGACCATTGTTGGTGATCAATTTGGCCGAGCCTGAGATGTTGTTTCAGGGAGTCCTTGTATCATTTTTTTTTTTGAGCTCCCCTCTTACTCTGACCCGTGGCGAGTTCACCGTAGAGTACTATTTTTGGGAGGCAATCCCCAAAATCCTCCATCCTAGAAACGTGCCCTGCCCAGCGCAGCTGTGTTCTCAATATCATTGTTTAATTAGTTAGTTAGTTAGTTATACCCCACTCTTCAGCCACAAGGCTATCAGAGCGGCTTACAAATTGTTTTAAGCAATAGCTATTTACACATCTACACTGCATTAAACAGTTTCCAATGTGTGCTAGCTAATGCCTCAATGCTGGTGATCCCTGCTTGCTCAAGGACAGCAACATTCATCACATAGTTAGTCCAGTGAATATTTAGGATTGTGCATAGACAGCGCTGATGAAAGTGTTCAAGGAGTCGTGAGTGGTGGCGATAGGTGACCCATGTTTCAGACCCGTAAAGGAGAATAGACAGTACAATGGCTCTATACACATTGATTTTTGTGCTTCGCCTCAGGTGTTTATTACTCCAGACTCTTTTGTAAAGTCTTCCAAATGTGCTATATGCCTTTGCTAATCTGTGATCGATCTCTTCGTCAATCTTGGCATTTGAGGAGTTGATGCTCCCCAGGCAGGTGAACTGCTGAACGGACTTAAGCACAGATTTGCCTACGGCAATGTGGGAATGCTGGTGTTCAGTGTGGTCAATATGGCAAAAGTTATTAATGAGAAAGAACACACAAGCTAGAAGAGGCTGCAGCAGTTTGCCTTTGCCTGAGTCTACAAGGAAGGTAAGGGTTCTTTCCCCTCCTATTCTCTCCCCTCACTGAGTTAATGGAGTGCAAACTACTTTTGCACTTTGGACTCAGTCTGCTGCAATTGAAGTAAGCTGAGAACAAAGCAGGAAGTGGGAGGAAGAGAGAAAAACTGGGATGTGTTAAGGGCAGCTGAAAAGTGGAATGGCAGAGGATTAATCAAGACTGTCCTGGCCAAATCGGGACAGTTGGAGGATATGTATCTCTTAGAGCACCTTAACAATGGTCGAATGTCCCAGGTACAGTTCCCAGTATCTGCTGTTAGGGCTGGCTTGAAAATACTCCTGCCTGAAACGCCATAAAGTTGTTGCCAGTCAGAGTGGACAATGCATGGCTAGATGGACTAATGTTCTGACTAAGGACTTTATCACATGGGGCAATCATCTTGCAGCAATCCCACTGGGGAAGCAAGCAGAAACAAGTGGTAGTGGAACAATAATTATTGCACCTTCGCTCCAATATCAGTATGGTGGTGCACATTCCCTTCCGCACTGCCCACTTCCTCCCTGTTATTGTCCTACAGGAGCCCTGGTGGCACAGTAGTTAAATGCTGGTACTGCAGCCACAATGTTGTGAGTTCAATCCTGCAGGGCTCAGGTTGACTCAGTCTTCCATCCTTTCAAGGTTGGTGAAATGAGTACCCAGCTTGTTGGGGGAAATTAGCAAACACTTTGTAAACTGCTTAGACAGTGCTTAGTACTATAAAGTGGTATAGAAATGCAGGTGCTATTGCTACAGGACGGGGAGGGTGGGAGAAGTGAGACTAACCATGGGAGAGGGAGGGGGAAAGGGTTAAGAGAGCAGCATGGGAAGGGCAGGAGAAGTGAGCAAATCAGAGCAGCAAAAAAAATGTTCAAAAGTGGAAGACATTGCTGGCTTACTTGACCACAGCATGGGGAAGGGGGAAGAGAGGAGAAGACGAGGAGAATCCCACCCTCTGTGTCATGTGACAGCTGTCCCTTCCATTTCTGAAATGGAAGAGATTGCTGCACAATTGGGACTACCAGGATAAGCAGCGTTATTATGAGTCATTGGTGGGTTTTCCCCATCAGTGATATGGTGGACTTCAGAAATGACTGACACAAACACCACCAACGATATAAACACAATGTCATGCAATAAGTACTCTCCAATAACACTACTATCCTACTCTAGTCCCACAACAGAACCCTCATGTGATAAGGTCCTAAATCTAAGACAGATTTCTAAGTTTTGGCCTTCCAAATGTTTGGGGCTATTTTTATCACAGTCCCTTTAGAATTGGTTAACCTTTAGAATTGGTTAACCCTAACCTTATAAAAATTGCAGGCCAAAACATCTAAGGTTCACACATTCACCACTCTGCTCTAAGGACTGGCAGTAGGATCACTGTCATGGCGTGGACCTTAGTAAGTGCTCTGTGATGTCAGCCAGTGATATTGGCCTTGTGTTGATACATAGCAAACTTCACTCTTGTGTCTGAGTAGCCAAACAATGTTCTTAATAGCCCTATATACAGTACTTCAGACCTTCATCTGCAGTGTTTAATGTCCATAAGTTTTTCAGACAGATGGGTTTTGGTCAGCAACAAATGTCTCCATGTGACGTTCAGCTGATTACATTAACTTGGTACTACTTTACAATATTTTAAAATAAATGACTATTGCCCTCTTGAGATATAATGGGCTTTTTCTTAGATAATAAATATTGTAAATATATTTTTAAAAGAATGCATTGATGTAATTTTATCATCCAAAGAGCATATGATCCCATGCTACATACCTGGAGCTCTGAGGACACTGAGCTCCAAAGCCATGCCATTCGCAGGTAATTAATCATTGCATTGCTTGGCTACTTCAATTACAGTGAGTAAGTGCTCTACATAATTGCTTCATTATTTGTGAACATGTATTTGTGAGGTAATTACACACTGTTGCATGCACTAAGTAACTAGGGAGGAGTGGACTTGGTATGCAATTTGACTGAAAACAGCAAATAGCCTAACGCTGAATGGTTTGAAATCTAAGCTTTCAGTAGTTCTACTCTGCAGAAAATCTACTGTGATAAATCACTCTGTGATAAGGATGGAGAAAGCTGTCAGTTTCCCTTTCTTCCACATGCAAAATGTTTCAACCATTAAGGTTGCTCTAAAATGCTTAGCAAAAACATATTAAAACAAATATCTATTCAAAGGAGCCTAGGTTTCTTTTAAAAATGAATGGGCCTCTCCTTGTGCTGTACTTGAATTCAGAATTTTTAGTTAACATACAAGAATCTCATGCAACAGAATAAGGACTTTATCATATCACCCTCCTTTTCTGTTCTTTTGCTGGCATAATTTGTGATGTTTTCATGCCGGCAAAAGAACCCCCTTTACCACATTTACCTTCCATCCTATCCAAAGGCAGCCCTGGCAATGACAGAGGAGCTCCATTTACTTTCTGGTGAATAAAATATCTCAGATTCTCACGAGAAGACGAGAGCATGGGAAATTCAAAAACAAAAACAAAACACAAAAAGTTTTTAAAAGCACAGAAGCACACTTTAGAAGTCCCAAGGTTCATAAAAAGAGTGTCAGCTATCTGGATGTCGCAATCTCACCTGGAAGTGTTCTGGCTAGACCAACCGTTGATGCTATATTCCCATGAAAACAATGGTGTGAGGTTTCAAACATTGGCAAAAAAAGTCCCACAGCTGACCTATTGATAGGTTGGCCTGTCAAGAAAATAGAACGGCTTTTTGACAAGACATAAACACAAATGACGACATCATCTGGTATGCACGCCCTTTCACGTTTAAGTGGCATCATTATGACACCATATTTGATGCATGTGATAAAGTCCTAAGTTTTGCAATGTGTTATATGTGTCTGTTAAAATACTGGGGTGCTAGAATAGCATGCTCTCCAACTGTCCCAATTTGGCAGGGACAGTCCCAATTAATTCTCTGTTGTCCCACTTTTTGAGCTCCTTTTAAAATGTCCAAGTTTCTTCTCCTTCCACGTCACCCCTTTTTTCTAGGCTTACATTCATTAGTACAAACTGAATTCAAAATGCAAAACTACTTTGTACTCAGTAAACCAAGCAGAGAGAAGAAGAGAGGAGAGGAGGCACCATCTTGCCCTTTCCTGTAGACTCAAGCAAATGCAAACTGCTGCACCCTTTCCCTGCTTGTGATTTCTTCTTCATTAGTAACTTTTGCCATCTTGACCACACTCTGGTGTTGCTTGGTCACATGTCTCCTGATATTGATCTGTGAAATATTGGAGGGTATGGACTACAGGCTAATGTTTGAGGGTATGAACTAAAAAGCAGACCTTTTTAGGGAATGCTGCAGGATTGAGCTGAATTTTCTTGTTCAGGTCAACTTTGCCCTGTCATGTGACATACAATAGGGCTGTTGCTAGTCAGATAAGCTGCAAGTGGATTTACATGATGTGTACATATAATAAGAAAGAGGCTTGTATTTTGGATCTTTTTGGTCAGGGAGTCTCCACATGGGATCCATAGTCACTCAGTGGAAAACTATACAACTTTGTGTTGTCTAGGGTTTCCAGGTGTCCCTTATAATAGATGACTCTTATTTATGCACCAGAAAGTCTATCCATTATCAAACTGACTGGTGTCCCTTATTATAACAGATGTCCCCTATTTGAGGGTTGGAAAGTTTTTACTTTTATCTAGTCTAAGTGAGATGTAAAAAAAAATATTTCCTGTATTTTGTAGTGTGTTGCCCTTCATAAAGAGAGAAACATGGTGATCATATAATTTATGAGTGTGGACAATATGTTAATTTTACAGAGAAACACATGGCTAAATTAACTGAATTAGGACTTTCTATTTTGTATTTAGGTAGAATGCAAATTTCTTAATAGCTACTTCCAAATTGTCAACATTGCATGTCATTCTCCCATATTGCTATTTTGAAAATCTAGTAACCCTAGTGCTATCCTAAAAGCAACCTTATAGGTTTCCCTGTACTACTGTACTACTCTCTCTAGATTTGGTTTTCTAGATTTGTGAAGGACAATCACATACATTTCAAAGAAGTTGTTGTAAATGTGATAAATAGAGCTCATCTACATGGGCCAGGATATGCTGGCTCTATGCCAGCAAGCATATCCTGCCCGAGGATCAGGCCCATTCTTCCACCATTACCTCCATGGAATGGGAACCACTGTCACTGCCTTCCTCACTTTCGCTGAAGCCAAGAAGCTGGCCCACAACATGTGACCAAGGCCCCTGCATGTGACCAAGCTTGGTCACATGATGCAGGCCGGCTTCCTGCTGCAGAGGAATGATGGCAGAGGGCAGCTGAAGCTATGGGTTGGAGTGGTGGAACAGGCTCCTGTTGTCATACGGGGCCCAATCCATTTTTCCCCAGTAGGAGCAGTTTTTCCTGGGTGTTATTTCAAAATGTTTTATTGGGCCCTTAGTCCCATCTTTGCCCCAGGGTCATGAGTACTGCCTGGGGGCAAAATGGAGCAAAAGCCCTGCATCATCAGGACTGCAGGGCTCCAAGATGGGGACAAGACAGGGTAAATTGCCCATGTAGACAAGCCCATAGACAAAATTACTGTGTGTGTGCGTTTCTCTCTGTGTGTTTTGTAATGAGGAAACTGAAATGGAAAGTTTCATCTTAGCCTGCCTCTTTGTATAGTGAGTAGATAAATAAAATAATATTTCTGGTATCCTGATTCAAAGAGTGAGTGAGGGTGTTGAATCTATTATTTTCAGAAGTAAATTAAGAGAAAGTGACACTAGTTTAAAGTTTCACCACTTTCAATTTGTATCCTTGTCATCATCATCATGGGAATGAATTCATGTTTTTCAGTTCCCTCTTCTCATTACAGTCTTTGTTACAAGAATGAGGGACCATAATGAATGCCAAATAACTCTGAAAAAGGACTGTCATGCACTCCATAGAATAGAATTGCTTTGCTAGTTGAATTCTCTTCCTCAGTGGTCAGGGCAAATAAGTATTAACAAACAGTATCATACTGATGGGATGCCTTCCAACATGGAATGTTTTATAAGGATGGAAAAGGTTTTTCATGATCAGCATTCTGCAGTCTATAGAAGAGGAAGGTAAAGTGAGACTAACCAGTTAATAGCCAAAATGTTTGTAAATAAAAATGGGTTTGTATTTCATATAAGGTATTATATATGTGACACAGAGGACAGAATGTTATCTATGATTAAGGGAGACTTGAGCTTGAATCCCAGATTAGATATGAGGTGCACCTAGTTAGCTTCCTGGATATTCTTGTTCCCCTCTTCATACTTAAGTATCTCTTGGTGTTACTACTTTGGAGGTAGGTTGTGAAAGTTAAAAGTCACAGCTGTCACCCCAAGGTGCCTGGGGAAAGAAGAAGATACAAAAGTAAAATGAAATGAAATGAAACAAAAATGCTACTCTGAGGGTCCTATCAGAATACATTGTTATAGCACTATATTCCACTTTAACTGCCATGATAACATCCTATGGATTCTTGGGATCTGCAGGGTTTTTTTTGGGGGGGGGGCATTTAGAATTCTCAGCCAGAGAGTTCTTGGGCCTCACTAAACTACAAACCCCAGAATTCCACAGGAGGCAGCCATAGCAGTTAAAGCAATGTAGTGCAATAGGGCAGTTGAAGTTTGTCTTACTAATTCAGTAGTGTTATACACTGAGGCATAAAAGCAGGCAAGGGTTTTGTGACAATCTATGAGACATTAAGAAGTCTGTTGAAAACTAGTGCAAGATAATGATAGTGTCTGAAAATGATCCATTCCTTAGGAGGTTCTGGCTCATTTCATGTCTGCCATTAACTCACTAGATGGCCTGTGGTATCAAATCATTCTTTCCTCTTCCACCAGTGCTCTGCTATCTGTAATATGGGAATAATAGTGCTAAGGGTATGAATTCTTGCTTGTCTCTTTCTGATGTGTGAGAATGAGAAACTGCCACTTTTTTTCCTTTGTCTGCAAGACAGTCAGATATTTTCTCCCAGTACTGATGAGAGTTCTTGTGTTACTGAGAATATTTGTGCAAATTGTTTAAAACTATAATATCTACTGCCATTACATGGACTTTTAAAAATTCAAAACATCACATGATTTGTTTGCATTCTTTGGCTTGATAAATCAGTCCTTTTATGTTTACTGTGTGTTTGTTTAGCTTCACAACAGGAGAAAAACACAAGTTTTACACAATATTTTGTGCAAACTTTAGGAACCCCAAGGGCAGAAAGCCCTTGTTTTATTCTTGCATAGGAGGGCTGAAATCTTGCAAGGATCAGGGATTTCCAACAGTCTGCATTGTCATGTGGAAATAGCCTGTCTCATCATGAATTTTGTGAGAATTCTTCTCATCCCTAAATGGAACTGATCTACAAAGTAGAAAGAATCTCCACAGGTCAGTTACCAAGCACATATTCATGGACAAAAGTCTACAGTTCAGTCTTAGCTCTAGGTAAAGTGGGTGAGTCCTCAAGGTTGAGAATTATTCCGTCTTCCAGATTTTGTTGGACTTCCAGAGGTTGTTCTAGCAGCCATAGCCAGCACAGGCAATGGTGAAGAACACTGGGAACTGCAGTGAAATAATATCAGAAGTTTGGCATCATTACCACCACTGAGGTAAAGGGTCAGATAGCAAGGGTTGTGAAATATTTTTGCTTGAGTCCTGGTTAGTTGCTGGTACTCACAGTACACAATACTGGTCAAGATGTAAAAATGGTCTAGGGTGAAGCAACTTCCTTAGTTTAGGACTTTTGAAGGAGTGCTGAAATAATATTCATGAAATGCTCTGAATCCTTTCAAAAGTG
The DNA here is from genome assembly GCA_030847615.1 of Gambelia wislizenii. Lineage (NCBI taxonomy): Eukaryota > Metazoa > Chordata > Lepidosauria > Squamata > Crotaphytidae > Gambelia > Gambelia wislizenii. Next base: position 46,119,979 of record JAUMIR010000003.1, on the reverse strand, counting down.
GTTAAGGAACATTTAGCTCTGCTGGTACTCATAGACTTCATTCTAAATGCCCTAGCCAGCAGGACCAATATAGATGATGAGAACAGTGTCTCTCAGTGATAGGGCCAGCCTAGTGTTGGCCTAGGACTAGGGCCAGAGTTTGAATCCCACCTCAGCCATGGAATCCACTGGGTGACCTCAGCCAAGTCACATTCAACCTTAGAAGAAGGCAATGGCAAACCTCCTCTGAATAAATTTTGCCAAGAAAACCCTAGGATATGGTCTCCATAAGTTAGAGTTGACTTGAAGGCACATAAATCAACAACAAAGTCTGATAATATTAGAAGAGCCACTGATTTCTCTGACTTGAAAAGTGCTATTTCAGAGATTTTCAGACAGCGAAATTATTCCCTAGGGAGATTGGGACAGAATTGTTTCTGTCCCGGAAGCAGCGCTGTGTTTCGTACAACCACTTCCCTCTCCTGATCTTCCGTCGTCCTGACACTGCCCTTGTTCTATTTCTTTTTATTAACGATGAACTCTCATTAATAAAATATCATGGAAGGGACTGGCAGGGAAATAGAACAAGAACATCATCAGGACGATGGGAGATCAGGAGAGGGAAGTGGGTGTATCCTCTCTAGCCATTTTCTAGGTCCAAGGCAACTCTATGGTATTTTAAACTGGAAATCCCATTATTTTCAATGGCATTCGCTATTATCTATGGTTTTTGGCTACAGTGGATACAGGGGTCCTGTTCTACCTTGGTGTATCTGACAGCTGACAGTTGCAAGAAGGCTGTTTTCTGAGGTGCACCTAGTTAGACATATGCCATAGGGACCAATGCTGAATCCCAGCATAAAGCATGACCCTGGTTGAATTACCATCTCCTACTCCAATCTGGGAGATGGTAACAGGATTTTTGTGCAGCTAAAGGGAGATGAGGAAGTATGCCACTCTGAACTCCTTAAGAAACAATGAGAGTGAAAGAATGTAATAAGAATGAATAAAAATGGAATTGCCTCTTTGGATTCCTGTTAACCAGTCAATACTGACCAAATTCCTCATCGGGTATATCTCTCTCTCTGGTTTTTCTTCAAAAACGAAGAATTAGGAAGGACTCATCCTGCGCTTTCTGCAAGCATGCTGATGACTAAAACGGCCAATCCGAGATAAACAAGTCCGGTTACAGAAAGCACAGCAGAGGGTCTCCTTGGGTGATGTTTCTGGGTTGTGATTCTTTCTGCGTTGTTGTTTCTCTTCAAGACTTGTTCAGCGTGAGTTCTCAAATAAGGCTGCAGCATTGTGGATAGTGCATCTCCATGCCTCCCGATGTGAGGCCAGGGTGGACCGTTGTTGGTGATCAATTTGGCTGAGCCTAAGATGTTGTTTCAGGGAGTCCTTGTATCATTTTTTTGGAGCGCCCCTCTTACGCTGACCCGTAGCGAGTTCACTGTAGAGTTCTATTTTTGGGAGGTGATGGTCCTCCATCCTAGAATCATGCCCTGCCCAGGGCAGCTCTGTTCTCAATATCATGGCCTCAATGCTAGTGATCCCTGCTTGCTCAAGGAAAGCAACATTCGTCACATAGTCAGTCCAGTGTATATTTAGGATTGTGCGTATACAGCGCTGATGAAAGTGTTCGATGAGTCGTAGGTGGTGGCGATAGGTGACCCATGTTTCAGATCCATACAGGAGAATAGACAGTACAATGGGGTATATGGAATCTATAGAAATACTTTAGGCAAAAGCAAAACTTTGTGTATTTGGTGGGATAAACTGTTGCAGAGTTGATGCCAGTGAAACTTAGATTGCTGCTCTTTCTTTCTTTCTTTCTTTTTTTCTTCAAAAAAAGATGGGTATATAAAACGTTAAGAGTGTGTGTAAAAAGTATAAGCCTAAATCCAATTGCTAGTTCCAGCTAGAGGAGACCCATTAAATCAGCTGATGGTCTAAGGTGGTCTACACCAGCACTTATGGAAGTCCCATGAGTTTATTCTAATTGGCACTAGCAATCACCTTATGCTCAAAGCAAATCAGGTCCCACATACCACAAACTATCAACCACAGAACCTAGCCACTGCAGAAGCAACCATTGCTGCTAGGTGATCACATAAATTATAAAGCAGCATTAAATCTTTCTAGACAAGAAGTGACGAATGTAAAATTTTTATTTCGATGTTATATGTACTGTACTCTGGACACACTTTAGAATGGGAGATGGCTGTTCTTGAATGAAAAGAAAAGACACTTGTGTTCCCTGAAAGATTAACTCATCTATTATGGCAAAAGTCTTCATGGTACAGAGTCCACCAGATGCATGGTGTAATCCTAAATTGGCAGGCAAAGATATATGTGTGTATGTTCACATGTGTAAGCTTGTGTAGAAGCACCAAGCTTGGAATGTTACTTTTGTAAAGTAATATTTTTAAAAGTAGTTTGCTAGCTTTCTTAAAAAGGAAATTGCATTACTCATCACTGACAAATTATTTCTACATTACTTTTTAAGTATTATTTTTAAATGCAATTCAAATACAAAAATAGCCCCTATGATTCCTCAAACGATACCCTAAAGCAATGCTTTAGAAGTAACAAATGTTAACCATTATGACCCCTAAATAACAGTCCTATCAGTTGCCACTTTATTACTTTTTTGAAGTAAATAGGTAACATTGTTACTTGTAATCTGTTACTTCCAATTTCCATTTGTCTTTACAGGTACAGGAGAATTGTAAACTGTCAGGCCAGACATCAGTCAGCAGTGAACTGTAGCCAGACATTTACTTCACTTATTGAAGTCTTCAATCATCCATGCTGGGTTTTGCTTTCGAAATACATTGGAAAATTTAAATCCCATCTTATACCAATGCAACTATTGCCCATTTGAATCAATATTGTCTACTTTGACTGGCATTGGTTGCCCACAGTATCAGCCCAAGGGCTTTCACATTGCGTACCAGCTGTTCTTTTTTATTTGGGAATATGAGGGATTGGATTTGCATGAAAGACATCTCTACCACTCAGTTACAGTACTTTTGCCCCAGACATTGGTTGTCTTATTTCTATAAAAGCAAGATATCTGCATTGTGTTGGAGTAATAGCAGCAATAACAGAATTACATTTTCCATACCTTTGATCAAAATTGTTGTTCAGTTTCTTGCCTATACTAGTAGCAGTGGCAAATACATAGATATCTATTGCTGTTTCTTGGCAATATAATACTTTGAAATGTAAATTAGGAGACTGTAGATTTCAGGGCTCCAAAGAGGTACAATGACTCATTTGTTATTATGTTCCTCTCCTGTTGTGCTTTATCTGAACTTAAACAATGAGACTGTACATAATCTAGAAAGCATGCACTATGTTTAAGGTATTAAGCTGTATCCATGGAATGTTGTACACTGTATGAAAATGCCATCTGTTTGGCATACCTGACAAAACCTATAGTAATTAGTGGTTCTCTTGTCTCTGCATTTATGTTACAAATTAATGAACATGTCAACAATGCCAGCTGTTATCAAAGAGTTAAGATAGGCCATCTGGTTCATAAGAATATATTCAAAGAAATAATTAAGAATGACATAACTTGATCTAAGTTTGGCATTATAAGGCATTGTGATTTCAATACAAGTGCAGGTTGGGTATCCCTTGTGGTCCCAGGCCGTACCTCCCGCCCCCTCCTCAAAAGAACACACGTACACGTACTTTTTCTAAAACTATGTATTGATTACAATTGGAAATGAGTATTAGGTACAGGTTAGTAATATATGATGAATATATGTGTTGGCAATAAAAGGCCACAACTTGCTGGTGGCTGCAAGGTTGGCACTGAGGCATGGGTCCGAATCCCTTCATTAATCAATCCCCATGTTGATTAATGGCATCTATGTTGGACCTGCCAACTCCTTTCGGAGGGGAGACACCTGGCCGAGCCGTCCTGCTCGACACTCCCCCTCCTTCTGGAAACAAACGTAACAGCCATTAACTTTGGGTAAAGTGGGGAGGGGTGTCTGTGAACTTGACCTTGAACTTGAACTAGAACTTAAACTTGAACTTGACGGAGACCCCCGATCCCACCTACCCGGATCAGCGCCCATGCCAACCGCCACAAAAGGCAATCCCCATAGGATACGCCTTCCGCCAACCCTCGCCGTCACCAGCAACCTCCCTGGGCGAATGTAACCGACAAAGGCCCCGGAACGCCAATGGCCTAGCCGCTTTATGGTTTCTGCTGAGAGCCCTCCTTGCGCTGCCATGGTCGCTGCTCCAATCCGAAAGGAATGGCTGCCGTACTCCTCGGCAGGCAAACCGAAACGTTGCAGCGCCTTCTTCAACACCGCCACAAACTGGAAACTGGTCAGGAGATGCCCGCCACCTGCACGGCAATTGATTTAGGCGCCATGCCCTGGCCCTTCAGCGTTGCCAAGTAATGCAGTACCTCGCGCTCTGTCGCCGGCCAGGTGGTCCCGTATCCGCGCTGCTGCCTGAATGTCATGAATTGAGCCGCCGCTTTTCTGTAGCTAGCAGTTGTAGAAGGTGCCAGCGAGTTCGTCACACCCTGGAGTATCGTCAACTGCCAAGGTTCCAGAGCTCGTCCGGGAACGGCACTGCAGACTCGTCGGCATCCGGGGCCAGCGTTTGGAACCTCTCGCCCTGAAATCGAGACAAAGCATCCGCGATCTCGTTATCCACACCCGGTATGTGCCGAGCGCGGAAACAGATGTTGGATTGAAGGCACACCAGCACAGATGTTGGATTGAAGGCACACTGTGCACTAGCCGCATGACCCTCTCTGACCTGGAGGACTGCCGGTTGATGATGCGGACCACCGCCTGATTGTCGCACCAGAAACACACCCTCCTGTCCTTGAACTCCTCCCGCCACATAACCACCGCCACCAGAATTGGGAAAAATTCCAAGAAAGTGAGATCCTGGGTTATCTGACCCACCCTCCATGCCTCCGGCCAAGGCTGAGCGCACCAGTGGCCATTGTAGTAAACCCCAAATCCCAATCTGCCGGCTGCATCGGAGTAAACCTGCAGCCCCCCCTTCCAGCTCCTTTTTCTCTTGCCATACTGTGACCCCATTGTAGTGATCCAAGAACTCCAACCACACCCTCTAGTCCTCCTTCACCCCTTTTGTCAAGCGGATGTGGTGATGGGGAGAGCGAACCCCCCCATGAGCCGTGCAACCCTGGTACAGAACGCCCACCCAGGAGCCACCACGCGACATGCGAAGTTCAGATGTCCCAGCAAGGATTGTAAGTCTCTGAGCATGGCCTTCTCCCTCATCAGTAGGCCTGTCAGCCTGTCCAGCAGAGCTGCCAACTTGTCTTTGGGTAACCTTGACACACCCATGATCGAATCCAATTCCACCCCCAGGTAAACCAATGACGAGGCCGGCCCCACCGTCTTGTCCGGGGCCAGCGGAACTCCCACCTCCGCCGCCAGAGCCTGGAAGGAGGAAAGCAAAAACCCACAATGCAGCTCCCCAGCCGGACCCATCATGAGAAAGTCATCCAGGTAGTGAGTGACAAAGGGGGAACCTGACCTGTGTTGAAGGGCCCACTCCAGGAATGTGCTGAACGTTTCAAACACAGCACAGCTAACTGAGCAACCCATGGGCAAGGCCATGCCATAGTACCACCTGCCCTGGAATTTAAAGCCCAAGAGGCAATGATCCTCCGGATGCACTGGCAGTAAGCGGAAGGCTGACTGAATGTCGCACTTGGCCATGAGGGCCCCTTTTCCACAAGTCTGCAGCAATTTGACTGCATGGTCCAGCGCAGCATACCGAACTGAGCACAACTCAGGTGGTATAGCATCATTGACCGATGCCCCCTTGGAATAGGAAAGCTGGTAAATGAGACGGTATTCCCCTGGGGCCTTCTTGGGCACTACACCCAGTGGTGATACCCTCAAGTTAGGCATGGGCGGTTGATCGAAGGGGCCGGCAATCCTGCCCGCCTCCCTCTCTTTCTCTATCTTTTTGGCCAAAACTTCAGGCAGCTGTGCTGCCGATTTTAAGTTGCCAGACACTGAGGCCTCCCTGAGTCCCTGATACGGTATCCTGAAACCGTGCGTGAAACCTTCCCTTAAATAGGCAGCCACCTCCTTGTTGGGGTAAGCAGTTAGGAGGGGTAGCATGGCGTTGATGTTGACCGGTGTGAAAGCCATGCGCCCCCTCCTCCACCCCCGCCCCTTACCTCATTTTGAGGTGCCCTGTCCGGCATTGGGCTCGGTCCCCGCTTCCCTCTTTGTGCCGGACGAAGCAGGGCGGGAGCTCCGAAAGGACTGCGCACCCGCCTGGTGCCGCGAGCAAGCCACCCTCGGGTGTGAACCTCCACAGGATTCGCACGCATGCTCAAAGCGACAGCAGAACCTGGCACACTTACCGCTGTTGTATTCCCAGCAGACCAACCTCCGCCCTTCCTTCTTCTTGCTGTCTTTCGGTGCCTCCCCTTTCTACTGCCTTCGTGGCCCGCCGCCACCAACCAAATCCCACTGTCTATGATGTCCCACCTGTGGACAGGCAACCGGGAGGCCTTCTTCCTGCTCTCCTCATCGTACAGGATGGCTGCTGCATCCCCTGCCATGGCCTTGATCTTCAAGACCTGGCGCAGGTGGTTGATCAACTGCCACCCCCATTCAGGAAACACCATGGTTACCACCCCCATGAAGACCGCGTACCCCTCAAGCCAGTTGGCGAAGGTGCATTCCCCTTGCTCTGCTTTTGACTTGTCCCCATCTTTTTTGTCCCCTTTGCAGGGCCTGGCCTCCTCCCCCCAAGGTGGGTTGAGAGAGAAGATGTCCACATAGTAGCCCCGCAGAATCTTGGAACGCACCTTCCTGTCCAAGTGGCTACCTGACGGGTTCTCCTTGGACTTGGCTTCCACCAACCCCGCCGATGCCTCCTCCTTACCTTCTTTCTTCCTGTCCACATCCCTCTTCTCCTTGGCCTTTCGCAACCGCAATGCCCAGCCTGGCAAGCCCTGCTTGCACACCCCTTTCGCCCAATATTTGTATCTGCGGAAATCCTCCTCATCAGAAGACTCACCTGAAGAGGACTCAGAGTCAGAATCAGATCCCCTGTGCTGCCGTGAGCGCTTCCGCTTATGACCTGGGCTCCGTCCACGCCTGGATCCACGGTGACGCCGGGAAGATGAATCCCTGGAACCTGACCTCCTGGAGCTGCCGGATCCACTTCTGCCCCTGGATCGGGAGCGACGAGAGCGGCCGCCGCCACCTGCGGCTCCTACCGCACTGCCAGACGCCCCTATGCTGGTGCTGCTGGGAGGGGCCACGCTCGCGTTGCTGGGCGCACCTACGCTGCTTGAGGTGCTGGGCCCATCCCCAGTGTTGGGTGTAGGTGGCACTGCCTGGCTGACCCCCAACCTTGATGACTCAAAGCAGTTCAGCTTGTGGGCGATCAATGAGAGGACCCTCATGATGTTCCCTTCACCCCGCACCGTAGCCCCAAAATCTTCCAGAGGCGGCCTGGGCTCGATGCCCCCCCTCACCCCGATCCGGTGTGGCTGGAGGGCAGGCCACAGCCATGCCCTCCGTGGGGCCTGCCTCTGCCTGGGGAGGCACCTCCACATTGTTCCGCTTCGCCCTTGCCTTTCTGGGAGGCATGGTGTTGGCCCTCCTGGCGAGGGGAATGGCTGCCTCTTTCCCTGCTGTGGGTGGGCGGGTGGGGGGGAGTGGGCGTGTGTGGCTAGCCCCCCCAGCCATGCCTGTCCCCCGTGATGGCCCGCCTCAGGACTGGGAAGCGCTGCCCCCTTTGCCCTGTTGAGGGTGGTGGTGGTGGCGTGTGTGATCAGTTGGTCCCCTGCCTGCTGTGTGCCCCTGTTGCGGCTGAAACCTGCACTGTGGCAACGGTGAGGAGGGTGGTGATGGCGGGAATGTGGGAGGGGGGGTGACGGACTCGCTCCTGCCCCCCGCTCCTCGGAGGAGCCCTGGAGCCCACCACCCCTTGGGAGCCCCATACTTGCCCTCGTGGCCCTTGTCGGCTGCCCGCCCCCCCTCTTGCCCCCCTTTCCCTCACGTCCTTTTTTAAAAAAAATTATTCGTCGCCGGCCGCCGATCCGCGCGGCCCTAGAACCTTCAAAGGGGGTGAGAACTGGAAGGGGAGGGGAGGGAGTGTGGGGAGATGAGCCCTCTCCCCACTGCCAGCCACACCCCCCCAACCACTCACCCCACCTCGGGCCTGTAGCTCCAGCCGCCCGCCGCTGCTGCCAAAGGCCAGCCCCTGCCCCTATTGAGAGAGGGGGGGTGCGCCGGACTGCCCACCAGAGAGGCCGCCGCCTCTACCAGGTGGGAGGGGGAGAGGCTCTGTCCCCCGCCCGTGAGCAGCTCTGGCGAGCCTTCCACTTCGCCTCCTGGCGGTCGACTGCCGGGGACCGTGCCGGGAGCCGGCTTATATACCAGCTCCCGGCGCGGCCAGCAGCGTCATCAGGCCGTGCCGGATGCATGGCTGGAAGTCCCTCCCCCACCTACCAATCCAGCCAGCTCCTGCCTGGCCCAGGGGACGCCGGGAAGAAGACGCCTCCCAGCTATGGCGGCCCCCACGCCAAACATGCGGTCGCGAGGGCCGCCCCCCCCCCCGGGCCAAAGGAGGAGGACCGAGGACGAGCTGCGGGGGCCAGCTGGGCCGCAAACCGGCCCACCGCCGAGGCGGTAAGCCCCCTTATTGTAAATGCCTGGGACCAGAAGTGTTCTGTACTGTTGCCCCTCCGTATCCACAGATTTAGAATCCACCGATTTAAGTATTCACGGCTTGAAAATATTATTTAAAAAATAACAATCCAAAAAGCAAACCTTGATTTTGCTATCTTATATAAGGGACACCATTTTGCTATGCCTTTGCATATAATGGGACTTGAATATTCACGGATTTTGGTATCCACGGGGGGGGGGGGTCCTGGAACCAAACCCCAGCAAATATGAAGGGACAACTATATTTTGGAATTTTTTTAAATTTTGGAATACTTGCATATACATAATTATCTTGGAGGTGGAACTCAAGTCTAAACATGAAATTCATTTATGTTTCATATACCCCTTATAGATATAGTTTGAAGGTAATTTTATACACGATATTTTTAACAACAAAGCATGTATACACTGAAGCATCAGAAAGCAAAGGTGTCATTATCTCAGATACCCATGTGGACAATTTGGGATTTTGGAGCATTTTTGACATTTTGGATAAAGGATACTCAACCTGGACTTTTTTTTTTCTTTTTACTCCATGTATTGTGCTCATATACACAGTCCATGAACTGCCCACTGCCTCAAGATCAATCTTGCCTCCAGGCTGCTCACTTGCTCTCTCTGTTGCCTTGGGTAATGAAAAAACCTTGTAGCAGGTTGTGTTGCAAAGTTCTCCTAAGTTATTGTACAGAAACCTACTAATAAAATATCTAGGACCCCAGCATATATGTCAACCCTTAGTAATCAAGTTTCAGTTCAGCACATTTTATTATTTATACCAGGGGTAAGGAAATATTTGTAGAGGGGGGAAACCCCACCCTGTAGCTCCTCTCTATGTATGGGCAAAATAGGTCAATGTATCAGATAAAAAAGGGAAGTCCTAGTGAATTGTTCATATTCTCTAAAGCAAAAGTTGGTGGAAGTGTATCCCAGCCTACACTCTTTACCCCTGAAGTCCTTGTTAGCCTCCAAGCACCCAGCCCTCCCCAAATAAAACCTGATGTGGTGGTAATTTTTTATGAAAACCAAACTAAATGGGCCCAAATTGCCAACAAATGCAGTGAGTTGGGTAACCCCCAGAGCCCATCCCAAACCCTTGGAGTCCCCCCCCCCAATCCAAATTTGCCAAAATACCGAAAAGGTTAACTTCTGGTATACCCAAATACAATGGTGTGGCCCATGAAGTGGGCCCTGATCCCATGTTCTAAAGCACAAGCATGGAGAGTTGAGGTTCTCACAACCCTAGGGCTGGCATATACTTGTGCTGCATCATCCCATTCTACTCAGTCATTATTTAATATAAAAAAAAATGGATCCTGTTTTATGTTTTCCATTTTCCTTGCCAAATTTTATATAGGGCCCTGATTAATTTTATACTCTATGTACAGTACTTAAATATTTTTAGGCATTTTATAAACCATGAACATCTTCCAGATGGAAATCAAGCTGTGTGTAGGGGGTGGGCATAACATGGTGTATTCATGCCATAGTGAAAGTAACTTGAACCCTTCTGCCATGCAGATTGCTTGAATATAAATGAAAAGGGGGCAGCTTTCTTCTCTGTGTTAAGAAGCCTTGAATCCCATCTTGGAAGAAAGGAGGGATATAAATTCAATAAAGAAATAATTAAAGCAGGATGTATATGAATGGTGAGTGTTGGTAAGTCTATCTGTGCTCAAGCAGATGTAAGCAACTGCAGTGGGATGGGTGGGGAGTGCTGTTAGGTTTGTAAAAGAGCTTGAGGGGTGCAACTTTTTTCATTTTCTTCTCTTCTCTTTAAATTAAGTATATCAGTAATTCTCATGTGCAACCTAATTAATTAATTAATTAATACTTTCATCTTGAAAAAGTGAGAGACCAAATTCTACAGAATAGCAAATTGAGTCCCAATCCACATCTGGCATCTGAGAATGGACCCAATCATCACCCATTTTTTCAATTCTGCTATCTAGAATTTTCAGTTTTCGCAGGTGTAGTCATATGTATCCATAAAAATAATATTTATGGGGGAAACTCAAGATGCTTTACAAAGTAGAGAGAATTATAAATTAAAAACATGAATGGTTAAAAAAAGATTAAAACAGTATTGAACTAAGAACAAAAGTAAAACCATATAAACATTAATTTAAAACAAAAGAATGAAAACAGTACAGCACACTAAAAAGCCCTTTTCTGGCAAAATAATCAGTTCCAGCTGGAATAAAAGGGACTTCACCTGCTGCTAAGAAGACAGCAGAGATGAAGCCATCCTAGCATCCCCAGGAAGGCAGTTTCAGAGTTGAAGAACAGCAATGGGGAAGGCCCACATTCCCACCAAACATGAGTGTGAAGGTGTGAAAGTCTGAAGACTCTGCCACAAAACTAAAAGTGTTTCCACCACCTGGTCCCATTGCAGTTGCTTATAGCTGGCTTCTGGTAAGTTCCAACAAACATGAGTGTGGGAAGATCTGGATCATCAGATAGCCTGGATCTGAGCTGTATAGGGCTTTATAGGCATTTGTTTGTTCCCTATAACCAGCTGCTAGCTGCAGTTCTTTGGAAAAGCTGATGTGTTTGAACACTCTTCAGAGGGAGTCCCATGTGGAGTACATACAAGAATCCAATTAGGGTGTAGCTAAATGTATCTCCACAGTCAAGTCGGATATCCCTAGGAATGGGCACAGTTGGTCCGCTAGTTTTAATTTTGCAAATGTGCTCCTGGCCAGCACTGAAACCTGGGCCTCGAGGTGAAGGGTTGAGTCCAGCAGCACACCCATACTGCATCTTCAGAGGGAATGTAACCCTATACACCACAGGCTGAATCCCTATTACCTGATCAGCTTTTCAACCATCTTGTCTGGATTAAGCTTCAGTTTGTTTGCCCTCATCCAGTGAAACATGATCTCAATAATAGAGATTAAGAGTTATTGAACATATCCTGAATGAGAAAGCGTGGCACATCAAAACTCCTATCAAAAATAGCCAAATATAATGAGATTTTTCACATTTTGAGACTTTTTGCAAAAACTTTCCACAAAAGTTTTTGTGTTTTGCACAATTGGGGTTTTCATGAAAAAGTCCCCAAATGCCAAAACCAATGAATTGTGTGAAAAGCTGTCATAATCTTGTTCAACAACGAGAATTTTGGAAATTCTTCATTCTTGCATGAACTGTGGTCAGCTACAAAAAGATACTCTTGGGGTTTTTCCACAGTACCCGATTGTAGCACTGTAATTCATTTTAAATGCCATGGTAACATCCTGTGGGATTTGCCTATCTGGATACAGAGGATTCAAAGACATAGCCCTATTACTCTGGATCAGTAAGCAAAGCGATCTTGTAACAAATTTGAGATTAACTGAGAGAAAGAAGAAGGTAGCATAAACCTTCATAGATTAAAGGTTTGTCTAGATCTCTTGTCCCCATCTTGGCCCTGTCTTGGAGCCCCATAGTTCAAATGATACAGGGCTTGTGCCCTGCTTTCATAGAATCATATAGTTGTAAGAGACCATAAGGGCCATCCAGTCCAACCCCCTGCCATGCAGGAACACACAATAAAAGCACCCCCCACAGATGGCCATCCAGCCTCTGTATAAGCACCTCCAAAGATGGAGACTCTACCATACCCTGAGGCAGTGAGTTCCACTGTAACACAGCTCTTACCACCAGGAAGTTCTTCCTAATGTTTAGATAGAATCTCTTTTCCTGTAGTTTGAATCCATTGCTCTGTGTCCTAGTCTCTGGAGCAGCAGAAAACAAGTTTGCCCCATACTCAGTATGATATCCCTTCAAATATTTAAACATGGCTATCATGTCACCTCTTCACCTCTCTTCCCCAGGCTAAACATACCAAGCTCCCTAAGCCACTCCCCATAGGGGAGGGCTTCTAGACCTCCCACCATTTTGATCACCCTCCTCTGGATATGTTCCAGCTTGTCAATATTCTTCTTGAATTGTGGTGCCCAGAACTGGACACAATATTCTAGGTGAGGTCTGACCAAACCAGAATAGAGTGGCACTATTACTTCCCTTGATCTGGACACTATACTCCCATTGATGCAGCCTAGATTCACACTGGCTTTTTTTAGCTGTTGCATAACACTGCTGACTCATGTTCAGCTTGTGGTCCACTTAGACTCCTAGATCCCTTTTGCATGCACTGCTATCCAGCCAGGTGTCACCCATCCTATATCTGTGCGTTTCATTGTTTTTCTGCCCAAGTGTAATACTCTTCATATCTCTCTGTTGAAATTCATTTTGTTAGTTTTGGCCCAGCTTTCTAATCTGTTAAAGTCATTTTGAATTCTGTACCTTTCCTCTGGGGTATTACCTACCCCTCCTAATTTGGTGTCACCTGCAAATTTGATAAGCATGCACTTAATTCCCTCATCCAAGTCATGTATAAATATGAAGTCGAAGGCTTTCACGGCCAGCATCCATAGATTTTCCTTGGGTTTTTTTCCAGGCTGTGAGGCCATGTTCTGGAAGAGTTTACTTCTGACATTTCGCCTGCATCTATGGCTGGCATCTTCAGAGAATGGTTGGGTAGGAGTGTATGTGGAGTTTATATGCTGTGAACCCCAGTTGGGGAGTATATGTAAATTTGTGTAATTGAATGGCTAGTTTCTGGGTATAGAAATGCAAGTCTCGTTAGTGTCTGTTTGGCTAATGCTTGGTTGATGTGCCATTATCTGCTGGAACTCCCCCTGTCCCTGGGTGGAATTCCTTTGTAAGTGTTGAGTTTTGATTCTATTGTTCTTCAAAACTGGGAGCCAGATTTTGTTTACTTTTAAGGTTTCTTCTTTCCTCTTGAAGTTGTCCAAATGTTTGTGGATTTCAATAGCTTCTCTGTGCATTCTGACATGATAGTTGTTGGCCTGGTCCAGAATTTCTGTGTTTTTAAATAGCATATTGTGTCCAGGTTGGTTTATCACATGTTCTGCTACTGCTGATTTTTCTGACAGTGGGAAGCTGGCATATTCTGGCCAATGTAAATGAGCCCTAAGTTTACTTCATCATATGAGAGGGATTTTTAGAATTCTCTGTCAGAGCTCTTGTGCCTCACCAAACTACAACTCCCAGTATTCCATAGGATATGTCATGACCTGGAGGTGGCTTCCTTGGATGAAGAAGAGGAAGAGGAGAGGCAAGATGATGGGCCCCAGTTGTAGCCACAAGAGTCTAGCAGTCCTGCCATGGTGCTGACAAAGGTAGAGCCCAATCTCTCCCAGAGAGCAGCAGCAGATCAAGAAGAACTGGCAGAGGCACTTCATCCTCTTGAGTGTTGTAAGTCAAAGTACAAGGAACAAAGACATAGGCAACACCCCTGCTCCACTTTAAATACAGGACACCAAGTTAACAAGACTAGCTGGATATAAATTAATTCAGCCCAGACCATTCCTTTGCTGCAGAACAACCATTCCCAAAGTCACATACAACTTTGACAAACATCTCTAACTTCCTGGAGCTCTGATCTTTGGTACATATTTTTGGACTACCCTTTCTGGAAAACCCATCTTGGCTTTGAACTCTGATCAAGATTGTGTCTTCCCTTGAACTGCCTCGACCAAACTTCTGCCTGTCGCCCTGTGTAAACCTTCAGTCTTGCTTGGCTTTCTCCTGCTAGTCCCTGAGGAATTTATGTGTGCTCATATCAGAACTTGTCAGCAATTAAACAGGACAGGATGCAGCCATGGCATCCAAAGTGGAATCATAGTGCTATAACTGTATAGTATAAAAGGGGTTCCAGTCTCAGAAATAAACATTTAAGCCTCAGTACAGACTGGGTGGACTCTCAGTGGGCCACTTCATCACCCAAGTCAAGCCTGCTGTTGCTCAGAGAAACTGTCAAAGTGATTGATACCAGTTGGCTGAAAGTTGTCATGATAAAAGAAAACCACAAATATGTAGAAAAGGAAATATAGAATATCAAACCAGCTACAAATACTGCAGTCACTGTCAGTGATGTTGGACAGGATCTAAATTTAGTCTTGCTTAGAGTGGATGGATTGAATGGGAGATGCTGGTCATGATTAAGTGAATTTCTACAGAGTTCAATGCATGACTATGTCTGGATGCCATCAAGAAGATTTTTTTTAAAGATGTCATCTCCATGGCCTTTCATACTTGATGCAGGATCTTCAGTTCCTGTCAAAACACCTATTGTCATTCAAAAAAGTCACAACACTATCAGAATTGCGATATTAAAAGTAAGTGTGTAAAACATTTTTCATATACTTATCTTAATTATATTATCTGATTATAACTCCTGGTTCAATGATGAACTGTACATTTATTGAAGGAAAAGGTGCTATCAACCAGAATTACAAATGAAAGTTTTTCAAAGAGAAAAGCATTATTGAAATTCTCTCTCTCTGTGTATACCCTAAAGGCACCAGATGCTGTCTGACTTTGAAGCTAAGCAGGGTGACCCTTGGTTAATACATGGATGGGAGACTACTGATGAATACGAGGTGTAGTAAGCTATATTTCAGAGGAAGAAACTGGCAAAACCACCTATGAATATTACTTGCCTAAGAAATTCATGGGGTCACAGGCGACTTGAAGGTGTGTGCACATGTGCACGCGCGCGCACACACACACACACACACCCTCCTGAAAGCAAAGCCTGACAGCCTTCTTTCATGTAAAATAGCTAAACACTGAATAACACCTAACCCTGAAAAAATGTATTTTTGAAATTTGTCATCTTAAGACTGTTCAATGAAAAACCACAAATAACAATCACCTCCCTCAGAGAACACAAACAAGAAGGATTTTTTTTAAAAGGTACTCTCCCCCTTTGTATGTTATTGTGCTAAAACCTGACTGTAAGAGCTTCTGTTTATAAAATAGCAGATGACAGCATTGAGAGAAATGTCGAATGTATGATAACACTCAAGAGACACACAGGTAACATCAGATACTGAAGACAGGTAAATGGCATAGATCTTTCTGTCTGCCTGTCAGTATTTTCAGATATAATTTGTTACTGTAGCCTGAAGATTCAGGACCCAAAATCTGGAACAAACTGTCAACTGTTGTTACTCTCCAGTTAGTGCCTATTACGATGTGAGACCTACAACCCCAGCAACTGTATGAGCCATAGTAGTCATAGCAGTCCCAGTTTGGTGATCATGTAGTGGGAGGTAGGACTGGATGGATCAGTCTGTTTCTAATCCTTGAGTCTGTGGTATCCTGATTCTGCTTTAATCAGCATTTTTTTTTAAAAAAGAAACATTTATACACAGAGAAGCGCACCCTGTATTTAAAAACTATTTTCTCTCAAAGTACACATATTTCCATGCCTTTTTGGTGCATTTTCAAGTTTAGAACTGACTGAGAACACCTTATACAGATCTCAACTCAGAAATATATCAAAAGTGTTGAAGAAAGTGGATAACTAAACGACAATCTGTTCATTAGTACAGGAAGTCCAGATCAAGCCAGTTCACACCAGAATTCATGCTGAACTGAATTTATCTTTCCATTGTTGGAGAATGTTCATCCTTTGTTAAAGGATGTAGGGCAGCATGAATTCTATGAACTTTGGGCAGCAATGGGGGGGATTGGGTTGTCTTCTTTAAATGAGGTAGTGAGGGCTTTTCCCTTTTACGTTTTTGAAGCATGGTGTAGCTGCTGGAGCAAGCCCATGGTATGCTGAAAAATTCTGATTCTGCCATATTTCCTACTCAGGCCAACACTCCCACTGCTTGGGGTATAGAGAATACCCCTCTCTCTGCTCCAGAAGGGAACACTGTGTGCAACAACAACAACAACAACAACAACTATTTATATCCCGCCCCTCTACGAAACACAATCAGGGCGGCTTACAACATATAAAAATATACATCCAAAATCCATCCCATCCCCCTTCCTGCTTCCTCTCCCTTCTGAAACATGGAGAGCAGTTTGAAATCTGGTACAGTCAACCTTCAAGGACTTTGAAGATGCTGATAAGTAGCATTAGGATTTTGTAAAGTTAGTCCAGTTTTTGATTTTTTTAAAATTTGCACCACTTTCTGGTGCCTCTGGAAGCAGTCTCCCCAGCTGAGCAGATCTCCATTTATCATGGTGTCATCTCCTCCCGTGAATATTCCCTAAACCATGGGGCTGGAGAAATGCCAGAGAGCAACTTAAGGATTTTTATTAAAATTAAATGACATATTATCCTTAACTATATTATAATGTTGGTTATTAAGATAAGTATCAAACATCAAAACACACCTCCCCTTTGTCTCTCAAATTCTAATCTCATTCCCTCCACCCTCATTATTCCTATTTTTGGTAGACATTTTTTTTTTGTCTCCCTTCTGCACAAATAGTTGAGAAAAGTTTGAAAGTGTTGGCCCAGCACTAGTATTAACAAAGATAAACTTCTTCAGACATCCCAACATTATTATTTACCAAGCTAGCTGTACTCCAATATTGTGGTTAGCAGTGTTATAAAGAATATGGTGGGTATAAGCTATGACTTTCCATTTGTCCCTCACAGCAGTTTAACTAGCTTGTTGATGACTTTCAATGGTTTTGTAATTGTCTAATGATGTGCAAATGTGTAGTAATTTGAGGTACATGTCTATTCAGAAAGAACACCATTGAATTCAACTGGCATACTCTCAGCACCTCCCTCCTGCCCATCTCTCAATCTTGTAGTCACCATTCACGAAGTAATGGAATTGTGTGTAACTATTTTACATATATTTGAGCCTTGGCACAATTACCAGAATCTGTAATTTCTATTGGCATTTTTATTTTTATGGATACATATGACTACACCTCCAAAAACTGAAAATTCTGGATAGCAGACTTGAAAAGATGGGAGATGATTGGTTCCATTCTCAGATGCCAGATGTGGATTGGGACTCAATTTGCTATTCTGTAGAATTTGGTCTCTCACTTTTTCAAGATGAAAGTGTAATGTAGGAATAGCTCACTGGCCTGAAACATCCTTCCTTATGTTTTGCATGCTGTGAAGTCAATGTAGCTGTCAACTTCTTAGCTATCAGGGCCATGAGCAACAGGGCCCAAATACACTGAAATTAATTGAAATTCTTCCATGGCATTCAAGAGCCTTGGGAACAAATCCACATTGCTCAATGCTCTCCAAGCATATCAGCACCCTATAAATTTATCAGTCCTAGTACTTTAATTCTCACTACTACTGAATTGCTAGACATGAGTTTTCCTTTTAGCACATTCATTCAGATAGAGGGGGTGGTGGAAGCGGGAACAGCACTACAAAGCTTTCTTTCCAGATGAGTGAATCCATTTTGCTTTATGCTAATCAGCTCTTCAGTTGTAGGTCATTTTTTTCCTTTTGAATTTAAGCACAGCTGAAATGCTAATTAAAAATCACTGGTAAACTCCAAACAGCTCACAGCTCTGTCACTTGCACTGGCAATGGAGTAGAAAATTTCCAGTTTCCTAAACCCCTCCATAAGAAAGGACAGATGATCATTCATAATCTTTTTGAGATAAAATACTGCCACTGAAGGTCCCTTGCAAACACATATATCGCAACACGCTCCTATGCATAACATGGATGTTGTGCTATGAATCTAATTTCTGCACTCTTATTATTAAACGGACCTGCTGATATTGATTTAATTCACCTTTCTCAGTACAAAAGACAGACTAAGGGCTCATCTACACTGGCCACTTAATTCAGGGCCAGTCTGGAGCATTATGTATGCTGTGGACTGGCCCCAGATTGACCATGATGGTGGCCACATGCACCTGTGTGCGTGTGTGTATTGTTGTCCACATGGGCCATCTGGGCCAACACCACATAGGCCCTGCTTGTCCATTCCCTGTTGTCAGACCTGCCACATCTGCTTCCTTGTCAGCTGAGTAGCTCCACAGAAAGCCTGCCTGGCATGCCATCACTTCTGCTGAGGTCAGAATGGGGTGACCAAATATATGATCAACAAGGAGGTCTGTGCTCTGCTCCCTCCTTGTTGATCACACTGGTGCTCCATTGTGACCTCAGCAGAATCAACAGCATGCCAGGCAGGATTTCCACAGAGGTCCAAAGCTGGTGAGGAAGCAGCTGCAGTGGCTTCAACAGGGATTCATCTCCTTCCCTATACTTCTCAACTCAGGATAAGAGGGATGGTGCTGCTCTTGCCATGTAGACAACTGGATTGGTCAAATAGGATCCAATCCAGCCAACCATACAGAAAGAGAACCCAAAGGCACTCCAGGGTTTCTGGAAAATATCTGACTTTCCCCCAACTTCACGTAGTGCAGAGCAAAGTCGGGTTAAGGGCCAAAAACAGTGGATCCTCCCCGAAAGTGGACTGCTAGCACTGGATTTAGGGTGGGTGGGTATGGCACTTTGGGCTTATGTAGACAAGCCCTAAGATTGAGCACATAAAGGAAATCTTTGAGATTAGTTCAGAAATAATTTACACATAATATGGTAGGTAGCCAGTGGAATGTTATGGTGCAATGTGGATTGTATGAAATCTTTTTGAATTTGGGATGATAAAAAAGTTAATAAATTGAAAGGAACAATAATATTTGTCATGTTGATTAGGTATTTTGTCTTTGTTGGTAATGCCTCACTAGTGGTGGTACAGTTGTAATTCTGTAAATAACCATCTGATCCAGCAGATTTGTGCTGATTTTGACATATTGTTGTTGTTGTTAATTGCCCATTGACCTTGACTCATGGCAGCCTCATGAATGAGACACCTCCAAGACTCCCTATCCTCATCAGTTCAGCCAGCTCAGCTCAGCTCAGCAACTGGACACTCAGGGCTGTGGTCTCGACTGAGTCAATTCATCTGGCATGCAGTCTTCCTCTCTTCCTACTGCCTTCTCCCTTTCCAAGCATTCTTATCTTTTCTAATGAGTCCTGCTTTCCCATGATGTGGCTGAAGTATGACAACCTCAATTTAGTCATCTTGGCCTCTAGGGAGAGTTCAGGCTTGATTTGTTTTAGGACCCTTTTTTTGTGTGTGTGTTTTTAGCCATCCCTTGTATCCACAGAACTCTTCTGCAGCACTACATCTCAAAAGAGTTAATTTTCTTTTTATCAGCTTTCTTTACTGTCCAGCATTCACACCCATACACAGTAATGGGAAATACAATTGCATGGACAATCCTAATTTTAGTGTTCAATTGTATATCTTTCAACTTCAGGATCTTGGCTAGTTCTTTCTCAGCTGCCCTTCCCAGTCATAGTCTTCTGATTTCTTCACTGCAGTCCCCATTCTGATCAATAATTGATCCAAGGTATGGGAAATCTTTACTTCAATTTCCTCATCATCTAGATTGAATTTATGTTAATCCTCTGTGGTCATTATTTTTGTTGTCTTAATGTTTAACAGTAAGTCTGCCCTAGCACTTTCTTGTTTGGCTTTCTTTAGTAATTGTTCCAAGTTTTTGTTATTTTCTGCTAGTATTTTGGTGTCATCTGCATATCTTAGATCACTGATATCCCTTCCTCTGATATTTACTCCTTATTCCTCTGCATCTAAACCTGCACTGCATATGATATTTTCTGCATAAAGGTTAAACAAATAGGGTGATGGAATGCATCCTTGCTTGACCCCCTTTCTGAATGGAAACCATTCTGTTTCTCTGTATTCTGTTCTAATCGTAGCCTCCTGTCCTGAGTACAGGTTACACATTAGGACAATCAAATGCAATGGCACACCCATTTCTTACAGAGCAACCCATAGCTTTTTGTGATCTATGCAGTCAAAGGCTTTGCTATAGTCTATAAAGCATATGCTGAATTTCTTCTGGAATTCTTTGGTGCACTCCATTATCCAGCATATGTTTGCAATGTGTTCCCTAGTGGATAAATCAACAATATGATAGTGTTTTTTTCCACACTATTTGTTTCACACTGAGTAAGAAACATATGAGTCCCAGTTCTGCCTGGACCCCCTGTTCTGGGGAAAAGTGAGATAAAAATGAATAAAATCCTCCTCCTCCTCCTCATCTGTGTTTCAACTCAGACAACTTTTTGATATGGATTTTACAGTGGGGAAGCCACTATATAGTAATTTTATTTTTGGCATGGTGAATGATTGATTCTTGATGTGCCAGCACAAATGAGGTGATATTGGGATTTCTTCTTTGATATGAAATTCTTTTGAGGCCAACATCTATAAAACAAACCAAAATAAGACAGAAGGCTCTCAAACACAAATAAGTAATTATGCCCCAAACAAATAACAGAAACAGTATATAATATTTCAATCAATATTAATGCCATAGCATGTGCAGCTTACAAGTGAACCAAGGTAAACAACTGTGAAAATGCAGTTCTGAATAGCATTGATTACAAACACTTATGGAAAACAACTACATCTAAATATTTAATTAATAATTGATTGATTAATATTTAACTAATATAATATAATATTAATAATTAATGAATATAATATTAATTAATAGATAACCACCTTTTCTCCCACATGGACCCAAGAAGACATACATAGGTTAAAATAAAATACAGTTTAAACAATCTATAGTACAGCACTTTTAAGACCCTCAATTAAATACCCTAACTGTAACAACCTATATATCAGATTGCTGTTTGATAGTAGTAATAACCCTTCTCCTTGAACTTTAAGGGTTTTACCACCACTGGTCTTCTTTCATTAAAGTCCTTACAGTTCTGTTTCTTAATGTAATGTTCCTTGATAAAACCATGTGTAGAAGGCTTGGTGGCCATCAAATATAGAATCTTTGGAGATGACCGAGCTGTTTGATTTTTTAAAATTTTGTTTTGCATTGCTTTTTTAAAACAAGGCTGTCAACTTTTCACACAATGAGATAAGTACTATAAATTCTCTTGCATATGCAAATCTGGAAAAAGACAATACATTTTTTATTCTGGCTTATGAAATAAGAGGGAGCATTCTGTCTTAAAAATAAGATGAGTAAATAGGTATTTATAACAAATGCAACAAAAGCTGAAGAAAGGGGATTATCTCTTTATCTGTTTTTTTTATTATTATTATTTAAAAAAGCACTTTTCATCAACACAGATATCAGGATGCTGTACACATATAATTCAAAGAATGCAATATAAAACCAGAAAAACATCCACCCACCCACCCAATCAAAGTGTGGCATAATAAAAACCAAGGAAAAACACTATATAAAATAGAATTAGCCAATTAAAATATCCTAGAAAACAAAAATCCTTTGCGCTGGCACCAAAAGAATTGCAGTGTTGGAACCAATGATGCATCCTAGGAAGGATGTTCTATATTTGGATGCTAAAGCCAAGAAAGCTCTCTACATTGATTTAAATATCAAGACAGCACTTATTCTGTTGGATAAAGCTATACCAGAAAAAATTACAATTTTCCAAGAAAATGTGGTCATATTTCATAATAAACTTTAGTAGTCACTATATATAAGAAAGTCTGAG
This sequence comes from Gambelia wislizenii, assembly GCA_030847615.1. NCBI lineage: Eukaryota > Metazoa > Chordata > Lepidosauria > Squamata > Crotaphytidae > Gambelia > Gambelia wislizenii. Next base: position 46,097,908 of record JAUMIR010000003.1, on the reverse strand, counting down.
AACAATGCAATTTTGTCCTTACCAGTTTAGGAGTTAAATGGATCTGAGTTAAATGGATCTTATCCTCAGGTGAATCTTTTTTTTAAATTATTTTTTAAATTTATTTATTGATACCCCGCCCTTAAGCCACAAGGCTATCAGAGTGGCTTACAAATTGTTTTAAGCAATAGCAATTTACACATCTACACTGCATTACACAATTTCCAATGTCTGTTAGCTAATTGCCCCCACAAGCTGGGTACTCATTTTACCAACCTATGAAAGGATGGAAGGCTGAGTGAACCTTGGAGCCCACTGGAATCGAACTTGCAATGTAGTGACTTACAGTACTGGCATTTAACCACTGCACCACCAGGGCTCCTTCACAGTATATCCCAGTCTCAATGCTTATGCACACCCAGTTGCATCACATACATAAGCACTAGAAACCCCCTCACATATGCTACTTCCAGGGGGACCATACAGAGGGCTCTAAATTCTGATGAATAACAACTTTTAAGCACTCTCACAAGCACAACTTTAATCAAAGCATCCAAGAACAAAAATAGGGACCATCTCTGACTAAGAGGTACAACTAGAACATATGGAGAAACAGAGTGTTGACTGAAGCACAGAGAGAATCACAGAGTTGGAAGGGACAGCACAGGCCATCTAGTCCAACCCCTTGTCATGAATACACAATTAAGCACTCCTGAAAGATGGCCATCCAACCTTTGTTTAAAGACCTCCAAAGAAGAGTCCACCACTCGCTGAGGCAGTCCATTCTTCCATTGAACAGTTTTACTGTCAATAAGTTCTCCCTAGTTTGGACAGAATCTCTTTAATTGAAATTTGAATACATTGGTTTGTGCTCTGATATCTGGAGTAGCAGAAAACAAGATTAAAATATCGCTACAATAGTAGAATCTTCCTTTGCGAACAAAATATCACTACAATAGTGCCTCTTAATCTTTTCACCAACTACAGATACCAGTACTCTATCTCTAAACCATTCCTCGTAGGATTTGGTTTCCAGACCTTATACTATCCTGGTTGTCCTCCTCTGAACACATTGCTCTCTCATCAATATGTTCCTTGAGCTGTGGTGCCCGGATCTGGACACACTATTCCAGGTCAGGTCTGACCAAAGCAGAACAGAGTTGTGGTATGATTTCCCTTGATTGGGACACTATACTCCTGTTGATGTAGTCTAGAATCGTATTGGCTTTTTTGGCTGCTGCATTACACTGTTGAATCATATTTAACTTGTGGTACTAAGACCCCCTAGATCCTTTTCATATATACTGCTGTCAAGCCAGGTGTCACCCATCCCATATTTGTGCATTTCATTTTTCCTTCCTAAATGTAATATTTTACATTTATCCCTGTTGAAATACATTTTGTTAGTTTGAGCCTGGTTTTCCAATCTGTCAAGGTCATTTTGAATTCTGAGCATGTCCTCTGGGGTATTAACTACTCCTTTTAAATTAGTGCATAAAATTACATTAGCTGTCGATGGAGGTAGCTAAGAGTGGTAGAGAGACTACTAGAGATGGCACTGAAATTGGCTGGTCTGGACATGACACTCCAGCTAAGTAAGAACAAAAATAATTCACCAGGCAAAGTCAATTCTGCTGGTTTGTAAGTATGCATGTCAGGCATTGCTGGCAAAGTGTGTCATGATTATTGAACTCCTCCAAGCATAAATTGAATGGGGAATGGCGGGTAATTAGCTCAAGCCAAACAGGCTCTAGACTTGTGCTCCTTTGTCATTAAAGTGCAGGTTGATAATGAAAGGAGCTCTTGTAATTAGCACAAAATAGGGAGGGGCCAGGCCATGCTTATAGGCCTCTTTTGTGCATATCTGTCTGCTGTAATGAAAATTTGACTAGAGTAAACAATAGGGAATGATAAGATAATTGTGCATTAATAGGCAATGATTATTTTGGGAAAATAAGCATTTAAAGAAGCATTCATCCCAGTGACAAGGTATAATTATTCCAATAACTGAGGACAGCATTGTAAAGAGGCATGTACATATGCAGTTTAGTCCTGATTAATACAGCCCCCCACAATTGATCAAAGTCTAATTTAGATAACTTACACTATGTTATTTACCATCATGTATATTGTATGGAGAGAGTTTTCTGTTTTGTTTCCCCAGGGGCCCTTTCATATTACATAGTTAGAGCAGTATGATTCCAATTTAACTGCCATGGCAACAAAATCCTATGGAATCCTGGTTTGGTGAGGCACCAGGGCTCTCTGGCACTGAATCCTAAATACTGCATAAAGTGAAAATCCCAGGATTCCACAGGATGGAACCATGGCAGCTAAAGTAAATTCATAGTGCTTTGATTCTGTAATGTGGAAAAAAAAAACACCCATGTAACAGAACCACAGCATTACAAAACAATGAACTATATTGTTAACATAGACAGGTTTAAACCTTTTTCCATTGACATGTTTTGCAGTATGCTTTGAAAATGACACAGAGAAAAGATGCTTTGTCTGACGCTGTGGACATAATTTTGTTCTCAAATGAAACATGGTGGTTAGTTCAACTGTAACAATCTCTGTTTAAGAAGTGCAAGGCTATTAAGACTCTAGGCTTCTAGGATCTACTTTGTTCTTTACTTGGGCCCCTAGACCTGGGACCCTTCCACACTCCATAACTATAGCACTATAATTCCACTTTAACTAGCATGGCTGCATCCTATTGTTACCTGCCCTAACACCCCCCACCCTCCCAATAATTCATCAATTGGCTATATTTCATAAATTGGCTTATTTATTGATGCTTCATGATGTTAGCAGTAGACATGGACTTCCCCGGAAATGGACTGAGGGAAGTTTAGCTTAAAACCTGATGAAGAGGTCTTTCCCAATTCCCAAAAGACATGCCCAGGTGGTAATTATGCAGAACCCCTTCCCCTCTTGAACAGTGAGTTAGGGTGGAAATGTGCTAATTCTCCTGGACATACCTGGAAGTGAGTCATTCACTAATTCAGTAATGTGGGTAACACTATGGAATCCTGGGCTTTGCAGTTTAGAGAAGTGCTAGAGCTCTCTGGCTGAAAATTCTAAATACTCCTCAATACACATGCAAATCCCAACAATCCATAAAATGTTTTCATAGTAGTTAAAGTGGAATCATAGCACTATAATTGTGTAGTGTGAAAGGTCCCCCTGGTGCAAAGAATTTAAAGAATTCTGAGCCCAGGAATTTATTTTGTGCACAAGAACTGATATTGCTAAGCCTCCATTGTTAATACATTCACCTCAAGTTTCACAGATGAGTGGAGGATAGCATGGATTCAGCAGTATGGAATATCAGTGGTATGTAATTCTATTGAGATAAATTGTGCTGAATTGTATTAGTTGTATCAGTGGTTGGATCAAGAACTGTTCTTTGAAGAGTGGAAGAGCTTCTTGACCTTTGATGCATTTATCTGATTCATAAATAAGAAGATTTGTGCCAGTTTTCTGTCTCTTCTGAAACTTCTTCTTATAATAATAATAGTAACAATAAGAACAACAACATTTATTTGTAACATTTATCTACAAAATGCAATCGGGGTGGCTTACAGCATTAAAATATTCATACAAACCCCTCCATCTAAACCACCCCTTAAAATACAATTAAATAATTAAACATTTAAAACATACTTAATAATTACTACTGCTGCTGAATGGACCTGAGAACAGATTTGCCGATGGCAATGTGGGGATGGTGGTGTTCGTCCTGTGGTGCAGGCTGGTAAAGAACTTCTGTTTTCTTCAGGTTGACTTCTAGCCCAAACAGCTGTTGCGAAGCAGAATGTTAGGCGCTGCAGAGCTGCTTCTGTGTGGGCAACAAGGGCAGCAGCAGCAGCGAAGAGCAGCTCACGGACTAGATAATTTAGAGTCTTAGTGTGAGCCCTCAGACGACTTAAGTTAAACAAGCTACCATCAGTATGGTAACGTATATAGATGCTGTCATCTTCTTTGAGCTCTGCGGTAGCCCTTTGGAGCATCATGCTGAAGAAGATTGTAAATAAAGTTGGCGCAAGAACACACCCTTGCTTCACTCCATTAGTTATTAGAAAGGGCTCTGAAAGAGCATTGCCATATCTGACTTGACTGCACTGGCCCTCATGTAGCAAGACAATCATTTTAAGTAATTTGGGGGGACATCCTAGTCTTTCCAGGATCTGCCACAGACCTTTCCTACTCACAGTGTCGAAGGCTTTGGTGAGGTCGACAAATGTTACATAGGAGATTTTCAGACCTGCCAAAATGCATGTCTGCCGCGCGAGCAGCCTCCCGAAACTGCTGCGCGGCAAGGGTCTACTTCGGACGACGCTGTGCCTCTCGCGAAACCGTCCGTGTCACTTCCGTGAAGCTTCGGACGGCTCGGCACCATATTTCAATCACGGGCAGCCTCCGTGATTGAAATATGGCGCGGAGCCGTCCCAAGCTTCACGGAAGTGACACGGACGGTTTCGCGAGAGGCACAGCATCGTCCGAAGTAGACCCTTGCCGCGCAGCAGTTTTGGGAGGCTGCTCGCGCGGCAAACCGGGATTTTGCAGGTCTGAAAATCTCCATAGAGACCCTTGTTCTGCTCCCTATATATTTCTTGCAGTTGTCTAAGGGCAAATACCATGTTTGTACTACTCCTATTGGTTCCAAAGCCACATTGGCAAAGAGATCGATCACAGATTAGCAAAGGCATATAGCACATTTGGAAGACTTCACAAAAGAGTCTGGAGTAATAAACACCTGAGGCGAAGCACAAAAATCAGTGTGTATAGAGCCATTGTACTGTCTATTCTCCTTTATGGATCTGAAACATGGGTCACCTATCGCCACCACCTACGACTCCTTGAACGCTTTCATCAGCGCTGTATATGCACAATCCTAAATATACACTGGACTGACTATGTGACGAATGTTGCTGTCCTTGAGCAAGCAGGGATCACCAGCATTGAGGCCATGATATTGAGAACACAGCTGTGCTGGGCAGGGCACATTTCTAGGATGGAAGACCATCACCTCACAAAAATTGTACTCTACGGTGAACTCACCATGGGTCAGCATAAGAGGGGCGCTCCAAAAAAACGATACAAGGACTCCCTGAAACAACATCTCAGGCTCGGCCAAATTGATCACGAACAATGGTCCACCCTGGCTTTACATCGGGAGATATGGAGACGCACTATCCACAATGCTGCAGCCTTATTTGAGAACTCACACCGAACATGTCTTGAAGATAAACGACAACACAGAAAGAATCACAACCCAGAAACATCACCCAAGGAGACCTTCTGCTGTGCTTTCTGCAACTGGACTTGTTTATCTTGGATTGGCCTTTTTAGCCATCAGCATGCTTGCAGAAAGCGCAGGATGAGTCCTTCCTGAATTTTTGTTTGCGAAGAAAAGCCAGAGAGAGGAGAATAATTAATAAAAATACTAAAAACAACACAATAAAAAGCTGTATGGGATCGGACCAATAAGACTTTTTTCTCTCTGATGGCCGGGTATTGTGAAGACACACCCAACTAAAGGTAGTGGCAGGTTTGGGTGAGCAACATCAGTACCCTGGTGAGATCAAACTCTTTTACCCAAAAAGGCTCTGATGCTGAATAGAAAGTTCAAAAAAGGAGGAAGTTTATTTTAAAGAACAAAAGTAAAGGGCTTTCTCCTCCCCAGCTCTAAAAGCTTGAAATAAAAGGTACTTTACAGTTTGAGTTTCAGCAATCTTCAGGGTGTCATCTCTCTGGGTTTGATCTCCTCACTTACTGGAGCTGGTGCAGGGTCTTTCAGCTCCTGATTCCTGTGACTTATTTGTTGTTGGCAACTAATTTGACTAAATGGTGTAAGAAATGCCCTTCCAGGCTGTCTGGGTCCGTGTGCCACCAATAAAACAGCTCCCTGCAATCTCACAGCAAAGACTGAGCAAAACTAAAAACTTCTAGCTAGAACAGAGCTTGCTGGGAAGGAACAAACCAAACCTGGAAAAATGCAGGGGAATTGTTCAGCTTCTCCCACAACTCTAATACAATGAAGTATTCCTATGCTCAGACATACTAAGGTCTGAAGTAAAACAAAGGGAAATGCAGGGGAGATTCAAACAGTCTTTTTTTTTTCCCCTGGCTGGACATCACAGGTTTCTATTCAGGAAAGGCCCACCAGAAGAGATCCATCCTAAGAGCTTTTTTAAAGCTATTTAAGGTGGTAATGTGACAGATCTCATCTGGTAAGCCATTCCATAATCTGGGAGCAATAGCCAAAAAGGTCCTCTGAGAGGTCGATGAGAGCCTAGTTTTTAAATTTTTAAAGGTTGCAGCAGGTTCATCCCAGAGGACCGGAATGCACAGGGAGGATTATATGGAAGGAGGCGGTCCTGAAGATACGTTGGACCCAAGCCATTTAGGGTTTTAAAGGTGATAACCAACACCTTGTACTGGGCCAGGAAACTAATGGGCAGCCAGTGAAGTGATCTTAAGATTGGTGTCATATGGTCTCTTCTAGATGTACCCGAGACCAGTCTGGCTGCCATATTCTGTACTAGTTGAAGTTTCTGAACCAAGCATGAGGGTAGCCCCGTATAGAGTGCATTACAGAAATCAAGACAGGAGGTTACCAGAGCATGTACCACAGTCTCAAGGTCCCTGACTTCCCGGAAAGGGCGCAGCTGGCGGATCAGCTGAAGCTGATAACAGGCACTCCTGACCGTCGCATTTACCTGATTTGTCATCTGGAGCAACGAGTCCAGGAGTACCCCAAACTGCGAACACAGTCCTTGAAGGAGAGTATGACTCTATCCAGGACTGGAGGTTGCATCCTAGTACCTGGGTTCGGGGCTCTTACCATGAGAACCTTCATTTTGTCTGGATTCACCTTCAATTTGTTTTTCCTCATCTAGTCCTTTGCTGCCCTAAGAAAATCATTGAGAGAAGAGACACCATCTGAACTCAGAGCAGAAGACCGAGTCATGGAGAAATATATCTGGGTGTCATCAGCACACTAATAACACCCCGCCCCATGCCTCTGGAGGATCTCTCCCAGCGACTTCATATATATGTTGAATAGCATCAGGGACAGGATGGTTCATTGTGGGATGCCACAATTTAAGTTCTTTCCTTGCAGAGCAACTGTCCCTGAGCATCACCCTCTGGAATCTACCTGAGAGGAAGGAGAGGAACTACTGCAAGGCAGTACCTCCGATTCCTAACCTTCTCAGGCGATCTGAGAGGATGTCGTGATCGATTCTATCACAAGCCGCTGAGAGATCCAGTAACACCAACAGGGTCACATTACCTCTGTTGATGTTCAGGCGGAGGTCATCAGATAAGGCAACCATGGCCGTCTTAACTCCAAATCCCACCCTAAAGCCAGTTTGAAATGGATCTAGATAATCAGTTTCTTCCAAGACAGCTTGGAGTTGAAGAGCACCCACCCTTTCGATCACCTTGCTCAAAAAAGGTATTAAAGAGACTGGCCTATAGTTCTTCATATCCAGAGGGTCAAGGGAAGGTCTTTTTAGGAGTGGTCTAACTGCTGCTTCCTTCAAGCAAGATGGAATGTGACCTTCCCTAAGGGATGCATTGATGATGCCCCTGAGGAATATCCTTAAGGCACCCCCCCCCCAGACAGCCAGCCACGAAGGGCAAGGGTTAAGAGGGCAGGTAGTCTTTCTCACTCTACCAAGGAGCTTGTCCATGTCATCAGTACTTACAGATTGAAACTGATCCAGTATAACCTCATCAACGGAGTTACTGGACACCTCGTCAATTGAATCTGCTCCAACACCATCCAAATTGGCTCTTATCTGAGAGATTTTATCAGCAAAAAAGTTGTTAAATGCATCACAGCAGACCATTGTCAGGTTTAGTAATGAGTTCTGCACTCATTACATTCTGCACTCTGGAATCTGCATCAGTTCCCTTGCCACCCTAAACAGCTCTGCTGGGTGAGACTCTGCAGACGCAATACATGCAGAAGAGGATTTCCATGCTGCACTCATTGCCTCTCTATAGGAACGAAGAAATTTCCTATGATGAGTCTTGTCAGACAAGTGCTGAGTTTTTTGCCAGACACACCCTAGTCCTTGTCCAACCCACTTCAACTTCCTAAATTCTTCAGTATACCATGGATGGCGATTTGAAGCGGATTGGAGAGGACACTTGGGAGTGATTGTGTCGATAGCCTTGGTAAGGTCGGTGTTCCAGGTATTGACCAAGGCTTCACCAGAATCACCGGCGTTACCAACCAATAAACCCTCTAAGGCTTTCTGGAATCCAATTGGTTCCATTAGCCTTCCATATGCCCCCTTCATAGGTGTTCCAGAGGGCCCGGTCCTCTTCTGAAGCAGATTTTCATGGGGCATGCTTGGACATGGGAGAGGGAGAAGTGACAAAAAATGCCTTCTCCATGCTATTGATGGATGCTAGGAGTACCTTTTCTTTGTTGGCAACCCCACACTTGTGATTTTGGGACCATGTCTTTGATATTATACAAGCTCCAAAGCTTCTAGGCCAGTAAACAGAAACATGTCTTGCTTCTAGTTGTCTAGGATACATAAAATAAATAATAATAATACAGAGGCGTTGCTAGTTTCTAGTTAATTAACAGACACTGGATAGTTTTCTTTACTGTCTCTCCTGATGCTATGGGAAGCAAGGCAGAACCTCAGGCAAAACAAAACAAAGAAACAACTAGCTGATAAGAGTACTTTGTTTTCTTTTTAATTGCTTCTAACTAGTTTGGGGCCTAAATAACTTTCTCTTTCAACTTCAACAAACTGATGGTGTGTGTGTTTGGGTGGGGGTGGGGTTCAGGAAAAAGCTTAATAATTTTAAGCCTATATAAGAGAATTTCATTTTCAGATAAACTTTCCGTATTTCCTGCGGCTATAGGGGGATTATGTAATATCAAGTTCATACATTATAGTCTTCTCAGCCCAGTCTAATGGGATAAACCATGATGCAAAATTTTAGAAACTATTCTTTTTGCTCCTTGTCTAGAAGAATGGTTTATTTATTTTTTGACTTGTAATAAAATGTTTACACATTCCAAACAACACTATAATATATGTCAAAATGCATGCAAGGAAAGAAGCATTCTATTTTGATGGGTATTTAAACATATTGCTTTTGGAAGAGATTGCTGACTCAGATTTTTAAATGCATTCATTTCAAAGTATGGACTTTTCAGATAGTACAGAGGGACTAGATGAAATTGCCCTTAGCTAGTTCTCTATCTGACAATCCAATATAATTGCTTTTATTCACAGAGCCAACAAATGGCATTGATTTCATTTAAAAACAATAGGGCTGGAGCTTTAGACATTTAGACCCATATCTCTCTTCTTTTAATTTCTTCTTGCTGGGTCTTCAGGGGGCTAGAGGCCATTCTGCATCAAGATCTGGATTCTCTCTCTTCAATTATGGGTATATATTTCAACACTACAAAGTTATACAACTTTTCTACCAATTTAGTGGTCATAGCATCTCTCAAGGACTCTTTTGAATTATAGTCTGTGAGCACACAATAGATTTTCTAGCTGGTGAATGACAGTTTGCAGAGACCCCCTCAGAAGAGAAAATAACCACGAATCCAGGCAATCTATGCATGCATATTTGTGTATTTGAACACGCACACAAACAGCAGTTTCAAAATTCCAAGGTGTGTGTCCTTATTTTAATGGGTTCCCTAGCATGTCACTGTGTTCATAATGCAAGACATTTGAAACTCTATGGCTTGTCTACACTGGCAAGAAAAAACAAAAAACAAACCTGGGCTCAACCTGAACCCAGTACTGGCAGACCAGATGACTAATGGCCACTTCCTGGAGGGATCCATATATTATTATTTTTTGCTCTTAACCCAACTTTGATTTGAACTAATCAATGCTGGAGAAAACCTTGAGGTTTCCTGGAAACTCCAGAGTGATCTTGGGGTCTTTTGCTGTTTGGACAACTGGATTGGGTCTGATTCAGCCCAATTCAGTTGTCCGTGTGCAAACGGTGCCATCTCCCTTACCCTGTGCTGAGCTGTGTAGTGAACGGGATAGATCCCTGTCGGAGCTGCCGCTTCCACCACTGCCTTGTCAGCTGAGGAGTTCTGTGGAAGATCTGCCCAGCATACTATCACTTCTGCTGAGGTCAGAATGGGGCACCCATGCAATTAATGAGGAGTGGGTAGAGTGACTCCCTCCTTGTTAGTCCCATGTTCGGGCACCCATTCTGACCTCAGCAGAAGTGACAGCATGCTTGGCAGGCTTTCCATGGAGATTCCCAGCAGGTGAGGAAGTGGGGGTGCTGGTTCCAAAAACAGAAGATGAAGTAGCAGGGCTGATGTGGTATTGGCCCAGCTGGCCCATGCGGAAAAAGACAGCCATCACACCAGATTTGTCCCGGTGCATGTCACTGCCATCATGGTTGATACATGACCACTCCAGAGCATAATCCAGACTGGCCACTGATTTAAGTGGCTAGTGTAGGCAAGCCCTAGAAAAGCATGTGTTACAGTGGTTAGACTAAAATCAACAACACCTGGGTTCACATTCTTACTTAGCCATAAAGCCCACTGGGTGACTTTGGGCCAGTCACTCTCTTTCTTGTTAACATATCTCACAATGTTGTTTTGAGGATGAAATACAGGAGTGGGACTATCTAGATTGCCTCATGTTCTTTGAGAGAAAAGCAACATAATAAGGATAGCATGTGCTATTTTAATACATTTTGTCTTTTGTTTCCTTTTACTTGATCCTTCTGGTCAAGTTAGGTGAAACGACTTGTGGGATCTGTTTTGTTCTGGTTAAGGAACGCTTGCATATGTTTGGCGCATTGGAAATCTAGACCTCAAAATCAATACTCCTTTTTAGTCCTTCACACTCTTTAATTATACTTTCCTAAAGAAAGGTATGGTAAAGTGACATGTGCCATAGCTATATGTGTAGTCTAGAACACATACCACTACAAAGGAGAATTATCGTTACTTTTTCTGAAGAAGCAGTCAAAGATCCTAAAGATCAGTAGAAAAATGAAAAAAAAATTCTTAAAGACACTGTCTCTCAGACAAACAACATATGAGCATATAAGTGTATTTAACAAGCCGAGGAATTACCGTATATTCCAGCGTATAAGACGACTGGGCGTATAAGACCCCCCCCCCCAATTTCCAGCCAAAAATCTAGGCTATGGCATATATTTGCCAGATAAGACCACCCTCCCAATTTGGCTGGCTGGGGGAGCCTTGCCAGCTGATCCTCTTTGTTTCCCAACTCATGAGGATCTCCTCGTGAGTTGGGAAAGCGAACAGGATCAGCTGGCAGGGTAACATTCGTCCCTCTCTTCAACCTTCCAGTCAAACTGGATTCGAAGGTGGAGGAAAGGGGCAAAAATGCCCAGTTTGCCTCAGCAGCCCCCTTCCCTCCGTCTTGGCTCTTCCGAAGGGGACCAATGCGGGGGAAGCGGGGGCGGCCGCGGCAAACACCTAGATTCACCCCCTCTCCCCACCTTCAAGGAAGGTGGGGAGAAGGGGCGAACATGTCCCGTTTGGCTCCATAGGGAGGACGCGGGGCCGTGGAGCCAAACCCCGGGATTCGCCCCCTTTCCCCATCAAGGGAGAGGGAGCCAATCTAGGGATTTAACTCCACAGCCGTGATCCCTACTTCTGGGCTCCCTCCTCCCACGATTCCCCAACCCACAGGAGGCTGCCCAGTCTCCTTGTGGGTTGGGGAATGCGGGATGGCCATCTGGCTCGGGGAGGTTCTCCCTCCTCCTGCGATTCCCCAACCCACGAGGAGGCTGCCCAGCCCCCTTTTGGGTTGGGGAATGCGGGATGGCCAGCTGGCTAAGGGGGGTTCTTTCTCCTCCTGCGATTCCCAAACCCACGAGGAGGCTGCCCAGCCTTCTGGTGGGTTGGGGAATGTGGGATGGCCAGCTAGCTGTGGGGGTGGAGGGAGGGGGCTTTGGGGAGGGTGGAAGAATGGTTGGAGGGAGGGGGCTTCACAGCCACCCCCCTGTCTCCAAAACGTGGCTTTGGGGAAGGGGGGTGGCTGGGTGGAGGGTGGATGGGTGGATGGGCAGAGGGGGCTATGCAGCCACACCCCTCTCCAAAGTGCGGCTTTGGGGAAGGGGGTGGCTGGGCAGAGGGTGGCTGGGTGGCTGGGGGGAAGGGGGCTTCGCAGCCACCCTCCTCTCCAAAGCACGGCTTTGGGGAAGGGGGGTGGCTGGGCGGAGGGTGGATGGGTGGCTGGGGGAAGGGGGCTTCACAGCTACCCACCCTCTCCAAAGCACGGCTTTGGGGAAGGGGATGGCTGGGCGGAGGGTGGCTGGGTGGCTCAGGGGAGGGGGCTTTGCAGCCACCCCCCCTCTCCAAAGCACGGCTTTGGGGAAGGGGGATGGCTGGGCGGAGGGTGGATGGGTGGCTGGGAGGAGGGGGCTTCGCAGCCACCCCCCCTCTACAAAACATGGCTTTGGGGAAGGGGGGTGGCTGGGCAGAGGGCGGCTGGGTGGCTGGGGGGAGGGGACTTCGCAGCCACCCTCTTCTTCAAAGCGTGGCTTTGGGGAAGGGGGATGGCTGGGCGGAGGGTGGACAGGTGGCTGGGGGGGGCTTCACAGCCACCCCCCTCTCCAAAGCATGGCTTTGGGGAAGGGGGGGTGGTTGGGTGGAGGGGGGCTGGGGGGCTGGGGGAGGGGGCTTCACAGCCACCCCCCCTCCAAAGCGTGGCTTTGGGGAAGGGGGGTAGCTTGGCGGAGGGTGAACGGGTGGCTGGGGGGAGGGGGCTTTGCAGCCACCCCCCCTCTCCTCAGCACAGCTTTGGGGAAGGGGGTGGCTGGGCAGAGGGTGGCTGGGTGGCTGGGGGAGGGGGCTTCGCAGCCACTCGCCCTCTCCAAAGCATGGCTTTGGGAAAGGGGGGTGGCTGGGCGGAGGGTGGCTGGGGGGAGGGGTCTTCGCAGGCACCCCCTCTCTCCAAAGCCGCGATTCCAGTGGAATTGCAGCTGTGGGGAAGGGGGGTGGCTGGGCGGAGGGTGGACGGGTGGCTGGAGGGAGGTGGCTTCGCAGTCACCCCCCCTCTCCAAAGCGCAGCTTTGGGGAAGGGGGGTGGCTGGGCGGAGGGTGGCTGGGTGGCTGGGGGGAGGGGGCTTCGCAGCCACCCCCCCTCTCCAAAGCGCGGCTTTGGGCAAGGAGGGTGGATGGGTGGCTGGGGGGAGGGGGCGAATTCCGGGGTTTGGCTCCACAACCCCGCGTCCTCCTCCTGGGCTTCCTTCGTAAGGGAGCCCAGAAGGAGGGATTGGGGTCACGGAGCAAAACAGGGCATTTTCGCCCTTTTCCCGCACTTTCAAGGAAGGTGGGGGAAGAGGGCGAATCTAGCGGTTTGCCTCGTCCGCTGCAGAGGCGATCAAGCGGCGGCCACGGCAAACCGCAACGTTCACCGCCCTCCTCTGTCTCCGTTGCTCCCCAAAGGGGGAGAAGGCAGAGGAGGGGGCGAAGGAACTGGAAAAGCACTTTGCTTCACCCCCCTGCCCCATCTCCTGCCTCTTCCCTCCGTTTGCGAAGAGGCAGGAGATAGGCAGGCAGGTGAAGCAAAGTATATCTGGCATATAAGACGACTGTCAATTCTGGAGGGCACTTTTGAGTGCTCAAAGGTCATCTCATATGCTGGAATATACGGTAATATTCTCAAGTAGAAGGTAAATAACAACCAGCTCCACACCACATCACTCATATGTAGGTTCTAACAGAAATAAAGTAGCCTTGGGACTTTATCACACAAGGGTGGTAAAATGAAATTAAAACTGAATAATAAGGTCTTTGGCTAGTACTTACAATGTTGGTATGACATCATGTATGACACCTTTTCATTGACAGGAAAAAACCTTCACTCACCAGTGGCTCCCAATATCACTGCTTTTCCACTATAATAGGTCATGCAATAGGTCCCTTCTGCTTCAGTTCTGATATTCCAGCAATCATGTGGCATGAGTGGGCATGCTTCCTTCCTTTCCCCCTCCTTCTCCCTCTTCCCTCACTATTTCCAAGCAGGCTGAGGTTGGTTTTACAGTAGGAACTGTACAGAGTTTGTAGCTGCTGCTTAAATAGCTCTACCTCCTCACCCCTCCTCCTCCTCTCCCTTTCTGTCTTTTCAGCAGAGACACCCATCCCCTCCCCTCCCCTCCCCTCCCAGCTTGCCACCACAATGTCTCAGACAGATCTTAAACCCTTTTCCAGCCCATTGACTTCAACTTCCCACTTCTCTCAGGATAAGAAGGAAGATGAGCTAGGAGTTGAAGTCAATGGGCTGGGAAGGAGTTTAAGATCTGGCTGAGACATTGTGGGGCAAGCTTTGAAAGGGAGTGATGAGTAGCAGTGTAGGTAGGATAGACTGAGAGGAGGAAGATTAGGAGGAAGAGGAGTGTGGAGTTGAAGTCTATGGGCTGGGAAGGAGTTTAAGATCTGGCTGAGATGCTGTGGTGGCAAGGTTTGTCTGGCAGAGCCTCACGGTGGGGAAGCCCATTTGTAGGCCAGGAAGAATGGAAGAGACCCAGATTGATTGTGTCATCGGCAAGTGCCGGCGACGTGAGGAGAGGGGTGAGGCCAGAGGGCATAAAAGGGCCTCTTTGCTTTTGGTGACCACCCTCCTGTTGCTGGAATAGTGTGATAATGGTTGCTTCAGAGCTGGGTAGGAATTTTTTACCCCCCCCTTTCTCAGGTTTTTCCCCCCACCTACCCAATACTAGGAGAGCAGCAAATGGGAAAATTGGCTAGGGTGGTGTCTAATTAGGTAAAATGTGACCCATTTAGAGTGGAAAGGGGGGGAGGCACAGATTATGGTGTGCACCTATGGCACCAATTTTGGTGAAGGGGTGGTCTCTGGAAGGGTCTCCTTAGGTTGTACGATCTGGGAAAACAGAAGGAGACCTACCTTGGGGTTGGCCTGAAGGATAATTCCCTCACCTTAATCCATACGGATTGAGTGAGGGATTTTTGGGTTGACTTTCCAGATATGAGCCGGCTCGAGAACAACCCCAGGACTTGGGGTTACTCAACAGGGCTCAGGTGTTTGCCCGGGGAAGCTGGATGCATTAGTCTAGGAGGGACGATCCACCCCTGCTGTTCCCACACTAGGTTGCCTCCCCCCACTGAAGATCTAAGGGGCATTAAATAGGTAGGATTATGAAATAAAGAACCCCCTTTGTTCATCCCATATCTCTGTGTGGTCTTGTTATTTCTCTGAGCCTGTCTACAAAAGGAGTGAGGGGTGGCACTGTGGGTAGGATAGATTGAAAGGAGGAAGATTAGGAGGAAGAAGAGTGTGGAGTTGAAGTCAATTGGCTGGGAAGGAGTTTAAGATCTGGCTGAGACATTGTGGTGGAAAGCTGCAAAAGGAAGTGAGGAGCAGTGCTGTGGGTAGGATAGGGGATTGAAAGGCACGCATGCACTGGGTAGGGCATACATGGGGAGAAAGGTGGGGGTTAGCAAGCTGGTGCAGAAGATCAAGCATGGGAAAATGGATCTCCAAAGCAGCATAATAACAGAAATGCAGAGAGATGTGATAATGATTGTTTTCATACTGGTCCTGTTCCTGTTTGCTTCAACAAGATTACTGCGAGACAACAGGCTGGTGTGATAACGTCCTTGGTCATCTTTATAAAAGCATATAAAGTGGATCTACTTACAAATACTTGAGGTATTTGTGCTGAGAGGCTCTATAACAGGTGCTCTTCAAATATCTTGTGCTGAGAGGCTCTAAAACAGGTGCTCTTCAAATATGAAAGAGAGAGAAAAACACAAAATGGAGGATGAACAAACTCAGACTGATTCAGAAAGAGTCACCTAAGGCCAACAAATGGGAAACAACATGACTACATGCTATGCCTAAACTTCTATTGAGACATGCAAACTGCCAATTACTGATTATATCCATGGTACAGTTGCTATCTCTAGCAAATAACATCATAACTGAAGTTTGGGCTCCATGTCCAGTTGTGTTGCTAGCTGTGCAATTTGGTAGCACTTAGTTATGCATGTTATAAATTGGAGTTATAAGTCTTTTTCCTGGTAACAGAAAAACTAGACTAATGGAAAAGACTACTAGTAGAAAAGAAGAAGTTAGAAATCCATATTCTGCCTGGATTAACATTTTGCAATTTTTGTTCTCAAAAGGCAATCACATGACAATGCACATTCTTGCTAGGGTCGGGGTGGGTGGATAAGATTGACAACATGGACTCATTTTGAGACCTCTAAACTATCCACTTTATTTTACAATAAGCAATTCATTTTGCACTGAAGTAAATGGCAAAAACTGGTGGGATTATAAAGATTGGGAGGAATTGTTTTGTGCCCAATGTCTGTGCTTTTCTATATTAAAGCCAGTTGTGCTGGTCAACAGACAAATAAAAACCCCAATTAATATTTTTTTTTCTTTTGTTATTATTGGTCTGTAACAACATCAGTACATAATCAAAGGACTATGGCTGATTCAAGACATTTAAAAAACACAGAAGCAAGGGATAAGATAGCACCTCTACAGAAGACCTGACTGCCTGGCATTTCAGTAGTATTCCTACACTAGAGATAAAACAGCATCTTCCACCATATCTGAGAGCAGCAGGGAAACCTGGGGGAATGCAGAGAGGGCTTCATGGTCTATGCAGATCAGCTCAATGCTGCTACACATCCCTCAGCATCTGCTTCCTTTCTCTGTCTAACTGAACAGCTAGTCCTGAGAAGAATGCATGCATGACTGCTGCTAGGATTGGGTGAGGAAGAAACATGGTTGTCCCTTCACCAACTAAGGTCATGTTACCAGAGAGAGAAATGAATTGTGATTTTAAAATTCCCTCTGCCTTTTACCCTCTATAGAAAAATCAAGTAATAACTATACAACTGGCCATGCTGGCTGGGGATTATGGGAATTGTAGTTCAAAAGAATGATGGGGTGTGCATGCAAAATTTTACCCTGCCAAAAATACCTTGAGACAGTCCTAGATACAGGATGCAGCAACCAAGGGGTGTAACAATGGGGGGAGATGAGAGCATTGCCGCCTCAATAAGATTTCTGTCATACCCAATTAATCCCCAGATTTCTAGCACTGCAGCAACTTAACACTTCAGTGTAGCATTTAGAAATACCGTTAGGCATCCCAAGTAAACGGGCAGTTAATGTCACCAAGGGGGTGAAAAGACAGCAAATATGACTTCTAAGTGTGAACTATTTCACTGCCTCACTCTCCGCAAGACAGAAATTTGTGGAATGAAGAAAAACGTTATTTGGGGGAAGAATTCTTATTTGAGAGCAATGTCCTCACACACACACACACCCATCAGCTACACCCTTGTAGCAACCTCATAGACTTGAAAGAGCTGAATGCTATAATAGGGTACTGTTTGGGAAGCCTGTGAACACTGTCCTGAATGTCATGATGGAAGAAAGTTACCTCATACCTGGGCTTATTCTGGGGCTTACTGCACCCCAAAGCAAAGCAGCGGGAAGGTTCCTTCCATGCTGCCTTACCACATGACATCATTCTTCCAGTGTTCTTTTGTTCTGGTCCCACGGGGGACCAAGATAAACCCACATCTTTTTGCTAACGGTTTTTTTCTGGTTAGCAAAAAGACATGGTTTTATATCGGCCCCCCACAGGACCAGAACGAAAGAATGACGACATCATGTGGTAAGGTTGCATGGAAGACTTTCCTGCTGCACTGCCACTTTTCTTTGGAGTGTAGTAAGCCCCAGAATAAGCCCAAGTATTAATTTTATTTAAAATTATTTTGGGGCACCTCTGAAAGAAGCAATACAAAATGTTACAAATCCATAAAAAGAAAAACTAGAAACAAGCTCAGAAGCACAAAAATACAAGTAGGAACATGCTCACAAGAAGTGGGTTTTCAAAGCTTTCTTGAAGACCTGCGAGGAAAGGGGATTCTGTATCTCCAGTGAAAGCTCATTCCAGAAATGCAGGACATTCTACCTTGCAATGATCAACCTAAATGCCTGTGGTGTTGGACAAATGAGAGAGGCTCCTGTTTATGAACAGGGAGGGCAGACAGACCAGTACAGATGAAGGCTATTATTGCTGTTTTGGAAGGCTATTCCTTTCCCCTCCTCTTCATTTACTTGCTTCTTTTAGTAAAGGACATGTCATATTAGTCCGTGAATTTGATTGAGCTCTGGTCAGTTAGTTACAAAGAAGAAAAGTAGTCTTCTAGATTATATGAGCTTCATAAAAGTTATTGTTAAATTCTGTCCCCTTCTGCTTTTGATAGTCTCTGTAAAATGGCATTATGTTCTCGAACATGGAACCTTTCAGGTTGCCCAGAATAGCTGCAATCCACAAAAGTGCCTGCTGTTTTGTTACTGTGTTCAGTTTTACTATGCAGCTATTAAGGCTGTCCCCACTAGAGTCTATTTTTCAGGCATGTACACATTCAGTCATAAAACCTGTCCTCTTAAAATGTGTGTTATAAATAGGAGTACTAATGGAAGACTGTGTTTTATTAGTAATCCATTTGGTCAATATACCAGATGTCCAGGAAGAAATGAACACAAGTTTACAGCTCGCATCACTGCCCCTTTCACAAGAATGTAAGAATCATCTGAATGGATAAGGCCAAAGTCTACTTAGTTCAGTGTTTTGTATTTAAGGCAACTGGCTGGATACACTGCGGCACCTAACCTCAGTTAAGGTTGTGGCATGAAGTTGTGGGCCTATTCCTGTTGTTTGTTCCCAGTAGTTGATATTCATAGGTACATAGCCTCTGAATATGGAGCAAATAGTCATCAATAGACCTCTATATCAAGAGGCAAGAGCCCTAGCCAGTATTTGGAACAAAAGAAGGTACATTTCAGCTACTTATGTGTAATTTGTTCCCTTTCTTAGTAACAAGGCTGTAACGACATTATATTACAAGTAAAGCAGACGCTTTGCATGCCAATCATCTCAGAATCAGGTGAAGTGGAAGACCTTTTTCAGACAGAATAAATAATATTGGGTGAAATGGCAGATAGTCTGAGTTGATATAAAGCAAGCTTTTAGGCTCATCTCATCCATAGCATTGTCTATAAGAACCATGCCTGCCACAGGGACCCTTGTCACAGAACCTCAAAACTAAAGCACAGCAGGGATAACTATTGAAGCTTTCACACCTAAGGACTGCTTCTCATACTACCTCTCCACTGAAATTGAGATTTGTGTCAGTATGTGGCTGTGGGAGTGGGAAAAGAATACCAGTTGCTTCAGAAGATATATTGTATCTAGATAGCCCTGTAGATCTTGAACTGGAACAGTGATCTCCCTTGCTTGCTTATCAACATTATAGGAATACTGGAAGATGCAAAATAGCAGGTCAGATTATTGTTCATCTAGCCCAGTATTGTCTTCTCAAAGACAGAGGTCTTTCCCATGATATGATATTTGAAGTTACTAAATCTGGAGTGGGAATCAATGTGTCCCTCCATATGATGTTGAGCTGCAGCTCCCAGCAGCCATAGGCAGCACAGCCATTGTCAAAGAATACTGGGAATTACAGCTCAACAAAATCTAGAGAAGCATTTTATTCCTACCTAACTGAAGTGGGCAGGGATTGTTTGCCTGACCACTGAGCTGCACAACAGAGTTATATCTTTTCTTTTTCTGATCCCCCCCCCCTGATTATTCAGTCATTTCTCCCTGGGCAGCTATCAATGCTGTAAATTAGGACTAGAGATATGTGATCTTCTCCAGATGCTCTTGGAGTGCTATTCCCATCATCCCTCCTCATTTGTTGTGCTGCTGGTTTACAGTCTGATGATAGTTGGAGTCTAGCAGAAGGGTCATCCATTCCCCAGTTGGGCTATAAATTGATGTTTGCAGACCAACAATTAGTTTCCCTTCTTCTCTCCCTTTTCTGTCTTTTATGCTTCAAAGGCCTTTTCCTCTCCTGTAAGTTTCACATTGTCAGCCTGATACACTACTTCTTTGCTTTTGTAGCTTTGTGTTATGACCTTTATTCAAGCTTTTGTTTGCCTCTGCATTAAGCTGCTGTCTCTCTCTTCTGCAAACTCCTCAGGGAATGGCTTGTGTTAAAATGTAATAAGTACTTGCATGCTACAGCCCTTTGTTTAAGCCAACAAGTGACACAAATCTCTTCTTGAAAATTTGTCCAGTGACTGCAAACAAGCCAAGAGAGCCTACAATCACATTGATAAGGGATATGGCAACAAAGCATCCACTTGAGATCCCTATGAGACCAAGAGATTTGCATTGTCTCCTCATAGGAATATATCAGAAAAGTTCAACCTCAATTGTCTAATTAAACAAAACAAAACAAAAAGCAAGCAAACAGCAAAATCCTGTAGTTTTCAACAGCAATTTCAAGTTGGAACTATAAAATATATATTGTATTTACTTAGGAGTTTTATAGGGGCAGTATTTTGCCTCCATTTGTATTGTATTGTTTATTAGAGCTACAATGACCAGAACAGCTGACTGAATACACACTCAGTTGGTGAGTTAGTTCTATCATATTGACAATGAGGTTGAGATGGAGAAACTACAATGTGCTGAGACGATGCTCTCAGATATTACAATGGGAAGAAAAACAAACATCTCACCACGGTAATACTTTTTGATGGCATCTCCATGTGTGTGCCACTTCATATATACAGCGGCTTCAAGAAATATTCAACCCTCCTAGCTTTTCCACATTTTGCATCTGTTACAACATGGAACCAAAACAGATTTAGTTGGCATTGTTACCATTTGATGTTCATAAGATATTCAACCTTATGAAGGTGCAAAATATTTTTATTGTGGCATAAAACAAAGTAAATAAAAGCAAACCAGTATGTGTTGGTTGCCTCAGTATTCTCTGTCTCTCTGTCTCTCTGTCTCTGTCTCTCTCTCTCTCTCTCACACACACACACACACACACACTACTTGGTAGAAGCACCTTTGGTAGTAATTAGAGCTGTGAGTTTTCTGGGGTCAGTCTTTATCAGCTTTGGACATCCAGATCCTACAATTTTTGCCCAATCTTTGGACTTTTTCAAATGCCCCTTACTGTGCAAGAAGCGTCCGTAACAGCAACGAAGCTGCTGCGCAGCAGGGGGTCCATTTCGGACAATGTCATCCCTCTCTCGGCATCGTCCATGACTGTTCTCGGTAGGATTGAGGGCAGCCGTGCCATTTTTTATTCACGGACAACTTCTGTGAGTAAAAAATGGTGTGGCCACCCTCAATCCTACCCAGCACAGTCACGGATGATGCCAAGAGAGGGACAGCATTGACCGAAATGGACCCCCTGCCGTGCAGCAGCTTCATTGCTGTTACAGAGGCTTCTTGCATGGTAAGGGGTGTCTGAAAAAGTCCATTGTGTCCAAATTGTTCTAGCTCTCTGCAAGGTTGGATGAGGACAGTTAGTAAATATCAGTTTTCATGTCCTGCCACAGACTCTCAGTGGGACTGAGATCTGGCCTTTGACTGGGCTGTTTGGAGAAATTTGGATTCTTGTTATGAAAACTCTCCAGTTTTACTATGGCTGCGTCTTAGGACTTTATCAGACAAGCCCCTTAAAATGTTCTTTGGCTGGCATAAAAAAACCCCATTTTTATGCCAGCAAAAGAATGCTCCCCAACACACTTACCTTGCTTTCCTGGCAAAGGCTTCCCTGGCAGTGAAAGAGGAAGTGAACTGAGCTCCGTTCACTTCCTCATTTAAAATCCCATGGATTCTCATGAGACTTCATAATGCGGGAAATTCAAAAACACCCCAAAAACAACAGAGAAAAAGTTTTTAAAAGCACACACACACACACACACACACATACACACCAACTTCCAAGTAACCCGGGGAGTGTCATAAAAAGTGTGTCACTTATCTGGCCGTCATGAGCTCATGTCGAAGTGTTTGAGCCAGACTGGCCATTGTTGCTGCATTCATGTGAGTACAATGGCACAAGGTTTCACACGCCAGCAAAGCCGGCACTAAACCACCACAGAGGATAAATTGACGGCTTCAGCCGTCAATTAAAAGGTACAGGTTTTGGCAGAGACAGAAATGCAAAAAGGCAACATCATGTGGTACATGCACCTTTTCGTGTTTATGTGGCATCGCTACGATGCCATATTTAGTGCATCTGATAAAGTCCTCAGGGTCATTGCCATGCTAGAAGATGAACCTCCTCCCCAGTCTCAGGTCTCTTATGGTCTGAAAAAGATTTTCCTCTAGAAATGCCCTAGAATAGAATATTTGGTTCTATTCTTCTTACCCTGAGTTCTAATTCCCAATCCCTGCTGAGGAAAATCATGCCTACAGCATGATACACCATGCTTCACAATGAGTAATATTGGCTTTGTGCCACACACAGCATTTTGCAGCAAGTTCAGTTTTGGTCTCCTGAGACCACAAACCTTTTCCCACATATTTGCGGTGTCTCTCACATGTCTTTCTGCGAACTTTTATATGGGATTGCTTCAGCAATGGCTTTTTAATAGCACTCTGCCATAATGCCCAATATTATGGCACTCCTCGGTGATAACTCTTATGTGGACAGTTTCTCCTACCTCAGCTATAGATTTGTCCAACTCCTTCAGAGTTACTATTATCATCCTGGTTGGTTTTTTGACTAATGCCCTTCTTACTTGGTCACTGAGTTTTGGTGGACAGCCTTCTGTAGACAGAGTCCTAGTTGAGCCATATCCCCCCCCCATGTTGCAATAATGGATTGAACACTGCTGTGGGACATGTTCATAGTTTGACATTTTTTTTACTTAAGTCAATCCTGATAGGTGATTCTGCACAGCTTTATTCTGGAATTGTATGAATAATTTCTTGATCTTCATGATCCGGTTTCTTTAGATATACTCTCCATCAAACCCTGGTGACTCCCAGAAATAGGTGTATTTATTCTGAGTTTGTGGGGCACAGGTGGATTCACTTCAACTGCTTATGAGGCATCTGCATTAGTTGGCATGGGCAGTAAAAATGAATTGCACAGATATAGAATGGTTGACACCTGGCTTGATGGCAGTACATGCAAAAGGGATCTAGGAGTCTTAGTAGACCACAAATTGAACATGAGTCAGCAGTGTGATGCAGCAGCTAAAAAAGCCAATGCAATTCTAGGCTGAATTAATAGGAGTATTAAGAAGCTTGAACATGTCCAGAGGAGGGTGACCAGGATGCTCGGAGGTCTAGAAGCCATGCCCTATGAAGAGTGGCTTAGGAAGCTGGGCATATTTAGCTTGGAGAAGGTTAAGAGGTGACATGACAGCCAGGGCCAGTTTAACCAGTTTGCCAAATCAGCATTGGCAGAGGGCCCCGAGGTCAAGGGCCCCCTGGCCCCCAGCTGACCTCCTTATCTGACCAAGGAGACAGCCAGGAGACAGCTGGGAGGAGCTGCTGCTTTGTAGCCCCCTCCCCCTCCTTCCTCAGGCAGGGCGCGGCAGTAGCACTGGGAGCTGGAGGCTGCTGTGTTGAGGGAAAGAATATGGACAAAAGAAAAAAAAGACGGAGCTGGTGAAAAGCTTCTGGCTCCTTTCGCATGCTCACTCACAGCCTTGCCTGGCTTGCCCATCTGCCGGCTCCTTTCCTCCCTGCTCCGTTTTCTCTCCCTTCCTTCCCTCAGGTAAGGTGCCTCAGACCAGGCAGCCTCTCCTCCTCCTCCTCCCCGCGCCTGCCTCGATGCTGTGCGGAGGAGGCTTCAGCCATTCAAAGTTCTCTCCCTGCTGAGCCCAGCCCGCCCCCTTCGCCAGCTCCTGCTGAGGGATTTTCACATTGCTTGGATAGCATTCGAATGGCTGCTCTTCAAAACTTCAGTCAGTAACACAAAGTACACAGCGAAACAGAGGTAACAATGACAAGCAACAGCATCTGAATCTTGTGGAAGGGAGGGATTTTTGTTTATTAATCTAAAACAGTGGTTCTTAACCTTTTCTTTACCAGGGACACCCTTTAAATATATTTTGTTGCCACTTACCCCAAAACCTTAACTCAAGATTTAAAACCCCAACAACAACAACAATAGTACAATCACACAATCTCTTAAATCTTCCCTCAGAGCCACTGGAGGGGGAGGGAAGATTTTTCTGTTGCTTTTCCCTCCAGTTTTGTGGCTGGTGCAGATTGAATGGCAATGTGCGGGCCAAACCAGCCAGCCTCTGCCTTGACCGCTCCACTGCAGGGAGGAGGTGAGCAGAGCAACCTTCAAGCCTTTGTGGACCCCCTGTGAGAACATTGCAGACCCGTGGGTGTCCCCGGATCACAGGTTAAGAACCACTGCAATTAACCCAAAGTGACACTGCTTGGCACATGCCACATCATCCAACCATATCTCACTGATTTCCTAAATGCTTGGATAGCATCAGAATCACATCAGAACCTTCATTCAGTAACACAAAGTAGACAGTGAAACCAAGATAACAACAGCAGCAGCATCTGAATCTTGTGTGTGGGGTGTTTATTAATCTAAAAAGAATGAGTTTCCTGTTAGGGTTTTTTCCCCAACTAAAAAAAAGAAAGAAGAATAGAATCATAGAGTTGGAAGAGACCACAAGGGCCATCCAGTCCAACCTCCTGCCATGCAGGAATGCACAATCAAATCATTCCTGACAGATGGCCGTTTAGCCTCTGTTTAAAAACTTCCAAAGAAGGAGACTCCACCACACTGCAAGGCAGTGCATTCCACTTCCAAAACAGCTCTTACTGTCAGGAAGTTTTTCCTAACTTATAGGTGTGATCTCTTTTCCTCTAGTTTGAACCCATTGCTCCGTGTCCTAGTCTCTGGAGCCACAGAAAACAAGCTTGCTCCATCCTCAGTATGACATCCCTTCAAATATTTAAACATGTCTATCATGTCCCCTCTCAACCTTCTCTTCTCCAGACTAAACGTGCCCAGCTCCCTAAGCCACTCTTCATAGGGCATGGCTTTCAGACCTCCCACCATCCTGGTCGCCCTCCTTTGGACATGTTCCAGCTTTTCAATATCCTTCTTGAATTGTGGTGCCCAGAACTGGACACAGTACTCCAGGTGAGGTCTGACCAAAGCAGAATACAATGGCATTATTACTTCCCTTGATTTAGACACTATACTCCTACTAATGCACCCCAGATTCGCATTGCCTTTTTTAGCTGCTGCATCACACTGCTGACTCACATTCAGCTTGTGGTCCACCAAGACTCCTAGATCCTTTTTGCATATAATATCCTCAAGCCATGTGTCACCCATCCTATATTTGTGCTTTTCATTTTTAGTGCCCAAGTGTAGTATCCTACATTTCTCCCTGTTGAAATTGATTTTTTCTTAGTTTTGGCAAAGCTTTCTAATCTGTTAAGGGGGTCATTTTGGATTCTGACACTGTCCTCTGGGGTATTAGCTACTCCTCCTAATTTGGTGTCATCTGCAAACTTGATAAGCATACCCTCTATTCCCTCATCCAAGTCATTGATAAGGATGTTGAACAGAACCCTGTGGCACCCCGCTGGTCACCTCTCTCTAGGATGAAGAGGAGCCATTGGTGACTACTACCCTTTGTATTTGGTGAGTCACCCAATTACAAATCCACCTAACAGTTGCATCGTCTAGTTCACATGTTACTAACTTTTTTGCAAGAATATCATGGGGGACCTTGTCAAAAGCCTTACTGAAATCAAGATATACTATATCCACTGTGTTCCCTTCAGATAGTGCCCCTGCTCTTTGGCTGAAGTTCCCTGCACCCACAATCAAGAGCCTTTTAAAAAAAACCCTGGTGTGTTCTTTCTGCCAACATCTTAAAATCTAATGCTGGAAGGAGTGAAGTATTTAATGTACTTTCAGTATACAGGTGACTGACACACATACACAGAGACCAGCGGGAAGCTGGACTTTCTTGTCCTCAGTTTCCATGCTTCCTTAAGTGTGCTGCACCTGTTGAATTTCTATGTTGTCTTCTGGCTGCTAGTGGCAGATGCATAGCATCAGCAGCAGCCCTCTTGTTTCAGAACTGACCCACAGAATTTGCAACTATAAAGAAACTAAGAGTGCGTGTGCAGGGCTGGTTTAAGGGCCCTGCAGCATCTGCAGCCGCAGGGGGCTCCATCAATGTGGGGAGACCCCATCATAACCCTCCTCCTACAAAAATATTGTTAGTAATAATTTGAATATCCTGTACTGTGAATAGATTAGGCTAGGTTACATTGACCTAAGATAAACATATGGGGCCCCTAACATAAAGTGTGGCAGGGGCCCCCAAAATTCCTTAAACAGGCCCTGATGACAGCCTTGTTTAAATATTTGAAGGAGCGTTATACTGAGGATGGAGCAAGCTTGTTTTCTGCTGCTCCAGAGACTAGGACAAGGAGTAATGGGTTCAAACTACAGGAAAAATGATTCCACCTAAACATTAGGAAGAACTTCCTGATAGTAACTTCTGTTTGGCAGTGGAATACACTGCCTCAGAGTGTTGTAGAGTCTCCTTCTTTGGAGGTTTTTAAACAGAGGCTGAATGGCCATCAGTCGGGAGTGATTTGATTGTGTATTCTTGCATGGCAAGGGTTGGACTGGGTGGCCCTTGTGGTCTCTTCCAACTCTATGATTCTATGATTCTATGAACCAATTTTCAGTTATGTTGCTGAGGTATGCTTGGACAAATGGGTTTGAAGCAGTGCTTAGAAGGATAGAAGGCTGCCAATCCCAGTACAGAATGCTGTAGTAGGAGGGAGGGGTCTCTGTGAGAGAGAGAGTCTATGAGAATGTCAGTTGAGAATGACACTGAGAGTTGACTGTTGAGAAAGTCAGTTGGATGAGTCAATTGTGAGAGTTAGTGCAGAGTGAATGTATACTCGGTGTATGAATTGAGTGAAGGCATGGTCTGACACCATTTGGTTGGAATATTACTTAGTTGATACCAAATATGGGAATTTGTTAAAGCTTGGTTATAATAAATGACCTGAACATGTTTGTTAATGCATCAATGCTGACTCAGACTGGCTTTATTCACCCTGGAATAAGGGGTAGCCACGCATACACCAACGAAGCCACTTTTATCCAGATTTGTCCACAAAATGGTCACCTAGAGATCCAGGACCCAAATCAAGAAAGGAATATAAAAGGGGGTGCATAGGGCAAAGTGAGAGTGACAGGCAGCCAAGGCTAAGAACTGTGGGGCGAGTGTTGTACTGCCAATGTCACAGTGTGTTGTGCCAGAGCTTACTTAGATGTGTTACAGCAAAGATGTGTGTGTGAAGGCTTTTGTAACCAATAAGTGCTGGTTTGTTTTTGTTTGTTAAATTTTGTACCACAATAAAAATATTTTGCCTCCTAAACAATTCCAGGTTGAAACAGAACAAAATATAGAAAAAAAATCAAACATTTGTACATGTATGTGTGTACACCTGAATCTGTCATAGGTGTTGTTGAGCTGCACTTTCCATGATCCTTCACCATTGCCTATGTTGTCTGGTTCTGATAGGAGGTTAGTTCCTCAGTATGTGAAAGACTACATATTTCTGCTCACTGAGGCAATGGTGGCTGGTCTCTTCCATGCCAGTGAAGTTCTAAATCCACCTGGATTTCAGTCTAAACTTTAAAAGCACTATCCAAGGTGTTGAATCTATTTTGGGGACAATGTTCAACACCATGCATAGATCTTTTAAAGCATGGCTGGACAACTGAATGGGGGCTGGGTGCATTTTCCCACAAAGCTCACCTACAGGCTACAGTCCTCCACCCAAATAACTCAATTTTCTCCTGCAGTCCTCTCAAAATGTTGACAATCACTCCCTGTTACCATTTTGAGAGGGGACGAAGAAGAAACTAGAGATATTTGGGGGTAGTATGTGGAGGTCTCCATAAGTTGACAGGTGACTTGAAGGCACACAGACACACACACACAGAGGGTTCTGGAATGCTAAGTGAGGTGAAGTGGGAGAGTTTCACACATTTTCATTGGGGGAAACTTTCTGTATGTTGTGGGAGCAAAAATTCCCTGAATATATGCTGGAGGTTTTTCAAATAAAATTTAAGGGGGCTGGAGGAGGCTTTTGAAGACTGGTAAGGTGTTTCAGGGGCCACAAAAGTGGGTTCCGGGATACACTTTGCCTACCTTTGCTTTAAAGTCCTGACTAAAACATGTTCACTACTCCATTGCTGCCACCAGTTTCCACTGCCCTGAGGTAGTGTATCTTATAGTGAGCTACACTGTTGTAGGAATTGCTACGTAAGTTTTGGAGACTAACCAAACAAGTATTGAACCCATATACATACAGTAATGTTATTCAACCTGGGATCATCCAGACAAGTGGAATGGTGGGAGATTCCAGACAAACAAAATCAACTATTTCTACCACTGTTCTACCAACAATGGATTAACAATGGAATTTGCTGCCACAAGATTGGATGACAGCCATCAGTTTAGGTGACTTCAAAAGGGCATTAGTCAAATTCATGAACACTAGAACTGCCCAAGACTATCAGAGGTGGTAAACCTCTGAGTACCAGTTTCATTTTGAAACAAACTCTATTTTGTGAGTGACTTTGAGTTTATTTGGTGGGTAAAAGTAAGAAATATTTTTAATCAAACAAATATAAGCGTACATCTTCTTGCATGAACTACTGCTGTAGGAATAACATGAGGATATGAAAGTAGGACATATGCTATGGGAAAGTAGGACAAAATGCTATGGGCAGAAACCACTGATTTTGGACAGAGGTAGGCAATCCTTCTGCATTGTTCTGGACTACAACTCCCATAAGTGCTATCTGTGATTAGTTAATTATGGAAGCTGTATTTGTAAACATCTGAAAGATACCAGATTGCTTAACTCTGCCTTAAATAAATGAGCAATAGTTTATTTGGGTGCCCCCTTCACCTTCCTTTCAGTTTTAATTCAGGAAAAGCAAAGAAACACTATATAGTGTAGTATCTTTATTTAAAGTGCATTTATAACCAGATCCACAAGAGGATGTTCCTTTTAAAAAAAGATGATTTGACTGCCCAGTCATTTTCAAGATAAGCTGTTGAAAGAATCTGAAGAAGCAGCCTAAAGAATAATTTGAAGGAAATAATGGTACCCAGGAAGAAAAATGCCCCATCATAACTGTCTGATTCTTTAGTTATCCTAGCTTTCATCTTCCTCCTTTGTGCACACAAAAATGTGGGAATGGCCAGTGTCAACAAAAGAGGCTAACATGAATAGTGTGAAGAGAATCCAGTCCAGCTTAGCAAATTAAGGATTTGCAAGATGGTAGGACCTTGGGAAGAGTCTGCTTCTTAGAAGATTTTATTCTTCATCTGTTTTCATGTGAGAGAGGGCATGGAAATCCCATTTCAATAGCTTTGCAGATGCATCATTTTAATTTATAAACAAGCCTGTGAATTTTTTCCAAGGAGTACCCAAGTGTTTGCCAGGGACCGTTCTCGTGCTGAAAAGAGAATTGTTAATTGGAGAGTGTATGATTCTGGCCTTCAGAGAGGAAGCATCAAAAACAATAATTTGATCAAAACATTCTCAGTACTCTTTGGAGAAGTTGGAAATGTAAGGGAAGGAGGCAATGGTGAATAAACTTTAGTAACAGAAAATAGCTTGCTAAAATTTGTCCTTCAGGAAAAGGGGGTGTTGCATTGCTTCTGCAGTGTTTTAGCAAACATTTGTACTTTGTGATTTTAGATCTTTCTAATTTTAATTTAGAAAATTAATTCATTTTTTAATTTTTTTTAGAATGGTAATTTTAGAATTGTAATTTGTGATTTTAACTATGTGTTTTTATGTAAGATTGCTGGCCATCTTGAGTTGAAGAAGTTCTTGTTGAGTGGTGACAAATCATTTCTGACTTAGGGCAACCATAAGATGAACCTATCATGAGATTTTCTAAGCAAGGCTTGTTCAGAGGGGGTTTAGAATTGCCTTCCTCTGAGGCTGAGAGAACTTGACTTGCCCAAGGTCATCCAGTGCATTTCCATGGCTAAGCAGGAACTGGAAACAAGTCCTACCAGGGTCTGCATCCAACACTGAAACCATTATAACATGCAGGCTCTCTCCCTATGAAGAAGGTTGGACGATAATTTTGATGGCTAGATAGACAGGCATGGGTGCGGGAACTGATACTTTCGTTAAAATCATGAGTTTCCCAGTATTTTAATAGTAAACTTTATTGCAAAAATCTATTTATACAACCACCTAACTCTTTCTCTCCTTCATTTCCTCCCTTCTTCTTAAAAAAAAAGCCTATGCAGGTAAGAACTTTTCAGTCCCACTATTGGTAAACTGCTTCGAGCATGAGACAAAAGAGCATGATTGCACTAGGGCTAATGGTGTCATTGTGTATCTTTGTGGTAGGGAAGAAGAACATCTCAGTGGCATACTTCATTTCGCATTCATCCCAGGTCAAATGGCCTGTGGTCAGATAGTATGGGAGTTGTAGTTCAACAACATTTTCTACCTCAGCTCTATTGGAAGCTTAGCAACAATGTGCATTCAGATTCAGCCCAAAATATATCTTTTGTGAAGTACATTTTTTTTTATTTCTGAAACCAGCTGGTGTGTACGGATGTTTACCTTAATTCTGTGCTGAAAATCATTGAATCATATGTCTTCAATCCTTATTCAGTTTAAAAGATTTTCTGAAATATTTTTCAAATGAGGAAAAAGTGGTAAATTCTTTTAGGTGGGATGTTTGGAGTTCTTAGTCACAAAGCGGCCAAGGCATTCATTCTTGTAGGTGTGGTATTTTTATATTTTTTCTAGTAGTGTGCACCCTCTTTGGTTTTCTGCACTCCAGACCAAAGGGCATTTTGGCAGACCTGGTTCAGATTTGTAATACTAGCTCCCTTCCATCACAATAATCTCTTTTTTATGTGTGTCTTTTAAAATGTTATTTCTTAATACATAGGGCATGCTATACATTTATATCTAGTCATCCCTGCACCCTCCCACAAATGGTAAAAAGAGGATTAACACCCCATTTATATCAACAATCATTTTTAGAGATATGGAATATATTATTAATCACATTTTCACATCTTTATACCCTGTTTTTTCTTTTACTTTCTCAGTCACAATTCTCCATTTATCTCTCCATGATACTTTATTACTTTGTCCACAATACTTTAAACTTCTTTCCCTAAGAAAAGCAAATGATATATATTCTTTTATATACTTTAACAAATAAAACTTAGTCCAATTTGATTTCTTTTTCCACCCTAAAGCAATTACTGCATGGCCTGCTTTTAAAATTTGTCTTGTCACATATCTTTCATTCCTGTTCATCATAACAATCTCTTGTTATATATAGGAGCTATATATAGGAGATTATCAGACACATTAAAAGTAGTGTTACATGAATGCCAGGAGATTGCTAAAGGGTTCCCTTTTCAGATGACATTATTCCCCCCTCATTATGCACCTGTTCTGCTGCTGTTCTCCTGGTGCTGCTTTTTATTGATGGGAGAAGCTGTCAATAGATCCCCCATTTTGTTCCTGTCATGGATGTTCCTGTGTTCGACAAGGTGCCCCATTACGCTGGTGAGATCCCAGCATCAATGGGAGATTCCTGACAGAACACTTCTGAGTGAGATCAGGACATCCAGGTTAGTGACACACTTTTTAAAAACTTCCCTGGTGAGCTTCTGGTCGGCAATATGGCGAGGTGACGAGGGTTTCTGTAGAGAGAAAGAAAATCCTCACGCAACATGGTGAAGGACACCAAAAACTGTCATTAAAACCCCTCGAGGAGCAAAGGGGGCGGAAGGGGCTCACAGAGGTGTGGACCAGTCTCCCCAACAAGAGCTAAAGACTGATCAAAGAGAGGGAGTTTCTGAAGGCACCAGGAGCCAAACGCTACTGAGTTGCAAAACAAGTTTATGGCATAAGCCTCACAAGCCGATTTTTAAATAATTAAGGAATATCACTAAATATCGCTAAACGTTCCTTTCTAGTGGAGAAGACAGCAGTACAAAAAGTAAACAGGAAGACTGAAAATGGTTAATTAAACAACGAGAGTTTAAGTACAGAAGAGAACAGAAGAGGATGAAACTTGAATGAAAAGGAAAGAGAAAGAGATCTGAGAGAAGAAAAATAAGTTACAGTGAATAACAGGTAAATATTAGAAGAAATATAAGAGAGAACTCACTGGATGCGATCTCTTTAAGAAACCCTCGGATTGGTTGAAGGGACTGTAGGAAAGTAAGAATAGGAGGAAGTGAGGCGGAGGGAGAGATAAAATGGAGAACAAACTGTGAGGAGAGGCCGGTGCCAGTAGAAGGGCAGAACTACAAGCTGTTGCCAGCAGAAGGGCAGAAATATAAGCTACTGCCAGCAGAAGGGTGGATAAACAAGCCTTGACATAAGAAGAAGCTGTGAAGTGAAGCAGACAGAGCGAAGAGAGAAGAGAGAGGGAAGAGAGAGGGAAAAAGCAGTCAGCAGCAGAAAGGAGAAATTACAAAGCTGGACTCATAAGAGGCGATACAAGGAGTAGCAGAAGAAGAGGTGAAATAAGAAGAAGTAGACTGATAGGACTAGAGAGGAAATTAGAGAATATAGAGACTGAGGATAGTGGATAAGAGGTTTATATAGAGAGATAATGCAAGGTAGTGGGGGAAATTAAGTTAAGTGAAATCGTATTAAGGTGAATTCATTTTTCTTAATATTTATATTTTTTATTTAAAGGGAAAAGGATATCTATAGGTTACAATAGGTTTTATTAATGGAAAACATAGAACTGATTGAACAATTATATATCTAATTGTAAAGTAAGATATTTGATAGTGGATAAGGGGAGCTACCTTGTAAGAACATATAAAAGCTGGGGCCCTCTTTGTAAGAGAATATAAGCTAGGGTGAGGAGATTATAGGAGATATTGGAATGTAAACTTTGCCTTAAGTAGTGTGTTATATATTAATGTACGTGTGATAAAAGCTGTTTTCGTTAAGTGTGGAAAGCCATAGAATTTGGATAAAAGAGAATTTTGAGCTATAATAAAATAAGGAATTTAAGCTAAAATAATAGGAAAGATATAAGAAGAAAGACAAAAGCTAAGATAAAATGTCAAGAACTACAAGACAAAAAGCAGAACAGGCTAAACTACAATTTGTAAGAAGACCATCATTGGAGCTCCCATATAAAATGGGGGATCAAATTCACTTCTGGATGAAATTCAGAAGATAGGGCAGGACTTAAAGAAAGAGACTAAAGAATTAAGGAAGGAGATGAGAGAATTGAAAGCTGAATTGAAACAAGAAATTAGAGCAGAAATACGATAATTAAAAAAGGTCTAGAGATAGTGTCAAGTCGGGTAGATAAAACAGATCAAAAAGTGGATTTAGTGGAAAGAAAAACTAAGGATTTGGATGAGAAAATAATAAAAATAAATGACTGTCTGATGCAACAGATAGAAGATAAGCTTCTATCAGAATTGAAACAAAGAGAACATTGTATTAAATTAAGAGGGGTTGGGGAAAATAGAGAGGAAGACTTGAGAGATAGAATTGTGACCCCCTTAGTGGAATTTATAGGAAATTCCCCAGAAAGATTGGAACAAGAGGTGGATCGCATATAGCAAGATAGCTTCTCAAAAGAAAGTACCCGGGGACGTCGTAGTCTATTTTGTGAGGGAAAAGGTATGAGATTTAATTTTGCAAAGAAATTATGAAGCTCAACTTAAAATAGAAGGGGAAAATATTTTGATATTAAAAGATATTCCTGGAGAAGTATTGAGACAAAGGAAGGATTATAAGTTCCTGACTGTACAATTGAGAAAGAAAAACATTAAATATAGATGGATCAGAATTGATGGTTTATTGTTTAAATTTAAACAAAGAAATATAATTTTAAATAATATAGAAGAAGCTCAAGATTTTTGGAGAAAATATAAAAGTGCTTTTGCAGATAAGAAGGATAGAAAAGAAGAAATAAACAAGGAAGAGGAGGGATTGCAGGAGGAAAAAGAATTACAGAGAGGAAATAAAGGGAAAAGAAAAAAGGCAGAAGAAGATCAGTTAGAATCAGAGAAAGGGAGTATAGAGGAGGAGGAAGTAGCAGAGATAGAAGAAGTAGAAGAAGTAGAGGAAAAATGAGAAATAGAGGAAGAGGAAGAATCAGAAGGGATAGGAGAAGACAAAGTGGAGATAGAAGAGGAAAATTAAAAGATAATAGAAAATTAAGAAAAAAGCAAATAAAATGCAGGAGATGAAAATATTATAATGGGACATAAAAGGCCTTAATTCTCCTCAAAAAAGAAAGAAAATCTTCCATTACTTGGATAAACAAAACACTGATATTGTTTGTTTATTGGAGACTAAGATTAAAGGGCAATAAATATTTAATTATGAACCAAAAACTGGGTAAGGAATTTATCTCTGCTGCAAAAAAGAAGCAGAAGGGAGTAATCCTTTATATTAGCCACAGATTGCAATCCAGAGAAATATATCATGACCAAAAAGGACACTGTTTGATAGTAGAGATTAAGTTTGAAAAGGAAATATGTTTAATAGTGGGTATATATGGTCCATTAGACAAGAAACAAAAATTTTATCAAGAATTACTGTTAAGAATAAAAGGGTATGAGTATGACCGCATAATAATGATGGGAGATTTTAATGGGATGCTGGACTCCTTGATGGACAGACAATCAAATAAAAATGTTTAAAAAGATCAGGGCAAACTCCCAAAAATATTTTTTCAAATGATGAAGGATTTGGAATTAATTGATATATGGAGAATTAAGAATAAAGGAATATATGACTTTACCTTTTATTCAAATAGACACAAATCTCTGGCTAGACTGGATATGTTTGTTATATCAAAAGACTGGGGACCGAAGGTAAAAAAAAACCCTGAAATATTATCAAGAAATTTATCAGATCATAATGCAATATCTTTAACAGTGATAGGAGAAAAACAGAAGAAAAATTGGAGATTAAATGAGGCGCTATTGGAGGATACATTGATACAAAAGAGGGTAAAAGATACAATAGAGTTATATTTTAAAGAAAATCAGAATGAAGAAACTGATATAAGGAAGCAGGTAAAGTGGTAATTCGGGGATGCATAATACAACAAGGCTTAATTAAAAGGAAAAAAGAAAGAGAGAAGATAAATAAAATAAATGATCTGATCAGAGAAAAAGAGGCAGAACTTAGAGAAAACCCGTTGAAGGTTAAAATAAATGCGGAAATAAAAATATTGCAAAAGCAAATTGATATAATATTAAGAGAAGAACCGGGAAATAAACTAAGACAATTGAAGCAAAAATGGTTCAAAAACGCCAATAAACCAGGTAAATGGTTAGCACATCAGTTAAGAGAGAAAAAAGGAAGAAATAAAATAGTGGGAATAACAATTCTTGGCAAAGAATATAATGATCAACAGCATATTAACAAGGCTTTTGTCAAATTTTATTCAAAGTTATTCCAAAAACAAGAAGTTAATGATTTAAAGATGAGGGAATATATAACCAAAAATATGCCATTAAGATTTTCAGTAGAACATAAAGCTCAATTAAATAAAGAGATAACCAAGGAAGAAATAGCAATGGCTATTAAAAGAGGGAAAGTAGGGAAATCACCAGGTTCTGATGGGTTATCTATGGCATATTATAAAATAGTGGAGGAGCAAATATTACCACATCTCCAAATAGTGTTAAACACTATTAAAGAAAAGGGGATGCCTGATTCCTGGAAGCAGGCGATAATTGTCTTAATTCATAAAGCAGGAAAAGACCCTCTGGAAGTTACTAACTATAGACCGATAGCCCTGTTAAATCAGGATTATAAAATATTTACGGATATCTTAGCAAGAAGATTAAAAGAAATATTATCAGAAATAATAGGAGAGGAACAAAAAGGCTTCCTCCCGGGAAGACAAATAAATGAAAATATGAGGATGATTTTAAATGTAATTGAATATTATAGAAAACATAATGAAAAGAAAGCAGCAATAATATTTTTAGATATACAAAAAGCTTTCAACAGCGTGAATTGGGACCTAATCATTAAGAGATTAGGAAAAAATGGACTGTGGAGTTAATTTTTCAAATTGGATTAAAGCAATTTACGTTGAACAAAAAGCAGCATTAAATGTGAATGGGGAACAAACAGAGCAACTTGATGTATGTAGAGGAACTAGGCAGGGATGCCCCATTTCACCGTTATTATTTATATTAGTAATAGAATTATTGATTAAAAGCATTAAAAGTAATGATAACATTCAAGGACTGAAAGTTAAAATACAGGAAATAAAAATTAGAGCATACGCAGATGATTTGGTGATAATTGTAGAAAATCCCCATGAAAACACTGAAGAATTAAAAAAGTCTTCGAAAGAATTTGAGGAGATATCGGGATTAAAGATTAATAAAAACAAAACATCAATGCTCCCATTTAATTTAAATAGGGAAGAAAAAGAAATAATAATGGAAAAATCACAATTTAAATGGGAGAAAAAGATTAAATACCCGGGGGTTACGTTAACAAAAAATAATAGTGATATAATCAAGAATAATTATAACAGCTTGTGGAAAGAAGTTAAAACATCGTTGGAAAAGTGGAAAAAAATGAAACACTCCTTTTTTGGGTCGGATAGCAATTATAAAGATGAATATTCTCCCTACATTTTTGTTCTTGTTCCAAATGATACCTTTGATCAATAATGAGGGAATCATTTATGATTGGCAAAAAGTGATAAGTAAGTTCATATGGGTGGGGAGGAAACCAAAAATAAAACTAAAATATCTTCAAGATGTACGGGAAAGGGGAGGCCTGGGATTACCGAACCTGAAATTATACTTGCATGCCAGCTGCCTTAATTGGATTAAATTATGGATTAACATCAAGGATGAAAATACTTTGGAAGTAGCGGGAGATAAGCTAAGATTTGGCTGGCATGCATATTTATGCTATAATAAAGAGTTGGTCAAAAGAATTTAATGACCATTTTATAAGAAGACCCTTACTCAGAATATGGAAAAAATATAAACAAAGAATACTACAAAAAACAGCTACTTGGATCTCCCCGCACAAAGCATTCTATCGTAGAGAAAAAATCCCAGGGGTTAAGTGGTTAAGGTATAAGGACTTAATAAAGTGGAAAGGGGATAAACTGGAGATAAAAACACAGGAAGAATTAAGTGAGGAAGGTATTAAATGTCACTGGTGGGTATATAGGTAGTGTTGGGAAAAGCTAAGACAGGATATAAGGTTTTTTGGAATGAAACAAAATAATATGGAAATAGAAGAAATTATGTTATCAGAAGAGTCTAAGGCACTATCCAAATTGTATAAAGTTTTATTAGATTGGGAATGTGAAGATGAAACAGTCAAAGAACCCATGATTAAATGGGCAAAGAATATAGGGACACCAATTCTGTTTGAGTAGTGGGAAAAATTATGGAATAACACGATGAAACTGACAGTATGTCAAGATATAAAGGAAAACTGCTGGAAGATGTTTTTCAGATGGTATATGACACCGGATTACCAGACAGGAATGCTTTTTGCATTTCTGTCCCACAATCTCACTCCCACCCCTGTCCTGTCCCAGTCCTGCCACAATCACTCTCCCCATCACATTTACCTCCTCTCCGGTAGACAAGGCAGTCCAGGAGTGAAAGAAGCTCTAACAGAGCTCCCTTCACTTCCTGGATCCAAATCCCGCAGATTCTTGCTAGAAGATGCAAGCATGGGAAATTAAAAAATAAAAATAAAAAGAACCAAAAAAAGTTACAAAAAGCACATACACACACCTTAAAACTGCAAAGTAACCAAGGAAGTTTTTAAAAATGGGAGTGTTTTTATTGTTGGGGAGAAGCCGACAAATGATCTCCCATAGTGTTTTGTGTTCCAGATTTCTGTGTGTGAAAGAAGGTGCCATGTTCTGCTGGCACAATTCCAGCATCAATGGCCAGTCCCGCCAGAACATTTCCACGTGCGAACAGGAAAACTAGGTACTGAACGCTCTTTTAATGAATCTCCCTGTCTTGCTTCCAAGTTTCTAAATGTGTACCTGTAGTTCTCTGAATATTTTCTTTTTTTTTTTAATTTTGGTGTTTGGGGGCTTTTTAGTGTGCTTGCATCTTCTCACAAAATGCACCAAAAGAACATTCATGGAGGAACGTGGAAGTAAGCAGTGTGAATGCTCACATTTCCAAATTCTTGGGGCAATTCTGTATCATTATCATGGCAGCGTGTGAAAACAAGTGTCACTGTGCCAGAACACGAACGCTGTAAAATATAGTTGTATAATCACGTTTTTAGGCAGTTGTCTGATAATCTCCTATGTCCCAGTAAAGTATATCTTTTTCCATGATCTACATGGGGGTTCTGCCTGCACTTCAAGTAAAGACCAGAGGAACACGGCATATCCTGTCCCTTAATGCCTTCACGGAGGTTGTCCGTGAATAAAATCTTGCCGAATATAGCGCAGCAGGCTCCAAGCATAAGTGCAAGAGGGACGGACGATCTC
The DNA here is from genome assembly GCA_030847615.1 of Gambelia wislizenii. NCBI lineage: Eukaryota > Metazoa > Chordata > Lepidosauria > Squamata > Crotaphytidae > Gambelia > Gambelia wislizenii. The sequence continues at coordinate 46,059,513 of JAUMIR010000003.1, read as the reverse complement.
GCAGCAGGGACGGCGTCATCCGAAATTGACCCTCTGCTGCGCTGCTGCAACGAACCTCTCCCAGGCGATCCTTGCGCAGCAAGGATCGTCTGAAAATGTCCAGAGAGAGGAGCAGTCTGCTCAGCTGTCAGGGATTGCAGAGCGAACGGAATCTCAGCTGCATCATTCTTTTGTGTGTGTGTGTGTGTGCTAGAGAGAGAGTGAGAGCCTGAGAGAGAGAAGCAGTCTGCTCTCCTGGCAGGGATCTTGGCTGTTTTCCTTCCCTCCTTTGTCATTATTTCTCTCCTCCTCCATGATCTCCCTCCCTATTTGTTGTTTTATATACAGACGAAGCTATGAACTTATGGTCTCTTTCCCCTTTGCACTGCCCCCCTCGTTGCTTCCTCCCTGTCTCCTGCCTGACTTTAATGATAGTGATCTAGAGGCCATTCCCTCCCACCTTTGTCTGTGTAAACTTAGAAAGGTGAAACTCACCGGATCTTCCAATTTAGCATTAAATCATGTAAACTATGCACTGCTGGTGCAAAAGGACAGAAATCCAGAATTTCACACACTTTATTCTGCCTTGTAACTAGCCCCCTAGAGTCTTGTTCTGAGTGAGAAGTCCTTGTCTATGTCTTCATTGGTGAATGGTCCCACCTTACAGGAGAGAGCCCTGTATTTGAAGGCATCATCTGTTTGAAGGGCCAATTGGTCCCTGTTTACTTTAAAGACAAAAGGAGAACAGGGCCCTGAAGTTATCCATCTCTAATGAGCCCCTTGGCAGTAGACTGAACAAACAGGTCACATGGTTGCACACTTCCACTATAAGCTTTCATGCATTCCTATTCTTTTCTCCTATTGTCTTTGGCTAAGATATCTAATGGAACAAAGAAGAACATGCAGATAAACAATATGATTAGTGCACTCCCTTTGAGTTTAAAATATGCATTCTGCAAACACAAGATGCTGAGGGATCATTATACTTTCTGTCAATAATTTTTTGATTTTCTTTTATTTCTTCTGCTGAACTGATGGGATTATTAGCTAAAAACTGATGGGGTTACTAGCTAAACCATGATAAAAAGATTAATTAAATCTGCAAATCTTATTGCTGATTTTAAAAAAATGTACATAATGAAACTTTATTTACCATGTATGTGTGTGTGGAAAATAATTATAAACCTAAAGGATGCTTCATTTTGCTTAACCGTAATGCCTCTGAGCAATTATTATGGCTAAAAATACTATTAAATAATTGTATAATAAAAATAAGCACTCCGTTTTAATATCAGTAGCATTTAGAATGCACCAATTACATGACAGCATAATGAACACTAGCTTGTTTCTTGGAACACACATGGAATGTGAGGTGCAAATGCTCTGCACGTGAAGTACCTTTTTTGCCAGTATTAAGCAACTGAAGGTAACAGACATATAGAAAGCTCTAAGTCTATAAGCTTTGTTCCACATTACAGGTTATGATAGAATAAGGTAACTTCTGCTTCTCAGACAGGTATCAACTGATGTCATATGTAAGTACCTTCCCCCACAATTAAGTACCTCTCTCTCAAAGACTCATCTTATTTTCCACAAACTGGAACAAGATGGCTACTGGTGAAGTCTAGAGTTAACCAGTCTATTGTTAGTTACTTTTTGGACTGCAGCTCCCAGAATCCCAAAGACAGCATAGGGTTTGTAGTCCCCAAAGTAACTTTTCCACACTTTAAACCAGTTCATTTTATGCCCTCTGTGCTCCAGCAATGCTGCTTGACAGCCTGAACCTTTGCTTGTATGGGCTTTAGGCTCTCATCCTAGTATGGGATGGATTGGCCAAAGATTAATTTGTGATTGTGTCTGGAATAAAGCAGGATTCAGCCCTCTGTTTCTTTCAGTGATCTTTGTAAATATTCCTATAGAAAGTCAAGTGTCGAGAGGAGGGCAACCAGGATGGTGGAAAGTCTGGAAGCCATGCCCTATGCGGAGCAGCTTAGGGAGCTTGGCATGTTTTGTCTGGAGAAGAGAAGGTTGAGAGGGGACATGATAGCCATGTTTAAATATTTGAAGGGATGTCATACTGAGGATGGGGCAAGCTTGTTTTCTGCTGCTCCTGAGATTAGAACACAGGAAAAGAGATTCCACCTAAACATTAGGAAGAACTTCATGACAGTAAGAGCTGTTTGGAAATGGAATACCCTGCCTCATAGTGTGCTGGAGTCTCCTTCTTTGGAGGTTTTTAAACAGTCTGGATGGCCATATGTCAGGAATGGTTTGATTGTGTATTCCTGCATAGCAGGGGGTTGGGATGGCCCTTGTGGTCTCTTCCAACTCTATGATTCTATGATTCTAAGTGATGTGTATGGATCAATGGTGGTAATAGCAGCAACTGGTTTAAATCAAAATAAAATGTTGCAATCCAGCAGTGCTTATTATATTTCCACCACATATCAAGAGTTGATATGTTGGCTGTTTTCTGGAGGAGGAGTGATTAAGTGTTATAGCTGAACAACATGGTTTGAATACCATGTTTATTGATATTGTTTATCATGAGATAACATGGCTCATTAAAAAAAAGATAATAATGCTTAGTATAGTCAAAAGCAGTAGTAAAGGAGGAAGGCCACATTGCAGGCGGATAGACTCAGAAGCCCTGAGTTGCAAGACCTTACCATGGGCTTGTCTAGACGATGTGGATTGGTGTGCAGTAACCCCAATTTGCAACAACATTCATTTGTCTCCACAGTTTTTTGGCAGGATCACTGGTATGCAAAGCTATCTGTCTTTGATGCTCAATGGGCCTGCCTGTGAAACAAGATGGTGGCTGTGAGTGAATTATTTGTGTTTATATTCTCCACAAGTTGCCACTGCTGAACAGGGTCTTCTTCTTTTTACAGCAACTCTAAGGTACAGAATTGCAACCTTCTGCTTAAATAGCTTTTTTTTTTAAAGCTATTTTGTTGCCTCAGTGCATGATTGCTACTGTGAAAATGCAGCATGGCAGTTCCGGCCACTTCGTAGCCTGCAAGCTCCCATCCCCACCCCCTGTTCATGTCCGACTAATCAGCTTTCCACTTCCGCTCTTATCGGGAATGCACCGCAATCCAATTTGGTTCTGCCAATGAGCAGGAATGCACATTTCCATTGCATTATTTAAAAAACTTCGAGAAGAGCCACAAAGACTTTTCCCATACACTATATGGCATTTTTGGTCCCCCTCCTTCTGAGTACAATGAATCACCATGGGATCCCATTTGGACAAAAGGTATTCTCCTTGAATGGTATGAGGAGTATTTTCACCATTTAGACAAGCCCCAGAACTATTAAAGGGCTCTTGGAAGTCTCACATTCATAGGGTCACCATTGGTCAAAGCTGACTTGATGGCAATTAACAACCGCATGACTATTTTTAAAATAAGGCAGAGATAACTAACATGTTTACTTATGGAGTAACACCCACTGACTACAGCTCCATGGGGCTTGTGTTTAAAATTTGATAGCAGAATTTAAGGCTCTAATCCAACTATAGCTGGGGCAACTACTCATAAAAACTAGGCACCTAGGATATATGTCTTCCCCCATTCACATCAAAAGAAACAGCCAGACAGTTCAATAGGACTTGGCTGAGTATCACAGATCAGATGGGAATGGATTTAGGATTAAATCATTCATGTTAATTGTGGTTCTTTGTGGTTCAAGATGAAAGTTCCAAATCAGTACAATTAAACAAAAATAAGCTTCCATTTAGGGGTTGCAGTTTCATTCTTATGAGCCCAAACATCCACAAACACAAAAGGAGTTTATAAAAGTACAGTAAGGAGAACATGATTTTCCCTAACAGGTGTTCAAGAAGGAGGGCAGGGAGTAGATAAAATGGTTAATTTAGTAAAAGTGTGTGTGTGTGTTTGGGGAGAGGGAGAGGGAGGGGAAGCCTATTAAGGGAAATCATGCTCTAAACTAAGCAGTGATTATGCAGAACAGCCAGAGCCTAGGCTACTGAGTCTTTTACCCAGACTCCACTTGGTAAATCCATCAAATCAGATCTATTGTTCTTGTTTACTGGAGAGAGGAGTTGTATGGATGAGTTATTAGGGTGACATCTGTTAAGTGACAGATGTCTGTTCAAGGCAGTACTGAGCAAGCCTCATGTTTGTTTACAAGGCAATCCTTTAAAAGGGTTAGTTTTGTAAGGTGACTATCAGGGTGGGAATAATATAGCCCTTTCTGTTGAACAGTTTGGTCCCATGCAAACCTTATATTGGAGTAAATTAGCAAGTTTCTGATAATGTTCCCTCCCCTCCCTTATTTAAATCCTGTAAGTGCAAGCAAGATGCTCTTTATAAAGAGGGGGTGACAACGTTGATATTTCAAATGATCATTTCAGCCCAGATTATAAATACAGTCCCAACATCTAAAATATTTATTGCGAGTTTTGGGGCCATTTACATGGCAAAATAAGTCTGTGAAGAATTCGCTAAGATTCCTAATAGTTCACACACATCGCACCACAATATTGCCTCATTCGGAAGGGGGGGAGCTCAAAAACTCAAAAGTAGTGTAATAAGGGCCTTCGCTACTTTTCCTGACTTTTTTGAAAAGTAGTGTGACTTCACGCACTATTGATTGTGTGAACTACCATTTTGCAAAAGTCTGTGTGAACTACCTGTCTTCCCAAAACAGCCACAGCAGAGTTGAGCATGATTGGTTGGACTGACCACAGATGGGGTGGATTTGTAAGAGATGCAAGGAACCTCAAATAAAAATATCCAGCCAGCCGTCTGCCTCCCAATTTGCTTTCCACTTAGCCATAATTACTGTTCGTGTGTGTGTGAGAGAGAGAGAGAAAGAGAGAGAGCAAGAGAGAGCAAGAGAGAGAGAGAGAGAGAGAGAGAGAGCAGTCTGCTCAGATGTCACGGTGGGCGAGGGGAAGGGGGAATCTAGCCTGCTTTCCTTACCTCCTTTGTAACTATTCCTCTCCCCCCCCATGGTCTCCCTTCTTTTTTGGTTGCTTTCTCTGGCTGGAACTCAGACGAAGCTAATGGAGCCTCTTTCAGAGTCCTCTTTCCCCCTTGCACTGCCGCCCCTCCTCGCTCCCTCCCTGCCTCCTGCCTGGCCTTTAATGACAATCAAACAGCCTGTGATCTGGATGCCATGCCCCCCACCTTTGTCTGTGTGAACTACAAAGTCAAAAACTAAACAGATCAACCAATTTCGCAGTAAATCATGTAAACTATGCAGCACTAGTGTGAAAATGCACTAAAGCACAAACTAACACAATAAAAACTGCCGTGTAACTGAGCCCTTAGTCTCTGGCTTTTGATGATACCCAGAGTGTTGTTTCCATGGATGCGACAGTTGTCAAAAGTTATTCTTGCTACAAACTGGTGTGTCAGTTCTTTTCCTGCCTTCAGCACAAGCACATCGTCATCACCCTTTTCCAGCTTTATCTGCAGAGCATTTATGCTCCCTTTTGCTTTGATCATTTGTCAGGAAACTTTCAATCCACTAAGGTTATGGTGTGATGAAACATTTTTACTCTGCAGCCCTTCCCCCCCCCCCTGTGAAGTGCAAAACAGAAAGAGAATGAGAGTTGACAGCATAAGCCATTCCTTTTACACAGTTCCACTTACAGACATATGGAAATCATTGTTGTTTAATTGTGCAACTTGTGCATTTCCTTGGAATGACACCACTCAGATCTGAACATCTTATTGTCCTACATGAACAAAATGTTAGTAAGGATACAGATTCTGTGCTAGATGCAAAGTTATTCCCTGGGAGTGCTCCAAGTTTCACTCTCTCCATTTTGCAGAAATGTTCAGAGAATCTGGTGTTAAAAGCAACCTCTTTCAAAGTGCATGAAATTTATGGAGCATTAGTAACAAGGTCCATACTGTATGGATGAATTATGGAATTATGGATGAATCAGATTAATGTGTTGTCCCTGAACAAGTCATGTGTGTGTGTTAAAATCTTTCTGTGCTGTCCAACACAGAATTTCTGTACTGCCCATACTGCTTGTCATCAAAATTGGTTTTCAGTTCATCTCCCTGCCCAGAGCTTGACAAAGCTGGCTTGAATTCTTGATGAAATTTTGGGAACTCGAACTGTACCATGTTGCCTAAGAGCTCAGCTGACCTGTATAGCCCACCTGCAGAACAATGCTTATTCTTTTGTGCCATCATTTGTCAGACTCATACAACCTATCTGTCTATATATCTGCAAACCCAGCCTTTCAACATCAACATACAGTTGCCCCTCCACATTCATGGCTTTAAGATTTGTGGTTTTGACTATTCACGGTTTTGGGAGCACCCCGCCCTCCATCCAAAAAACTGCGATGGGGTCACTGCTCCTAGGGAGGGCGGGAGGGGTGGGAGGAAGCAGGCTTGCTAAGCCCCGTCGCTGCTCCTGGGGGGAGGGAGGGATGGGAGGAAGCAGCAACCAGGCTTGCTAAGCCTCGTCGCTGCTCATGGGGGGGGGCAGGAGTGCGGTGGCATGACCTAGTTTTTATTCATGGTTTTTTCATATTCATGGGGGTCTCACGGCCCTAACCCTCACGAATGTGGAGAGACAACTGTAGTAAATCTTTATTCAGCAGCAGAGCAAAACTCAATACAAAGACATTGTCAGGACAAAAGCTATTCCCATGAAATAGTAAATATAAAGTTCATACTAGTTTCCTAACAAAACAACTACTCTATTATTGGACAGTAAAGCAAAGCAGTCCATCTTCCCATGCATGCTCCTCCCACTTCCAGGCACTAAGCTTCTCAGTAGAACTTCCTTGGTGTAAATTGCCCCTGCATTCCTTTTCAGGCACATCTGATGTTTAACCCTTACCAAACATTTTCCACTTTGCATGTATAACATCACTCATTATCCTGCATCAGCAAACTATATATTAGCCCAACAAATTGCACATATATATTTCAGTACAGCATGACTGGTTCGTGGTTGTTAAGATCCTGACAGCAGTGAACTTCATGCATCCATAAAGGGAATTCCATGTTTCTATACATGGGAGACCCATGTATCTAATTTTCCTACTATGACATGATATTGCTTGCACATTTGTGAAATGATACTACTTTCAAAAAAAGTGTTTGTGAATTTTATAGCAGGGGTCTAAAGAATCCCTGCTATAGCAGAGGTACCATCCTAGAAGCCTGAACACACTTCATCTTTTTTGACTTTGGAAACTAAGGAGGGTTGGGCCAGGTTAGCACTTGAAGAATGCCAGTGAATGCCCAGGATTTCTGGGTGGAACTAGAAAAAGAATCTTGCCTGAAACCCTAGAGACAGCTGTTGCCAGTCAAAATTGATAATACTGGTCTTGATGAAGCAATGTCTCCGTATAAGTCAGCTTCTTATGTTGCTAATTGCACCATTCGTTCTGGATAGCCAAGGGGGATTGGATTGTTGATTTAAAAATTATAATAGTAGCACCTTCCTGGATTGCATGATAAACTATTTTTTAACTAAAGAAATTTTCACATGGGGCCAAAATGCCCTATTACTGCCCATCCACCTCCTCTCCCATTCCTGCCAAGGAATAACGTAAATCTTTCACACACTTACCTTAATTCTGTGGTCTCCCCCTCCCCTCACTGGCAAGCCATAAATGCAGCTGTCGTAAGGCTGCTTTTACCACCAGCTGTCTGAAATCCCAGCTGTTATTGTGTGATAATGGCTGGGCAGTAAATTTAAAAAATAAAACTCCCCAAAACATAAAATCAGTTCACCAAGCACAAAAACACACTTTAAATCACACAATTAAAACAGGGAGGGTAAAATAAAGGGTGACACTTACCTGGATGTCCAGATCATACCAGGAAGTGCTCAGAACAGACCTCCCCTCTGCAGCTGTCATTTTAGAACAGGAACAGGGCTCCTGTTTGCACACCCGTGATTGCATGATAGTGATGGAATGGGAGGTCTATTCACAATGAAAAATCATGATTACATTGTTCCAGAACAGTCACGGGAGCAGGATGGATGCAGGACAGAACGGAGTCAACGTTGTCTGAAAGGGAAAACATTTCCCGACCCTGTTCTGTTCCTGCCACAGGATATATGAAAAGCTCCTAAGTGGGGTTTCAGAAGAAGGATTTGGATATTCAGCCTTAAATTTATTAAGAAATTTGCTTGATGACTAGTTTCAAATCATCGTGAGTTAGTGAGTACAAATGCTCAATCTATAGAATGTCTATAGGATGGAGGACCATCGCCTCCCAAAAATAGTACTCTACGGTGAACTCACCATGGGTCAGCATAAGAGGGGCGCTCCAAAAAAGCGATACAAAAACTCCCTGAAACAACATCTCAGGCTCGGCCAAATTGATCACCAACAGTGGTCTGCCCTGGCCTCACATCGGGAGGCATGGAGATGCACTATCCACAATGCTGCAGCCTTATTTGAGAACTCACGCCAAACAAGTCTTGAAGATTAATGACAATGCAGAAAGAATCACAACCCAAAAACATCACCCAAGGAGACCTTCTGCTGTGCTTTTTGCAACTGGACTTGTTTATCTCGGATTGGCCTTTTTAGTCATCAGCGCGCTTGCAGAAAGCGCGGGATGAGTCCTTCCTGAATCTTCGTTTGCAAAGAAAAGCCAGAGAGAATGTCTATGTGATTTCATAGGTCTTGTCTAGATGAGAAGATATAATGCTAATTTGTGAAGTCGAAGGCTTTCACAGCCAGCATCCATAGATTTTCCTTGGGGTTTTTTCTGGGCTGTGAGGCCGTGTTCTGGAATAGTTTCTTTCTGATGTTTTGCCTTCATCTGTGGCTGGCATCCTCAGAGAATGGTTGGGTAGGGTTGTGTGTGGAGTTTATATGCTGTGAATCCCTGTTGGGGAGTATATGTACATTTGTGTAATTGAATGGTTAGTTTCTGGGTATAGAACCAGGTAAGTAACCTGGACACAAAATGCTATTTGAAAACACAGAAATTCTACAACAACTAACATGTCAGAATGCACAGAGAAGCTCTTGAAATCCACAGACACCTGGATAACTTCAACAGGAAAGAAGAAACCTTAAAAGTAAACAAAATCTGGCTCCCAGTTTTGAAATACAATAGATTAAAAACTCAACACTTACAAAAGAATTTCAACCAGGGACAGGGGGATTCCCAGCAGACAATGGTCCATCAACCAACCATTAGCCAAACAGACACTAATGAGCCTTGCATTTCTATACCCAGAAACTAACCATTCAATTACACAAATGTACATATACTCCCCAATAGGGGTTCACAGCATATAAACTCCACATACACTCCTACCCAACCATTCTCTGAGGATGCCAGCCACAGATGCAGGCGAAATGTCAGAAGTAAACTCTTCCAGAACATGGCCTCACAGCCCAGAAAAAAACCCCAAGGAAAATCTAATAATGCTGATTGTTGCACATTAATGCAAATTTGGAGCAGTGTTAATTTGTCTCCACTCTTTTTTTTGGCAAAACCACTGGTAGGTGAAGCTATCCATGTTTGATGTTCACTCAAAGCCATGCGTGCAAATCAACATGGTGGCAGGGAGTGAATTGCTTGCATTATTATTCTCAAAAAGTTGCCGCTACTGCACAGTAATTTTTTAAACGTAAATCAAGGGTGCACAAATGTAATCTTACTTTGAAAAGCTGTTTAGTCACCTCAGCGCAGTAAAAAAGCACATGATACTACCATGAAACTCCAAAATGGTGCTTCTGGACAGTTTGTGGCCGGCACGCCCACCGCCTGCACACATCCAACCAATCAGTTTCCACTTCTGCTCTTATCCAGGAATGTGCAGTGATGCGATTTCGTTGTTCGAACAATCGGGAATGTGCATTTCCCCAACATTTAAAAAAAAAAAAAAAACACCTTCAGGAAAAGCTGCAGAGGCTTTTTCCATGTAGTTTTTTTTTTTTTTTAGTCCCCCCCCCACCCAATCCTTCCAAATACGGCAAATTGCCACGGGATCTCATTGGGACAGATGGTATTCTCCTCAAATTCTATGAGATGTTTTTTCACCATCTAGAAAACCCCATAGTATTTCATGTTTTTATTTCATGTTTTGTTTAATCTTTAAAAAGAGTATACAGATTTTGAATTAAATAATACTAAATAATGCTAAAGTAATACTAAAGTATTATTTAATTCAAAAAAAAGTATGCTCTTTTTAAAGATTAAAGAGTAGAACTATCTTTTAGAATGATATCAAGGGCTGTTTAGTACAATTCCAGTATAAACATAAAGGGCCCTAACAAAGGAGAGCAGGGACCTGGTAGCTGCCCAGCAACAGTTAGCAGCTGAATGGCAGACTCATCAGCCACAGAGACCAACAGGTTACAGTCATTCTCCCTACAGTGAAATGTGCTGTATTTCTGAATTTACATGCATCCATATAAATAAGCATATACAAATACATTGTAATTCTCTTTGTTCCCCCCCCCCAGCTCCATTGGCAATGTATAAATGCTTGTCCTATTCATTTTACAAAGATAAGCATGATCTCCTCTTAAATTTCCTGTCGGTCCTGGGCGTAAAGGCAGCAAGAGCCAGGGGAGGCAGGAAACACTAGAGGAAGCTGTTATAGGTGATTCAAGCCAGTCCAGGTAATACACAGGTAACCAATGGAGGTCTCTGAAGTTGAAGGTAGGTGCAGTAGTAACTCTCAGCTATTCCAAAATCTGTCACAAGAAGTCAATAATCATGATAACTAAAGTCAAATGAAAAATTCAAAATAAATTCATGAGCCTGAAGAGTACAGAAAGCCTGGTTAGAACAAACAGTTGTGAGACATAAGAACTCCCAGCAGCTTCTTGGGGGATCTATAGCTACCTGACCTTGAGACACCAGGAGTTCATTGGTCAGTATTTTTTATTTAAGCCTCTGCCAAAAGCATTGCCTCCTTGGATGCTGCTCCCGTTCTTGCTGACACACTGCAAAGGGTGGGGGTTTCTCCTTGATGTACTCTACTTCTGGTTGAGGTGGGGACTGTCATGTATCTGCTTCTTCAGAGTCAGTGGATAGTAGCTTCAGGGTTAAACAGTAAGCTTTATTGCCACAGAAAACCTAAAGGGTCAAGACCATAAAATTGTTGCTTTGTATGAAGCTCATAGGAAATATTTTAAGACAAAAAGTATAAACCATTAGTCAAAATCTGGTGAGCATTTGAGCCATCATCCACCCGTCCCAGTCTCACCCAGTTGTAACTCCACCTATTGATTCCCAAAACAATCTGCAGGTTCAAGGCCATTGCCAGTTACCAGACAGACTCTATACTCCCATGGCTAGTCTCAGATACTGAATTGTTTCATTTACAAACAATGTCAAAACAGCAAGCATTTCAAACATGAAAGCTCAACAGTAACTTGCTACATTTTGAAACTTAGTAACTAGATTTTCAGACAACACTGTTATAGTGTTACTATTCCACTATATTTGCTATGGTTGCCTCCTGTTGAATCCTGGGATTTGCAGTTTAGGTGTCAGGGATGATGGGAGTTGTAGCTCTTCACCTCTGGCTCAAACTCACCACCTTGTTATGTAGCAGAGCCGACCAGCTTAGATCAGTGATTAATGCTTTACTCCAAAGCAGCAGAGTTTCAGAGAATAGGCTGAAGATCCTGACAAACTCTCCAAGCCTTCTCACTCTTCTCCAGGTGTCTCCAAAACGTCTCCAGGATTCACTCAGGCAACTCAGTAGTTTTATATAAAACCTACTTTATTCTTCTATATAAATATACTATATGGTCAACAAATCACAATCTCTACTCACTACTCCACAATATCTCCAAACTACTGCACCTCTACTCAACCACAATACATTGGCAAACATTGCAATTTTATAGCCATTGTTTATCACCACCCACTAATTAGTTTCCACCCAGTGGGTGTGTACTTCCATTCTGATTGGTCCACATAGTTCCACCCATGCTTAAGACCAACCCATGTATTTCAACATTTCACCTTGTACACTTAATGATTCTCAGGTGTTTCCATTCTGCATTCAGTACCTCTGTCCTTGGCTCTCAGGCCTTCTAGATTACATTAGCAGTTTCACCTGTGTAGCTTCATAATTGCTCTTGCTTAGTCATTGTGACTTTCACATACATATTTTATTTCTTTCACTGTATGTCCCATGCTGCATTTTCCTTAACATTAGGAAGGGGCATTTGCAACTCTCAGCCAGAGAGCTCTTAGGGCCCACTAAACTACAAATCCCAGAATTCCACAGGAGGTAGCCAGAGCAGTTAAAGTAGAATAGTAACACTATAACAGTGTAGTCTGAAAATCTCCTTATTGACAGGAGGGTTCCTTTTAGAGACCATCCTGTCAGGGGCCTATTTTCCTGAAGTTCCTCATCAGCTACCTCTGCCACTAGTTCAGTTTGGGAAAGGAATCCATCAGCTGAAGCCAGAGGCCTTTGGAGATCTGAATCCCCCATGTCAGATTCCACAGAGTGGATTATGCCCCTCTTTTTCGGCAAGTAAACAAATGGCCACCCTATCACTTCATGCAGGAGTATTAAAAGAATATAATCTTGACATTGTAATATCTCTGGAGCATGTAACTTAAAAAAAAATCATCAGGACAGCTCAGATGATACCTGCACTCCTAGAGACATGATTGCTAACACAGAGAAGAGAGACAGGGGGTGTCTCCAGGGAATTCTCACTCCACAGCTTCATATTCTCTCCCACTTCATGTAATTTCTACCCTGGGGAATGTGACAGAGATTGGTTCTACCTGTGAAATTTCCATAAGTACCTTACTAAGTGCTGTTAAATTCAGAACAGGAATTTGATGTTGAATTGGACACTTAGGCTCCATGAGTTACAAAAATTAGATGATAAGCTGAAAATGCTTGGAGGAACACACACTCTCTGTTGTGAATGTTCAATGGGATATTTTAGAAAATAGTCATGTATTTTTTCTGCATAGGGCAAAGAGACTTTGCCATAGCCAAGAGGCTCTAGAGAAGCAATCACAAGCCCAGAAACTTTAAACCAAATAAAGTTACCCTTCTCTGTTTCTTTTTCCTGAGGAAAAGTGACATGGAAGTGATGGATTATCTTCTTTTGCTTCCCTCTTCCTTACCACCATGACTATTACTGTGTTTATTAAAAGAATCCATGAAAGGTTGTGAGTTCAGAGATTACTTTATTTAGCATTTTATACTTGGGGTTTATGATTAACATCTTTTGCTGCACATTTTGGCCTAAATACAGTTGCTATTCAATGTATGAGGTCTGTCTATTAAATAAGGAGACTGATACAATAACCCATCTTTATTTAAATGTATTACAGTTCTAATGCTTGTCCCCTTCAATATACCCCCTGTTCACACTCACATACTGATGCAGTCTTGTTTTCCACTGGTTGAAAGCATGGAGCAGATCAGTTTCTGTGAGCTGTTTCACACATCTGCTATTTTCTTTTTTATTGCATCAATTGACTGAAAATATGTTTCTTTTAAGCACTGGTCAGGGCCGGTTTAACCAGTCTGCCAAATCAGCATTGGTGGGGGCTCCCGAGGTCAAGCCCCCCCTGCTGACCTCCTATATGATGAAGGAGACAGCCAGGAGACAGCCGGGAGGAGCCGCTGCTTTGTAGCCCCCTCCTACCCTCCTCCTCCAAAAACCTCCTGATGGCTTTTTAAAAAAACAACAACAGCATCTCCCAAACTAGAAAGAGAAAGAGAAAGAAGCAGCAGCCCTCTGTGGCAGAAGCTGGAGGGAGTTTGCTGCTGCAAAATACAAGCCAGCCAGGCATGTCAGAGAGGAGTGTGTGTGTGTGTGTGTGAGAGAGAGAGAGGGGGGGGAATTTGAGGATTGTCTCTTTCCCTCAGAAAGGGTTCATTTCTTTCCTTTCCTTTCCTTTCCTTTCCTTTCCTTTCCTTTCCTTTCCTTTCCTTCCACATATATCCCCTCCAGCCCATCTTTCCAGCTGCTCTTAACATGTGGGGTCTCTCCCCTCCCTCCCTTCCCCCCTTGGTCTTCAGCTTCCTCCCCTTGCTGCCAACTGAATTCAGTCTGCAAAAAGAAATTTGTGTGTGTTTGCCTATGTGCCTTCAAGTCATTTCTGACTAAGGTGAACCTACCATGGGGTTTTCTAGGCAAGGTTTGTTCAAAGGGGGTGGGCCTTTGCCTTCCTTTGAGGCTAAGAGAGTGTGACTTGCCCAAGGTCACGCAGTGGGTATTCATGGCTGTGTAAGGATTCAAACCCTGGTCTCCACAGTCATAGTGCAATGCTGAAACTTCTACAACACTCTTGCTCTTTTAACAGAAGAATATAAAGAATATAAATTAAAATTTGGAGTAATATTACTGGAAACAATGGTTTTATTGTTGTCACTAAATCACCAGTATCCCATTAGTGTTATGTGAGAGCCATTGGGCTACAGCAGTGGTTCTTAACCTTTTCTTTACCAGGGACCCTCTTTAAATATCTTTTGTTGCCCCAAAACTTAACTCAAGATTTAAAACTCTAATAATAATAGCTAACAACAACAACAATACAATTACACCATCCATTAAACTTTCCCTCAGAGGCACTCTTGCTTCTTCCTCCAAGTTTGTGGCTGGAGTGGATTGAATGGCAATGTGCAGACCAAGCCAGCCTTTCTTTGCCTTGGTTCCTGTCACATGGCTACTCCACTAGAGGGAGGAGGTGGGCCAACAAGCCTTCAAGCCTTTGTGGAGCCCCTGTGAGGACATTGTGGACCCCAAGTTAAGAACCACTGGGCTAGAGAATGCTGGAAAAAGAACAATGCAACCAAGCCTTGAGAAGGGTGCTGGCAGGGAGGATTCTGGGAGGTGAAATCCAAGAGTAATTTTCCCAGGCTCTGAATGCATCCTAGAATCATAGAAACATAGGGCTGGAAGGGACCCCACCAGTCATCCCATCCGATCGGCTTCTGCCCTGAAGGAACACACAATCCAAGCATTCCTGACAGATGGCCATCCAACCTATGTTTCAAAAAACCCAAAGAAGGAGACTCCACCACACTCTAAGGCACTGTATTCCACTTCTGAACAGCTCTTACTGTCAGGAGGTTCTTCTAATATTCAGGTGGAAACTGTTTCCTGTAGTTTGAACCCATGGCTCCGTGTCCTAGTCTCTGGAGCAGCAGAAAATAAGCTTGTTCCATCTTCAGTATGACATCCCTTCAAATATTTAAACATGGCTAACATGTCACCTCTCAGCCTTCTTTTCTCCAGGCTAAGCATACCCAGCTCCCTAAGCCTTGGAGGGCCTAGAAAACGGCTAGGGAGGACACATTTTCTAGGAAGACTCTATGGTAGGTGTGCTGTTTTGTGTCCCATGGATAATGAATCCATGGATACGAGGGTCCTACTGTAATCTGAACATTCTGTACAGTGAATAGGTTAGGTTACATTGACCTGAGATAAACATATGGAGGCCCCAAAACAAAGCATTGCAGGGGCCCCCAAAATTCCTTAAACCGGCCCTGGCACTGGTTTCACTTTCGGGAAAAGAAAAAAGTCACATGGTGCCAAATCTGTGGGATATGGAGGATGTTCAAGTGTAGTAATGTGTTTATCGGCCAAAAACTCCTTCACAGGAAGTGATGTGTGAGCAGGCACGTTGTCTTGATGAGGAATGTAACCATTTTTCCAGAATCCTGACCTTCCCCCCACCGCCACCGACTCTTTCTGTCAGCTTTGCCAAAACTTCCTTATAATAATGCTGGTTCACTGTTCTGCCTTTTGGAACCTATTCTGCCAAAATTACGCCCTTAATGTAACACAAACACACAAACCCCAATGAGCACGGCTTTGAATGTGGACTTGATGTGTCCCCCCCCCCCATTCTTGGTAATGATGGTGTCATTTTGTCTCAGGATCATACTGGAAGATCCAGGTTTCATTACAAGTGAAGATTTTTTGAAAAACGGTTTGGGTCTGCCTCAAGTTATTGCAGAATGTCAGTGCAAATTTCCTTGCAGCACTCTTTTTGCTCTGGTGTGAGAACCCTAGGGACCATCTTGGCACAAACTTGTCTCATGTTGAGATCCTCATGGAAATTTTTTCAAGCAGTGTCTTTGTCAATGTTCATGGGTTCAACTGTCATTCGGACACTTAGTTGGCAGTCTCCTTGAACAATCTGGCTGATGGTTTTCCACTATTTCTTCAGTTCTTGAAGTGGAAGGTCTTCCAGGGTGTTCATTGTCTTCTGCATTCTCACATCCTTCTCTGAATCTTTTGTGCCACACAAACACACGAGCTTGAGAGAAGCATCATCCCTGTAGGCCTCATGTAGATGAGCCCTTTACAAGCTATGCAGCTTTCCAAGACTGTGCAGCATGGAAATTGTTCTGTGCAAAATACACATATGTTTTTTGTGTGTGCAGAAAATGCCTTTTTCTGCACAGGAAACAGGAACAGCATTTCATGAACAAAAATAATACTTCTCTGCACAAATATTTTTTTGAATATTCTTTCCAGCCCTAGTAGCAGAATGTGGAACATGAATAGTACAGCTGAGGTTGTAGATCAGAGTTCAAGTCTGTCACTGCGGACACTCCTACAGCTGCCCAACAAAATGACACTACCAAAATTAGTGACAACAGTACCACCAAAAATAAACAAACAAACAAACAAAAAACATCCCAACTTGAAATGTGCAGTTTTAAAGTGATGCAACCTACAGCATGGTCCATGAATTCCAATTGAGCCCTCCAATTCTATATCTTCAGTTATTTATACAGTTATAAATCCAGTCTTCTCTGTGGAATGCATGGGATAAGGGAAGCCGCAGCATGTGTAAAGCACAATTAGTAAAATTACCAGTACACCTAAACATAATAAAAATTTGTACGTTATACATGGAAGATATTGTCACACCCTAGAGCTGTTCTACTAATGTGCACTTTCCTTATATAGAACTGCATCCTTTTCTCGCCTAGCTGTCTTATTTTTATTTATTTAATTAATTTATGTGCCTCCTTTCTCCGAGAATGGGACCCATGGTGGCTCACAAAAACAAACAGTTTACAATGATTAAAAAGATCACAATTAAAATTTTTAAAATTATATAAAACACATAAAAGTTAAAAAAAATAAAACAAAATATAAATAAAAGCACATCTCAATAAAAAGCCTCTAACAGCTATGTATTAAAAGCCTGCTGGCAAAAGGAAAGAAGGGATTGGATCAGCCTAGCCTCCTGTGAAAGGGAGTTAGAGGGCAGGAGCAGCCACTGAGAAGGCTCTCTCTTGTGTCCTCACCTGGTGAGCCTGTGATGATGGCTGAGAGAAAGCTGTCCTTTGAAGACCTTAAAACCCTTCCAGATTCATAGAGGGAGGTACCATCTTTCAGATGGTCTGGACCCAAGTCATATAAGGTTTTACAGGTCATGACCAGCAATTTGACTTGAGCCTGGAAATAAATTGGTAGCCAGTGAAGCTATTTTAACAAAGGAGTTATATGCTCCCTATAACTAGCCCCAGTTGTCATTCTGGCTGCAGCATTCTGGATCCACTGAAGTTTCTGAAGAGTTTCCAAAGGCAGTCCCACATAAAGTTCATTGCAGTTATCGAAATGGGATGCAACCAAGGCATATATCACCATAGCCAAGATCTGACATCTCAAGGAATGGCCCAAAACTCCAGATGACCTGTCCCAGTAGTTTCATGCAGATGTTAAACAGCATGAGGGACAAGACATAACCCTGACGGACACCACAGGCCAAGAGCCATTGCATTGAACAGGAGTCTGCCAGCACAACCTTCTGAGTTTGCCCCACCAAGAAAGACTAGAACCAAAGCATAACAGTACCCCCAAGTCCCATCCCAGAGAGCAGCCCAGAAGGATACCATGGTTGGTGTATCAAAGCCACTGAGAGGTCCAGCAGAATCAACAGGGACAAACTCCCCCTGCCCAGTTCCTTGTGTAGGTTATCTACCAAGGTGACCAAAGCTGTCTCCACCCCATAACCAGAACTGAATCCAGATTGAAATGGATTGAGATATCCATTTCATCCAGAAACCCCTGGAGCTGGGAGGCCACAACACACTCCAGAACCTTGCCCCAAAGTGGTATGTTAGAGACTGGCCAATAATTATTCACAATAGTGGGATCCAGGGAGGGCTTTTTTTAGTAACAATCTCACCACAGCCTCTTCTCTTGCTTCAGTGAGGCATTCACCTCTTTCTCACCCAGCCAGTCCCTCTCTAGATGCTTTCAGAATCTAGGAAGGGGAAGGATCCAGTATACATGTGGTGGCAAGCCCCTCTCGTAGGACCCTGTCCACATCGTCAGGCTGAGATAGGATAGTTCTCTCATTTTTGGAAAATCTCATAATTTTTAAATTGGCATAATTATTCTAGACACTGGAAAAAGTTTGACTCATACAGAGAAAAAGCCCTTCATGGAATGAACCTAAGCCCCTTCCAAACGTAGAGTACCCTGAATTGTGCAGGTCTAGGTTTCTAACCCACCTTAGTCCCAATGGCTGAAGATTACTTTAAAATGTGCATATCTATGCAGTAAATACATCTATATTCTCACAGAGCAAATGAAGTATAGGGACTGCCTTCACTTCAAGAATGTTTATATGTTCATTATAAAAAGCATTGTAAAAATAATAAAGACTAAATTACTAGGGCCACCATCATAACTGATTAGTTATACATTTTTGAAATAACATTTATAGCCTGCCTTCCCACCAATGAGTTAAATTTGGTCTACATAGCTTGAAATTATCTTTACAACAACACTGCCAGGCACATCAGGCTGACAGAGAGTAATTGGTTTAAAGTCATCCAGTGAGTTGTATAGCTCAGTGGGGACATGAACTCCAGATTTTCCAAGTCCCAATACAATACACTAACCACAACTAAAAACTTTTCTGCTCTACTTTATACAAGTTCAGTTGTTTTGCAAAAGAAACTTTAAAAAACTGTACTAGGGGAAAGCAACCCCCTCCAGAACAGGGGCACAAGAAGAGCAATGAGTAAGTGGTTCAGAACTAAGGGTCTCACCTCACTCTCCACACAAACACATACACTCAGTTGCACTTTTTCACTATGAGATACCACCTCACCTCCTTTACATAGAATCATGGAAGCATAGAGTTGGAAGAGACCTCAAGGGCCATCCAGTCCAACCCCCTGCCATGCAGGAATACACAATCAAATTATTCCCAACAGATGGCCATCCAGCCTCTGTTTAAAAACCTCCAAAGAAGGAGACTCCACCACACTTCAAGGCAGTGTATTCCACTGCCGAACAGTTCTTACTGTCAGGAAGTTCTTCTTAATAAGGTTTAGGTGGAATCTCTTTTCCTGTAGTCTGAACCCATTGCTCCATGTCCTAGTCTCTGGAATAGCAGAAAACCAGCTTGCCCCATTCTCTGTATGACATCCCTTCAAATATTTAAGCATGATGGAAATAGGAATAAGGGAAAAAAAATTAGTTGGAAACTAAATGATATAGTATTGAATAGTGATAAAGTCATAGAACAAACAAAAAATCATAAAATATTATTTCTTAGAAAATATAGATAGAGAAGTGATGTTTTCCACAGTATGGGATGCTGGGAAAGCTGTTGTAAGAGGAGAATTGATAAGACAAGAAACTGAGTATAAGAGAGAAAAAAAGGTTAAACATGGAAAATTTTTAAAGGAGATAAGGGAAAAAAGAAAAGGAGGTTAAAATGAATGTAAAAATGAGAAACTGTCTAAAGAATTAAAAATGGTAAAGAAACAACTAGAAATGATAATGAATGAAGAAATAGCTCAGAAATTAAAATACGCCTGACAAAGATTTTTCAAACACTCTAACAAACTGGGAAAATGGTTAAGAAAAGAAAGAGAGAAAAAATTAATAACTGAAATTAAGTTAAACAATGAACAATTTGTTAAACAAAAAGATATCATGGAAATTTTTTATAACTATTACCATAAGTTATATGAGGCCTATCCAAGTACAAACAAAATAAAAAAATAACCTCAAGGAATTTTTAGAAAGAGAAGATATAGCACAGATAACAAGACTCAAAGACAGAAACTAAATAAGCAAATAACAGCAGATGAAATTAGGGAGATGATCAAAAAATTGAAAAATGGGAAAGCACCAGGTCCCGATCAATTTTTGGTATTATATTACAAGATTTTTGTAGATTAATTAATGAACCTGCTGTTTAGATTGTTCAATGAAATAAATCAAACAAATTGCCCAGAATCATGGAGAAGAGCCAATGTTGTTCTAATACCAAAAGAAGAGAAGGATAAGACATAAACATCTAATTACAGACCAATTTCATTGCTTAATATTGACTATAAAATTTTTACGAATATACAGTTGTCCCTTCACATTCGCTGGGGTTTGGTTCGAGCACCCCCCGTGAATACCCAAATCTGTGAATACTCAAGTCCCATTATATCCAATGGCATAGCAAAATGGTGTCCCTTATATAAGATGGCAAAATCAAGGTTTGCTTTATAGATTATTATTTTTTTAAGAATATTTTCAAACTGTGAATACTTAAATCTGTGAATACCCAATCTGTGAATGTGGAGGGACAATTGTACTGGCAGAAAGATTGAAAAAAGTATTAAGTACAACATAAACTGAGAATTCATGTTCATGGTATTAGCAAAAAGGGAGATCGGCAGGAAATACCTGGACTGGGTTAGGAAAATATACAAGGAGCAAGAAGTAAAAATAATTATAAATGGTGAAAAATCAAAAACATGCCCCATAAGAAGAGGTACTAGACAAGGGTGTCCTCTCTCACCTTTGTTGTTTATTATGGTATTGGAAATCTTAAATAGTAAAAAAAAAAATAGGTTAAACCAACAAATAAAAGGGTTAAGAGTCCAGAATTTCCATTATAAATACAGAGCATTTGCAGATGGCTTGGTTTTCTTCTTAGATGATCCATAAGAAAATATTAGAACTCTAATTGATGTCATAGAAGAATACGGGGATATAGCAGGATTAAAAATAAATAGAGAAAAACAGTAATATTAACAAAAAATAAGAACAGAATAGAAGAACAACAAATAGAGGAGAAAACAGGATTTAAAGTAGAAAAGAAACAACATATTTAGGAGTGATAATAACAAATAAGAATATAGAGCTATATGAAAATACATTAAGAATTGGAAAAAGATAAAAGGAGGACTTAAGAAAATGGAATAAATTGAAATTATCGTGGCTGGGTAGAATGGCAGTTGTGAAAATGAATGTGCTCCCCAAAATTCTATACTTATTCCAAAATATAACAATACTTCATAATGAGAATTTCTTTGGTACAATACACAAGGAAATATTTAGATTTGTTTGGGCTGGGAAAAAGCCTAGAATAAATAGGAAAATAATACAAGACTCCAAAGAAAGAGGATTAAATTTCCTGGACTTCAAAAGCTATTACCACACTAGTTGTATTTTATGGATTAGAGAATGGATAACATTGGAAAACTCAAGGCTGCTACAACTGGAAGGATTCAACCTACGTTTTGGCTGGCACGCATATACTTTATAATAAAGCTTCAGTGCACAAGGATTTTAGTCATCACTTTGTTAGACTGCCTTGCTAAAAGTATGGTTAAGATATATATTAAAGTTCTATTGGAAGAGACCAATATGGGTATCTACACATGAGGTGTTCCATAAAAAAGAGAATTTGTTCAATGATAAATGGCTGACATGTAAGGATATCTTGGGAAAAGAAAGAGGGGGATACATTATGAAATCTCAAGAGGAACTATGTAGATGAAATATCCAATGCCACTGGTTTCTACACAGGCAACTAATTGAAAAAATTAAGAAGGATATGAAATTAGAAGGGACAGAGGAAGAAAAGACGGAATTTGATAGGGTGATATATGGAGGAAATGAAACATTTTTGTCAAAAACCTATAAGATAATTTTGGGAATAAATCTGGAATATGAAACAATAAAATCATACATGTTAATATGGGCACGAAATGTTGGTAATTCAATTCAATTAGAAGAATGGGAAAATTCATGGAACATTTATTTATTTATTTATTTATTTATACCCCGCTCTTCAGCCTCAAGACTATCAGAGCGGCTTACAAATTGTTTTTAAGCAATAGCTATTTACACATCTACACTGCATTAAGCAGTTTCCAAAGTGTGTTAGCTAATTGCCCCCCACAAGCTGGGTACACATTTTACCGACCTACGAAAGGATGGAAGGCTGAGTGAACCTTGGAGCCCTCTGGAATCGAACTTGCAATGTGGTGATTTATGAGGAGTAACAGTGTAAAAGAAAACTATTATAAATCCATTTTCAGATGGTATTTATCACCGGACAAAATAGCAAAAATTTACCAAAATTAATCTAACTTGTGTTGGATGTGTAATAAATCATTAGGCACATGTTACCATGTATGGGGGAATTATAGGAAAACTACAAATTTCTGGAAAATAATTCATAATATTATTACTAAATATTTGAAAATAGAATTTCCTTGCAAATCAAAAATCTATCTGTTGAGCATGCTCCAAGACATTAACAAACAAGACCAGAAGAAATATTGGAGGATTCTTTTATATATGATAACAGCTGCAAGGGTAGTGTTTGCAAAAAACTGGAAAAATCCAGAAATTTCTTTAGCAGAAGAATGGGTGTTTAAACTATATATGTACGAGATGGACAAACTAACAATGATATTAGACGACAAAAAAACACAGAAAGATTACGATATCTGGAAGATCTTGATACCCCTTTGGAAAGAGAAATGGGGAGAGTTAGCAACAATGAGCATTGAGTAACAAAGAAAGAGAAGAAAAGTTTCAAAGAGGAAAACAGAGACTTTGGAGAATGACTGAAACATCAGAAGAGTAGTATCATGAATCAATCATACTTGTAGGAAGAAGATATAAGGAAGTGTTTAGGTTGTGGAATATATGTTTTTGTGTTTGTATTGCTGTATGTCTTGTTGCATTTTATTCATGGAAGCTAAAGAAAAATATTAAACAAAATATTTAAACATGGCTATCACGTCCCCTCTCAATCTTCTCTTCTCCAGACTAAACATGTCCAGGTCCCTAAGCCACTCCTCATAGGGCATGGCCTCCAGACCTCCCATCATCCTGGTCGCCCTCCTCTGGACACATTCCAATATCCTTCCTGAATTGTAGTGTCCAGAACAGACATATTCTGATCTGCTCAGTCTCTAGGCTGCAAACACCAATGAATAAAACATACAAGCCTAAACAGGTTTGTCACAACTGCATATGTAATAATATGTGAGACAAAATTCGCATTGCATGTTGACAAAAAATGAAAACACACCCTCTTGTCTACAGGACTGTGTGCAGGTAATTAAGAAAAGTCTACATTCTAACAATAATAAAACAGTGTAGAATAAAGCTAGAATAAAACTAGAAGCATGGGATGAAAACAACACATGACATGAAAGAAAACTAGTTTTTGTTTTGTTGTGTTTTGTTTTAGAAAAAGTGCAAAACTTTAAATCATTGATCTGCACCAACAAGAGGTGCCTACAGCGGCTGTTTTCCTGCTTCAACACCTTGCTAAAACCTCCCCCCACCCCTGTTTCCTCATTATTTTCCCCTACCGACTTTGCCAATTACTTTATCACTAAGATCACTACAATTAGATCTGAAATAGTTCTTCTGAACTTGTCCTCCCCCATTAATCTTTTGGAACCATCGACTAATCACTTCTCTGTATTTCCTCCTGTTTCTCTGGATGAAGTTTCTACTTTGCTGCACTCTTCCAAACCTACAACTTGTTCTCTTGATCCAATTCCCTCTCGTCTCTTAATCTCTATAGCCCCCTCCTTCCTTCCTTCACTTCTTTCTATCTTTAATCTTTCTCTTTCTATTGGTTCTTTTCCCTCTGACTTTAAACATGTTCTTGTTTCCTCTATTTTGAAAAAAATCTTCTTTTGACCCCTCTTCTTTCTGTAGTTATTGCCCAAGTTCTCTTCTCCCTTTTCTTTCTAAGGTTCCGGAATGGGTTGTTTATTCCCGCTGCCTTGAGTTTCTCAAAGCCAACTCCATCCTCAATCCTTTTCAGTCTGGTTTCCACCCATGGCATTCCACTGAGACAGCCCTTACAAAGATCTCTAATGATCTTTTACGGGCCAAGGCAAATGGTTTCTATTCTGTGCTTATCCTCCTTGATTTATCTATGGCATTTGACACCATGGTCTTTTAGTTGATATACTTTCTGACATTGGGTTCTCAAACTCAGTTCTGAACTGGTTTAAATCTTATCTGTCAGATAGATCTTTTGCAGTAGTCATGGGTGGTCAGAGATTTCTTCTCCTGTACCCTTATCTATTGGAGTTCCCCAGGGCTCTGTTTTGGGTCCCCTATTGTTCTTTCTTTATACCTTGTCTTTAGGAAAACTTATTAGTTCTTTCGGTTTTTCCTATAATTTGTACACCAATGACACCCAACTGTATCTTTCCACCCCTGATCTTTCTTCAGGGCTTGAACAGCAAGTTTCTTCTTGTCTTTCAGCTGTCTCTCTCTGGATGCATCATCGGCGGTTGAAGCTCAATATGTCCAAGATGGAGCTTCTTGTCTTTCCACATAAATCCTCCCTTCAATCCTCTTTTTTTGTTTTTGTTGACAATATTTCTATTCATCCAGTCCAGGAAGCCCACAGTCTTGGTTTTATTTTTGATTCTTCACTCTCTTTTATTCCCCATATTCAGGCCACAGCCAAAGCCTGCAGGTTCTTCCTTTACAACATCGCTAAAATACGTCCTTTTCTTTCGGCCTCCACTGCCAAGACTTTGGTACACGCTCTGGTGGTCTCCCGATTAGATTATTGTAATCTCCTTTTAGCTGGGCTTCCCCTTTCTCATCTTCATCCTTTAATTTCTGTTCAACATTCAGTTGCCCGCATCATTACTTCCGCTCACTGCTTTGACCATGTTTCTCCTTTGCTGTTTTCTCTTCACTGGATTCCCTTTCCTTTCCATATCCAATATAAGCTTTTGTTGTTAACTTTCAAAGCCCAGCATGGGCTAGCCCCTCTTTATTTATCTGACTTACTCTCTTCTTATATTCCCACCCATACCCTTCGTTCTAGTACTCAAGGCCTACTGTCCCAACCTAGGATCTCCACTGCTCCATCCCAGATTCGTCCCTTCTCGCTTGCTGCCCCTCACTTCTGGAACCCTCTTGCCCCTCAAATATGGGCCATTACTTCTTTGTCCACTTTTAAATCTGACTTAAAGACCACGTTGTTGAGGGCGGCATTCCCTGGCTTTGTCTGATATACATTTATTTTTTCTGTCACTTGGGTTTACTGTGAATGTTTGTTATTAATTGCTGTAATTATCCTTGTTTTAATTGATTTTTATTATTTTGCCTATTGTTTTATTTAGATTGTACGCCTTCAGCAGGTTTCATTCTGTTTTATCCTGATTGTCTTTGTACAGCGCTGTGTACACCGACAGCACTCTAGAAATAAACTTTAATCATAATAATAAATAATAATGCTAAGGCAAAGTTGGTTGATCAGATTTTGGCTTACCTTGATGCTCTAGAGAAGAGAAGATTACATAAATAGCCTCTAAGAACATCTACATTGGAAGAGGAGGTTGAATTGGCAGCTGCTGTATTGTCTGCAGACCTTGGGGAGTTGGAGGATACCCATGCAGTGGAGGCTGGTTCAGATGAGGCTCATGCCATGGCTGGCAGGGTCACTGGGGGTATAGGTGGCCAGGGGGATCATGGAACATTCCAATTAGTCAGCCTAACATACCAGTTACTAGCAGTGGTTTAGGTAAGAGTGGGTTCCTACCTCAACAGGCTTGGTTATGGGGCCAACTGTTCTGGTCTCCTTGGTACGGCTTTCCCCTAGTACAATTACAAAACCAGTGCAGGCAGGAGATTGCCAAGGGGAGGTTATGCTCTTGCCATTTCAGAGCAATTATAGTAATGTTTCTTATTCAGCCATTCATTTTTGGGAGCAAATGCTCCCATTGGGGAAACACCTGCTACAATCAACCAGGAACAGGATACTTCAGGGGAGGTATGTAGATGTTTTCTCCCTGCTTAACTGAGAATTAGAAAAGAAAGATAAAGAAGAATTTGGTGACAAGGAGAAAGAAAAGTTAAGGAAGAGTACAAAGGATAGTACATGGGCAAACTGGTTGCCTGGCTTTTTCATATGCATAGGGATTATAGCTAGAGCACAGCCTCAAAGGGATTTTTCACTTATACAATATATAGATATAATCTATAGGACCTACATAGATTTTCAGGACCTGCTTGGCTCCT
Source organism: Gambelia wislizenii (assembly GCA_030847615.1). NCBI lineage: Eukaryota > Metazoa > Chordata > Lepidosauria > Squamata > Crotaphytidae > Gambelia > Gambelia wislizenii. The sequence continues at coordinate 46,033,274 of JAUMIR010000003.1, read as the reverse complement.
TTATGATGAGGTCTTCTGTGTGAGGATGGCAATTAGCCTTTTTGTCAGATGGGACTTTATATACCACAGCTGTGGATGCAGATCATGAATCCTCTTTGACTGACTCAAGGGGAATGATCTCACAGTGATCATATTGTTCAGAAAGCCCAAGGGAATGCTGCTTCACACTCATATGGCACTGAAGGGAAGCAGCAGAAGCTGCTTTGTTGGGAATTTGGAGTTCAAGGTGCATGCACATACTTCCCCTGTAAGTACAAGTATCAGTGTTCGGTCTACAGAGGTTCCCATCCTTTTGGAACTGTTCCAAAGGGATCAACCAGAATCACTGAGGAGGTAATATGTGTGGAATGGGTAATGTTCCACACAGCCCAATTAAATGTCAAAGACCTTTGATTTTACTGCATTTGTACCCAGATAGGTAGCAGCACACTATTTGAGAGAGGAATTCAAAGTTGGCTTAGGATTCCTTTTCAAGGGAGCCATCACCCTTATATGACCAAGAATTTGAAATCAGTAATAGGTTTGGAGTATATAGTTAGGGGAGAGATCCAGAAATAAGTTTCAGAAGTGAGGGTGGTTGGCCCCTGCCCTTCACCTCCTGTTCCCAATGTAAGAGTTTCTCCATTAGGTGTAGTGCCAAAGAAAACTCCAGGTGAATATCTGATTATTCACCATTTGCTGTATTGTAAAGGTGAGCCAGTTAATGATGTACTGTTCAGTATACTCCATTTGATGCAGCAATTAGGGAGGTCCAGAGTCAGAGTGTTGGAGCAGAATTAGTGAAATGCAACATCCAGTCAGCATTTTGTCATTTACCTGTTCACCTGGACAACTTCTGGGCTTCTCATTTGATGGCATATTTTACATTGATCAAGCCTTTCCTATAGGGTGCGCAGTGTTATGTGAAGCATTTGAAAACGTTCAGTACATTCTTAGAGTGGGCAATTAGTTAAGGACAGGGTCAAGAGAGATGATCCATTATTTAGATGATTTTTTGTTCATCAGGAATTTGGGACTGTACAATGTGTCTTCAATCTGTCTGAGTTTAGTCCCTTGGCTCAGGAACTAGGAGTTTTGCTGGCCCAAGAGAAAACTCAGGGTCCTTCACACCACCTGGTATTTTTAGGCATTGAAACTGATACAGTCAATCAGCTTTGTAGGATGCCCATGACCGTGTAGAAAGTTTGGGATATGAGGAAGGGAGTTACTGCTTTTGTTGTATATAGGAAGGCTACACTCAGGGAATTTGAGGACATTCTTTGACATCTAAATTTTGCATGCCAGGTGGTTGCACCATCTAGGGCTTTCCTTAGGTGTCTTTGTAATGCTATACATGGAGTTAGCAAGCCACACCACAAGGTCAGAATCACACAAGAGATCTGGGAGGACCTTGAGGTGTGGCAAGAATTTCTTGCAGACTTTAATGGGATCTCTTTTTGGTGGGAAAAAACTGAAGCATAATGCACTACAAGTATCTTCGGACACAGCTGTGTCCATGGGTTTGGAGTTTATTTTGGGGCTATTGGTGCACACACATTTGGCTAGGTGATTGGATTGAGGCTAACATTACATCACACCTTACATTTTTTGAATTTTTCCTGATTTTGGTTGTTGACAAGATGTAGGCAAAGGAGTTAGCTAACTTCTCTGTGTACTTCTGGTGTGACAATATGGTCACAGTGCAGGTCATAAACTCCTTGTCATCCAAGCCTACCAGGATTGTGAGACTGGTCAGGGAATTAACTCTTAAGTGTTTACATTATCATATTCTTTTCAATGCACTCCATGTGGCAGGAATGGGTAATAGCACAGCTGATACTCTCTCCTGCATGCAGATGGAATGCTTCAGACAGTTAGCACCAGATGCAGTAGCCATGCCAGACCCAATGCCAGCAGACCTGTGAATATGAACAGTTAGGGTCATAAGCATATCCTTAACACTTAGCACTAGGAAGAATTATGTTAGGACTCTAAAGGAATTTATTGGTTTTATAAGGCAGGAGCATTTGGGGGATGAGTAGCCTGTGCCTGTTCCTCAATTGTTGCAATATTGTATCTCCCTTAGTGCTAGAGAGCTGTCTCTGTGGTCTGTTAGGGCCCAACTGTTAGCTCTGGCCTTTTGGCGTAAAGCACAGGCTTTCCCAGATACCACAGGTAACTTCTGTATTTGTAAGTCTTTGGAAGGGTGATCTTGGGAGAGAGGCAACGTGAGTGATGACAGGAAGTCACTTTTCCCATCTATTCCCAAGGGTTTGGGGAAGCGTTTGGGATGGCATCTGTACATCCAAATATGAAGCCCTTTTGTACCAGGAAGCTTCCTTGACTGCCTTCTTTGGGGCCTTGAGAATAAGTCAGCTGTTGGTCCAGTAACAGGGTGACAAATCAGGTAGGGCACTAGAATTTAGTGACCTTAATGTAGACAGTTAGCTGGCAACTCTTAGCATACACTGTTCAAAAATGGATCAGAAGAGGATGGGGTCCATGGTATGGCTTAAGACTTGCAGATATTCCAAAAAGTTAGGAAGAACTACCTGATCGTAAGAGCGGTTTGACAGTGGAATATGCTGCCTCAGAGTGTGGTGGAGTCTCCTTGTTTGGAGATTTTTAAACAAAGGCTGGATGGCCATCTGTCAGGAGTGCTTCTTTGGAAAAGTGTCATAATCACTGAAGAGAGGCCTCACTCAGGTCACAGCCCACCTCACCTCATTGGAAGGTGGCACCTGGAAGGAGGGCCTCAGAAGATGACTGGCAGACATTTATTTATCTGAGCAAGTCTGCTATTTGAATAGGAAGACTGCCTTTGAGTCTCTGCCACAGATTATGAAATTTCTAGTTTTAAGATAAAAATCGGGATTTTTTCTTGCCTGTTCCCCACCCCCCCCACCTTAAATTAAACTTTTAGAAGTTAAGCTTTGGGTTTTCCTCATTCTGCTGCTGCTTCATTGTTTTTGTTGCTGATGTTTATATGCTCATATTTAATTGTGACATGTAAATACTACATTTTATAATTTGCTCTAACCTTTATTTGTAAACCAGATGGAGGATATTTTTTTTTCTGAAAGGTGGTATATAAATATTGTAAATAAAACAAAATAAAGTCATATAAAATTGGACTTTTATCTCTTATCCCTGAACTTAATAATCCCCCATACCTTACTCTAATTCATCACATTTTAAAACATTTTCCCCTAATGTTCCACTAATGAGATACTATTTGCATCTTCTTTTGTTGTTATTATTCAGGAGATTTACTGTATTGGAGCAATTTATCTTTATAAAATATTGTTGTTTTTTTTAACGGGCTTCAGAAAGACATAGCAAGAGAAGATGAAAGAAGATAGTTTTTTAAAAGAAAAAGAAGTATAAGAAAAGAGGCAATTTGTTTTTGTTTTTCTTTCTTTTTTTTTTTAAAAAAAACATGTTTCAAGTAATTCCATTTCAAGTAATGAACTCTTTCTTGGGGGCAAAATGTCATGGCTATAAAATATATATAACATATATTACCATCATTTCAATGTGCATTACAAACATAAAACAGATTTTGATTGTCTAAATTGTTCAGCAAGCACTTAAAGCAAATTGAATGTGTATGACAATATAAATCTATCCAATTAAGCCTCTTCAAAAGTGACAGACTGCTGTGTAAATTGGTGGCTTCTAAATTTAACCAATTGCTTTTTATTTATTGAATGGCCTTTAGGAGCCTGCCAAAAGAAAGTAGGTCAGCTATGTGCAAAACTAATGAATGGACATGTATGGACCTGAACTCAGAGAGCCATATTTTTATTTCTGAATTTTCACTAGGTATATTCACATGTTTATAAAATTATTTTCCTAGCCATAAGTAGCAGAAGTATGCTTTGGCTTAGATCCTGCACTGGACACATAGTCACAATGTTGTGGCTATGATTTGCCTCCTGATTTGACCTTTAATCCACCTTAAAATCCAGATAGCCATACCAAGGAAAAGAGTTCATGATGCTTACAGGCAGGACACTGAAGGATGATGCATCCAGTCCATTCCTACCAGTGACTGGCAGCGTGATAAGCAGAAGCAGGGACCTTTGCAGGCTTGCTGGTGGGAGAGGACTGGATGTGTCACCCTTTAGCAGCCCTCTCACCAGCTTCACAGAACTCCATCACTCAGTATGGCTGCCTGGATTTTAAGGTTGATTTGGGAGGCATTCATAGTAGTGGCAATGGTGCCAGGATGAAAAATGTGAATACCAAACACTAAGGCTTATGACAGCCTAACAGGATGCCAGACTTTGTATCAAAGATCTAGAGCTGGAGGAAGTTTCTGATCTCTAAGGAGTATGTAGACCAGAAATAGGCAACATGTGACTCTGCAGATGTTGGTGGATGACAACACCCAGTTTTCCTTACTACTGGATATGTAGACTAGGACTGATGGGAGATGTAGTCCAACAACTTCCGGAGGGCCATACTCTGTCCACCTTGGATAATATATAAATGTTATCCAGAAACAGTTGTGTAGAAAAGGAGAAAAGGTATGTTAAATTGTAAAAATGAGTAATTGGTCTTGCCCCTACGAAGGTATCTGCAAAGTGGCACCTATTTACTACTACTACTACAACTACTATTTTATTTATTTATATCCTGCCTTTCTCCCAATATAGGGACTCAAGGCGGGTAATAATGAATTCAAAACAATACATTAAAACAATACGCAACATTAACAATATAAATATGAAATTTAAAAACAAATTAAACAATTTACAGCATTACAAATATTTAAAATATTAAAATATAGTAAAACTATGTCCAGACATTAAAATCTAAATTGCACAGCATTTACAAGCCCAACTCCCACTAGGTTGCAAATGCCTGATAGCACAAGAATGTTTTTACCTGTTGGCAAAAGGAGAGCAGAGACAGGGCTATCCTGTCCTCTCTAGGGAGGGAGTTCCAAAGTCTAGGAGCAGCCACTGAGAAGACCCTCTCCCTTGTTCTCACCAAACTAGCCTGGAAGTTTCATGGGACGGAGAGAAGGGCATCTCCAGATGATCTTAGAGCTCTGATGGGCTCATAAAGGGAGATGTGGTCCTTCAAATAATCTAGACCCAAGTTGTATAAGGCTTTATAGGTAAAAATCAGCACTTTGAATTGTGCTTAGAAATGGAGTGGCAGCCAATGAAGCTATTGCAAAAAGAGAGTTAATAATAATAATAATAATAATAATAAAATTTATTTATATCCTGTTCCTCTGCAAAATGCAATCACACCGGTTACAACATTAAAATATACACCCCAAAACCCTCCATCCCATACCCCTCTTAAAATACAATTAAATAATTCAAAATATTTAAAGCATACTTAAAAATACTAAAACTAAACAATAGCACTGTCCTCTCCCAGCCAGGTCTCAGTGAAGCAAGCCAGGTCAGCATCCTCTTCCAAGAGAAGATCATAAATAATGTGGGTCTTGTTTTTACCAACCTGGCATTGCAAAGGAGCAAGGTAAGATATTGCGCTATGATTGGTACGCTCTCCAATCCATTCTGGGGAACAGAATGAACTGAAGGTGGAATAGCTTTTAAACATCTATCCCTCCTTCCTTGTAACAAGCTTTCACTCTGCTCCTGCCATACCTTCTGTTCCCCTGCACCGCCTCAGTCCTCGCCTCCCAGATCATACCTGGGCATATATGCTTGTCCCTTATTCCAACGATCTTCCAGATCTTAAGCCTTCTTGGTGAAGGGAGGGGGGCTTAGAGCCTGGTTGAAATCTCACTCCCTTCCTTCACAGCCTAAAGCTCTGATATACAGCAAGCAACTGTTCTTAAAGCTTCTGGGTGAAGGGATGGGGCGTGGAGCCCGGTTGGAATCTCACTTCCTCACAGCCAAGGTCTTGACATACAGCAAGCAACAGTTCTTAAAGCTTCTGAGTGGAGGGAGGAGGCATGGAGCCCGGTTGGAATCTCACTCCCGCATAGCTGAAGGCCCTGACACATAGCAAGCAACAGTTCTTAAAACTTCTGGGTGGAGGGAGGGGGTGTGAAGCCTGGTTGGAATCTCACTCCCTCATAGCCGAAGGCCCTGGTTAGGCTTTAGTAGAGGAATCATCTCCTGCCTTCCTCCACCTGAGGATTCCATGGATGTATCTTCACAACTCTCTCATAAATGTGTGGGATCAAGTCAGCTGCTTCATGAGTCCAGGTTAATGACCCTTCACATCTTTTCAGCTCAACTCCAGAAGAGAGGTCTGCATTCCCTGCCCCGTCCCTGCAATTTTTACAGGGAGGTGTGCTCCCTGTATCCAGCCCCAGTTAACAAGCACATTATAGCAATCCAAATGGGATGTAGCCAAGGCACGTACCACCATGGCCAGATCCGATTTCTCATCAACATAGGGAGAGTGGTTGTCTACAAAATGATATTACTCTTTTGTAGATATTTACCACAAACATGTTGAGGTCAGAGAATAAAAAAACAAAAAACAAACACAAAAACAAACAAAAAGTAGAAAATCATCCATCCAATCCCACTGATACAGGTTAGACTTGTGAACATAGGAAAGAATGTTCATATGGCTGAGGCACAATTATAACCTTCAGTTTTCAGTTCCAGCAGCATTAAGTGCAGCACAGAATTGCTTAACAAAAGTGGTTATCAAGGGCTTTGCTGAAATGACTGTTGTCTGATGGTAGAACCAATAATTGTTTAGAACTTTGTGACATCTTTGGTAACTTCCACTATTTTACAAAGTTCTACATCTCCATAGCAAAAAGATGAGCCACAAAACAACTAAAGATTTTATTATCCCAGAAAATACATGAAAAGGACATCTGATGTCTTCAGCTCTATAAATAATCAGGAATATTTTCTCTAGTGCCTTTCAGTATGTTCAGTCCCATCATTATTGTTATGTCATTTTCAACGTTATTTGGAAATTGGTTTCAAATGAAGTCTGTACCCAGTAATATCATATATCTTATTTGTTTAGAATCAGAGTCTTGGGAAGGGAGAACTAACACTTTAACCTTGCATGATTTCCCCCCTCCCAATTTAAAGCATCTCCTTAGTTGTTATTTGTGCCCACTGGGGAAAACAATTTCCCTGTACATTTGCTGTTGTATATTAGCCTGGATGATGCAGAGTGGGGAGCAGTAGATTAAGCCTTGGGGGGGGGAGGTATATAGAAAAAGGGTTAAACATCCCTTCCTTGCAGTGCTATGGTCCAAAACAATTTACTTTGTTGACTGATAAGAAAAGACATTAAAAAGAGACAGAATTTCATCTAGTAAGTTTCATCTAGTAAGTTTGGCCTTTGGACATGAAAAAAGCGAGCTTGAAACCAATAGACTATTTTTCAAATCATTGTTTGACGAGAGATTGTTTTTTGTTTCCCCCATAGATAGGATTCACTATGACTGATAAAATTATACATCCTGGTAAAATATTTCCTATTTCTTTTCATCTTTGAAGATCCATACTAAGGACTATTTTTATTACATTAGCATTATGTAATGTAATGACATTTCTTCACTTTGCAAAATTCTATGAAAATTATTAATTTTAACACCTGGATTTAATAATTGTAATGCTGGCCTGTTTAGTTTGACTTGATTCCATAGGTACCATGTTAGTATGGCATGGTTTAGTACTTTCAGAAGAGAAGTTTAGTAGAATTGACAATAGCTCTATCAAAATTTGGAAACCTTTCAGTCCCACAACATGTTCCATGTTATTATGCATCTGAAATGAATGCACACTAGAAATAGCTGACAGGATCTGAACTCACTGGCTCAGATTCAATTGGGATCCAAGGCGAGCTCAGGGAAATACAAGTCTCTTCTTTTTCATTTCCAAACACTTACTTGTGCCACCACTTATTTTCTGGAAGTGCATATGTACGTACATGTTGAAATACATACTTGTGTATGTAGATGATCAACTCTCTAGGGACTTACCCATACAGTCCTCCTAGGTGGATCAAGTCAATTCTGCAAACCATCAAGAATTCTCCATCAGGAAAAAGGACAAGAAAATGTATATGGATAAGTGGGATGACGGATCTTTTTAAAAAAATCAACATATGAAAAATCCAAATGTGGGAGAAAGCAAAATTGAAAGATTTGCCCACTCCCGAGGGATGAGTGAAAATTTTGTTTCAATTCATTTTTTAAAAAATCAGAACCCACCAAAATTTGCAAAATTTGAATGTGAAATAAGCTGAAACATATAGATTTCCCCCTTTCCTAAAATTCAACTTTCTGACATGGAAAATGCTCCCTCAAGTGGTATGATCCAGTAATCTTTAATGACCCCAGCTTTAGCTGAACGTACTGCTTCAGAAGTAGCAGTTTTAGAAAAACTTGAAATCTATTCACATGGTTTATGGAAATGGCAGGTTCAGATGGTTACACTGACCTAAATCAGGGCTGTATACATGCTGAGAGTTGGAGGACCAGGCATCTTTAAATGATGTTCCAAATGATCAGAAGTCATTTTTGGATGTATTTCCCCTCTATTTTGGGTGCCCACCCCAAACAGCATTTATATGCCCCTAGTGGCTAGTTTCAGCCAAAAAAAAAAAAAGTTTGGGGACATTCTTTTTAAAAAGGTTGTAGTAATCTGGAAGGAGAGACTTCATATAGCTAATGTTCTGTACCTCATCCCACCTGAAATTCTTTCTCCCCCCATCCCCGAAGAGCAAATCCCAAGTTTCCAATAGGATGCTGTAGAGCTGGTGAGGTGGAAACATAGCACTGTATCTGTGTAGTATGAAAGGGCCCCTGGACTTTTCTTCCTCCAGAAGAAAGGCTCATCATGCTTTGTTACAAGGAGAAGGCATAATCTTATATCAGTTAAGAAGAAAAAATGACAATTGGACTTCAGATACAGAATGTCAACAACATTTCACTTTCTCAGTCAGTTTTTTTTTCTTTATATGTCCTTTTTGTGAAAGAGAATTGGACCCATAAATCTGGCATGTCGAAGGCTTATGCTGCATTGCTTTTTATTATCATTGCATCAATGTTCTCTGTAGTTCAGTTTTTGGACTACAGAAGTAACAGCCAGGAAAATTTACAATGGATTCATTGCATTTTATGGTGCTCAGCTTGCTCTATAGTTTCTTTTAAAGACTAGACATTTATCCTTTGACTTCAGTTTAAAATAAAATAGTTATCTTTTTTTCCAATAGAGACTTTGGTGTTACGGGTTTTTAGGATATTATGTATGTATGTATACTATAATTGACATCATATGTATTTTTGATAGTATTTAATGGTTTTCCAAAGTGAAAACTAATCACAAATATTGTCTGCTATGACCAATATTCATAAGCATTTCAATTGATAATGTATTTTCCATCTCTGCAGTGTGTTATTCAGCCAATAATACTTCCTTCTTATTTCAATTTGTTGTAAATGTATCTTATTCAAAGAGCCTTATTGTGGGATTTTCAGAAGTTTGGGTGGTGGGTCAAGGGAAAACTTTCTAGAATTAACTGAAGTGCTACAGAATTAAAGAAGATTCAGGATGCTTGCAAGATGCCTACAATCTGGCTTTCTGCCTTGCTCTGAACAGAGACAGCCTAGATTTAGGGACAGAGGGAATATTTGAAAAACTGTCAAAAACATGTTTTTTTAGTGTCCTGAAGAAAACAGCCACATGCAAATTTTGCACAGAATAAGCTTGAACCACCATGATTATCAACCATCCAGGATTCTTCTCAACAGGGCTTCTTAACACTCAAAAACATTTTTAACCATTTTATCAAATATTTTTAAATATTCTTTCTATCTCTACTATAGGGCCCATTATTCACATCTCTGGAAAAGGAGGACAAGAAAATGCAAAGTTCTAAAGCAATTGGTGAAGTGGTTCTTGAAATGTCTCAGGTTGCTTGCTCATATAATCTGTACTGCTATTTTGCTATGGAGCTTTTGCACTAGAATCTGACACTGCATTGTCCCTATATTGGTGCTTATGTCCCTAGGTGACAAACAAGCTTTCTTATCTCTAGTTGACTACCCAACTCTGATTCACTAGGCTGAGCTTTAGTAGTAATATTAGTCAGGTGATTTGTTATAAAGGTTGTCTTATAGCAGAACTTGGAAAAGTTTCTTTTTAAACTATAGGTCCCAGAATCTCCCAAACAGTCTAATTTCTTTCATTTGCCTTGTTCTTTGAGTCCCTTCAGGAGAACAGATGGGTGACATAGGCTTAGTGATGGTAAAAATAGATAGAAGAGTTAAGAGGCAGACCTGAGTGTGTGCTGTACTCTTATGAGTACTAAGGAGATTGGGTTAAATTGTTTATAAAGAGGGGTAGAAAATCTACAAAAAGCTTAGCAAGTAGAGTAATACTATCTCAGGAGCTGGCCAAACTCCCAACTGTGACTGAAAAGCTTGAGTTAATGAGATATACATTAATGCCAAACTGGTAAAACATTATCTTCATTTCACTTTGGATGAAAGGACAAAAAGCAGCCTGAAATGGATTTTTGAATCTCTCAATGAAATTGGTTCTGGCTGCACTGTAGCTTTCTTAAAAAACAAAACAAAACAAAACAAAAGTTTGTTGTATTGCTTCCAACTAATCTGGCTAACCTAATTTTGGTGTGTCTGTGTATTGTGGAGAACCATTTTACGGACAGATTTCTTGAACAAAATGAGTCAAAGACAATGATTAGATATCAGCCCAATAGTTTTGATAGGACATTTTAGGGTGGCCATGTATCCTACTTTACTGAGGACTGTCAATCCCACATATTTTAAATTCTCAGCCATATGCATCCAGTTAGTTCTAGAACAAGGGTGGTGATCCCAAAGCTAAGATCTGTTGTTGTTGTATGTCTCCAAATAGTTTCTGAATGATGGTGACCCTAATACGAACCTGTCATTGGGTTTTCTTGGCAAGATTTGTTCAGAGGTGGTTTGCCATTGCCTTCCTCTGAGGTTGAGAGAGTGTGAATTGCCCAAGGTCACGTATCCATGGCCAAGAGGGGATTTGATCCCTGGTCTCCAGAGTTGTAGTCCAATACTCAAACCACTATACCATGCTGGCTCCCAGAGCTAAGATAAGGATTCCCAATTCCATTGTAAAGTCAAGGAAGCCCAAGAAGGGACAGCAGGGGCCTGGAAAGCCACCATTATTGTTTAGTGCTTAGAAAATAGATTGATGAAGCATGCAGGACACCTGTCTACAGTTCTCCCTACTATGCATTCAATGTATTGCATTTCTATTGAAATTACATTTAAAAAAAAGACTTGTATCCATGCAATTAGAAGAATAAATGCAAATGTAGTGATGCATTTCCCTTTTTGGGGGAGTGATGTGTAAGTGGCTGCTGTGGAATCAAATAAAGTCATAATCCACTGTCAGTTGAATGGTCTCTACAATAATATCTATGTTAGTATTCTTAGTTTCTGTAGTCTGTCATTTTTGAAGGTGCAATGAAACCAAAAGAGAGCCTGTGAATCCTGACATTATGCTGGCCAATAGTCTTATAATATGGCAGTCAGATTGCCACAGGCTGAGCCTTGTTGTATGCTTTTGAAGGAAGCTTGAAGAATTTGATCTTGTTGAAATGCAATATTCATTGACCCAACCCATCCCTCCAGATAAACATATGGATCACAACTTAGTTATACAGATCAAGTGTCCCTTATCTGAAATGCTTGGGATTGGACGTATTTGTATTTCGGATTTTTTTTTTTTTTAAATGGGATGCAGTACAGGTTTCTGTATATAAAATGGTGCAGGGCAGAGAGGAGATGGTGGTAAGCCCTGGCCACCAGGTGTGCATTCTTTGGTCTCCCCCACCTCTGGGTAGAGGAGAGGAGCAGGAGGGAGGGAGATGGCACAGCCAAGTTCACAGCCAAACTCTGCAGAAGTGGTGGCCACAGTGGCTGCTATTCTACACCACCATCACCCAGCTGAAGTGAGCTCTAGAATGGGACATGGCAGTCGCAGCTGCTGGTGACCATCACCAAACTTGACCTAGAGGAGAGTCCCATTTCAAAACCTTCATTCCCCCCTCTTCCTGCTGTTTCTACCACCAGATCTTGGATCCCAGTCAGTGCCTTTCCTACCCAAGTCTTCTGTAGATGGGAACCCAGTAATTGCAGCCAACTCCAACAGTGACAGCAGTGGCAGTGAAGCTGCCAGCCACACACTTCCACTTTCCAGGTGGCAGCTGCAACATTCCTGCTCATTCATTCAGCTGAAGAGAGATGCGAGGCTCTGTGATATGGCAGGAGGCATGGATTCCCATAATTTCACAGATCCTCATGTCTCTCTCCAGCTGCACCTGTCTCTCTAGCCATGTCTCTTTCCAGCCTCACAAATATAGTAAAGGTACATATGTGTTGCAGCTCCAAAAATGTAGGAATTTGTAGCATTTCAGATTTCAGAATTCTGGATAAGGGATACTCAATCTGTATACCAATTTTCTTGTTTCTTGTATGTTACAACATAGTTCCTAGGCTTAAAAAATAATAAAAATTGTATAAAGAAGGATGAAGTCCACAGGACAGTAAAAGAAGAGCACCTGCAAAATAAACCTATTGTGATTCATGTCTTGTAAGAAGGGTTTGTTCCTAAGGGTAGAAAACCATATGAAGCAGTCTCTGAATATAAACCTAGAAGCTCTGAAGCCTGATAATGTATCCACTATTAAAGCTACTCACCCCCCCCCATGATGAATTTCAGCAATGAAAGTTCAGTGATGAATCTTTGCTCTTCCTGATTGAGTAGCCTCAACTAAACACAGAAGGTGGCCAGATTCATTTTAACATTCTACTTCACTACCACATAAAAATTCCTCAGATTCTTTTCCTACAGCCTGAATCTTATTGGTGGTTCCAATTAAAGCAGACCCATTGAACATTGTTGAATGGTGAGGTAGCACTGATGTAATTCCCATTGATTCAGTGAGTCTACTTTAATTTGTTTGTTTGGTTTATTCATTTATTGTACCTTGACCCATCAGGGCCCCTGTGGTGATGCACAATCCATAAGTACACTTTAAAATCATTAAATTATTAACTAAAATCCAGTTAAAAACAGATGCCACTTTTGTTCAAAAATAATTCTAAAACCAGGCAGGCAAATAATTTTTAAAACCGCTAGAGCAGCCACCTGTAATTTTAAGAGCCAAAGTACAAGCAAAGCAGTACATTCTTCACTGCTCACTGGAAATTAAGAAGGGCTGGAGCCACTCTGATCTCCCTTGGGAGAGAATTCCATATTTAGGGTGCTGCTACCAAGAATAAGCCATTCAGCATTGTAAAGGCCTGGCATACTTCATTAAAAGTAACACAGGGCATGGTGACTTCACATACAATCAGGCCTCATTCTGTCATCCACTTCACAATTCTACTCAGCTGTCACTCACGGAGATGTCTTTCTCAGCTACTTTGAGTTGCAATTCCATTATTCAGAAGCTTTGTAAAACACTTTTTCTCCCTTTCAGATCTGTGATTGTCTGATTGCAGCACCTTCAGAACTTGCTGAATCTGCTTTATGTGGCTTTTTTTTCCTAAATGCAATTCATGATTCTAGCCATTCCCAAAATATGCCAAGTCTTGATGGCCTCAATGGCATCATATTTCTTTGTGAGTACTGTGAGAGTTGGCAGATCTGCTAATTTGTTCTTTCTGCTCCTTCTGTATTTAAGGAAGTAGCTTCTGTGGCTTGCAATCAGTTTCTTTTTGTGGAATGACTATATGATTCTAAGGCATAACACCGTGCTTTTCTCCCCACCCCCAAAAGTACTGTACATGTCAAGTTGCAATAATCAGCCATCTGCAAAATTCCAGTCAGAATGATCAGATACTCTCACAAAGAGTTTTCTAATAGCAAAATTAATTTTCTGTTAAGATTCTAACAGTTCTAAGAGTCCTTTTGCTTGCATTCAGTCATGAAATACATCCACCTTCAAATACAGTACAAGTTGTATGTCAGGAATGGGTTGTCAGCAGCAATCTGAGGTGATCCATGATCAACCAGCCAGTCAGAACCTAAGGACAAATCTGGAAGCAGGATCAAGGAAAAGTCAGGAACAAAGGAACAGGCCAAAACTCAGGAAGACTGTGTTCCTCACACAAGGCTAGTCTGGAAACCCTTTTGTACTGCCTCCTGTCCAGGATATCCAACAGCCAGCCTGGATTAACAGGGTCAGATCAGAGGCTGAGGGAGACATACTCCCAATGCAGAAGCTGTTTCATATAGTTTGGTGGTTCATCACATAAGGCAGCCACACATAGAGATCTAAATAAACCCAGTTCAAGCCCAAGAGCAAGTAATACTACACTTTTATCACCATCTGACTTTCTGCTGTCCAATCCTGATTTGTTAATTCTAGGGAGATTTTCAGATGTGATTTTCAGCAGGATATATTACAAAACAGCTCTGTTGCTGCCGCGCGGCAGGGGAGCTGTTTCGGATGATGCCGTCCCTCTGCCGAAACCCTCCATGTCACTTCTGTGACAGAATGGAGGAAACCGCATCGTATTTCACTCACGGGCAACAATCATAAATGAAATACGACGCGATTTCTCCATTCTGTCACGGAAGTGACACGGAGGGTTTCGGCAGAGGGATGGCGTCGTCCGAAACAGCTCCCCTGCCGCACGGCAGCAACAGAGCTGTTTTGCAATATATCCTGCTGAAAATCGCGTCTGAAAATCTCCTAGGTGTTAGCAAACTGTTTTATCACTGTTACTGTACTACATTTATTAAGATGATACAGTCACACTGTACAATGATACTTCTACTTTTTATGAACTGTCAAGCAAACAATTTAATTGAAATATTTAGTAAACAATGGGAGTCTGCAGTGGAATTAGCAATACCAGTGAAATATTTACTTTACATATCAGGATCTCAACAGCTTTCTTATATGTATCCTCAGCATTTCATGTTGCATTTGCAATGGGAAATACTAAGTTATCAGTTATCCTTTTGGTATCCATATGGTTATCCTTTTGGTATATTATGCTTGTGTAAATTCCCCCTTGACAGCAAGTATACACTGTTTCTGGTGTGGGACATCCATATTCAATTCAAGGCTGCAGAAGCAGAGTTACAGATATTGTGCCATTGCACATGGCTGCACATAGTGTATTGGGTGCCACAGGGTTCTGTCCTGGGCCCAGTGCTATTCAACATCTTTATCAATGACTTGGATGAGGGAATTAGGGGCATACTTATCAAATTTTCAGATGACACCAAATTGGGAGGAGTAGCTAATACCCTAGAGGACAGGATCAAAATTCAGAATGACCTGGATAGACTGGAGAGCTGGGCCAAAGCTAACAAAATGAAATTCAATACGGAGAAATGTAAAGTACTGCATTTAGGGCGGAAAAATGAAATGCATAAATATAGGATGGGAGACACCTGGCTGAATGAGACTACGTGCGAAAGGGATCTAGGAGTCCTAGTAGACCACAAGTTGAACATGAGTCAACAGTGTGATGCGGCAGCTAAAAAGGCCAATGCAATTTTGGGCTGTATCAATAGAAGTATAGTGTCTAGATCAAGGGAAGTAATAGTGCCACTCTATTCTGCCTTGGTCAGACCTCACTTAGAATACTGTGTCCAGTTCTGGGCACCACAATTCAGAAAGGATATTGACAAATTGGAGCATGTCCAGAGAAGGGCAACTAAAATGGTGAAAGGTCTGGAAACGATGCCTTATGAGGAGAGACTAAGGGAGCTGGGTATGTTTAGCCTAGAAAAACGACGGTTTAGAGGCGATATGATAGCCCTGTTTAAGTATTTGAAGGGATGTCACGCTGAGGATGGAGCAGGCTTGTTTTCTGCTGCTCCAGAGACTGGAACACGGAACAATGGGTGCAAGCTCCAGGAACAGAGATTCCACCTCAACATGAGGAGGAACTTTTTGACAGTAAGAGCTGTTCGGCAGTGGAACACACTCCCTCAGAGCGTGGTGGGGTCTCCTTCCTTGGAGGTCTTTAAACAGAGGCTGGATGGCCATCTGTCGGGGATGCTTTGATCAAGATTTCCTGCGTGGCAGGGGGGTTGGACTGGATGGCCCTCGTGGTCTCTTCCAACTCTGCAATTCTATGATTCTATGATTCTATGATACACATGTGCATTATGCTCAGTGTGCATAGATGCACGTAATTGTGTACTCAGTTGCCAGGTTGTGCAGCATTACAGTTCATTAACACGGCAGCATCGTGCAACTGCCACATAACTCTGTGAGCATAAAACTGTTGCATCAGTGTAGAATCTTGTTCAATAATTATCTGCTCTCTCTCAAAAAAAATTGTAGTAAATTGTATGGCCTGGGTCTACTCTGATCAATTCCAATTCAAAGCTATTTTGCCCTTAAAAGAAGCTAACAGGATAATATTTGCATCCTTAACTACACTATTGTTCAGGAGGGTCAGGTTTATGTTGAGCATGCTCATAAAACTTCTTGCAGTGTCCCTGGTTGCATTTGAAATAAGAGTCTGACATCTAAGAAAAAATATTGTTCTCTGCATGTAGCTTCATGTGATTCATGTTCTCAGCACTGAGGATCTATTTTGGGTTAGTGTAAAGGAGATTTTTCTTCCTTGAAGAGAAAAGGACTATAGTGTGAAGGTGAAGAAGCATATTTGTCAATAGCACTGACAAATGTAGCGATGACTGAGAAAACATGTATTGCTAAAGGTGCTACAAAGAAGTTTTGAGAGGTTCTTTTAAGAGTAATATCAGATTCCATTATGGCACAGACAGAGCTGGATGATTTCACCTGGGACCCTTTCCAAGAATTATGAAAGAGATAACACATGTTGGCAGTGTTTTGCATTTTGACACAATAAATAGTGTACTGTTCTTATGTATAACTATCTTAAAGACATTCCTCTCCATCTTTGTCCTTGGTCTTGTGTAAACTTTGATATAGGATTGGGTGAAGCCTGTATGCAATCCTGTTAACAAACCAATTAATATATCAACATATGTATGGAGTCTGAAGTCAGCATCCTATTGCTCATCCCAACTACAGCAGACACACTGAATCAGCAGGATTTACCTACATGTTGACTCACCATTCTACCAATAATTCAATGGGTGTATTCTACTAGTTTGTACTGGCCAATAGGATTTTAGCCTAAATTTTGTAGGCTAGGCCCATTGAATCACCCTGATCATATATTTTTAATATATTCCTTTCTGCCCACCAATTGTTCCTTCCCTTTAACTTGTAATAAAACTGGAGTGCCCCTGTTGTATTGCAATATAACAGGGAATCATGACAATTAATGATGCAGATATTTATAGCACCTTTTCTGACTTACATTTTTTAGCAGTTTACAAAGATAATAAAGTATATACTGTAATGTGTTCTGAAAGATGTGGTTTTATTTGTGTGTGTGTGTGTGTGTGTGTGTGTGTGTATGTATCACAGGAGATATGTACCCCTTTAGGACTGTACCAGAGGTACAATCAAACAGTCAATTCTGAGTAGCATTCTGGGCCTTGCTGGCCACACAGCAGGACAAAGAATAAAGAGGGGTTGTTTTCCCGTTGTTTCATCCATGCAGGAGCAAACAGTATTCCTGAAATAAAGAACAAAAAGCTTATCTGCTCAGTATTTTCTTCACTGTTAGCAGGTACAACAGTTGGCACACAGAGAACCTAGTTCTATTTGATCCTCTGTGTTATGTTTAGTTGATTCTGTTTGCTCTAGTACATTAGTTTTCAAAATGTGTTTGAAAACACACACATAAAGTTATTCAAAGCTTAGCAAGAATTGATCCGTGAGGAGTCAATTGTATCCAAAGATATTGGGAGTTGTAGTGTCTAGATTAAGGGAAGTAATAGTGCCGCTCTATTGTGCCTTGGTCAGACCTCACCTAGAATACTGTGTCCAGTTCTGGGCACCACAATTCAAAAAAGATATTGACAAATTGGAGCATGTCCAGAGAAGGGCAACTAAAATGGTGAAAGTTCTGGAAACCATGCCTTATGAGGAGAGACTTAGGAGATTTTCAGACCTGCCAAAATGCCGGTTTGCCGCGCGAGCAGCCTCCCGAAACTGCTGTGCGGCAAGGGTCTACTTCGGACGACGCTGTGCCTCTCGCGAAACCGTCCGTGTCACTTCCGTGAAGCTTGGGACGGCTCAGCGCCATATTTCAATCACGGAGGTTGCCCGTGATTGAAATATGGTGCTGAGCCGTCCCAAGCTTCACGGAAGTGACACGGACGGTTTCGCGAGAGGCACAGCGTCATCCGAAGTAGACCCTTGCCGCGCAGCAGTTTCGGGAGGCTGCTCGCGCGGCAAACCGGCATTTTGGCAGGTCTGAAAATCTCCTTAGGGAGCTGGGTATGTTTAGCCTGGAAAAAAGATGGTTAAGAGGCGATATGATAGCTCTGTTTAAGTATTTGAAGGGGTGTCACGCTGAGGATGGAGCAGTCTTGTTTTCTGCTGCTCCAGAGACTAGAACACAGAGCAATGGATGCAAGCTCCAGGAACAGAGATTCCACCTCAACATTAGGAGGAACTTTTTGACAGTAAGAGCTGTTCAGCAGTGGAACACACTCCTTCAGAGCGTGGTGGGGTCTCCTTCCTTGGAGGTCTTTAAACAGAGGCTGGATTGCCATCTATCGGGGATGCTTTGATTAAGATTTCCTGCGTGGCAGGGGGTTGAACTGGATGGCCCTCGTGGTCTCTTCCAACTCTACAATTCTATGATTCTAACATCTGTAAGTATCCAGGTTGCTTTATTCATTATAAATTCTATGGAAAGAGTTAACAGAGATTTTTCTCCCTCTCACATACTTCTAGAATATATTCTGGATAAATAAAATAAATCACTCTTCATTTGACATGTAACTGACAGAAGTAATTCACTGTCACAAAATGTTGCAAATGGATCTTGTGGGAACTTTGAGACTGAGAGAGAAAATTGTAGCATAAGCTTTCATAGACTTGGTCTACTTTCTCAAATGCATGGAGTGAACTAGTGCCTAGGGACAGACCTTATAAGCAGGCTGTTAAATAACTGTAGAAATGTAAAACTTGTGGGTGTGGTGATGAGGTGACAAGGTGTATGGCTATTCAACGGCTTCCTTATAAGGTCTGTTCCTAGGCACTAGTTCACTCCCTGCATGTTAGGAAGTAGACCAAGGACTTGTCTAGATGGGCAATATAACCTTCCTTGTCCCCCATCTCAGAGCCCTGCAGTCCTGATGACACAGGGCATTTCCCTGTTCTACCCCCAGGCAGTCCTCCACACCCCCAGAGCAGATGCGGGACTGAGATGGAGGGGAGGGGAGGTGTGGTAGGGCTTGATACACTGTTATAGAATAATACTTAAGATAATATGATTCTATGATTCTATAAGATAATACTCATTTAAATCCATTTCTGCCAGGAGGAAATTGATTGGGCCCCACATGTCCACAGGAGCCCAACCCAGCTGGCTGTCCTTCACTGCTGCTGCCATCTCTCTGGCTCTCCTAGAAGGCAGCAAGGAGACCCGTAGCATGTGACCAAGGCTGGTCACATGCAGGGGGTGTTACCCTAAGGGTGGGGGTATGCTTTAGGTACCAGGATGGGGGATGCTTTAGAACCAACCCATGATGCCAAAATATATAGTATTATCTGGGGGAATTATTAGCTCAAATGGAAGCCTGCAAAAGGGTAGCTTCGGAGATGTTTTCTCCTATGTATACCAGTACTACTGTATGGAGCACTCCAGTTCATAGTGAAAGAACGTATATTTTATTGGAAATAACACAAAGTGAACTCACACATGCAATACACATTGCTAAGAACCATACAAGGCTAGAGAGGAGGAAGGCAGAAATACTGGATAGAGGGAATGATTTTGGAATGCAGGGTGATAGTTACCAGTCTTGCAGAGTAGAGTTTTGTGCAGTGAAGATACTCAGACAGGCAGCCAGGGGTGGCACAGGAGTTTCCAATCTGGGGTGCACCATGAAAAGGAGTGGCTGGGTTCATCCACCATGGCACACCTTTCTATTGTCAGGGGACTCAACTGATTGCCTTAATGGCTGGGAGATAGAAATTGATGAGGTTACGATAACCTCACAAGGTCCATAAGAATAGATTTGGGAGTGGTCACCTAATTGTTTGATTTAATGAATCGTTGCTGAGGCACCCAGGGCTGGAAGAAAGGATTAGCACATGCCTCCTTAATGACTGTTTACTAAGGGGCTTCCACACAATCCTAATATGGACTTCCTTGCCATAATATTTCTAAGACACATCCAGGTCAGTGTGGCCTTCAACTTACTTTTTTGGTTTGCCTCAGCCAACCTGACCCTGAAAAGTTTCCAATATTTCCAATTATGAGATATTGTGGTGAGGGGACAGTAAGGCATGCTAACAGGGGGGATTGGTCACATGTTGAGGGCTACCTTTCCTGACTTCTGAGATAGTGAGAGAAATAGCGGTAGCTGCAGCAATGGGCCAGCATGCCTATCAGGACTCCCTATTATTCTGTGGAGGGAACAGGGGTACAATGGATCTGATCCACAGCCAGGATATGCCAGCAGGGTGCCAGCATATCCTGGCTCATGTAGATGAACCCCATGTCTACAAAATCGTACATTACAACTTCTCTCTCTCAGTTAGTCTCAAAGGTGCTATAAGATCCCTGTGTAATTTATATTCCAGACTAAGATGACTATCTCTTTGAATTCTGTTACAAAATGTGTTGTCTTTAATCCTTTCGAAGGTCGGTAAATTGAGTACCCAGCTTGTGGGGTAATTAGCTAACACACATTGGAAACTGTTTAATGCAGTGTAGATGTGTAAATAGCTATTGCTTAAAACAATTTGTAAGCCACTCTGATAGCCTTGTGGCTGAAGAGCGGGGTATAAATAACTAAATAACTAACTAAATAAATAAAATAATGGCTTCAAAAGGGGTTTGATAAATTTATGGAGAACAGAACTCTCAATCTTTATTGGCCAGGGTGGATAAGTGATTGTTGTTGTTGTTGTTATAGTTGTTGCATGCCTTCAAGTAATTTCTGACATAAGTTGATCCTATCAGGAGACTTTCTTTGGTAAGATTTGTTCAGAGGGGTTTGCCATTAACTTCTGAGGCTGAGAGAGTGTGATTTGCCCAATGTTGCCCAGTGGGTTTCCATGGCCAAATGGGGTTTTGGATCCATGTCTTCTGTAGCCTTAGTCGAGCACTCAAACCACTGTACCAAGCTGGTTCTCTTAAAGTGGATGCCATTTCATAAACCTTTGAATGCCAGATGCTGGTGATCAGCAGGGAAGGGCTGCCTTGCTGCTCTTCATATCCACAGCAGAGGGGCATCTTTCTGTAAAATGATAGAAATGTAATTGGCCTTGATCCCGCAGGACTCTTCTTTTCTACATCTTTCAAATGATTAATATACTAGGACTAAATTTGACCAAAATTTATTTTATTTTATTTTATTTTATTTTATTTTATTTTATTTTAATTTTATGAATTTGGCTGATGGTGTCAGTTTATAACTTCCAAAGACAAAATTATTTGCTCTATTAGTGCCAGGCCTTCAACAAGTTATTTATAGAGCTGTCTTTCCCATCTGCATTGTTGTATAGCTAGAAAGACAGACTGTGCCTATTGATTCATATCCTTTCTACTGAAAAACAGGCAGGGACAGGCCAGGACCCTTCCTTCAAAGACCCTGTAGCAATAATTTGCCTTGCAGAGATAATAAAAGTGTCCAGTCAATCTGACTGTATTTAAGTTCTCAGAAACACACTTGTAATATAGTATTTTCCAGAAAGCTGGTCAAGTCTTCCAAATGCAAGACACAGCAACCAGCAGCTAGGAATTGCCGTAGGAATAATTGTCAAATTTGAGCTTAAGAACAGAAAAGCATAGCATGTTACATGGAGTTTACAGTACAAATCTATTAGCTGTCAACAAGCACTCCCCTTCCTGTTATATACACACACACACACACACACACATCCATACTCCCGAATATCCTTCCAGGATACAATCTAGCAGTTGTTTAGTCTTTGAATTATCTCTTCCACACAAGCTCTCTGTATGTATTTGCTCCACAGCAGCTGTTTCATAAAATATATGTGAAATTAGGATTGTAAATGAAATAGAAATGAAGTCTGTATTTCTTAAAGTCTAGACATAGACCATGGGCAACTCTCATTGCAAATCCTATTTTTTTCTCACAATCAGGTATTGTTTTTATGATATTTAATATTCCACAAAAAGTGTGTTTAATATTTAATTTCTCAGTAAACTCAGTAACAAAGAATGCTGCTGTTTGTATGTAGAATGTGGGGAGTGGGAAGCACATATGCTGGTAAATGAGGAGAAGTGGACTTTGGACTAGGACAGTTTTCCCCTCCTTTTTTTGTGTTTGTGTTTTGTCACAGACCACTGAAAGACACCACAGAAGGAAGATGGTATGTCAAACAAACAGAGGCTGGAAAATTTAACTTCTGGATACCAGTTCCCAAAATGTTCCAGACAGTGTGGCCATGATAAGCTGTCTAGGGGATTCTGATACATGTAATTCAACAAATTGCTCTGATGGAGAAGCAGGTAAAATATCAAGTACAGTGGGCCCTTTGTACCCACTTGGGTTTGGTTCTGAACCCCCCTCCCCAGATAGCAAAACCCACAGATGGTAGAGTTCCATATTAATCAATGGGAGAGACCATTTTAAGTATGGGTGCCACCATTTTAGGTATGCAGCAATGCCATTTCATGTAAGGGTGCTGCCATTTTAGGTATGCAGTGACGATCCAGAGGGCCCACTGAAGATTATTCTACTGACAAGTGGGTTTGTAGCTGGTTGGTAGATTGTATTCAAAGAATGCTCACCAGTGCTACTTACCATCCTGGTGAAAAGTGACAGGCAAGGTGCCACATGTTTTGGTTATGGGCCTGATTTTGTTCAACATGTTCATAAATGACTGGATGGCAGAGATAGACATTCCATTTTCTTGGCCATTGTTGCCAAATTGGATAGATTTAAGTTCAGCTTTCTCTTTGGTAGGGAAAGACCAGAGTACTTCTACAGCCTTCTCCTTTCTTTGCCCTAGGTAGAGATACAGAAGAAATGTGCAATAACTAATATTTTCTGTACATTTATCTAATTTGTGATCTGCAACATTATTCACAAAAGCAAGTGTGTATTCCATTACCAAAAGGAAACAATGAACATCAGATTCCCCCCCCCCCGCTTTTACTTTTGGATTATACATTTTAATTAATTAATTAATTAATTAATATGCATGCTTTTCAAATATAGGCATGTTTGGGTCCCATAGTGGGAGAAAGGTGGGAAATTAATTAATTAATTAATTAATATCCCACCTTTCTCCCACTATGGGACCCAAACATGCCTATATTTGAAAAACATGCATATAAATGCTTTAGTCAGTGGGAAAATGCAGAATGCATACATCTAAAATGGGCTTTATTTAACAGCACATATTTGGAAATGTGTGAATCAAGATACATGCACATTTCTTCCTCTTCTTGGGAATCTTACAGTCTATTATGGAACTCAAGATGGCAGTGAGAAGTGACAAATGCAAATCCCTATCTTTATGTAGGTTTGATGAAGTCTTGAAGGGCTCAAGGAAGACAACAGAGGTTTGGAATGTGTGCAAGAATTGATCCATTGTGTGTTGTTGTTTTGAGCACATGCAAAGAATTCAGCCCTATTGAACTAGAATCCAGGTAATCAAGAACAAAAATAGTGCAGTCACAGTGATCCAGTACAAAGATTTGCTTACTGTGAAATATACATTTTGCACAAGTTCACTATTTTTGCCTCCTCTCCCCAGTCTCTCCGGCCTATGAACACCCTCGAGGGTTTGGGGTTTTTGTTTTGTCTTTTCCTTCTGTTGAACATCAACAGACTTTACTCCATCAGTTCTTTACTTCTAGAGATATGATTTCAAAGGGAGCTTTTTGATGTCTAATCCACTGAGATGATGATTGTTCAGAAAGATGAGAATACGAATAGTGCTATTAGAAACATATTGTGATAAGTAGAGCTTTTGAAAGGAATGCAGTGTCAGTGGAAATCTTTCATTCTTTTCCGTCACTGCAGTCAGAATGGAATAGAATTGAAATGGTAACAAGCAGAAACCAAAGCTGCAATCTTGCACATGCTGAACTCAGTAGCATGTCCCACTAAACTCTGTGGAGTCTGTGACTGAATAAACACACTTGGCATGAGTCTGTATGTCACCATTTTAAAAGAAACAGGCCTAGATTAACTTCATCAACTAATACCAAGTCATCCTTTCTGAGCTTATGCTTAAACATTAGCAATTCTAGATCCTACATGTGTGAAAACTTGTCAAAGCCAGTCCAGGAATTATGTAGCTAAGACAATAGATAGATAGATAGATAGACAGATAGATAGATAGATAGATAGACAGACAGATATTGACTGATATATATCCTAAAAGCAGTGGCTTCATCAGGTTTGAAAGGACAATAGACAAAGTATCCCTGGTCTCTTTCACACTATGCAATCATACCGCTTTGATACCACAACAATTATTATGGCTCCATACTATAGAATCCTGTGATTTGTTGTTTCAGGAGGTATTCACAATTCTTTGCTGCAGAGCTCTCTCTCTCTCTGGCTTTTCTTCGCAAATGAAGATTCAGGAAGGACTCATCCCGTGCTTTCTGCAAGCGCGCTGATGACTAAAAAGGCCAATCCGAGATAAACAAGTCCGGTTGCAAAAAGCACAGTAGAAGGTCTCCTTGGGTGATGTTTTTGGGTTGTGATTCTTTCTGCATTGTCGTTTCTCTTCAAAACTTGTTCGTCGTGAGTTCTCAAATAAGGCTGCAGCATTGTGGATAGTGCGTCTCCATGCCTCCCGCTGTGAGGCCAGGGCGGACCACTGTTGGTGATCAATTTGGCCAAGCCTGAGATGCTGTTTCAGGGAGTCTTTGTATCGCTTTTTTGGAGCGCCTCTCTTACGCTGACCCGTGGCGAGTTCACCGTAGAGTAGTATTTTTGGGAGGCGATGGTCCTCCATCCTAGAAACGTGCCCTGCCCAGCGCAGCTGTGTTCTCAATATCATGGCCTTAATGCTGGTGATCCCTGTTTGCTCAAGGACAGCAACATTCGTCACATAGTCAGTCCAGTGTATATTTAGGATTGTGTGTAGACAGCGCTGATGAAAGCGCTCGAGGAGAGCTCTATTGCTTTGCAAAATAATGGCCAGAATCCTGTATGAATAGTGTAGTAGCCATACATGCTGAACTGAGGTATATCTAGCTATTCACCACCACCTCAGACTTATTGTAGAGCTGCTGTAGTTCCCCTGACAGCCATTCCATGAATGCTAGAGAGTGGAGGTGGGGAAAGGAGAAGCATTGGGCTATGGGTACATAACCAGATATGCAAAATGATTGCATCATCCACTGAGGTCAGCTGTGGTCCTCTTGTTACCCTAATCACTCTGGGGTCATGGGGACCCTCAAAATATCAACATTAATTTAGGAAGTTAATGTACTCACTTTGGCAATGCAAGTGGGGGGTAACGGCAGGATATTGTGACCAGCTATACCAGTACTATGGGTGAGACATAAGCTAGAAAGTACAATAATAATCTTTATTAGGAAAAATAATAATAACATAATAATAATAATAATAATAATAATAAAAAAAAATTTATTTCTAATCTGCCCCTCTGCAACACAATCGGGGTGGCTTACAGTATAAAACTCCATAATTACATCAACAGCCTAACCCACCCACCCCTGAAAATAATATTACATTAGAAAGATTAAAAACATACAATAATTAAAATAGAAGAGAAAAAATTCAATTCAATGGCAGCTAAAAGGGAAAGAGACAGACTAATCTTCGGGCCGGGATAGTTATTCAGGAAAGGCCTGCTGGAAAAGATCAATCTTGACAGCTTTTTAAAAGTTGTCTAAGGTGGTAATAAGACAGATCTCATCCGGCAGGCCATTCCATAATCGGGGAGTGGCAGCAGAAAAGGCCCTCTGGGAGGTTGCCTTGTTTTCATAGGTTGTAACAGATTCCTCCCAGAAGACCAAAGCGTGCGGGGAGGGTCATACGGAAGGAGGTGGTCCCGGAGGTGAGTTGGCCCCAAGCCATGTAGGGCTTTAAAGGTCATAACCAACACCTTGTACTGTGCCCAGAAACTAATAGGCAGCCAGTGGAGAGCTTTTAGCACAGGTGTTATGTGCTCTCTTCTGGAAACATCAGAAATCAACCTGGCTGCCATGTTCTGAACTAGTTGAAGTTTCTGAGTCAAGCACAAGGGTAGCCCCATGTAGAGTGCATTACAGAAATCAGACGGGAGGTTACCAACGCATGTACCACAGTTTTGAGGTCCCTGGTTTCCAGGAAAGGGCGCAGCTGGCGTATCAGCCAAAGTTGATAACAGGCACTCTTGACCGTCACATTTACCTGATTAGACATCAGGAGAGATGGGTCCAGGAGCACCCCCAGACTGCGAACACAGTCCTTGGAGGAGAGTGTGGTTCCATCCAGGATTGGATGTTATATTCCCAGACCCAGTTTCAGGCTCGTAACTGTTAGTACCTCCATTTTGTCTGGATTCAGTCTTAGTTTGTTTTTCCTCATCCAATCCATTACTGCTTTAAGACAATAATTGAGAGGAGAGACACCATGTGAAGTCAAAGCTGACAACCAAGACATGGAGAAATATATCTGGGTGTCATCAGCATACTGATGACACTGCACTCCATGCCTCTGAATGAGCTCCTCCAGCGGCTTCATATAGTAATAATAATAATAATAATAATAATAATAAAATTTTATTTATATCCCGCCCCTCTGCAACGCAATCGGGGCGGCTTACAATATAAAAACCCCATACTCACAATACCCTAGCCCACCCACCCCTTAAAATAATATTAAATTACAAAGGATTAAAAACATGCATTAATTAAAATATATATAAATTAGAAGAAAAAAAAATTTAAAACATACAATCATAGCCTAGAAAGGGCAGCTGAGTCTTGGGCCGGGATAATTATTCAGGAAAGGCCTGCTGGAAAAGATCCGTCTTGACAGCTTTTTTAAAGCTGTCTAAGGTGGTAATAAGACGGATCTCGTCCGGCAGGCCATTCCATAATCTGGGAGCAGCAGCAGAGAAGGCCCTCTGGGAGGTCACCAACAGCCTTGTTTTCATAGGCTGTAACAGATTCCTCCCAGAGGACCGAAGTGTGCGGGGAGGGTTGTACGGAAGGAGGTGGTCCCGGAGGTAAGTTGGACCCAAGCCATGTAGGGCTTTAAAGGTCATAACCAACACCTTGTACTGTGCCCAGAAACTAATAGGCAGCCAGTGGAGAGCTTTTAGCACCGGTGTTATATGCTCTCTTCTGGAAACGCCAGAAATCAACCTGGCTGCCATATTCTGGACTAGTTGAAGTTTCCGAGTCAAGCACAAGGGTATCCCCATGTAGAGCGCATTACAGAAATCCAGACGGGAGGTTACCAGTGCATGTACCACAGTTTCGAGGTCCCTAGTTTCCAGGAAAGGGCGCAGCTGGCGTACCAGCCGAAGTTGATAACAGGCACTCCTGACCGTCGCATTAACCTGATTAGTCATCTGGAGCGACGGGTCCAGGAGCACCCTCAGACTACGAACACGATCCTTGGAGGAGAGTATAGTTCCATCCAGGATTGGAGTTTGTATTCCCAGACTTGGTTTTGGGCCTGTAACTGTTAGTACCTCCGTTTTGTCTGGATTCAGTCTCAATTTGTTTTTCCTCATCCAGTCCATTACTGCTTTAAGACAATCATTCAGAGGAGAGACGCCATCTGAAGTCGAAGCCGATGACCGAGACATGGAGAAGTATATCTGGGTGTCATCCGCATACTGATGACACCGCATTCCATGCCTCCGAATGACCTCTCCCAGCGGCTTCATATAGATGTTAAATAGCATCGGGGACAGGATGGCACCCTGAGGAACGCCACAGTTAAGCTCTATTCTAGTAGAGCAACTGTCCCCGAGCCTCACCCTCTGGGATCTGCCCGAGAGGAAGGAACGGATCCACTGCAAGGCAGTGCCTCCGATTCCTAACCCTCTCAGGCGATCCAAGAGGATGGAATGGTCTATTGTATCAAAGGCCGCTGAGAGGTCCAAGAGCACCAACAGGGTCACACTACCCCTGTCGATCCCCAAGCGGAGGTCATCAGCCAGAGCAACCATGGCAGTCTCCACTCCATAACCCATCCTAAAGCCAGTTTGAAATGGATCTAGATAATCGGTTTCATCCAAGACAGCTTGGAGTTGGGAAGCGACCGCCCTCTCAATCACTTTGCTTAGAAAAGGCAGCAAGGAGACTGGCCTATAGTTGTTCCTGTCCAAGGGGTCCAGGGAAGGCTTTTTCAGGAGCGGCTTAACTGCCGCTTCCTTCAGACAGGATGGAATAGACCCCTCCCTGAAGGATGTATTGATAATATCCCTAAGGAGTGCTCTCAATGCGTCGCCCCCTTGGGTGGCCAGCCATGATGAACAGGGGTCAAGGGGACAGGTCCTCTTCCTCACTCTACCAAGGAGCTTGTCCATGTCATTGGTACTCACAAATTGAAGCTGATCCAATAGAATTTCATCAACAGACACCTCGTCTATAGATTCTGTCATAACACTGGCATCTAAGTCAGCTCTTATCCGAGAGATTTTTATCTGCAAAGTGGATGTTAAATGCATCACAGCAGGCCATTGTCGGGTTGAGTAAGGGGTTCTGTGCAGGTGGAATCTGTGTCCACTCCCCCCCACCCTAAACAGTTCTGCTGGACGGGACTCTGAAGACGCGATTCATGCAGAGGAGAAAGACTTCTGCACTGCACATACCATCTCTCAATAAGAATCAAGGAAATTCCTATGATGAGTCTTGTTAGATAAGAGTCGAGTCTTCCACCAGGTGTGCTCTAGTTGTTGTCCAGCCTGCTTCATCTTCCTAAACTCCTCTGAATACTAGGGTTTATGGTTAGGATCAGCCTGGAAAGGACGTTTGGGAGTGATTGTGTCAATAGCCTTGGTGAGGACGGTGTTCCAAATATTTTTTTTAATTTTATTTTTAGCTTTACAAATATATATGCACACACACACATATACATAAATATACATACATTCATAAGGAAGGCTTGCTTGAAGTAAGATAAATAAGAAAAAGCATACATAACACATAACATACATAACCATCCCAATTACATATGCTCATTATACAATTCTTCGTCCTACCACTCTTCCTCTTCCTCTTCCACTCCTTCCATTCTTCCCCCTTCTACTTCTTACTCCATCCCTACTTCATCCTTTCCATCTTTACTTCTCTTTCCTACTTCCTCATACCTTCTCACTTGCAATATCTTCAATTAATTTCCTTTCTTCCACTGGTGCAAAGAAACTTTCACTTATACGCACAAACGGACTAGCAACCTGCATTGACTTCCTCCTTCCTACATCTCGGAATAGGATGCTTCTTGTTTAATTTCCTAGTGTTCCTCTATTAAGTATTATCACTTCCAGCTAACTTTTAGTCGTATAAATATGTTCTCATGTCTAATACACATTGCTCATTCGGATATCAAAAAACAAACAAACCATGATACATGATAAGATTTTGCTATCATATCACAGTGTCTTTTTTGCTTTTATTTTCCCCCCATTATATATTTGCTATTGACCTACCTTCCCCTCCTCCCTCCTTTATTCACTCACAGTCTACTGATCAAGCAGCATATTTAAATCTTCCTTTATGTTCCATTTTTTTCATCCAGAATTTTTGCACCAGAGACCACGCCTCCTTAACTTTAGTTGTATTTCTCTCATTCTAAATATATGTTAATTTGTCATTTTCATACATCTCCTTAATCTTAAATAGCCAGTCATCCACCAGGGGCGTATCTTTCTGCCTCTATTTTGTAGCAATTATTAACCTAGCCGCTGTTACAAGATAAAGCACAGTCCTCCAATGACTTCTTAGTATTGTTTTTCCGATAGCCATGGTTATATTTAAGAGGTACAATTTTGGGCACATTTCAAATTGAACATTATAAATTTCTTGCATCATTTTGTGTATTTCCCCCCAGAATTTTTTGATGAGTGGGCAACCCCACCACATGTGATAGAGTGTGCCTAGATCTTTCCCATATTTCCAGGTGTTCCAAATATTAAGCAAAGCTTTGACAGAATCACCAGCATTACCAATCATTAAACCCTCCAAGGCTTTCTGGAATCCAATTGGTTCCATTAGCCTTTGAGGGTGGACCATTCTAATAGTCCGCCACCCCCGGTGGGGCAGGCAGTGGCTCTTAGCTCCATCTTGATAATAACCACATTCATGCACACATTCAAGCATCAAGCATTCATTCTAGACTAGCAAAATAAAGTGGGAGAAATTGAGATAGGGGGATAGAGAAGGGAATTCCAGCAGGCAATACAACACCTTTTCCTGTAGAGATGAGGTTGTGGAGAAAGCCAGCAGGGGGGTGGTGTTCCAATCTGGAATAGCTGCACAGTGTAGCATGGGATAGGTAAGAAGGTGAACTGTGAGCATTTGAGTGGAGTTTCCAAGGGGTTTATATAGAAAATATTTGTCTTCTCAGGGATGGAATTTTGAGTGGAAGACAATACCTTAAGCTATTGCTCAGAGAGCGACAAAGACATTTCAGATATGCTAATAGCATTTTATGGTTTAATATTTTGTGAATCAAAGAGAGGAAGCAACATTCTTTTGTTTAGGCGAGGAAAAGGGATAGAGGGTCATTGGCAAGTTTCAGTTGTGCCATCTTTGGAAAATAGGATTAGCCTGGGGCTTTGGCAAGCTGTTGCCTTCAGTTGATTTGCGAATTAGCAATTCTTTGGAATGTAGGCTTGGCCCCTCCTGGAGTGTATACCTGACTTAAGCAACATGTCTTCAGGTTTTTCCAGTTCACTCAGGTTTATGTTAATAGCTACACTGTGTGGAAGATCACATGTTTGACCAAATTATTAAATATTGCCAATTATTATGATACGAGACCCCCAGATAAACAGAGAGAGGGGGTGTCAGGTCTAGTAACACTCTGGTCTCAGTGGATGGCTTTGAGGGCATAGCCAGGAGCTTCTCGGGGGGGGGGGGAGGGTGGACACCAACCTCTGCAACAACCAAAGAGAGGTCTATACAGGCCAGTGTATGCCATTAACAAGATTCCAGCCATTATCTTCCCAATTTCCTTTTTTAAAACATATAGTTGGGTAAGCACAAGTGGTGCCTGAAGGCACTCTGGGGAAATGAATCATAGAGTTGGAAGAGACCACGAGGCCATCCAGTCCAACCTCCTGCCTTGCAGGCATATGTGCCATGCCATGCAGGAACATACAAGCAAAGCACTCCCAACAGATGGTAATCCAGCCTGTGTTAAAACGCCTCCAAAGAAGGAGACTCCACAACTCTCCAAGGTACGGTATTCCACTAATGAACAGCTCTTACTGTCAGGAACTTTTTTTCCGAATGTTTGGGTGGAATCTCATTTCCTGTATTTTGAACCCATTGCTCTGGGTCTTATTGTCTGGAGGAGCAGAAAACAAGCTTAGTCCATCTTCAATATGACATCCTTCAAATATTTAAAAATGGCTATCATGTTACCTCTTAACCTTCTCTTCTCCAGGCTAAACATACCCAGCTCCCAAAGCCAATCCTCATAGAGCATGGCTTCCAGAACTTTTATCATTTTGGTAGCCCTCCTCTTGACATGATTCAGCTTGACAACATACTTTTTGAATTGTGGTGCCCAGAACTGGACACAGTATTCCAGGTGAGGTTTCTCCAGGTGAGATTTGCCATTGCTTTCTTCTAAGGCTGAGAGAGTGACTTGCCCAGGGTAACAGAGAGGGTTTCCATGGCTAAGTGAAGACTCAAATCGTAGTCTCTCAGAATCCTGGTCCAACACTCAAACCACTACACTACACTGGCTCTCTCAAAACTGATCCCTTAGCTTATATAGAGTGGGAAGCGGGGGTGGGGGGATCCTGGAGGATGAGGCAAACAATTTCTGTAGCTTAGATTTCAGTACAAGATGGGGAAGAATTCAAGTGCTTGAAAATACAATTTTCCTTGAGGCAAGCTTTGCTGAAATGAGATATTCCCAAGCATCAAGTACTTTTCCAAGAACTTGGGCCATCCCCACTACACAATTATAGTGCTGTATCTCACTTTAACTGCCATGGCAACATGCTATGGAATCCTGGGATTTGTACTTTGGTGAAGGACTAGAGGTGTTTGGCATAGGATTCTAAGCATTCCTCTCCCTTAACTGCATAGCTCAGGATTCCATAAGACATTGCTCTGGCAGGTAAATTGGAATATATTGCTTCAGTTGTGTAGTATGAAAAGGTTCTTTTGCTGGCATCTTTAATCCTATGTAACTTCATTATTATTTTAAGACAGTAGTGTGGGAAGTGATTGCATGCAACCATGCCACATCTGTCAATGCAGATTCCAAGTGGAATATTGGCCTTTTAAATAATCTCGTTATTAAGAATTCATGACATAAAAATGAATACTTTTCTGAGAACTGCCCATCATCCCAAACTGTATTAAAAACACAGTAGGTAGGCTGAACTGCAGTTATTGGATGTCTCTCCAATCTTTTCTCCTCTCTTTTTTTTACCAATAGAGAATTCCTTAATGACTATCTGTATGCTATTTGTTGGTTGTTTTTTGCATTGCCCTGGTGCTACCGACTAGGAGTTGAAAGCTGTGAAGAGTGTAGATTCAGGTAATTGTTTTTCAAAGAGCTGTTTTCTTCTCAAATCTATAAAGTAACATCAAATAGAAGAGGGAGACAGAAACATTTGTTATAAAAGCATTTAGCGTAATTGCAAAAGCACACCAAAACCAAGAAGGCATTGTCACTTGGCAAGATAAATGTGATGCACCAATCTTTCTCTTGGCATTGCAGGAGTGAAAAGTAGTATTTTTTTTTTCAATGGGTGAGCTGCTGTTGGAAATCCTGCCAGCAAAAGAGTTCAGTGAGGCGCTCTGAGCTATGTTGTGAAGCATACTAATAAAAACCAATAGCTACACATACCTCAGCCTGCCCCGAAGATAAATAATATCAACCTCCCCTTTGCATAAGTTATCCCTCTGAAACATTGAAGCCTGCAAAAAAGAAGAGTACAAACAACAGTGAATAAAAACATTAATAATGAGGGGAAAAAAAAAAGAAACTCTTGTTCATGAGAGAACACCACCACCCAAAAAAATGGATCAGGTTTTTTTGACACTGCACAATTATACCACTTTGATTCCACTTTCAACTATCACAACTGCATCCTATAGGATTTTAAGTTGGTGAGGTACTAGTACAGTGGGTCTCAGTCTTTATCTTGCACATGTTTTGGACATGAACTCTCAGGATTTCTAACCATTACCTATGCTGGCTTTAGCTTCTGGGAACTGAAGTCCAAAATATCTGGAGGACCACATGCTGAAAACCAAAGAACTGTAGCTCTCTGACATACATACATATATTTTATTCGGTCAATGACCAGAAAAATTTAAAAATAAATACAAAATACAGTTAAAAAAGAAACTTTAATAAGCTACAAGATGCCTCATAGTAATAAAGCATTCCATCACCTGCATCTTAGCTAATATTTTGTTATCTTATAAAATAAAATTAATATATTATATTTATATAATAAATGTAACAAAATATAATAAAACAACAATTGTCTTTCCCCAAAGCATTTGTTGATAAAAAAAATTAAATTTAAAATAATAGTGATACCAAAACAGTATTACATTTAAGTTAGGGAGATATCTTTTATCTGCATTTGTCATATTTTCATTGCTGCAACACAAAATGTAGCAACTGTGGAAATAACATAAGGATTTAAATTTGGGAGTAAATAATTCACATAGAAGTTGTCTGTATACCCCGGAGGTTTTTCTATTATAGGGGCAATATAAGTTAATCTAATATCCTCATAAAATTTACAGTGTAACAGTACATGTAAAATAGTTTCAACTTCCATTTCTCCACATGGGCAAGTGCACTCTACTACAGGAACTTTGTTGGATCTGCCTTGAAGTAGTGCGGATGGAAGAACATTAAGTCTGGTTTTAGAGAAACAATTCTCAACCTAGAAAGTGTTAAATTTTACAGGTATCTAGCTGGTTCCCATACTCCCCTGCCTATCCAGGTTCTATTGTTTTGTGGTAGCCTACTAATTTCTTTCTGGAATGCCATATCCTTTATTCTTTGAGTAACTATTTGTTTAGTTTGATCCTTATCTAATGATAACAAGAATAAATGGGAGAGTCCATAAATAGCCAGTTTATACTCTACTGCTTGTTTCCGAGGAGAAGAGAAATTATCTACTAGGGACTTTTTCAGACACCCTTACCATGCAAGAAGCCTCCGTAACAGTAATGAAGCTGCTGTGTGGCAGGGGGTCCATTTCCGACGATGCCGTCCCTCTCTCGGCATCGTCTGAAACTGTTCCGGGTAGGATTGAGGGCGGCCATGCCAATTTTTACTCATGGAAGTATATATAGTAATCATTGCTTTGTCAGGTGCTCCTTGATGAGCAGGTGTTTCTGATAAAGCCTCAGCGATCTTCTTCAAGATTCCTTTTAGGATCGCTGCTGGCTGAATGATGGTGGAGATAAGTCTGTCTCCTCTTCCTCATCCTTATCTGATTCAGCAGGGCTCTCTGCTGGGACTGGTGCCAACCAACTAGGACCAGGCTTTTCTTCTGCTTGAGCCCCCAGGTTGGCAGGGTTCGCTGCTGGTACGATTGTAGATAAATCTGTGCCAGGGTCCATAGGGCTGTTCCTTGCCATGTCCTCATCCTCTTCTGATTCCATACCCTCATCGGACTCACGGGGCATGGAACTTAAGTTGTACCTCAGATGCATCAAGAGGGAGAATAGCATTTCATATGGCATGCCCACTTATAGGAATGGAAAAATTATTTTGAAACATGGTTGAAAACTTGTTTTCACATATCAAGATACCCTGAAGAGAAGGAGCCTGGACTGACTAGAATCTTCACAGTTTGGGACATACCCTGCACAAAATTTGTACTTTGTTGTTTTGCATAGAAAAAAAGCCTTTTCTACACAGAAAAAATTAATATTCTGCACAGAAAAAACCTGTTTCTTGCACAGAAAATATTGCAATTAGGAATGTATTCTGTGCAAAATTCACACATGGCAGATTTGCAGATGTCCAGAAAAGTTTCTACGCAAAATGGCTGCAGGTGAATTTTGTGCATAATAAGCCCTGAATTGCAAATAGGTTCTGAAAACTGCATGGTTTTCAAAGACTTTCTCACAGCAAGAAAAAAATGGCTAAAATTCATCATTACTTCCTTTGAGAAGCAAATTAGTGAAGTACATCCCTATCCACTTATGACATCGATGTAAAGTGTAAATCATTTCTGTACATACACAATCCTTACTTTGTGATGTAGAATCCAGATTTTCCAATCATATAGAAAATGTTCTTGCTCTATATGCATACATCTGTACATGCATAGGATCTACACACACATGATACTGAGTGTATGGAAGTCAGGAATATGGCTGGCCTGTATAATCCCACTTTCTCACATTTAATGTAATGATTTAAAGTGTTGGCAGTCTCAAACATATAGATATATTTGATATAATATTATATAATAGAATATATAATAGAAAAGAATATACAACAGGATGTCAAAACGTGGAGTAAAATGTGGAAACACCAGTGTCTTATGACACTCACATTGGGAAAAGTGTGAAAGGAAATCTTGAATATAATAAATTGATTGCCTTTTTCTTTGTACTTCATTTACTATGGGTATGTTTAGCCTGGAAAAAAGACGGTTAAGAGGCGGTATGATAGCCCTGTTTAAGTATTTGAAGGGATGTCACGCTGAGGATGGAGCAGGCTTGTTTTCTGCTGCTCCAGAGACTGGAACACAGAACAATGGGTGCAAGCTCCAGGAACAGAGATTCCACCTCAACATTAGGAGGAACTTTTTGACAGTAAGAGCTGTTCGGCACTGGAACGCACTCCCTTGGAGTGTGGTGGGGTCTCCTTCCTTGGAGGTCTTTAAACAGAGGCTGGATGGCCATCTGTCAGGGATGCTTTGATCGTGATTTCCTGCATGGCAGGGGGTTGGACTGGATGGCCCTCGTGGTCTCTTCCAACTCTGCAATTCTATGATTCTATGATTCTATGATACTATTAGTACTGATATATCAAAATAATTTACAGTCAGTCTGTAGAAGGAAGGCGTGTGGAGATACCTACTTGCATGAGATTTACTGTCATTAGCTCATAGAAATTGCAGTATTTCAGTAGACAGGAAAGAGCTCCCATTTTCCTTAGATTGCCACATTTTATTCTACAAAAAATGAAGAAACTTACAATTCTTGAAAGATTGCTTTTGGGATGATAATACACCATAAATAGCAGGGGCTTTCTTTTTTGAGTTGACTGTACAGTATGGCCATGAAATTCATGTTATTAAAAGAACAGGAAGCGGACAAAAAGGACAGATTTTGAAAGGTCACTGGAAGGTCCTCTCTGAGCTCCAGGAGTAAGATAAGAACAGTAGGGAACAATGTCTTGATGAAACAGCAGATATTCATGACAGCAGTCAAGCTGAACACTAAGCCCTGGTGGTGCAGTGGTTAAATGCCAGTACTGCAAGGCACCACGTTGCAAGTTCAATCCCAGAGGACTCCAAGGTTCACTCAGCCTTCCATCCTTTCGTAGGTCGGGAAATTGAGTACCCAGCTTGTGGGGGGCAATTAGCTAACACACATTGGAAACTGCTTAATGCAGTGTAGATGTGTAAATAGCTATTGCTTAAAACAATTTGTAAGCTGCTCTGATAGCCTTGTGGCTGAAGAGTGAGGTATAAATAACTAAATAAAAAAATTAAGTCATCTTCTTTCTTCTACATAAGTCAAGGAAGATGGATGTTGGTGAGAACTCTTGGTTGGTTACACTGGCCACTTCCCAAAAACTCAGGCATGAGGCTTGGCAGTGTCTGGTGGTCTGCCAGAGAGGGAGAGAGAGAGATTACACAGTTGATGCCTATATGTGTCTATGCAGATACACACATATAATGATTTTCAAATGAAATATTTTATCCCATGTTGTTTTGGGGTGACTTGTGAAATCATCTGCAAGAGCAAAGAAGTTCTCTCAATTACACCAAAGTGCTGACTTATAACATTGCTGCTCCTGCTTGGAAAATAGTCCTTGAGGTTTGATGCTGTCCATTCTAGGGATGGAAAGAATATTCAAAAAATGGTCAAGGAACATATTTTTCAAGTGCTGAGAATCCTTTATAAGAAGATTCCTGGACTGATGGGAATCTTTCTAGTTTGGGACTTACTCTGCACAAAATCACATGTGGTTGTTTGGCTCAGAAAATAGCACATTTTCTGCACAAAAGCACCATTTTCTTTGTAGAGAGTAATTTTTCTATGAATATATATTATTTCTAGTGCAGACAATGTTGTTTCATGTGCAGGAAATGCTGTTTATTGTTGTGTGCCTTCCAGTCATTTCCAACTTATGGTGACCCTAAGGAGAACCTATCATGGGTATTTCTTGGCAAGATTTGACCAGAGACAGTTTGCCTTTGTCTTCCTCTGGGGCTGAGAGAGTGTGAGTTGCCCAAGGTTATCCAGTGGGTTCCCATGGCCAAGCAGGGATTCAAACCCTGTTCTCCAGAGCTGTAGTCCAATGCTCAAACCTCTACCCCATGCTGGTAGGAAATGCTAAAGATTTATTCTGCACAAAATTTGTGTATAGTTATTTGAATAGAAAACAACACTTGCTCGCAGGAAACAACATTCTGCACATTAAATGCTGTTTCCATTGCAGAAAAAGCCATTTTCTGAGCAAAACAACCATGTGCAAATTTTGTATGAAAAAAGTCCTGAATTGTGATTGTGAATAGCATTCAAAAACTGTGATTTTCAAAGATGATCTTAGAGAGGTAAGAAAATTACTAAAATTACTTGTTACTTCCTTGAAGAAGAAACATAATGAAGAATTACATCCCTATTCCATTTCTCTTCCATTATAGTAGTACCAGAGGAAGTGGATTCCTTTCCATGCCATCTCTTCCACAATTTTCCACTCTGTCTTTAAAGCCTGGCTTTGTTAACTACAGTTATTTCTGATGTGCTTTGCATGCTAAGCAGGCTTCATAAAGGAAAAAAAATGTGGTGCCTGTGTAATGCAGTGTCATGGAACAGATAGATGATCATAGGGATTTTACCCCTTTTGTGCTTAAAAGAAAATTTACAGAACTATTTGAGAAAAGGGAATGCTAAGTAGCAAAACCAGTAGCAGTCACAACTGTCACTTCTTTAGTAAGGCATAAAGTATAAATAAAATCCCACAGGGGAGAGTATCAGTTTGGGCTTGGGCTGATGTATAATTACATTTGCTGTTTATAGTGAAAAAAAATCTATAATCTATTCCAGCAGGATTTATTATTTATGCTGAGGTATTGCGCATGTACAGCTGTTCTGTAATTCTGTAGGAAGCACGGAAGCTTCACAATTTAATTTTCAGAGTAGGATCTAGTTTTAGAAACTAAAATATTCACCTCTTTTATCTTCATGGGTAAGAATCATAGAATGAAATAGCATCCTGAGGAAGCATAAATGAGATAATTCATATCATCACCTTCTGGATTTTAAAAGGGCTGCAATCAGGTGCAAGATAAACTTTGGCCAACACAATTGCAGAACAGGAACAACTAAAATGTGACACTTGAGTGCTTGGAAGCAGCAAATGCCATGCAATGTTATCACTCTTAATTTTCTGCCTCATTAACATTTTAGAATGGGAATACAATGCTGAGTTTACAAGAGTCATACTCCCCCCCCCCTTAATGCTTGCTGCAAGCCATAACTCTCTCTAATTCTACCCTCTGGTAAGTGCTTGGCTAAGCCTATTCATTCCATGCATTTTACAGTAATAATAGTTTTTTTAAATCTGCAGAGCTACATGATAAGTACATTTAAAGTCAAAATTAAAACAATAGGATTAGGTGCATTACTATGTTTTCTGATTTAGGGAATTTGGATCTATATAATGGTTGTGATCCAACACTACATACATGCCAGAGTTTGGGCTGCACATGTGTAGAACTAGTTGGACAGATAGCAAGTGCACAGACAATGTTGCACAACAAGGATATGTTAGGAAGTTTCATTCTATCCTCTTTGCTCTATACCATCTAATTTCATGACATTATCTAGATAATCAACACCATCTGGAAAAGCCTATAAGTCAGTAGAAGACCCTCTGTACTGTACAGGCCAACTTCACTTCAAAACATCAGCTTTCAGCAAATTTCAGAAAAGCTTTACTTAAGCAAAGTAGATCACAGCACAAAATTGTTGTCAGGACTGAAGATTATCAGCTACACAGTATACTTAAAGCACAAAGCAACACAAGCAGGTTTTCTTGGGGCCCCATCCCATTCATCAATTAACCAAAACAACCTGATTTCCCAGGCAGACCCTTACTTCCCTTCTATGCCAGGCTTTCCCACAGGAACCACTGTAACAACTTGCAACCCATTTTGTTCTTCCACATATCTGCTCATTAACCTGAGCCAAGAAAAACAAGCAATTCCTTTCTACCCCATTGGTGTTGTATAACCCATCATCCAACATAAAACAACACAAACATAAGCATGTTTAATAAGCATGGCAGAGCTTAAGACTTAAAATCCTGACACCCACAGATATTACAAGTAGAAGAAGACCCTATGATAGAGTTTGAAAGACATCTGTTCTGAGAATTTCTTAAAGAGCTTCTGCCACTCATTGTAACCAGTAATAGCTTAGATAGTGTGTAAGGCACTTACTATTGAATCACCATTCTCTTAGTAGTGTAATATGTTCATATTCCTATGCTGGCTCAGGTATATATCTGTTGATGCATGCAAATGGCATTGGCCAAATCCACACTACACAAATAATCCAGTTTGAAACTATTTTTTTTGCCATGGTTTCTTCCTATGGAATCCTGGGATTTGTAGTTTGGTGAGGCATCAGCACTCTTTGGCAGAGAAGGCTAAAGACCTTATAAAACTACAAATCCCAGGATTCAATAGAAAGGAGTCATTGCAAATAATCCAGTTTCAGACTGGATCATTTGTGTAGTGTGGATTTCACCAACATGGCTTGATCTGGCTAGGAGGTTTGATCTTACTAGGGGGCTGTATAAGACACAACACACACATGTGTGTCTACTGTACGCTATACCTGTTTGCATAGCAATGCACTTTAGATATATTAATGGAAAAATCATAGCATTGTGTTTCTTCTAGAGGTTGGAGATTTTCAAATGGTAAAAATATCCCCCGGAGAAATCGGGACAGAAATATTTCTGTCCCAGAAGCAGTGCCACGGTTTGCACGCCCACTTCCCTCTCCTGCTATGCCGTCGTCCTCACACTGGATTTTTTCTTCCCTCTTCCGTAATATTTTATTAACGGTGAACTCCCGTTAGTAAAATATTATGGAAGAGGGAAGAAAAAACCCAGTGTGAGGATGACGGCATATTGGGAGAGGGAAGTCTGCATGTGAACCGCGGTGCTGCTTCCGGGACAGAAATATTCCTGTCCGAATTTCTCCGGGGGATATTTTTGCCATGTGAAAATCTCAGCTGTTATTAATAATCACTATAAAACTTAGCTCCCTTCTGAGAGCTAACAAGGAACTCCGTACTATCTCAGTTTCTCAGTCTACCAGGCATTTCTGTCTGGAGTTTTGGACTATTGGTGATTTTGAATCTATGCAAGGATCTTGAAATCCGTAAGATATCATCAGATAATGGGCGTGTTCCAAGTCACTTTTGGGGGTCATTTCCCCTGATTAGTCTTTACTCAAAGTCCTGCCAAAACAAAACTAAAGTTTTTACCTGCCTACAGAAGGATAGCAAGGAGGGTATGAGTGTAAGCTTTCTAGGAAGGGAGTTCCAGAGTGTAGGAGCAGCTACCGAAAAGACCCTCTCCCATGTTTCCACTAGATGTGCCTATGAAGGTGGTGGGGCAGAGAGAAGTAATGCCCCAGAAAATCTCAAAAAGATGGGGAAACTCATATGGGTGAATGCAGTCCTTCAGACAATCTGGACCTTGAGCCACAAAGGGCTTTATAGATCAAAACCAGCACTTTGGTTTGTCTAGAAACAGATAGGGAGCCAGTGGAGCTATTGCAGCAAGGAAGTTGTGTGCTTCCTTTAGCCAGCTGAGCTAACAAAACTGCTGCAGCTCTTTGGGGTAACCCAAATTTTCAAACATATTTCAATGTCCACTCCACACAGAGTGTGTTACAGTAATCCAAATAGGATGTAACTAAGGTATGTGTCTTTAAGGAAGCTTATTTTTTGTTTGTCCGAAAAAGTCCTAAGTGGCCAGTATTTTTCCTTCCCTGCATGACCCTGAAATAGTATTATGTCATGTTTGAAGGCAGGACCTCCACACGACCCTCTGTGGAGGGTCAGCATTCCTTAGCATTAGCTATGCTGGCTAGGGCTGATGGGATTTGCAGTCCAACAACATATCTCTCTCTGGCTTTTCTTCACAAATGAAGATTCAGAAAGGACTCATCCCATGCTTTCTGCAAGTGTGCTGATGACTATAAAGGCCAATCCGAGACAAACAAGTCTGGTTGCAGTAAGCACAGCAGAAGGTCTCCTTGGGTGATGTTTTCAGGTTGTGATTCTTTCTGCGTTGTTGTTTCTCTTCAAGACTTGTTTGGCGTGAGTTCTCAAATAAGGCTCCAGCATTGTGGATAGTGCATCTCCATGCCTCCCGATGTGTGGCGAGGGTGGACCATTGTTGG
Organism: Gambelia wislizenii; assembly: GCA_030847615.1. Classification (NCBI taxonomy): domain Eukaryota; kingdom Metazoa; phylum Chordata; class Lepidosauria; order Squamata; family Crotaphytidae; genus Gambelia; species Gambelia wislizenii. The sequence continues at coordinate 45,991,436 of JAUMIR010000003.1, read as the reverse complement.
TGATCAATTTGGCCAAGCCTGAGATGTTGTTTCAGGGAGTCCTTGTATTGCTTTTTTGGAGTGCCCCTCTTACGCTGACCCATGGCAAATTCACCATAGAGTACTATTTTTGGGAGGCAATGGTCCTCCATCCTAGAAATGTGCCCTGTCCAGCACAGCTGCGTGTTCTCAATATCATGGCCTCAATGCTGGTGATCTCTGCTTGCTCAAGGACAGCAATATTCATCACATAGTCGGTCCAGTGTATATTTAGGATTGTGTGTATACAGCGCTGATGAAAGCGTTCGAGGAGTCGTAAGTGGTGGCGATAGGTGACCCATGTTTCAGACCCATGGAAGGGCACAAAATCCCTATCCCCATTCTAAGGGGATTGCCAAAGGAAAAATGGTAGATTCACCACCATCACCTCTTGAAGGCATTAATTCTCTTTGTCCTCAGTGATATGGGAGTCTCAAAAGAGAACAAAATATGCAGTTAGAGAACACACTGCTGTCACCAAGGTAGTCAGACAAATGGTCCCTGCCTTGTTTCGGTGCAATGAAACTACTTCAGAGCTACAGTGGAAATGACACTATGCATCAAGATGCCCATTACTGAGGCAACCTGGCCAGCACTTCCTGACTTGCCATGTTGCAGTGATTTCATCCTAGAATGGTGATTCAGGAAGTAGTCTCTCTTGAGTAAGGACAATTTGGCTTTTTTTATTTTTTGCACTGCTTTCATAGCACTATGATGTTATCAACATATCATAGAAGACTTTGCAACCCAGCACCTGTTATCTGCTATGCACTCTTGTGCACCATCTAACATCTTGTATGTGTACACTCTTTTGTGCAAAGTTAGACCTTTTGGTTCTGTCTACTCTGACTGGCAGCAGTTTTTACAGCTTCCTGGAAAAGAGGTCTTACTCATATCTTCAACATGAGGTCCTTTGAAGTGGAGAAGACATGGATTAAAACTGGGATCTTATGGATGGAAGGTATGTGCTTCTCTACCACAGAAACATGGCAGTCAATGTCAGATGTTATCTGACAGCTGACATACACTAACAATCAGAAATTGGCATGTAGTAGTTAGCACATTATAGTCTGACAGTTAGGAAATATTAGATCCATTATTTCATCCAAGCAGTCAAAGAAGAAATATAATTGCAAATACTGATCTCCAAATTCAATCTTGACATTTATCTGTTCAGTCTTTAATTCAAAATCCAGTGTTCAAGTCTGAATTTTGCTGGATTGTGGTGGTTTTCAAATTTTTGCTTCAACTGTAACCTCTATAAAATCTCTGTGTTAAAATGGCCTAAGGCATGCCTCAAGTGCTATAACTCCATTGATCACATCCTGTGTTAACAATCTGAACATAGTTCACAATTCTCTACTGCTATTTTACCTTATTACTGTGTTGCCTCTTTCCCCCTTCAGCTCTGCTGCTTCCTTCTTTAAAGCAAACCTATATGAAAGTAGAGAAACAACTGACTGTGAGAAGTCCGCATAATTAATATTATTTCCTTTGCCTTGGAAAGGTCAATTAATATTTAAAGATATGAAATGAGATAAATAAATTACACATCACCTTATCTTATTTGTTTTGAAATTATAACAGCTTCTGTGAAGTTTTTTTCATGTTTAACTTGATTTTTATGATTTTTGAATAATAGAAAGTTTAGTAAAGAAACTTGAAAAGAAATAAGGTATAAGTTTTTTGAATTATTCAAGTTGCTGTTAAGATACTTTATATCTGTGTCTAGAAACCTATTTATTACACCAGCTTACAAAAGAGTTCTACATTTGCAAAATACAGATGATTATCTCCAGATGGAAGCAGGGAAGTGGTGGCATATTCATTTAATATTGTGTCATCCACTCTTGTTTCTCATTTCCTCTGTGCCTAATGCATGGTGTTGGTACTTACATTTAGTCTTGAATGATTTGGATCTAAATACTTTAAGAGTTCTAAATAATTGAGACACTGCTTAACTCCATGTAAACCCTTTTGATGGTCAAAGACATGAAGGCCCTGCTTCAGTGTGTCTTCTTTACATATAGAGTTGATACCATCAGGAATTCAATTTACTCATTTGATCTGCTGGCTGAATAATAGTGCATTCCAAACTGGCAAAGATGGCCAAGAGACAGTTCAGCAAAAACTAGACCAGTTAAAATTATGTGGAATCCAAACCACGTCCCAACTTAGGTGTGGTGGAAATTGCTTAGGACTACACTCATCCAGGCCTTTCTCATCCCAACACTTCCTTGTGATTCTTTTATTGTATTTTATTTGTGATATCAGAAGATATCTGAGATCAAAAGAGGTTTGTGCATAATTCTAAAACCCTATAGCTGTTTCATCTCCAAGGTAGGAAAGGATTAGAATTGCTAAGTATTTTGATCTGAGTTGGCCCTACATTCTTATCAGTAAGGTCCCATGCCTCTAACTTGTCCAAATCTGTGAGGTATTAGCTTCTATCTCAGAGACACCTCAGCCTATTAACCAGGCAATATTAAAAACACAAGCGAGCAATCCCAAATAATGTTATGATAGTTCTGTGTGAAAAACCGCTCTTAACAACCAAAACTGTATTTTTTCCCTCATTACATTTAAAAAGAGCCTACAGATTCTAGCAGACCTTTGTATACTAGGGATAAACAGATTTGAACTGCTGCTGATTTAGATGTATTTTTTTTAAAAAAAGATCCATTTGTTATGCATTTTGCATTTTTCATAATGTAAAATGCTGTAAGTTGCCTCAAGTTATCAAGAGTTTGGATACAGTGTTTTAAAATAATTGTTTAGTCAATAACAATTAAATACTTTGACACTACTTCTTTCTATAAATGTTGAACATATCAGCATTTTCAGGATCCAGGGGGAATATATTTTAACTGAGCAGAAAGTTGACAGAGACCAATTCTGATTTTTAGAAAATCAATTATCATAGTTAATAAAAGCTCTGAGAAGATAGAAATACAAGATTTTCTTATAATTCATTAATCATCATCATCATCATCATCAATGGTATTGGTACAATCCTATTATGTTTTTCACTTTATGCTAATAAGGATGTGAGGCTTTATTTTAGGATCAACCTTACTATTATTTTTATTGTTTATTTATATAGTGCCATCAATGTACATGGCACTTTACAAGTAACACAACCAAAAACTGTGGGTCCTGCAAAGGGCATACAATCTTGTATACACATACACACACAGAGGGAAGGAAGGGAAAATAAAACATAAAACTATACAATACATGCATTATTTTTTAAAAAATCAAAAAACCCTCCTCATTACAATGAAAATATAAAAAACGCAAGGGCGTAAGAGGGGCGCTCCAAAAAAGCGATACAAAGACTCCCTGAAACAACATCTCAGGCTTGGCCAAATTGATCACCAACAGTGGTCCGCCCTGGCCTCACATCGGGAGGCATGGAGATGCACTATCCACAATGCTGCAGCCTTATTTGAGAACTCACGACGAACAAGTCTTGAAGAGAAACGACAGCGCAGAAAGAATCACAACCCAAAAACATCACCCAAGGAGACCTTCTGCTGTGCTTTTTGCAACCGGACTTGTTTATCTCGGATTGGCCTTTTTAGTCATCAGCGCGCTTGCAGAAAGCGCGGGATGAGTCCTTCCTGAATCTTCGTTTGCGAAGAAAAGCCAGAGATAAAAAACGCAAGGGTATAGTAACTATAATATACATTCTATTCTGGTTTGGAAAGACCATACCTGGAGTACTAGATGCCACAATTTGTGAAAGATATTGGCAAGCTGGAACATGCTGAGGGGAGGGAGAACAAGGAGGGGGAAACGGAACCCAATGAGGAATAGTTGGAAGAATTTGGTGAGTTTACCCTGAAGAAGATGGTAAATCTTCAAATTTCTGAAGGGCTGTCACAGAAAAAATGTAACAAACTTGTTTTCAGTAGCTCCAGAGAGTAGAACAAATGGATACAAATTTCTCATGGTAAGAACCTTTTCACAATGGGAGAAACTGATTCAGGGCTCATCTACATTGGCCTAGATAACCCAGGGTCAGCCCAGAATATTGTGGCCCCAGAGATGCCCCAGATTTCCCCTACTACTGGAGCACTCCATGCTGAGAACTGGCAGCTTTCCTCACGTGCATCCTGCTGTAATGCCTGGAACTGCTGCTGGTGCATGTCACATTCCCTGAGGCCAGAAACGAGGGGCCCAGTATTGATCACATGCTGCGGGCCTCATTGTTACCTCAGAGGATGTGATGCACATCAGCAGCAATGGTGGTGCCACAGCTGGGCAATAGAGCAGGACGCACATGAGGGCAGCTGCTTGTTCTCAGTGTGCAGTGCTCTGGATTTTCCTGGAAGAGCTAGAGCAAACTGGGAGTTTTTAAAAAGCATTTGAAGGGGGGAGGGGTTATACCATTTTGGTGACTGAACTGGCCAAATGTCATGAGGACTGTTTGGTGTAGATCTGAGGCCTTGCCTCATCTGCACAGATAGACACTATGAGAAATAGCCAATCAGTGCTTGGAAGTAATGCATGAAAAGTAACAATGGCCAGAATACATTGTCAGTTATGAATGCTCCATCCATTGTAGATTGAATCCTTATTCCCTGATCTACTTTTCAGCTGACCAAGATGCACGTCTGCCTTGTCTAGACTTAGCTTCAGTTTGTTTGCCCTTATCCAGTCCATCACTGGCAACATACAGAAGTTTAGAACTGAAACAGCTTCCTTGGACTGAAATGGAAAGAACAGATAGAGTTGGGTGTCACTGTGATGGCACTTAAACCCAAAACTTCAAACAACCTCTCCCAGCAGTTTCCTGTATATTTCAAATAGCCACACACTTCAGTACCTTGACCAGAAATGGAACATTGAAGTCTGGCAACTAATTATTCAGTAAAGTGGGATTTAACAAGGCCTTTTTAAAATGGTCTCCTTTTGGCATGCAATAATTCTGCCTTTCTGGAAAGAGGCATTAATCACATCCTTTAATCCACCAGCCCGTCTTTCTCTAGCCTTTTTGATAAAGCAGGAAGGGCAAAGAGCCATCATACATCTGGTGGTTCTCACTTCTCCAAGGATCCTGTCCACATCTTTATCCTGTACAAGTTGAAAATTATCTATTATATTGAACAAGTGGGAACCAAGGTTACATCCATGGGGCTTTTATTATAGCACCCCAGTTAGAGAAGATCTGAGAATTATATCTGCAAAGTGCTTAGCAAATTGTTCACTGTGGGCTGCTGAATGGTCTATATTTTGTTCTCTTTGGCTGAGGTGTAAAAGTCCCTTAACTACATGAAACAGCTCTGCTGGATGCCTCTTTGCAGATGCTGTGGTGATTGTGTCCACCACTCTGGCCATTTCACATTCCAGAGGTCAACTAAGGATTCTATAGAATTGCCTGCCAAAGAAACACAAAAATCTGGAAGAGCCATCAGGAAGCCACTTGGATCCATCAACGACCTGGGGTAAATCATCTTAATCATCCTCCACCCTTACAGAGATTATGAATCTCATTGCGTCTAAACCTAACCAGGTAGTAATTTGTCTTTGACAATCAAACTATAGAAAGTTCTTCAATTTGAAGAATGCCATCATCCCATCCAGCACAGAAAACAATGTCCAGAGTGTGACCAGCAGCATGAGTCAGGCTAGATATCATTTGGGTTACATCCATAGTTGTCATGGCAGACATGAATCCTGGCTCATGCCTGATGTAGCATCTTCATCGTGGACATTGAAGTTACCCAGCACCACAAGCTGAGGGGACACCAGTATTATCCCTGAGATGCCCCAGCTACCTCAGGGAGACTGTTGAACAACAGGGTGGACAGTACATCAGCAGAATCCCTATTTTGTCCTGGTCAACCACCTTCAAATTGAAACATTTAAATCCAGTAGACTGTAGGCTAGCACATCTAGTCGGGGAGATGGAATAATGACAAACCACTGTGACTCTTCTTTGCTGCCCCAGTTTGGAAAAATCAGCATTCTTCCTGTACCCCCCACTTGCTTGCTAGTAGAGCAAAGCAAGTCTTAGAAAGTTTTTAGGGACATTCCTGCATGTTTACAAGTTCCTCCCCTTCTCCTCATACAATCCTTAGTGGGCTTGGCTTGAATCTCAGTCACAACCAAGCTGGATGACCATTGTGTTGTCGTGTGACCAAGGTTTAATGACCTCATGGTTTCAAAGTTTTATGACTCTTTGTTTGCTCTCTGAAGAAGAAGCATGGTCTTCCCTGCATGTCTGTAGGGATGGCTGCCTTACCTATTTTCCCTGGGCCTCACTGAATGGTGAGTCATGATACCTATCCTAACCAAGATCCTTAGTCAGCCAGGATGTAGTCTTCCCATGCATATGTAGATTGAAAAGCTATTAGTAAATGCTTAAGTATTATTTCTACAAGAAGTCTTTTGTTTTCTTTAGCAGCTTGAGTCCTGCATGATTTGCTAATTGAGTCCTGTCCGCTTTCCTGTCTCTGCCACTCTGCTGTATTAGAAGTTAACTCTTAACTTTTTTAACTTTAAAGAAATCTTCTCAAAGGGCTTGCACCCTGGGATCTTTAATTTTTTTTTTTAATTTTTAAGCTCCTACACCCCAACACCCCTCCCACACACTTTTGCTTGCTGCTGCACAGACAGGCAAAGTTGAGAAAATACCCACCCACCTCCATCCAACCAGGTCTTGGTGGTTCATGCTAGTTTGACACTTTTTTGACATCATGTCCTGGATAGTTGTTTTACCATTCACTGACCTGGCATGGAGAAGCAGCATTTCAACCAAGGGATACTGTTGCCACAGCTATCCAGAATATGTGAACCAAAGGACAACCAAAGAGTGATGTAAGCTGCTTTGGGTCCTGTGCAGGGAGAAAGATAGGATATAAATTAAATAGATACTGAACAACCAAATACCCTATTATGGGCCCCTCTCCAAAGGTCCCTCTCCTGCTAGAACTACAAGCTCAGTTCTGTGAAGCTGTAGTAAACATTTACTGATGGTTACAGGAGAATTGCTGGCAAACCAGAAAAGCTTGAGATAGCAGGCAAGTAAGTTCTCCTCCTTTCATTTCTATCTGGTCCTTCAGGTTCTCTTAGCATGAATGCTGAACCTTATGCCTGTTTCTTTTATCTGCAAGTTTCATCTGGCTGGATGTTCTTAAAGCTCTTAAGAGTGAATTTAGCACATTTGAAAATATTCTACAGTGTTCTTCAGTCGAGCTCAAAAATTGCTAATCACATTTCAACTTCAGCTAAGGATTTTTCCCATTACTATACAGAGCAAATACATAACACTCTGGAACTTGATGGCACAAAACTAACAGGGTAACTATTTAAAAAAAAAAAAAAACAACTTCTCAAGCTCTGTGATTGTGTACCCTTTCTGTGATACCAAATTGCTCAATCCTAGGCAGTATTGACTGCAGGGCAGGAAATGCAATTTTCATAAACATCATAGTGTTTTATCTTGCAGTACTATTTCCTAGTGCTAATTAACAATGTATCCTAGGAAAAAAAGTAATGGAAATCCTATTATATTTCTGACAGCTTTGCATAAGTCATTTGACAATCTAGTCAATGGACGATTAATAATTTCTCCATATAACCTCATCTTCCTCCTCCTCCTCCTTCTTTTTCTTATCCCACTTTCTTCCAAGTCCTAGAACCCAAGACAGTTCACACAAATTAAAACCGATATTGTTAAAAGTTCACATCAGTAGAAACATACAAATATAAAAATATAATTAAATTATCAAAAGCAATAAATACTGATACTACAGCCCTCTGCCCATAGACAGCCAGTTCCCAGAGGTTGGTCAAAAAAACCTACACCAACACCAAAAGAATATCACAGAGGGGAACAGTCCAGACCCGCTAGGAAAAGAATTTTAGAGCCTGAGAGCAGCTACTGAAAAGGCTATATCCCAAGTTTCCACCTGATGTACCTGCAGGGACCATAAGACAGTGACCACCCTCACCTCTCCAAAACTCCTGTCCATAGCCTCAAACTGAAAAAAATTGAAAAGGGTCCACTGGACAAGAAGGACCACAGTTACATTCACTGGGTTTGTATTAATTATAATACATGAGTCAGAGCAGATCCAAACAATTTTATCTGCAATGCATTTTGTTCACACTGGGCTGTCAGGTGGTGCAGATTCTTCTCTTGTAGGCCAATATGTAAACACCCTTGTGCTTTAACGTTGCAGCTTCTGAGTTCACAACCTGTCACAAAGTAGTCCAAAATTATGCTGCCATTTTTAATATACTGTATAGTATATAGGGCATGTAATGCTCTGATAGCTTTCCTTGTATCCATGTTTATGTGCCAACACATTAATGCTATCAGCTCATGGGAGATGATTCAAATGGATGCATTTTATCAAGGGGAATATGACAGTACTCCTTGACCTTTGTCCATACTACAGAAGATACACCATTTGAAAACTTCTTAAATGACAGAACAGCATTTAGGAGACAATATTACTATTTAGATCTATATCTGTACTTTAGCCTTTTGTGTCCATTTCATTTACATTATCCCAGGTTACCACCCCCAAATATAATATGCCAGTAAGACAATGTATATTTAGAGTGAATTCATCCAGGCTAAAGTCATAACAATAGCACCCCCATATCCATTTTTAAAGTAGCCCTGCTTTCTGTGCGTGTGTGTGTACACAGCTGAGAAGCAAGACTACTTTTGTGATCCAGCTCAGGATTCCTCCTAGCCTGAGAACTCTCAAGCTGGATCTTTCTAGATACACTCCCAGGGATTCCTCTAGCTTGGAAATGCCCAGAACTATAACTCTCTTTAGTAGCCGCCACCACTTCTTGATATGAAAATCCCCCTTTTTATTGATCCAAGAGGAGATCGTGAGGGTACCTAGGACCGTCCAGCCACTGGCTAAAGTGTTACAATCCCTCTCCCTTCTATCCAGAAACAGAGGAGACTAGCAATGTAGCATGACCCAAAAACAAGGCATGTGAAGCTTGGCTTAGATGAGAAAAATAGAAGGCTTATATTTATTCAAGCAAGTTTGAAAACACACTTAAGAGATAATCATTTAATGAAGAAATCACATTTTTCTCCAGGTTCAGCTTAAAGTTACAGAAATATCATGGATTTTACGTACAGTCAAGGAAAACAAATGAAAAGTCCCTGACACATCCTAGCTAAAACTGTCCCTACACAAAAGAAAGACTACTTACATTATGGAAATCTATCAGGAGTAAATCTGGTGTCCAAATGTTGGCTAGGCCACCTGTTCATCATAAACCAGGCCAAGCCATGGATTCCCTCAAAGCATGGCTCCCTGGGATGTATCCTCTCAAAGAGCTTCTTTGACTTGTCTGCTAACATGTGCTCAGAATAAAGTATAAAAACCTATTCAAATCACCATTGCCAAAATCTGATTGGCCAGTCCAGTGTGGTGATGTGATGTCATGATAATGCTATCCCAGGAGATGATCTCCACCTCCCACTTCTCTTAACCACTTGTTTACCTGTTCATGTTGAGCAGAGAATTGCTGGTTGCAGATAATGGGAAAAGTAGTTCTTTCATATGATGGGAACTGCACCAGCCTGCAGGCAGGAGGACACACTGATTCACCATGTGCTGATTCAGTTCTCCGTGGTTGGCGACAGTGGGGAGCTGTGGACAGTGAAGTGTGGGGAGGAAGAGATCTCACCTCCTTTCTCCCTTTGCCCCCCCCCCCAGGATGTCTCCTGTGGTGGCAGTGGTGGGGCAAAGGGAGGGGAGGAGGAGAGTTCTCACTTCCCTTCTCCCTTCTTCGGGATGGCTCTGGTGACATCAGTGGTGATGGGGGGTGTTTACTATTATCCATGGATTTCATTATCTACAGGGGGCCCTGGAACCAATCCCCTCCCCAGATACATGGGTGCTACTGTATTAACTTTCCCGCACATGTTTTTCCTCATCATAATATAGACATGTATCCAACTGGGAAATTAGATGACCAGCACAGAGATCCCATAGCAATGAAAAATATGATTAACTGAACTACTAAAAAGAAAACAAAACGTGTAGTTTTGTGGTAACTGACAGCCAAATACAGGGTAGCATCAATGCCAATATAATTTTGTCAATGTAATATTGTCATATTGTGTAGCAGGAAATGAATTTATATTTTGCACATTCAATATGATGGTTTAATATTGCCAGTTCACTGAGGTCTCACTAATTCCTTGTGAATTGCAGACTTTTGCTTGGGTAAAGGAGTGTGAACAAGCTTAATAAAGAAATAACAACATGATTATTTCTTCATAATACTTTAAAAAGCTTTTTGGCTCAGCTAACACTAGATTTCTGTTTATCTAATTTGTAGAACAAATCAAATAATAAGCTTTTTTTTAACATGTGAAAAAAAATCAGGGGATTTGTTTATTGCTGGTAGAAGTTACCAAAGAATTGCAAATGTATGCTGAACAGCAGCTTCTGAAGAACTAGTTCATAAATGCAGGATTTTTCCATGAGTCTAAAAAACTGAACCTTAAAACTAAATATTTCAGTCGAAAGTTGACTCCTTCCTGATTATTTCTTGTCCTTTTTTCATTTGGTGTTATAGCTGCTGAAAACAGGATTGGGTGACATGGAAGGACACAGGGAGAGAATATTCATTTGTTGTTCATTTCTCAGCTGAGAAATGGTTCCTGGTGTTCAAGAAAGCAGCCACAAGACTACCGTGGGATTTCTTGCAATCTGGGAAGTATTCACCTGTGCAAAAATAGATGTGGCTTACCTATGTACAAATCTGTTTTCTGCACAGAAGGTGTATTCATCAAAAAACAAACAAACATGTTGGTTTGTATTTGTTTTTTGTTTTTTTGCACAGAATAAATACCCATGTATAAAATGTGTTTCTGCATAGAAAACGTTTTCTACCCCCCAAAAAAACATGAATACATCTGTGCAGAAAGCACAAACAACTATCAAGAAGTGTGCAGAAATCTTTGTTTTCTTATCAAGTGAGAAGAATGCTACAGGAATTGTTTGTTCTTTCCTGTGAGGACAAAACAAAACAAAACATGAAGATGCTCATATCCAGTGTGAAGCAATAGTGTCATTGGTGTCCATAATTTCTTGATTTCAAATATGAACTGTAATACATAATATACACCTTCAATCCTAACATCAGGTGTCTTTGGAAAATTATCTGATCCTTGGACCCTAGTGTCTAGAATTCTGCCTGAATACCATTCCAGATACCAGGAATGGGAAAGCTGAAGATAGAGGATATTGGGGGTGGCGGGCAAGGAGGGAAAGACATGTTGAAAAAACAGTCCCATAGAATCAGGAATCGAAGCCTTCCTGGCAATTATTTGTAACATTTGTGCCCTACCAATGGAACCCATAGAAAATTCAGAAACTCTCTGTTAGGTTCCTATGATGAACTGACTGCATGAACTGGCTCTTTTGGGTGAAGTACAGCATGATAGCTGGTTGCCATGCGACAGGCAGCACAGGAGGATCAAAACCCAGCCCAGTTGTATGCAATGGGAGGGGCCTCCTGGTGAGACAGGAGTGTTTTAACAGTCTTGGAGAGGAAGAAAGAGTTCATAGAATCATAGAATCATAGAACTGTAGAGTTGGAAGAGACCACAAGGGCCATCCAGTCCAACCCCCTACCACACAGGAAATCACGATCAAAGCATCCCTGACAGATGGCCATCCAGTCACCGTTTAAAGCCCTCCAAGGAGGGAGACCCCACCACACTCCAAGGGAGTGTGTTCCACTGCCAAACAGCTCTTACTGTCAGAAAGATCCTCCTAATGTTGAGGTGGAATCTCTGTTCCTGGAGCTTGCATCCATTGCTCTGCGTTCTAGTCTCTGGAACAGCAGAAAACAATCTTGTTCCATCCTCAATGTGACACCCCTTCAAATACTTAAACAGGGCTATCATATTGCCCCCTTAACTGTCTTTTTTCCAGGCTAAACATACCCAGGCTAAACATACCCAGCTCTAGTTGCGAGAGCTGAGGAGCTTACACAGGGATATGTCTAGAGGAAGGGAGTTAGATAGAGAACATTTTAAGTCTGCCAAATGTTTGATTTTAATATAACCATTCTGAGCCTGAAGCAACATGTAAGATACTTTATAGGAGAACGTTCTTCAAAAAAAGTTACTGTTTGTTTATAGTGGTTGACTCAGGCTGAATTGATTGCTGGTAATTGGATAGAAGAAGGAATACGCTACCTAAAATATTGTAATTGATTTATGGAGACACTTGGGACCCTAGCCCTTTTACACTTCAGGATAGTGTTAAAGGGGTGAAAGTAGAGTAAAGTGTTAGTGATGGGGTGCCTTACGAGGTTGGTAGCATGAGACCAACTACCCACCACGCGTTAATGAAAGCACCATCACAGTTCCTATTGAAGTATTGATCAGACTTAAGTCTGTGTAGCAGGATCCTTTTCTGAGCTGTAACTGGCTGTAATTCCCCAGTACAGAAAACTGACTCATATGCCTGTTATGAGATGCACTTTATTGCTGGTATATGATGCAACAAGTGGTCTGTAGCATCATGAACTGTTTAGAACTGGGGCCCTAAACAACTAATTCTACCCAGACTATTCCATGGCTGTTATTCAAGATTCTCATGCTTGACTATGGGTTTCATGATCTGGAGTGTCTCTCTTCAAGGGTGAGGGCCATGGAAGATGGATTCCCAAGAGTCCAGGAGGAAACAATATAGTCCAGACACAAACAAAGGAATTCAAAGTGCAAAAGTGTGCACCATCTCCACCCAAAAGCTATGAGAATTGTGTAAGCAGCTTCCTTACAGGGAAGTTTACTCCCAAGGTTAGTTCCCAGCTGAAGATCCTTTCTCACCCTTGAACTATCAGACTAAAGTGAACTTTTATACAATTAATTTGGCTGTATCACTCTAAAAGAAATGGGTGTGCCACAACATCTGATTGTCCTGGTGCCTAACCTATACTATGGACAAGAAGCCACTTTATTGCTGTTGTGTGCCTTCAAGTCATTTCCAACTTATGGAGATCCTAAGGTGATCTATCCTTGCCAAGAAAACCTATCACAGAGTTTTCTTGGCAAGATTTGTTCAGGGGGGACTGCGTTTGCCTTCCTCTGAAGCTGAGATAGTGTGACTTGCTGAAGGCCAACAAGTAGGTTTCCATGGCTGAGTAAGGATTTGAACTCTGGTCTCCAGAGTCTTAGTTCAATTCTAAAACCACTACACAGTGCTGGCTCTGAAGAAGTCAGTGTCAGGATACAAAGGGATTGTGTTGTACCCTTGAGACTAAGAAGGTTTTCATACAGGAATGAAAAAAGTGTTCCTGTCCCAGAATCTCCACTCCTGCCCCAGTCCCAGCACAATAACAAAAAATTTCAGCTCTAACTTGAGGAACATCGACAGGGCAGCCCAGGAGTGAATGGAGCTCTAACAGCGCTTTGTTCACTTCCTGGAGTGAAACCCGCAGATTCTCACGAGAAGACACGAGCACGGGAAATTCAAAAAGAAAAAGAAAAATATGCAAGAAAAAGTGACAGCAAGCCCAAAAACACACTTTAAAACTTCCAAATAAACCAGGGAAGTTTTAATAAAGTATGTCACTTGATGTCCCGATCTCACCTGGAAGTGTTCTGGCAGGGACCTCCCATTGCTGCTGGGATCTCGCCAGCATAGCAGAGCACTTTTCACATGTAGGAACATCTGTGAGAGAAACAGAACAGGGGATTTGATGGCTTAGCCCATCAATAAAAAAGAAGCGCTGGCGGAATAGCAGCAGAACAGGTGTATAATGAGGGGGGGCAATGTCATCTGAAAAGGGAGCCCTTTAGCGATCTCCTGATGTTTTCCGTGGTTTTTTTCTGGGCTGTAAGGCCATGTTCGGGAAGAGTTTCTTTCTTTCTTTTTTTAATTTCTTTTTTATTCACAATTTCAAAAACATAAAAAAGTGCAACATCACTTTACATCCCTTCACAATACAAACAATCTCTGATACAGCCTTTTGTTCTACAATTTAGCAATTTCACCTATATTTTAACATACATCTATTCATATCAGTATTTCATCCCTTTATACCAGGACTCAATTTCTCAATGACATAGAACGTAAAAAGCAATATGTGGCATACAAATAATACTTATACCTATTCATGCATATTTTCATGTCATTACACCTAAATTCAACTTCATATTATTTCCCCCCCTTTTTATATATATTTGTGTGTGTGTGTGTGTGTGTGTATATACACACAATTTGTTTCCTTCTTGAGCTAATTAATTTTTCTAATCAATTTTTATAGCTTTAATTCCAAATCGAATTGTTTTAATTTCCCTTTAATTCAAATGCTTTTGAATGAACTTATATCCTTAAACCTTAACATTTATTTATAATTAATTATCAATTCGTCAATTTGTGCCTCCAATCCTTCCCACTTATACTTATGCTTGAAGTTATTAATACATATGTCTACTTCTTTAACTTCCCCGTATCTAACTCATACGCCCCTTAAATTACCCGAATTCATTTATCCCAATACATTTGCAACATTTTCATTACAAGTTTGTACATTACATCTTATACTTTTCTTTTCCCCTTTTTTTCCCTTCTCCTTCCCTTACTCCCAGTGATTTCTTTTTTCTCAGATAGGCTCTATTGTATATACTTGCTTCCTTTCGTCTCCAGGCTTCTCTCCGCTTCGTTTTCCCGTGCTTGTTTTCTCTATCTTGTTCCTACTTTCCTTCGCGTTTATACCCCGCTCTGTGTCCCGTTCTCACTTTCCTTCACGCTCGTTGGGTTTCTTTAGATTTTCTCTTTCATATTCTGTGATTTTGTTTACTTTACCCCTTGGGTGGTGGGAAGCTGATCCAACTTAATAGGTGGGGATATTAGCGTTAATTCTGTCGATTTCTCGGGGTAGCTAGGTGAAGCTAGGTGAAGCAATGAGGAATAAGAAGCCCTTCGTGAAATAATCAGGGGTTTTCGCTTTCACCTGTAAGCGGGGTAAAGTAAACTGTATTGTCCCTTCTCTCAGTTTATTTTTCCTCCTTTCTGTAATTAATTTCTTTTTACCTACTTTTATTCCCAATTCTATTTATAGTCCTTTCGACATTTATTCTTCATTCACTTACTGTAATTATATTTTCCTTCTCAGTTGTGTGCTATTGCATGATTCTCCGTTCCCTCCACTTTGTTTCTCGCTGCGGCCCCTCCTTTATTCAGGTTTCTCTCACTTTTTCTGTGTCTCCTGTTGCCACGGCGCCTTTGAATCTTAAGGCTGTACCTTCCTCAGGTCGTGTCTTTCCTCCTATCCTCTGTTTCGAGTTAACCTTCACTCGAAAAGCATGTAAGCTCCTTCGTAGAAATACAGACTTAAACGTAAGGAGTCTTAAATGAAAAAGCAAAGAGCTGCTTTTCTACCACGTCTGTAATCTGAATGCTAGCTTTAAAAGTGGTGGCGTCGTTCTCACCTCAAGCGGCAGCATCAAACTCGGGCAGGATATGGCGTTCGACCTCACAGGTTATCTATGTGGATTTTCTCTCCACTAACCTTGACACTGGTCTTCTGTCGCCTCCTCCGCTTGTCTCCTACAAGGGACAAGATTTACCACCCCAGGTCTCCTTTCTGTTTGGTGGTTTTCCCAAGTTTTGCTGTTGGTTCTTCGGAGCACCTGACGAACCAACCTCACTCTGATGCCATTGACACCGGAAGTCAGGAAGAGTTTCTTTCTGATGTTTTGCCTGCATCTGTGGATGGCATCTTCAGAGAACGGTTTGGTAGGAGTGTGTGTGGGGTTATATACTGTGAGCCCCTGTTGGGGAGGATATGTAAATTTGTGTACTTGAATGGCTAGTTTATGGGTGGAGATATGCAAGGAGGATTAGTGCCTGTTTGGCTAATGGTTGGCTAATGGTCCATTGTCTCCTCCCCCATCCCTGGGTGGAGTTCATTTGCATGTGTTGAGTTGTGATTCTAGTATTTTTCAGGACTGGGAGCCAGATTTTGTTTACTTTTAGGGTTTCTTCTTTCCTGTTGAAGTTGTCCAAGTGTTTGAGGATTTCAATAGCTTCTCTGTGCATTCTGACATGATAGTTGTTGACCTGGTCCAGAATGTTGGTGTTTTTAAATAACATTTTGTGTCCAGGTTGGTTTATAACATGTTCTGCTACCGCTGATTTTTCCGGCTGGCCCAGTCTGCAGTGTCTCTCATGTTCCTTGATTTGTGTTTGCACACTGCGTTTAGTGGCCTCTATATAAACTTGTCCACATCTGCATGGTATGTGGTAAACTCCTGCAGCTGTGAGAGGTATGTAACACCACTTTAACACATCTGATAATCTCCTAATTGAGAGAAAGAAGCTGGAACATAAGCTTTCATAGACTTAGTCTTCTTCCTCAGATGCATGAAGTGAATTAGTGCCTAGGAGTAGATGGTATATATTATAATATGTGTAGTGTGCCAGGAAACCATTGTGTTTGTTCAACCCACTTTCGATAAGCTGGAATTTGTGGATATATTCCAATTCAGCCGTTTTTCTTTCCAATCTTCCCTTATAGTTTTTTTGTTCAGGGACAGCTGTCCTGAGGTCATAGAATCATAGAGTTGGAAGAGACCTCAAGGGCCATCCAGTCCAACCCCCTGCCATGCAGGAATACACAATCAAATCATTCCTCACAGATGGCCATCCAGCGTCTGTTTAAAAATCTCCAAAGAAGGAGACTCCATACACTCCGAGGCAGTGTATTCCACTTCCGCACAGCTCTTACTGTCAGGAAGTTCTTCCTAATGTTTAGGTGGAATCTCTTTTCCTGTAGTTTGAACCCATTGCTCCATGTCCTAGTCTCTGGAGCAGCAGAAAACAAGCTTGCTCCATCCTCAGTATAACATCCCTTCAAATATTTAAACATGGCTATCATGTCACCTCTTAACCTTCTCTTTTCCAGACTAAACATGCCCAGCTCCCTAAGCCACTCCTCATAGGGCATGGCTTCCAGACCTCCCGCTCTCCTGGTTGTGCTCCTCTGGACACGTTCCAGCTTCACAATATCCTTCCTGAATTGTGCCCAGAACTGGACACATTATTCCAGGTCAGAGATGGAATGCCCAGGTAGACTGAAGTGTTCTGCAACTGCTATCAGGACACAATATGGAGAAACAGAATGGTTTCCCATTGGCAAGGGATCAGCCATGCCTGCATTTTATCACCCTGTCAGTTTAATTTTATGCTGAATTTATCATATGGAAAGCTGGATTAGACTCTGAGGAATGAGGTATGAAAATGTTTAGGAAGAAAGTGCAAAAACAGGTTTAGAATGAATATTAATAAAATAACACCAATGACCACAGATGATTTACATAACTTAAGAACCAATGATGAAGACAATGACATGTGACTCAGTCATAAATCAAAATGGAGACTGTAGTCAAGAAATCAGAGAATATGGACATGGAAGGCCAGCTGTGAAGGATACATGATCCTCAAGTGTAAAGATATATCAATAAATGCCATCAGTAATACACATGCCATAGTATTTCTGATTTATATCTATGATTGTGAAAGCTGTACAGTAAAAAAAAAAAAAAGCTGAAAAGATGATCAACTCATTTGAAATGTGATGCTGCAAAATGGTTCTTCAGATGCCATGGATACCTGAAAAGACAAATGGGTGTTAGAGCAAATCAAGCCCAAATTCTCTCTAGAAGCCAAGATGGTTGAAATGAGCCTGTTGTACTTTTTTCACACCATGAGCCAACATTACTCACTGGAAAAGATGATAAAGCTGGAGAAAGTACAAGGCAGTAGGAAAAGAACAAAATCACATTGTGGATGGATTGATTCAAGGGAGCCACAGTTCTGAGTCTGCAAGGCTTCCATAAGGCTATTGATGTCTGGGGCCTTTATTTACAAGGTTGCCCAAAGTTGCAGCCAACCTGATGGCAAATAACAACAATTTGGCTGAAATCTGTGAAGAAGCAGCTAAAGCAGGTTTTGAGGTCAAATAGAATGAGAGATGAAGAATTATTATTTGGCAATTATTGTAGAGGGAGCTTATCACTTAGTATCATAAAATGACAGAGTTGTTTTAATTAAAGAGAGCAAAAATGTTGACATCACTAACATACATACCTAGTATTACACAGATGAACTGGTATTACATGGATACAAAATATAAGAATTAAGAATGACAAAACAGCTACCTATCTCATGTGAAAACTCCCAATGGTAATATTTATTTCTTTTTTTAACCTGGGAATAAGCCACTCTGAACTCAAAGGGATTTATTTTCAAGTAAATATGAACAGGACTGGGATGAAAACCTATATCAGGGCATTTCCTTCATCTCTTTTCACATTTATGCATGATTTGTTTCCCCACCTAGAATTTACAATCCCAGCCAAATAGTATTCTACAAAGCCAGTGTGTATGTTTTTACCAGACTAAATTTATATTTGATTCATTGATCTCGTTAATGAAAACCTAAACACTTTTATGAGCTAAAATCTTGTTACACTGTACAGAGACTTTACTTTAAAAACTTGCTGCTGTGTTACTATGCATTTTAATAAAAGTGTTATTGGATCCTCTGTTGAGACACACAGCTGGAGAGGTTGCCTTCATTAGAAAATGCCAGGCACTAGAAAGCCTGGAAAATATTGCATTCTGTTTTTTGTATTCATTATCCTTTTTCTTTTATTTGGCTGGTAGGGATTTTGCATAAAGGAAAATCAATTTTTATTGCCAGTACAAAAGGAACCTGGTTTTAATATGATGATCTTTACAAGTCTGATTTTTTTTCTTGTTCATAATTTTTGATGTTTGGAGTTTATTAAGTTTACATCATGTTGTAAGTGCACCGAATGCATATGTATATAACAGAAGAGTTACGTAAATTGTGTTTCTACCATTGATGCTTGCTTTCCATACTGTAGCAGATGCAAATGTACTTATCCTACCATTTATATTGATGCAATCTGATTTTTCTTTTTGACTCCTAAAGGTTTTCATTTTAAAATCTTTTACATGCAACCCAGAGAAGTTTAATCTGCACAAAAATATTCACTGTGCCTGGAACACAAGTGAGAGAAAGCATTCTAATGTAAATGAATGCTTTAAAATCCTGAATAGCATCTGCAGGGAAATGACAAGGAATTAAAACTTTGGAGGATTTGTTCCATATGATAATTCTATTCAAATATTTTATTTTCCTGCTGTGACTACCTCCTGTACATTTGGGCATGATACAAAGCAGCCATCAGCATGAAATGTAATTTACTGAAAATCTCTTGGAATACTTTGAAAAATGGGGCTTTTGGTGGTGATTCTTAGAAACATGCAACAGGAAATTAACACGTCTCCCTGCCAGAAGGGTGTAAGAGGTTAGACACAAACAATGGTAGGATGATGTAAAGTTCTCCTAGACTCCACTGCCAATAAACACCCTTTTCACCTCATCTATTTATTTATTTTTTGCAGGAACAACTCTACTTTTGGATGAGCCTATATTACTATTAGTGAATACTACATCTCATTTTTCTTCTTTTTCTATATACTCATAAAGCTTCTGTACTTTGATCTCCTGTATCCTGTTTGACACAGAAGCATTGTCAGCTGGTTGTACAATAGATACTGCAATCTGGGAGCAGTATTAACACTGAAAAAACTGAGGGACAAAACAAAATGCAGAGTTAAAAGCCTGACAGAACAGTACAATCATCACTGCACATGCAAAGCAAAATAAGGAAGGAATTCCACAGGTGTTGTTTTTTTTTTGGGGGGGGGTGCCTTCAAGTTACCTGTCAACCTATGGTGAACCCATACATTTCATAGGGTTTTCTTAGGCAAGGAATATTCAGAGGTAGTTTTGCTATGTCCTTCCTCTGAAATATAGCCACCAATACCTGGGGCTTGCCTAGCTGAGAAGATATAATGCTGATTGCTGCACATTAACACAAATTCACAGCAGTATTCATTTGTCTCCATGGCTTTCTGGCAAAATCTCTGGTATGTGAAGCTATCTGTGTTTGAAGTTCACATGGAACCATGCCTGCAAATAAAGATAGTGGCCCGGAGTGAATTACTTGCATTATTATTCTCCACAACTTGATGCCGCTGCACAGGTTTTTTTTGTTTTTTTTTTACTGTAAATCTAAGGTGTGCAAGTGCGACCTTCCATTAAAAAAAAAGCTGTTTGGTTATCTCAGTGCAGAGAAAAAGTGCACAATTGATTCCACAAAACTCCAAAATGGTGCTTCCAGCCACTTCATTGCTGGCAAGCCCACCCACCCCCTTGCACACATCCAGCCAATTGGCTTCCACTTCTGCTCTTATCCGGGAATGTGTAGAGATGAGATTCAGTTGTCCTAAGGAGCAGGAATGTTCATTTTCCCCACATTAAAAAAAACAAAAACAAAAACCTTGGGAGAAGTTGCAAAGGCTTTTCCCATGTAGTTTTTGAGTTTTCTCCCCCACTCCCTTCTGAATATAGTGAATCTCTGTGGCATCTCGTTGGGACAAAAGTATTCTCCTTGAATTCTATGACAAGTTTTTTCACCATCTAGACAATCCTCAGATGTATGCATGTTTGTTTGTTTTTAACACTGTAATTTTAAACACCAACAATCTAATTCACCAACAGGATAATATAAGTAAGTAATATACATTCAAAAGATAAACAAACAGAAAGAAGAGGAGAGAAAAGAGGGAATAAAGACATATAACTAAAACACAGTGGGGCTGTAACCCACCCCCCCAATCCTAGCTGTAATGAAAATAAAAATAAAAAAGAGAGAAAAATATATATTGTTCTACCATTACAGTCTTACTAATTACAGTCGTCCCTTCACATTCGCGGGGGTTCCGTTCCACGGACCCCCGCGAATGTGAAAAATCCACGAATAACGACTGCCCTCCCCCTCCCCCACCATAGCAACCATGGGGCCTCTGGAGGCCCCATAGTCACTTCCTCCAGCCTCCCCACTCCCTTCCTAGGCCTTCCCGGGGCCTCTGGAGACCCTCCCGAGGCCCCGTGGATGCCTCCCCAGCCCTCCCCCCTCCCGCCCAAGCCCTCAACGGGGCCTCCGGAGAGTCTCCGGAGACCCCGCGGAGGCCTCTCACGGCCCTCCCCGCTCCCTCCCAGGCCTTCATGGGGTCTAGCAAGACCCCGCAGAGGCCTCTCCCAGCCACCCCCTCCCTCCCCGGGCCTTTGTGGGGCCTAGCAAGGCCCCACGGAGGCCTCTCCGGGCACTCCCCCCTCCCTCCCCGGGCCTTCGTGGGGCCTAGCAAGGCCCCACGGAGGCCTCTCCCAGCCCTCCCCCCTCCCTCCCCGGGCCTTCATGGGGTCTAGCAAGACCCCGCAGAGGCCTCTCCCAGCCCTCCCCCTCCCTCCCCGGGCCTTCATGGGGTCTAGCAAGACCCCGCAGAGGCCTCTCCCAGCCACCCCCTCCCTCCCCGGGCCTTTGTGGGGCCTAGCAAGGCCCCACGGAGGCCTCTCCGGGCACTCCCCCCTCCCTCCCTGGGCCTTCGTGGGGCCTAGCAAGGCCCCGCGGAGGCCTCTCCCGGCCTCCCCCTCCCTCCCCAGGCCTTCGTAGGGCCTAGCAAGGCCCCACGGAGGCCTCTCCGGGCCCTCCTCCCTCCCTCCCCGGGCCTTCGTGGGGCCTAGCTAGGCCCCGCAGAGGCTTCTCCAGGCCCTCCCCCCTCCCTCACCGGTCCTTCATGGGGCCTCCGGAGCATCTCCGGAGGCCCCGCAGAGGCCTCTCCCAGCCTCCCCCCTCCCTCCCCGGGCCTTCGTGGGGCCTCCGGAGCATCTCCGGAGGCCCCATGGAGGCCTCCCCAGCCCTCCCCCCTCCCTCCCCAGGCCTTCGTGGGGCCTCCGGAGCATCTCCGGAGGCCCCATGGAGCCCTCCCCAGCCCTCCCTGGGGCCTCCGGAGCGTCTCTGGAGGCCCCATGGAAGCCTCTCCCGGCCCTCCCCCCTCCCTCCCCAGGCCTTCGTGGGGCCTCCGGAGGGTCTCTGAAGGCCCCGCGGAGGCCTCCCCAGTCCTCCCCCTCCCTTCCAATGCCTTCGCGGGGCCTCCAGAGGGTCTCCGAAGGCCCCGTGGAGGTCTCCCCTGCCCTCCCCGCTCCCTCCCAGGGCTTTCACGGGGCCTCTGGAGGCCCCGTGTCGCGGTTTTGGGGGGGCCCAGGGGGGCCCTCGCAGAACCGCGAATAATCGAAACCGCGAATGTCAAGTTCACGAATGTGGAGGGGCGACTGTACTAATAAACATAACCACAAATTATTACACTGTTCGATTTCTTAATGTTCAAAAAGTCCATAAGTGGTTTCCAGTCTTTCAAAAAGTCTTCAATTGGCTTATCCTTCAAAACCCATTTTAATTTGATAATATGGGCTAACTTAGCAACCTTGACAATCTATTTTTCCTTCAGTCCATTTCCAGGTTTGAGCAACAGTATCAGGTATTCATTGGGTGTCTCCCATCTAAGTAGCTTCCAAAGTCAAACAGCATCTGGTGCCTTTAGGGTATTTAAGCAGTAACCACAGGTGGGCTACTGCTACCAACCTAGCAGGACAGCAAACTAATGTTACTGCCTAGAAGTAACTGGTCATTCAATGAGCATCATGGCTAGGTTAGAATTTGAATGGCTCTGACCTAGGAATGGGCAGAATGTGGTCCATGGGCTGCAAATGGCCTTCAGGTCCATTTTTTAACTCCCTCAAACATTCCTTGGGTCTAGAGCATTTACTGCGATCTGCCCTCGGGCAGCCTCTAGGGCAGAAACATGGCTGGAACGGGGCAAGCTGGAATAGGGCCCAATAAATTGTTCTAATATAATATCTGGTTTATCCTGGTTTAACCAGCAAAAAAATAGATTAGGCCCTGCATGTCTGAAGGAGCCATTCAGCATGCCACACCTTGCTACTGCTGCCAGCTCCTTGGCTCTCCCAGAAGCCAGTTAGGAGTCCCTCAGCATGTGGCCAAGGCTGCTCACATGAAAGGGGCCTGAGATCACATGTTGTGGGACACTTGTATGGCTTCCATGTCAGTGGAGAAAATGGCAGTGGTGACTTCAGAGATAGGCCATCATCCTTTATGGACTCTGGCCCATTTTCTCCAGGTAATGGTGGGTGTGGGGAGAGATAGGCCAGGTCCACAGCCAGGATATGCCAGCGTAGATGAGCACCAAGAAACATCCTTCATGTGCAATTTAATAAACGTGACTTAATAAAGTAAGATAGGCAGCCAAGAAATAGGTCATCCAGTCTAGTAGGAGACCTGAATAACTAGGATCCAGGGACAGATGATTCAGCATATTTCTGATCTGCTGCATTTTCACATTTATTCACTTGCCAGTTCTATCAATTCCTTCTCATTAAACTGTATTTTTTAAAAATGCACAGAACTTCAAATTTCAATATTTTTCCTTTCAATATATGCATTTTTTAAAAAACAATTAAAAATCCTTATTTTAATGCTTCTGTTATTTTCCCTACATTTTCTCTTCCGTTCCATTCAGACTGACAGCAAAAACATCAGAGAGGAGCCTACTATTTTGCATATGGTTTATTTTATGTTTCATTAGCTGATGTTACGTATCTTCACCTGGCTTAGAACTGTTATTTTCCACACACAAACACAGACACAGACACGACCACTTGGTGCTTATTCCCTTCTGTTCCCTTTGGTGTTCATCTCTTCTTCTTACCCACCTGCCCAGAGGGTCTTTCTGTCCTGCCACCCACCTATGCTGTTGCTCTTTAACTTCCTTTACCTGTCCAGGTGATATGTCTCTCCCTTACCACCAGTGTTCTTTCTTTTCTCCATTACTTTTTTCTCTTCTCCCTCTTTTTCTTTCTCACAGAGCATTCGTGCAGACTACGTGCGAAAGGGATCTAGGAGTCCTAGTAGACCACAAGTTGAACATGAGCCAACAGTGTGATGCGGCAGCTAAAAAGGCCAATGCGATTTTGGGCTGTATCAATAGAAGTATGGTGTCTAGATCAAGGGAAGTAATAGTGCCACTCTATTCTGCCTTGGTCAGACCTCACTTAGAATACTGTGACCAGTTCTGGGCACCACAATTCAAAAAGGATATTGACAAATTGGAGTGTGTCCAGAGAAGGGCAACTAAAATGGTGAAAGGTCTGGAAACGATGCCTTATGAGGAGAGACTTAGGGAGCTGGGTATGTTTAGCCTGGAAAAAAGATGGTTAAGAGGCGATATGATAGCCCTGTTTAAGTATTTGAGGGGATGTCACACTGAGGATGGAGCAGGCTTGTTTTCTGCTGCTCCAGAGACTGGAACACGGAGCAATGGGTGCAAGCTCCAGGAACAGAGATTCCACCTCAACATGAGGAGGAACTTTTTGACAGTAAGAGCTGTTCGGCAGTGGAACACACTCCCTCGGAGCGTGGTGGGGTCTCCTTCCTTGGAGGTCTTTAAACAGAGGCTGGATTGCCATCTGTCGGGGATGCTTTGATCATGATTTCCTGCGTGGCAGGGGGTTGGACTGGATGGCCCTCGTGGTCTCTTCCAACTCTGCAATTCTATGATTCTATGATTATATAATTCTCTCACCCCATCATCTTAACTTTTGAAGAGTTCAAGAGTCTACAGAGAGAAGCAGCAGTTGTGTGTGGTATGTTGCTTTACCCACCATGCTTCTGGATCACTTAGATCTCACTGCAGTCCTTGTAGAAAGAAAACCATTGTAGTGTAGTGGTTTGAGTACTGGACTAAGACTCATTGGAACTCACTTGAGGATGGACCTCAGGCAAATCACATTCTCTCCGCTACAGAGGAAGGCAATGGCACAACCTCCTCTGAACAAATCTTTCCAAGAAAATCTCATGATAGGTTTGTGTTAGGATCATCATAATTCCAAAATGACTTCAAGGTACACAACAACATTTCTCCTTGTGGATAAATGAATATGCCAGCTCTGACTAGATGTGGAAAAAATGTTTGCCATTTTTCATATCCTTGTTGAAAAATGAATTTTCCAACACTTTGGAGACCTGGTTGGAAAGAATTTCAGAGTTGAGAACACTCACATTTTTCACTGGTATTTGCACATCCCAAGCCATTTTGGAAGATTTGTACAGAAGCACATCTGGATTTTTTTGTGCAAAATTAGAGGTATTTGTCTCCCAAATCTACAAATGGGGGGGGGCATGCACATTTCTGGAAACAGCATTCTTTTGCAGAGAACACAGGAACTAAAGAGCCAGACACAAAGGATTGTGCCACAATTTATTGAATTCAGCCAAAGGAAACTGATGTGAAGTAGCAAACTACCCCATGCTAAAGGTCTAAAGCCTGTCAGATTGGGGTGAATATTCCTGGCCTAGGGAAAAGGGTGAAGCAACACTTCCATTACTCTCCCCCAGGCACATCATAAGGTGTGGAGAATAGTTTTCCAAGAAGCATCCCCTTCAAGTACCTCATAGCTCTGGGTTGCTGCTGATGGTTGACCATAAAAATCCAGCCATATCCTGCATGTGGGTCTCATAGAAGATCTCTGGTCTGGACAATATCTGAAAAGGAAACTCCAGGTGCACACCAACATATCCCTGATGTTCACCACCCACACACTCTTGTCAAATTGTGTCCAATTAACATATTTGCAAGCAGGACAGCACCCAATAAAGCCAACTGCTTATTAACCTGTGCAGAGTAAGCAACCCCTTCCCTGTGTGCGTAGCATAAATAAGCCAAAAATTCCTACTCAGTTTCCTAATACAGCCAGCTAATCTTGCACAGAATTGGGTGTGGGTGGGCGAGGAGCCATTGCAGAGAAAGAGAACTGAACAGGAAGAGAACCAGGCATAAATAGCATGTGACCAGCATGCAAAGCCCTTCTGCATCTCTCTCCCTTCATGCTGTCTCTGCAAATGGCATTCCCAAACCAGAGTGCAGCACTCGCCAGGGAATGGAATATGAGATGTGTAGATACTGGGTAAAAATTGTTCATGAATAAATACTACAGATTCTTCTTCAATAGTTTCTTTTGTTCCAGATTGCCTTCCTATTTTCCCATTCTAGTTAAACCACAAGTTTCATTCTATGAGCTGCATCCTTGCAAATGAATTAATAAATAAATTATTTAACATTGTATTATCAACATAGATACAGCTAAATGCATATACATATACATACTGCTTCTAAACAGCATCTCAGGAGGAGGCAATCTGGTGTCTTTCATATGTTTGTATTACAATGCCCATAAGGCCCAGTAAGCACAGGCAATAATCATATATGATGGGAGTTGTAGTTCAGGACATCTGAACAGCATCAGGTTGTTTATCCCTGTAGTACACTGATATGGTCTGCCTTCCAAATATGTAGATGCAAAATAGGTTTGTTAATATCTTTTTCTGGAACAGTTCTTTTTTTTTAAGGGGGAGAGTTAGATCAGAGCAAAATTTTACCAAATTCTTCATGTGAGGTGGGAAGCTATGTTACCCACACTGCAGAGGGTAGGATGGTAATAAATGAAGTATTTTTCCCTCTCTCTTTTCTTACCATCAGAGACCTGTGGACTAATGTGATGATCCAAGAATCATTACAATGATTTATAATTAGGTAAGAAACGGCATCCTGCCAGAATATAGAATAGTTTGAGAGAGAAGTAGGTTCTTTCAAAAAGTATGAGTATATATGTATACATAGATATGTTTCTCTTCGACAAGACTAGCATGCAATATGCCTAAGCACAAGACATGGTTGGTAAAAATATGTTGTTATTATTTTTGGCTGAGAGCCTACATCATAGACATAGTTATGAATGAGAAAATAAGTATTGTCCTCTGATCCATCCCCCCAAATCTACCTTAATAGCCAGCAGCCTCACTGCATGACAGAGGTATGTTCTGCTGGTGATCAGGGCAGTGCAGGATGATGTTTCCAGCCCTCTCTTACCATCAACCCCTGGTTGACAAGGAGTTGTGACATGGGTCCTGTTTCTGATTGTCACAGCAGAGATTTCTGGCAGGAGGGGGTTTGAAACACCGTCCTGCTCTGGCCCAATTGCCATTAGAACAGGCATCCATCACTCAATGTGGCTGCTTGTAGTTAAGGTAGGTTTTCAAGAGCATTTGTGATTATTGTAATAGTCCCATGATGGTAAGCAAGAATATTGAGTCTAACTTAGGGGCCGGTTCCACGACAGGAAAAAGTTCACCAGATTCCGGATTACCGTGCTTTCGTATCAGGAGCGCATAAATCACACGGTGCCTGGCAATTTCGAATGATCCAGACACTTTCTGTTTTGCTTAATTCACACAGGCAAAGGTGGGGGGGAATCGCCTCCAGATGATTAAAGTCAGGCAGGAGGCGGGGAGGGAGCAAGGAGGGGGTCATGGAGACCATAAATAATGAGAGGAAAGAAAAAGGACAAACAAACAAGCAATCGAAAGAGCGATCTGACAAACTCCCCCGTCTTCCCCAGCCCTGAAAGGCTTTTGTAAAGAAAGGAGTCAATGAAAGCACGAACAAGCAAAAGCATAGTGGAGCAGATTCCCTTCATGCATGCATGCACACACAAACACACACCACAGAACTAGGGCTTGCCTCATTTGGTTTCCCTCCCTCCGAAGGCTTGAATAAAGGCAAGTGAATGGAAGGACAAACAAACAAAAGAACGAACATGCGATCGGCTGTTTTCCAGCACACACACACACCCACACACACCCACACACCCCAGCGAAGCAGCGAAGCATCTTCCCACCCCCCACCCCCCAAAAGATAGACAGGAAGGGCTCCGTTTTCCAAAGTGAGTTGTAAGCAGAAGGAGGGTGAATTTCTTCTCTCCAACCCTTCAGTCTATTCGGATAAAGCACTCCAACCAATCAGGATTCAGCTCTGCTCACAGTAATTCGAAAAGGCAGATGCCAGTTTACACGATCGTTAGTTCCCACGGTAAAGTATGCACATTTTCGCGAACTTAATCAAAAAAGTGCGGAAAACTAGCGAAAGCTGATACTGCGCAACTTATGGGTTTTTTGCACCCCCTCCTTTTGAAAAGGGCGCTGTTGCTTCAAGATGCGTGGGAACTATCAGGCTTCTTGTCGCATTCTTTGAGGATTTATTTTGCCGTGGAAACGACCCCTTAGTTATGTCTTCAAAACTACTCAACAGGATGCTAGCCACCATGATGATGATGATGATGATGAGGCTGTTGCAAGACCTGTGATCATTTCTGTTCCTGTTATTTTTAGCCAGAAGAGCAGTAGAAGGATTTCATAGCTTCCGAACTCATGCATAATACTCTACATGGACTTCTTGTATAATGAAGCTCTTGGTTTCCCATTGCAATTCTAGCCTGAAATCAGCATATGTTGTCAATGCAAATGACCCAGAGTGGCACTGAATGAGAGCCAATAACAATTTGTTGCAAGTTGTCTCTAGTGACCGGTTACTCACTTCTAAAGAATCATTAGCCAAACAAAGTTGGTCCAAATGTAGTGACCCCAAAGAGCTTTCAAGCTCTGGAAAGATGCTGCATTAAATGATATGGCCTGGCATTTAAACAGAGAAAATGGCATTTGAATTGCAAGTTCCATAAAACTGGCATGATTTGAGCTAAAGAGCAAATGCTGCCCACTCTTTGGGCTTAATTACTTTCCAAATAGCAACACACAAATGAGAGAGTGGAAGGGGAGAGCAGAGATAGAAAAGGGACATTTCAGTAATTAGGAAAAAGGAATGAATTCAAATTGTTACCTACATGGGATGGTTTTGTTTTCATCAAAAAATATCCATCTTTAGAACTTCCCTTTAAGGACTATATCACAGGTGGCTGGCAAAGTGCATTTCCATGGGATAATGGCATCTATGGCCATTACTTACCACATGATGCTGTGTCTGTCCTGTACTCACCCTACATTCCTTCCATTCCTGGAGCACTCCTTCAATGCCTCCCAATCACACTGCTTTTCCGCTATGGATTTCCATGTGATCAGTGCCTTCCGCTGCAGTTCTACTTCTCAGGCAGTCACGTGGTATGAGTGCATGTGATTCTGCTCCTCTCCCCCTTGCTATTCCTATGCAGGCTGTTTTCTTTTTCTTTTCTTTTTCTTTTCTTTTAGTATTGCTGTAATTTTGCAATTGTGGTTAAAAAATAAAATAAAGTAAAATAATTTGAAAGGTACGCGTGCACAAGGCAGGACATATAGGAGTCAGAAAGTGGCATTATGGTGGCAGTGTGGAAAACAGATTGTGCGACCATGGATTTCCAAAGCCATGCTAAAGTGCTATTGCAAAGGAAGTATGATAATAAATGATGGCAAACTGGTATGCTTCCATTTTAAAACTACATTATTGTGGTGGGACAGCACACTGGTGTGATAAAGTCATAAGATAAGATCTGTGGTTTATGATTTACTTTCCTCTGCTAGCTGGGTGACAGAAAAATCAAAATGACTCAGTCAGAGGCATGCTTTCCAATGTTGGTTGCCAGATTACCAATGAAGGGGGAAAGTTAGAATATGACCATAAGGCCTAAATGAAGTAGAGCCATGTTTGCTTAGACCAGAAAATGTAAGTTCCTAGTCATTTTCAAGTTAAGTTAAACATGAACAAAACATTCTGAGCTACATTCCAAAACATCTTAATATGTTCTGCCACCATGATAACAGCTAGAAAGTTGGAAGACACAAAGATCAAGTGTCATGTAATAATGTATATAGTCTGGAAACAGTGCTTGCTCCTTATTGGTGAGTTTGTTTGTCACAGCTTTGTGTTGCTCAGTTGCGGCCACTGTATATTTTTGTAAGAATTCTATATAAAGTTGGTTTAATTGCTTGTTCAGGGTAGGCTACCAAACCAGAGCACTATGTCATTAAATAAACAGCAGAATTCAATCTACTATCAGACTCCATTCATGAAATCTAAATAATTCAATTTAATTTTTATTTTTTTTTAAAAAAATCCTGTTCAATGGCTAAACCTGTCTTTCAAGAAGAGGGTGACTGTAAACTCTGGGACTCAAGATTTGTAACTTTCAATTTACACACACACACACACACACACACACACCAAAAACCCTTTGGCAAAGGCTGGCTGTGGTAGAAAAATGGCAGAAGTAGGATCTAGAACAATTTGGTACCTTTGAAATAGAATCACAGTAGTAGCTTATTGATCAGCAGGAGAACTGGTTTGAACTCTAGGACTGAACTAGAATGGAACTGAACTAGGACTGAACTAGAATGGAACTGAACTAGGACTGAACTGGAATGGAACTGAACTAGGACTGAACTGGAATGGAACTGAACTAGGACTGAACTAGAATGGAACTGAACTAGGACTGAACTAGAATGGAAGCCTAAGTCAACACGGCCAGTCCTCCTGTGTATCCAGAAGTCCTTTCCTTATCAAAGCAAAAGGAACAACAGTTTATGGATGGTTGGTGCAGCCAGATTATGGAGATGGAAACTGAGGGAAGCTTTTGTATCTGACCTCGCTGGCTCCCACTTCCACAGAGCAGTCTCCTCATTGGTTATCTTCTGCACTGACTTCTAAATGACATCTTACTGTTCCTCCCACCCAGGGATTCATCTTGGGGGAAGAGGACATATAAATCTCAATGTACCCACTGGTGGTAGGTTGATGACAAAGGGGTGGTCACCACTTCAGGAAGACACAGGAGTAGGGGCACTATCCTTTTTCAAGATGTTAAGTGACAGGGGAAAACAGTCCTTGCATGTAAGGTCATGTAAAATCATATGACCCATAGTGGGAGTGAACGTTGCATCTGTTGTGAAGCCACCTCCAATATCCCTAAGAGGCATGGATTGAAAGGAAAAACATCAAGAGCTCATGTGATAGGTGAGCACCATGACTAAAACGATTGACATGTATAGGAGGGAGGATGGAATGCTTGACTGAAATGACTTCTTTCACTTTATCAGCACTGAAATAACACTGAAGCTTATTGTCTTCTGGTTTTAGGAGTTTGGCTGTTGTTTTTAGGTTTTTTTGTAGGTTGGCCTACCACAGTAGAGGATGTAGTTGTTTTCTGCACTGAAATCTTGTTGTGTTCCATGTGGTGTTGTATGTTGTATATTGTATATTGTTCATGTTTTTGAGTGAGTCCCCATAGATGGAGGAAGAAAAGGAGTGCTTCCATTGGTGTAATCCTAGGCAAAGAGAGGTAGTGTTGAACATGCCAAGTAAGAGAAAGGCAGGATAGATACCTGAAATTCATCCTATATTTTGGTTCACTCCCCCATCTGCTGCTGCTGCTACTAAAAGGGCTGACCTGGTGTGTATTACTGATGTCTAGGTGAATGAACTGGATGGGTAATTTTACTATTATTGAGTTTTAAGTTGTGTTTTAAAACCTGAATATTCAAATAGAATGTCAATTTTTTTTCCTCTTGTGTTTTATGTCTGTAATTTTCACATTAGGCACGCCATTGTAATTCTCATTTTCAATAGCCTATAGCTTCTGTAAATGCTATAAAGTTCCTTTAACAGTAGCAGGGAAGACTATGACCAGCTGACTTACTTGTCTGCTCAGTCATAGGTCATTGTTACTATGCCCTACATCCCCTCCCTATAATATCTCATAATTGGCAATATTAAGCATTTCAAGGGGTCTAGTAGACCAGGGTAGACCAAAAGATGAGATCAAACAGAGGTCACAAGGACCTAGGAAGGTGTCTTGGAAATATTGTAGCAAACACACCCACGACAGGATTAAGCGAAGCCCCTAGTAAACAACAACACCATGGAGGTATGTGCTAATCCCGTCTTGGGCCCCCTTGGCTATGAGTCACACATCATAAAAAAGTGACCTAAACAACTTCCCCAGGAAATATCCATTAGTACCCCTTCCTACTCTACCATAGGAATTTGTCCTAAATCCATAAATTCCTATCTTCAGCCATTAACAACAATCAGCAGAGTTTTGGTTTCCTTTGTTTAAATGGTGGGAAAACCCTCTAAATTTATTCTAAGTCCAAATACCCCTTCAGGACATGAAATACAGTATAAATAAATAAGGTGTGCCACTGTGGACAAGGCCCTGCCACTGTCTCTGTCAGTGCAGCCCCCCCAGATCAAAGCTTCCAGTGCTACCCTCAGACTTTCTTCTGAGTTCTTCTCTGTTCTCAAGACTAGTAACTATAGTCCCATCTCCCAAATTTATTCCTCTATCTGACCTTTCTGCCTTATCTCTTAGTTAGCTTTGTTTGGTTCTTATGAGTGTGTGTTGTGTGTGTGGATGGTTTCTGTGTTATTTTATACAATAAAAACCATTTTATTTCATTTTAACTGGACTTCTTTTCAGTTAGTACTGGTATACACAGGTGAAAAGATCCTGAAGTTACCTGCCTCTCTCAGCCTTCCATTTGAGCTAATAAAACTCCCCCAGCTTATAATAGATCACAGGTGGTCTCCCAACGGATCCTCCACCTCTTCAGGTAACAGCATGGCTCCCAGACCTTTCACCTTTTGGGTCACATTCCTCTGGACACACTCCAACTTGTCAACATCCTTCTTAAATTGTGGTGCCCAGAACTGAACATGATATTCCAGATGAGGTCTGATCAAAGCAGAATAGAGTGGCACTATTACTTCCATTGATATAGACACTATATTTCTGTTGTTGCATCCTAGAATCGCATTGGTTTTTCTGGCTGCTGCATCACATTGCTGACTCATGTTCAGCTTGTGGTCCACTAAGACTCCTAGATCCCTTTTGGATGTTCTGCCATCAAGCCAGGTGTCACCCATTCTATATCTGTACATTTTATTTTTACTGCCCAAGTGTAGTATCCTACATTTCTCCCTGCTGAAACTCATTTTTTATTTTTATTTTTAGTTTTGGCCCAGCTTTCTAATCTTTTAAGGTCAGTTGTGAAAGTATGCTTGTATGTATGATTGTGTGTATGTATGGGTTCCTGTCGATCCTAGAGAAGCAAGGCCTTAAAAGACCCAAATAAAATGGATGCCGTGCAGAGCATTGCTAAGAGGTGTATCTTAGAAGCTGGACCGAGAAATAAGGAAGACTTGGCAGACAAAGCGAAAATGTTAACCAAGCAGAACTTTAACAATTTTACTTATCAGCTTGGCCTGTGGAAGTTTGTACAAACAGAACTTCCCAGTGAACTGCTAGTGGACTGCTGACCATGCATAACATAGACAATACCAGCTGTCGGTATGATTGAGGAAGTTCTGAGTGAACACAGAACATACCTTGCTCTGCCTAAGCAACTGTCTAAGGAACTGTCATGAGATCATGCCAACTCGAAAAGCATGCAGTTCTCAAGGAAGGAGATGGAAAAGGTATAAGAGCTGGGACATTTTCGGCTTTCTTTCATGGTTCCTGTACCGTGGCAACAGACCATCCACGCCTTCATGGACGTCTGATCACCGTTCAGGGAAGGATCGTTGTGAGTATGTGGTGTGAGTGTGTGTGTGAATGGAAAAGAGCTCTTGATAGTTAACTGAATGTCTTATGTCTAAATAAATGTTACATGCATAGTGACTGAAAACCAAATTTGGTCTCTCTGTGCCTTTTTGCCTGTCACTTGTCTGGGAAAATCTTAAACACTACCTGATTAAAAGGACCTCTATGTGGTCATAACACAGTTTGAATTCTGTACCTGTTCTCTGGGGTATTGGATGCCCTCTTTTATTAAATCCATAATAAATAAATACACCCTTGAATAGTTTGACTTGTAGAACTGTGCTATGCAAATATGGGGAAGGGCGTTAGTATAGGTTTAATGGCAACACAAAAACTATTGATGATAGATGTTAGTGTTTGCACATTGACAACATTAAACAGCCATTAAGTGCAACAGATTAGGCCCAAATCCTATTGTCCCAACTAGAGTACCCCATTGAATCAACTGTGGAATGAGTCAACACATAGATAAATTCCACTGATTCAATGCATTTACTCTAGTTAGGATTAGAGTGGCACAGTGAAATCCTGTGCATGAATACTCAGAAATGAGTTCTGCTCCATTCAATGCAGCTAACTCTTAGGGAAATTTGCTTTGGATTGTCGCTTCTATTACCAAGCTAAAAACAATTTTAAAAGGAAAGAGCCAGGGTTCCTATAAAGAGAAGGATTAGTCCCAATCTGGAACCCCGGGGAGGGCTTTAGTCTAGTTTTGTCAGATGCAGGAGAGTGTTCAAGGAGGTGGATTACTATAGCCCTGAGCTATATATATTAAATGCTTTCTCACCATTCAGCCATGTGTGTAAGAATACAAGAGTGAATGCAGTTCATTTTCCCATGGTACATTTCAGTATGCACTTTCCCCCTAACTACTGGAAGAGCATGTCAGTTGTAAAAACAGAAAGTCTACAGAAAGCTAGCATGCACCTTAGAAAGCTAGCAGCCAGGGATAGGCAGATTCTATCAGTTGGGCTTTCTCCCCTCATTCAGATTCAGCAGACTTTGGCAAATTCTCATCACAGAAAAATGGAAATAAAATCTTCACCCACTCCAGTAGGGATAAGCAAAGCTGGCAATTCCACTTTCTCTTGCATGTACATTGTGTGAATGCTAGGCAGCCCAAGAGTATCTGTGTTGAACATCACCTGTGAGTTGTCTATACAGTGAAAATACCCCACATGGAATTCACTGGGAATCCTACCTGTCTAAATGGGAGTCTACACCAATCCACACTATTTGGAAGGAGGGTGCCCCCAAAGCACAAAATCAATGCAGGAAAAGCCTTTGCAGCTTTTCTTGTAGTTTAAAAAAAACAACAGCAAGGGGGTGTGCATTGCTGCTCGTTGGGACAAACAATTTGAAGGGAAGAGCAAAGCTGATTGCCTGAGTGAGCATGAGGGGGGCTTTCTAACAGGGCAAGTGCCTGCTGCCGCCATGTTTGATTTTTGACTTAGCACGAGATCGCTAAGGTGATAAAATGTTTTGTTTTGCTTTCTTGTTAAATCAAAAAAATCGCTATATTGCCCCAGCACACCTTTGATGATTAAAAAAAAAAAAAACCAAACAGCTTGGCAGTGGTGAAGAACTAATAAGAGTTAATCATTTGCGACCACCCTCTGGCATGTGAAGCTTATGGGGGCTTCTGAGACCAAAAACACCATCAAGATATGTTGCTGTTGCTGCAAAATGTCATTACTGCGAGGTACACCATTCTCCTCCCCCTTGTGTAGATGGGCCCCTGGACAGTTTGATTTGTTTATTTATAGAACAACATTTATCTGCCACCCATAGCAAAGTTCCTTTACAGAATTCAAGTAAGAACACTGTGGGAGCTTAAAATATAGATATAAACTTGAAAAGCAAAAAGTGAAACTCATCCTGCAGAGAATAAATCGGTTTAATTATGTTTAGGAGTCCAATCAAAACATTTGTGGGGTGGAGGTGAGATAATAGCAAAGGTATTTGTGCTATCAGAGACTTACACACACACACACAAACAAACAATAGTTTTTCAATGATTGTTCATGTGTGTGTCTATGTCTGTAGCTTTCAAAGGAGTGCATGCTACCCCAAAGATATAAAGGTGCTCAGCAGCTCCATTTCTTCAGAGTACTGTTCCTCCAGCTACAATTCACTTCTGCTTGGAATATTACATGCTGGAAGCATCTGTCTGATGTGTAACCCAGTTGGCAGTCTGATTGTCTGCTGCTGCCATTAGGAGAGGAGTGTGAGAAGCAAATGGGAAAGTTAAAGGGTTGATCGTTGAGGACCAGTTCACAATGCAGGAGGTTCGTCAAAATATCTCAGTGAAATAAGGCTGTATCGATCCTGTGCTGTGAGAATGCTAAACTTCTGCTGAACACAAAAATCTCATTAAAGCTCCACAAGCTGCCCTTTAGTGCTACAGTTATTTTTAAACATCTTCTGTACAAGAGTTTTCTTTAGATTAAATAGCCTCCAGTGTGGAAGGATCAATGCAGCTTTTCTAGAGACTTACTTTGGGTGAATAAAAATAATAGTAAGGTAGCAAACAAAACTTATTTGCTGTCCCTCCAGTGAAGAGCAGGCAAGAATCATTAATTTGTGTGGGGAGCATCGGAAATCTATAGGACAAACCCTTCTATGGGATAATTTTTCTTCCCCTTGATGTGTTGGGTTTGGCATTCTCATTAAGGCAGCAAATCTTTTTGTCAATCATGCAAAGCCTAGTTTAAAAGCAAATGAATGGTTCAAAGTAATGAACAAAGACTGACTGAGGTCTCAAAGTTGCTCAGAGCTGCAGCTCCCATTAACATTCATGGGAGTCTGATTTGTTTACACCCAGACCTGGATTGGTCTTTCTGCTTTTTGGCCCTCTAAATGATGATACATATGGTTGCCTAAAGATGGATTCAATCAAATAATTCTATGCCAAGCCTACAATAAGAAATTTCTTCAAGCATGTTTACTCAATTAAGCTCTGGAAGACAAAAGCAAAGTAATGCATTAAATGATCATCTCCCCAAGACACTAAAAAAAACCAATTTGGAAGACAGTGAAGGGAAGCTGGGGGATTTGGGTCCTGACTCAGATGCTGTGTGCCCCCAACATCGATACTGTGCTTTGAGTAGGAAGTGGATGGGGTTAATTGTGTGTATGGAGGGGCACATGTATGCTCATAGGAACAAGTAACATTGTTTCTCTAACTTCTGAAGACTGGTGAAGTTTTTTTTTTTTTTAAGTACTCAAAATGAGTTTGGAGTATGCAAAGTTATAATTATAGTTTTATTTTTCATCATGCTATGTACAGATACAACAAAAAGGGATATGAATAATGAGCAACAGAAAGAGAACGTAAGTAATGAAGTCATCAGAGGGATGATTCACATTTTACATGGGAACTGATTCATGAGGACACACTCTTGTCACTTCTTAAGTGGATGAAGTGAGCATGTAGCTTTCAATATATTCCTTTGAAATTAGAGATGGCTGAATCTGTCAGGTGAGGCTTCTTTGGGTTTTTCATTTTTCTAGTTTTACATTTGTCCTGTCTTATTTCTCCATTAGTTTGTGCATTAAAAAAACACCAACAACTTCTACATATCCATATACTTTTTCATCCACATTTCTTTTCATATAAATATTTTAGACAATTTTGCCTAATATACAATCTTTTGCAGTGTTGTGAAATATTTTTGCTAATATACACATTTTGTATGCATATTTTGTTTTTAAAAATGTACA
Organism: Gambelia wislizenii; assembly: GCA_030847615.1. Taxonomy (NCBI): domain Eukaryota; kingdom Metazoa; phylum Chordata; class Lepidosauria; order Squamata; family Crotaphytidae; genus Gambelia; species Gambelia wislizenii. The sequence continues at coordinate 45,954,308 of JAUMIR010000003.1, read as the reverse complement.
ATGGTACCTCAAAATTGAATAAAGCATGAACATAAAAGTCTGACTGCCTTTGAGTTCATGTAGTAGTTTCGAGAGAATTAGAAACTGTATGTTCATATTAAAATGAGAATTAAACTATTCCCACCCCTTCAGTTTCTATGCATCAATAAGAGTATATTGTCTACATTGAGGAATGTACTAGTACCACTTTGTTATGCTTTGGTCAGACCTCACCTGGAATACTTTGTCCAGTTCTGGGTACGTATGAGGAATGGCTAGGAGTGATGTGTATGTTTAGCCCAGAAAAGAGAAGGTTAAGAGGTGACATTGTAGCCATGTTTAAATACTTGAAATACTTGAAAGGATGTCATATTGAAGAGGGAGCAAGCTTGTTTTCCACTTCTTCAGAGACTAGGATGTGGAGCAAGGGGTTCAAACTACAGAAAAAGAGATACCGCCTAAAGATTAGGAAGAACTTCTTGGTGGTAAGAGCTGTCTGACAATGGGAAACATTGCCTCAGAGTATGGTGGAGTCTCCTTCTTTGGAGGATTTTAAACAGAGGCTGGATGGCCATCTGTTGGGGATGCTTTGATTGCAAAGCAGGGGGTTGAACTGGATGGCCTTCATGATCTCTTCCAACTCTAGGATTCTATAAGTCTATAAAAAATACTAGGGATATGAAAATGGAAAAGCATTGAGTTTTTGGTTCCTAAACTGGCACGTACTGAATTTTGTATGTCATTTTTTTCAGTGCTGGGTTAAATCTTACATATATAAAATGAGATTAAATGTAAGAAGATGAGATAGGGTACAGTGGAGATGAGAAGGTAAGATGGACTGAGACACTTCACTGTTTAAAAGCCTTACACAGGATCATGATCCCTGAGAGGCATCTTTCTCCCTGATATACAAAACTGGAGGTGTATTAAGGAAGAAATGAGAGAGGCTATATATCTACTGTACTGCTTAATTTTTATTTATAGTGTACTGTTATGGTAATTTGGTAATCTTTTTTATATAGCCTGCCTTTCTCCCAACATGGGATTCTAGGTGGCATACAACATTTTAAAAGCAATAGACAATTAAAAAAAAAACGGTTAATACAGAAGTTAAAAGTTAAAAATATCTTGTAAGCTACCTTGTATCCCAATCTGAGAATACAACAAAATAAAATAAACAAAATCAAATAAAAAGTAAATAGTAAAAACATAAAAAGATACCTGACTTCTTGCCCAATAGGGATATAATCCTTCACTAAGTTTCTTCTTGAAGGTAACAATAAGTAATTTCAGCAATTTCCTTCCTGCTGCAAGAATATTTTCGAAAATCACACAGATTTTAAAAACTCTTTTCAATTCAGGACTTACTCTGCACAAAATTTTCAAGTGGTTGTTTTGCACATAAAACACATTTTCTGCACAAGAAAAGCATTTTCTGTGGGGAAAATAATATTTTATTGCAGACCTATTAATTCATGTTCAGAGAATGTTGTTTTCTGTGCAGGAAAAAAAAGTGTAATTGGGAATTTGTTTTGTATAGCTGCTTTGCAAAGAAAATAGGATTTTCTGTACAGGAAACAGAATTTTCTGTGTGGAAAATAATATTTCAGCACAGAAATATTAATTCCTGTGCAGAAAATGCTGTTTTCTGTAGAAAGCAACCATGTGTGAATTTTGCACAGAAAAAGTCACAAGCTGTGATGATTCTTTACAGTCCAGCATTCTTCTCATCAGGGTTTTTTGACACTCAGAAAAACCACATTTTTTCTATCATTTTTTTCAAATATTTTAAAATTTTCTTTCCATCCCTATTGCCCAGTACTCATGGGGGCCATCTACATGGCAAAAATTACGGGGAAGAATCCGGGATGAACCCTGTTGGTCCTCACACTCATTGGGGCAGATGTGCTATCTGAAGGAGGGGAGGCAACCCCCCCCCAAAGTCAGTAATTTTCCATCCAGCTATTTGTCACAGGTTTTCTTTAAAAGTGTGGGGAAAACCGTAATATCGGTTGTCTGATCAATCAGCAACCATCTTGGATAAAGGGTACACAGCAGAGCCGGATTGTGGTTGGTCAGGCCTTGAAGGGGGTGGGCTTGCAAGGGATGCTTTTCAATTGAGGATCTGCCATTGTTGAATAGCCATGGTGGCTTCTATGAATGAATGCTTGTACATAACACCTCCAGCCTCTGGTTCCCTCCCAGCCTCCGTTCCTTCCCCAGGCTCCATGCAACCAACCTTCCAAGCCTCTGCTTCTGCCCCAGCCCCCCACTTTTAATGACCCTTCCCAGCCTCGTACCTTTCCCAATCAGCCAGCGGAATAGTTGAGTAGACTTGGCCTCCCTGCCCACAAGCCAAAGCCAAGCAAGCTCAAGAAGCGGCCAGAAAGGGAGCGTGAGCTGGAAGAAGAGCAAGTCAGTCACACGGATGGATGAGAAGCGAGGGCCAGCCAGCTGAGTGGCTGAACTATCAGTCATGGAGGCAGAACCTGCTTGGATGCTCAGCTGGCTGGCTGGGGAAGTAACAAGGCTGAGAAGGATCGTTACACAGGGGCTTGGGGCAGAAGCAGAGGCTGGGAAGGGTGGTTACATGGAGGCTTGGAAGGGAAGCAGAGGCTGGAGCTGGGAAGCGCAAGGTACGTGTAAAGAACAAATCCGAGACTTTACTACCCATGACGAATCTTAGGTACTGTGGGTGACAGAATCGAGCCCCCTATTTCTTGCTTCTTCTTGGAATAAAAAATACCGTGTAGCTGAGCCCATGGTCTTCTTCAGCAAGCAGTATGCAACTGCTGCCTGGTTGTCCTTTTTAATTGGTGCATTCAGTGGCATTCTGTTGATCTCTACTTGCCTAATTGAAAGTGCTCTAAGAAACTCATTTTTGAGATGTCATTTGTCACTCTTGTGATTATTTTGTTTAACTCACATTGAAAACCTGTGTGAAGGCAAGGGACTGTTCAGCTTAAACTACATATATTCTTGGAAATGACCCTTACTCCCCAAAAGCTGCATCAGAGCTCAGCACTGGATTATTCACATCCTTTTGTCAGCTTCATAAACTTTTAATGATCCGGCATTTATTTATAGTTAAAAATGAACACTACATCACTTTTTTAAAAAAGTGAAATAAAGCAGATCTTTTATTCCAATTAAGGACTTTTTCAGACAGGGTATAAAAAAAAAAAACCTGTTGAGGTCAGGAGGAGGACGGCACTGTCCTGCTCCCAGCACTCCGATTCGGAAGCCGCCATCCTCCTCCCATCCTTCATTCATTCTGCCTTTGTTGTTCTTTCATTTTGCCTCCACCACTCTTTATTAATGGAAGTTTCCATTGATAAAAAGTGGTGGAGTCGAAACAAAAGAAGGATGGAGGCAGAACAAATGAAGGACGGGAGGAGGAATGAAGGACAGGAGGAGGATGAATGAAACGGAGCACTGGAAGTGGGAAAGCACTGTCCTCCTCACAATCTCTGCAGTTTTTTTTTACCCCACCTGAAAAAGTCCTAAGAATGGAAAAGGATGAATGAAATTCATGCTGCAGTGGATTTTCCGTTTTAAATCCCTGATGTCTGCTAACCTTAATAAATTTTTGAACTTCACTCTGGATTTGCTAACCTCGCCACTTTGCTGAATTTTGTACACTACAGAATGAAATTGTGTGCATGTTCTGTTTTGCGACTTCATGACTTATCATGCTCATAATGCTCACTGGATCCAAAATGAAGCATAACTGATTATTAAAGTACAGATTTCTGACAGAGCCATAATCAACAACATGTAAATGACACTTATCAGCAATCTGTGATTGTGGCAAAACAATTTAATAGCTAGGATTATACCCTGCATTACAGGAACAAAGGCAATAATCCACACCATAATATGCCAGAATGATTACATGAATTGTCCTATAGAGAAATTTATTTTCTAAAATTACTGACTTTCTCAAAAGTAAACCAAGAATGTTTCCTTAGTGCTACATTACTCCTACAAAAGAGAATAAGAAAGGCCTGATACCTTAGTGAGTAATATAGAAGGAATAGGTATTATGAAACTTATGTTGGGCAGGCCATGTTGATTGACTCTGGTGATTCTTCTTTCCAGTTAGGTTGCAAATTGTCTTTGGTGAGAAAAACCAGAAAATCACCAAGACTGCTTAAATGAGTAGTTTTACTTGATACATATGTACCTTATCAATGTCAGAAGTTGCCTTGTACCAAACCTGACCTTTAGTCTACTTAGCCCAGTATTGGTGATACTTACTGGCAGCAGCTCTCTGGGCTTCCAGATAGAGTCTTCCTGCCACATCTGCAGATGGTATTAGATGAACCTGGGGCCTTCTAAATGCAAATCTACTGTTAGTGACAGCCTCTCCTTAAATGTTTGATGTATTTTCAAGGTCAGTAGATTTACAAGCTCATCGGCCATGTTGTAAGAATTCTAAGAGATGCAGTGGAACAAAGTGATTTTTCTAATTCTACAAAAAATTCAGTTTTTCTAATTTCTTAAAAATGTCCCACCCTTCTTTGGAACAAGAAAGTTCTTCTCATTAGTTGTTCAGTCTTCCTTCCTTCTTTCTCTCCCTCCCTCTTTTCAGCCTGTGGATTTTGATGAAAAATAAAAGGTAAGGCTAGCCTAGCACATTAAATAATAGCAACCTCATTCATATCCATGCAATGACATAACCAACATATTCTTTGACCTTGGGTTTTGTTGGTTTGTATCAACCCATAAATGTTTAATCCTGGTATTTATATATTAAGATTTATATATTTAGATTTACTTGGATGATTCTAATCCAGTTGGTGCACTGAAAGACCTCAGATCACAAATCAACAACAAACATTAAGACAAATGGGTGTGTGTCTGTGCGTGGAGCCGTGTGTGTATGTGAATCTATGTAACAAAATAAGAAAATATTATTTCCCTTGATAACACTTCTAAAAAAGTGACTGCCATGGTTATTTTATTTTTAGAGGAGTGTGACAGATTCATAATAACCTTGGTGGTAAAAACACCAACTGCAACTAGAGCATGAAATCTTCATGACTTCTCTTTACTTTTCCCTTCTCTTCTTACAGCTTCCGATTAAATTCCCTGAGAACTAGCATACTGTCAAGGAACCCAGGGCTTTTATTCAATTGCCTGAATCTTTAAGCACACATTTCATCACTGAAGATTTGTAATTCACTTAAGAAGATACTATTTAAGCATCCCATACTCACCACGGGTCAGAATAAGGGGGCGCTCCAAAAAAGCGATACAAGGACTCCCTGAAACAACATCTCAGGCTTGGCCAAATTGATCACCAAAAATGGTCCACCCTGGCCTCACAATGGAAGGCATGAAGACGCACTATCCACAATGCTGCAGCCTTATTTGAGAACTCACGCCGAACAAGTCTTGAAGAGAAATGACAACACAGAAAGAATCACAACCCGGAAACATCACCCAAGGAGACCTTCTGCTGTGCTTTCTGCAACCGAACTTGTTTATCCTGGATTGGCCTTTTTAGTCATCAGTGCACTTTCAGAAAGTGTGGGATGAGTCCTTCCTGAATCTTTGTTTGCGAAGAAAAGCCAATGATACTAGTTAAGCAGTGAAATGTTTAGGTTTCAATAAAAACCAACTAATCAAATGTCACAGGACAGATACTATCACGCCAGTTTCTACAATCTGTATATTTGGCCAATCCAAGCATAAGCTTTGCTGATACAAACGGTTTCTATATACTTAGCCCTGGTTCAGTTAAGGGAAAATCTTTACCCACAAACAATGTAGGTACATTTCCCAACTGATTGTGTAAACAAATAAATTCTGTTTCTCCTCTGAAGTAATTGTTGGGATGATGCACACATCTTTGTTAAACAACTGGCAGTCTGGGTGAAGATGTGTGGAGTAGGATGGGGGGAGTTGATTATGTAACATGTCCACATGTACTTGTCAGCACCAGCACCACTCTCTATCTGCTACATATCATGCCTGGGTTCCAGCAGCTGGTGAAAGCCCTTCCCTCTGGTTTTCAGTTGCCATTAATCCAGCCACAAAAGAGAAGAGCAGCGGTCATCTGTTGAACATAGCCCCCCCAAAAAACCCCTTTTCCTTGAGTATCACATCTTATTTACATTGTAAGCCTGAAGTCAGGGGAAATCAATTTAACAATTTGTAAACCTTTTAGCTGGAGGATAAGGTATAAATTTTAAACATAAATAAATACATACATCATTTGGATGAAGTTCAATACCTGCAATCCAAATCTATGTGTCCAAGTGATCATAGAATAAAAGAATGGTATAGCTGGAATTGACCTCAATGGTCATCTAGTCTAACTCTCTGCTGATGTAAGAAATCCATAGCTACCACAATTCTGACAACTCATATTTAACAACCTCCATGAAAGGAGAGTCCATCACCTTCTGAAGTAGTCTGCTCTTATGGTCAGAAAGTTCTTTCTAATGGTTACTTTCCCCTTTTGTTATTTGAATACAATGGTACAGGTCATAACCTTTGGGGTACCAGGAAGCAAATTTGCTCCATCTTCTCCACCAGGTGTAGGAATCATGTGGCTGTCCATATGTTGTTGGACTGCAAGTCTCATCAGCCATAGCAAGCAAAGAAGATTTCATAGTCCCCACCACTATTCTACATGATAGCTTTTCAAATATTTGAAGATGGCTACCATACTTCCCAGTCTTCTCTCCTCCAGGCTAAACATGCTCAGTGCCCTTTACCAATTTCCACAGGATTTTGTTTCTAGATTCCTTACCATCTTTATCACCTTCCGCTGGGCAAATCCCAGATTTTTTATATGCTTCTTAAACTGTGGTACATGGAATTGATCTTGTATGGATCCATTGCTTTTATTTATTTTGCAATTCTATATACTGTAAGTGACATCCTACATAGGAGCATAGCTCCACCCATGCACTTCCACATGCTTCCCCCCTTCCTACAACTGTCAAGCCTTCAAGAGGGACCCCTGCTGCTGCTGCTTACCAGTAGGGATGGAGGAGGTAATTCAGAACACAAAGTAGCAGGGGTCTCATCTTAGTGGAGGGCAAGAAATGAAGATCCAGTCACAGGTGGAGTGTACCCTCCTTTTCTTTTCCCCAGAAGCCGAAAACAGGCGTATGTTCATAATCAAGGGCATGCAAGCAAATAGATAGTAAAAGGGCAAGAGAATAGACCCCTGCAATCTGTCCAAAAGAAACCATTTCATGCATAAACTGCATTTATGCACACACTGCATTTATGCACACACATGATGCACATACATGATTAAAATAAAATAAAATAAAAATAATCTTGTTAAAATGTTTTCATCTAAGGGGGAAGGAGTATTGGAAGAAGCTGCTGAGGAAGTGGAGGAATATAGGAAAAGGATTCAGGATTGCAGGAAGATCTTTTTCCCTATGGAAGCAGATGAAAATTCAGGTGACCTAAGCTTATTCCCAGTTAGCAAATTCCAACTGAATTTAGTCAAAATTGAAATCGTGAACCAAGGTGATTGCCTTTCAAATCATGTTTCTTGACCCTCAGGGAATTTTACCCACTAATGTATATTAGACACACACATTTGTAGACAATAATGTTCTACAGCTTCCTCCTTATTTGTGTAACTCCTGTTAATGTCAATGGAAACAATGGAGGCCAGACTCCCCGAGGGTACATAGTTTTGTATAGTCACTGGGTTCCTGAAATTCATTTTTAATGCACCAGTTATTTCTGAAATGTTTTAATTGTGTTGTGCATATGATTGCTCCAGGGTGTGTGGTTCAGCCAAGCACAGTCAGTGCTGAGAAAAAGAAAGGAAGGCATCAGAAATAGTACTAATATTTAAAAATAGCACTAATGATTGCACTTGTTGTTGTTGTTGTTGTTGTTGTTGTTTTAAAAAACCCTGCTGCCAGCAAATAAGTCCAGGTATATTCTGTTGAAAAACAAAACAACAACACCATCAACCCCTCCCCCTACAGAAATCGTTAGCTTTCCTTTAATCTTTCTATGGTGGAGTCATATGAAATGCAAATTTCTAACAGCTTTATTAAGTTCTGCATAGTTATTTACATGTTTTAGCAGTTTTTCAAAATATATGTAAACAGTCCATTATAGCTGAAGAAATATTTCAGTGACTTGGATTAATCAGTGAATATAAGAGACCAGGGGCTTGTCTACATGAGTCATTTAACCCATCTTACCCCTGTCTTAGAGCTCTGCAGTCCTGATGATGCAGGGCTTTTGCCCTGTTTTGCCCCTGGGCAGTCCTTATGGCCTCTGGGGCAAAGACAGGAGGAACACAGAGTAAGGCCCTTTTTAAAAATAATACCTGTGAAAAACTGTTCCAGCTGGCAAAAAATGGATCAGACACCGCGTGACCACAAGAGCTGATTCCAGCACACCAGCCCATCATTCCAGCTGCCATCTGCCATGACTCTTCTGCAGCCATGTGCTGAGGGCTGACTTCCTAGATCTGGAGTATGGGATGTGGGCAGCATCAGCTGCAGAAATCAGCCAGCATCGTGGTCTGGACTTTATCCCATTTTGTCCATGTAATGGGGGAGTGATGGACCAGATCTGTGGGCAGAATTTGCTGGCAGAGAACTGGCATATTCTCACCTGTGTATATGAGCCCCAAGATCATTGTTTTCTTATGTACTTTGGGGGGGAAAGTCTTCATTTGGAGAATATAAATAGGAATGCAGTTATAAATCTTTCAACTCTCTTTGAGGGCATTGGTGTTACACACACACACACGCACACACGCACACACATTGAGAGCCAGTGTAGTATAGTGGTTTGACTGTTGGACTATAGGTCTGGAAAGCAGTATTTGAATCCCCATTTGGCCATGGAAACCCACTGGGTGATCATGGGAAAGTCACATTCTCTCAGTTTAAAAGAAAGGGAAAGGCAAACCATCCTCTAAACAAATCTTGCTAAGAAAACCCCATGATAGGTTTGCCTTTCAGTTGCCAAGTCAAAAATGACCTGAAGTCACACAAAAACAACACACTGTTTATGGGGCTGTCTTTGGAAACTGTTGGGAAATTACGGTGGGCCCAAATTGTTTCAGCCAGTTTGCTCACTGCACACTGGACACAAGGAGCATGTTACTTCTCTTTTGAAACAGCTTCACTGGCTAACAGTTCATTTCCAGGCATGATTCAACGGCTGGTTATGACCTATAATGCCCTGTATGGTTTGGATCCAGACTATCTGAAATACTATATCTCCCAAGATGAACATGCCTGAGTTTTAAGCTCCTCAAGGGAGAGCTTTTTCTCAGTCCTATCACCATCACAGGCACATTGGGTAAGGTGGTGAGGACACAGGAGAGAGACTTCTTGGTGGCTGCTTCTAGACTGTGGAATTCCCTCCCATGGGAAGCTAAGTTGGCCTGCTCTTTGTTTTCTTTTTGCCAGAAAGCAAAGATCTTTTTGCTTACCCAGGCCTCTGAGTTTTAACTGTCTGATACAGGAGGTCTTTTAACTGAGGACTTTATCAGACAAGCCCCTTAAAAGTATTCTTTTGCTGGCATTAAAAAATACCACTTTTATGCCAGCAAAATAATCCCCCCCACCTCACTTACCGCTAATCCCAGCAAAGGCTTCCCCGGCAATGAAAGAGGATGTGAATAGAGCTCTGTTCACATCCTCCTTTGAAATCCCATGGATTATCACTAGACTTCATCATGTGGGGAATTTTTAAAAAAACACAAAAATAAGACAGAAAGACTTTTAAAAAGCACATACACATACACACACTTTAAAGGTCTCAAGTAACATACATAAAAAGTATGTCACTTACCTGGATGTCGCGATCTCAACTGGAAGTCTTCATGCCAGACTGTCCATTGTCACTGCATTGACATGAGTACAATGGCATGAGGTTTTACACACTGGCAATGCCAGCACAAAGCACCATGGGAATCTATTGATGGCTTCAGCCATAAATAAAAAATTATGGGTTTTGGCAGGGCCATAACCACAAAAGGGCTATGTCGTGTGATATATGCGGCTTTTTGCAGTTATCTGGCTTCGTTATGACGCTATATTTTATGTGTCTGATGAAGTCCTGAATGTTGTTTTTACCATTTTAATGGGCTTCGTTCTAACTTAATGTTTTTAATATGATAGTTTAATTGTTTTTTATAAGCTTTTATATTATCCATTGTTTTAACTATATTTTTATTTCACTCATGTTTCCTTGGGTTCCATATTGGGAAAAGGGCAGGATAGAAATAAAATAAGTAAGTAAGTAGCACAGTTTATTAGGACCAACCAAAATGCAACAAAATGTGTCTTTAAAATGGAGAAGAATGTGTCAACACTGAACATGTTTGGATCAGCTGCTCATTAAATTGAGGGAAAATATAGACACAATGAAAAGGATAGGCTTTCAGGGCTTTCAAGAATGCCAACCATTAACACATTAACGGCCACCATTAATATACATTGAGGCCATTAATATCTTTTTTTCTTTTTAAACAAAATTGTGGGACATCAAGGACAGAGCACAAGACAAGCAGAACTAAATCCAAATGATGTCAGTCTCCTGTGGAAGTGGAAACATTCAAACTTGCTGCCATAGAACTTTGCTGTTAGAACTATCTAATAGAATGAATAGGCATTCCTGCAATGGTGTCTTTTTAAGTTTAAGCACCACCTGCCAGCTCCAGCTATAAGAGAAAGATACACAGAGAGGCAAAGGAGTGTGCATTAACCTTGTGATTATGGAATTTTCTGTCAAAGATATGTCCTTTCAATTCTGTTTGTACGACTTCAGCCCACATTGTGTGAACAAATATTTGCTTCCTTCTAGGGTATTCTGCTTGATAATCTAAACAAACCAGTTAAGGGTTAAATAGTCAAGCTTCAGGGCTTCTAGGTGGGGGAAAATGGATTCAAGTGTATTGACCTTTCACAGTATTGCATTACCAAGATTTTCGACAATAGAAAGAGTAAATTTTATCTTTCATAGGGTAGGCAATGTTTTATCTATGAAAAGGGAAGTTAAATTAATAGTTTGAGTGTCATATTCTTAAAGTAAGTTTAAAAAGGTAACTATTAAGTTATTTGCTCCAATTCATTGTTTACAGAAAAAGTCAACCAGTTGCTAAGGCAACAAAAAGCACAGAATCCTGTTGTATTGTCTATTACAAACACTCCAGTAGTGTTTATGCAATGCTCACCTGGTATGAAGTAGGAATTGTGAATTTATTCTTTCTCTTTTTACCCTTGCTCTTTTAGTGTTGTGGCAAAACTGCTAGGATACACATTGCAAATCACAAGAGGCTGCTAAAGTCTACATAAGTCTGCAGTTGCAATTGATTTCTCTTCCAACTTTCCTACCTAACAACATACTTACTATTGCTCTCTGATACAGAAGTGGGAGCAAGAAATGGGAAAGATAACTTCTGATCCTCCATTTTGTCAATAATCCATAGAAGCTGCAGAAAACTCTATAGCTTGCATCTCAAACTGCAAATATATTCCCACAGTAGGTTGGGGTAGGGTTGAAATAAATTGAGGGGGGGCATTTGGCATTTATAAGCAGTATATATTTTTGGCAGTAGGAAAAAAACTGGGTATCCTGTTAAATATGATTCAGGGGGAGGCAACGGCAACCCCCCTCTGAACAAATCACACCAAGAAAGCTCCCTGATAAGTTCACCTTGGGGTTGCCAAAAGTCAGAAATGACTTGAAGGCACACAACAACAATAACAGGAAGCAATTGTTGGGAAGTAATAGTGTGACTCTATTCTGCTTTGGTCTGAAGTCATCTGGAATACTGTGTCCAGTTCTGGGCACCACAATTCAAGAAGGATACGGACAAGCTGGAACGTGTCCAGGGGAGGGCGACCAGGATGGTGGAGGTGGGAAGCAGATCTATTTTCTCTGGCAAGTGGACAGCAGCTAGAACATAAATTTGTTGGGGACTTAGGCCAGATTCTTCTCAATGCACTATAGTCTTGTCTGCATGGGCCGAATGAAACAGCCTCCCCCTGTTCCTGCACCTGGCTGTTCGGACAACACAGGATTTTGGCCCCAATTTTAATCTGAATTGTCCGGATGATGTCCAGGAAGTTCTGACTAGAAACCAGGGCAACCCTCCAAAACAGCTTTAAATATAGCTGGGTGAACCCAATCCTGTGGGGGGGGGGAATTGGAACATTCCATGGCAGGAATGGGCAGCTGTCTGCACACACACACATTGTGGTATCGGCAGGTGCCTCTGCCTCTGGTGTCACAGGTTGTGCTCTCTGAGGTGACAATGAGGCCCCAAGCATGTGACCAAGGCTGGGGGGTTCATTTTAAGCATCAGTAACCACGACATGTGACACCAGTGGCAGAGGCGCCTGCCGGTACCATGCAGCAAGTGTGTGCAGATAGCTGCCCATTCCTGCCACGGGATGCAAAGTAACAAGGGGAATCTGGGGCCAGACTACATGGAGTATTCTGGCCAGGGCAAATAAGGCCTATGTCAGCAGGTTGCACTTTCCCAAGGATGGCTGAGCAGAGATGAGGAAAGTAGGGATGGGGAGAATATTCATTTGCTATATATTTCCTAGACAAAAAGGGGTTCACTGACACTCAGGAAATCCAATGGGGAAGTGTGTTTACTGCACAGAAACACTATATGTACTTCTGCACAGAAAGAATATTTCTACAAAGAAATCATGTCTTTTTGCACAGAAAAAAAAAATGTTTGCACTTCTGCTCAGAAAACATGGCTGGGGTTTTTTTCTGCGCAGAAAAGCCACCTGTACTCAAAATGTGTTTCTATGTAGGAAAATAAATCCTGTATATTTCTGCACAGATGATTACTTCTTGCACAGTAAATAGTGACTTGAAACTATGAGTGAATAGTCATGCCCTCATTGAGAGGGGAGAATACTTCAGGAATTTTTCATTCTTCCTGCAAGGAGAAAGACCACTAAGGTGTACATTCCTAGAGGCTAGTGAGACAAAGACTTACCTCCAAATGTTAGTTCCAACTAAAGTAGGCCCAATTAATCAATTGAATTTACATGAGGTTTCACTTGTCTAGTTTCTATTGATTCAGTGGATCTACTCTAGACAGAAGTAAGAACTGAATTTAGGCAAAAATCTGCCTTCTCTAAGGAACCCATGTCTCCAAAGCTGTCTGTTCTTCCTTCATAGCTGCTGCCCCCATGGCCATTTTCCTCCTGCTGCCAGTAACTATGCTGGCATAGTTATACTAGCATAGTATACTGGCAGGATTCTGGCTAATATTGTCTATGATTTTTGCATTTCTTAAACAAAGGATTTTAAAAAGATAGGGGCATTACAAATACTTATAACATTGCTCTTTCTTGACAAGACAGCAAGAAACCCTGTCAAGAAATCATTGAACCTACAAGATTTTTCATTTCTAATAAGAACAAGGACTGGGGGTTTTGTTCAAGAGATTTTGTGCTATTTGCAAAAATACTTTGGTGCAAAAATAATTGCTGATATTCTACATTTGCATAACTAAATAACATCTCCTGTCCTGTCCCCCCTTAAGGGCTGGCAGCTGGATCAGGTGAAGCAAGCCGATTCAGCCTCCAGCTGGGGTGCAAGGACAGTAACATTTTTGCATCCTTACCATGAGCAAAGAAGTTTGTGACAAGGACTTGCAAGAAGGGTCCTGTTTCTAGTTGTCACAGCCTTGCTCACTGGTGGGAAGGAAGTGCAAATGCCATCCTCCTTGCACACTGATCAGAAAGTGAATGGATCTGCTTTGCCCAAATTGGCTCCTGGCTCTTAAGGAGGGCCAGGGTGGTGTTTATATACTTTAAACAGTAAGATTACCAGTACATAGTCCTACTGAATACAAAACTGTTAGGGATCTGTAATTCTAGGTTATAAAACCATAACTGCAATACTGAATGAAGCTAGTATCTTTCCCCTTTTGTGAAACAAAGCATACATCTACAGCAAACACAGAAGGTTGGGGATTCTCTGAATGAGAGACTCCCCAACCTTCAGTGTACACACACACACACACACACATGGTGCATAAATAAACATATCGTGCCTGCCCATTTATAACATTCATGCCATCAGGTTGACATTTCAGTTAAAACATCTGGCTGAATACATATGTGTATCTGGCAAAATTGTTCTACACCTGTAGTGATAACATTTTCATGATCAAGAATGATTGCCTCTGGGCTAACATGCAGGCTTGTTAACTGTGAAGATAATTTATCCTTATTCAAACCAAAGCTGAAGTCTAATCCTGGCAGAGTGATGTAAAGCATAATCACTCATTTCCATATCGAAAAAATGGAAGAATATAGATCACCAATAATCTTGTGTAATTTTCTCCTGGTATTTGAATCTTGCAAAGTATTGTTGAGGAATTATTATGTGGAAGAAAACATGTGCTTTTTTTTTGTTCACCCCCCCCTCCATGTTTTCTATACAGAAAATTGGTTTCCTGTGCAGATAACAAAGACATAACCATCTGAATCATTATGCAAAGGGATCTTGTAGCACCTTTGAGACCAATTGAGAGAAAGAAGTTGGTAGCATAAGCTCTTGTAGACTTAAGTTTACTTTATCAGATGAATGGAGTGAAGTGCCTAGGAATTGACCTTTATATCTATGAATGAGCAGGTTGTATGTGTGAATAGCAAAAGAAATCCAAATTTTGTGGGGATGGTGGTGAGGTGAGAAGTTCAGTTTTAACAATGGATGTTGGGGACAAAAGTGGGAGGAACTATATTGCCTAAATGCAAGGTGATTAGCTAACCATATGGATAGAGGAGCAAGTTATTAGAATGTAGCATGATACTGGCTGAGAACCAGAAAGCAAATGAGATAAAATGAGCAAGAGAGCCCTCATGAGGCTGGGGTGTTAACTAGAGTTATAACATGTGTAGTGTGCCACGAAACCATTGTTCAGCCCACTATCAATGGATGGAAGTTTGTGGATATATTCCAGTTCTGCTGTTTCTCTTTCCAATCTTCTTCTGTATTTTCTTTGTTTTTCAAGGACTGCTGTTCCATTCTGAGATGGCATGTCCAGGAGGATTGAAGTTTTCTGCAACTGGTTTTTGTATATTCCCATTCCTAATGTCTGATTCTAGAGTAGATAATTAAAAATCCAGTCTGTAAGCACTTAGAAAGGGATGCAGTGATCACTAAAAGTCAACATGGGTTTCTTAAAAACAAGTCATGCCAGACTGAGCTTACCTCTTTTTGGATAGTTACAAGCATGGTTAGATGAAGGAAATGCTGTGGATGTAGCATATCTTGATTTCAGTAAGGTCTCTGACAAAGCCCACAATGATACTCTTGCAATTAAGCTAGTAAAATGTGGGGTAGACAATGCTACTGTTTGGAGGATTTGTAATTGGTTGACCAACTGAACCCAAGGGGTGCTCACCAGTTGCTCCTCTTGATCCTGCAGGAAATTGACTAGTAAGGTACTACAGGGCTCTGCCCTGGGCTGCGTGCTATTCAATATCTTTATCAGTTATTTGGACAATAGAATAGAGGACATGCTTATCAAATTTGCAGATGATTCCAAATTAGGAGGGGTAGCTAATATCCCAGAGGACAGGGTGAGAGTCCAAAATGACCTTAACAAATTGGAGAGCTGGGCCAAAACTAATAAAATTAACTTCAACAGGGAGAAATCTACAGTACTAAATTTAGGCAGAAAAAAAAGGAAATGCACAGATTATGGGTATCACCTGGTTTAACAACAGTACATGTGAAAGGAAATCTAGGAGTCTTAGTAGACCACAAGCTGAACATGAGTCAACAGAGTGATATAGCAGCTAAAAAAGCCAATGTGATTCTAAGCTGTCTCAATAGGAACATAGTGCTTAGATTGGGGGAAGCAACAGTCCCACTCTATTCTGCTTTGGTCAGTTCTGGGTACCACAATTTAAGAAGTATATTGACAAGCAGGAACATGTCCACAGGATGCTGAACAAAATGGTGAAAGGTCTGGAAACCATGCCCTATGAGGATCAGCTTAGTGAGCTGGGTATGTTTAACCTAGAGAAGAGAAGGTTAAGAAGTGATATAATACCCATGTTTAAATACTGTACTTGAAATGATGTTGGACTGGATGGCCCTCGTGGTCTCTTCCAACTCTGCAATTCTATGATTCTATTGATGTCATATTGAAGAACAGAGCATAAATAAATAAATTGAAGAGGGCTTAAGCTTATTTTCTGCTGCTCTACAGACTAAGACATAGAGCAATGGACTCAAATTACAGGAAAAGAGATTTCACCTAAACATTAGGAAGAACTTCCTGATGGTAAGAGCTGTTTGAGAGTGGAATACACTTCCTTGGGATGTTGTGGAGTCTCCTTCTTTAGAGATTTTTAAACAGAGGTGGGATGGCCATCTGTCAGAAGTTCTTTTTTGTGTATTCCTTCATGATAGGGATTGGACTGGATGGCCCTTGCAGTCTCTTCCAACTCTATGACTCTGTGATTTATGTCTGTTTATCCTCTGGCCTGGCCTGTTTGCCCAATGTGGAGTGGTGAAGGGCATTGTATTGACATTGTCTCTATCTTTCCTTCCACCTTGTTCCAGCAACATCCATTGTTAAAATTGAATTTGTCACCTCAACAACATACCCACAGGTTTTACATTTCTGTTGTTACTCACACATACAACCTTCTCATTCATAGCTATAACTATCTGTAGACTTAAGTCTACTTCATCAGATCCATGGAGTGAAAAACACCAATTAGTCTGAAAGGTGTTTTTTCATGTGCAAAAAAAAAAAAAGCATTTCCTGTACAGTTTTTTTTTCCCAATGCCCCCCACCACCAATGTTTCGCTCAATGGAATAAATGTGCTGCAACATTGTGGGGGCATGCAAATATGACAAGAATAATGAACAGAGACATTTGTCATTCTCCCACAGCAGGGAGAAAACTACCACAATTATTTATCAGCACATGTAAGGATTTAATAATTGAGGATTCACATTCCTATCCTGGAATCATCTTTTTTAGCCACTTTTTTCAATATACCCCTTCCTTTAATGCAATTTCTTTTTCCTCCAATGCCTTTAAAGCTAGTTCTCTATTCCCATTTTTCAGCTTTTCAAAGCTGAAAAGATCTGACAGAAAATTTAATCTACAGTTCATTTTGAGATTTTATTTTATTTTTATTATCTCAAAAATGTCATCAGAAATACAGTGTTGTTTCACAATGGACCCAGTTATGTCAGGTCTACTTTGGAATCTTTAAAAGCTGATTATTATGAATTAATTGTGCAGTTATTGTTTTTCTCCCCTTTCTGGGTGATGTCTGAACACATGATTATCAAAATTATATCAGGCTACATTTTCTGTTAAAATTCCTGTTTTCATGTTTGAAATATCTCTTCTGTTCTGAACCAGATTTATTTAAGGTATATCTTAAATTTTGTATTTAAGAAGTATGGTATTTAATGCATCTTTAAATTGCCTGTCCACAAATACAGAGAGAAAGAGTTGCATTGACAAAAGCCAGGATATTTTGTGTGTTCCATCTGTGGATATCCTGCTGTAAGCTTTCTGCTAGACAAAAGGAGCAATGCATTTTCCAAGTACTTGTAAAATTGGGATTGCTGATCATTTTGTGTTTGTGTGTGGAAGTGACCAAACAGTGCTCAACATAATAGATCTGTATTGATTAGCCAAAAGCTTCTGTGTGAAATCCATAATAGCATTGCTTAGATTAGGTGGCTTGGGAGTAGTGGGAAGAGAACACAGTCTTGTCTACAACACTTCCAGGCACAATATTTTATTTTATTATTTTTTAAATAAAATATTTTTATTGAAATTATTTAACACACAACATAACACAAAAAAGGAAAAAGGAAAAGACAGAAAAAGAAAGTACAAAGAAACCAATTTTACAAACGTACCAATGTCAACATACATACATACACATTTACAAGTACCCTACTGACTGAGACCCTCCCCCCTTTAAAACTGACTTCCAGCTTCCCTTAGAATGTACATTATTTATACAGCTCTATATAGCCCACCTAAAATCCACCTATCCACCCTTTCTATCTCTTATCTATTGTTCTACCTACCTATATAATTGAAATGAATGAGGCATTGTGTTTCTTGAGAAGAACTCACTTTTGGTTTCTTCACATATTATGGATTTCTTGTAACAAGAATGTAGTAGTCAATTGCAACTCTTTGTTCCTGCACATTATTGTTATTATTATTCTGCACATGTCACACTGCACAATATTTTTTTTAATTGCAAATCAAAGTTGCACAAGTGTGATCTGCTTTAAAAAGCTGTTTGGTTGCCTCAGCACAGCAAAAAAGTGCATAATCGATAATCCAAAATTCCAAAATGGTGCTTCCAGACACTTTGGTGCCTGCAAGCCAGCCCCCTGTGTGCATCTGACCAATCTGCTCTCCTCTTGCACCCTTGCCTAGAATGCACAGTATCCTGAATTGGATGTCCAGACATGTAATAGTGTTCAAGCCTGTGCATTATTTGAAAAACCTCAGGGAAAACTGTGAAGGCTTTTCCCATGCAGCAGATGGAGTTTTTGGGCCCTTCCTTCCAAATACTGTGAATCTTGTTCATAACATGTTGGGACAAAAGGTATTCTCTTCAAATTCTATGGGGAATATTTTCATCATCT
Organism: Gambelia wislizenii; assembly: GCA_030847615.1. Lineage (NCBI taxonomy): Eukaryota > Metazoa > Chordata > Lepidosauria > Squamata > Crotaphytidae > Gambelia > Gambelia wislizenii. The sequence goes on along the minus strand of JAUMIR010000003.1, from coordinate 45,935,689 downwards.
AGACAACCCCTAAATCCAACTTCCATCTGCAAAAGTCATTCTTTTATTATTATTGCAAAGCTTGGAATTCTTTACCAACCTCATGTAACAAACTCCTCCCTCAAACCCACCTTTGACCTGATGCGGCTACCTCCTAGCTATTTTATGGATGGTAGAGTGCTACATTTCTTATATCTGGACATAGTAGTGACCTGCAAAAGACCTTGAGAGGTCATGGAGAATGCCTTGCTGCTGCACATTCAACTGTAAGAACATGGAGTGGAGAGTATGGTGAGGGAAAGAGCAGCAGCTATGTTGCAGGGAGACTGCAGCAGGTAAATGGTAGGTTTCAAGGATTGACAGGAGATGTGGCATAGTGCAACCTGGTGGAACTTCATGTTATGTCCCCCTGATACAGAATCTCAGTTCCTATATTTAAATGGAACAGTTGGCTCCATAGTACACCCTTGGCCTCAATCCAGCATCCCCTCAGGATAGTGTAAATATTCACATACATATCTACATTATGCTGAGTGATATACCCTTCCTGCAACTTATTGTAAAGCCTCTGAAGCTTCCCCATTCCATGCTCCACAGCAAACAGGCAGGAGCAGAGAAGCATAAGGTTCTGTCCCCATAGCCAGATGCACAATGATTCTAGCAGTGCTGAGACTGCTGGAGGACCTTGGTGGATCTCAGCATTTATGTTATCAGTTTGCATCCGGCTATAGGGATGTAGTCAAACTTTTCTCTGATCCTGCCTGCTCACCACAATGCATGGAGTGGCTGCATGGATTGGCTTCAGAAGTTTTACTGGCAGGGCAGGGGGATTTGGCTGCTGCATAGGAGGAAAGGAATACCAACCCCTGCAAGAGCCAGAAAAGGAGAACCTCACACATAAGGTGTGTTAGAGCCCCTAATAGAATTCTGGCCCTTATTTGTCATTGTCACTGAATTCTCCTGTCTCTCCTCCTAGCCTGCCAGAATATTAAGAAAACATACAGAAGACAAGAGTTTATCCTTCTTTTCAACCTGATCTTTACAGATATGTGGTAAAAAGCACAGAGCCTCACAGTGGTGTCCTGTTCTAAGTCTACCATGAAAAGGAGAGATTGCTTCTCTTGTAAGATGTGCCCTAGAAGCAGAAGGGTATTTTCTATTGTTTTTCATTTGCTTTTGAGAAAGGTTGAGAAGTTTGTGTCACTGCCCTACAACCTCACCCAATGGATGGTGCAAACCAATTTTCATTATGCACCATGTATTAAGGAAAGAATAGAAGTAGGAAGTGTTATGCAATTTCTCTCCTTCAAAGTCTAGCAAAGTATTTCTTTCTTAGGAGCCCTCTCATACTACATAATTACAGCACTATAATTCCACTTTAACTGCCACATTTCCATCCTATGGAATCCTAGGATTTGCAAGGGACTATTTAGAAGTCTCAGCCAGAGAGCTCTTGTATCCCACCAGTCTACAAACTGGGGATTCCATACGATACAACCAAGGTTTTGAAAAAAAGTGGACTCAGCCCAAATCTGGTGCTGGCAGTCCAGACAATGTATAGCTATTTCTAGGGATGATTTTTTTTTTTGTCCTTAACTGGACTTTGCTACAAACTAAGCAAAGTCAGGGAAAACCCTGGGTTTCCTGGAAACTCGGGGGTGACCTGGAAGTCTTTTGTTCTCTGGACAGCTGGATCAAGTCTGATTTGGCCCAATCCGTTTGTTCCCATGCAAACACAGTGCCATCTCCCTTACCCTCTGCTGAGTAGTACAGGGAAGGGGATGGATCACCATCAGAGCTGCCACTGTCACTTCCTCGCTGGCTGAAGAGCTCCATGGAAAGCCTGCCTACTGGACCATCACTTCTGCTGAGGTCAGAATGGGTGCCCATGCAATCAGTGAGGAACCACCTGCTCCTTGTTGATTAAATATCCAGGCACATGTTCTGACCTCAGCAGAAGCAACAGCATGCTGGGAAGGCTTTCCATGGAGCTCCTCAGTGGAAGCGGTGGCTGTGGCTCCAAAAACAAAGGATGGGTTAGCAAGGCTGATGCAGTGTTGGCCTGACTGGCCCTCACACAAGATTTGGCCTGGTGCATGTGGCCACCATCATGGTCAATCTGGTGTCAGTCCAGAGCACAATGCTCTGGACTAGCCCTGGATTGAGGTGGCCAGTGTAGACAATCTCCAAGGCAGTTAAAATGGAGTCATAGTGCTATAACTGTGTAGTGTGAAAGAGCCATGGTGTTTTGCATATTCTAGAGACTCAGTTGCCTGGAGCTACAAATGCCAAAGGAAACATTCTTTGCCCTCTCCTATTAGTCAGGGGACTGAGGGTCCCTGGGAAGTTTCGCTCCTTGTTTCCATGGAAATAGATTATAACGAGGTTATGACAAGCCTGGTACATCCCTTTTTCAAAGAAGATCAGATGTGGGGAGCTCTCTTTCCCCCTCAGAAGAAAACTTTAATCTTAATTCTTTAAACATGAATAAATAGGGAACATGGGGAGAAATGGGGTCTTAGATTGTCTTCTTTGCTGCTTTGGAAATTCAGTCTCAGTGAAAAGTAAAAGACAACTATATAACCCATTATAATTCTATGTGTACACAGGGGAATCTGTGTTGGTTGGGACTGGCATCTTGTGCCCAGCACAAGGGTCATCTCAAGGCATTTTTATACTTGTACCTGAAGTAGATTGGTAAATGGTGTCCCCATCTACCTAAGATGGGGGAGGGCAAAGCATGGCTTCTTGCTGCATGTACTGTAGCCCCCAAGACTATTTTGTGGCCCTCAGGGCCCCTTGATATTTTAGGCCTAGAAGAGACCTTCTTTAAAAGTGAAAGTGAATAGGAAGTGACTTCCAGGTCACTTCCAGTTGTAAGAAGACGTCTCCTAGGCCTAAAATAATCCAGAGTGGGTTGGAAATGTAGCAATAATGCCCTCCATGCACCTCAGAGGATATCTGGGGCAATTTTTTTTTATTATTTGGGTGGGTACATAATGGTGAGTACAGACTTCCAAGCTATCCTGGGGGGTTAATGCAGTCCTCTACACTCCAATAGTTGCCCACCCCATCCTAAGACAAGGTGCACTATGTCTAAAACCATATTATTGGGGAACCTGAGATAGAAAATCCTACAAGCACTTCTTCTCCCTGTCAGTAAAAACACAATCATAACAAATTGAATAGTTAACAGTTTGCTGCCTCTTTGACACTCAAAAAATGCTTCCTAAGGTGGCCAGTTTATTATGCTAATGAGAAGGCTAGCCAATTTACCATTCTGAGTTTTGGAAACATGTGAAGAACACTGAGGGGAAAGGATGCTTGTGTTTGTTGTGTTAAGCAGAAGAAAGCAATGATGGGGAGGGTAAGGAGGCAGTTAGTATTGGCAACTGGATTCATGGACCTCTGACTAAATAACCCTCATTTAATGTCCTTCACAAAATGAAATGTATGGTTACTGTTCTTCATTCTTATGTGCAGAAAATCATGCCTAAAGGAAAGGGATGAAATAGATGATATATCCCAAGTTACTGGTACTTGGAAATTAAATATCAGTTTCTGTAAATTAATTCTCCTTTCAACCAGTACATTTTTTAAAAAAATACATCAATTAATCTTTTTCCCTTTCACTCACTGCCACCTTTGCACCTTTTTGTCATTCATGTCTACTCTAAATCATAACTATTAAATAAACAAATCCATCCATTCTGCTTCCTCACCAGACCAAAGTAAACACATTTTTAAAATTAATATTTATCTCATAACCTTTAAAAATGAAACTTCCATCCATTATCCCTCCAAGGCCCAAGGTGATGGACACTAGATGGACACTAATTATGAGCTGCTATTAGAAAACTGAATAGATATTTCCCACTTACAGACGAACCTTCTGCTACTGATGTTTAATAACAGATTGCACTATCAAAAATCATCATATTTGCACTGGGGTAAATTTGCATGTAGGATTGGCTTCCCTTTTCCCCTTCCCCACCTCTTTTGACAGTTGCCTCAACTGGAAGCCAGTGAGTCACTCAGTAACCCACAATGGGCTGAAGCTGGCTGCTTTTGTGGCTTCTCTCACCTGGCATATTTCTCTCCCTCCTTCTCTGAGTTCTACTACTACTACTACGACTAGTAGTAGTTCTAGTAGTAGTAGTAGTTCTACTACTAGGAGTCCTAGTAGACCACAAGTTGAACATGAGTCAACAGTGTGATGCGGCAACTAAAAAGGCCAATGCGATTTTGGGCTGTATCAATAGAAGTATAGTGTCTAGATCAAGGGAAGTAATAGTGCCACTCTATTCTGCCTTGGTCAGACCTCACCTAAAATACTGTGTCCAGTTCTGGGCACCACAATTCAAAAAGGATATTGACAAATTGGAGTATGCCCAGAGAAGGGCAACTAAAATGGTGAAAGGTCTGGAAACCATGCCTTATGAGGAGAGACTTAGGAGCTGGGTATGTTTAGCCTGGAAAAAAGATGGTTAAGAGGTGATATGATAGCCCTGTTTAAGTATTTGAGGGGATGTCACGCTGAGGATGGAGCAGGCTTGTTTTCTGCTGTTCCAGAGACTGGAACACGGAGCAATGGATGCAAGCTCCAGGAACAGAGATTCCACCTCAACATTAGGAGGAACTTTTTGACAATAAGAGCTGTTCGGCAGTGGAACGCACTCCCTTGGAGTGTGGTGGTGTCTCTTTCCTTGGAGGTCTTTAAACAGAGGCTGGATTGCCATCTGTCGGGGATGCTTTGGTCAAGATTTCCTGCATGGCAGGGGGTTGGACTGGATGGCCCTTGTGGTTTCTTCCAACTCTGCAATTCTATGATTCTATAATTCTATGACCACCCACTTCCTCCAGCCCAGACCTTGTAAGAAACACAAAAATCCACACAGACAGAAATGTTAGTTCTGAAAAGAGGACATGTCCAGTAAAAGGAGGATGTATGGTTAGCTTAGATTTGGCCAAATATCAAATTATATTGAGATGTAGGTTTTCCTTAGGTTTTTTCTGGGCTGTGAAAAAAACAATGAAACCCTATGGATACTTCATATATTGAGCTGACTGAGACCAATCCAGACTGGGTGAGCATCAGATTGCTGCGGGTCAAGTCCATATTGGCATCAGAACAATTTGGCAGTCCAGACATCAAAACACAGGAAAAAGAAAACCAGGCACCAAGATGATGCCAGATAGCACTAGATAAGGAAAAGATCCATGTGGAGACAGGGAGGAGGAGGAAGGGAGCTGAATTTTGGTCACTGACAACTACAGCTTTCAATCTGGAATAAGTGTGATTCTAATCCCTCCAGTTACAGTGCTTGAGATAAGGGAAGCTAAGGAGTATTGTCTTGTATTGTCTTTTAAAAAACAGAGTGTTGTTGATGTTGTGTGGCACTTTGTGTTTATGTTTCTCCTTATGCTTCCTCTTTGCTCAGCCTGCCAATACCGAGCTTTCAATTCTCCTGTCCCAGTCCATTTCCTTTCCAGTCCCATAGTTTGTGGCTTCATTGGATATTTCTCTATTAAATGGTAGTTAGTGGCTCCCATGTCAGTGAGGCCCTGAATCTCCTTTGGATTTTAATCCAAATTTTAAATGAGCTATCCAAAGTCCTGCATTTATTTATTTATTTATTTATTTAATTTCTTGATTGTATACCCCTCGTTTCTCCCAAGATAGGGATATAGCTCAGGGATAGGTGTCAGTGCCTTAGATAGATCTTTCAAAATTTGAACTAAAATCTGGAGCAGATTCTCTCTCTCTCTCTCTCTCTCTCTCTCTCTCTCTCTCTCTCTCTCTCTGGCTTTTCTTCGCAAACGAAGATTCAGGAAGGACTCATCCCGCGCTTTCTGCAAGTGCACTGATGACTAAAAAGGCCAATCTGAGATAAACAAGTCTGGTTGCAGAAAGCACAGCAGAAGGTCTCCTTGGGTGATGTTTCCAGGTTGTGATTCTTTCTGCGTTGCCGTTTCTCTTCAAGACTTGTTCAGTGTGAGTTCTCAAATAAGGCTGCAGCATTGTGGATAGTGCATCTCCATGCCTCCCGATGTGTGGCGAGGGCAAACCATTGTTGGTGATCATAGAATCATAGATCAATTTGGCCAAGTCTGAGATGTTGTTTCAGGCAGTCCTTGTATCGCTTTTTTGGAGTGCCCCCTTACGCTGACCCATGGCGAGTTCACCATAGAGTACTATTTTGGGGAGGCAATGGTCCTCCATCCTAGAAACATGCCCTGCCCTGCCCAATGCAGCTGTGTTCTCAATATCATGGCCTCAATTCTGGTGATCCCTGCTTGCTCAAGGGCAGCAACATTCGTCACATAGTCAGTCCAGTGTATATTTAGGATTGTGCGTATACAGCACTGATGAAAGCATTCGAGGAGTCGTAAGTGTTGGCACCTATCGTAAGTGTTGGCGATAGGTGACCCAGATCCATAAAGGAGATCCATAAAAGAGAATAGATCCATAAAGGAGAATAGACAGTACAATGACTCTATACACACTGATTTTTGTGCTTCGCCTCAGGTGTTTATTACTCCAGACTCTTTTGTGAAGTCTTCCAAATGCGCTATATGCCTTTGCTAATCTGTGATCAACTCTTTGTCAATCTTGGCATCTGAGGAGATTATACTTCCCAGGTAGGTGAACTGCTGAACGGAACTGAGCACAGATTTGCCAACGGCAATGTGGGGATGGTGGTGTTTGTCCTGTGGTGCAGGCTGGTAAAGAACTTCCATTTTCTTCAGGTTGACTTCCAGCCCAATGAGCTCTGCAGCTGTTGCGAAGCAGGATGTTAGGTGCTGCAGAGCTGCTTCTGTGTGGGCAACAAGGGCAGCATCATCAGTGAAAAGCAGCTCATGGACCAGATAGTTTAGAGTCTTAGTGTGAGCCCTCAGCCGGCTGAAGTTAAACAAGCTACCATCAGTACGGTAACGCATATAGATGCCGTCATCTTCTTCAAGCTGTGCCGTAGCCCTTTGGAACATCATGCTGAAGAAGATTGTAAATAAAGTTGGAGCAAGAACACAACCTTGCTTCACTCCATTTGTTATTAGAAAGGGCTCTGAAAGAGTATCACCATATCTGACTTACCCGCGCTGGCCCTCGTGTAGCAAGATAATCATTTTAAGGAATCTTTCCAGGATCTGCCACAGACCTTTTCTACTCACAGGACTTTTTCAGAGTTTTGTAAAGGAAGCAGCCTCATCCCCGTTGCGAAGCTGCTTCCGGCAGGGGGTTCGTTTCGGATGATGCTCTCCCCTGCCGATACTGTTGCGGAAGTGCTGGGAGGCTGCAGCGCCATATTTGGCGATTTTCTAATCACGAAAGTTGATCTCTAAATTTAAAATTCCTGAATAGATTTGAATCTGGTTCTGAATCAGTGTGAAGTGAATCCCACTACAAAGTGAATAATCAAATAGTTATCCAGACTGAATTGATAGGCCCTTGCATGCCCCCATATTATGTGTGTGGAAGGAATGTTGTTGACCAAGACAAAAAAAAAAATTATAGAAATTCTGTAAAGTATCAGTTTTCAGGTGGGGGAAGGAAGAGAAAATCTTAAACATTTTCTCATTTGTAGCAAAAGGCTAGAATATGTGGCAAATGAAAATAAAAACTAGCATGCAATTCTGTGCCTGGACACAACATAGAAGTAGTTAAATCATATCAAAAAGCATTTGAACATTGTACATGATGTTATGTAGAGAACAGAACAACAGAGCAACTAGAAAAAATGGCATGTATTGCCTGGTACACACTTTATATCAAAAGCTTTATTACATTGCTCCATAAGAATTATATGCACCGAGACACTAAAGAAATATATTCTAAGTAGAAGTATATTTATTGTGTATAATGTCTATATTATATATTCCCTTTTAAATGTGTCTTCATATATCACAGCTATGTGTTTATGGAAGTTTTGAAATATGTTCCTAGAACTGTAAAGAGTTCACACTCTTAAAAATTACAACCTCACAAAGCTTTCAACATCCCTCTTTAATATCTATCATATAATATTATTTTTAATAATAATTTACAGCTTGGTTCCAGTCATGCATTTTGTTTCATTCTGAACTCTGTGTCAGCTGCAGCTGGTCTTCCTTTTTGACTTACAAAATGACACATTGCATTATCTAGCTGCAGATATTTTCCTGCTAATTACAGCATGATGTAAAAACAAAAAACAAAACTAAAATCAAATTTTTTAAAAAAATCTTGATATCCTCATTTAACTGGGAATTTTTCTTCCTTGTAGACTAAGTCCTAAACTAATATCCAATATTTTGGCATGGAGCTTGAATATTTGGTGGCTGGGCAGCTTCAAACCTTCTTGGAGGAAACAGATTATCTGGACCCATTTCAGGCTGGTTTCAGGCCAGGGTACAGTACTGAGACAATCTTGGAGCAGTGATACCATGTTGATCTCCCTGGATCTCCCAGTGGCTTTTGATGCCATTGATCATCATTTCCGACTTGACTAGCTCTGCCAGATGGGAGCAGGGGGTTCAGTGTTATGGTGGTTCCATTCCTATCTGCAAGGTCAGTTCCAGAGAGTAGTATTGGGGGACTCCTGTTCACTCTATGGCCATTGTGCTGTGAAGTGCCGCAGGGTTCTATCTTGTCTCCCATGCTCTTTAACATCAAAATGAGGCACTGAGGGAGACCATTAGGAGATTTTGGGTTGGGTGCCATCAGCATGCTGATGATATTCACTCTACTTCTCTTTGTCATTGGAGTCAGCTAGGACTGTGGAAGCACTGGAGCAGAGCCTGGATGCTGTAATGGGCTGAATTAGGGTCAATAAATTGAAGCTGAGTCCTGATAAGATGGAGGCTGTGTTGTTTGGTGGCTCTTGGTTCTGTGAACTGGATAGGGTTGTATTCCCCTTGAAGGAGCATATTCATAGACTAGACGTACATCTAGATCCTTGTGACTGAAGGCCCAGCTAGACTCTGGCTCAGTACTTGGGGCCAGCTTTGACTGGCTCATCAGCACTGCCTTTCCTGAACAGGGTTAACTTAGCCACAGTATTCCATCCACTGGTAATTTCCTGATTAGACTACTACATTGTCATCTATATGGGACTGTCCTTCAAGATGACTCAGAAACTGGAGCTAGTGCAAAATGCAGCAGCTAGATATTTTTTTCCTACAAATTTTCCTGTCTAGCTGTATCCCAAGAGAGGTTGCCTTACTGCTGCAAAAGGAGTTAAATTTTACTGCCCCTTGTTTCAACTACCACATGGCCAAAAAGTAGGGGTAGCCTCTGCCTGCATGAGGTTCCTTACCTGCTCAACAATACAATACAAGGTAAACGTCTGAGACAACATGTAGGCCTGTGACTTCAACACCATCACTTTTCTTTCTTTATTTTTTAAAATATCTTTTGCCTGATGAAGAAGCCAGGAGAACTTTGAAAGCTTGACTCATGTGTTTTGAATTTTGATTGGCCAATAAAGGTATCACTTTTCTGAGGATTTTATATTTTGTTTTGCAGCACTTTCTGTTGAGGAAATATGTGCAGAAAATGTTGTTTCCTGCACAAAAACACCACAGGCCAATTCTGCACAGAAGGCGTTCCAAACTGTGCACTTCCTTGCAGTGAAAGAAAATTGCTAAAATTACTTGTTGTTTTGTTCCAGAGATTGTTGGATAGCTACTTCCAGCAGTCCCCAGAAAACAAACAAGACAAAGGTGAGCCAGCATTAGATAAATAAATTTTGCTGCATCCTGTTCATGATTTCTAATAGCATGAGTCCAATGTATGCTATTGTAACCCATTTTAGTCATCATTGCTAAATGTTGAATTATTTACCAAATGGACAACAAGCAAATCCCTCCACCATTTAAATTATACAAGCCCCCCCCCACACACACACCAGACACAGCCATTTTCATGTTGTTAAAAGAATGGTGGATCAGAAGCGATGTAGCCAGCTATTTTCCTGTAGCTGGACACTCTGCAAGGACTTCATCTGGAGGGAACTCCTGAAACCCCCTAGAAATCCCTATGAATCCTTGTTGCAGTGCATCCAGCTATAGGAAAAATGCTAGACACATTTCTGCTGATCCCCTGCTCTTTGACAACACAGACTTACCCAGTTGGGGACAGGGCTGAATCCCTTAAAATTTGGCTTTAAGGGGTAATACCAGGCAAGATAGCTATGGAGATGTAGGAGATTATCAGACCCCCCAAATATCCCACCACAGGGACAACAGGAGATTGTGAAAGGGCGTCCCTTTCAGACGATGTCGTCCCTATGGTGTTATGCTCCCGTGCCCTTTCTGTCCCTGCCATGCTCTTTTCTGTTCATAGGCTAAGCCATGAATTGACTCATCATTCTGTTTCTGTAACAGAATGATGGGTGGGTGAAAAGGTGCCCAGTTATGCTGGCCCGGTGCCAGACACAGTCGAGGTCCCTGTCGAACACCTCTGGTCGAGATCCAGACATTGAGGTAAGTGACACACTTTTTCTTACCCTCCCCAGGTTACTTGGTTTTTTAAAAATGTGTTTAGATGCTTTGTTTTACTTTTTGACATGAATCTTGCTTTTACTTTTTGAATTTCCTGTGCGATCGTTCTCCCTTGAGAACAGCCGGGATTTCCTTTCCAGGAAGTGAATGGGGCTCTGTGAGAGCTCCATTCACTCCTGGACTGTCGGAGGGGAGAGGAGCATTTTTTACAGTGCTTTTACGGTAAGGCTGAAAAACTTTTTTTTAATTGCTACAGGGACGGGAGTAGGGCGGGAAATAGCCAGTGAGACAGGGACACTATATTTGTCCCCCATCTGAAAAAGTCTGTAGCTACATGCCAGACATATATCTTCTGATGTAGGACACTGTATTCATTTTAACATGGTGTAAGTAGGAGTCTTACAATACTCAGTGTATCTAAGTCCTTCACCATAGTATACCCTCAAGACTTTCTCTCTGGAGTATCATCTATAAGACTTCTTTCCAAAACTGGTTATGGCACTCCCTTTATCCTTTTTGTGCTTTATTTGGGGGGGAGCACATCTAAATTCTGATTCATAATTCAAATTCCCTGAAATCTCCCATGCCAAAGAAAGGTGGCCAAAAATAATAAATAATTAAATATCACTAGGAATAAAGAGGTAAGACACAAGTGATTGGGTAAAACAAAGGCCACACTTCACTGAAACTCTTTACAACCAAGTTCTAAAGTGGAGTCTTCCATAATGCAGAACATAGTTAAGGTGTGAGGTCCTTTCAGACCTCTCCTCAGCATAAAAGTGGGAGTGACTTTGGACTAACACTAGGCGGGTTTTTTTTTTCTTTTTTAAAGCCTGTCACTGGCCAGCCATCTTCTTCATGGGAAGATGTTCTCTGATCAAAGCCCCCTCAAAGCCAAATATTTTTAGGGACAAGCATTTGATGTTGATCCTAATGTATTTTTCCTTTGTAGCTTATGAAACTTAAGGTCCCTGTCTGGGAACCACCTTGTACCAGAATGTGCCCTAAAGATGCTCACCAGTGGTGACATCATTGGGGCTTTGGGGATCATTATTTTGTTGAAAATAAATACTTTTAATTTTAAAATAAACATGTGCTGAGTTGCTGCAACACTGAGAGAAATAAAAGACAGTAATTCTGCATTTATGCATTGGGAAGAAATGATACTTTCTTTTGGGGGCTTATCTTTTCCTCTCACAAACATGATTTGCAATGTATGCAGCCTCCAGAGCCAGAATGTGTTCCTCCGCATATTTTAAAATGTGTATTTGAATCCTCATTGAATCTCCCTCCAGAAATGAGTTTTTTTCCTCTTCTTTGGAGAACTGATACTCCATTCCCAAATGGGATACATATTTCACTCAGCTTAAGATACACTCAGCCTTGAATAACTTGTTTTTCTCATGTTTTCTGGTTACTTAAGTAATTGCAGCTCTAGGTGAGATGCGATGAGATACCTGCCACCTGATACTGAGGCGGTTGGAAACAGTGCTTCAACTCATTAGGGACTTTGCTAAGCCTCAGCACAGTGCTTGCACTATTGAAGGGCTTAGCTTCATTCAAAAATTCTCTTGTGGCAAGTCTTCCTTAAGTCTGATGATACTCTAGCAGTATAAGCTATTGTTAGCTGATCTTAAGGGTGATGGCATTTTCTGACTTCCTTGTGCCAAACATACACTACAGAGTGGAAGCAATTACAGTTTAGACAGCTTGCCAGATTCTCACTCCAGCAATTATCTCCCAAAATTCTGCATCATTTAAATGCAAGAGGAAGGCAATACCAGAGGCTCCCCTGTCATGGTCACCCCACTCAGTGCCCTTGAATGATTTACTCATGTAGTGGCAATCGTGAAGTATTGGTGTTTGTAAGTTTCTTATTGTGGACCTTGCAATCTTACTCCCAATGAACACAGCTGTAGTTTTAGCTTCTCCAATTGGTCCTCCCATTTGCTTTCTAACTAAATCTCATTTACATAATGGGATTGATGTGAAATAGTCTTAGTCAAAATAGTCTTAGCTATATGGCATGCCCAGATGGAAGCGTCTTAGCCATCCCACGTAAGGTAACATTTTTAGTGATAAACCATTCACCACTAAGCAGCTTGCCATGGCTGACAAAAGAGATCACCTTCTGGATTCTAAGAGCAAAGGACTGGTTTTCAAATATTAGGAGTCTTTTTTAAAACACTGGCAGCATTTATTGAGAGCCCGATTAACCCTGCTATATTTTATTTGCTATCCAAGTTATCAATCTATTTTTAATCTGTTGCATGTTTTTGTTGTCTGCAATGCAACTAAACACAGAAATTAACAGAAGTCTATTGTCTTCCTGAACTGTAGTTCCTCCCTTTTATCTCCCCCCCCCGCACCAGTTCCTTCATAATGCTCACATAGGATAAGGATCCTATATCAAGATTATGTGGTATAAATCTCTACCAGTGGAATTACTCATTGATTGTGTGTAATGGCAACACTGTGTAACTGAATGCACAACTAAATGGGCCTCTCATGTGCATCTGTATGCAAAACACATAATTAGACACATCATGTACAGCTCCACTTTTGCAACCTTTATTTGAATGCACATTGGAGAAAACTATCCAACCATTTCTGTAGGAGAACTTACATTTGTATATGAAGCCAACAGGAATCGACCCAAGGTGATTTTTAAAGATGCTCTAGACTGTAGCCGGGTATCAGTTTTCACTAAGGGTGCATCTGCACTGTAGAAATAAATAATGCACTACTTTAACTGCAATTGCTCCATCCGACAGAATCCTAGGATTTGTAGTTTTGTGAGGCACCACTCTTTGGAAGAGAAGGCTAAAGACCTTGTAAAACTACTAACCCCAGGATTCCATAGGATAGAGGTACAGTGCTTAAAGTGATGTCAAACTCCATATGGGGAATGATCTTAGGGAATTATCACACCAGCCTCCTTTCTTGCAGCAATCAAATTAATGAAGCAAATGGGACACATCAGTACTGAAGCCAAAACTATTGCACCTCCTCTTCACTTGTGTGAGTGTGCTGCAATTGTGCTGGTCTGGCAATTTCTCTCATATCACACCAGCTCCATAACCCTGCCACTCTGTGCCTTTCTTTTTTTTCTTTTGCTGTGATTATGTAATTATGGGAAAACAATAAAAATATTTTTATTTTATCACTTCACCATAAGTGCACAAGCACAGCAAAAAAAAGAGGGGCATGGAAGAAAAAGCAATTTTCACCAGCTTGGAATAGTGAAGGGGAGACAGGAGGAGAGGAAGTCATGTGGCCACCTCATGCCAAGTGACTTCCTTCATATTGCTACTGCCATGGAAGTATCTTATCACACAGAGGGGAATGCTGCCATAGCAGCAATATTGGGAACTACTGACAGGTTTTCCTTGTCCATGATAATGTGTGCTACAGAAGCAGATGAACAGCAAGACAACAATGGGATAGAGATGATGCTGTGCAATAAGTAAAGGCCACATCTGCTACTATCTTGCTGTAATTTCAGAACATGAGCCTCATGTGATACTGTCCTTAGATTCCCTGATTAACTTAAGTGTAGCAGCTTCCGTGAATTGTCCTGCCTAACTCATCTGAGAAGAACACCAGGTAGCATCTTAAGGGTGGTACTTGACAAGGATCTGCCACATAATATGATAGCCAAGGACTTATTCCACACAAAATTTGCATGTGAGGTTTTTTCTGTAGAAAACAAAATTACCTAAACTAGAAAGACAGTGGCATTGTTTTCTGCACATAAAGTGCTGCTCCTGTACAGAAAATGTTGTATTTTGGAACTTATTCTATGCAAAATTTGAACTTTCTTGTGTATAAACAACATTTTATGTGTAGGAGACCTCTGTGTAGAAATATTATTCCCTGTACAGAAATGTTGGAAGGTGGGGTATGGGGTGTAAAAAAAAGAAAAAGAAAAAAAGTGCCATATATGAATTTTGTGCAGAATGAGTCCCAAACTGTCAATATTCTTGTTAGTCCAAGATTCTAATCATCAGGATTTTCCTACACTTGAAAAGCACATTCTGAACATTTTTCAAATATTCTTTCGATTTTTGGGAAAATTCTCTCTATCCATATCCATGTATCAAATGGTATCTTATATCTCTGCAATATTTAATAAGACTTACATATGTCATTCATTTTGTTATACCCACCAGGAGCAAGATATGAAGCAAGAATCGAGAAATGACTAAATTTAATTGTGAAGAATGTCATACAGGGTTGCTGTTTTCTGTTGCAAACCTATAGTGTGTGTCATTTCTAGATCCATCTCTCATCTCCTTCCAGGAAAGACCTTCTTGATTTTGTGTCTGCATCTGCCACATTATGGGTGATAAACATTTCAAGTTAGTACAGTTTTTATTTATATACATTTTTGGAACTAAATCAGAGTGAGAAAATACTGTCAGAGTGCAGTATTTTCAGTAAACAATGAGATTGTAATGATGTTCCACCCCTTCTCACTAGGAGTCCCTTATATCCTATCTGCAAGAGAAGAAAAAAGTAAATAAATAATTTGTTGCCACAGTCTGTTATTTAGTCCAACTCTCAGACTGAAAACACTTTTGTTCCATCACTGAGGATCAAATTAGGCAGCTTGTTCATGAAGCCTAATAATCCATTAGCAATTTAAATTTTTGCACAGAACTAAATATGTAAGCATCTGGCCACTGAGATATTAGCAGTTAAGGTCTTTTGTTTATATGTAAATGCGTGTAGGAAACTGTATGGAGCTTTTTTTCCTTTTTTTTTCTTTTTTGCCAAATCCCTCTCAGATCTCAGAAAGCTTCCTTTGAGCATACATCCTCATCTTTTCCTTCAACAATATGGAAATGTTACCTAGATAGAGAAATAGATGGGTTTTAAAAAAACTTAAGCTGCTCAACTTTGGGGTGTTTTATATAGGGAAAGAGCAGGAATTAAGTAGGTATACAAGATGAAAGCCATTTTAAAATATTACTGTGCAGCACTTAGAAATCTCTAGTAGGTGAAGGGTAGGACTGATCTTTTTTTGGTTATTATTTGTGCTACCCTTATCTATCCATCCACCTTATTTGAGTCAGAGTTGATGTATTAGAGGCCATTTCAGCAGCTAGGGAAGGGCCAAATGATGGTGCTAAGGATAGGGTGGGAACTAGTAACTCTATTTCATTTTCACCTAGAGTAAAATTTGAAGGTTCATTCAAAGGAATTTTAAGGGAAACAAAAGAATTGTAATAAGAGTGGTAACATTTCTAAGGGGTGAAGGTGTTGCCCATTCCTCAATAGGGCCTCTCAGCAATGCTGTTATGGCATTACTCAACTGAAGAAACAAAACACAAGTCATGGGATTGCAGGGATGCATGTTTGGCTTCTCCTACAAGGCTGCAGAAAGCCATAAAGCCCTTTGTTCAGTGCTGGTGAACACCTGTGTGAAGGAATATTTTCTGCCCAGGGAGCTTCCCCATATCATTTATAAGAATTATTTTCTTATGTAAATTTTCTTAAGTATTTCCCCATTTCAAAATTTCACTTTCATCATGTCAGACTCCAGGAGGACCTTGGGAAAAGGATAAATGCATAGCCTTGCAGCTCCAGGGAAGTCCTGTTGCCCATTTTGGTGACTATCTCCTAAATACCTCAGTTATTTTCCTCAATAATTATACTCCCATTTTCTCCCCAAATCTTATGCAGGTTGCTTATTTATAGTAACAGAAATTTCATTGACTACTAATTAATTCATTTCACCCCCATACACATTTTCCTTAGATCTTTCTGCCTTGTCTTAACATTTTGCACTATAATCAGACACAGGGGGAACTTAATGAAAACCAGTGTGACTCATGTGCTTCAGTTCACCTTAACCTATTAGGAAATAATGAAAGCAAAGATGGAGCACTCTTGGTGTTATCAGTCTTTTGCCTTACCATAACAACAAAATAAATAAAAGTATTGAAGGTTCCCATATTACAAAAAATTATGTTTTCAGACCTTGGGAGTTTCAAGGACTTCTGCAGCTCATTTACTTCAGCGGTCACATTTGATTCAGGTAATCACCCTCACTCAAGAGCATACGCACAGGCCTAAAATGACTACAGAACAAGAAATAAGTCATCTTATCTTTGCCCAGCTGTAGAAGATATATGGGTTTGGAGTGAAATGTAATGAAGATGCATACGGTGAGAGGAAATTGTTGATGTGCTAGGGGTGGTTCTGAAGACCTCTTGAACATTTTAGAAAGGAAAGGAACCAAAAAGACAGGGAAACATTTACACCATATTCTCAAATGTTGGCTTAAGTAAGCATAGAAAACTCATTTATTTTTCTGAGTGAGACCGCTACTTCTTCTAACTAGGGCTATTTACCCTGTCTTGGCCCCATCTTGGAGCCCTGAAATCCAGATGATACAGGGCATTTGACCTGTTTGTCCCCTGGGCAGTCCTCGTGACCCCTGGGACAAAGATGGGGTAAAGCCCGTTACACCACTTTTAAAAAATACCTGGGAAAAACTGCTTCAGCCAGCACAAAAACAAACAAACAACAACAACAACAAAAAAACAAACAAACAAAAAAAACCACCAGGCCCTGCATGATCGCAGGAGCCCATATTACCACACTAGCCCATCACTGCAGCTGCTGTCACTCTTCTGAAGCCAGGAAGCAGGCCCACAGCACTTGACCATACTGATCACATGTGGTAGGCCTTGCTCATGTACTATGGTCCAGCTTCCTGGCATCAGAGAGTGGGACAAGGGCAGTAGAGGCTGCAGTGATGGGCCAGCATGGCAGTCTGGACTCCATCTTGTTTCATCATGGTAACAAGGGAGAAATGGGCCTGATCCCTGGACAGAACACACTGGTAGGGAACTGGTATATTCTGGCCCATATAGATGAGCCCTAAGAATTGTCTACAAATTGACCATGGTTTTTCAGAGTGTCACCTCTCTCAGCCTACTTGAAGATACTAGGGACTGAAATTGGGATCTCCTACATATGAAACATGAATTCTTTATTGCGCTACAGACAGTCTATTTTTGTGAATTCTCTCCTTCTCAAATGGAAGCAGCAGTTTGGTAGATCTTAAGCGTGTTTTGTGTCCACATGTAAGAAAGGGGCCTGGTTAATTTAGAAGAACTCAAAGAAATAAAGAGCAAAACCTCCGATGGCAGATTCTGGGGAGCAGCATCAAGGTATTAAAGGGAAGAGGTGAGTGTTCCATGAGGCCTGTCTTGATCCTCTAAAGTAAATGATTGCCCTCAGGTATAGTGGAAGGTTCAACTGTCTGACCATTTCTTGCTTGCAAATCGGATAGGGTGGTGGTATCTAGGGACTTTGTCAGACAATTCCCTTTAAACGTTCTTTTGCCAGCATAAAAAAATCCATGCACTCACATTGTTAGAACCCCTAATGAGCCTCCAAAATTGACTTATTAATAATTTTTCTTATTAATGTGGTCTTCCACTGGGAAGAGCAGTAAGGTTTCAGGGACTCGCTGTATGGATTCCAATAGGCATGTGTTGTAAGCCATGCATCGCCAAAAGGAGGAATTTCTGACAAATTTCAAACTATGAGGAAATGTGAGGTCAAAAGGACATTGCCTCCACCACACACCCAAGTGACAGACAATAATTCCATTAAGCAGATGGAGTATTCCTTTGTTTGAAGGTATTGAGCTTCCTTTCCCTAATCACCTAACCATTGAAAGAGGCAGCTCAAGCTTTGTTAATCCAATCATCAGAACATTTAAGGCAGTTGCAAATATATTTGCATCTTTGGACACCTATTGTCGAGACCAGGAGTCTTCCTGGAACTCACTGTGCAATCTTTAGAGCTATTGTTTCAACCCATGAAACTTTCTCACCTCAGGGTATATTTTTGTTATAACTATTGGTTGAAAATCATGCTTGGGGACACTGTCTCTCTCTCTCTGTGTTAGCCACTCCAGATTCATCCATACAAACTGCTGATTTGCTCAACAACTTTGGACTACAAGTGAAAAAATAGTGTGTTTTTCTCCTCCAAGTTTTGAGCCTGCTTCAAGATCCACTCCACAAACACAAATTATCTAAAGGTCAGACAAAAAATGCATCAGTTCATAAATGCCAATTAGTGCTTTACCCATGATTGCATGATAACATTTGCTGATGCATAATTGAATACCGGAGACTTAAAAACAGAGGATGTGGGAAGATTAAATAATTCATTCCTCCCACATTAATCAAGGGTTTTGACTATTTCATCTGACAGGGACAATGAGGTATTCTTCCTCCCTTTCTTGCCTTCTCTCTTTCTTTGTGACTGGCTTACAGGAACAAATGGATGGAATTACAAAGTTCTTTAATGAAATGTAAAATAAATAGTGTTCTACATTTATCCTTTTCTTGTTTTGTTATTTTAAATTAAGAAAGTCATTTTAACAGCAGTACATCACTGGAGATAATGATTTTCTGGATTTCTGAAGTGTGATGCCACTAGACAGGACATTAGAAAGATGACCAGCAAGTTTAAAAAGCAGGATTTCCAGACTATCATCATGGTAGCACACTGGTTCTTCTGAGCATTTCAAGAGGACCGGGCAGCAAAAGTTGTAGCAGAGTTGCAAAAATCAGGTGAAAAAATGAGCACACAGAAACAGATCTGTGTCTAAACTACATCTCTTTACTGAAGCATATTGTAGTAAGTTTGCAATGAGTCTGAGACTCCTAGCATACAGACTACATATCACAGCACAACATACAGTGCAGTCCTGTACTGTACAGCCCAGACTGAATGCACACAGTCTGAGAGCTAAATCCAAGGGGTCGTTTACATGGCAAAATAAATCCTCAAAGAATGCAACAAGAAGCCTGATAGTTCCTATGCATTTCGAAGCAACAGCACCCTTTTCAGAAGGAGGGGGTGCAAAAAACCCATAAGTTGCGCAGTATCAGCTTTCACTAGTTTTCCATACTTTTTTTGATTAAGTTCGCGAAAATATGCATAATTTGTCATGGGAACTAACCATCGTGTAAACTGGCATCAACCTTTTCGAATTACTGTGAGCAGAGCTGAATCCTGATTGGTTGGAGTGACCATTCTGCTTTATCTGAATAGACTGAGGGGTTGGAGAGAAGAAATTCACCCTTCTTCTGCTTGCAGCCCACTTTGGAAAATCTGCTCTGAGCCCTTCCTGTCTGTTTCGAAGGAAGGCTTTGGGGGTTAGGAAGATGATCGCTACAAGCCCCTGCTTCGCTGGTGTGAGTGTGTGTGTGTGCATTCATGTGTGCAGGGAAACAGCCGATTGCATGTTCATCCTTTTGTTTGTTTGTCCTTCCCTTCACTTGCCTTTATTCAAGGCTTCGGAGGCAGGGAAAACAATCAGGAATGAGGCTAGCCCCCTGCTTCTGTGGTGTGTGTTTGTGTGTGTGTGCATGAAGGGAAGGGAAGGGAAGGGAAGGGAAGGGAAGGGAAGGGAAGGGAAGGGAAGGAGATCGCTCCACCATGCTTTTGCTTGATCGTGCTTTCATTCACTCCTTTCTTTATAGAAGCCTTTTGCGGCTGGGGAAGACGGGAAAGTTCACAGATTGCTCTTTCGGTCTCTTGTTTGTTTGTCCTTTTCTTCCCTCTCATTATTTATGGTCTCCATAACCCCCTCCTTGCTCCCTCCCCGCCTCCTGCCTGGCTTTAATCATCTGGAGGCGATCCCCCCCCACCTTTGCCTGTGTGAACTAAGGAAAACCGAAAGTGGCTGCATCTGGCTGCATCTTCCGAATATGCCAGGATTCATGTGATTTATGCGCTCCTGATGCAAAAGAACAGTAATCCGGAATCTTGCGAACTTTTTCTTGTCGTGGAACCGGCCCCCAAGTCAAGTGCAGAGTCTAGTGGGGTGATCCAGTTATAAAGTACAGATACAATACAGTCATGGGTTACACAGTTAGTGGTTCTCACACACATTTTCCCATATAGATATGACTCTAGCCTTCATTTCCTTCCCATGCCTGTCTCCCAGACATAATCTAGATATGCTCACTAGCTGCATTTAGCCTGCTCATGGCTGGCCTCTGCAGGCCGTAGCATACTCTCTCTCTATATATAGTATAAGTTTTAGTGACTGTATATCCCAACACCCTGACAGTATCATGGGATGCAGGCAGAGCTTGGAAGAGTTGTTGTTGCTGTTGTTATTTTCATTTATATCCCCCACCTTTCTCCCACCAATAGGACCCAAGGCAGCCAACAACCTCTTTAAAACCATATAAGTTAAAAATAATACAAAGTTAAAATTACATTATAAATATAAAATTTTAAAAATAATTAAACAATTTATAAGTTAAAAACATTACAGTAAAAATATTAAAATGCCTTTAAAAAAAAAAAAAACCTTAAAAATTTTAAAAACCACAACACACAGCCTCACAAGACCAGCCCTTGTTAGTTCATAAAAATCTGGTGGCATAAAAATGTCAATGTGCCACTGGAAAGAGCAAAGATGGGACTATCCTGGCCTCTCTGGGAAGGGAGTTCCAGAGTCTGGGAGCAGCCACCGAGAAAACCCTTTCCCTTGTTCCTGCCAAATGAGCCTGAGAAGGTGGTGGGACAGAGAGAAGGGCTTCTCCAGATGATCTTAAAGCTCTACTAAGCTCATATAGGGGGATTACATTTTTAGGCTACCACTTCTGGAATCCCTTGATCCCTTATGGCAACTGGTAATGCCAGTGATGAGAATCAGACAATTGCAAGCCAAAATGTTGTTTTGTGCTGGCAAATGCAAATTTCCACCAGTACACTTATACAGAGGTCCAAAGTGTGGAGGACAAAGGTGGCTAGCCTAGAAGGGTATGAAATATTGTTCCCAGCACACCCCCATGGTCAGTCAGTAAATAATTGAATCAAGACAGAGTTCTACCTGGGTGCTGTGCAGTAGCTACTATGCTGATAAGCAAAGTTGT
This sequence comes from Gambelia wislizenii, assembly GCA_030847615.1. Taxonomy (NCBI): domain Eukaryota; kingdom Metazoa; phylum Chordata; class Lepidosauria; order Squamata; family Crotaphytidae; genus Gambelia; species Gambelia wislizenii. The sequence continues at coordinate 45,914,303 of JAUMIR010000003.1, read as the reverse complement.
TGCATAATGAGGTACTACATATGCAAGATCATAAAAACATAAAGCCCCAAAAGGATTCCAGCTGTTGTCTTTTTAACAAAATCAACTCTCCTAAGTTTTGGTTTAATGTCATATCTCCAATGGTTCTAACAACCAGGTTCTTTTAAAACCTAAGTTTACAAACTTGCTTCCAAACCTAGTTTCAAACTGTAGTTAAAATGCAAACCCTCATAATAAAACTCTGGTTAGTACCAATACAGACATTACTATAAGGAACTAGGGTAAGACAGGATTCAAACTGTTTGCTTTATACCTAGCCATTCTAGCATCATATATGAGTCCCATCCCTATGATATACATGTAAACTATTAGAGATGGACAAATCCATGAATTTATGAAACCCATTTTTCAGCCAGGAAATGAATAACCATGAATATTCTTTCCATCACAACTCCATGAGCAGCAAATAACCTTGCCTACAATTCTCTCAAACCTGTTGCTGGACCTGGGTGTCACAACCAGAAGTTGTGATTTCAGTTAATTTTCTGGTAGAAAATGCAGTGGTGCACCACATGCTGTGATATCAATTTGTCGTGTCACCCTTCACAACTGCCCACCACTGGAATAAAACAAACTTCAGCCTCTTTGGGAAAATGGAAACAAATAGGAACCCTTCTACACACATTATGGGAAGTATTCTGAAGATGCAGGGCTCCCTCTTCCCCAAGGAATTGCCATAAAATTTGTAGTATCTGGCTGTCCTCATTCACATTTTTGCCCAAAAATAAGAAGATACTATACCAAACCCGTGTGTTTGTGCTCACTATATATTAAATATACGAAGGCTGGTGTACTGTTGGAGACATACACAAGAATATATCCTCCTTCTCCTCTTGTTTGCAGAGGTTGGTATTCTCTTTATCTGTTGTGATAGAATTCTGCATCACTGCCAGGGTGTTTTAATTTAATATTTAACCAGGACAACTGGTCATGCTTTTCCACAATGAGTCCACTGGTCAACATAGCCACTCGTCCAGTATAGTGGTCACTTTGGAGCCTGAGTACCAGACCTAGAGAGGGATCCTAAGGGTAAAAAAGCCAGGTGGGTGAGAGGAGCGCCAGGGTTCAAGCTACAGGGCAACCTGGAGAGGGGTTCCATCACAGATGGGAATCTTTGCTTAGTCCATTCTTGCAAACAAGAATGAATAATTTCAAAGGTTTTCTTATCACTGGGCAGGATGATAAATGTTTTTGGGTATTTTTCTACTTTTTTGCAATTGGTTAGTTTTTTTGTTTTTGTGGGGAATTTTGTGTGTGTGGAAAAACTAAGATAGGAGCATTGAAGAAAAAATAACAAAAAGAAGTACAGGAAAAAGATGGTTTGTTTTGCTGTGTTTTGTTTTTGTTGTTAAAGAAAACCCTTAAGTATGAAAAAATTTGTGGTGGTCAACCATTTTATTCAACGGGAGTGTCTTGATCTTTGAGATAATCTTTCCACTTTCAGAGATTAGAAAACAGGCAGATATTCTTTGTATACTTTAAAGCTTTATCTGGAGTAAAGAGAAGCAGATAATATTTCAGTTTTGAAGTGAGAGGCCTAGATTCTGACTCTGATCAGACCTGCCAGTTACTGCTTCACCTTGAGCAAATCACTCTCCAATTTAGTTACTTCACAGGTATATTGTGAAGATGAGATGAAGATACATCTGTTTCTTAATCTAAACCTTTGCTATATGACAGAGTTGGACAAAGGGAATCTGATAAATAAACAAGGACACATGGCACAAGGGCAAAGATAAAAGTAGTGATTGGGTGGCAGCTGCTTAATCTGTTATATTATTTTTATTTTATTTATTTTATTTATATGACACCTTTCTCCCAGAGTGGGACCTAAGGCAGCTCACAAAATTTTATTTATTTTAAGTATTTACACCCCATTCTTCAGCCACAAAGGCTGACAGAGTGGCTTACAAATTGCTGAGCAATAGCAATTTACATATCTACACCGCATTAAGTAGTTTCCAATGTGTGTTAACTAATTGCCCACACAAGCCGGGTACTCGTTTTACTGACCAATGAAAGGATGGAAGGATGAGTGAACCTTGGAGCCCTTGGGATCAAACTTGCAATGTTCTGGCTTGCAGTACTGGCATTTAATCACTGTGCACCAGGACAAAAGGAACCATATTCTAGTTGATGGTAGCAAGTCTAAAGATGGCATCTTCAGAAAACGAATGACTTGAAGTCATTCTGAAGTGTCAGTGTTTGAGCAACCCAAGGTTTGCTTTTGAAGTAGCGCCAACATAGCTCTATAAAGATAATGCACAATGGCTTTGCACTCTGGAGGGGGGAAATAAGAGAAGCAACAACTTTGTGAACTGCACAGACATGTCCTGAAGTCTTTTTCCAGAATCCTATATGACCATTCTGTACTACGTAGCACCATTATTATGTTGCTATATAGTGAATGCCAGCAGAACTTCCCCCCCCACCATACCCTGCTTTTTTGCTGGTAAGCTGCCACTGGGATCGACAAGGGTGCATTCCCCTGTTGACCATGTCAAGTGTTATAGCGTGTACTGGAACCTAAACAGTTTCCTAGGCAGCAAAAACTAGACAGCAGAGTGTTGTTCCTTCAGGCATAAGAATAAAGGGACACAGGACCGGTTTAAGGAATTTTGGGGGGCCCATATGTTTATCTCAGGTCAGTGTAACCTAACCTAACCTAACCTAACCTAACCTAACCTGTTCACAGAACAGGATATTCAGATTATTACTAATAATGTTTTTGTAGGAGAAGGGTTATTACGGGGCCCCCAACAATGATGCCCCCCTGCAGCTGCAAGTGCTGCAGGGCCATTAAACTGGCCCTGAAGGCACAGACACAGGCTTGTGTCTAAAATCTTGTTTATTACTTGAGCATAAGACTATTTACAGTATATTACAAGCATCCAAAAGAAAAACATCTTGCCTCTGCGAAATACAACACACAACTGCTCAGTTCAACCCATATCTGCACAACCAGCTCCTGGGCTCTGAGCCCAGCAAATATTGATACATTTACCCATCTAGCTTGCTTCTGCAAAGTGTTGCCAGATCACTTTGCAGATCTGTCTAGACTGTGCTACATCTCAGCTCTTTAAAGAATGAATCTACTGTATGTCCCAATATCCTGACAGATCAAGAAGTAGCTGCCTTACATTCCCACCCTTCCTGTGAGCAATCTCCAGCACAACAGGTACAAAAAGGACCCCATAGGAAAATCCCCCGGAGGATCACTCGTGTATTTGTGTGTGTGTGTGTGTGTGTGAGAGAGAGAGAGAGAGAGAGAGAGAGGCACCAGGACACTGCTTCTCGATCAACAGAGAAGTGGACCCCTGTTGATTCCTGTGTCTGCTTATTGGTATGTGGCATTTAGGGGAGTTTCAGGGGCTACATAGGGATCATAAATACATAAACTAGGGGCTACATAGGGATCATACATACATAGAACTGTAGGTTATGTGTTCATAATTGCCCAGCAGGATTCCGACCTTTGTATTTAACAACTAACAATGAAATGAGGATACAAATAAGACTGTCCATAGGCTAAACATAAAACAATATGTATTTACTCAAGCAAAAGAGAGGCAGAAGAGTCTAATGAGCTAAGTAATATGAACACATATGGGAGAAGCCGTAACACAATTGGGTGGATTTTACAAACTCAAATTCATGGCCAAATTATGAGCCTTCTTTGGGAAAAGAAATGCCAATGGATATAAGAATAGTTCTGACAGTGAAAAGGAAGGGTAAATACTGCTGACAGTGAGGCAAAGTGTTTTCAAACTGGATGAAATATGTGGCCACATTTAATACCAGGACCTTATAGTGGTGACTCTAATTTATACATCAACAGAACAGCATATTGCAAGGATTTTTCACCATAATGAATTTGCTATTACATTAACTAGTAATTATGGCACAATAGAGTGTAACCTGACTAAGGCTTTAAAAGCCAACTTCCATCCTCTGCATAGGCAAAGGCTGTTATTTCAATGTCTGCCATGCTGTGGTGAGGAAAATGGGGAAGAAGAAATTGTGGAATCTAAAACTATTTGTAATTTTCTTCTCCTCAATTCCTCCCACAGATTTTCTTGTCTGTCAAAAGAATGCAATATGGAGTAATTAGGTGTGTAGTAATCTAAAGGGGAAAAAAATATTTGTTCTTCTGAATCTAGAAACTAGGGGCTTTATCAGATGAGGCAAATATGGCATCATCAAGACGCCTAATGATCACGAAAGGGCACGCATACCAGACAATGTTGTCCTTCTGTGATCACATGCTGTTAATAAGGTGTACTTTTTTATTGATAGCCCAAGCTGTCAATTGATCTCCTGTGGTGTTTTTGTTTTGTTTTGTTTTGTTTTGTTTTGTTTTTGGCCAGCATTGCCAGCGTTTGAAACTTCACACCATTTTCCTCTAGTGAATAGAGGGTCAATGCCAGAACACTTCTGGGTGACATCAGGGAAGCCAGGTAGAGGACTTTTCTTTTTCCTTGGGACCTTTAAAGTGTGATCCTGTGCTTGTGTGTATGTTTTGTCTCTTTATTTTACTTTACTTTTTTAATTTGCCACACACATCTTCTCATGAGAACTGATAACAATTGAAACCAGGAAGTGAATGGAGCTCCATTCACTCTCCGTTAGTGCTTGGTCTACCTATTTAATGTGAACAAGGTAAGGTCTGGTGGTGGAGGTTCTTTTGCCAGCATAAAAACACAGCTGACAAAAGAACATTAATGGAGGGTGGTCTGATAAAGTCCTAAATTGGTTTAAGCATTCACATAATGATTTCCAGATAAATAATCTTGCAAGAGGTTGAGAGAAATCTAGTTTGCATTTGAATTTAAATTTACCTAATAGACTTTTTCCAAAACAACATGAGGAGTTGAACACACTTTGATATTAGTACTTTCCCAAATTTTGTAATGCTGTTTGCCCATAAAAAATGCATACAAAATGGATTATTTTTGAAGAATTTGCACAAAAAGGTATATATTAGGAGAAACATTGCAAATTAAAATGCAAAATAAGTTTGATGAAACCATTTAAAAGAGAAATTTGAAATTAATGCAGAAATGGGATGAAACAAACTTAAGTTTGGAAAAAATGTGAATCTGATTGAAATCCAAGTTCATAGCCTTTCACTTTTGAATTCTGGATGATCTGAGAAGTTCTTTTAGACCAGATACAGCTAGGACAATGGAACAAGGAGCCAAGAGACTCTTGAGGCAGGTAATCTTATGACAATCAGAATGCCTCCTTTGAGAGATGGACTCAGTCTTGTACTCAAGTTAAATATAAACCAAGCCAGCTGCACCTTCTGAACTCCCATTTTGCTATTTTGATATAGACAGTGCAATGCATACATTTGTTGTTGTGTACCTTCAAGACATTTCTAATGGCGACCTTAAGGTGACCCTATAACAGGTTTTCTTGGCAAGATTTGTTCAGGGTGGGGTTGCCTTGGCCTCCCTCTGAGACTGAGAGAATGTGACTTGCCCAAGTGGGTTTCCATGGCTCAGCAGGGATTTGAACCTTGGTCTCCAGAATTGTAGTTCAATGCTCAAACCACTATAGTACACTGGTTCTTAGGAGATTATCACACGTGCCAAGTATCCCATCGCAGCAACAACAGATCATTAAAAGGCTTCCTTTTCAGACGATGTTGTCCCTGTGACAATATACCTCCATGCTTCTTCCTTTCTCCCCACTCCTTCTTAATAATGACTTAAGCCATTAATAAATCACCAGTTCCATTTCTGTCATGGAATCATGGACATTTGAAAAGGAGCCCCCTTCTGCTGGCGCAATGCCAGTGTCACAGGGAGGTCACAGGGAGGTCCCTGCAGAACACTTCCAGGTTTGATCAGGACATTGAGGTAAGTGACACCCTTTTTTTAACCCTCCCTGAGTTACTTGGAATTTATAAAGGATGTTTTGGGGCTTGGTTTTTGAATTTGACATTTGGTTTGCTTTTTATTTTTAAATTTGTTCTCTTGTGAGAATGGCCGAGATTTTATTTCCAGGAAGTGAATGGGATTCAGTGAGAGCCCCATTGACTCCTGGGATGCCAGAGGGGAGGAGAGGAGCTTCAATAGCATGGCAAAGTAAGAGTCTGAAAAGTTTTTCTAAACCATTTACAGGGACAGGAGTGGGATAGGAGTAGGGTGGGAGGATGGTAGCAGGACAGGAAAAGGGTTTTTGGACCCCGTGTGATAATCTCCTTAATACGTACATACTGTGAAAAAATAAGCACCATGTGAACTCAAATGGACCCACATTTGGAATTTCAGTTTAGTTTTTCTTGTACAGTTTATATATTCAGTTTTGGACAACTTATATTTTTATTTGTATTGCATTGTTTTAAATATTTGTATCAGTTTTTTTCCCCTTCTCCTATATTCCGTTAAAAAATGACTACACTTTTGACAATAGTCCCATTGTTTTATTTTGTAATGCACCATGTACATTGATAGTGCTATAGTAGTAGTAGTAGTAGTAGTAGTGGCAGCAATACCTCATGCATATATGAACTGCATATTCCCAGTTAAAGTGCCATGATGTCAAGCAACACTGGAAAACTTGACAGGAAGTGTGATTCCTTGAAAGCTTCTGAAACTACTTTATTTATTTTTCTGCCCAGGTTATGCTGACATTGTCTTAAAATTCATGTAACTATATTAAAAGCACTTCAAAACATTTCAATATGGTATCATTTCATAGAATCATAGACATTATGTTTTAAGTGTGCGTGCACATATGTGCATGCACATCCACACATACTCAAATATGCAACATTTGTTGCAGAGGTCTTCAAACAGTTCATTTATCCAAGCTGGACTATCTTCATAATCAAATTTTCAAAAGCTCATAGCCTCCCATAATTAAATTTCATTGCAGTGTAATTCAGTTATGTATTAATAAGAACATTTTGATAGCTGTTGATTTTCAGAAATTTTAAATAATTGATTTTTCACTTAAATATTAACAGTTCCTACTGGAATCTTTCCTTACTGTACTGAAAGACAGAAATTAGAGTTAAGAGTGGAAGGTTTCTAACAGCTTTGTCCAATAGGGCTGGAAAGAATATTTAAAATTATCCTTATGGCCCATATGCCTGTTTCCCAGCAGGCAGGAAACCCTGGTGGGAAGAATAATAAACTGATGAGACCTCTGTGGACCCATGCCAGTGTTTGAGTGTTTCCCGAGTAATTGTGTTTGTTAAGCCACCTCTAAGTAAAATGTAGGCCTCTCAAATCTCATGAGACAAGGTCTTCTCATAAGATATTCAGGCTCCCACAAGATCTCACATCTCATGCGAATCCCCAAACCAAGGAAAATCTCACAGTGGCAGGCCAGATGCCATTGTGGGAGGAGAAGATGAAGAGGTTAGAGTAAGAAGACCCATGGTTACAATAGGTTATCCTTCTCCCTCGGCATTTGATATATAATAAGGCAGCTTGCTGAATAACCAGATACTCAGGAGTCCATCTGTTATGAATGTGGGTGGTGCTCACTCTTCCCAGTCACATCAGATACTTCTTAATAGAATCCTCCTATAAAACTTCAGGAGTCTTGACTATGGAGAGAATTCTGTGGGGAAGTATTTATTTTCTTCCACAATGTGGAGAAAACTATGTTAATTGTTTGCTGTTGCATGTAAGGCTGAAATAGTCAGGGATTTACATTTTTACTGTCTAGTTATACCTCTTTTCTAGAAATGTCAACCTTTTCTTAGATTTCTTAACACTCTCCACTCTCCTCTAAAGAGATTATCAGATGCGGCAAAAACCGTGTCAGAAGAATGTGAGAAGAATGCCATTGTGAACTGATATTGCTTTCCTTTGCTCAATCCATGAGCCACCACTGAGTAAACCATAATTAGCTCTGTGCTGAGAACAGCCGCATTAGTTGCATTTGACCACTATAGATAAGTGAAAAAATTATTTCCATTTGATTTCATTGAGAATTGAAATGTTAAGAACTAACATATGAGGATATTCATGGATTTGTTTATGCTTAAAACCCAACAACTTGATGTGGACGTAGAAAAATGTAAATGATAGATTCATCCATCACTAATCTCAGCACCTTGCAAAACCATCTGCCAGAGGTCCTTTTAGCTTCTGTGAACTTCCATGTACCTGATGTGCTCCTGAACTGGTTCACATCACACATCTGGTCACCAGTTTTCTTCATATGGTGAAAGAGTGACTGTCTACTCCATAGTAAAATATCTGAAAACATGTATGAAACAGATACTACATAGATAGAAGCCTGAATTATGAGAGTTTTCCCCTTAAAAAGAGGGTTTCACAAAAATCACCCACAAAAAATAGCCCTGACACCCCCTCTCCCCTTTTCCCTGAGGTACCCCATCATATTTAATGTTTAAGAATTTGGTCAAACATGTGGTCTTCCACACATATGGCTATTAACTTAAAAACCTAAAGACATGTTGATTAAGTCAGATATGCACTCCAGGAGGGGTCAAACCTAAATTCAGGAAAAAGTGTTGTATCGCTCATCAGAAATTCCTTTTGCTATTCCTCTGTCTCCATCTCTCCCACTTTATTTTGCTAGCCTTGCGTATATGCTTGATGCCTGAATGTGTTCATGAATGCAATTATTGTTTTTCCTAATAAAGATTATTGTTATTCTGTCTAGCTTATATCTCCTCCATAGTACTGGTATAGCTGGTCACAAGGTCCTGCCATTACCCACCTCTTGTATAGCCAAAGCAAGTACATGAATTCTCCAGATTAATGTTGATATTTTGAGGGTCCCTACCACCCCGAGTGATTAGAATAGCACTTGAATGCACAAAGGACTCAGTACAGAGCATGTACTTCCACATCAGCTTTACTATATGGAGAGACATGATGGAGAAAGAGAAGTAGGATAATAATATGGAGATAATTCCTGATTGTCAAATCAGTTGTAGCTCTTCTCTCCCCTGCAGCAAACAGAATGTAAAAATTAATCCATGGTAATTTTAACAAGTTGTACCTGATTTTAAAGAAAAAAATAATCTAAGTAACATAAGAGGGTCTAATCACTTTTGGCAAGATTGGCATTCTGTAATAATCTTCACAAAAGATGGAGAAGGAAGTAGTGCATATGTAAGTTTCTAAAACCTTTCCAAAGTGATTATGGGTACCAGTTATTGAATCATAAAGCTTGGAAGGAATCTAACAGCTTCAGAATTCTTTTCTTCAAGAATCAAGTGATTCATTGGTTTAGTTTCTTCATTTTTATCATCTCCTAAGGTCAAGGTGAACATGGCGAAGTCTTTTTCAGTGGTAACTTCATCACTATGAAAGACTTCCTGAAGGAGACTCACTTAAGCACCTCCTGGATGATCTTTAGAAGAAGCAGCAAATTCTTCTCATGGCAGTTTTTTCTGAGTTCAGGTCTGAAAAATCGGATTCTCCTGCTATTTGTGGATTTAACATTTAAATTTTTTAATTGCTTTACTCTGCTATTTTATTGTTTTACACCTAATACTTTAAATGAGGGCAGGTGAGCCTAAGGTCCTCCAGGTGTTTTTGGACTCCAGCTCACATCAGTCCCAGCCAACATAGGCAAAAATGAGAGAGGGTTGGAATTGTCACTCAGGAGATTTTCACACCACCTATTTGTTCCATTGCAGGCACAGAACAGGGTCACTGAAAGATTTTTTTTCATTCAGATGATGTTCACCCCCTTTTGTGCCCTCAACATTACCATTCTGTTTTCTCCCTGTGATATTTCAATCATGAGGAGAAGTCATTAATGAACAACCAGTTCCGTTTCTATCACGGAATCAGGGTGGTCTGGAAGGTGTCCCATTCCTCTCCTGTGATGACAGCTGCAGGGGCAGGGAGGTCCATTCTGGACACTTCCGGGCAGGAATGGGACACCCAGGTAAGTGGCACCTTTTCCACCCCTCCTCGGGTTACTTGTATTTTTTAAAATTTGTTTTTGTATTTTGTTTCTTGTTTTGATTTTTTGGGGGGGGGTATTTTTGAATTTGCTGCACGGCTGTTTTCTCACGAGAACAGCCAAGATTTGAGTTCCCAGTCGTAAATGCAGTCTTACGACACCTGCATTTACGGCTGGTCAGCTTGGGGACAGGGAGGACGTTCCTGTTGCAGAATGGAGGTAAGTGTGCAAACATTTTTTTCCATTCCACAGCAGGAACGGGAGAGGAGGTGGCGGGGCAGTAACAGGGTATTTTGGCCCCATGTGAAAATCTCCTCAGTGTGGGGCCAAAGGTTTTCCATACCTGCTTTAAATAACTAAGCAGCTGATCTCTGAAAAAGCATTTGCATGCCATTAGTGTCAATGTTCTCATGATTTCCTAATATTTTAATAGCAACCAACCTGTATTTTTTTTTTAAAAAAACTCATTCTTTGCTTGTTTTTTTCCCCTTTCTTTTTAAAAATGGCTGAGCTATTTGTATTAACATCTTTGCAGAACAAAAACTACTATGGAATAAGCATTTTCATAGTGGGTTGTATACTTTGTCAGGGGTAGGGAGAGGCGTTTTACTAAGAGTTTAGATGTTTATAATTGATTGACTGTCCATTTTTCTCTAGTATTAGGAATGTAGATGCATTTCGCTAATAACTACTTGGCACTAGTATTTCAGAATTAGTGTAGAACATATCCCTAAGCTCCAGTAGTCTCCCTATTGATCTGTAAATGAGGAATGTGGTCATGTCCTTTTCAATCAAAACCCTTTAAACAGAAGCTAAAAACATAAGCTTTTTAAAAGTCAATGAAGAAAAAATAATAAAGAAGCCACCATTGTCCAAAAGTGCTTTGCAGCTAAGGGATGCTTAGATGGGACATCCTGATCAATCATTTGCTTGAAGTTAATACTTAGTGTTCATTTTATTTTATTTTAGATACAACACTGGAGTGGGGGGAGCAAGATATTCAGTTATTGCTTCAATTACTGCTACTGTCTCTCAGAATTAAACACAAATGGCTAGTCTGCATTTTATTTTATGAGCTTCTATAAGTCCCATGGAATTTTACTGGAGTTGAGAACATTTCACAGTGCTCATCCTTGGAAGAGTGTTCTTGCACCAGGGCCAGCCTTACCATTAGGTGGCTTAGCATTGATGCCACTTTTTTCATGTGTGTGTGTGTGGACAGGGGGAGTACTAGGAAAGAACAGAGCATTGTCAGTTATTTGGCTTTTTCTGATTATCTATTCAGTTTCTTTATACTGCATATTATAGGGTACATCATTTGGGATTTTCTATCCCAGAAACTGATATTTGCTGACCCACAATGGGAATAAAGAGACCAGGCTGGATTGAGGTTGGATTGAGTAAAGGCTACTTTATTGACCTAATTAATTTGAACTTGAGAGAAGCAATGGGGGTAACCCAGTGAGGGAGCAACTTAGGCAGGGGTCCCTTCCAGACCCCTCCTTATCTTCTACTGGGTGAATAGCAGAGACCCAAGGAGAACCCAATACCTGGCTTGCTCCCCAGCCAGCCCTGCAATGGAAAGCAAACCCAGGAAATTCCTCTCCCAAGTCCTGTGACTTAAAGTGAGGACACAGCCCTCTTTAGGTCATGGTCCCATGACCTAAAGAGTCACTTCCAGAGGCCATCCCTTCACCAAATGGCTGCTATACAGTAGGTGTTAGTCATGATCTTACTTTTCTCCCCCCATTACCAAGTGTCTGCTTAGCCCCTTTTCCTCACCAGACCAGCCAAAAGGGCTCTCACACCCTGTTGCAAATCACTCAAAGCAACATATTGCCCTCCTCAGAGAGGTGAATGCCATCACCAATGTAAAGCTGTGGCCTGTATAATACTATTTGAAGATGTGGTAAGAAGCGGCCCAACCCCTTCATCAATGCATGTTTAACTTCCCTTTTGATCCATCTGTGGACCCTGTTCTATCTATGTGATTACTCTCACCCCGCCAAACCTAGTGGAGAAGAATAACTGACCACAGCAAATATACCCCAGACCATCAGGCTTGAATAAGTTTAAGGTCATGGTCTGCTTGAATAATTAGGGCTTTTCCCTTCAGCAAACCAAGATCATTACTCCCAAGGTTATTACCTAGAGTGTGAGGTGGAGTCCCCTTGCACTCTCCAAACAACAAAGGAAGCAACAAAGATCTCCATCGCCCCAGTTTCTGAATGACACCACCATCAAGGCCCATTTTGGATGCTATTGAAGCACCTCTGATTCTAAATGAATTAGTCCCAAACCAAACCCCACTCAAACCCAATCTGGACAATGCTTTAGGAATAACTGCCCAAAACTGATATCTGGTGAGAAGAGAATTGCCTGCATGGCAGAACAGAAGGCCAATCTGGGAACTCCTAACTCATAAAAAAAATCACGTAGTGCTTATAGAGATAACAATGCCTGATCACTAAAGGGGTCCAAACAGTTGTACCAGTTCTCTGCTGTCTGTCTTAGAGGAACAAATAGTAAGCACCACTTGCTGTTTCAGCAGCTGAACATCCCTCAGATCAAGTGCCTTAGCAGAAGTGTCTTTTCTAGATGACACAACTAATTCACTGACCCACAAAGATCCTTAAAAAGCTGTAAAGGAAGCAGCATGAAACAGCAAAACTTCATAACTCCTCTGCCTAAACCTGGACTGCTACCAAAATGGGGAAACAATTCTTAAAAGGTAAACTCAGCTTCAATGGCAGCCTGAATTGAGGCCTCAGGCTAAGTCTCAGAACTCTAGCAACCCCAGAAATAAATTCCAAATCCAAATAGAATATGCAACATCTGATGCACTCTGAAGGTCATCCTTAAACTTCAACTCCTCCCACCAAAAGGAAATACCATTAAAACCCCAAAGAACTCCTGTCATACCTGCAAATCTTCTTTAATCCCCTGTTGATCCTGATCTTATGGTATGGCTGCCATACACCACAGGTAGCATCAGATTTGTTCCTATGAAGGAAGGCCTTCCCAGGAACAAGTATGGGACATGTGGAATTTAAATGACCAATGAGCTCCTGAAATTCATGGAAAGTAGCATTCTTACATTGCAAGAAACCAGATACCCTCTCACACAAGGCCAAAACCTTCTCCATGGGTGGACTACATTGCTGCTTAATGGAATCAATCTCAGTCCCCGAAAATACCAGGCTGTGGCATGGTCCTTCAGTCTTCAGCAAGAGGAACGCTCCTCTGACAGGAAACAAAGAGCAGTCATCAGATACATAGACTGTTGGAGACTTGTGGGTTGGGAAGATGGTGGATTGATGCCTTTGCTTCATGTTCTGAGGCAGAGGAAGCTAAGGAGCAGAATAGCTGCTAATTAGCCTCCTCCCCTTCCCATTCCCTGCCATTGCCAACCATGGATAATTGAATCAGTGGTTGGTGAATCAGCGGATATTGGAGTGCTACTGTACTTTGCCAAAATAGTATGGGTCGTAAGCATAAGATCTATTTAGCCATTCCTGACTAAGGTGTTTTTCTACAGCAATTCTGTTTGAAAATGAAAGAGCTTTAGTGATGTAAATACTGAGAATCACACTGAGAAAGAAAAATCCCAGTGCCTTGCACTTTCTAACTTGTTTTCTGTTAGGATGTGTATTGTGTCTTGCATATCTTCACCGTTCTGCTGTGCAACTACTCCCTTACTGTAGATAAAGGTAACAATATATCTTTCTTGTCTGATTCTGTATAGCAATGCTAGACTAGGGTTAAGATTTCTTCTCTCAGGCACATTCTTGTGTTTAGCAGCAGAATTCTTGATATCACATAAGAGACCTTTGCCGAGAACAATAGTTCAAATGTCTTTGTAAATCTTTGCTATAGTAGAGTATATTTTTAGTTCTTCTCTATACAAGACAGCATCTACTGGAACCCCTTGGCTAATCTTGCCATACTTAAGTTATCAGCAGCTTTTAGTTTCACATGTTGGTCCTCCACTATTAAGCATTTGGAGAGGTCATCAATTAATCTGGTCGATTTTCAGGTTAACAAAGAAAGTCATTTATAATCAGTTCTCTCCTATAAATAGTATTCACATTACACCAAGGGACACCTAAAATTTCACCAATGGCAATAATTTTCCAACTTTGGCAGTTTTATGAATCTTCTCTTCACCTCTAGTAATTATCATTCAGAAGGCTTTCTAAAGACATCCATTGTTAGAGTGAAAAGTTCTTGATAATGTTCTATTTTGTGTACCTGCTTGATTGTTTCCCATAAATTTCTCTTCCATCTCCTCCTCTCCTGATTTATTACTTAAGATGGATCATGATCCACTAACTATTACTTTCTAGTAACCTTCTTAACAGAATGCTTAATTGCAAGGGAAGACAACATTAAAAACATTGGGAATATACAGTAAATGAGTACATAGCCGGCTGCTGCTGGCTTTCAAGTGGTTTCTGACTTATGGTGACCCTAAGGCAACCTTATCATTGGATTTTCCAGGCAAGATTTGTTCAAAGGAGCTTTGACATTTCCTTTCTCTGAAGATGAGAGAGTGTGATTTGTCCAAGTGGGTTTCCAAGCAGGGATTTGAACCCTGGCCTCCAGAGTCCTGGTCCAACATTCAAACCACGACATCATGTCAAGTAGCTTACTGCTGATCCCCCAAATCAACTGAGTCCTCAATAGGTTTAACAAAGCATTTGAAAAGAATGTTTGATGGTCTCAGTTGATGTTCTGTTACCCCATTCTCGCTATTCAGTTTCTTCCTTGACAAAAGAGGAAGGAAGAAAATTCACCTTCAGAGAAATGGTGACATAGCAGAGAGTTTCAAGGGAGATTGAAGAGGTCCAGTGGGACATGAAGCTAAACTAGCAGCATCATTTTTCACAGAACATTACATGACTGAAGCCCAAAGAAAACTTTGTGTGTGAGGAAGAAGTCCACTAGGCCTCTCTGACAAAGTGTCTAAGGGCTAGTGGGGCCAAAAGTCCAAATAGAGTCCTACCCTTTGTGCCCCTGTATTCACCGAAAGCCCTGTGCAGAATTTATTTTCCACAGTGATATAGGGTATTTGTCTTCACTACCTAATTGTTCCTACAGAGTTTTGTCTACCACCACTGTGCCCACCACTTGCTACTCTCCACTGCCACTGCTGCAAGTGGTCAGATACTGACAGGTACAATCATTTTAAAGCTCAGGCAGGAAGTTCCTGGCTGAAGGAACTCCCTTCTCCTGGCTCAACAGGACTGCCTCTGCCCTCTCTCCTGCTTGCCTGTCATGAGAAGAGGGTGGGTGGAGGCAGTGCTGCTGAGCCAGAGAAAGGAAGAAAACCTCTCCCTTTGGCTGGGAACTTGCTTCCTGAGCTTTAAAGCAGTATTAGCTTAAGTGTAAGATCTGTTGCCATTCCTGACTAATGTGTTTTTCTGCAGCAATTCTATTTGAAAAATGAAAGAGTTTTAGTGATGTAAATATTGATCACAGTGATGGCAGCAGTTGGAAATGTAGAGAAAACCCTGAATCCTAAAAACTCTGCATCAAAGTAAAATACCC
Organism: Gambelia wislizenii; assembly: GCA_030847615.1. Lineage (NCBI taxonomy): Eukaryota > Metazoa > Chordata > Lepidosauria > Squamata > Crotaphytidae > Gambelia > Gambelia wislizenii. The sequence continues at coordinate 45,898,805 of JAUMIR010000003.1, read as the reverse complement.
CCGGATTACCCAAATCTGGGAATGTGTCATGCAGCCTGATTGCCCCAGGTTCTGAGAAAAGGACGTACATCATGTGGCCTGATCACTGCAGATTCGGGAAAATTTGGGGAGGGGATTCAGGGGTTTTTAACAGTGTAGACAAGCCCAGAGTGTTGCATTGCCTGGTACCTTATTCCATTTTCCCATGGTGAGTTTTTAAAAATTCCTTTGGGGGAATGTGATACCATATCATGTGCAGGAATTGAGCTGTGGATAGAATCAAGCTGGGATGTATCTACAATGTGTTAGTGCCTCATTTGGTATCTGCTCACAAGAGTTAGAGAAGGAGAAGGTAAGAGATGAAATAGCTAACAATAATACTCCCATAGGCAATTGGATGTCCACTGTATGAACAGAACATTGGCTTAGATAGGCACTAGCCTGACCCAGCACAATTCTTCTTTTGTTCTTGTACTCTAATGAACTTGGAAATTCTAAGGATGGACAATTGGGAAACTGTAAATTGCACTCCTTTCTTCCAAGTCTAACATTTTGTCTCTCATTGTAATAATCCCCCTGTAATATTCCCCTTGCTCCTGATCTCAAAGTCCCAACTATTTATTTTATTTTTTAAAATATTCACATATTGCCCTCTATCAGATGATATCAGGATGCCATACAATCAGTTTAGGACAATAAATAACAATCTCTGGCATCTTGTATTACAGTTATGAATTTGTAACCTAAAATTAGATCCATAACTACTTCATTAATGCTATGATCATACATGTCACCGCCTTCCTTAACAGCCAGCAGCTGAACTGAGCAATGGAGGTCCATTTTGCTGGTGACTGGGGTGGGTGCAGCAGGATGATATTTCCAGGCCCCTCCTACTAGCAAGGAAGATTGTATTGAGGAATTGCAACAGGGGTCCTACTTATGATTGTTGCAGCCTTGCTTGCTGGCAGAAGGAGTCTGGGAACATCATCCTATTGGGCCCTGATCACATCAGAAGAGAATTCCATTGCCCAGTGCAGCTGCTAGCTATTTATGTAGGCTTAAGGGCTTGGGCCAGAGACATTACTTAGTTACACATTTGTAACTAAGTAAGCAATGTTGTACCTCGGCCATTCATGATAATTTTAAAAGACTAAAATATATTAATTGATTTATCCAAACCGGACAATTTAAAAACTCCAGTTAAAACAATTTAAAATAATGTTGCCATAGTATGTGTGCAAATTGGATAAAATCACTTAGGCTCCAAAGGCTTTAATTAAAAAGCCATGTTTTGACTTGGCACCAAAATTACACCAGCATTGGCTCCACTCAGGCCTCCAAGTTCAGGGTATCCCATAAACAGGGTGTCAAAGAGGAGAGGGTCCCTTTTTATGTCCTCCCACAATGTTTTGACCCCACTGGTGTTAGAGAGGAGGAACCCTACAGCAGACCTTAGTTTTTAGGCAGCCATATATTAGGAGAGGTGCTTCCTCAAGTATCAAGGTCCCAAGTATCAGGGGCCCCTACAAGAGAGATCAGTTCTTGGGGAGGCATATGTAGGGAGGTGAGCTTCCTCTATACAAAGTAATAAAATTGCCCTGCAGAGGAGGTATATGAATTTCCACATTTGGCAGCTGGCACGTTTTGCTCCTGTTAAAGGAAACATTGGCCAATGATTGGAACAGGATTGGTCTTACATTTGAGCTTTCAAATAACAGTCAAGCTGGAAAATAAATAGTAAATAGTAGAAAACCCTTTTGTCTTCTTGCCTTTTTAATTTTACTTTGAAGACAGCTAGCTACTCAGCTTTATCTCATCATATAAACCATTTGAGACCAGAGTTCTGAATATGATTTGTACATTGAAAGTTGACTTGTTGAATCAGACCTTTTATTGTTATTAGAAAAATATTTGTGATGAGTGACTTTTTTCACTTCAGGTTTTGACACAAGATGTTGTACAATACATTGGCTGTCAGCCAGGTGGCAGGGCCTGTCAATCTGACAATTTTTCTTTTTTCTTTTTTTTTTTTTAAATCAGACCTTTAATGTTGTAGAATAGTGAGACAATGAAAAATGCATACTGGAACTGTGTCTTTTAAGTTAATACTCTTTCTTGGCCAAATATTGTTTATACATCTAGGTACATTGCATCAATTGAACTGATTTATCTCCTTTTGATTACTTTGTACAGTCAGTCCTCCATATCCATGGATTCTGTATCCATGGATTCAACTATACACAGCTTGAAAATATTCACACAAAAATTTCCAAAAAGCAAACCTTGATTTTGCCATGTTATATGAGGGGCACTATTTTAGTACATCATTGTAGATTGACAAAGAGATCGATCACAGATTAGCAAAGGCATATAGCACATTTGGGATATAGCAAAGGCATATAGCACAAAAGAGTCTGGAGTAATAAACACCTCAGGCGAAGCACAAAAACCAGTGTGTATAGAGCCATTGTACTGTCTATTCTTCTTTATGGGTCTGAAACATAGGTCACCTATCGCCAACACTTACGACTCCTCGAACGCTTTCATCAGCGCTGTATATGCACAATCCTAAATATACACTGGACTGACTATGTGATGAATGTTGCTGTCCTTGAGCAAGCAGGGATCACCAGCATTGAGGCCATGATATTGAGAACACAGCTGCGCTGGGCAGGGCACATTTCTAGGATGGAGGACAATTGCCTCCCAAAAATAGTACTCTACAGTGAACTCGCCATGAGTCAGTATAAGAGGGGCACTCCAAAAAAGTGATACAAGGACTCCCTGAAACAACATCTCAGGCTTGGCCAAATTGATCACCAACAATGGTCCACCCTCACCACACATCAGGAGGCATGGAGCTGCACTATCCACAATGCTGCAGCCTTATTTGAGAACTCACGCGAAGAGAAACAACAACGCAGAAAGAATCACAACCCGGAAACATCACCCAAGGAGACCTTCTGCTGTGCTTTCTGCAACCGGACTTGTTTATCTTGGATTGGCCATTTTAGTCATCATCACACTTGCAGAAAGTGTGAGACGAGTCCTTCCTGAATCTTCATTGCGAAGAAAAGCCAGAGAGAGTATATAATAGGACTTGGGCATCCACAGATTTTGGTATCCACAGGGGGTTCTTGTACCAAAGCCCAGTTTATACCAGGGTATCTTGATTGGTAACTGAACATACAAGCTCAATTGGTATTTGTTTTATATGTTATTAATACAGCTCCTTGTGGAGCTCAAGGTATTGTACATTCTCTGCCATTTTATCTTTCCAGCAACCCAAAAAGGTAGGTTACACTGAGAAATAGTAGCTGGCCCGAGGCCACTCAGTAAGCTTGCTTAAATACAGGGATTTAAACCTTGGTCTTCCCAGTCCAGCACTCAGTCTGATGTAGAGATGGGCAACGTAATGTTGTTTAACTAACTTCTATCAGCCCTAGGCAGGATTGCCAATGGTGAGGGATAATGAAAGTTGCAGTTCAACAACCACCAAAGGCCCACATATTGCCTAGCCCTGTTCCGACTGCACCATAACGGCTTGTCTCAACTGGTTTTCGTTAAAAAACATTATGTTCGAGGTGACAAAAACACAATCTGTGTTGTTTGAACAGTAAAACTTATAACCAGATTTTTCAGTCATTAAGAGATGAGCAGAAATATATCCGTAGCACCCCCTCACCCACTGATTTGCCATCAATGTGAGCATAGGGTGGATGGGTTCTGGCATGGCAGGTGGGCGGGAGGAGGGTTCTAGCATGGTGAAGCTGCCAGGTGGGGAAGGGAAGGGTCGACCTTGCCCCCTCCCTTTTCTGGGGTGGGATTCCAGCATGGCAAGCAGGTGAGAGGAGGGTTCTGGAGCAGTTGAGCTGCGGCGGGCAGGGAAGGGAGGAAGGAGGTGAATTCATCCCCCCTTCCCTTCCATGGGAGGGTTCCAGTGGTGGTGGTATTTGCTATTATCCATGGATTTCACTATCCATGGTGGGGCCTGGACCCAATCCCCAGTGGATATAGGGGTCCTTACTATATATGGACCCAGAGCAAGTATTTCTACATCTTAACTATCAGGTAGTGATGTAAAGAACAGAGATGCACTTATTTACATTATTTGTTCCTGCACTGGAGAAACAATAATTTAATGAATTTTCTCCATGTTGTAGGAACATATTTGAAAACTGCCATTTTCAAAGATTTTCTCACATGGGGGACAGAGTCTCCTTCAACTCATCTTTTCCTGCCCCCTGTTGAGACTATGTAGGGTGTGGGGACAACTGACCATTGTCACTAGCTGCCAGCCAAAGATAATTGCTGGATATATTCTGATTGCCAGCACACTCTGGGACCTCCTCTGGCCCAGCTGGAAGACCTTCAGGGAGATCCTAGGAGATACTTGCATTGTTGTATGCTGTCTACAAGAAAACTGCTGGTGAAATAAACCTTTAATAACATACAAGTACAATGAACAAAAACACAACAATGCATACCTGTGAACCATTTTCAGTTCTACAATATAAATGAAACTAAAAGCTTTATCACTTGATCACTTACTCCATTATTCAAGTAACATACACAATACTTATGTTGATGACAACAAAAATAATCCATTGCAACCCATTGTCCTGATTCAGGCTTCAGCACACACACACACACCCGATAGTGTTTAGGGACCTACACGAGTCCTTAGAGCCACTGGGGAAGGATTTCTCTCAGCCCTGCCACCATCACAGGCTTGCTTAGTGAGGACATGAAAGAGAGCCTTCTCATCAGCTGCTCTCACCCTCTGGAATGTCCTGCTGTAGAAGGCTAGGTTGATACCCTCCCTGCTTTCCTTTCTCCAGCATGCAAAGACATTTTTGTTTAAGCAGGTTTTAAATGTATAATGTATATGCAGGGGGGATTTTATTGGATGTTTTATTTATCTTTTAAAAACTTCTGTTTATTGTTAAAATGATTTTAAAATATTTTATGTGATTATTTTAACTGTTTTAAATTGTATTGTAATTGCTTTTAATTGACCCCCTTTGGAAGCTGCCTTGGATCCCACTTTGGAGATAGACAGCATATCAGATAGATAGATAGATAGATAGATAGATAGACAGATAGACAGAGAGGAAGCACTTTACTCCATGCTCTTGCAGATAAGAATGGGTAGTAAATCAGACAGAGTTACTGAAGATGAATTTGTCTGGAAGGGTTTGTTTGCAAGGGAACACACAGGAGACAAGTTAGAGCCTGTCCAAAGTCCAAGAGCCAAACAGGATCATCAGCCAGTCCAGGATTCCAAGAGACAAGCAGGGTCATCAGTAAGTCCAAGGTCACCGGAGTCCTGGGAACATCTGCCAATGCTGTAGAATGGTCTCTTGTTCCCAACAAGTGAGGCAGCTCAGAGCTGTTTCTAAAATTGGCTGCAGCCACCTGTTTGGATTAAGAGACCTTCTTCTTTTGTTTGGTAAGAAGCAGAACAAAACATCTGTCAATTAATGCATGATGACAATGATGTTGATGACAATTATGATGATATTCAAAGAGCAACACAGAAAAGCTGTGTTTGGAAGACAAAAGCCAAGATCCTACATTGGCTTTATAGAGTGTAAGGCTCTATGAAGCACATGTCCACCTCTTCCCTCCATGTGCACAAATCCTGTCCATTTCTGTAGTGCACCTCAATGGCATTTCAGTGGTTGGGGAAGGTCTGGGTGCACCCAGGCAGCATCTGACTGCAGACACTACCTTGTCACTCCCTCTTTCCCTGACCACTAAATGGCTATTGGGTCATGCTTCAGCAGTTGACAGGTTGGATGTGCATCCAGATACCTCTTTCTGCAATATTTTTAAAATGACTATGCAGTCATTTAAAATGACTATACGCAGGTATAACAGGAGTTTATGCCTGCATATGTCACCAAAAGGAAGTTCTGAGCAAGTATAAAATCCAGTCCTTTGAATATTAACCACAAATATCCCCTAAATCACTTATACCCAAAAGTAAAAGTGAGAAAACATGGTATTAAAAATCCCACTTATACATTAAAAAGAGAGAAAGCATGGGCAGTATGGACCTTTTAGAGAACATCTGCTCCTTTGCAGGTAAAAAACAATAGTAATCTTAAAAAAAAAATACACAAAACCACTCCTTTGAGGCCACTCTGGTTTTTTTTCTGTTTCACCAATATCTAATACTGTACAGTGAAGGAAAGTGAATCAAATGACATTATGCTCCTGAATGCAAAATAGTCTGTGAATGCAAAATAGTCTGTACCCTCTTCCAGAAGAAATCCACATACCCCACCCTCATATACTCTTCCACTCCATCTACACAGACACCACTCACAGGGAGAATTCTCCTGGAAGACATGCAGAGTGCATCATCAAATGACAAACCCACCCACTCCTCAGGGAAAAGACACACAAGCAAATCCTTCCTACCAATTTGAGTTTTCACTGACTTCTCTTGTCTTTCTGACTCTCTTTCTTGAGCATATACTCAGCCACACCAGTAATGTTCAGTAGTCCTCCAGGCAGCAACTTGGGATATTCAGAAAGTGAATAGGGAAGAAGAGGAATCAGGCTAAACCCTCCCCATTTCAGCACTGGGCCCCTAGCTAATGAGGTGTTAGAGCATTTGCACTAATTCAACCACTGATAATCTCACCCTGATTGGATCTCCCCAATACATGAGAGCTGGCCTGTGACTGCTGACACTGAGCTTCCTGAAGCCTGTATGGTTGTCACTGAAATTGGGCTGCAACTATGGATGCCAGACTTCTTTCAGCATACAAATGAACAGGGGGAAATTGCCAGGGCATTTCAGTACCATCAGCCAGCTCAAGGCCTTAAAAGGTAACACCAAGAGGTCTTGCTCAGGATGGAGGCAAAAAAAGTCCCAGCAGCAAGGCAGCAGAAGCAAGACTCCTAATGCTGGAATAAAGTGTTTTAAATTCCCTGTAAGCAGCAGCTCTGTATCCTTCCCCCCTTCCTTTCATGAAGCTTAAGACCTGTGGAACTGGCCTATCGTTCCCCTGTTACCTCAGTGAAATGGGCCGAGTCCAAACAGGAATGCTGGTGCATCCCTGCAGTTTTCGCCACTATCATTTTCCATTTCCATCCATTTTCCAGAATTTGACATTTTGTGGAGTACTTAAGAATTGTCCACTAGAGAGAGAACTCTGGCCACTCTCCTGAAATGCCAGGATTCCTTAGCCTGGATAAAGTGCTATGAAATGGCTATAGCTCTTTGTGGTGTGGACTAGACTTGGTCACATGCTGCAGGACCCCTGCCTGACTTCCAGGCAAGCCACAGAGATCACAGTGGCAGTGAGGACTGGTGTGCCACATGGACTCCTGTGGACATATGGGGCATATGTAGAAACAAAGTAAATTAGAGTCGAAGGCTTTCACGGCTGGCACCTATAGATTTTCCTTGGTTTTTTTCCCAGGCTGTGAGGCCATGTTCTGGAATAGTTTCTTTCTGACGTTTCACCTGCATCTGTGGCTGGCATCTTCAGAGAATGGTTGGGTAGGAGTGTATGTGGAGTTTATATGCTGTGAGCCCCTGTTGGGGAGTATATGTAAATTTGTGTAATTGAATGGTTAGTTTAAGGGTATAGAAATGCAAGGCTCGTTAGTGTCTGTTTGGCTAATGGTTGGTTGATGGGCCATTATCTGCTGGAACTTCCCCTGTCCCTGGGTGGAATTCCTTTGTAAGTGTTGAGTTTTGATTCTATTGTTCTTCAAAACTGGGAGCCAGATTTTGTTTACTTTTAAGGTTTCTTCTTTCCTGTTGAAGTTGTCCAGATGTTTGTAGATTTCAATAGCTTCACTGTGCATTCTGGCATGATAGTTGTTGGCCTGGTCCAGAATTTCTATGTTTTTAAATAGCATTTTGTGTCCAGTTTGGTTTAATCACATGTTCTGCTACTGCTGATTTTTCTGGCTGGCCCAGTCTGCAGTGTCTCTCATGTTCCTTGATTCATGTTTGCACACTTTGTTTAGTGGTCCCTATGTAAACTTGTCCACAGCTGCATGTTATGCGGTAAACTTCTGCAGCTGTGAGAGGGTCTCTTTTGTCCTTTGCTGAGCATAGCATTTCTTGGATTTTCTTGGTTGGTCTGTAGATTGTTTGGAGGTTGTGTTTCCTTATCAGTTTCTCTGTTCTGTCTGTGACTCCTTTGATGCATGGTAAAAATACCTTCCGTTTGGGTGGCTGTTTTTCTTCTTCATTTGTGTGGTTTTTTTCTGGTTATGGCTGTTCTTGTGATGTCTGATCTGGAGTAACCATTAGTCTGTAGGGCCCAGTTTAGGTGCCTCAGTTCGTCCTCCAGGTAGTGCTGATCCTTTTTGCATGGTCTACCAATGTTTTTATTGTGCTTCTTTTTTGTCGTGGGTGATGATTGGAGTTCTTGTGTAAATTCATCAGGAAGATCTCACCAGCTGGATTTCTGGTGAAGCATTGTCTTGTCACTCTCTACTTCCTTAAGCAACATTTGTTCCCAATTATCATTGAGTTGCACCATCATTGAATCTCACAGGTTAATTGATTTGTGTAGATCTGCTCAGTTAACTGGAATCAATAGGAGATCTGAGTATACATCTAAGTATATAGTGTTCTGACTGAGCTGCTAGTGTCTCATCAGAACGTCTGAAATGTACATTTGACTGAAGCATAAAGGCCTTTCAAGATTTGATGTCCTTCCTATTATTTGACTTCTTGCATTCTCAGTGAGACACTGCAAAACTAGATTGATTTCAAGCATGCTTCACATTCTTTCTTATCCAGTTTTAAATGACAAGGGAGCACCATGCAACTAGCTAGCCCTGCATGAACCACAATCAAATGCTTTGCCTACTTTGGCCACATCTGTTTTACCATGCTTTTCTAATTATAAAAAATAGGTTTTCAGCTGAATCTAAGGTTCATGTTAACAGTTTGAATTACAAGTTACAACCTTGTTTGGCAGCCTATAAAGAGGCCTGACAATGCAAGTTCACAGTCTTTGAACACAATCTGTTTGTCACTATAGATTTCCCAGGTCTTTTTTTCCTGGGGTATGTCATGCAACATTTGGATGAGTTTGTAATATGTCAATAAAATATAAATAACAAGGATTGCCTGGGTAAGCACAATCTATTTCATGGTATTACAAGAATTCCAAACATCAAACACTGTGGTAAACAAAGATAATTAACACTAAAGGCAGAATTCTCCATACAGTGCTTTTCAGGAGAACTGTCTCAAGTGTTTTTCTTCACATTGGAACATCAAGACATGAACAACCCATGAAACAGATGGAGCAAACATATTGCTGAAAAACATGAAGTTGACAATTCTTGTGTCATTTTCACACCCTCATCTCAGAAGTGCTTACGTAACAAGGGCACTGCTCTTAAAAGTCTGAAAATTCAAATCTGTGAAAGGGCAGAATGCCCTCTGATGTGGTCTGTGGAAGTGGGCATACTGAAGCTGATTCTTTAATGTGTTGCTTGAAAGCTGTTTAAGGGATTTGCTTTAACAATACAAGTTTGAGCTTCTTTTTTTAAAGCAAGGTGCACATTTTCCATGATTACCTTTGGGAACACTTTCTCTATATAACCCATCCACCTAGGCTGCAAGTTCAAGCCCAGTGTTAAAGTGCAAAGCTTTTAATCCTCTCTTCCCCACTACTGAAAATCTGTCCCCAATTTGTTGTGCCACTGCTGGGAAAAATGGTATTGATCCTTATATCTTTTCCCTCATAGAAGCAGCCTGGGGCTAGCTCTGGCTGCCAATATACTCATGGCCTGAATTCGAGGTGCTGGTGATAGCATTTAAAACTCTAAACAGCTTGAGACTTTGCTACATGAAAGAGAGCTTCTCCCTATATATGCCTTCTTTGCATCCCACTGTGGCAATAGACTGTGGGCGGACACAGAGAAAGTATCTCCTGTTGTTGTACCCTGGTTATGGAAAACCCTTCCCTTAGAGGCCTGAATAGCACCAATGCCAGTGTCGTTCTGATGCAAAGTCAAAATATGGCTTTTTATCAAAGCTTTTGGGGCCTAAACTTATTTTATACAACTTACATGTCTGCTATAGCTTGATTATTTTAAATTGCTTTAATTGGTTTTAAATGACAAAAGATTTACTGTACTTTTAGCCTTTTGAAATGATTGCTGTTGTTTGAAATTGTTCTAAATGACAACCCAGATAGATGCGACAGTCAAGAGTGCTTATTATCAGTTTCAGCTGTTATGTCCAATGCACCCCTTCCTAGAAATGGAGAACCTAAAGGTAGGAGTGCACATGCTTGAAACCTCGAGGCTGGATTTCTGCAATGCACTGGACATTGGGTTAACTCTGTACCAAGTTCAAAAACTTCAATAAGTTCCACATATGGCAGCCAGATTGGTATCCTGGAGTATTTTACACCAATATTAAAATCACTTGACTGGCTGACAATTTCTGGTCAAAGTTAAAAGTGTTGGCTATTGCCTTAAAAGTCCTACATGGTTTGGGTCTAGGTTATCTACAGAATCACCTTCTCCCATATAATCCATCCCTTACACTCAGGTCCTCTGGGAGACATCTACTTCAGTTAGCCAAAACTAGGCTGACTACTGACTATTTCCCAGAAGACATTTTCTTTGTCTGCCTCAAGATTGTGGAATGACCTTTCTGGAAGAGATTGGTCAGCTCAATTTGCTGTCTGAGCTTAAATCAGCAGTAAAGAACAGTCTTTTCCAGCAGACCAATCCAGATTATTTTACAATTATCATTTTAAAGTATTTATTGATGTATTTTACTATGTATTGGTTTTATATGCTTTTATATTTTTTTATATTTATAAACCATGTGTATAGTTTTATATGTGTTGTGTTATTTGTTTACCCACAGGGGTAGGTGGGTAAGAAAATGATGATGATGATGATGGCCCACGTATAACATGAGGGATCCATTCTGGGACCCTTCCCATAGAATTATTTTTGAATATAATCTGGAACCCTATTTTTCTTACCAGAAATGAATGATGAAGTGTTCTCTCTAGGCATTTCTAGGTTCTCCAGAATGACTCTATGGTCAACCTCTGGCAGAAGCATACCATAGAATCATGCTGGAGGATCTAGAGAACATGTTTTTTGGTTGTGTATAATTGAACCTGTATAATCCGAGCTCATGTAATATGTGAGCCAACTGTAAATGATGGTGATGAGGAAGATGATAAATTTTATTGTATATCATCCTGAGATCCTAGTACAGAGAGTGGGATATGAACATTTTAACAAGCAATTAAATAAATAAAATGAGTGAAATCAGAACTTTAAAATAACTTATTAAAAGTGTTGATGTCACACATAATGGCTTGAATCCTTTTGGTAGCCACAATTATATTTGTCTAAAGAATCAGTAGAATTTTCCTACATTCTGGCTTATCATTCAACAATTCATTTAATGGTTCTTCTCTAGTGGGATTTTCCAACAGGATTCAGGATAATATGTTTCTTTTTAAAAAAACAGAACAAAGTTAACATCATTACTTGTTAATGTTATAACAAGAATATTGGGAAAGGATATATAAAAATACTGTTGAAAGTAATGCATTATGTTACTCATTTTTTTTTCCAGTAGCAAGTAGCACATTATTTGAAACATTTACTGTGAAATGAATAACTTGTTACTTGTTAGAATAATGTTTCCAGGCTCTAACGTATGATGGTCATATCACATAGCTATGGCTGGAGCAGTTAGGGGAGAGTGCTTCTGTGGCATACATGTGGTCTGCCTTGTAGTCAAAGTATTGTATTTAAGATCCCATGAATACAAAATATGTGTTGTACAAATATGTTTTACTGTAAGCATAGATGTGATTCGTTCAGTCTGAAAACTCTCAGCACCAGGCAACATTACGCCAGGGCCCACATTGATGCCTGTTTTGTTATTGTGTGCCTTCAAGTTGTTTCTGACTTATGGTGACCCTACAGCAAACCTATAATGAGGTTTTCTTGGCAAGATTTGTTCTTTGCCTTCTCTGAGACTGAGAGAGTGTGACTTGGTCTCCAGTTGTAGTCTATTACTCAAACCCCTATACCATAATGGCTGCCAATGTAATTTAATTTAATTTATTATTTTATTCATTTCTAGCTCACTTTTCTCCAGATAATAGGACTCAAGAGGGCTAACATATTTAAAACAATACATGTTAAAAACATACAAAAGTCAAAATACAAGTATAAATATAAGATTAAAAAAACAATTTATGAAGTAAAAATATTAAACCTTAAATATATTAAAATGCATTAAAACTATAAACATATTTTAGCCTCCTCTTACATATAGATAGGTGGACAGACAGACAGTTCCTGTCTTTATTCTCGGAGTGGTTGGTCCACTGGCATTTTAAATATCCCCCCAGTACTTCCAATGTAGCATCACTCCAGGAATCATCCTAATGGTTCTGTAGATGTTGGACTTCAAGTCCTTTCAGTTATAGCCAGTGTAGCCCATCATGAAGGATGATGAGACTTGCCATAAAATAGCAATTGGAAGGGAACAAATTTACCTACCCCTACCCTTGAGCACTGTGGTTTTACAAAAAGTATGAAGACACAACAAACTGCCCTTTTGAACTGTTTTGATGTTTATCGATTATCATGGATTTGAATGTTCAATTTGCTTTAGTAACAACCTTAATGGTTTTGCTATTCAGCCATTTTAGCAATGTTGCTAACCACCCTAAGTACCTATTTTTAGTAGAAAATCAGGATACTTTTTAAAAAAATGAATAAATATAGCAACTAAATCTGACAGAGCACATTAATAGAGATGAGGACCATCCAGGTGGCACTTTGTCTAGAACTTCCTCAAACCTGGAAATGTCCTTGGCCTTTTCTCAGGGCTTTAAAATAATTCAGAGTCATGAAGGCTAATGTTAAAAATACAATTAGTTCAGAAATATCCTTAAGCAGGTTTTCATGACTCTCTGGAAAGTTCCTGTGCTGAGGAGCATCTTAAGCAGATCAATATATTTGTATTCCCTCTCCACTGATGCCCCCTTGTTGTCATTGTTATTTTCTGTTAAGTGGACTTTATGTAGACACTATGTAGATACTATGAATGAGATTTCCAAAAGGCCCAGTCATCAATTGCCCTGCTCATGTTTTGCAAACTCACAATTATGGTTTCCTTGACTGAATCAATCCACATGTAATGTGATCTTTTTATTTATCTACTGCCTTCTACTTTGCAGAGCACTATAGTCTTTTCCCATGAGTCATTTTCTATATGTATCACAAATATTTATTGTGATAAATATCTTGCCATGCAGTTCTCCTCCAATTCCATCTGTTGTTCCAACTGCTCAGCCTGGAGCACATCCAAAAGCTATATGCAAACATAAGAACCCTACTGTACCAGACCAAAGACCCATCAAGCCCAACATTCTCAGAGACTGCTGGGAAATTCACAATGGTCCATGGTGCAATACCACCAATATGTAGTGGTCATCTCTATTGACTTTATATGGATCATTGTGCTAGGGGCAACTGCCTTCAAAGAACATCTTCGGCAAGTACTCTTCCTCTGAGTAAATTAAATCACTCCTAATCTCTTCAATATTTTGTTCCAGCTGCCCAAAGGATCTTTTCCTAAGCACAAACTAGCTGAGGGTTACACAGTCAACAGAGTGGCTAGATATCCTACTTTACAGAGGACACTGCTTTATTTAATGGGTGATCATATCTCACTATGGGTTTAAGATAAAGAAGTATAAGAAGGGACCTGAAGTTATAACCTATATATTAATAGTGTGAACAGCCACACTGGTCACTGGGTCACAGTCTTCCCTCCTCTGATGAGCTGTATGTCTATTTAAATTATGGTAATTATTTACAAATGTATATCTATCTAGACATGCAAATTATATACAGAATGCTGTCATCTTATCTTTTTGATGAAGATGAAGATGATCCATTTCTTTTTAGCCACAAGGCTATCCCAATTTTTAAAGTTTGGATAACATGAGTGCCCAAGGCCTTCTCCTGTCCTGCAACCAACTACTCCCAACTTCCTTCTTAAAAAAAGATATTTCTGCCTCTTGTTGTTATTATTATAAGCATATAGTTATAGAGTTGAAAGGAACCCTAAGGGCTCTCTGATCCATCCTTCTGCTATGTAGGAATGCATAGGTAAAGCACCCATAAAAGATGAGCAACCAACTTTTGTTTAAAAACCTCCAGTGAAGGAGAGTCCATGGCCTTCTGAGAAGGGTTCTCACAGTAAAAACTAAGGAGGAAAAAAACTATATTTTTAATGGTTGTATAGAAGAGGAAATGTCAACAGATATTGACTTATTCATTGGTTGTGTGACAGGCAACAGCTGCTGAAATTCTCTCTTCTACACAGCCATTAAAAGCATGGGAGCCCTTTCCAGGTTTCAGTCTGAATCATAGAATTGTAGAGTTCGAAGAGACCACAAGGGCCATCCAGTCCAACCCCCTGCCACACAGGAAATTATGATCAAAGCATCCCTCTGTTTAAACAGCCTCTGTTTAAAGACCTCCAAGGAAGAAGACCCCACCATGCTCCAAGGGAGTGTGTTCCACTGCCGAACACCTCTTATTGTCAGAAAGTTCCTCCTAATGCTGAGGTGGAATCTCTGTTCCTGGAGCTTGCATCCATTGCTCCATGTTCTAGTTTCTGGAGCAGCAGAAATAAGCTAGCTCCATCTCCAATGTGACATGCCTCCAAATACTTAGAATCATAGAATTGCAGATTATTTTGGACTGGAGACCACGAGGGCCATCCAGTCCAAGCCCCTGCCATGCAGGATATCACGATCAAAGCATCCCCGACAGATGGCCATCCAGCCTCTGTTTAAAGACCTCCAAGGAAGGAGACCCCACCACGCTCCGAGGGAGTGCGTTCCACTGCCGAACAGCTCTTACTGTCAAAAAGATCCTCGTAATGTTGAGGTGGAATCTCTGTTCCTGGAGCTTGCATCCATTGTTCCATGTTCTAGTCTCTAGAGCAGCAGAAAACAAGCTTGCTCCATCCTCAGCGTGACACCTTTTCAAATACTTAAACAGGGCTATCATATCACCTCTTAACCATCTTTTTTCCAGGCTAAACATACCCAGCTCCCTAAGTCTCTCTTCATAAGGCACCGTTTCCAGACCTTTCACCATTTTAGTCACCCTAATTTGGACACACTCCAATTTGTCCATATCCTTTTTGAATTGTGGTGCCCAGAACTGGACACAGTATTCTAGGTGAGAACAGAGCGGCACTATTACTTCCCTTGATATAGACACTATACTTCTATTGATACAGCCCAAAATCACATTGGCCTTTTTAGCTGCTGCATCACACTGTTGACTGATGTTCAACTTGTGGTCTACTAGGACTCCTAGATCCCTTTCGCATGTAGTCTCATTCAGCCAGGTCTCCCCCATCCTATATCTATGCATTTCATTTTTTTTTTTTTTGCCCTAAGTGCAATACCTTACATTTCTCCATATTGAATTTCATTTTGTTAGCTTTGGCCCAGCTCTCCAGTCTATCTGGGTCATTTTGAATTTTGATCCTGTCCTCTAGGGTATTAGCTACTCCTCCTAATTTGGTGTCATCTGCAAATTTGATAAGTATGCCCCCAATTCCCTCATCCAAGTCATTGATAAAGATGTTGAATAGCACTGGGCCCAGGACAGAACCCTGTGGCACCCCACTGGTCACATCTTTCCAAGACGAAGAGGAGCCACTGCTGAGCACCCTTAAACAGGCCTATCATATCACCCCTTAACCGTCTTTTTTATCTGTTACACTAACAGGCAGCTCTTACCACCAGGAGCTTATCATTACTTCTGTTTGTCTGCTGTTTACAATGTTGTGATGATGATGACAATGATTGTAGAGGCCTGGAATTTCTGGAAGAGATGGCAAGGAATGCAGCTAGCTCACATGTTTCATTTGCGTAAGGTATGTACAACATGGTAATTGGGCATATGTTCATGCTGAAAGGATAGATAATAATGCTTCCATGTTATAATACCTAGGGAACTGTTCCTTTGTTAGGATGAGGTGATCCTTCCCTCTTGCCTGTGAAATGTGAGCACTTTCTAGAACAAGGGGAAGGGGAATATTTAAAGACCAGGCAAGATAAGATTGAAGTCTCATCATGGGGGTGAATTTCTGCACTTCTCTGCAATTCCTGGATAGAAAAACTGAGCAAATTGCTTCGATTTGCCTCTCATAATTTCACAGAATCTTCCCCTTTTAAGCGCTGTGGATTTTACCATGCAACATAAACTACAACTCAAGCTGAAATGTGCTGAAGGGCATTCAGAACTGTTAGTTAACAAGCTGAAAAGTGATTATCACCCAGCCTAATAATTAGGTCTGAGGCAGAAAAGTTCTCAGTACTTTACATTTCCATATTTTAAGCAGAGAAGAATGTGCCCTGCTTGAGTGCATTTTGCTGGCCAAGAGGAATGGAAGGCATTTAGTGTTACTAATTAGCCTCAAATCAAAATTTAAGGTGGTATCGTCCCAATCCATTTATTTGACAAAAAGGTTCCTTGAACTTACATACAGCAAATCCTGCATGTTAAATAGCAGGGTTATTTAAAGTCTAACTAGTCATAGATGTTTGCAAGTATGTGGACAACCCCTGTTGCTTATGAATTACAAAGCATTTCAGAGAAATGTGAAGTTGAAACCATTCTCTGAAGATGCCAGCCACAGATGCAGGCAAAACTTCAGAAAGAAACTATTCCAGAACACGGCCTCAGAGCCTGGAAAAAACCCAAGGAAAATCTATTTCAGAGAAAGCCACAATTTGCAAAGGAAAATGGGTGGCATTGTTTTAATGTCCTAATACCCCTTATCCCTGTCACTGAGATTATAGTTTGTTATTTTGGTTCAGTACTTGGGAAGAGCTGGAAGTAAAAGGTGCCCTGTAATTAATTATTGGTTAGGGTTTACTTTTCTTTCTCTCTTTCTGTCACTACCATTAATTTGGGAGCGTCATACTGACTTAGTGGTAACAGCATTGTTTAGGGTGCCGTTTACACAATGAAAATGTCCCAGGAAGAATACGTGTCGATCCCTGGCAGTTTACACGTACATCGGGTTGGACACGTGTTTTTCGGAAGGGGGGCCACCATTTGTCACTCTACCTGCGGGACTTTCAATCCCGCAGGATGTGCTGGTTTTTAAAAAAGTCACGGGGTGATGCAGAAAATCGGAAATGTAAACAGCCCATGTCAACATATCACAGGTACAGGAGATGCCCAGAAATTGCCCTGTCCATGGGCGGGCTCTGGCCAGTCAGTAGGCGGTGTACCTGCCCACTTTGTGGCCATCCCAAAATTTGAAGAAGATACCTCTCCATTGTTCTCCTGGCCGTTTACCTGAGCAGTTACAGCTATGGATGCTGAAAGCGCACCTCGTCCCAGGAAAGGTGGCCACGGGATCTCGTGGTCCTACAACAAAACCGTAGGTCTTTTGGCCATATGGGGGGAGGAAAAGGTGCAGGAGCAGCTGAGGGGATCCCACAGAAATATAGACCTTTTTGAAAAGATTGCTGCCGAAATGAAAAAGAAAGGGCATGATCGCACTGCTGAAGAGTGCCGTATGAAGATGAAACTGATGTGCAAGAATTACTGCCAGGTAAACGACCACAACTCCAAAAGTGGCAACAATGCGGCAACCATGCCCTTTTATAAAGAACTGCATGCCATTCTGGGCGGTGATGCCAACTACCACCCGAAGCGGCTCGGAAGCACCACCGACATTGTGTGGGTTCCGCGAGGGTCAGCAGTTCCTCATCATGCCCCCCTCATCGAAGAAGTGGCATGATCTCCATGTCCTCTAGATAACAATATAGGGGGAAGCTTAGGGTTTAATCAGTAAGTTACCATATACGTGAACTCCATATTTCGATTTTTTTTTTACATCTAGCAGTAAATGCGATTAGATGATTTATCACAAGCATATTAAATTTAAGGAAAAAAATACCTTTCTGTGATCTCCGAGGAAGACTGTCCGCCTAAGAAGTAACTTCTCCATCGCGAGCACGACCTCCACAAAAATCTTGCACACAGTTGCTCTTCCTATGCCAAACAACTGGGAAACTGAACCATATGAGCAGCAGTGGGCGAGAAGGAAAACGGCAATAGCGAATCTCTTCTCAACATGGATGGCTTTTCTCATGTTCGTGTCCGACTTCACAATCTCTGGGCGGAGTAGCTCGGCAAGGCGCATGAATAGGAACCGTGGCATCCTGAAGTACAGTATCCACCGTTCATCTGACCAGATGTTCATCACAAATTTCTCCCACCACTCCTCCGTTGTCAGGTACACCCACCACCGTAGCTTCCTCTGGTCGAAGCGAACATGCCTCAGAACCTCCGGGGATTCAACGGCAGCAAAGTACATAACCTGTGGTCATAAAATTGCTGTTTCCATTGCTTGCGAATGGAGAAGGATAAGGAAAATAAGAAGCATCCTTCTTCTATGCCTGATTATTAACCACCTCTTAAGAGCTAAAAGAGATAATCGCAAACAGGCAGTGGTGGACAGAGCTGCCGAAGGGGCCGCCTCCATGTTGCCATCCAGAAGAAGATGAGGTGCATGAAAAGCACATGTGACATCCTTCTTTGTTTAAACTTTGGCCAATCGCTGCATCCGTGGCAGGAAGAAGAACCGGAAACACATAGACCAAAGTTTAAAAAAATGAGTAATCACATCTTTGATTGACAGACAAAAAAATAAATAAATCCCAGTACACCTCACACGTGTAAACAATAAAATCACAGGATAAAGCATCGCGGTACCAAAAATTAAAAACGGAACGTAGTATGTGTAAATATCAGTCACGGGACCACTCGGGATATCCAGAATAGTGACAAAAATTGTATAAACAGCGGGGGACAGATTCGGGATCACAATATCACGGTAAGCCCCGCGACATTTTTTGTCATGTAACTGGCACCCAGGTGTAGCACTATTCTGAGAGGATTGATAGGACTGAAATACTAGATGCCATCTGTCAAAATGAGTGCCACCACTGCCAACCTCAGTATGTTCACCCAAGTTTTACCAATCACTGCAAAGTTCCTCCCACTTCTGCTATCTCTGAATTATCCGGAAGCTTTTACACCATCTCTTAGGAATATTCTACCTCTGGGTTTTCTGCATTGTTTGAAATGGGTGGACTAGATCAGGGATGGGCAGAAGAGAAATCTCAATCTGCTAGTAGATCTCAAGATAACAATAACAATAAAAACATTTCTTAACCACCTCTCTCTATAGATTGAGGCAAGGAACAACAGATTAAAATACAACTACAGAAGGACACATAACATCAGTTAAAAACATGCATCATTAATTAAAATACATAATCAGTTAAAATAGCATACATATTAAAAACAATCAATTTATAATTTAAAAACTAATACAGTCAGCCCTCTGTATCCAAGGATTCTGTATCCACAGATTCAAGCATTCACAGCTTGAAAATATTTACAAAATAAATACATCCAAAAAGCAAACCCTGATTTTGCAATTTTATAAAAGGGACACCATTTTACTATACCATTGTATGTAATTGGACATGAGTATCCATGGGTTTTGGTATCCACAGGGGCTCCTGGAACCAAACCCAGCAGACACTAAAGGCCCACTGTAATTTAAAAATCATCTAGGCCTGCCAAGAGATTGGTTCTTTTTAAAACTCTGACAGTGTATCCTGCTTCAAATCTCATCCATCAGGTCATTCCACAATTTGGGGGTGGCTGAAGAAAAAGTGCTGTGGGTAACAGTTGCCAGCCTAGTCCTGGCTGATGTCCCCTAAAGGACCTGAGTGTATGGGGTAGATTATCTCTCTGGCTTTCTTCACAAACGAAGATTCAGGAAGGACTCATCCCACGCTTTCTGCAAGCACGCTGATGACTGAAAAGGCCAATCCGAGATAAACAAATCCGGTTGCAGAAAACACAGCAGAAGGCCTCCTTGGGTGATGTTTCCGGGTTGTGATATATGGTGAGAATGACATCTATAATGATATAGGCAAGTCTTCCAAATGCGCTATATGCCTTTGCTAATCTGTGATCGATCTTTTGTCAATCTTGGCATCTGAGGAGATGATACTTCCCAGGTAGGTGAACTGCTGAACAGACTTAAGCACAGATTTGCCTACGGCAATGTGGGGATGGTGCTGTTCGTCCTCTGGTGCAGGCTGGTAGAGAACTTCCGTTTCCTTCAGGTTGACTTCCAGCTCAAACAGCTCTGCAGCTGTTGCGAAACAGGATGTTAGGTGCTGAAGAGCTGCTTCTGTGTGGGCAACAAGAGCAGCAGCAGCAAAGAGCAGCTCATGGACTAGATAGTTTAGAGTCTTAGTGTGAGTCCTCACACGGCCCTTAACAGCTTAAGTTAAACAGGAGAAGGAAATCCCATAGGTAACCTGGCTCCAAACCATGCAGGGGTTTTAAAGGTAACAATCAATAGTTAGTACTTTGCCTGGAAACTAATTGATGGCCAGTGGAGTGGTTTTAATATTAGTGTAATATGATCATTCCTAGACACACCAGTAACCAATCTGGCTGCCATATTTTGAACTAACTTAAGGTTCTGAACCTGGTACAGAGGTAGCCCAATATACAACACATTGCAGAAGTCCAGCCTTGATGTTACCAGAGCCTGTGCTACCATCTTCAAAATGATGGGGAAATAGTGCCCTAGACCCTGCTTCATTGCATCCCAAGCTTCCTTATTAACCCATTGATCAGGCATGGATTCCCCTCATCCTGCCATAATTGCCATTGAAAAGGAATGGGAGTGGGAGTGGGAGTGGGAGTGGGAGGTCAGGGCTTTAAATAGTCTCTAGCCCTGACCTCTGCACTCCTTATCATGGCACAGGCACTGAGGCCACTTAATGGCCACTTCTCCATGGTGATGCTAATGGGTTCCCTCGAGTACATGTCTGTGCTGGTGCTGGGAACCCTAACTCTAACCACAAATTGTGTTTGATCTGTTTTAGATTCTAGTGGTTGCTGACAGTCATAGGAATTTTAACCAAAAGAATTCCTCATATGTCTCTTTTTTACTTCAATTCTTCTAAACAGCATGGGGAAAAACAGACCTTCCATTTTATGACATGAACCTGAAATCTAGTGAGAACATGGAAGTAACCAATAAACTAAAACACTTAATTTCTTTTCCCAATAACAAAGATAAAACTATATTACATTATAGCTGTAACCTAACTAGGTTAAGTTAACTAGATTAAGCTGTAACTTAACTAGGGATAGTTTTACTTTTTTGTCAATGTAAATGAAAAATGTAGTTATGGAATGTATTCTAACTAAATAATGGAGAGGGAATATCGAAACCTAAATCCGAATGATAGTCCTAACTAGATTAAACCCACAAAATCAACAGAACTTACTTAAGTGTTGAATAACCAAATTGATATTAAAGGAATAGGTCATGTGGCATCTTAAAAGTTGACCAATTTATGTCAGAATAAGTGTTTTATGGACTGAAGGCTGCTTCTTCCATTGATTCAATTGGTTTACTCTAATTGCAACTAACCATTGGGTTTAGGACAAATGTTCAGGTACTCATTTGCGTAGTGCCTCATGCTGCTGCTATGCTGTGGGTCTTGAAGTGAAGTAGAAATGACTGTGAGTGGACTGTAGCAAAGATCCTATTTTCTGGTTTGTGGAAGAAAAGGAATAGAAGCAGAAAAGGAAAGCCACAATGTAGGGAGGTATGAGTCTAAAATTAAAATGTATTAAAAATTCCAGGGATCTAGCCCTTTTTAAAAATAAAAAAAATCTTCTTTAAAAGTAAAAACACTTTTCTTTCAAATTAAGCAGAGTAAAGCATCCGGAATGCAGACACAGCTCAATTAACATTTAAATGTGTGGTCTGATCATCCAGTCAATTAGACTCATTAAAACAACAAAGAAGTCAGTTTAAAAAGCATATCAAAAGTTTACTTATCAAAAGGTATATCAATCTTAATCTACATAGTAAAACAAACTTAAAAGGTCCCTAGCTAACTAAGAGGATTTAGGGTAGGAAAAGACTCACCCAGCCTTAAGTAGTGTGGGCTACATGGTGACTCGACTAAAAGGAACACAGATGGCTTAAGAGCTAAAACTCTAAAATGGCTCCAGCCACACAGAGACAAAAAGGAACTTAGACAAAGTGTAATAATATTTAAATTAGGTCATGTGATGAATGACCCATTGCTCCAGTTGGCTGAAATTGCCTAGTGAAAGGAGAAGGGTGTGTGTGAAAGAACTGATGCATGCAGGGAAAATTCCTAAACTGAACTTAAGATGGGATACACAAGATTGTATTGCATTACAATAATGAATCCCCCACATACTACACACAAGCACTGCAATAACCACAGAAATGGAAGTGAGAGGAGATCAAGCTCCCCTGCCAGGTGCCAAGCTGCTCTAGAGCAGGCTGGACAGTTTATCTCCTGACAGGAATAGCTTTCATTCATTTTAATGTAAATGACCTTGACACCCATGTATGTTACCAATAGGATTCCAGCCTATGTCATTATATTGCAGGCCAGCAACTTGTAACAGTCAGATGTCAACTAAAAATGCCCTAAACAGGAACTACTTGAGTTATTTTGAAAAAGGCAAGCATTACTTTAAAATTTGTAAATATGATGTTAACAAACTACTTTGGGGGTCTTTGGAACACTATATTCAACTTTAGTAACTTTCAAGTCCCAGAACCCAGCCTACTAAGGCAATCCAGATTGTGTGACTAAGGTTCCAAACTCCCAAGTAAATATGAATAGAATTTCAGAACAAACATAATTACTCAGAAATCACTCTCACTGAATCAATTAAGCTGGCTCCCAAGCAAAGAATGCGGCCTGAGTGAGTTATTTAATGCAAGCTGATTGGACTAGTTAACTGGATCTGTGCCATGGGGAAGGGGGCTAAACATCAGTTATAATAATACTTTTTTTAAAAAAAAATGTAAATTTATCAAAACAAGGATACTTTTAATTATAATTCTACACATGCCTCTTCAAATGAACTCCAGCTGGCTTCAGTGGGGATTTTTACCCTATAAGGAGGTACATATAGATTTCCAGTCTCTGACTGTACTGTTGTTCACTATCCACTTACCTGGGGAAAAGGAAATAGGCCTAATTGAACTTAATGTAACTTACTTCTAAGTTAGCATACATAGGATTGTAGTGTTACCTTCTTTTTATCTAGCTACGAAGATGCAATTTCTCTGTTAGAGTAAAAATGATCCAGCATTTTATCATAACTGTTGTGTTTAATTTTTGGATTAAGCACTATTTTTGGATTAGAACAATGGCTTTAAATCCTTTAAGTCCCAGTTCAAATGCAAATGGAAGAGATTCACATGATTAAAATATGAAAAAAAAAACGTGAGATAAAAGTTAACAAGCAATGATATAATCGTAATCCTATGCATTCCTCTTTTTTTTTTTTTTCTTTCTTTCTGGTACTGCTTCTGACTTCAGCCAGTCTCCTTTATAATCTGCCTCCAGTTTGACTTTTAGGCAGGGCAATTTCTCTTAGCTTCTCCTTTTCTTGGGTCAGTGTTTGCCTCTATTCCATATGTACTCACTCTCAATATCATCTCAGCATTAATCTATTTTAAAAGTTCACCATTTTGTTCAAGTATTTCCCAAGCAGCATGATCTGATGTCTCTATGTCTTCCATATCCTATTCTTGCATTGCATTGGCATACTTTTGAGTCTTTTTCATACTGTTGCAAATCATTTATTCTATAGTTGGGTACCCAGAGATGTACAGAGATACAGTCCTATGTATGTATACTCCAGGCATTTGGGCTAACTACTCAACAAAAACATTTAAGATTGTGTCTGCATGTGAATTAAATTAATCTGTCATGGCAACCTTATACATTTTTGTAGGCAAGGAATACTCAGAGGTGGTTTACCATTGCTTTCCTCTGAAATATAGTCTATATTTCTGTATAAATAAATAAGGTAGGTGAGGGAGGGGGAAGGACTTACATGCTCAGAGATGGCACTCCTGGACATATTCAATACTGGGGTCAAACTAATTTTCAGGAATACCAAATCTTTATAGTTTCTCAAAACCATAATAAGACTATAGTTCTGCATTTACTTTGTTTGAGATATCTCTCCTCAGTTCCCTGAGAGAGGCTTAGAAAACAAGCAGAGCTCCCCCAACCCTCAATGGAAATATCTTTGTTTATTTTCTGATCCAGCCCAAGCTTAGACATTGGATGTTATCAGACACATCAAATACAGCAGCATAATGATATCACATAAAAGTGAAAGGGTGTGCATACCAGATGGTGTTGTTCTTTTGTGTTTATGTCTTGTCAAAATCCCATCCTGTTTTATTACAGCTTAAGCCATCAATTTAGATATCCCCTGGCACTTTTGTGCAGTCATTGCCAGCGTTTGAATCCATGTGCCATTGTAATGATGTGAATGCAGCGTCAATAGCCGGTCTGGCCAGAACCCTCCCAGGTGATATTGTGACATCCAGGTAGGTGACACACTTTTTATGACCCTCCCCAGTTTGCTTGGGAGTTTTAAAGTGTGTTCCAATATTTTTTAAAACTTTACCTTTCTTATTTTTGTTTATATTTTTGAATTTCCCACACTATGTATTCTCATGAGAATATGCAGGATTTCTAACAAGGACGTGAATGGAGCTCCATTCACTCCTCCATCATTGCCAGGGAAGCCTTTTGCTGAGATAGAAAGTAAGTGTGGCATGGGGAGTTCTTTTCCCAGCATAAAAACAGCTAAGTTGTGCTGGCAAAAGAATGGGGTTTAGGGAGGCAATCTGATAAAGTCCATTGTCTGCAGCTCTCCTTCCCATCTATGCAATCCCCTATCCTCTTACAATTGACTTACTGATGGGATCAGCAAATTGGGTTCTTCCCACTGTGTAAAAATAATTTTATTTCCTTTTTACGCAAGTGCCTGATTTGTATTCTGTAGACTCACAGAGTTTCTACAGTGACAATTTATTTTAAATTATACTAAAAAATAATCAACTTTAATAACAATTAATATTAATTATGTAGAATAATGTCTCCTTGGAATTGTACTATTTGATCCAATTCAATAAAAAATGACCTTGTATAATAGAAGATTACAGCCAATTACCAATGATTTCTGCACAGCGGTTACCAGGAGTTCCTTCAAAATCATAAGCAGTTATGCTTTAGCAACTAACTCCGTTGTTCTGGAAAACATACAGCTGACCCCCCCCCCACAAATGAAACGTTGTCATCATCTCTTTTCCAAAACAGTCCTGCTGAGGTTAATGGGATGGTTCCTGCTGTAGCACATAATTTCACTTTGTTCTGAAGCATTCAGAATCATGTCCATTGTTTTTCTGAGCAAATCCACTCAATATAACAATATATACAATGGGAAATGTGAGTGTGCCAAAAACATCACAGAAAACCTGGATTTGGACAAGGATCATTACTGGCTGTAATAATCCCTCTTTCACAGAAGTATTTGCAGAGTTGCATCCACTGGAAAAGGTACACATCACTTTGGTATATGCCTTAGTATTTGGCATAGCACATACAGAAAATATTACAAAGTAGTTGTAGTTACTCATTTTCAAAATACATTTACTCAAACCTTTGTCCCATGAAGTGTAAGTAGGGATGGGTGAGAATGTCACATACTCTGATTTAAAAAAAAGAAGAAGAAGAAGAACATGCCATCATTTAAAGGGTCCCCCCCCACAATAAATGACATGGAAAACTTTAGAATTTCAAATTTGTTCTTAAAAATGATTCTGGGAAAAAGATAAAATGACAGGTGTATCCACCCAGACAAAGAACCTGTAGTGCTCAGTTCTTCAAAACCTGGATTTGAGGCCCTATTTATTGAAACATATTGGTTTTGCTGTATATTCCTGCATGGACCTTTCCAGTTTTGTTTGTTTGGCAACATATTCTCTCATATTTGGGGTGGAGAGTGGGGGAAAACCCTTGAGGTTTTCAAAAATGTGAATGTGGGAAAAAATGGCTCTGGCCTTGGAGAGAAGAGGGGGCAGGCACAACCCTATCATGCATAGACCCAGAAGCAGATGAAAGGCCCTCCCTCCATCCCTCCCTCCATCCCATAGACCCAGAAGCAGATGAAAGGCCCTCCCTCCATCCCAACACAGGCAGAGAAAAAGACATTATCTGCTGGACTGAACCCCCTCCCACCCTAGCATCCCCTCAACATGGTCGCCATCTTTAAAAATCTGAAGGGATGCCACATAGAAAATGGAGCAAGCCTATTTTCTGCAGCTGCAAAGAGGACATGAATCAATAGAGTCAAATTATAAGAAAAGAGATTCCACTTAAACTTTAGGAAGAACTTCCCAATGGTGAGAGCTCTTCAACAGTGAAATACATTGTCTATGAGGGTGGTGGACTTTCCTTCTCTGAAGGCATTTAAATAGAGGTTGGATGGTCATCTATTGGGAGTGCTTTACTTGTATATTCCTGCATGTCAGGGAGTTGGATTAGGTGACTTATGTCCTTGCAGTCCCTTTCAACTCTGTGATTCTGTGATTCTAAGATAAGACATTGCTCTTAAGTGTAGTTAATTGTTAATCATTGTGTATATAGATTTCATAAGAGAGGAACATGAGTAGTGAACTAGACATCTTGTGACCCCTTGTCTTGTCTTTTGATGATCTGTCCTTTGCCCATCAGCTTCAGTGGGTGGCATAGCCTCTTAGAGGGTGAAATGGACCTTGAGACATCTGTCAGTCTGTTTAAAGTGTGGCAACTTCATTCAGTGAAAACAACTAACAATTAGAGTCATTCCATGGTTCAAACTACATTATCTGACTGAAACTGTCAGGATATCCACTATTACCTGAATTACTGGGGGTTTGTGAGAACCCCACTCACATCAGATATTAATATGTGGAATTTTAATTAGCTCAATATGGCAGCAAGAGGCCAGGTAACTATGGTAAGATATTGTGACCTATGTATACTGAATTACCACCTTTCTACTCTAACTAATGGTCCAAGGAGGGGTTTCCTCATAATTACTACCTGGGAGTGTCTTTTAGGAATTTGGGATGGCCTCTTTCTTAGGTTTTCTGAGCACACCTTGAGTCCTTGCATTTGGGAAGTTTTGGTCTATTACCAACCAAGCATAATGCCGATAAATAAGCCAATTGATGAATTATAGCCAATTGAACTATTGAAAGGGAGGGGGTATCGGGGCAAGTGACACCACTTTTATGTGGCCCAAGCAGAGACACCTGGATGTATAATAATCAGGGTACACTGTCTTTGAGAATGTGTTCTGATCTCCTGCTCCCCCAGATATTTGCTGTGCTGATAGAAATATCCCCACTATTGTGGATTATTTCATTTTTGTTTGGTAGAAAATGCAAAGAAAAACTAGAAGTTTGAAAGTGAGGGCCAATGATGCATACTGTTGGACTTCCTCTTCACATTCTATTGTATAGAAGAAAAGATGCAAGAGTAATAATGATGACAACAACATTTGCTTATATAAAATCATGTCCAATAATGTGGCCCGCCACTCAATCTTGCATTTGACTCAAAGGTCCCAGTCTAAAGGAATGTATGGCTTATGGAAATGAATGGGACTTATGCGAAGCTCAACTAATAAGTCCCAATGGGATGTGCCTTTTTTTTTCCAAATAAAAACCAAAGTACATGTCATCTGCAAATTTATGTTTCCACTTTTTTTGTGTGCTGAAATTTTTGTTTCAAGGGAGTATATATCTTTTTGTAGTTCTTTTCTCTAGTGTGCCACTCCTTTATGCTAACATCATTGCATCAATTTTCAAACAGTCAACTTTTAAATATTTTAAAAATTAATTAAAAAAGATATTTTAAAATTTGTAGAAGGAAGAAGAAACATAAACCTAACTGTGCAAAATGCAGTGTTTCTTGCTGTATGAAGGTTAATGGGGTTGTGTGTGTGTGTGTTTTTAAATATTTTCTATTGGAAACATCACTACAGAAAGAGGAGACTACTTTCATGGAGCAAAAGACACTCAGCCACATTAAAAGAAACAGACAGGAAGAGCCACATTGTTGCTTGTAGGAAGCAGTTGTCAATAATGTACAGTGTCATTCAGAGCCATACATCCCAATGGCTAGTCCACTATTTCCTGGACTGATTTATTTCTCCTACTTATATTCCATTCTTCCTCCATGAGGTTATCCCATTTTCATGGGGTTACCCCTTTTTCTATTCATAAAAACCCTGTGAGGTAAGCCAAGGTAGGAGAAAGCTACTGACATAAGCCTGACCTGTAAGAATAAGCAGAAATATTAAATCTGGCTCTGTGCAAGTGCTGTAGTGTAGGCACTGCATTATGCCAGGTTTCCAGAAATCTGCTGTACTGAATTGTTAGCACAGTCCCTGTAATCATCATTTCCTGTTGCCTCTTCCTCAGCCCTTCCAAGAAAGTGGTAGTCTCTCTGCTCTGTTATAGCAGATCATTGCACTTGATCTGGAGAACAAGCAATGGTTACTTTGCCTGAATGTGTCTTTCTTCTTACAGTAATCTAGCCTAACTCTCACCTGGGGCATCCAAGATGGCAATAGCCTGGTTCCCGATTTATTTATAGTGAGAGAAGACCCATTGAAATGAATGAAATTTAAGCTAGTCATGACTTACTTGTCTGCATCAACTTTAAACATGACTGAGTCTGGATCCCATTGGTGGCTCAATGTCTGTATAGCAGCTGTCACTGATCAAGGCCATTGTCTCCATAGAACAGTAAGGCCAAACATTAAATTAGGAAGTAATGCCATTTTTCTTTCTAGTAAATGTTTTTATAGTCAACTATTTGTTTGAATTTTTTAAATAAAAGAATGCTAAAAATCATACCTTATTTTTCTCCCCATACTGTGGAACATAGATGTGAGACAACAAAGTAGATAGAAAGTGGCCACTTCTTTATGAAAATCAAATCAATCTGTAGTGAGTAAAATTAAACTGCTTGCCTACTGTAACTGAAGACATGCTGAAGACCCTGTCTCCAAGCCCATCCCAGAATTTAATTAAATAATTCAATTTATACTCTTCCTTTCTCCCAGCATGGGACTCAAAGCAACTTCCAATATTTTAAGATAAACATTTAGCTAAAATCTTCTTTTACACAAGTTTAAAAGTGATTAAATAACAATTCTATTAAAAATCACATGGTTAAAAAGAATTTAAAATACATCTAAAACATAATTGAACATAAAAACATAGCAGCCACTTTCAAACACCCTACCACCATACTATTAAAAATCAAAGGCCTGCTTAAATAGAAAGCTCTTAGCCTGCTGGCAGAAAGAGAGACAGGAGGGGGAACCAACTAGCCATACCGTGGAAGGGAAAAGAACTTCTGAGTCAGGTTAATGCAAGCTGAGTTGGGTCCTGATCCCCCCCCCCCCAAAAAGACCCTCATACTTATCAGTGTTTGGAAGCTGAGAACCTGCAAATTCACCAAAGGTCCACTGTTAACTTCTCAGACCAGTGGGCGTTAAGTTGTTTTTGGTCTATGACAGCGGAACCTCACCCTCAAGAGCAGCTAAGGCTGCTTATCTGTAGTCCCTAAACCATAATTTCCTCCAGATTCAACATGAAATAAAGAAAATCAACCCGGATAATAAGGTCAACAGGATGGAGTGGGGTGGCAGCGTTGAAGGTAAAAATAAAAGTTAAGCTATACAAAATATAAATAAAAAATGCTATTCCATTAGGCCAATCAGAAGTACCCCCCGCCAATTCAATTCAGCCCCTGAAAAGGCAACTAGTGAAAGTCCATAGTGTTGCTCTGAGTGGGAGTGTGGGTGCAGAGCCAGAAAGGGGAGCCAAAAGAGCTTCAAAAATAGCAGCAAGATATTATATAGCCTGCTTGGGCACTGTGCAGCACCAAAAGAGGCTTCAAAAAAGCATCAGGACCTTCGATAATCCCATTGACACAAACTCTCACAAGACTCACAATTTCTGAGACACTAAAGGTTCCTTGAGAAACTTCACCCTGGATCCCAAAGGGAGGAAGGGCAAAATAATTCCTCAATTAATGCCAGAGGAACACACCTCCCAATAACATTCAGTCAACTCGATTTATCCCATGGGAGCTTCTAGAACTGCAGTAAAATTTTAGAAAACAGCTAGCACAGTCATCTTACACTGGAAAGGATGATGAATGTAAGTGTAAAAATCCTTTTAAAGAAATAAAATATATAGTCTTACCTTAGCATTCCTCATGAAATCCCACAGAGTAATAGCATGTTGCATTGTCCTTTAAGGTCCACCAGAGCATGAAATCAATGTCACCAGTCCAACAAGGTAGCACAAAATAGTTTTTCAAACGTATGCCATCAGTGGTTCTCTGGCACCACTATTCATAATTTCATGGGCTTTACATTCTTAGTGATCTCCTATTAAGGTAAATGCTCTATAGTCCCACTAAGGTGACACCTCTGCTGCTGTCAGGCCTAATATTAGCCTTTCCAACAGCATCTTAAATTACAGGTGCATGCAAGTATATTACACTTTCTCCTCTCTTTTGTTTTCAGTCAAGCAGATTAATGAAATTTGCAAGATTCTCACATCTGAAGTGCCTCAGAGAGCTATATTCTCTTCTGTCCATTTCCATACCTAGAGAAAGAGCAACAGGAGGCAGAATCAGTGTGAGAGTGTTCAGAATCTATTTGAGTTCAAGAGAAAGCTAAGTATATTTGGTTCCCCTTGTTCCCAGGTTTCCATGTGTAGGTTGTTACATTTAAAGTGAAGAATGGGTCATTAAAACCATAAAAATGTTTAAAGCCTTATTTTAGAAATCTACACAGAAATAAGTCAGGCTGTCTTAGTAACTGCTAAATTGATCCAACTAATCAATTAAATGCCTTTGTTTTATTACAATATAAGGCTTATTTAATTGGGCATATTTTTTACAATGGCTCCCCCATCATCTCCCTTAGATAAGGGTTCATGACCTGATGTCTCTTCCTGGTAGAAGGAGTGCTTGGATGAAAGAGTCCCTTTATGCTAAATTTAGACCCACAGGCAAATCAACAAAAGTAATGAAAATAAAGTGCATATGTTCTTAAAATGTTGGATCACATAGAATTCAAAACATAAAAGAACAGAACATATGTCAAACCCGCCCCCCCTCCGACTCATGGGAATTGGAGGGACAGGGAACATTTTGAGATGGCAGGCAGCTTTCCTTTCTACTGTTACTTGAATTGCTTGGGGTCTGTGAGGACCCTCTGATGTCCTAATATTAAATCGGGGAATTTAACTAACTCAACTTGGCATGTGAGAGGCCAGGCAATGGTGGGACCTTTTAACCTATGTATACCAGTAATAACAGAGGTGACTCTAAGCCAAAAGGTGTAATTATATGATCTTTATTGGAAATTAATAGCAACAGCATTCACGCAAACACTCAGGCTTCAAGCAATCATGCAAGGCTAATGAAGAAAGTAGGAAGTGTTTGGATAGAGGAATAGCGTGAGGGGATGCTCCTTCTCTCAGAGGAGCAGAGATTCATGCAGCAGAGGATTCTCAGAGATGCGTTCTGAGGATCCCACAGCAAACTGGCAGCATAGACCAACCTGGACACATAGATGCAGGAGGAGGAACTGTGGCAGCATAGATGTAGGAGGAGGAACTGTGGACATTTTGGTGGTGTTTTAGGGTGATATTTATATGGAATAAATTATATGGGATTTTGAGAGGAATACAATGTCTCCTGGAGTTTCCCAGAGTCAGATAATGGGTATGCTGGAACAGTTAACAATAATTAATGGGTGCTACACTTGGAACTGAATAAGAACAGGCTAGGTCTTTTGTTGGAAGGGGATGAGGAAGGGAATGACCCATTTTATAAGCGTTAATGTCTCTGCTACTGTTGAGTGGATTAGTGAATGACTCACCTCCAGGTGTTAACTCTCTGACCTGATTATTTTGTTTCTGGGGAATTTCTAAACGCCCCTCCCTTGGTCTTACATAAATCCTGGCTTCATATTAGAGGGTTCCTGGTTTACCTGCAATCACATGGATGGCCACACTTACGCAAATTATTAAATGTAGACAATTATTAGATATTCCTAGATGGGGGCTATCAGGGTAGGTAACACTACTAACCTCACTCTGCAGCACATAGCATCAGGCAATGTGCCACAACCCCAGATGCCTCAGGATCCTTAGGCAAAGCATCTTGTGGAGCTTCTCCAGTTTGCACTTCAGCTTCACCATTTCACTTCACCATTTGCTTCTTCTCTGCCTTTCCTGAATGGAGAAGGCAGAGGAAGAGCAAAGTACTCTCAGCCACCATTTCCAGAAGCCAGCTGAGCACCAACCTAGGGAATCACTAACTACCCAGAAACACTGGCTCAGTGCAAGGCTATCTTTGTTCCTTTTCCATCTTCATTGTGTGGCAAACCAGTGGAGGAATGAAGCACAATCAGATCTCATCTAAGTTCTGGAAGTGTCAGCTGAGTGTGTGTCCAGCTTTGTATATCATTCACCATTCTGACTGGGAGAGTGGGAGGTGCACAAAAGCAATCCACACTTTTCTTTATGACTGGAGATACTGGGGATTCCTCCTCCAGTAGTCACCAGGATTTTGGAGAGGAGGTGAGACTTCTTGAGGGGAAACGGCTGGGCTGAAAGCTTCCATATCCTGAATCAGGTCTTTGTACAGGTGATTCTCCAGTCCTAGAAGTCAACTTGCAAAAGGCTCCCAAGTTAAAACTAAAGATGAGGAGCTTAAGTAAGTACATTTTCTGGCACATGAAATGTCACTCATTCTTTCCAAGGAGCCTACTTCCTCTCAGCTGAGGTCTGACACAAGAGGATGCCTCTTCCCACCGGAAACACTCAGTGACTTCTGTCATTATCAAATCTGTTAATTTTAAAGTGGTACACACTGTTGGTTTTGTTGCAAACTCTTGCATAAACTTCCCAGTGGAAAAAGATAAAATATTGGAGATAGTGTGAAGTTGAAGGCTTTCATGGCTGGCATCCATAGGTTTTTGTGTTTTGTTTTTTTTTCTGGGCTGTGAGGCTGTGTTCTAGAAGAGTTTATATCTGATGTTTTGACAGCATCTGTGGCTGGCATCTTCAGAGAATTATTGGATAGGAGTGTGTGTGTGTGTGTTATATACTCTGAGCCCCTGTTGAAGAGGATATGTAAATTTGTTTTAAATAACATTTTGTGTCCAGGTTGGTTTATAACATGTTCTGCTACTGCTGATTTTTTCTGGGTGGCCCAGTCTGTTGTGCCGCTCATGTTCCTTGATTTCTGTTTGCACACTGTTTTTAGTAGTGTGCAAACACTGCGTTCTGTTTGCACACGGTGAGCCCCGTGATAACAAACTTTTACATGGAACATTTTAAAAAGGAAGTCCTGGAAACAGCACCAAAAAAGCCCACAACATGGTTCCAATATGTGGATGACACTTTCACCATTTGGAACCACGGAGAAGGAGATTTGGTCTCATTCTTGAACAACCTGAACAGCATCCACCCAAATATCCAATTCACGATGGAAAAAGAGAAGGAAGGAACACTGCCATTCTTGGATGTCCTAGTCATCCACAAACCAAACCAATGTTTAGGCCACAAGGTTTACAGAAAATCCTCATACACGGACAAATGCCTACACAAGAACCCCAATCATCACCCAGGACAAAAAAAGAAGCACAATAAAAACATTGGTAGACTACACAAAAAGGATCTACGAACCCACTACCTGGAGGATGAACTGAACCATCTAAACTGGGCTCTACAGGCTAATGGTTACTCCAGATCAGACATCACAAGAGCAGCTAGACCCAGAAAAAAACCACAGGAATGAAGAAAAACAGCCATCCAAAGAGAAGGTATTTTTACCATACATCAAAGAAGTCACAGACAGAATAGGGAAACTGATGAGGAAACACAACCTCCAAACAATATACAGACCAACCAGGAAAATCCAAGAAGGGCTATGATCAGCGAAGGACAAAAGAGATCCTCTCACAGCCACAGGAGTTTATCACATACCATGCAGTTGTGGACAAGTTTATATAGGGACCACTAAACACAGTGTGCAAACACAAATCAAGGAACATGAGAGACACTGCAGACTGGGCCAACCAGAAAAATCAGGAGTAGCAGAACATGTGATAAACCAACCTGGACACAAAATGTTATTTAAAAAGACCAAAATTCTGGACCAGGCCAACAACTATCATGTTAGAATGCACAGAAAAGCTATTAAAATCCACAAACACCTGGACAACTTCAACAGAAAAGAAGAAACCCTAAAAGTAATCAAAATCTGGCTACCAGTCCTGAAAAACACTAAAATCAAAACTCAACACTTGAAAATGAATTCTAACCAGGGACAGGGGGATTTCCAGCAGATAATGGACCATTATCAAACCATTAGTCAAATAGACACTAATCCTCCTTGCATATCTCCACCCATAAACTAGTCATTCAAATACACAAATTTACATATACTCTCCAACAGGGGTTCACAGTATATAACCCCACCACCACTCCTACCCAACTATTCTCTGAAGATGCCAGCCACAGATGCAGGCGAAACGTCAGAAATAAATTCTTCTAGAACATGGCCTCACAGTCTGGGGGGAAAAAAACACATGGAAAACCTATTGAAGAGAAATTTTCCAAAACCTGAGATATCTGTAATCATTTTACATTCTTCTGTCTATACATTTGTTTGCAAGAGTGTCTGTAAGCAAACAAAAGAAAAGGGGAAATATATGTTGTAAGTCTTGTTCATTACGTAAAAACATTAGACTGAAATCTTGGGTAATTATCACAGAAGCTTGCAATTCCTACTGTGTGAATTAGAATTAGTGATGGTTCGATCACTAATAAGTGACTGCTATATGGTAATAAGTGACTGCTATATGGAAAATATATATACAGTGTACTTGTGAGTGAATTTTGCAGTCTGATATTTAAAATGGCAAAATATTGTAAACATATTAGCAACTACTGGAATTGTGTACTAAAAATGAGAGGACTGTGTCAAATGGCAAATTCATCTCTGAAGAAATAGAGGGAGATAGAAGGAGGCAATTGTATCAAACCATCATTTTGTAAGTCTTGCAGTTAGATACATTTTCAAATGTCCAATTTGTAAAGGTCATCCTGCTCACAACCAACCCTTTCTTCCTTTTTGCATTAGAAGCAAACTAAAAGCTGTAATTTTGTGTTTTTGAAAAGTTAGTGTACTTAATGGAAAAGAAAATAAGTTGTGATCCATAGTTCAAACTTTGCACTTGCCATGAGATTTCTAACTACCTGTGGGTCACTCAGTGTTTCCATATCATTGACTTTACATTGACAATATGAAGATAAACATATAGCATGTCTTATAAGACAATTTAAAGGTCATTGTGACAATATATGTCAAATGCTTAAGCACTTTAGGATTTTCTATCAATGTATATCATTAAATATTTCAATTGGGGATATGCCCTCATACAAAATGTAC
Source organism: Gambelia wislizenii (assembly GCA_030847615.1). Classification (NCBI taxonomy): domain Eukaryota; kingdom Metazoa; phylum Chordata; class Lepidosauria; order Squamata; family Crotaphytidae; genus Gambelia; species Gambelia wislizenii. The sequence continues at coordinate 45,863,295 of JAUMIR010000003.1, read as the reverse complement.
TATAACTAATTCATTAAAATTCATAAATGATATAAAAACCATTATGTACCACATTTCATAATAAAGAAAAAATAGAAAACACAGTACATGTTAGAATTAGTTGTAATAGAAGCCAGGAAACAATACCCACTTTTCATGAATCAGTATTTTCCATCCCTCAAAAACTAAATAATCCTAGTCTTTGAGTTGGGTTGACATTCTGCTTTGGTCAGACATCACCTAGGATACTGTATCTCATTCTAGGCAAAACAATTCAAGAAAGATATTGACAAGTTGGAATGTGTCCAGAGGAGGGCAACGAAAATGGGAAAAGGTATGGAAGCCATGCCCTATGAGGAGTGATTTAGGGAGTTGGATATGTTTAGCCTGGAGAAGAGAAGGTTAAGAGGTGATATGATGGCCATGTTTAAATATTTGAAAGGATGTCATATTGAAGATGAAGTAAGATTTTTTTCCTACTGCTCCAGAGACTAGGATATGGGGCAATGGACTCAAACTACAGGAAAAGAGATTCAACCTAAACATTAGGAAGAACTACCTGATGGTAAGAGCTGTTCAACAGTGGAATACACTGCCACAGAGTGTGGTGGAGTTTCCTTCCTTGGAGATTTTTAAACAGAATCTGGATGACCATATGTCAGGAGTGCTTGACTGTGTATTCCTACCTGGCAGGGGGTTGGATTGGATGGTCCTTGTGGTCTCTTTCAACCCTATCATTCTATGACAAATCCCTAAGAGTAGATAATGAAACTCAACAAGACTTCAAACAGTCTTGTTTTATTATTGCAGTAAAAATAGTATCCTTGATTGTAAAACATTTGCCACATTATATTCAATGTATAAATATTATTAAGTATTGTCAGACTTCCCCTCTCAGTGAACTGCTGATGTAGCACATGCTCCAGTCATCTCACATTAAAATCTTAATCTTTCTTCTGATGAAATTAGATATGCCAACATACCTCTGGGTGCATTGCATCTCTTTACACATGCATATGCTGTCTTCAGAGATCTTAGAATGAATGACATCTTCTAGAATTGTACAGCTTGTTTCATACAAAATAAGATTGTAAGATGCAGTGTAATACTGTGCATGCTTATTCAGAATGAAGATCTAATTTCCATGTAATTTACCCTCAGGTAGGTGCATAGGATAGCACATAGCCATTGGCCATGCTGGATAACTGAAGTCTGAAATTCTAGAAGTTGTAGTCCAAAAAATGTTTTTGAAACCTTTTATGTGGTAGTTACTTGTATGTGAAACTGTCTATTCTAAATGACTGTTTTATACAAGTGTTAGTACATTGCATGCTATGTTCAATTTTAGAAAGGAAGGAACAGGAAGGATACCCTAGAGGACAGGATCAAAATTCAGAATGACCTGGATAGACTGGATAGCTGGGCCAAAGCTAACAAAATGAAATTCAACACGGAGAAATGTAAAGTACTGCACTTAGGGTGGAAAAATGAAATACATAGATATAGGATGGGAGAGACGTGGCTGAACGAGTATACGTGCGAAAGGGATCTAGGAGTCCTAGTAGACCACAAGTTGAACATGAGTCAACAGTGTGATGCGGCAGCTAAAAAGGCCAATGCGATTTTGGGCTGTATCAATAGAAGTATGGTATCTAGATCAAGGGAAGTAATAGTGCCGCTCTATTCTGCCCTGGTCAGACCTCACTTAGAATACTGTGTCCAGTTCTGGGCACCACAATTCAAAAAGGATATGGACAAACTGGAGCATGTCCAGAGAAGAGCAACTAAAATGGTGAAAGGTCTGGAAACCATGCCTTATGAGGAGAGACTTAAGGAGCTGGGTATGTTTAGCCTGGAAAAAAGACGGTTAAGAGGCGATATGATAGCCCTGTTTAAGTATTTGAAGGGGTGTCACATTGAGGATGGAGCAAGCTTGTTTTCTGCTGCTCCAGAGACTGGAACACGGAGCAATGGATGCAAGCTCCAGGAACAGAGATTCCACCTCAACACTAGGAGGAACTTTTTGACAGTAAGAGCTGTTCAGCAGTGGAACACACTCCCTCGGAGCGTGGTGGGGTCTCCTTCCTTGGAGGTCTTTAAACAGGCTGGATGGCCATCTGTCGGGGATCCTTTGATCGTGATATCCTGCGTGGCAGGGGGTTGGACTGGATGGCCCTCATGGTCTCTTCCAACTCTGCAATTCTATGATTCTATGATTCTATGAACAGAGGAAGCAACAGTCCTCCTGTTCTGCCTGATTTTATTTGTGTTATGAGATAGTTTTTTAGTGAAACCCTTGACAGGACTGAATGTATATCAGATAATATCTGTAAAGGCAGCAGGAATTGAAGTATCCAGTGCATAAGTGCACGAATAGCTCTGGACAACAATAGCAGAGGTAGGGATGCACATATCTGTCAGTTCTGCCTTCTCACACATCTGGACTTTTTAAACCAACAACCTTGCTTACTATTTTATGTATTTTTCTTTTTTAAAAAACAAAATCTACTGAACAAAATTTTGAGTCCTCCCAGAAGCAGAAAATAGGGGGAATGTGTTCCTGTTGGTTCTACTGGACCTCTCAGCAGCTTTTTATGCCATTGTTCATGGCATCCTTTTGTGTCGTCTCTCTGGGATGGGGCTTATTTATTTATTGAATTTATATCCCACTTTCCTCCCAAGATGGGATTCAAGACGGCTTACAATAATTTTAAAAATACAACTAAAAACATTACAAAAGTTAAAAAGAATTAAACAAGTTCCATTAAATAGTTACCAGAGACTAGGATACGGCGCAATGGATGCAAACTACAGGAAAAGAGATTCCACCTAAACATTAGGAAGGCTTTCCTGACAGTAAGAGTGGTTCGGCAGTAAAATGCACTGCTTCAGAGTGTGGCAGAGTTGCCTTCTTTGGAGGTTTTAAAGAGAGGCTGGATGGCTGTCTGCTGGGAGTGCTTTGATTGGGTATTCCAGCATGCCAGGGTATTGGACTAGATGGCCCTTGTGGTCTCTTCCACCTCTATAATTCTATTATTCTGTGACCATTATTAAAAACTAGCTGGAACCAGTGTACCATTAAAAAAAAACTCCCCCCAAAATGTCAGGTAGGCCTCACAACAACCCCGTAAGGTAGCCTGGAGGATTTAAATTCCTCCTCCCCCTTCTCAACATTTCACACTTTTCCCAGAATTGCTGTGGGTGACTCTCTCTGTTGCTCTGCCACTGCCTCAGCCACCAGTTGACTACCTGGGTTTCATTGCAGGCAGCCCACCATTGCCACCAGTTGACAGTCTGGGTCCCAATCTGGGCCACAGACTGAGTGACAGGAGTTTACCGCATACCATGCAGCTGTGGACAAGTTTACATAGGGACCACTAAACACAGTGTGCAAACACAAATCAAGGAACATGAGAGACACTGCAGACTGGACCAACCAGAAAAATCAGCAGTAGCAGAACATGTGATAAACCAACCTGGACACAAAATGCTATTTAAAAACACAGAAATTCTGGACCAGGCCAACAACTATCATGCCAGAATGCACAGAGAAGCTATTGAAATCCACAAATACTTGGACAACTTCAAAAGGAAAGAAGAAACCTTAAAAGTAAACAAAATCTGGCTCCCAGTTTGGAAGAACAATAGAATCAAAACTCAACACTTACAAAGGAATTCCACCCAGGGACAGGGGGAGTTCCAGTAGATAATGGCCCATCAACCAACCATTAGCCAAACAGACACTAACGAGCCTTGCATTTCTATACCCAGAAACTAGCCATTCAATTACACAAATTTACATATACTCCCCAACTGGGGTTCACAGTATATAAACTCCACATACACTCCTACCCAACCATTCTCTGAAGATGCCAGCCACAGATGCAGGCAAAACATCAGAAAGAAACTATTCCAGAACACAGCCTCACAGCCCGGGAAAAAACCAAGGAAAATCTATACCTAAGAGTTAAAAACACATCATAGATTAATCACCATACCAATTTAAAACATTAAAAGACATTTAAAAGCAGCACACCTATTAAAATTCACATTTCAAACACCTGCCTAAGTAAAAATGTCTTCACCTGCAACAAAAAGAGAGCAGGGAGGTGGCCAACCAGAACTCCTGTGGAAGGGAGTTCCATAGTCTAAGAACAGCCATGGAGAAGGCTCTCTCCTGAGTCCTCACCAATTGCACCTGTGGAGGTGGTGGGACTGAGAGAAAGCTCTCCCCTACTGATCTTAACACTTAAAGGCAAAAAAACCACTGGAGTGAATGACCCTACAACAAATGATGAACCCCAGAAATAGAAGTCTGCACAAATTAAACCAATAAACCACAAAAGAGTAAATTATAACAATATAATATCATTGAGTATTATCTATTCAAATAAACATTATAGAGACAATTGATCTAGACATAAACACGACCACATAACCTATATTGTATCACATTTCTTATATTGCAATGAGTCCATAGGTAATACAAGTAATAAAGACAATACACAATTAAATCCTCAATCAGTGCTTAGGATGGTAGGTGGTCCAAGGTTATTCAGTCTGTGTTGATTCTCACACTTTATCCAAGGCCAACGGAATGCAAGCTATCTCATCTGTTTCACAATTATATTGTTACAATTTACTCTTTTTTGGTTTATTGGTTTACTTTGTGCAGACTTCTATTTGTGGGCTTCGTCATTTGTTGTATGATCTTAACACTTGGTCTGGATTTTATAGGGAGATATGGTCTTTCAGATATTCTGGATCCAAGCTGTTTAGGGCTTTAAAGGTCAAAGCCAGCACTTTGAATTCTATCCGGAAATGGACTGGTTGCCAACACAGCTATTTTAACAGGGGAGTCACATAATCCTGTTGTCAGCCCCAGTCAACAGCCTGGTCATAGCATTTTGGACCCACTGAAATTTTTGAACAGTATCCAAAGGCAGCCCCATGTAGAGGATGTTATAGTTGTTCAAATGGGATGCAGTCAAGGCATGTGTTATCATAGCCAGATCCAACTTGTCAAAGAACAGCCTCAGATGTTGCACTAGTTTTAACTGCAGATGTCCTCCTGGACAGAGCTGGAACCTGAGAGTCTGAGTCCAGGAGTGCACCCAAGCTATGAACCTGAGATTTCAGGGGGAGTGTGACCCCATCCAACACAGACTGAATCCCCAGTCCCTGATTTGCCTTCTGACTGACCAGGAGCATCTCTGTCTTCTTGTCTGGATTATGTTTCAGTTTGTTCACCCCCATCCAGTCCATAATTGACAACAGAAACAGTGTCCTTGGAGTCAGATGGAAAGGAAAGCATCCTGATGACACTGAACTCCCAGCAGTTTCATGTAGATATTAAACAGCATGGGGGAGAGAACTGAGCCCTGAGGTACACTGCAGGCTAGTGACTAGGCTGTCAAATAGGCATCCTCCAGCACCACCTTCTGGGTCTGTCCCTCCAAGAAGGACTTGGGCCACTGTAAAACAGTGCCCTTGGGCCACATCCCAGCAAGGTGACCCAGAAGTATACCATGGTCAATAGTATCAAAAGCCACTGAGAGGTCCAGCAGGACCAACAGAGACACACACACCCTGTTCAGTTCCCTGAATAGGTCACTCAGCAAGGCAACCAAAGCTGTCTCTGTCCCATAGCCAGGCCTGAAGCCAGATTGAAGGGTTGGCTTGGAGGTACTGTTCTACAGTGGCTCTGTTCTTTCCTGGAGGGGGAACCTTCAGAGGGTGATGCTGGGGGATTCCTGCTTGACTCCTTGGCCATTGAACTGTGGAATCTCTTGGGGGCCTGTCTTGTTCCCCATCCTATTTAACATATACATGAAACTTCTGGGAAAAGTCGTCTAGAGTTTTGGGGTCAGATGTTGCCATATGCTGATGATAGCCAACTATATTACCCCTTTCCACCTAATTCCAAGGGAACTGTTCCTTTGCCAAACCAGTGTCTGGCAGCTATAATGGATTGGATGAGGATGAACAAATTGAAATTTAATCCAAACAAGACAGATATGCTCCTGGTCAGTCAAAAGCCAAGTCTGAGAAAAGGGGTTCATCTTGTATTAGATGAGGTTACATTTCCTCTGAAAATTCAGGTTTCCAGTTTGAGAGTTCTCTTGGATTCAGCTTGGAGCCTGAAAATCCAGCACCCATTGCTGGAGAAGTTGGATCTGGCCATGGTGGTACATGCCTTGGTTACATCACATTTGGATCAATGTAATGTGCTTTCCATGGGGCTGCCTTTGGAAAGTTCTCAGAAACTGAGCTAAAACATTGGCTCAAAGAGCTGCAGCCAGATTGTTAATTGGGGCTAGCTACAGAGAGCACACAACTCCCTTGTTGCAACAGCTTTATTGGTTGTTGGTCTGTTTCCAGGCTCAATTCAAAGTGGTGTTTTTTTTTTTGTTTTTTGTTTTTTTTGACCTATAAAGGCTGTATGACATGGGTCCAGGTTATTTGAAGGACTGCATCTCCCTGTATGAGCCCAGTAGAACTTTTAAGATTGTCTAGAGAAGCCCTTCTTTCTATTCCACCACCTTCTCAGGCTTGTTTGATGGGAACAAGGTAGAGGGTTTTCTCAGTGGCTGCTTCCAGACTTTGGAAACCCTTCCTAAAGAGGCCAGAATGGCACCATCTTTACTGTCCTTCCATCCACAAGTCAAAACTTTATGCTGTCAGGGTCTTAGAAACTGACTGGGTGGGATTTTAATTCCATGTGGTGGTGTTTTTAAAGTTTGCATATAGCATTTTAATGTATTTCAATATTTAATGCTTTAACTTTATAAATCATTTACTCACTTTTAAAACAACTCTTATATCTATACTTTTATTAATGACTTTAGATGCATCTTCATTATAGAAATAATGCAGTTTGACACCAGTTTAACTGCCATGACTGCATCCTACAGAATCCTGGGATCTGTCATTTTGTGAGGTGCCAGCACTCTTTGGCAGAGAAGGTTAAATACCTTGTAAAACTACAAATCCCAAGATCCCATATGACAGAGCTACAGCACTTAAAATGGTGTCAAACCACATTCTTTTTACAGGGTAGATGCAGGGTAAAAACTAAAACCTTATTTAGTTTTTAAAATACTTTGTATTGTTTTTAAATATGTTGTTATCTGATGGGAATTCCATTATTAGGAGAAAGGCAGAATATAAATGAATAAAATAATAAGTAAATAAAAACAAAATCTAGGGCAATAGTTACTTTGAGTTTATGTGTAGGAGTGGTTCCACAATATTAAGTAAATTGTGTTTCATATTCAAAATGTTAAATGGCAGAAGAAAAATTAAACAGAGAAGAAATAAACTGATGACCTAGAGCCACCTTCCACCACCTGGTGCTTTCAGATGTTTGGAGTATAACTCTCATCAATCCTACCTAGAAAACATTTGTACAATAAATATCCAAGAAACCAAAGAAAGCTATTAAAACTACATTCAACATGCATACCAAGTGATACAAATGAAGTTTCTTAAAATTATGATGTTTGGAAGGCAGAGGCTCATATCAAGCAGAAAGTTGGAGTAGACTGGTGAATCCAGTGAAACTCTGTGGGAGTACATGTTTATGCAAGTAATCAAATACACTAAATCAGTTAAAACCAAGCAGAAATTATATACAGGTGGTATATAACTATAACTATGTCATTTGAGAGGGATACATTTAATAGAAGAGAAATAAATGTAATAGAAGAGAAGCTAATAGGATTTTGCAGATGAATTTCATATTTGATGAATTTGTCTTAAAACTGTATCTTTTTAGGAGATGTAATAATTGTCAGTAGAGAAATAATGATGTAAGTCATGTAGTGCTTTTATTTTGTCTTGGGTAATATAAGTAATGATCTAAGACTGGAAAGTAGAGAATGTGTGACAAATATGTTAATTACAGAAGGAATTGAAATTCCTTCCAAGTGGAAAATAGAAACACTTTTGAAGAGTGGTTAAGGGAAACATGGAATACATTATTGATAGTGTAGGTTACTCATTTGTTAGAATTAAGGGACTGAAAGGGAGAAAAATCTTTTTTTGACACTGAATTTGTTGCTTCCTTGTGGAACAGAAGTTAAGTTCAGAGCATTTCCTTGGATTTTCTGTACAGATAAAAATGATCAATTCTTTTCTTTTGTTTCTAATAAAAATGTTTTATACAGGTCTTGTTTGCTTTTGTATTTATTTATAATATGCCTCTACCCAATCTTTGGGTTCCCTCATTGCTCAAAGGAGGCATTGAGATTGTGTTGCCTAGTAGTCAGGTGCAGAGCAAGGCCATTGTTCTAGCCCCCATGAAGCAGGGATGTAGGTTTGCGAGCTGTGGTGCCAATATTGCGACATGAAGCATAGGGGCAGGGCAAACTGAGGTAAAAGCTGGAGCCACTCCCCTCTCATATTCATTTTTCATTTTGCCCACTCCAACCCATGTTCCCTTACAGTTTGGCCTTGGTTGGTTTCTTTGTTGCCTTCTAATTCAGTTTAATTGTGTTTTAGCTTTTGTATTAAGAACTTTTAAAATTGTACTTTTTTTTAAAGATTACATATGCCACCTTGAATCCCATGATGGGAGAATGGCAAAATGTAATTAATTAATAATTAACTTACCCCCATCTACTCTATACTGAGGTGCATAAGGAATTACGGAGAAATTGGCTTGGGTGGTTCTATTCAAATAAATGGTCATAAATATTAGTGGGGGTGAGGTACTTTTCACCTGAAACTTTGATCAAAAACCTGGCTCTGGGGGTTTTCCACACAGGAGGAATCCTTATTGTAGTCTCCAATTAGTGACTGAAGATAAGAGCGGCGATTCCTTTTCCACTGTCCTCAGTATCTACAATGGTCAGGGCTTGGGGATAGAAGAACGTGCAGCCTCTGCAGGCTGGAAGCTAAGACTTTATATTGTGTAGAGATGGGGGGAAATATTGAAAAATATGCAGAAATGGTTGAAAAATGCCTTAATCAGCTATAGTAGAGAATCTTAGGTGATTATGAAAGTTCTAGATGGGCCAGAATGTTTGCAGTTCAGGATTCACCTTCTCCCATACAGTTCGTCTTCTCCCATATAATCCACCCCGTACACTCAGATCCTCTGGGCAACATTTACTCCACTCAGCCAGGACTATGCTGGCAATGGTCACCCAGAGGAAAAATATTTTTGTGGGTGCATGAGCAGAAAAAGGCAATTCCCCCGACCCTGCACATTAAATGCTATTTTCTATGAAAAAATTGGCAACTTGTCTTTTGCACAGAAAATGCCATTCTCTATACAAAAATATTGCATGCACTTTTTTGGGACAGAATTAGTCCTGGACTACAAATGCCCCCCCCCAAACAATGCAGTTTTCAATGACTTTCCCAGAGTGAGGAGAAAAAAATGATATAATTCTTCATTCTTGTCTAAGAGAATGAAATGTACAAAGATGTCCATCCGGAAGTTAGAGATACACATCCCTCTATCTAAATTATATGAGTCACATCATAATACAAGAGTTATGGAACCATCTGCAAAATCTTTTATAAGGATCCTCCAAAGAACATGGAATTGGAGTTTTGTGACATTTTATACATATTACTATTTATTTAACACTTCACAGTGTCAAATCTCCCATAATTACCCTCCTTCCAAACACTAATGACTAAACAAGTGTTTGGAATATTTTGTTTAGAAGAAATGTGGCTTTGGAGTACCAAAGAAAAAAATGAAAGTAAATATTACTGAACTGATGAGAAAAAGCAACAAACTGCTTACAATGCTCCTTCTCTTTTACCACTTTTAAATCTTTTTTCCCTACTTTGGAAGAATGATTGATTGATAGTGATATTGGCAGCGCCACCTTTTCCTGAGTGTGAAAATTAAATCCATTTCATTATCAAGATTGATGAAAAACATGAAGTTAAGAGACTTCCTACATGAAGTAAAACATATTTTAAACGACTGTTATCAAAAGTTACTGTACCTCCAGAAAATGCCAAAGCATCCATTTTTATTCCAAAATGATTTCTTATGGGTAAAATGTCAGATCAGAAGTTTGGAAAGTTTCCATAATCTTTACAACTGACATTCATTTCTGCTCTTTGTGGATGAGTAATGCTCATTACAAGATATTTAAATATAATTTTCTTACCCATTCAGATTAGTTTAGTATATAAGAGACTGGGCAGTTTATATCATCAGTAAAAGTTATTTCTATGTGTGTGCTCAATGAATATGAAGAAGGAGGTGGAAGATGAGTAGCGTGCTCTATTCTGACTGATGTACATTCGTTAGAACATCATCAGGGAGCCCTTTACATACTGGATAGACATCTTCCCCATTGATCTGCCGAAGAATGTGCACAGCAGTGGAGATGCCTTGATTTTGTTTCATTGATTCCCCCACCCCTCAGCATTTCTGCCCAATCTTTTGTTCATATCAGGTTTGTTATCTTTCACATTACACAATTGTAGCACTACAATTTTCAATTTAACTGCTTTGACTGCATCATATGGAATCTTGGGGTTTGCAGTTTAGGGAGAAGTATTTAGAATTTTCTGCCAGAGAGATATTGTTCCTTACCAAATTACAGACCCCAGAATTCCATAGGGTATTGCCATGGTGATTAAAAATAGAATCATAGACCAAGGTCCTGCATCAGCAGACATAGCTATGACAATGTAGCTCCATCATCACAGCTACTTCTGTTGATGCTACCAGTAAAAACAAAAAAATAACAAAACACTCTTATTTCTTAATGCAGGCTGTACTCCATCTGAAAGGTTCCCAAGGTGCTGCACATCATCAGAGCACTGGGAAATAATGAAAACAAGCTTTTTCTGGTCATGTAGAATACTGGGTTGAAGACACCCTCTCAGGGTCTTGTCATAACTGTTTCTCTCAACATGTACCAAGACTGCATTCATAATTTCTCAGTGCTCTGATCTTCAGTGCCTCTGAAAGCCTTTGGCCTGACTGATGAGGTAGGCTTTGTGTGTGGGGTGTGTGTGTCATTTTTTGGTCATTAGCCACTATAAAGATGAATCCCAGAAGTTATGAGGTCATAAGTCTGGCATGTGATCTCATACATACTGGATGTGATGCCATCCATAGTGTTATATTTGTGTAATGTGCAAGGGGCACAGGTATGCTCTTACTACACATGCATGACTTTTTACATGTTTTGAGTACAGCTGTAGGGGATCATTTTAAAACAAACAGATTGGAGCCAAAAGCCAACATCCACATAGAGCTGTTTACAGGGGAATTTTATTGAACAAATGAGAATCAAGATATACATAATGATTACACTGAGGAATAGACAATATTGTAGTAAATGGCAAACAAATGGATAACACAAATAACTAATACAACACAGCTGCTTCAAAATGGTGAAATATTAACTTGAATAAGCAAGCTAACAAGGCTGAGAGGATTTCAAGATCTAGTCTGTTACTGGGAATGCTACAGTATGTATGTAAATGCCTTCAAGTTACCTGTCAACTTAGAGTGACCCCATGAATTTCATAGGGTTTTCTTAGGCAAGGAATTCTCAGATGTGGTTTTGCCAGTCCCTTCCTCTGAAATATAATTTACAGCACCTGGTATTCATTGGTAGCCTCCCATCCAACTACTGAATGCTGGGTTCCAATTGGAGGATATGGCAGGGGGTTGTATCTTGGCAATCTGGGATTTAGAGTGTGTTAAAGAGGAACAGGATGAAAGAGAAAGGTGGTCAAGGTTTTTGTTCCTCTTTAATATGCCACAGATGTACACACATCAGGGAAAAACATGGTCATGGGAGGTAGTGTTGATGCACAGAGAAAATACTCTGAGAAAGGTAGGTTTTAGGGGTGGCAGAGATTACCTTTCCTGACTCTTGTTAGACTTTCCTGAGTAGGAGAGGGAGCACATTATATTTCTAATTTCAACAGTAAATAGAAGGGCAAGCTAACCAAAGACTTATCTAGGACTGAACCAGGACTTTAAGAAAAAGAAGAGTATTCTGAGATTACCTTGCTAAATCCAGGATTTGAGGATGTTGGGTAGGTCTGAGAGAGAGAATGACTTCAGCTTAAAAGGACAACTAGGCAAGACTAGCTAGTGATTCCGGGAGGAGGCATCCAGGGACAGAAGGCAAGAAACTTCTCACAGAGATGTAGGCAGAAAACAGACCCCCGTCCAGGAATAACTTTCCCAAAAATGAAAGTTAGATCTCTTTCCCAGAATTAATTAGCATTGGAATCTGGGATCTTTTATGTGTGCTTGGGGTGGGGAAAGGATCTTCCATGCATATTTCTCAATTGTACATTATTGGAAGATCTTGCATCATTCTGCTGACCTGATCAAAATGGGAGATATTATGGGTATGACCATATTTTGAACAGGATGAGCAGTTCACTCTTGCCCCAAAGATGGCCTTCCTTACTGTTATGGTTTCTCTGATCCTTAAAGCTTTGTTTGCCAATTGCAGGATAACACACTGAGAGATTTTAGGTGTGGCAGTGATTATGTATCCTACCTGTGAGCATACGCTCATATTCAATAATTTAATCACTATTTCTGACATCCTTGGTGGCGGTAGTGAATGGAATCATGTTCCTCATTTCCTTCCAGTATGGAAGATGATTCCATGATTTCACTAGAGAGGTCCCTGGAAAACACTTCTCTGTCCTGGGCTTGATAGACTAGAGGATACTATGAAAAACGTGCATTGTTGCTGTTGTTATTGTGTGCCTTTAAGTTGTTTCTGACTTATGGTAATCCTAAGGTAAATCTATCATGGAGTTTTCTTGGCAAGATTTATTCAGAGGTGTGTTTTTTTCCCTTCCTCTGAGTCTGAGAGAGTGTGACTTGTCCAAGGCAGCTCACTGGATTTCCATAGCTGAGTGGTAATTTGAATCCTGGTCTCCAGAGACATAGGAGTTTATCAGACACATAAAATATGGCATCATAAAAATGCCACATAACCAAGAAAGGGCACACAGATCAGACGTCACCCTGTCGCAATTATATGCTGCCCCAAACCTGTACTTTTTAATTGACTGCTTAAGTTGTTGATTGATCCCTGTGGTGCTTTTGTGACGCCATTGCTGGTGTGTGAAACCTCAGGCCATTTAACTCACGTGAATGCAGCATCAATGGCCAGTCCGGCACAAACACTTCCCAGTGAGATCAGGACATACAAGTAAGTTTCTCTCTTTTTATGATGCTCTCTGGGATACTTGGGACTTTTACAGTGTGTTTAGGTGTAACTTTTTATGCTTTATTTTTGTTTTATTTTTAAATTTCCCACATGATGAAGTCTTGCAGGATTTTGAACCAAGAAATGAATGGGTTCAGTGCTCAAACCACTACACCATACTGGCTTGAAATACATGCAAGTGCGCTTAGAAGTCTTGGCAGGGATATTGCACAAATACAGGCATCTTGGCCACAACTTGTGAGATATTTTTTTCCTACCTAAATGAATATTTGTACACATCATTGGTAACTTTTAAATATAAACTGCATATTTTTGTAAGCAGTTTCCCCATCCACTAAAATACATTTGCACATATATTTTTCAGTTGCTTGGCCATGGAAACCCACTTGGGCAAATCACACTCTCTCAGCCTGTGAGGAAAACAATGGCAAAAGCCTTCTGAACAAATCTTGCCAGGGGAAAAATGATTTGCTTGCTTAAGTTTTGCCATAAGCTGGAAATGACTTGAGGGTACAGAACAACAAGAAAGCTGCAGACCCAATGATTTCATAGGATGTTGCCATGGCAGTTAAAGTGGAATCATAGCACTATAGTTGTGCCTAAGCAAAATTATTCACTGCCCCACTTAGGTATTCTTTTTGCACAGTCAAATGGTGAAGCTCTTATTCCCATTTATAGTAAAGCAGTGCTATTCAGGACAAGTTTTAACACTTGATTCTTGTGGAGTGCATGTGCAGCCAGCATAGGGCAGCACTCCAGCCTCAGCTGTAAGGCAGCTTCCTCCAGATGTAGAATAAGTCCTGAATTATGTATAGGATTCAAAAACAGCATGGTTTTCAAAGTCTTTCTCATAGCTGGAAAAATATTGCAACAATTTGCTTGTAACTCTTTGCTTGCTTCAAAAAGAAAATAGTGATAAATTACTTCCTTACATATAAATAGCTAGTAATTAATTCTTTTTCAACAATGTAAGTATAAGTGAATTATATTGCAATTGTAACTTAAGGAGTGTATAATATAATTCCTTTTGTGATGTAATTATTACTTTTAGTTACTTTTATTATCGTAAGTCTGTGGCCTCACTAGCAGGTGAATTAGAAATTTCACAAGTTCAAGTGTTGGTTCATCCTCTCAGGTTGTGGGTGTGGAGGTGACAGTTAAGAGTGTTGAGGAGGCCAGAAGAGACTGCATTTTGAGTCATAGGAGATTTTCAGACCGCGTTTTAGAGTGCCTAGGGTGGGAGGAGCTTTCAGGAGAGGGATGGCGATCTTGCGCAGCAGGGGGGCGTTTTCGGACGCCGTTGTCCCTCTCCCGAAACCATCCGTGTCACTTCCGTGAAGCTTTGGAAGCCTCAGCGCCATATTTTAATCACGGGCAACCCCCGTGATTAAAATATGGCTCTGCGGCTTCCGAAGCTTCACGGAAGTGACACGGATGGTTTCGGGAGAGGGACAACGGCGTCCGAAAACGCCCCCCTGCTGCGCAAGATCACCGTCCCTCTCCCGAAAGCTTGTCCCACCCTAGGCACTCTAAAATGCGGTCTGAAAATCTCCATAGGCCAGAAATTTGTGGGATTCAGGTTGTTTTTTTAAAAAGTTTATAAAAGTAACTTTGTTACTTTGGAGAACTAAGAGGTTATGGAGTTATTTCAAAATTTAACTAACTACTTTCCCCTTGAAATGATAGATGCAAATCATTGTATTTTAAAAGTGTGTATTCTGTATTTCAAGAAAACTTCATGGACATATTTTTCACTGTCCTAAATCGTTATGCACCTTCTGCTTTAATTAATCTATTTTTTTAACAGTGTCTAGTACCTCAGTGCATGTAGAAATGTTCGAAGACTTTTTCTTCCCCAGACTGCATGAAGAGAAAATCCAATTAAAGTAATAAAACACTAGCTTTCCATATGATGGATAACCTGCTAGCACCCTCATTCCTTATTCTAGTTCTTGTTCTTGCACTTGACAAACAATAAGACAAAAATGTGTCTTAATTTGGAGCACAACCAGAAGAAAAGAGTAATGAAACTGCTGCCATAATTCTACTGCAAGCTCTTTACTATGCTCCATCACTTCCTGAGCTGTCTTGTTGCATTTATAATATCCTGGAACTCTTACAGTGCAGTCTTAAGCATGTTTACTCAGAAGCAAGTCTTGCTGAATTTAATGGGGCTTCCTTCCCAGATATAGGTCCTGTCTATATGGTCAAAATAATACAAACAAGATGAGAAAGATCGGCGATCCATTCAAATGATCATTTGCACAATTACATGTCATTTGGAGGGGGGTAGCCAAATCCCCTGCAAAGTCCTGGGCATCACGTCCAGCACTGGTATACATAGGTGAAAAGATCCTGTAGTTACCTGCCTCTCTAATAATAATAATTCCCCAAATATTAATATAGTTTTGGCATCATGAGTGGGGCTCTAAAGCACCCCACCTCTTTGGGTATCACAATCACTGGTGGATCCTGTTTACGGGCCCCTTTATATCTTGCTATGGGTGGGGACAAGGGACATTGGACTAGTGGTGAAGCAGTTGTTTTCCAGGACTGAGACTTTGGAGAAAACAAGCAGGTTCTAGTAGTTCTAGAAATTGCCATCATACAATGTTTGTTGAATCCAGAGCAATTGAGTGATAAAGAGAGAGCAGGGGAACAAAGATGAAGTCACTCTTCTCCTTCCTCATAAGAAGCTTATTGTTAAGGGTAAATATACATATCCATACCATTTTGCCCAGCCTGTCTCATGTTATGTTAGTTAGTTAGTTAGTTAGTTAGTACTGCTGAACCATATCCTAGCCTTGACCTCTCATGGCATACTTTTGAGACTGACCTACTATATTAGGCTGACTATACCAGGATTCTGCTAGTTACATTAGAGGTAATGCAGGCAGAATATGAAAACTGGACATAGCTCAATTGACAGTGCAGAAATTTCCATGGACAAATATAGTAACTGAAATTTTCATGTTTTCTGTGATTAATTCACTGTTCAGTCCTTATGATGAAATTCGTGTACTGCTTGAAGAAATGCTCTCTTGTTTTGAAGCTGCTGCTCTGATCATAACTTTGAGATCACTTCCAGGATTCTCTTAAGAAATTATTGATTTTGAATGTGGAAAGCGTGCTTCAATATATTTTATTTCCAAGGATCTTTGCCATGTTTTATTTTCATTGGGAAAGCATTTTGCTGCTCTTTGTTTATAGTTTGCTAGGTAAAGGCCTGCATGCAGAATATTTCTTGCCTAGACAAAATAATCTATTTTAAGGGTTTTCTCTGATTAATTCTGTCTGTCACGTGTGGTAGCTCATGGCTGCCATGTTGCTAGAGCAGTGAATACACTCATGATTTTTAGGATGAACTTTAAAGGAGCTATTCACAATGCTAAACCTATTTTAGGAGAAGAATCCAGAACCTTGGATAACTGTTTCAAAGTTTATACCAGTGGTTCTTAACCTGTGGTCTTCTCTCCCGCTCTAGTGCCTCTGGGGTAAGGTTTAATGGATGGTGTAATTGTGTTGTTGTCATTGTTTTAAATCTTGAGTTAGGTCTGGGGGGGGGGGTTCATGACAACAAAAGATATCTAAAGCAAGTCCATGGAAAATAAAAGGTTAAGAGCCATTGGTTTATACCATAAACTGCAGTGGATACACTACCTCACTCACATGGGACCCATAGGAGCTACCACTGGAATTTGTCAATTGAATGAAGACACACTATTAAGCAGTGGGGGCTGCTGGTTTCCATGTCAGTGGTGGGGTGACTCTGTTACCACATATTTCAGTCTGAAATTTAAAGAAACTTTCCAAGGCGCTGAACCCTATAGATTCAGCATCTTGGACAGTTCTTTTAAAATTCAGATTAAAGCCTGGAGCAGATTCATCACCTCACCGACATGGAAGCCACCAGTTGCCACTGCTGATAAGCTGAGTTTAGCAACATTGATAATGATTTAAGCAGAACCTTGTTCCATGTTTTGCGTGGGACACTTTTAAGCTGCCTCAGTAACCCTGCTGTCTGTGTAGGCCTTCTTTTGTTGCCAGACACCTATCCCCTGTGATTTAAGGGTCAGTGGTCAGGTTCCATGTCTGAGCAGAGCTCCAGGTTTCTCATGGCACAGATATTCTAATGACCCTACCACCAGTTTACTTATGTCAGGAATGGGCTCAGCAGGATTACAACACTGGTACATTTCAGATTCTCTAGAGTGTGGATTCCAATTTATTAATTTTTTTTGTATGATAATAAGCTCAAGAAAAACTAGTGCACCAACTGAATTCAGTCCTGGAAATGTCTCATTTGGCCATGGTGAAACATACCTTAGTTACATTGCATTTGAGTTGCTGCAATGCTCTCTAGATGGGGATGTTACCCTAATAACTCTGGGGTCATGGGGACCCTCAAAATACCAACATTAATTTGGGGAATTAATGTACTCGCTTTGGCTATACAAGGAAGGGGGGGTAACAGCAGGATCTTGTGACCAGCTGTACCAGTATTGTGGAGGAGACATAAGCTAGATAGAATAACAATAATCTTTATTAGGAAAAATAATAACCACATTCACACACACTGTCAGGCATCAAGCATTTGTGCAAGACTGGTACAATAAAACGGGAGAGATTAAGATAGGGGGATAGAGAAGAGAATTTCAGTGGGTGATACGACACCTTTTCCTGAAGAGATGAGGTCATGGAGGAAACCAGCAGGGTGGAGGTCCCAATAAGGAACGGCTGCACACTGTAGTGTGGAGTAGGTAGGAGGGTGAACTGTGAGCACTTGAGTGGAGTTTTCAGGGTATTTTTATAGGAAATATTTGCCTTTGGGGGATGTGATTTTGAGTGGAAGACAATAACTTAAGCTGTTGCTCAGAGAATGACATAGACATTCCAGATATACTTATAGCATTTTGATGAGTTTATACTTTGTGAATCAAAGAGAGGAAGCAACATTCCTTTGTTTTAGTGGGGTACAGGAATAGAGGGCCATTGGCAAGTTTCAGTTTTGCCAGCCTTGGAAAATAGGATTAGCCTGGGGCTTTGGCAAGATGCTGCCTTCAGTTGATTTGTGAATTAACATTTCTTTGGAGTTGAGGCTTAGCTCCTCCCTTAGCGCATACCTGATTTATTCAACGTGTCTTTGGGTTTTATGTTAATGGCTACACTATGTAGAAGTCTCTGTGTTAAATTATTAAATATGGCCAATTATTATGAGGGGACCCCCAGAGAAAAGGGGAGAGGGGTGTCGTGGCTAGTAACAGGGCTGCCCTTGAAGTATGTTCAGAAACTTCAGCTGGTCTAAAGAGTGGCACCCAGATTGCTAATTTGGCTAGCATGCCTGTGCTAAATTTTGCTGGTTCTGATTTATGAAACTCTATGCAACCTCCAGACTATCTGGGTGACTGTAATCTCCCATATCAGCCTCTTGAAACTTTAAGCTCTTTGAGAAAGGCACTTCTCTTTGTCCTTTACCTTTGTAGGCATGTTTTTGCAGGGATGCAAGAAAAGGTCTTCACTGTGGCTGCTTCCAGGCTCTAAAACTCCCTTCCTAGGGAGGTTAGGTTAGTTCTTTCTTTTTTCTTTTTTTAAACTGGCCTTTGATTGGCAAATGGAGGCTTTTTTTTCTTTATTCTAGCAGTTTTTTGAAAACTGTTTTACAAAAAGAGGGCCTTTGTTAGTGTAGTATACTGCTTTTGTTATTTGCTGTTAAATCAGTGGCTGAAATTCTACATTGCAGTCAATGGTGCATAACTTTACACAACTGTAGCTAAGTTGCAGAGGCCCAACGAAACTGTGTTAGTGAATTTGCAAAGATGTGTAACAGGGCACCAGTCAGAAAGCCTTGATATACAATGGGCACTGATATGGCTCAGGGTGTGATGTGTGGTTGTGCAATGGGCACCATGATGTGGTAGGACACAGCAGTCCCTTGGTGAATACATATGTTACACAACTGTTCAATTCCCTTTCCCACACACATAAGGTCACTCCATGCATCTGAGGAAGTAAACCATGTCTATGAAAGCTTATGCTACAATTTCTTTCTCTCAGTTAGTCCCAAAGGTACTACAAGTTCCCCTTGCTTACTGATATTTTGGACTTACACAGCTCTGTCTTTGAAGTAAATCTGACAACCTTCTACTACAAAGCAAAGGCTTTTTATCTACACAGGTTTTTCAGATTTTAATTTCCTAGTATTTATTGGTTGCTTCTGGTCTTTTTATCACTCTGCTTGGATTTTTTTTTTTTTTTTACTGTTCTGCCACTGTTAAATTATACTGCATTTGTTTTGTGTTATTTATATATGAATCTAAGAGCTACCCTAGATGGTGTCTTTGAAAGACAGTATAAATATACTTGAGATATTTCAGTTCTGCTCTTCTCAATGTACCGGTGTGAACTTGTAAAGTACAGGGAGGTGAAAGGACAGGCATACACTAAAGCAACTGAAGCAAACAAGAGAGCTCTAGCAAGGTGTGTATGCTTTAGATCTGGCACTACCCTCTGTGAAAAGTCTAGAAATTTTAACAATGGAACAACAAAGGATTCATTGTTCCTACTTTAAAGGCATAATAGGTTAATTAAGAACTGCATAGTCTAGGGAGAAATTCCAATTATTGATACTGGGCTTGCATTTTTAGAGGTGGGTTTTCCCCCCTGAGCAGAAGGGATAATTTCCTATCAGTAGTGTCCATGTTGGTTTAAATGGCAAAAAGGCTGTGAAGCACAAAGACAGGGAAGAAAAGTGATGAGCATTTACTGTGAGTTTAAAAAGAGAGAGAGAGTGCGAACAGGAGAAAAGATGAGCAATCTAGGGAGTATATAAATGACAGCATAGCCTTTTGAAGGTGACTAAGCCTCTTTCAATGATACCAGATTGGTTGATTTTTATCTTTTAACTAGTTATAATAAGGGTTTGTGGTGATATCAGTGAAAGCCATAAAGGATTTCATAATGAATGCACTGAAATCATCTGACAAGAAATTCAGTACATTTTAATTGGACAGGATGGTTTTCATTAAAATATCTAGTTCAGTTGCATTCAGTACAATGCAAGAATGGTCATTTCTCATATGGGTCAAAATATCTCTCTTTGGTGTCTTGTATTGGAAATGATCACTCACTTCTTGCACAGAATAATCTTTGACCTGGCAGTAGCAAGAAAATGGGTCAAATGAAACAATTTTAATATTGTTATATGAGCCAACTAGAGCCCTCAAAGGAGGACTTTTCCTCAGTGCAACTACAACCACAGTTATGTTTGGAGAGGGTCTTCTCAGTGTCTGCTCCAAGGCTGTGGAACTCACTCCCACAGGAGACACAGTTGTTCCACTCTCTGTTCTCCTTCCACCATCAGGCAAACATTTGTTCTCCTTACGCAACACCAGGCAACATGTTTAAACAAACATTTGGCTATTGACTGTTACAGAAGGGTCTTTTAATGGCAAACAGGGACACTGTACTTCACTCATGTTGCTGTTTCTAAATGCTTTTGAAATGTCTTACATTAGTGATTTTTTTTTAAATGGTGGGGGTTTTGTTTTTTTGTTTTTCAATTTCAGACTATTAAGAATGGTATTTCACTATATTTTGTATCCATCTATGTTGTCAGCTACTCTGCACCCCATACTGGGAGAAAGGCAGGTTTTTACATGCATAAATAAATCGATTTTCTGATTTGGGGAATGCACATTCATAGAAAAGAGGAAGACTGATTACAGGATCAGAATACTTCATATTGGGACACTTCTTGCCCCAATGACTTTCTAGAACCATAGAATCACAGCTTTGGAAGAGACCACAAAAGCCATTCAGTCCAACCCCCTGCCATGCAGGAATATACAATCAAATTATTTCCAACTGATGGCCATCCAGCCTCTGCTTAAAAACCTCCAAAGAAGGAGACTCCACCACACTCCGAGGCAGTGCATTCCATTTCTAAACAGCTCTTACTGTCAGGATCTTCTTCTTAATGTTTAGGTGGCATCTCTTTTCCTGTAGTTTGAACCCATTGCTCCATGTCCTAGTCTCTGGAACAGCAGAAAACAAGTTTGCTCCATCCTCAGTATGACATCCTTTCAAATATTTAAACATGGCTATCTCAACCTTCTCTTCTTCAGACTAAGCCACTCCACATAAGCCATGGCTTCTAAATGCAAGCTTAACCCCCCATGGCAGTACTACCTCACCTGACCTTTGCCCCCTCTGTAATTGGCAGACCTATCGCTTGGAGCATCTGATACCTGGTAAGTCAGGACTGGAGGGGGTCTAGGCAGTAATTGCTACATAGTTAAGCATATTAAGTATACTAAATAGCTGGTCTATAATCTGAGTCATTATTTCTAGAATGTTAGGACACATATTTTAAAGAAAACAGGTCTTGCCAAACAGCATTACAACAAAATATATCAAGATATCAACACCTCTTCCTCACCATTTTCAGATCTCTTCTGTTTTGAAATAAATGCTCAGAATCTGACATATAACTTTTAGTTGTAGCATGGCAAGCTTGCAGAAGGTTTTAAAATTTCAAGGAAAAGTTGTCGTGGGTGTGTTTTGGATTGTTGTCAGCTCCACTTTGAAGATAATCTAACTAGATGCAACATCATTCAGTTTTTAACTGATGTTGCTGAGCAAAGCAGGACTGTATTCTAATGAATTCTGTAGCAGTAAAATGCTGATTACCTGGGCTATAAAGAATCACTTGGGCCCCACTCATTGCATCACAAAATCAGTATTGCTAGATTCATCCAGCTTACTATAATTGAAAACAGTTGGCACAAGGTGTTTAAGAGTCATAGAAAGAAAAATTAAGAATTTAGTTTCGAAGGTGAGATGTTGGTGAGGCTGAGTTACGCATTTTTATCTATAGTTTAGACATTATTCTCACAATAGGTTGCTGAAGTCATGTTGAAAAGGCAATGATGCAGAGAAGCACATTTTACTAAATTCTTCCTGAAAATGTATACATTGAATCATTATGCCAGAGCTGTGTCAATGAAAGGACAAAAAGCCAGAAAAAGAGAGAAAAAGAAATGAAGGAAGGAAAAATGAAAACACCAGATTTCCAGTATTTCAAATCCCAGGAACATTTTTAAACATGTTGACAAAAATAGAATTAGCAGTATTTTAAGTGGAAACAAAAGGTGAGAGATTAGTGAGGATATGTGAGTCTACAGACTTTATCAGACCAGGCAAATATGGTGTCATAACAATGCCTAATGAACACAAAAGGGCACACATATTAGAAGATGTTGTCCTTTCACAATCATGTATTGTGAAAAAGCCGTTCTTTTGTATTGATGGGCCAGGCCATCAATTGATCTGCTGTCGTGCTTTGTTGCTGTGGTGCTTTGTTGCTGGCATTGCCAGTGTTTGAACCTTCATGACATTGTGCTCATGGGAATATAGCGTCAATGACAGAACACTTCTGGGTGAAATCATTACAGCCAGGTAGGGGATACTCTTTTTATGAACCTCACTGGTTTACCTGTAATTTTTAAAGTGTGCTTATGTGCTTGTGTCTACGTTTTGTATGTTTATTTTGCTTTATTTAAAAAAAAATTATTTAAAAAAATTGCTGTGCACGTGTCTTCTCACAAGAATCAGTGAAATCTCAACCCCAGAAGTAAAGGGAGCACCATTTGTGCTCCATTTCTGCTGGGACTGATAGAGGTCTGATAGAGGGGTTCTTTTGCCGGCATAAAAACACTTCAAAGTATGCCAGCAAAAGAAGGTTTATGGAGGGTGGTTTGATAAAGTCCTTGGTTTAAATATTTAATTTAATTTGTTTTGGGTATGGTATGAAATAAAAGATTTGCATGCAATTTTCTGCAATTCTGTCTTAGTAAAAAATGTGACATCAGTTTCATTTTGTGGGATGAGGAGGATTGAAATAGCAATTGGAAACACTGCTGATGTAAAGTGCTTCTACATTGGAAGCAGAATAAGTATGAGGATATTGAGATGTAATTTTGTGTTACTCAATATTACAGTAAGATATGCACATATGTTGATTCAAACCTATTTGCAAAGTCAGTAGCTAACCAAATCTCAACTTGCACATGAAACTCAGTTACATTGTTCTTTTATCCTACAGTTGTTGTTCTTTTTGTTGTTGTTTTTAAATGCAGATCCCTGAAAATTAATATCAAGAGCATGAAGACCTGTTTTGGTGGGTAGAGGCAGAATTTTGAACTCTATGCTTTCCTGTTAATTGTCTGCTCAAAATTGTCTCTCTCTACCTCGTCCTACTTCACCACATGGAACATGATGCCTTTCTGATACATGAAAGGGAGAATAAAGAGGAACACAAGAATTATCTTCAAACGTTAGGTGCCATAATTTGAATATAAAACACTGGCAGCCTAAATCCTACTTTTAGTCCAATCTAGAGTGCATGAAATAGTTGGGAGAAAGGCAAGATATAAATTCAATAAATAAATAAATGCTAGAGTATATTCAAAAGTGTGTTATGACCTATAAAGATCTACATAGCTCAGGGCCTGGATATCTGCAGATTGTATCTCCCATTTGAGTCTGTCTGTGCCCTAAGATCATCAGGAAAGACCCTTCTTTCAGTCCTACCACCATTGCAAGCACAGTTTGTGTGGGTGCAAGAGAGGGCCTTCTTGGCATTTGACCCTAGACTCTGGAACTCCCTTCTCAGGGAGGCCAGAATGCTCCCCTCTGTGTTATCTTCCATCAACAGGCTGCTTCCTTTTTATTCTGACAGGCTTTTAAAACAGAAAGTTTTAAAAGAACAGGCTAGGAGGTGCAGTAATGTTTTAAACTGAACTATTTTTATTAACTTTTTATATTTTTAAATTACATTTTATTCTTTTAACTTGATACTGTGTTTTTAATACTCTGAATAGTTTAATTCTATTTAAGATTCACTTTTTGTAAACTGCTTTGATTCCCAGTTTTGGGGCAAAAGCAGGATACAAATAAACATTATCATCATTACCATCTAGTAGACCTATTGAATCAATTGAATTTACCTACATGTTGACTCACCATTCAACAACTGATTCAACAGATCTATTCTAGTTGGCACTAGTCAGCCTAACATATGTTTAAGGAGGTTTCTTTGAACATAACCTATGGCAAGCCTGAGTATCCATATTTCAAGAGCAGCAAATGCACCAGGCTTCTGTGAAGGAGGCCCACCCTGACTACCCTCTTGTTCTGCTCCACACCAACCACTTCTCTGCTGTCTCTCCAATTTACCAGTACCTTCCACCTTCACTTTTTACTGTCTCCTACATTCACTTTTTGATCAGGCAGTGGCATCCTTTCTCTCCCCCTCCCCATGCCATGTTTTTTATAACTGTTATTTCCATTTTTCCATTTGGCTTCAGGTGGTCATTTGAGCCCAGAGCCATGTTGGGGGGACCAAGCTGTTTGGTGTATCTGCAGCATTGATTTCACTTTGCACAAACTAAAAGTTGAAAGGAGCAAGGTACATCTGGATGGTAGGGGGAGAGAAGAGTCAGTAGGGAGTGTGAAAAAGAAAGAGTACAGAAGTTTGGTGGAATGAAAAGAAAGAGGAGGGAAAGAGAGTGGGAAAGGAGAGGAGACACCAGAAAGGGATACACAGAGGGAGATATAAAAAAAAAATAGGAAGCAACCTAGAGGTGGCTGAGGGGGAGGAAGCAAAGAACATTTTGAGCACATGGTTCGCTTTTATTTTAGCAAAAGTAACCACTCAGCCTGCTACCTTCTCCAAGGGATTGCCTCTGTATCTTTAAAAGCAGACTGACATATGTAATTTTTTCAAAGACATAGCTGTGCTAGTGTGGATCAGCATGCAAAGAGATCTTGTAGCACCTTTGAGACTAACTGAGAGAAACAAGTTGGTAGCATAACCTTTCATAGACTTAAGTCTACTTTATCAGATGCATGGAATGAAGTAATATCCTAAGCAATGCTTGAAAGGAAGGTGCTTTTCATGGTAAGATACCTTTACTATGCTATGTAATTTCTACTTAGAACAAACTACCTTTAAGTCTTTCCTTTTTTCAGCACATTATCTTCATGTGCATCATTCAGCTTCCTTCCACAGGGGTGGGGGGAGCTGAAGCTCTGCAGAGACAGAGGATTTTATCAGACCAGGCAAATATGGTGTCATAAAGATGCCTAATGATTGTGAAAGGGTGTGCATACCAGATGATGACGTCCTTTTGTGATCACGTATAGTGCAAGACCTATTCTTTTTTATTGATGCGCCAAGCCGTCAATAGATCTCCTGTTCCATTTTTTTATTTTTATTTTTTTGGTCGGCATTTGAATTCTCATGCCATTGTGCTCATGTGAATGCCAGGACACTTCCAGGTGAGATAAGGACGGCCAGGTAGGGACGCTCTTTTTATGGAACACCCCCCTCCGTGTACTTGGGACTTTTAAAGTGTGTTTTTGTACTTTGCTGTACTTTTTATGTGTTTATTTTGCTTTTTTTTTAAAAAAAAATCCCACACCAGTATCTTCTCATGAGAATTGGTGAGATCTTGAACCAGGAAGTGAACGGAGCTCCATTCACTCTCTGTTAGTTCATCACCTGCCTCAGAATACTGCTAAAGGTAGGTTTGATCAAGGCGGTTCTTTTGCCAGCATAAAAGCACTTCAAAATATGCTGGCAAAAGAAAGTTTATGGAGGGTGGTCTGATAAAGTCCTTGGTATGAATACTTATTGCATTGGATATGGTACGATATAAAAGATTTGAGTGTAATTTTCTGCAGTTCTATCTAAGTAGCAAAAAAAATATGTGACATCAGTTTCATTTTGTAGAATGCAGAGGATTGAAATAGCAATTGAAAACACTGCTGATTTAAAGTGTTTCTACATTGGAAGCAGAATAAGAATAAGGATATTGAGATGTAATTTTGGGTTACTCGATATTGCAGTAAGATATACATAGCCCATTGTATGTCACTTCCTTGATTTCTCTGCTATATTTTTCTCAGATGTATTTATATTATTGCTTGAACTTCAAGCATCAATGTGTAATTTATAGATTTTCCTTGTTTTTTTTCCTGGCTGTGAGGCCGTGTTCTGGAAGAGTTTGCTTCTGATGTTTCACCTGCATCTGTGGCTGGCATCTTCAGAGAATGGTTGGGTAGGAGTGTGTGAGATTTATATATTGTGAATCCCTGTTGGGGAGGATATGTAAATTTGTGTATCTGAATGGTTAGTTTCTGGGTGTAGAAATGCAATGAGGATTAGTGTCTGTTTGGCTAATGGTTGGTTGATGGCCCATTAACTGCTGCAACCCTCCTGTCCCTGGGAGGAATTTCTTTGTAAGTGTTGAGTTTTTATTGTATTGTTTTTCAAAACTGGCAGCCAGATTTTGATTACTTTTAGGGTTTCTTCTTTCCTGTTGAAGTTGTCCAGGTGTTTGTGGATTTCAATAGCTTCTCTGTGCATTCTGACATGATAGTTGTTGGCTTGGTCCAGAATTTCTGTGCTTTTAAACAGCATTTTGTGTCCAGGTTGGTTTATAACATGTTCTGCTACTTCTGATTTTTCTGGCTGGCCCAGTGTGCAGTGTCTCTCGGAATATGAATGGCTCCATAATTCTTATTGTGTGATTCTGAAGGTCATGGGTCTAAAAAAGGGAGTTACTGTACATTTCATGAGTCTGCTTGTTGAAAAGGGCCCACAATTTGAGGCATGACCTTCATTCTAATGAAAATGAAATAGGGAGAAACCAACCCATCATCAATATTCCTGGCTAATGCTGGTTATGGAACAGATAATAGTCTAGTCAGCAGTTTTGCTTTTTGTTTTTTTTTGTTTTTTAAAAAGTAAACATACAAGCATTGATCATGGTTCCTATAAACCAAAGTCCTAACTGCTTTGCAACTAGCTGGATATTTGCTTTTCCTTCAGACTTCATATGTATACTGGGATTTATTATAATGTGTTGAATTTGATCCTAATCTAGCTAATATGTTCACTATAAGGGCTTCATGAGCCTAAATAACATTTGCACACCCATTCAGAAGAGAGGATCCCTGGTGGCGCAGTGGTTAAATGCCAGTACTGCAAGCCACCACGTTGCAAGTTCGATTCCAGCCGGCTCCAAGGTTCACTCAGCCTTCCATCCTTTCCTAGGTCGGGAAAATGAGTACCCAGCTTGTGGGGGGCAATTAGCTAACACACATTGGAAACTGCTTAATGCAGTGTAGATGTGTAAATAGCTATTGCTTAAAACAATTTGTAAGCTGCTCTGATAGCCTTGTAGCTGAAGAGCGGGGTATAAATATCTAAATAAATAAATAAAAAAGAGGGAGGCACAATAGTTGGGTTAACTCAGGCCACTTTAATTAAGCAATGAACAAGATCTGCAGGGGAGCATGTATAAGTGTGGCTGCTGGTAAAGCCATGATCATTCAGACTTCCCCTCACCACTTTCATGGGCAACCCACATTTGGCCCTAGAGACAAGACACTGTTCATATTAGCAAGGCTGTCCCAGGTTAAATGCTCCCCAAATCCTCATGATACAAAAGTAGGACTACTTCTGAAGGTGACCCTAAAGATTATACCTTTTTTTTTTTATTCCTGGCCCCAGGACCCTAAGGATAGGCCAGAGAAGCCCTTTCATCCCAACAGTGCCTCTAGGTGCTTACCTTCATAATTCATAGCATAGCCCCCCACATCACCAACCTGCCAATGACCAATTAATTTACAGCATCAACAAGTGTCCAGATTTCTCACATGTTCCATCCAGTACAGGTAAAACACTGCCATCCCTCCTCCCAGAAAAAAAAATGAAAGAAAGAAACTTTGAAGGACAGGGATGCAAAACTTCCTGCCTGGTCCAAATGGACCCAGAAGGGGTGGCCAAGCAAAGAAATGAAGTGGTATTAGCCTGCTATGACTCTCCTCATGCCACACTGTCACATGCTATCACTGTCACATGCTATATCATAAAGCTAACATTTGGCTGCTTCATTAGGCTGTGCAACATACAACCTTACTTCCCAGTTGGCTGATGGCTGGTGCAGAGAGAGGGCAAATAAGATGTGGCAATATAAGATTCTTGTCCTCAAGATTATGAATTCTGACTAAAATCAGAAATAATATACAGAAAAGAATCTTTTGCAAGTATTATTATTGTTGTTATATATAGAATAATAGACACGAGAGTTTCAAGGGGCCACATAGGGTCTTAAGTCCAATCCCCTGTGCAGTGCGGGAAATCCAGCTAAAACACCCTTCATAGGTAGCTGTCCAGAATCTTTTTTTGAAGAAGTTCAGAGAAAGAGACCTCACCACCTCTCTAGGTAATTTGTTCCATTGTCAAAGAGCTCTTACTGTCAAGAAATTCCTTCTAATGTTCATTCAAAATCTATCCTCTTGTAACTGCAAATGATTAGACATGGTCCAACCCTCTGGGGCAGCAGAGAACAAACTTGCATCCTCCTTTCTGTGACAGCCCATTAGATAATACACACTGGAAACTGCTCAATACAGTGTAGATGAGGAAATTGCTATTGCTAAACAATTTGTAAGCTGCTCTGATAGCCTTTCTGTCTGAAGAACAGTGTATAAATATCTAATTAAATTAATTATTTAAGTTAAATAAAATTAGATATTTAAAGAGTACAGTCATTTCACCTCTTACAGTCTTGTCTTCAACAGGATGAACATGCCCACTCCCTCAATCTTTCCTCATATGTTTTTTTCCACCATACCTCTTATCATCTTTCTGAACCGACTCCAACTTCTCTACACCCTTCCTAAAATGAGGTGCCTAGAACTGAACGCAGTACTCAAGAGGTTCGATGAGTAGGCCTATTACTGTACTTTCCTTCTCTTGGAAACTACAGTTCTGTTAACACAGCGAAAACATTTGGCTTCTTTGCAGCAGCATCACTCTGCTGGGTCTGTTCCTAGGCACTAGTTGACTCCACATATCTGAGGAAATAGACTAAGAAGCTTATCACAGGAGGGAAGTGAAGCAGTAGTGCAGCCCAATAATAGTAGTGCCTCATGTCCTGCCTTACCACATGATGCTGGCGTTCTTCAGCTGTTCTTCCATTCTGGTAATGTGGGAGATGGTGGTAAATGCAAGTCTTTTTTTTCTTCTAACTGGAAAAATCTGTTCAAAAAACGACTTGCCTTTACCAACTGGAAACTTTACCAATATCTCCCACAGGACTGAAACAGAGGAACAGCAGTAGAACACCAGTGTCAAGCAGTAAGGCAGGATGGGAGGTGCTATTATTTGGCTGCACTGCCACTTCTCTTCCCTTGTACAATAAGCCAGTTTGAAAGGCAGCCACTGAGGATGACTCTTTGAACATAGTTTTCTAACCAGTTATGGCTCAATCTGACAGTGTTCAGAATTGACAGTGTTCTGACAGTGTTATTTGATGAAGAGAGCTGGGGGTCGTTTACACGGAAGGATTTATTACAGAAATTTGCGCAATTTCGATATTGTACTGCATACTTAATAATAACAATAATAATTTATTTATACCCCACCCCCCAAAACCATGTGTTTTTTTTTTTTTGGCTGGGTCAACATATAGCGTGATACTAGTTTACACAAAATTTATTTCGTCATCCAAATTGAATCGCAAATTATTATTCCACTCCTAATCCTGTTCCCACTCTCAAAAATGCGCTCAGGTTGTCCTGTCAATCAAGCTCACGTGACCTCAATTCTACACGTATTTCCGTTTGGTTTTCCCACCACCTTCATTCCTATTGGCTAACCAGAAATGGGTAATGTGTTCTCATTGGTCTGGCCATATTACCTTTGTCTGCACATCTGGATGAGCAATGGTAGATGATGATGAGATGGAGTCGTTGGTGAGAGTTGCATGTGGTTTTTATTTGTTATCCACCATATGCTCAACATTGAGGGCAATTGATGAGAACCTGCGTGTCTACCTTCGCAGAAAATCTAAAAGAACTAGCAGGGCTCTGCGATTGAGTCACGGCAGTCGCGATGGGTACAAAAGAAGAAAGGCTCATATGTCTTCAGGTACTGACATGCTAGCTACCTCCCAGGTTGTTCTGTCAATGCAGCCCGAAATGTTACGTCGCTCTCAAAGCGGAAGATTGTATTGGGAGTATCCAAGATCCAGAGAGTGGTGGGAGAAGTTCGTGATGTTGGTCTCGTCTGATCAGCGCTGGTTTTCTAATTTTAGAATGGACAGGTCATTGCTTAAAAACTTGTTGAGATGCTACGACCACATATTCATAAGTCAGACACTAACATGAGAAAATCTATACCTCCTGAGAAGCATGTGGCTATCGCAGTTTGGGTCCTCGGACATCGATGCTCCTTTCTTACCACAAGTCATCTCTTTGGAGTGGGGAAAGCAACAGTTTCCAAAATCCTGGAGGAGGTAGTTTTAACAATGGAATATGTTTTCCTGTCTAAAGCCGTGTATCCTGGTGATCCAGACGAGGTAACCCATTTTCACCCTACCAGATATTATGCCTCTGTTGCTTTTACTGTGATGATAACAAATTTCGTTATGCGTCCCTGAGATAAATCAAATTTGCGCTTTCCCCCCGAACCTTGTTTATACTCTTATGTCCCATTTTCCCCTGTTTTAACATTGGTACATGTTTTACCATCTAAAGCCGTGTATCCTGGGGATCTGACTGAGTTACCTCACCTATACCTGAAATTATATTACAGTTCTGTCATGATTATTGCTATGACCACATGTTTTTATATGCGTGCCTGAGAAAAATCAAGTTTGCGCTTTTCCCCTGGACCTAGTTTTTAAAGTAATGTTTTTTATTCCACTGCTGGCTTTCTCCAAATTCCCCACGTTGAATTTTTTAAAAGCCCACAGGGTGCTTTTCTTTGTTAAAAACTTGGTATTCTAAATGTGAAATTATAAAAACGATCCATGGTTGAAACATGGAGGGATTCCTCCTGTGCGATATTGCTCTCATGATTTCAGTTCCAAACGAAACCGTAATCATTTATTTTACTAAAGTTAGCATGGCATAGGGCGGGAATTGTTTTACACTTTTCTACTGGTAATCTCTGTCTTGTTTCACGTTACAGGTAATGGCTGGGTTTACACGGATGGGCTTCCCAAACGTATAGCCGCCATCGATGGATGCCACATTACAATTGTCCCGCCTATCAGGCAGGGGAATGACTACATCAATAGAAAGAATAGCTACTCCGTCCTGCTTCAAGGTGTTTGTGATCACAAAGGGTTGTTTGTGGACATGGAGATTGGTTGGAGCGGCAAGGTGCACGACGCATGCATGTTGCTTAACTCCATTTTTTTAAGGCTATGGAGTCCGGCATATATGTCCCTAACAACCCTAGCATCACAGTAAACAGCGTGCTGATTCCTCCACTGGTTTTTGCGGATGGAGCATACCCCATCAGGAATTGGTTACTGACTCCGTATAGGCAGGGCCGTTTAAACCCAAAACAAGCGCTGTACATTAAAACCCATAATAAGGTTCGGAATTCCATAGAATGAAGTTTTGGGCATCTCAAGTCCAGATGGAGGGCTTTAAAAGTACCCCTAGAAGTTTCAGAACAAAACATATGTTCAGTCATTGCTGCATGCATGATTTTGCACAATTTCTGTGAAACCAAAGGAGAGATATTTAATTCAGAACGGTACAGGTCTAACTGATACGTTCTGAACACCCTTGGTGCACCCCTTTTACATTTGGAGCAGGTTAAAAAAGAGGAGGGGGAAGCTGTGCACAACACGTTGGCTAATTATTTCTGGGAGAGAAGACGCAGGTAGTTGATGCACAGGGATGGTCCAATTTGTATATGTTTCATAAGCATGATCAGTTTAAACAAGGTCGCTGTCTGGTTCCCTTCACATAGTTCCAATTTTGAAGTTGATTTTTTTGGCAGATCATAATGGAAATAAAAACGTTTTGCTTTTAAAAAGAAAACCGTGATCTGGTCTCATTTCTTCATGTGGTGCATAGTCACCTGTATACTAGTTCCACAGTAGTTATGCATACATGTCTTTCCAGCAGTTAATCCAGGCAAGAGTATCAATACACCAAAACAATTCAATTTAACCTATTGTACCGATGGATCCAAGTTGCAACTTTCAAATTTAAAGTTCTCCAATGGGTACCTCACCGGGCCTGTACTAACTACCGGAAGAGCATTTTAAGGGATCTGCACTTTTGTTGTCAGTGCTGGCATGGCCGCCCGCAGGATGGAAGCATGGCGGATCACCTATTGGAGGACCCAGGAGACATTGTTCCTCCTAGAACACCTTGTCCAGCAGGAGGGGTGTCCTAGGAGGATAATGCACTCCTCCAATAGGGTGAACTGCGACTTCTTTGCTGCAGTGGCCACCAGCCTGCACCGGGCCAGCTACAATCGATCAGCACAGCAGTGCCGGTCAAAGTTTAAAATCCTGAAAACTAAGTTCTTTGAGGCCAGGGAGGCCTATGGCGGTAGCCCACCACCCCGCCGTCACCCCCCTTTTACCCACAGATGCACAATCTGTGGGTAACTAGGGGGAGACCAAGCTGGAGGGATCGCCGTCCTGCTGGTAAGTGTCATAGGGTAGAAGACCTTATGACTTTATTAAGCCTTATTTGGGGGGGAAACTAAGAATTGGGTGCTTGTCTTTAACAAGGATGCGTGGTCGCGCCAGAAGGGCAACACAGGCAGCAGATTCCTCATCAGAGGAATCCGCCACCGGCCAACCAGATCAGCCAGGTGGAGGAAGGGAGGAGGAGGAGGCACAACCCCTGCAGCCAGCTGCCGAAGCACCCGGTATTGTTTTGCCCCCAAACTACTTAACAATGAATCGGTTTCCTGTAGTGGCCCATAGATTACTCATCGTTTGTTAAAAGGCTTTTTTCAAACCCCACTTTTGCTAAGGCTATGTTCCTCACAGGTATTAATGCCCATCTCAAGTTTAGATGATGTATTGAATCATACAGTTGTTCGCCTGTCACCAATATATACCCCCTTTATTTTTAAAAGTGAGATTCCTGTATTGTGTGTATAAGCACTATTAATTAAAAGAAAATGAAATAGTTATAAGTAGTCTTCTTTACCCCAAAATAGATCTTATTGCTTTAAATACGTTACCATGTAACACAGTGCACCTTTGATGTGGGAAAATAAAAACTCTTGCCAAAAATGTGATTGTACTCTTGCTGTGGTTCCTATATTTGATGGGAATCTTACTATTCTTGCCTTATTATAGCACTGGCCAGAAGGATGGAATTTCTGGAATTCCTTAGAGGGGAGGAGAGACAGGTGTTCGTGGCTGCGATTTCCAATGCAGTAGGTATGTACCCAGAAATGCTTGCAAAAAAATGGAAAGTACTTCTTATTTGTTTTTCCACTCAGTTGTGCAAGTTATCCAATCTGAGATCAGTAAAAAACTAATGTTGATAATTATGTGTTCCATGTGGCTAATATGCACATGCCCATTTTAACAACTGCAAAGTTAATTTTCTCTGGTAAGCAGAAATATGCATACTTTGGTTTCCAAATGTGACATAATTTTTTTTTCTTACCTTTCCTTTCCAGCCCAGAGACTGGAGCCCAGGTTCGCTGCCACTGAACAGCGTTTTTTGGATGGGGGTCTTTAATTTTTTTCCTTTCTTTTTTTTATTTAATTTCTGTTACATGCTGAGGAAAGCCTTTTTTTTCTGTTGCTGAAGGAAGCCTCTTTTTGTTAATACTTGTTAATACTTGCATCAAAAATGTTTTGTTTTTGTGGGACAACAAACTATATGTTTCTGTTCCTTTAAAAAAAATTTAAGTGGTGTACATAATGTAAATACTGTAAATACAAATATATATTTTTGATTACCAAGAGTGTGTCTGATCCAGTTACTTAAAAGACAACTTTTTCTTTATTTGAAAGGGCAACATTGTCCAAAAGCAATGTTGAGCCAATAGGGAACACTAATCTTACATTCAGAGCAATACACTACTAGAACTGTGAGCAAGAATTCAAATATAAAAGTTACGATGGGTTTATTACGCTAGACTCATACTTCAAAACCAATACAGGTAGGCAGGGGACAGAGGACTTTTTGTTTGTTTGGTTCTACACATGAGAACCATTGTAGGTTTGGGAAGAGATTAGTTAAATGCCTTTACTTCTAAAGGGACATAATTTCAGGTTTTCGAATTTTCCTGGAGGACCTTTTTTTTTACAGGTTGACCTGTAGCACTGTTTTCCTTGTCAGACACTGGTTCCGAAAATAACTCCATACTATCTTGTGAGGTCTGACCATGTTCACACAGAGGCCGAGGGTTAGACTGCTTTCTAACCACCGTACGTACTACTATTTGTCTATTGGCTATTGTTCCTATGTATTGCATCATTTCAGAGAGCAGAGATGTCTCCTTCTCCAAATTGGTTTGCAAGAAAGAACTGGTACGTTCATACATTGCATCCTCAACCTTTTGCCTTTCCTCGGCTGCTTTTTCTCAACGGTCAAGACGCTCTTTTTGGGCCAGAGCATCCATATGTGATAGCATGCGTGTCATCAATTTTGAGGAGTGCAGCATCAGCTGTTGATGTTCTGTGGGTTTCCGTTCCTTCCTTTTCCTACTTAGTGCCAGTCTTTCACCTGGGGTTAGGGCTGACAAAAGTGTAGATGTTGTTACTCCTGCAATTAGAGTTAAAAGAAAGGGTACATGAAAAGTGGATACCTGTATGGTTAGCTGTAGCTAAACAGTATCATTGCACATATGCATGAAAGCTTTTCTTTATACCCACCTTCATGGAACTCAGACTGCTGACTGCTCCAAGCAATCTCAAACTCTGTGGATCTCCTCTCTGCAGACAAATCCAGATCTGGATCCTGGCTATTCAGCAGCAGTACAGAGGCAGATGTTGATGGAGTTGCAACTTCCTCAAGTGTTATCGTAACTGTTTCCTCACTACTGTTCTCTGTTGCTGTTTGTATGTCTACGGAAGGGAGAAAAAAAGTATTCTTTAAAAGATGTTACCCAGATTCCTCAATGACTAATACAATATGTAGTTCTGAACAGCAATGTTTATTTCAAAAGTTACGTAACATTTTAACCAGATTTAGTGGTAATCATGGCAGTACAGGTATAGCTGCAGGGAAACAGGGTGGTTGATTTAAAAAACAATGGTCTTTCAGCAACAGTTGAAGATCACTTTAGCAGCTGTAAAATTCTTTAGCAAGAGGAAATGCAGCTACTTAAATAGCTAAAGCACACATCTGCCCACGTATAGGAAAAATTGAACGACAAGAATCAATTCCCACAAAAACAGTTTCCACCAAAACCTGCAAGATATTAATTAATGCATGGGTAAACAGAAAACTGAAACTGTTACAATTTAAAAATTTAAAAAAGGAAGCTGAGGCACTTTTCTGCCTAAAATCGAAAGAAAAGCTGCAAACAAAGGAAATTGCTTTTTTGGCAACCTTTAATAGCCCTTTTATTGCCCCCACTATCGCAGCTACTGCATGGGATGGAGGCCATCATTTGGTTAGTGCATCACACGTAACAAATGTTTAAGAATATATGCCCCAGCACAGTTTATGCTTTCAATTAAAAAAAGGTTCGTTATAGATTTCTCCTTTAACTAATCCCCCTGCCTACTAGGATAAAGTTGGAAACATCGGGTCCCCAGGTAGCATAAGGTAACAGAAAGGTTGTTTTGCACCAAAACACAAGAAGTCATTTTCGTTACCAATATGAAACTGTAATTACTTCATGGGATTTTTGGATTAAAAAGATTGGAATTTCATATAGCGAACTCCCTACTGCGCATCAAAAACAAAAAAACAAAAACAAAATGTGAGTGCGCTCTTGCTGTCATTGGGGTTAATGTAGAAGGAGAATAAAAAACATGTAATTTTCGAAACCGGACAGAAATGAATGCTGTCCCTGGGTATCATTCTACATAACACCTCATGAATCCCAGCATGGGGGAATATATAATACACATTAATTTCAAAATAGGGGAAGTGAAAGAGAACAAAAAATTGCTTTTGTTTTCAGTGGACAGGTAAATATATTTGGTTGAGGTAGTGAAAGAAGGCAAATAAGGGCATGCATTGACTGTGATTTAATCAGAAGAGTATGCTGTTCAATGTAACTATGTCTTCATCAAACAAAGGGGCAGAGTTCACCTCTGTGTCCCTTGCAGAGCCACAGGAGCTGGCAGAGATGCTGTGCCTTGAGCGCTCAGGGGAGAAAGGTCTGCAATCTGCAGAAGAGCTGTGAGAAACTTGCGGGGGGGGGGTTAAACTGCAGTCCCTGGAGAATATAGCATGAAGTTCAGCAAAGAAGGGCATAGTCGCTGCATCATTACCGCTCATGGAATTGTGCCTATATCACACCTATATCATGCCCTCAACGTTTTACTCTTGGATCTACACTCCTCAGTGGTGCATTCATTTCCTCTCTTATGCATCTCCTCTGCTATCTTTTCAAAAACATCAATGTTGCGGTGGCTGCTTTGAAGCTGCTCCTGTACCTTCTGCTCCCCCCATAGCTCTATCAAATATAGTGTTTCCAGATGCCCCATGCTAAGCCACGGCCACCCTTTTTGGTTCTGACCTGAGGTGTGGACACCATTGCTTCCGCTGTTGAAAACAATACCGCTCCTGAGAAGATGCGCTTTCTCTATCCCTTTTTTTAAAAAAAAATTGAGCAGGCAAATTGCATTGACCACTCCCATGGCACTGCCCACAGGGCACCAGTTTCCGGTTTGTAAATTTTTTTAAGATATACCGATACACAGTCCACACAACAAAAAACCCTGTGAGTATCGCTATTTTTCAAATATACCGGCAAAACTTGCAACATTGCCAGAGACGCTACATTTGGGTATTTTAGCTACCCCCCATCTGAATGAGGCATTACTGTGGCTCAACCCATGGGAACTATGAGCAATCTTAGCAGTATATTTAGAGTAATATTTGCCTGTGTAAACGACCCCTTGGTTCTTTTTCCAGATCAATTGTCCTGCCAAAGCTTTATCAGAACCAAATGCAAATGTAACATAAAACCCAGGCTGCAGATCTGCAAGAAGGACAGACAAGAATGCCATCATTGTTAAGAGAAATAAACAAAATCAAAGGCAGATGGGATATGGATGGAGAGAGCAATCAGGTTTCTTAAATTTCAAGATGGTGTTTACTCAAATAGCAGAAAGATGGGGTTATACTGGCAAGTTAAAAAAAAGGAGAGAGAAAGCATGTTGTCACATGTATGAAGATGGTAATTAATGAAACACATACAATTACATAGACTAAATTAAAAGAGACCCAGCATGTTGTAGTGAACCCCAGGAGACCAGGGTTTGAATCACCATGCAACCATGGAAATCCAATAGGTGGACTTGAGCAAATCAAATTATCTCAGCCTAAAAGGAAGGCAATGGCAAATCTCTTCTAAATAAATCTTACCATCCCTCCCCCATGATAGAGTCAACATAAGTTGGAGTTAGCTTGAAGGCACATAACAACTATGTCTAAGGGAGGCTCTGCATGCTCTCCTCCCTTTTCCTCAAGTTTGATTCTCCTAATTCCTTCAGTGATTCAGATCTAACCCAATTTGGCCTAGCTAAACAAACCCAGACCCAGTCAAATGATTGACATCAGTGAGCTCAGACACACCTAAATGTACATAGGGACATTCTGTTGGTTTTATGCCTTTTGAAAACTCTCTCCTTTTCTGCATTTGAGATTAATTTGTTCAATTATTGCATTGGGGAGGGGGCTGCTTTCTCCTGCATGGTTGTATAAAATGTTGTAAATTAATAGCAACTGCAAAATTGGTTTATCAACATTTATAACATTTATAATTTAAGGGTTATTTTATCTGCACATCTCAGATGTTGTTTGTAATGGTTTCATTATTGGTTGTTGTTTTTTGTAAATGGTGATTTGGAAACCATGTAGTAGTATACTTTTGTATAGTATAGTTATAGAACACACTCACAGCATGCCATAGTGACTAATGCAGGAAAAACCACACGAAGATACTTATGAAACAGTGGACCCAGGATCATACTGATGACATACAGTAGTGTAACCTTCCGTTATGCTGGTTTATGTACTTCTATGAAAATACAGCTGATTGATGCTGTATAGGAAGATATCGACTACCTCCTTACACAATGGTCCTCTTACCTCTTGCAATGCATTGTAAAGTTGCCAGGCTGCACCTGAATGGACAGTTAGTGGCCAAGGAGATAAGGAGGTACCTCTTGACTGCAGCACAATGTATACAGTGTAACACTGCCAGTCAATGAGGACAATGGTTCTTCCTTTTTCTGTCTGCTTAACTACAGCCAGGTGGTATCCAGGCACCCCCCACCCACCCAGCTCAGCCATGAGCTGGCAGTAAGAGTGCACCTTTGATGCCATCAAGGTATGTTGTGCAGCTAGGGAATATGGAACCCCAGTGAAGTATTGCTGGCAAAGCTTTATGCTCAAGCAGCTTTCATGTATTAGTTTTCTGGTTTGGGATAAGTTATGTCTTTAATACTTTTTAATGTTTAATGTTGCCTCAAGAACTTTGGAAGTTGAGATAGTTTCAGATAGTAAATTGTATAAATAAATGAAAATAAATGTTAAATAACATATGAATTATTATTCACTTTATTATTCAAAGAATGATAAAGATTTTGTACACAAACTCTGATGTGGTTTCCATAGATTTCTAACAAAAGAGAAGAAGGGGCTCAAGCC
The DNA here is from genome assembly GCA_030847615.1 of Gambelia wislizenii. Classification (NCBI taxonomy): domain Eukaryota; kingdom Metazoa; phylum Chordata; class Lepidosauria; order Squamata; family Crotaphytidae; genus Gambelia; species Gambelia wislizenii. The sequence goes on along the minus strand of JAUMIR010000003.1, from coordinate 45,824,440 downwards.
CCTGTACATGAACCAGAGAATCTTGAGTTTATTTTCCCCTTCCCCCTCATCTCCCAAGCCATGAACTTCACAAAGGGTGCTGACACACTGTAGACATAATGCAGTTTGACACTGCTTTAACTGCCATGGCTCAATGCTATAGAATTCTGGGATTTGTGGTTTTGTAAGATATTTAGTTTTCTCTGGGCTTGACTACATTGGCCAAATATCCCAGCTTGCCCCCATTCCAGAGCCCTACAGTCCAAACAATGCAGGGCATTTACCCCAATCTTCTCTCGGGCAGTTCAAATGACCCCTTGGACAGATATGGGGCTGGAATGGGGGCAAGCCAGAATAGGGCCCTTTACTGCATTTTAAGATAATACCCGCTTTAATTCAGAATCACCAGATTGGGCCCTGTGTGCCCGAGGGAGCCCGTCCCAGAATGCTGTTCCTTGTTGCTGCTGCAAGCTCCCTGGCTTTCCCAGAAGCCAGGCAGAGGTCCTCCAGCATGTGACTGAGGCTGGTCACATGCAGGAGGCCTGAAGTCACATGTTGCAGGACTCCTGGCTTCTGGGGGATCATCTACTCAAGGAGAAAAAATCCAAAGTACCTCATAGTATTGGCATCTCACAGCAGCAGCAACATGTCTAAACACTTTTTTCTGGTCTTGGAAGCCCCCACAAGCCCCACATTCCTGATGGTGGCTGTGAATGATTTACTCACATTAGTTCTTCACTGCCACTGTTTTTTTTAAAGTCATCCCAAGGTGCACTGGTGCAACAGAGCGTTTTTCCAGTTTTATAGGACAGCAAAACAGAAAATATTCATCATGTTTTATCCCCTTAGTGAGTGATCGCTAAGGTGAAAATCCAACATGTTGGCAGTGGATGCTTGCCCTGATAGCAAGCCTCACCCCCACTCTCATCCAGCCAATCAACTTTGTGCTTCCCTTTGAATTTCCCATCATTTGATAGTCCAAATGAGCAGGAATGCACACACCCCTTGCATTTTTTGAAAAAGTACGGGAAAATCTGAGAAGGCTTTTACTGTGTTTTTTTTTTTTTTTTTTTGCTGTTTTGGTCACCCCTCCTTCTGTGGATTGGTGTTGGGTCCCATTTAGACAGGTAGGATTCCCAGCAACTTCCATGAGGGGTATTTTCACTGTTTAGACAGGCCCTGGGTTAGTGAAAAAATGGCAGCAGCGGTAGTGGACTCCAGCCCATTTTCTACAGGTAACAGGAGGGGGACTGGCCATCTCCAGAGGCAGGATATGCTAACAAGGAGTCGGTGTATCCTGCCTAGTGTAGACAATCCCTGTGTCAGAGAGCTGTGGTGCCATAATAAACAACAAATCCCAGGATTCCATAACAGAGCAAGCCAAGGTTCAGAGGACTAGAGAGCAGAGAATGTCAGAGATAATTGAGCTACCGTTTTGCAACATAGAAACTGCCTTGCTGTGCTAATTTATTGTTAGTCATCAATCAACACAGCTGGCCTAATTATCTCAGGGCTTCCGTTTGAGGCTGGCAATGCTCTTGTCTGTGCTTTCTACCCTTTTCACTTGTGTCTATTATGTTCTGAAGGATGAAATAGCTCAGTTTCCAACTCTTTCCCTTCAAAACCTATCTGTGATAGTTGGGATTCTGCTTCCAGGGCAGGGCTGACAGCTCCCTTTGGCACTGACTGGAGTCTGTTATCAGGGCTCATATCTTCCTCTTCCTTGTCTGAGGAGACCTCCTCTAGGTAGGACATGACAGAAGGCATGCAGAAAAGCATGCAAAAATAAAAATAAAAAACAAACCCAATATGGATAAAATCAAGCTAGTCTCTTTCCACCAATGCAAGGTGCTCATCAGCAGAACACGGACCCTCTCTTTCTTGGCACGCCTCTGGATTGGAATCTCCTTTGCCACCCTCAGACTCTGGCCTGAGTATTTTCACTACCTGAAACTCTTCTCAAACCTCTCCCTCTGTTTAATCTGTCTGCCTTACTCTTTGATAGGCTTGTATGGTTTTTAGGAATGGGTGTTGTGTGTGTGAATAAAATTTATGTAATTTTTGATTAAAAATATTTTGCTTTGAACTAAAGTTTTCTGCAGTTAGTACTGGTATACATAGGTGAAAATACCCCCACAGTTACCATCCTCTTGCAGGCATCTATTGAGTTAATAATTCCCCCAGCTAATAATATGATCATGGATGGGTTCTAAGCACCTTCCAGCTCTTAGGGTAACAACAGCTACATTTTATTGAGGATTCTCAGTTCACAGAAGCTTCCAGGTAAATGCATATTCTGCAGCAAAACTATGTTTGCAGCTACATAACGGGTGGAATGGCACAAAGTCTTATAAATACCTGAACACAAGAAGTCATTAATACCTTGATTTCATACTTCCCCACTAAGATACTGTCTCTGGTAACATAAACAGACTATTAAACATGTTGTGTTATTGCTGAAGTACTAATCCAGAGAGATAAATACGCCCACTAAATCATTACTCCTCCTGCACCATGTAGGCGTTTTTAGGCAATCTTCATGCAACATTCTGATAGGTCCTGACACTATTTTGTTTAGAAATGAGATGAGATAACAGCATGAGGCTGGTGTAACTGCAGGGTGTGTGGGTGACACTGCAAATTAATCAAACTGAAGTCCACAGTTTCTGATTTGTTTGCTTTCATTTTGTTTTATTTTTAAAGTTACTTTATATACAGACACTATGAAGTATTTGGGGAATTCATTTGTACCAACTTCCAACAAACTGCACCTTTATGGAATGTCTCCATTCAGCCACAGCATTCATCACTACAGAAATGCTGTTGCAAGTTTCAAAAATGACATTTCCCTTTGAGCAAGGCTGCAAATGAAGAAACACCAATATCTGTTAGGAGACTGATTTAGTGTTAACAGGGGGGTAATTTTGCTACACCACAGAATATAAACACTCTGTATAGTCAACATTTTACAAATGGTCATGACTCTACCAAATATATTTTACTGAATCTCTCTGTGTATTACTATTCTTTGTATATGAAAGAATAGAACTGGCTGGAACAGAACACACTCTTAGAGGGACTAAGGTTACTCATTTCTGCAGACAAGTAAGCTCCACTAAGTTTAATGAGACCTAATTCCATGTAGCTAATTATAACTTCGTGGTCAGTCCATAAAATATTCTCCCATTCACCCATCCACACTCACACACATGCAAGGACACTTCCTAGCATAACCCAATGGGCTAATATAATGTGTGGGCTGGTTGAGAAGCAGGAATATCATACTAGGTTCTCTTGGGATAGATAAAAGTAAGACATCTTTGAGACAATTTGGTTACATTTTATTTGTTGGACTTTATCATATGTGGGGAAATGTAGCAAAAAATAGTGTCCCAAATCACATCATAAGGAGAGGATGAGAACACAATTGGCAAAATTATCAGGTGCCCACATCCTCAACTGTTTCCAGGGCTTAGCACTGGCACAGATGAGGTGTTCCTTTTTTATTGATGGGCTAAGCCACCAATAAAAAGTGACTCCTTATTCACACCTGCACTACACCCCCATAACGAATGAATGACAATGCCATCTGGTAAATTTGCCCTTTTGTGTTCCTGTTGTGTCCTTATGATGTGTTTTTCACATGTCTGATAAAGTATTTTATTTCACAAATCTTACATCTTCACATGCTCCTCCAGAATAACAATTAACTTTTTGACAAAGTACGTTTTGACATGATGTATTATATTGTATCTCATAATAATGAAACAGATACTAGCTTTAGATTATCTTTGCTTGAAACAGAGCAAAAAATGAGCAACATTTTATAAATTGACAGTTAATATCTCAATGTTTGTAAATAATAATAATAATAATAATAATAATTTCTTACCCCCATGGATCAAGGTGGGGAATAACACATCCACATAAAACAATTAATATCAATTAAAATACATCTTGGTTAAAAATTCATAAATACATCAAAACATACAATATCCATTTAAAAGATCAAATAAAGCCAGTGCATATTAAAACAGTTTAAAATTCACAGGTTAAAAGTCATCTGGATAGGCCTGCTGGAAGAGATTTGTCTTTAATGCTCTTTTAAAATTCAGACAGTATTTGCAACTGTTGAATCTCCACCGGCAGGCTATTCCAGAGTCTAAGGGCGGCTGAAAAAAAAGTCCTCTGGGTAACCATTGACAGCCTAGTCCTGCCTGCCTGAAGTAAATGTCCCCCAGAGGACCTGAGTGTATGGATCTGAGTATATGGGAGAAGGCGATCCCGTGGTAACCTGGACCTAAACTATGTAGGCTTTAAAGGTCACAACCAACACTTTGTACCTTGCCCGGAAACTAATTGGCAGCCAGTGGAGTGATTTCAATATTGGTGTAATGTAAAAACATAAGGCACATTTCTAGGACTAGCAAAGACAGGATTAGCTTAATCATGCTTGAGTACATTGAAATTAACAAGCCTTTAATTAGTCATGACAGTATCCCCATTAAAACCTGACATGATGAAAGAACGAGTAGGAATGAGCTATTTTTCATTGACCAAATTGTCTCAGTCATAACTCCTTTACAGTACTGCCCCCCCCCCCCGTGGAATGTGACTTAACTTTTCAAACTGAAGCCACCAAAGCTGGATAAAAAAATTTAACATTTTCAAAATGGACAGCCTCCCATGTGTATTTGAAAAGAGAAATTAGGGCAGCAGTGCTTGGACTTTTTCAGACAGGGACTTTTACCCCATTCCTGCCTTGCTACCCCCACTCCCGTTCCTGCCACAGAATTAAAAAAAGTTTCTGCACACCTACTTTCTGCCATGACAGGCATGTCCTCCCCCTCCCTTCAGCTGGCCAGGAGTAAATGCAGCTGTTGTAAAGCTGCATTTATGACCCGGAAAGCAAATCCTGCCTGTTCTCACAAGAGAATAATCGTGGAGAATTTAAAAAATGTAAGTAAAAAAAAAGTTTAAAAGTACAACAAACACAAAAACAAATTTAAAAAAATACCAAGTAACCCAGGGAGGGGAAAAAGGCGCCACTTACCTTGATGTCCTGATCTCTACCGGAAGTCTTCAGCATGGACCTCGTCCCACGGCTGGCATCATGCCAGCATAATGAAACAAGAACAGGCGTCTTTCAGACCACCCATGATTCCGTGACAGAAACGGAATGGGTGGTCTATTCATGACTTTTCATCATTAATAAAAAATTACAGAAGCAGCATGGGGGAAGCATGGGGGGGAGCATGGGAGGGGGATGGCGTCATCTGAAAAGGAAATATACAAAACAAATATGATATAATAGGCATTACTGAAACCTGGTGGGACGAGTCTCATGATTGGAATGTAGGAATAGAGGGGTATAACCTTTATAGGAGAAACAGGCCAAACAGGAAAGGAGGAGGAATAGCATTATATGTCAGGGATATTTACACCAGTGAAGTGATCCATGACATCAATACTGGAAGCCAGGTGGAGAGCATCTGGATAAAAATTAAAGGGGAGGGAAACAACAGGGATGTTATTGTGGGACTCTACTACAGACCCCCAAATCAGACGGAGGAATTGGATGATGCCTTTCTAGAACAGATGAACACACATGCAGAAAGGAGAGATGTAGTAGTGATGGGTGACTTCAACTATCCTGATATTTGCTGGCAATCTAACTCAGCCAAAACTTCAAGGTCTAGCAAATTCCTTACATGCCTGGAAGACAATTTCATGGTCCAAAAGGTGGAAGAGTCAACAAGGGGGTCAGCTATTTTAGATCTGATCCTAACCAACAGAGATGACCTGGTTAATGGGGTGCAAGTGGTTGGATCCTTAGGTGAGAGTGATCATGTTCTCCTGGAGTTTGTTATACAACGGAAAGGAGAAGCCAGGCATAGTCAGACACGCATTCTTGACTTTAGGAGAGCTGATTTCAATAAACTCAGGGAAATACTGGGGGTGATCCCATGGTCAGGAATACTAAAAGAGAAGAGACCTCAAGACGGATGGGACTTTCTCAAAAGGGAGATACTGAAGGCACAATTTCAAACAGTACCATTGAGGAAGAAAAATGGGAGGTGTCTCAAGAAACCAGGATGGATGACTAATGAACTTTCAATGGAGCTACGTTTTAAACGGAACATGTATAGGAAATGGAAAATGGGGGAAATCACCAAAGAAGAATTCAAACAGATAGCGAACACGTGTAGGACTAAAGTCAGAAAAGCTAAAGCGCAGAATGAGCTCAGGCTTGCTAGGGAGGTTAAGAACAATAAAAAGGATTTTTTTGGGTATGTCCGCAGCAAAAGGAGTAAGAAGGAAATGATAGAGCCACTACGTGGAGAAGATGGCAAAATGCTAACAGGGGACAGAGAAAAGGCAGAATTACTCAACACCTTCTTTGCCTCAGTGTTTTCAGAAAAGGAAAAGGAGGACCAACCTGAGGAGAATGGAACAGAGGACACAATAGGGGAAATCCAACTCAAAATAAGTAAAGAAGTAGTACAGGAATACCTTCTTAATCTAAATGAATTTAAATCTCCAGGACCAGATGAACTACATCCAAGAGTATTAAAAGAGCTGGCAAATATAATCTCAGAGCCATTGGCAATAATATTTGAGAACTCCTGGAGAAGAGGAGAAGTCACAGCAGACTGGAGGAGGGCAAACATTGTTCCCATCGACAAAAAGGGGAAAAAAGAGGATCCCAACAATTATCGTCCAGTTAGTCTGACATCAATACCAGGGAAGATTCTAGAGCAGATCATTAAACAGAGAATCTGTGAACATTTAGAAGGCAATGCCATGATCACAAAAAGTCAACATGGGTTTCAGAGAAACAAGTCATGCCAGACTAATCTGATCTCTTTTTTTGATAAAGTTACCAGCTTGGTAGATGAAGGGAATGCTGTGGACATCGCATACCTTGATTTCAGTAAGGCCTTTGACAAGGTTCCCCATGACATTCTTGCAAACAAGCTTGTAAAATGTGGGCTAGACAAGTTAACTGTTCAATGGATTTGTAATTGGTTGACTGGCCGAACCCAAAGGGTGCTCAGCAGTGGCTCCTCTTCGTCTTGGAAAGATGTGACCAGTGGGGTGCCACAGGGTTCTGTCCTGGGCCCAGTGCTATTCAACATCTTTATCAATGACTTGGATGAGGGAATTAGGGGCATACTTATCAAATTTGCAGATGACACCAAATTAAGAGGAGTAGCTAATACCCTAGAGGACAGGATCAAAATTCAGAATGACCTGGATAGACTGGAGAGCTGGGCCAAAGCTAACAAAATGAAATTCAATACGGAGAAATGTAAGGTACTGCATTTAGGGCGGAAAAATGAAATGCATAAATATAGGATGGGAGAGACCTGGCTGAATGAGATCACGTGCGAAAGGGATCTAGGAGTCCTAGTAGACCACAAGTTGAACATGAGCCAGCAGTGCGATGCGGCAGCTAAAAAGGCCAAGCGATTTTGGGCTGTATCAATAGAAGTATAGTGTCTAGATCAAGGGAAGTAATAGTGCCACTCTATTCTGCCTTGGTCACACCTCACTTAGAATACTGTGTCCAGTTCTGGGCACCACAATTAAAAAAGGATATTGACAAATTGGAGCGTGTCCAGAGAAGGGCAACTAAAATGGTGAAAGGTCTGGAAATGATGCCTTATGAGGAGAGACTTAGGGAGCTGGGTATGTTTAGCCTGGAAAAAAGGTGGTTAAGAGGCGATATGATAGCCCTGTTTAAGTATTTGAAGGGATGTCACGTTGTGGATGGAGCAGGCTTGTTTTCTGCTGCTCCAGAGACTGGAACACAGAGCAATGGGTGCAAGCTCCAGGAACAGAGATTCCACCTCAACATTAGGAGGAACTTTTTGACAGTAAGAGCTGTTCGGCAGTGGAACACACTCCCTCGGAGTGTGGTGGGGTCTCCTTCCTTGGAGGTCTTTAAACAGAGGCTGGATGGCCATCTGTCGGGGATGCTTTGATCGTGATTTCCTGCATGGCAGGGGGTTGGACTGGATGGCCCTCGTGGTCTCTTCCAACTCTGCAATTCTATGATTCTATGATTCTATGATTCTATGAAATCTTTCAGCGACCCTATTCCGTGCCTGCCCATCTGAAAATGTCCCTTGTGTGTCATGATAGTGAGGCGTTCACATACAGCAAGGTAAAGCCAGTCTTTAAAAGTAGGAAGGAAATGGGAGAATATAAACTTATAAACATTTAATAAGCTTATGGAATTTTAAAGCTCATATTGGGCACATTGTCTGAATCAGTCAAGCTAGGTTTTCTATATGTTGCCAGCGTGACAGCAATGAAAGCAGCAAAACAACAATCACTAGGATCTATACTCAAATTAAAAATAAAACAGGTATTGTTTAAAGTCTTACAGTGAAAATTTATAGACAGTGAAGTCTGCTGAGGACTGAATGGGAAACTCCTATGAAATAAAATCACATGAAAGGCAATCAATGTTGAAAGGCACATACAGACCTTATTTTGTGTTGGCTGTGTATTCTTCCATGACTGCTGTAACCAGTACTTCAGTTTTCCACTAATACATTAGACCACACAGAATCTTGTATAATAAATAAAGAAGTGTTTCTTCTATGCAAGAATGCCATATTAGTATTCCTGACCACTTCTTATGTGATATTGGCTGACCAAATCATGTTCCTATCTATTACTTGAGACAAATTGTGTAACTATTTCAGAATTTACAGAATTCTTGTTCTGGAGGATCTCAGAAATGAACAAAGTTCTCTCTGCCTCAGGAACCTTCACATCTCCCAAGTCATTGTGGTGGCACTGGGAGTGGAAGACATGTGAGAATACAAAGCATGGGGCTCCTCACAGCATGCGTGACATTTCTGAGGCTGTTCCTAGAAACAAAATATGTCCAGAAAGAATCATGTAAAAGGGGTATTTGTTGTTGTCATAAAAAAAAAGTACCAATGGTATCTGTGTCTTTGATGTTGTTTATTATACCCTATATTTATTGACTGATCTCATTCAATGCCATAATTAAATGAAAGGCCTGTTAACACTAATAAAGGTCAAAGGTACTTGGGGAGTGCACATTAATGCAGACCTTTTAGGAAACACTGATTATTTCTTCTATTACCCTTTGTTGAAAGAACCATTGTTTTTCCAAGGAAACAGAGGTTAATTCATTGCCTTCATGCTTTAATTTTGACAATCAGTGAGTTTTTTTCTGAATAAATAATGTGGAATGTTCAGATGATATCAACTAACAATTACCAAAGATGTTAGGAGACAATGCTAATGTATTTCATGCTTCAATGGTTACAGCTGCCAGAAACTGATGTCAGTCCATCAGTCACCACCACTCCTTGTCCTCTGTCATTGATATATTAACAGTATGTTGGCAGTAATAATTATAAGTCTGCTTTTTTCGTTCTCCCCTCCTTTGATAAATCTATGGCCTATATTGATTACTTCAGTGTTCCTTTGTGATCATGCTGCTTATAGGTAATATTCTGAAAGATAAACTCTGTTCTATTTCCTTCCTTTTATTTTGAAGAATGTATGAAAAAGACAACCTTATTTCAGGCAATTTAAGATATCTCATGCAATTTGAATTAGATTGCCTTTTGTGTTGCAGTAATCGACATCCCATAGTTAGACACTGGCAAACAATGGAGCTGAAATGAAGAAAAGATTTGCCTTTCACAGTCTGTCAGTTTTGTCCTGAATTCTTCAATAAAATAAGTTGGTGGTCACAGCACAATCTCCTCTGGGAAACAGGTCCTATTAGAAAACCATTGCAGTTTATTGGAGAACATGCTTCTGTGGTCAGGGTCAATGGAGACTTCAATGAATATTACCATACAACAGAGTCAATTGTTTCTGAAACCCCAAACCACATTGATGGAGTGCTTTGATGGTTAGGCTTTTTCTATCACTGGCAGGGACACATCTGCAAAAATCATTTGAAATATAGACTGTCATCATTTCCAAGGTACCAGATTTCTGATCCCCTTCAGAATTGTAATAATTCTGTAGGGTTGTAATAAAAAAAAGAACAAGAAACAAAAGAACCCAGAGTTTATAAGCAATGCAAAGATGACCCTGATATGGAAATTGTTCCTTTATAAATGTACAGGCATAGGGCTTGTCTACACTGGCAAAAACAAACAAACAAAACCGTACTCACCCTGTATTAGCAGCACTGTTGCCACACAACATTTTTGATGATTTACATCTTCACCATGGTTTCTGCAGGAAACTACAGATCTGAAAGATTTGTGGCTTGCTCTGCATTTGAGGGGAAAACCCAGATTGTTGGCTGTGTGATGGTCATGGATTGGCTTTGGTGCAAAGCCAGGTGTGTGACTTCCAGTGGACACAACTCTTTTCTGGTATTTTTATTGCATTTTATTTTTCTATTGTGTGCATATCTGGATAAGGAAATACCTGCTTTGTTTCCTACCCTGAAACCCCCTGTCCCATATCAATAATAAATTGGCACCATTTAATAATTAGGTCAAATGTGGCCTTCCATGCAGTGCAGCCATTAAAGCTAGAACATTCCAAGAAATCCCAAAGACTAGCGTTCAGACTCAGATATGCACTTAAGGAAGTGTCACCCCAAATTCCAAAGAAATGTTAATTCACAAGGCAACTATGTGTCCAAACACATGGCTAATCCTATCAGCCAAAGCTGAGATACTCAAACTTGCAAACGATCCCCATACCGTCACCCTTCCACAAAGAAGGTTGCTTCCTCCATTCAATCCCAAAGTATCTACACATTAAAATGCCATTAACATATCCAGAGTGTCTATTGTCTCATCCTGAGCAACTCTGAGTAGCACTGTCTGTCACTCTGGAAGGCAAATATTAATGATAAAAACCCTTTCAAAACAACACCAAACTGTCTTCAGCTCCCCCTCCTACTTCCATGCTGCTGGTTTGCTGACTGATCCTAAGAGCTCACTCTGAGACTCTGTTGCAGCAGGAATTTCTGCTCTACAGAACAGGTGTCATATCTCCCACAAACAACTCCCTTCTCTTTTCCTCTATCCCAATATTTCCTACTTTATTCCCTAGCCTTGCATGAATAGTTGATGCCTGTGTGTGTGTGTGTGAACATTGTTATTATTGTTTGTCAAATAAAGATCAATTATTGTACTAAATTAAAGTCTCCTCCTTAGTACTAGTAGACATAAGTTAAAAGATCCTGCTATCTGTTTTTTCCTTCTCGCATAGCCAAGCTGAGTATATTAATTCACCAAATTAATACTGAGATTTTGAGGGTCCTTAAGACCCCTGAGTGTTTATAGCAACAACTTATTCAGTAATACAGTACTCTGGGACAACATATATTTGCTTATTCACATGCATGAGCAAACAGAAAAAGAAAAGAAAAAAACAGAGTGGCCCTGGCCATGTGGCTAGAAATAATGCAATGTATACAACATGTGATCAGTGTTGGACTGCCGTTTTACTCCAACACAGATTACAGTGTGGTGAGATGCTCAGTTGGACAATCCCAATGAATGTGGCATTTATGGGGCTGCTGAGGATCAAAACTCCCCGCAGTGATACAAGATACGTACAGGATTTCCCACCAGTGTAGTCAAGCCAATTGATTACCTGTGAATTTATGAAGGGGGAGTCAGTGTCATTTCTGTGCTTGCCCAGACATCCTTCTCCCAATTACAGCCCCATGGAATTAACTGTTGAATGAGGAGTGCATTCCAACTTGGGTTGGCACTACCAATGGCATTCAGGCCTTTGCTGTCTCATGTATTATTTTGTGACATTCATTCTGTCTTAAACTGGAAAAAAAAGAAGATAAGATAGGACATATAGTTCTAAAAAGTGTCCATGCTAATTTATATGTGCATAATACAGTTGATTTTATTCAAAAGACCAAGAAGCAGTAAAATCTTAAATTGCTCAGGATTAAACCTATTATCCTGGAATATAGCAGGACGGTCTTCTCACCTAAGTTATAATCGATTTTTGAATTTGCTGGTCTTGTTCAATATTACACTGTTGCAAAAGAGATGGCAGGAAGCTAAATGGGTACAGATGCCATTGTTTGGCAGCCATACCTTCTACTAAGGACAGGAGGGCTGTGGGAGGAGGAGATATAATTTTTTATGACTCCTTTTAAGCTGCTAGCAGTTACTGTGGTAATTAAGTGTATATGAATATAGGCAAACATTTGAATAATTACTGTGCTTTAAATGGAAATGGAAATACACTGTACATCTACTATTGTCTTGAAGACCTGTTATTAGGGGCCTTTTCACACTACACAATGGTAGCACCCTGATTCATTTGTACCTGCCATAGCAACGTCCTATGGAATCCTGGGGCTTGTAGTTTGATGAGACAGTAGAGCTGTCTGGTTAAGAAACTAAACAAAAATCACAGGGTTCCATAGATTGTTGTCATGCTAATTAAAGTGGAATAATAGCACTATACATGTGTAGTGTAAATGGGCTGAAGTGACCTCTGTCTCTGCTGAATTTGGTATCTCTTGATAGGATGTGTACATACCTTCAAGGAATGTGAAGAATATTCACAAAATTTCTCCCCCCACAACTAAACAGACTGCCTCTCAAGATCTCTCCCTTCCCATGTGAGAGTGAGAGAATGAGCCCTTTACTCACTACCCATTAATTTACACAACTAATTAATACAGTTGTCTTTCTACAACCTTTTCCCTCATGGAGCAAGCACAAACCAGCTGTATCTGCACTGCAGAAATAACCCAGTTTGACTGCCATGGCTCAATGCTATAGAATCCTGAGATTTGTAGTTTGTTGTGGCACCAGAGCTCTCTGACAGAGAAGGCTAAATATCTCATAAAACTACAAATCACAGAATTCAATAGAATTGAGCCATCCTGTGACATTCTGGCTCCCCACTGTGTGGCGGAGCCGTTAAGGCAGGGAAGCCACCTTTGCCGCCACAATTGTGGTCTGGAGACCACTTTCTCAGTTGCAGGTGGCGTCGCCTGCAACAGAGGGTGAAGGGCAGGGCCAGAGGCAATATAAAGCCCTGCCACCTTTTTTCCACCCTCCTTTCAGCCAAAGCGATCTGACTAAATACCAATTCTGGACATTGACGTCAAGGACACTGGGTAAGTTGGGAGTCTAAGGGGTTCGCATCGCTACCCATTCCTTCTGTATAGGAGCTGCTTCCACGGCTGCGGCAATGGGCATGCCAACATCAGCAATTCAGGGGATTGGCCGATGGAGGCCCTCCTCCTTTCAGCGCTATGTGTGTCCACTCACCAACTAACTTGTTGTCTTTCCCTTTTTGTTTTTCAGATTTTAGGCCGATGATGATGAGGCTGCGGGTGCTGATTTGTGGCCACAGTATGGTGTACTGGGCGGCCCGACAGGCCCAACAGTGTCACTTTGGGCCTCACCTGAGTCTGGGGAATGTGGCAACAGTTGAGTGGGTGGGGCAAAGGGGCTTACGTTGGTGTGGCCTGTTGCCACTGCTTTTTGAGGAGTGCCAAGGGCCTCCTCTTAATATCCTTGTTATACACTTAGGGGAGAATGATTTGGGGTTACTGAAAGGCAAGGCGCTGGTCCTTCAGGTGATCCATGACATGCGGGTAATCAGGTCAAGATGGCCTGACGTTACCGTCATGTGGTTTGCCATATTGCCAAGGTGGCATTGGAGAGGGGAAGGGGATCCCCGTTCACTGGACAAAGCCCGGAGGGGCGCTAATCGGGAGATTAAGAACGCCATGTATAAAGGGTTGGGTTATTATCTCCCTCATCCTGGCATCTTTCAGACGCAGGGAATTTGATCTTTTTGAATGATCTTCAGCAGGGGGTGAGGGAACTTTTGGACGAGCTGGTGGGGGAAAGGGACTAAGCGGATGCTTGCCCCTTTCTGTGGCAGGGAAGGGGGAGGTGTAGCTTCGGTGGGCAACTTGGCACCAATTTTCGGTGAAGGTAGGGTCTCTGGAAGGGCCACTTCAGGTCGTGGGGCCTAAGGGGACAGAAGGAGACCCGCCTTGAGGTTGGCCTAAAGGATAATCCTTCACCCCAAACCATGGGGCTTGGGTGAGGGACTTTTGGGTTCACCTTCCAGATGCGGGCTGGCTGGCGAGCAACCCCAGGGAACTGGGATTCCTCACCAGGACCCAGGTGTTCTCCAGGGAAGGCTGAGGGGTGTGGTCTGGTTTAGACCTACTGCCTCAGCTGGTCCCTCACCAGGTTGCCTCCCCCTGCTGAATAAATTAGAGGGATTTAAATAGGTTGATTTAAATAAAAACACTTTATTTCACCCCATTTCATGTGTGTGGTCTCTTTATTCCGCAATCAGCCAGCAAAATACAGGTTTTTTTAATAACTAGTCTGTTAGAATTGATGTGTGGAAGCAATAAATCTGCTTGCCAAAAGCCTTGGAGTCAAAGCTCTCTGAGGAAATTATTTTTTGTTATACATGCATTTGTGAACATTCATGTATTAATATACGTTATGTGACAAGAAACCATTATCCCCATTCAAATGTCTGCTAAAGGATTGGAATTGGTGAATATATCCCAATCCAGCTATTTTCAATTTTCCTTTCATTTCTTTTTGTTTGCTTGTTTGTTTGTTTGAGAACTGTTACTTTAAGTTCCAAATTGTATGTTCAGGACAGCTGAAATGCTCCACCCCTGGTTTTTGGATTTTTACCATTTCTAATGTTAGAAATTGCATCAATGTACCATTTTGCATATAGGCTGTCCTGTTTGTATAATATAGAGTACAGAGAAGGATTCCTGACATAGAATGACATATATTGTATTGGAAGGTGAGCAAGTAAATGCATCTCTGATGTTGTGGTTGACATTATTGGAATCTGTAATGTTGCTACCAGAATAGACTTGGCGACAGAGTTGGCATCTGGGTCTGCCAGAGTCTTTTCCCATCCATATTGTATATCCTGTTGTAGATAATAGTTATTTAAAGTTGGGAGACTGTCTGCAAGATAGTAAAGGCCTGACAGCTATTGCATGTGAGAGGGCAACATCATTCTCCAGAATTAGTTGTAGCTCACTGATGATGCATTTTCATTTTCTGAACTTGGGGATGCAGGTAATAACTAGTGGTGCTCTGTCATTTTCTGTCTTTGCTCTGCTTTGTAGTTGAGTGATCCTGGGTACTAGTCTTACCTTGTTGATTTCTTCCCCTGCTTCTTGAGTACCCAGGAACAAAACAGTTAATCTTAAAGGTGCTACAGGATTCCTCTTCCCCTCTCCCTCTTCCCCTCAATGCATTTCCCAAGAGGTTTTGGATTCCAAATACTACTTATCTTCAGGCAGCAAATGAACTATGGAGTTTGTAGTGAACAGCAAGCATCTGGAAACTGTAAGGTGAAGGAAAACAATTTAAATTTTAACAAAGTAGGTTACTCAAACAAACAAAAAAATTGGTCCACTAAGGAGCAAAGTTGTCAACCAGAGTAACACATGCCACATTCTCCTAGGATTTCTTAAAATAACCAATAACAATCTAGCAATCTAGCTAGCTAGCTAGCTAGCTAGCTTTCTTGCTCTTAGGTATGTTGCCATTTCCAGTGTGCTGATTGGCTGCTTAGGGAACTGACCAACTAATCAAAGCTCTGTTGGACAGCCAAACCGGACACTGGGGGTAGAACCATGTGGAAGTTGAAATACGTTCCAAACATGGTGGCTGGAGAGGGAGTGTGAGTAGCAGGGGGTGGATCTGGTGTGTGCGTGCATGCTGGAGTGCAGGGGGCAGTGGGGGGCAGTTTGGCAGTTTGAAGATGTTCGGCGGTGGGGAGATGAATTCGGTGGCATGGGAGGTAGGTGAGTTTGCCGGTGGGATGGCAACAAGTGGGGGGGGCGAGTTTGGAGGAGGGGTGAATTTGTTGGGGGTGAGTTTGGCAGGGTGTGAGTTTGGAGGTGGAAGGGCGAGTGGCAGGGGAGCTGAGTGATGGGGCAGGGCGAGCAGTGGGGGACCAGAGTGAGCAGTGGGGGCCAGGGTGAGCAACGGAGGGCCAGGGTGAGAAGCAGGGGGGCAGGGAGAGCAGCAGGGGGGCAGTGTGAGTGATGGGAGGATGCCAGGGTGAGCAACAGGAGGGCCAGGGCAAGCGGTGGGAGGGCCAGGGTGAACAACAGGGGTCAGGCTGAGCGGCGGGGGGTCAGGGTGAGTGGCAGGAGAGCCAGGGCTAATAGGGGGGAAGGGCAAGTGGTGAGGGGGCAGGGCAAGCAACAGGGGGGCAGGTGGAGCAGTGGGGGGCAGAGTGAGCAGCATGGGGGACAGGGCAAGCAGCAGGAGGGAGCCAGGGCAAGCGACTGGGGGAAAGCAGCAGGAGAGGCACATGACAGGGGGCCAGGGTAAGCAACGGGGGGCAAGTTAAACCCAATAGCCTACCTTAAAGGGTTGTCATGAGGTCTACTGGGCATTTTGGGGGGAGTTTTTAAATGGCATATGGTATGCTGGGTCCAGCTAGTAACATAATGATTAACTCAATGGGTTAGGAAATTCCTCCACTAATAATAATGCAAACTGAATAAGGTATTGGAACCCATTAACTAAAATCTTAACAAGTTAAGTTTTTTGTACTCATGTTGCAAGCTCTGAGTGGGTGGGGCTAAAGAAAAGGCTGTGTGACTTTAAAATTGCTCATAAAATGGGGACCCTTTCTCTATCTGGCAATATTGATCTCTCCTGTCTAGATATATTGTTCCTAGACAGTTCTTAGACAGCTACTATCTATCTTGGTGATAGACTAGAAAACCTGAGGATTTCATGCTAAATGGGTAGAAAACACCAACATCACAGGCAGCACAAAAATGGCTGGGTTTCCTATTGAAAGCAATTAGATAGGATTCCCATGATTTCCATTGAATAGGAATAAAGATATGGAATCAGTTGTAAAAAGTGAATAAAATGCATAAGTATGGGTAACAAAATGAAATAACTTTTCATAACAAAAATGAGTTGAGTCAGTACATAAATACCATATACATATATATATATATATATATATATATCGGCCCTACTACATGTTCCAGAATGCTCTCCCACAGAAACATGGTTCCACAAAACTGAAATCAAAAGGAAAAGTATCCCCAGGAGGTGGGAAGTAAGGAAAGTCCCATACTAGTAAATTATTGTCTTTACTGGTAAAACGGCTAAGAAGTTAAAGGGTAAATCAATAATTTTGCCAGGTTTCTCTTTCTCTTTTCAAAAAGTGTAATAAAGACAAAGATGAAAAAACCTAGATCAAATAATAGCACACATGTAGATAGCCACATTTCAAAGTCAGGGAAACATGTCACCATTGATTAAAATTTATACAGAGATGATTAGGTTGATAAGATCACAAGGAAAGGTACATGAAAGATCATTATAAAATGTCAACAACAGGGATTTCTTCAATTGAAGGTAAACATCCCTCAGTGTTATTAAGGCTCAATCTCAGATTTTCCTCCATTTATTTCATGCTTATCCTTTGAACTACTTTGGTTCAAAGCAGATGGGCAGGAAGCCAGCCACAACATGTGATCAAGCCCACTGCATGTGATCAGCCTTGCTCACATGCTGCGTGCCTGCTTCAGAAGAGTGATAACAGAGGGCAGCTGAACTGATGGGCCAGAACTCCAGAACAGGCTCCTGCAGTCATGTGGACTTGATCCATTTTTTTTCCTGGTGGCAGCAGATTAAAGCAATTATTTTAAAATGCTGCAGTGGGTGTTAGCCACCCCCCAATCTTAGCCTTGTCTTTGCCGGGGGGATGATGAGGACTGCCCAGAGCAGAACAGGGAAAAAACCCTGTGTCATCAGAACTACAGGGCTGTAAAATAGGGACAAAACAGCATAATTGCCTGTGTAGATAAACCCATAGCCAGATCTAACTTCTCAAGGAACAGGTTCAGCTGGCACATTAGTTTAAACTGTGCAAAGACACTCCTAGCCACTGTCAAAACCTGGGCATTTAGGCTCATTTCTGAATTCAGGAGTGCCCAAGTTGCAGTCCTGTGATTTCAGAGAGAGTGTAACCCCATCCAGAATATGCTGAATCCCTATTCTCTGATCTGCCTTGTGAATACCAGTAAACAGGAACACCATTGTCTTTTCTGGATTAAGCTTCAGCTTGTTTACCTTCCTCCATCCGTTTCTGATAGCAGACATTGATTTAGTACAGTATATGGTCAAACTAATAGATCTTCTATGGAAGATATTTTTCCAATAAAAATCAGCAGAATGCAAGCCGTGTACATCATCCTGTGTGATTACCACCAGCAGTCCTGGTTTCTGTACTCATTTTTATTCAGCCAGACAAGTGTGTGTAGACAATCATCGGATGGAACAGTCTGGATCCTGTTTCCAACATGAAAGTAAAAGTACTTTCCCCTTGCCAGGAATATACCGTAATCTTTTCTCTCCCAGTCTTTGGAACAATCCAGCTCCAAACTTCTATAGCCTTCCATAAATTGTGTCAATGTCCATCAAAACAAAAAGTCCAAAAATTAATTTATTTGGTATCTTTATAGTACGGGAATCTTAATGTGAAGAAGTAACACAAATAATATATGTATTGACAGTCATATTAAGACAAAGTTGGCTGCTGTAGAACCAAAGCAACTCAACCTTAAAACAAAGCTAATGAAGATTAAATAGTCCCTGCCTTCTGTTTCCTAACCACCTTGAAGGTACACTCTGAGATAAGATATGTAAAGCAATTGCATCTATTAATCTTCATGCAGAGATGTTACAAGGCGAAGTGGGAG
Source organism: Gambelia wislizenii (assembly GCA_030847615.1). Taxonomy (NCBI): domain Eukaryota; kingdom Metazoa; phylum Chordata; class Lepidosauria; order Squamata; family Crotaphytidae; genus Gambelia; species Gambelia wislizenii. Next base: position 45,805,713 of record JAUMIR010000003.1, on the reverse strand, counting down.
TGAAAGGGGAAGGAAGGGGGCTTTTTTTCCCACCATGACAGTTGAACAAGGACAATTCCTTTGATGTCAAGGACAATGCACAAGTATCAGTGAGTCCAGAGTCTGACTCTCCATATATTGTATAGGCAAAGTACAAGAGAGAATCTGTTTCTCATCATCAGTACCAAGCAATTGGCTTAATGAGTAGTATTGCTGCTATAGAGTTGCAGGAACCTACAGAATTTAAATAGAGTTAATTCCTTTGAAGAGGAAAACCAAGTAATATGCAGGCATGGTTAGTCATAAGCTCATTTGGTGCAAAAAGCCATTTGACCCCATGAAGGTCAATGAAGCAACTCTGACTGTAAAAGGAAAGGAACAGGTCTATTCTGTTTCTCTTAGCTATGTCACTTCCATTAGGGCTGCCTGCCAGCCACCAAATTCAGTTTAGACCCAAAAGAGCAGTTTGGAAAATACCCTAATTCATTTCAGACCTATTGGACGTGGGTTATTGAAAACAAACACATGATCAGAACCAAGGCCAGATTGTCAAAGGTGCAACTGGAACAAATAAATGTTCCAGGGATGCTGGGGCTAGGGACTCCATGCTGCTTTTTATGTTCCACACATACACACAGTCACATAAGCTTCTTGTACTGTGATGCTGTCAAAAGAAAAATGCTCATGGGAAGAGGAAGGCCAAGTTTTGGGAGTATTTGCCATTTACCCTCAGCTGTGGAATAAGTGAAGAGGTGGGTGGTTTATTGGGATAATTACCTCTGAGACTCTGGCTTTGGTAATACAAGATGTGATGGGGGGTGGGATGCTCAAAGCCATCCTCTTGACTGGGTGTGGAAGAGACTGAGTCAGGGCCCAGGGAAGCTTTCCATGTTATCTATTCTATGTATAAATTAGACAGGTAGGGTGATAAAATGTGGCCTTGCCCTGACCCCCTTGCCAATGGGAAACCATTCAGTTTCTCCTTATTCAGTTCTGATGGTACCATCTTGTCCTGGATACAGGTTGCACACCAGGATAATCAAATGCTGTGGCAAGCCAGTTTCTTTTAGAGCAATCCATAGTTTTTCATGATCACACAATCAAAGGCCTTGCTATAATCTATAAAGCACAGGGTGATTTTCTTTTGAAATTCTTTGGTGCGCTCCAATAGTCAACATATGTTTGCAATATGATCCCTAGTGACCTTTCCTCTCCTAAACCTATTTTCTCACTCTATATATGGAAAAAGTCTTTGTTGTTGAATTTTGAGCATCACTTTGCTTACATGGTAGATTAATGAAATAGTCCCATGGTTACCCATTGTCTCCTTTGTTGGGGACTGGGGTGTGTACTGAGTGTTTCCAAACTCAGCTCCAGGCTTCTTCTGGCTGAGAACTCCTTAGAATCATAGAATTGTAGAGTTGGAAGAGACCACAAGGGCCATCCAGTCCAACCCCCTGCCATCCAGGAAATCATGATAAAAACATCCCTGACAGATGGCTATCCAGCCTCTGTTTAAAGATCTCCAACTGTGAGTTAGTTTCCTTTCCATATTTGTTAACAGATTTTAGTAAGCATTTGAGTGGGTTCTGTCTCTGTAGCTTGAGGCAGTTCTATTGGTATGCCATTGGTTCCTGGTGATTTATTTCTTCCAAGCGCTTTGAGTGCAGCTTCACAAAATTCAACCACTCACTTTCCTACTTTATTTCCTATCCTAGGCCAAATTCTCTAACAATGTTTAGTTCTGCATTGTTTCCCACTTTTGTGTTCTAATCACTTATGATTACCAATATGACCCATTTCCATGTGTGAATAATTTCCCCCTGGACTCTAGCACAGAATCTTTTGATTTCTTCTTCTTCTGCCTTTGTAATTGGAGCATAAACTTGGATTATAGTTATATTGATAGATTTCCGCTGAAGTACAGTTGTCCCTTTGTATCCACGGATTTGGTATCCACAAATTTAAGTATCCATGGCTTGAAAATATTCTTAAAAAAAATAATAATCCCAAAAGCAAACCTTGAGTTTGCCATCTCATATAAGGGACACCATTTTGCTATGCCATTGTGCCATTGCATATAATGGGACTTGAGTATGCATGGATTTTGGTATCCACGGGGGCTACTGGAACCAAACCCCAGCAAATATGAAGGGACAACTGTATTATTATTCAGACAGATTTTACATTATAACTCCTGACTGCTTTTGCTACATCTCTCCTCACTATTAAAGCTACTCAATTTTTTCTTAGATTGTCATGTCCTGAGTAAAACACTGGGTAATTACCTGACTCAAAATTTCCTATTCCTGTTCACTTTAGCTCACTCACCCCAAGTATTGCAATGTTTGTAAGTTCAATTTCTTGTTTTACTATGTCTACCTTCCCCTGATTCATGGTTCTAACATTCCATGTTGCTATAATGTGTGCTATGCAGCTTTCGACTTCCCTTTCACCTGTGGGCATGTCAACAGCTGAACATCCTTTTGGTTTGAGTCCAGTTGCATCATTAGCCACAATGCTACTCATAGTTGTCTTCAGCTGTTCCCCAGAGCTCATTTAGTGTCTTCTGACCTCAGACACTCATCTTCTGGCACTATCTCTTGTTTCATGTTGGTTTATCTCATCATAGCATTTTCATGGTAAAAGGCATTCAAAAGAGCTTTACCATTGCCTTATTTTGTGTACCACTAAAAAGCATTAGCTATGGTGCCACTGCTATTGTCTGTGAGAGATCCTCTGCCAGTGTCATGTCACTCCCAACTTCTGCTGCTGCCCAGCATCTGTTTGGTACATTTAGTTTAGGCTCCTCAGCAAAACCATGTCTTACATGGCTGACACTACCAGCAGCAGGTGTATGCAGTCCCACCACTTTTTGTTTATTTCATTAGGCTAGGTTTTCATGGATTTACAACAATTTTATTCCATTCAGGTTGTTCTAAAATTGATTTGTACTGTTCTCATTTTGAGTGTTTTGATCATGATTTTGTTTGTTTTTTAAACTGTGTGCTACCTTTGTACAGTGCAACCTTAGACGCTTGCATTGTCCTGGGGGTAAAGTTTAAAATAGGATTCTAGTAACCCCCAAACTGTCTCCCATTCCAATATCAGCCTGATTTCAGACTTGGTTATGGGACAGAGACAGCTTTGGTTGCATTAGTGGATGACTTATGCAGGGAACTGGACAGGGGAAATGTATCCCTGTTGATTTTGCTGGCCTTCTCAGTGGCTTTTGATACCATCAACCATGGTATCCTTCTGTGTAACCTCTCTGGGATGGGGCTTGGAGGCACTGTTCTACAGTGGCTCCACTCTTTCCTGGAGGGGTGATTTCAGAGGGTGGTGATTGGGGATTCCTGTTAGGTCCTTGGACACTCACTTGTGGAATCTCTCAGGGTTCAGTCTTATCCCCTATGCTATTCAATATGTACATGAAACCACTGTGAGAGATTGTCTAGAGTTTTGGGTTCAGGTGTCACCAGTATGCTGGTGATACCAGGCTCTATTACTCCTTTCCACCTAATTCTAAGGAAGCTGTTCCTGTGCTAAACCAGTGCCTGGCAGTTGTAATGGATTGGATGAGGGCAGACAAATTGAAACTCAATCCAGACAAGATGAAGGTGCTCCTGGCCAGTCAAAAGACAGACCTGGGAATACTGATTCAGCCTATGTTAGATGGGGTTACAATCCCCTTGGAAATGCAGGTTCACAGTTTGGGGATATTCCTGGATTCAGCTCTGAGCCTTGAGGCCCAGGTTTCAGCAGTGACCAGGGCTGCCTTTGGAAAGTTAAAGCTAGTACACCAACTCTGCTCATTCCTTGGGAAGTCAGATCTGTCCACGTTGGTATATGCCTTGGTTACATCCCATTTGGAATATTGTAATGCACTCTACGAGGGGCTGCCTTTGAAAAGTGCTCAGAAAGTTCAGTTGGCCCAAAGAGCTGCAGCTAGGTTGTTAACTGGGGCTAGCTACAGGGAACACACGAGTCCCTTGTTGCAACAACTCCATTGGCTGCTGCTCCATTTCTGGGCACAATTCAAAGGTTTTGACCTATAAAGCCCTATGCATCTTGGGTCCAGGTTATTTGAAGGATCTTATCTCCATGTAGAGCTTTCTGATTGTCTGGAGAAGCCCTTCTCTCTCTTCCACCTTACTTCTCAGGCTTGTTTAGTGGGAACAAGGGAGAGGACCTTCTCGGTGGCTGCTCCCAAACTTTGGAGCTCCCTCTCCAGAGAGGCCAGGATGGCCGCATCCTTGCTTCCTTCTGGCAGCAGGTTAAAACATTTTTGTGCCACAAAGTTTTTACAAACTGAGAAGGGCTGGGCTTTTAAGGGTGTGTGGTATGGTTTTAAAGATTATTAAGGGTCTTTATGAAGTTTTAAAAATGCATTTTAATATTTTAATGCTTAATGTTTTTAACTTATAAATTATTTAATATATATATATATACACACACACATACTATAAGTTTCACTTTTGTGTTGCTTTTAGCTTATATTGTTTTAACGATGTTGTTAGATGCCTTGAGTTCGATTGTTAGGAGAACGGCAGGATCTAAATTATTATTATTATTATTATTATTAATAATAATGGTGCTTTCAGTAATACATATTTCAATTAAAAACCTACATATATGTTGAATATGTACATGATAAGCTGTACATGTGGGAATGGGGATGATGGTGGTGTATGCTAGCCACTGGAACTTTTAAGTATTTAAAACATATTGAAAATAAATAGCAAACTGTTTTTGTAACAATGTGGATTTTAAATGAACATGGAAATGTTACACAGAAGCCTGCTGTTCAACTAGTAAACAAAACAAAAAAGAAAAAAAAAAGAAAGAAAAAAGGAGAGGTATACCACTACTTAGTTAGCTATTTGGCTGTTGGCCACTGAATATTAAACTTTGCTCTATCCAGTCTCTTCCCATCCCACTAGGAACTAATTATCTTAACTACTCCTATTATGAAAATCTTTGAGGTAAATGAAAGGAAGGAAAGGAGTCTTATTTCATAATTATGTTATAAAGAAGTGCTAATTTGGCATAAAGGGTTCTAAGTTACAATCATATGCATATTCATTCTCTGCAACATCTCTCCTGTAGTGATAGAGTATGTGTGATTATCATTGGTACATCTAGTAAATGAACAGACCATTGTTCTACTACTGAATTGTTCTAGCAATAAATGTTCAAAAGATTAACTTCAAGATCTGCATTCTGTTTGTATACTGGTCCATATAAGGCTTTTTTGGGTCATATTTGTTATTTTGTGGTGTAGAAATGGCATGGTCTGTGCAGGATCCTGTTTTATCAGAAGAAGTTTAACTTAATGATCTTGCCTTTGATCACATTGGAGGAGGGTTCAATATTTAATAAGATTTCTTTCTCTAGGGATTACAGTCAGCACACTGTGAGCCTACTCTCAGTGAAGCTGAAGCCATTACTAAATCCCCTATTGACTTGTGAACAAAGGTCCATGGACCCAAACTTTGAAGTGAATTGACTTTTGACACTGGAGTTATACTTTTCCTATTGAAGAGTTTTGCTGTTTAAAGGGCATTTTCTTTCCTAGTAACTCTACAAATGCAGAAAACGCAAGACTCTATTTTTTTAAGTATCAGTGAGCTGAGAAACACTTGAATGAGTGAGAAAGAAAGAGAGTGAGAGAGAACCAGTGTGTGGAAAGGGGACACCTGGAAAGAGAACAGAACAAGTATAATGCTAGCAACCTAAATTGCAGTCTTATCCTGACTTTTCATTTTACTGGAACTGTTTTACTCACTGTTGAACTATTAGCATCTCCTTTGATCTCTACCTTTTGTTTCTCTGCCTTCTGCCTTCCATAGGCTTTGTTTCTATCAGCTAGAACAGAGAAAAACTGAACTGAAAAGAAATCAAATGAACAGAAAGGCCTGGGGTGCTTACAGAGAAAGCTTTTATCTCACAATTTCTCTGACTCATTCATGGGTTTTTACAGGGTTGCGTTTACATGGGCAAATATTCCCCTAAATATACCACTAAGATTGTTCATTGTTCCCATGGATCGTGCCACAGTATCGCCTCATTCAGAAGGGGGGGAGGTAAAACCCCCAAATATAGCGTCTCAGGGGATCTCACTACTTTTGCCGGTTTATTTCAAAAGTAGCACAATTTAGCGCATTATTGATAGTGTAAACAACCATTTCGCTAAGGGCTGTATGAATTACCAGCAATCTTCCCGATACAGTTGTAGCAGAGCTGCACTGTGATTGGTTCTTATGAAGAAGGGGTGGGCTAGCTAGATGTGGAGTCAGGAGGGAGATTCAGTAGCCATCAGGAAATCTTAAAATCCTTTGTGTCTACTGCTTGCTTTGGTGCCAAAGAAGTCTGTACAGGTAGCTGCAAGGGGGAGTCAATTGCCCAGTCTCGATCAGCTGTTACCAACAGAGAAAAAAATTCTTCACGTCCGCATTTTTATTTGGGGCCAGGCAGCTGCAAGGGGAAGGCAGTCTCAATCAGCTGTTACCCACAGAGAAAAAAACCTTCACCTTCATGTCTGCATTTTGATTTGGGGCCAGGGAGATGCAGAGGGAAGGCAGTCTCGATCAGCTGTTACCCACAGAGGAAAAAAAACCTTCACCTTCATGTCTGCATTTTGATTTGGGGCCAGGGAGCTACAGGGGGGAAGGAAATGGATCAGTGTTGACCAGCTGTTAACCACAGAGTTGGGGACAGGGCAGACCCTATTGCATTCCTTTGTCCTTCTCTCCAATGCTTGGCCACACTCCCCCCCCCCACATTTGCCTGTCTGAATCTCAAAGTGGAAAAAAACAAAGAGCAACAAAATAGAAATGTTTCCTCCATACACCGTGTAAACTACCCACCACTGGTGTGAAAAAGCACTAAAGCACAATTTATCGTTATAAAACCTGCCGTGTAATTGCAACCCAGGAGATCCAGTTGTCATTGTCTGCCATTGTTAAATCCCCACTTCAATTTTTCCTCACTACTTCTTCTGCCTTACTTCTTATGTGGGAGGGCTGTTAGAAAAAGAAGAAATAGTCACAACACCTTTTGACAGATAGCCCAATCATACTTCCAACTAGGAATAGCTTTGAATGAGTTTCAAACCAAATGATAGAAATAAGTAAAAATCAGGGAACCAAGCATGGCAAATCAAGAATAGCAATAGCATTGATATTTCTATACAGCTTATCAGTGACAAAACACTCCCTAAGCTGTTTACAATGTGTTAGCTAATTGCCCAAAACAAGCTGGGTACCCATTTTATCAACCTATGGAAGTATAGCAGGCTGAGTCAGCCTTGGAGCCCTCTGGGATACAACTCATAACACTGTGGCTTGCAGTACTGGCATTTAACCACTGTGCTGCCATGGCTCCTAAAATACAAATGGAGACAGGAAGAATTAAAAGCAAGGACCAAAACAATTTTAGATGGATGGGTAGAAAGATAAACTGAGAGTCAGGATGAGAATTTGATCAATGACTTTTTTTATTTTAAAGAAAACAAACAAAGGAATCCATATTGATGCTAATATTGATATTTCCAACACACTGAAGAAAAAATAAAGAAAAGGATAATATTAGGGGAAAATATCTTGGTCTAACAATAATATGTGGTCAATCTGAAGTGAAATGAAATTCGAACATAGAACTCATACATTGTCAGCAAGGGCACAATTTTGTAGAACTTAAATTCTGTCATCAATGTTGCCGTTTGAGGGGTTGGAGTATTCATGCTCATGTTTGTCTGAGTGCATTTTAGACACAATTGCAGGAAGCAGGTATTTGGAACATATTGGATATCAGTTTTCCCTAGAATATAATAAAACTGACTTCCACTCTCAAAAGCACCTATTAAATGTTAGTGTTATAAGGATACCCGTTCTGCTCACTTTGATTCAGAGATTAGAAGTAGGGAAAAATTGCTTGTGATTACATGTATGGCATTTAATGCACCTTAAAACTGATGACTGAGCAACCCCTTCAAATGGTGATCAGGTAGGTTTTACTCTCCCCACCCTTGTTTTTATTATGATGTCACTCAGATTTTTAGTACTGACCTCTGTTTCAAAAAATTTTTCTCTATAATGTCTTAATAAAAAAGAATACTGACTAGGCTACATCCTCACTTAACTGTGTTAATGACTGGGAACTGTATGTGTTATAATTTTTACCATACATCAAAGGAGTCACAGACAGAAAAGGGAAACTGATGAGGAAACACAACCTCCAAATTATCTACAGACCAACCAAGAAAATCCAAGAAATGCTACTCTCAATGAAGGAAAAAAGAGACCCTCCCACAGCCACAGGAGTATACTGCATACTCTGCAGCTGTGGACAAATTTACATAGGGACCACTAAACATGAATCAAGGAATATGAGAGACACTGCAGACTGGGCCAGCCAGAAAAATCAGCTGTAGCAGAATACGTTATAAACCAACCTGGACAGAAAATGTTATTTAAAAACACAGAAATTCTGGACCAGGCCAACAACTATGATGTCAGAATGCACAGAGAAGCTATTGAAATCCACAAACACATGGACAACTTCAACAGAAAATAAGAAACCATAAAAGTAAACAAAATCTGGCTACCAGTCCTGAAAAACACTAAAATCAAAATTCAGCACATGCACATGAACTCCACCCAGGGTCAGGGGGATTTCTAGCAGACAGTGGACCATTAGCCAAACAGACACTAATTCTCCTTGCACATCTCCACCCAGAAACTAGCAATTCAAATACACACATTTATATATCCTCTCTAACAGGGGTTCACAATTTATAACCCCCCCCCACTCCTACCCAACCATTCTCTGAAGATGCCAGCCACAGATGCAGGCAAAACGTCAGGAATAAACTCTTCCAGAACACAGCCTCATAGCCTGGGGAAAAATCCATGGAAAACCTATGAAAAATGAGTTTGAGTGGCAGACTGTCATTGTGTGATGCAAGGATCATTTCCTATCTGGAGCCTTTTTTACAGTTCAAGCATAGTAAAATATGCCCACTGGGGACCAACAATTTGTATCCTTCATTATCACGTGAGTGATCCACTAGCTCTTTCTCAGTTCTAGGGAATGGAAAAGAAGATAGCATGTCACTGTGTTACACTGGCTGTTAGTGAGAACTTCCTACTTCATAGGGATTCCTTTCATAGGTACAAACATCTATGTTAAATTCTGTAAAAAGGCATGGTGTACAGTCCACCTTATCTTTTTCATGTTCTGCTTTGAACACATCAAGGTTAATTCTTCTCAGCAACATGAAGAGATGTTTCCATGTGAGCTCTGGACAGGATAACCAATTGCATCTTGAAAGGAGTTGTGGTTTTGCTCAGGTAGCAACATTCTGTGTCTTCTCCAAACAAGCCTGTCTTTTATTGTAATGTTATAGAGCAGAAGAAAAAGGACTTTCTCAGATGTAGGAAAACACAGCAAAAAAAAGTGTCCCAAATCATGTCATAAGGATGGGACGAGAACACAAAGGGCAAAATTATCAGACACCTGCATCCTCAGCTGTTCCTGGGGCTAGTGCGGGTGCAAACAAAGTGTCACTTTTTTATTGATGGTCTAAGCCATGAATAAAAAGTGACATTCATGCCTGTGCTACGCCCCTGAAACTGCTGAATGATGACATCATCTGGTAATTTTTCCCATTTGTGTTATTGTTGCATCCTTATGGTGCATTTTTGGACACGTCTGATAAAGACCTAAGACAATACAGAATAGCAAAGTTGCAAGGGGAATGGGGAGACCAAAATCCACAAGGGGCAAGACCTTTATTAGGACTAATGAATATGACACAAACTTGTGCAAGATTTCAAGTTTTCTGAAACTCTTCATTGAACTAGGTGATACAAAATAAGATAGTTGGTGTTGCAGAAATGTGTACAAGAGTCCAAAAATTAATCCAGATTTTGTGACTCTGAGATCTGCAGTTACATTTGATCCCAAGAGAAATGTTGTAAAGTGAATGAATCATAATTAGGAGATTATCAGACATGTCAAAAACATTATTATAACAACGCCATGAGATTGCCAAAGGGCTTCCTTATCAGATGGCATCATGGCCCAGCCTAGGATGAGGGAGTTCTTTTTTATTATTGGGGAGAAGTCAAAAATTGATCTCCCGTAGCATTTGTGTTCTGGGTTTTTGTGTTTGTGAGAAGGTGCCCATTCTGCTTGTGCAATTCTAGTGTCAATGGGCTGTCCTGCCAGAACACTTCTGGTTGTGAACGGGAAAACTAGATATTGTACACTCTTTTTATGAAGCTACCCTTCTTGCTTGTGAGTTTTTAAATGTGTATCTGTGCTTTTCTGAATGTTTTCTTTTTTTAATTTTTGTGTTTGGGGGCTTTTTAGCATGCTTGCATCTTCTCGTGAGATGCACTGAAATCTTGTTCACAGAGAAACATGGAAGTATGCAGCACAAGTGCTTGTACTGCCAGATTCTTGTTGCAATTTTGTATCATTATCATGGCAGTATGCAAAACCATTTGTTATTGTGCCAGAACACAAACGGTGTAAAATATAGTGCCATAATAATGTTTTTAGGCACTTGTCTGATAATCTCCTTAGTCTGCAGAAATGAGGTAATATCAAGCAATGCATACTGGGACAAAGAACCCATTGCCAGTGGCATTTCTGAAAATAGTCAGACTGTAACTCTAACACCTTGAGTGAAACAGATATCTGAGTAGGCATATTGGAGAAGAAACATAATAGTCTTTATATGAGTCAAGTTTTAAGGATAATACCAGTAAAGAAAGGGGTTGGAGGGAGAGAAAGATGGAAAGGGCTGTGGCTGTTTTTTTGGTGTTTTTTTTTTACAACAATGTGGGCTTTCCAAACAAATTTGCTATGTCAACAGGAAATTCACAACTTTCTGCTTAGCACCACATGCAATCTTATATTAAACACACACAAACCCACTGAAATATTTTTTGATATAAAAATAGATTCTGTCCAGTCTGGTTACTTTGGTTGATTTTTTTAAAAAAATAAACTTGTTCACTATTTTCTTTTTAAATGCCTTCCTTGAGCATCTTCTCACAGTGGAGTACAGGGGTTCATATTAAAACTTCAGCTGTGGCATCCATGAAAGGGGTCTGCTGTTTTATTTTTATTTTATTGCAGTAAATAAATTTATTCTGCTTGAACTATATTCTATTATATTATGTGTAAAATATTCTTTTGCTTTTTCTATTTTGAATTTCTAAAAGTTTTCTTATCACATTTTTAAACCCCCTCCCCAACCACCACCAAAAGGCAGCCTAAATATACTTTCAAATATATACAGATGTGAACCAGCCTGGAAGCCAATGTGAAATACAGTTTTAAACTGTACCAAGTATTCTGGATTGTGAAAGAGATTAATTAAAAATACTACAGGAATACTGCTACTTGTATTGCATTTTGCATTTGCTGACACTGATATTCAGAACTAATTCCTGAATACATACTGTAGTCAAATCTGTACTATACTGACATTCCCATCAGTCAATGTTTATCCATTATTATAGGTGTTCCATGGCCTGGATTTATTAATATCTGATTACCTACTTAATAACAAGAACAGCATCAATCTGAATTTTACACACAATTTACTTATTTCCATCCACTTGGTCCTTTAAGAAATCAGAAGGGGGAAAAATGACAAAACTGTTCAAGTAAACATAGAAGTCTGGCATCATTATTTATAACCTAGAGTTATGGATCTATAACTGCTTTTGATTCATTAAATCTATGTAGTCTTACCATAAAACTATATAAATGTCCCTCCCCCAGTCCACCTTGATAGCTGACAGCCAGATTGGGCAAAGGAGGTATGTCCAGCTGCTGTTCAGAACACAAGAAGGTTAACATTTGCTCCCCTTTGTTGTAGGCAAGGCACCAGCAAGGACTTGGGAAAGGGTGTTGCTTCAGATTGTCTAGCTTTGCTTGTTGGTGGCAGAGGGTTGGAAACCCATCAAAATGGACCTCCTCCTGATGCATTTGCTGGCTTTTAAGGTGGACTGGGCAGGGGTTGGGCTAGAAGACATTAATTATTTATGTATACACAACTAAGAAGAAGATATAGAATATGGCCCAAAGTTAGTATCTTGCCCTTGTTTCTTTTGCCTACCTAACTGTTCTACATTTTTCAGTCACTAATTAATACATTGCTTTTGGGTAATAGATTGCTGTTTGTGCTACATATACCATTCATATTAGCATGTCTTGAGCTTTTGTCTGCCTGTTTTACCTCAAAATATATTTAAATTTGCTTCTTCAGTATCTATTTGTTATTGAATTATTTTCTGAGCAAGCAAAAAGTGAGGTAGCAAAATGTTGACTTTTGTTCATCTAAAATTGCAACATTCCTCAAAAGGGAAAATGAGTGACGGTTTTGCTTGTTTTCCTTTTTAATGAGTACAGCAAAGCTTACTTTGCTTCTTACAGTTTTGATTAGGAAATGTCCCTTAAAATTGCAAATTATATTTATTTGATTGGGAAGGGCGACTGAATGAAGACTTGTTAACATATCTCAATGTAAGTTAGTCTGTGCTAATCAAGAGAGTGGATAGATGCTAAATTTGCTTGGCATTTTAATATCAACTGACCAAATTCACTCTTCCCAATCTAGCATGCACACTGGAACACAGTTAACCTTTCATTTTTTTACAACTCTAGATTTTGCAGTTCTCCAAACATACAAACTAGCATACAAAAGTGCATCGAGGAAAACTGAATAAAAAGTGTACCAGTTTTCACAGCACAGAAGTGTATAAGAATTTCCTTGCAAACTTTTACAAGAAATTTACATACTGAGGAGGAAACAGGATGGATCCAACTTCTGCTTGAACAAATGAGAGCATTCTAGAAATTGAAATAGACCCATTCATCCAAATAGAATTAAAAAGAGCACATAAGTTTCTTGGTTGGATGCATGCATTATTTTCGTGCTGCATAGTGCAGAGATAAGTATCCATGGCTCTTTAGATGTTACATTAAAAAAGACTCAGCAGCTCTAGCCAACATAGATGACAGTGAAGGATCATGGGAGATGCTGCTGAAAAGTATCTGGACCAGCAACAGTCTCCCCTCCCCTATTTAATCCAAGGGAATAATTATTCTCTTGGACATTTCTGGGTGAAGACATACATTCTAAAACCAAGATCGTGTATCATGAGGGTTGAGCATAACACTATGCCTGTACAGCTCTTTGTTACTTCTGCTCCCAGAGGCAGATTCCATTCACTGCAACACACTGCCATGACCATTTATTGGTGTGGGCAGTGTGTGCAAATGAGAGACATCACCTAGTTGACTCACCAGAGATCTGGGAGGTGATACCAGTCACCTTCTACCATCTGCTTATGTACAGATAGTCATTGTCCAGAAACCTCTCACTGTTCCCTCCTGGCCAGCAAATGATCATAGAACTGAACTCCAGGTGTTTGGAAGCTATAGGGGAGGAGTGAATATTTCACAAGGAGGTGCTAAACATCTACATTGCAACATGCAAGTGTGCAAACCTGGAGTTGCATGTGCATATGTTACCAACAGGATTTCAGCTTAAAGGCTCATCTACATGAGCTCCCCACTGGCATCTCCTGGCTGTGGAGCTAGCCCATTACTCCCCTGTTACCTCGCTGAAAGAGGCCAGTGTCCAAACAGTAATGTTGGCCTGTCGTGGAAGCCGCTGTGACCACCATTTTCTTTGCTGACTCAGAAGGCAGGAAAGGGGACCTTGACATGTGGCTGAAGGCTCCTTGCATGTGACCAGCCTTGGTCACATGCTGAGGGACTCCTTCCTGGCTTCTGGGAGAGCCAGGGAGATGGCAGTGGGGGCTACTGTACCAGATGGGCTCCTGCACTTTTTGCCAGCAGAAACAGAATAAACTAGGTATTTGCTTGTAACATTTTATTGGGCCCTACCCTGTCTTTCCACCCAATCTCAGCCCCATATCTACATTGGGGGTGGTGAGGACTGCCTGGGAGAATAAGGCAAATGCCCTGTGTCATACGGACTGCAGGGCTCTGAGATGGGGGCAACATGGGGTATTTAGCCCATGTAGACCAGTCCTAATTGTGGTAAAAGAGGTAGAACAAACTATAGCCCATTTGAGGCAACCAACATTTTTGACATGGATAAATAAGAATGGATTCTGTTGTTATGTTTCAACGTCTGTTATTTGCATATTGGTTAGAATATCTATAGACACATGTCCAGCAGTTCTGAACAAAGGTCTCTTTGTTTTCCCAGTTGCATGGAACTATTTTAGTTCCTAATCTGGGATGGAAAAAAACTGACCATTTTAAATACAGTTTTCTCCTGCTTCCGATATTTTTTGGGGGGAGGGTTAAAAAAAAAAACCTGTCCTCCTTGAATATGACAAAATTTGCAAATTTTGATAAAAGAAAATGGTAAAAGCCTGGGCTAGGATGGTTTCTCCCACAAATGTTTTCCTCAAGATTTTGCCATCCTAGAAATAATAAATAAATAAATGAATAAATAAATAAATAATAAACACCATCTTGAATATGAAACACAAATATTAATTTTGATTAATCTTTTTGAAAATGAACTGAACTGTAATTCCTATTCCTGAATAGTTTAAATCTAGCAAGTAGTGACCTGTGATGTTGCTCAAACAAGGTAAGGACTTTATCAGAGAGGCTAATAGCAGGAAAAACACATCATTTAGGATGCGACAATAGCATCACAGGCAAAATTGTCAGACATTCTCATCGCTTACCCATTCCCGCTGTGTTACGCTGGTGCGAATGAGATGTCACTTTTTATTGACAGGCTAAGCTGTCATTAAAAAGTGACATCTCATTCACACCAGCACGACACAGAGGAAACGGGTAAGTGATGTCATCATCTGATAATTTCAGCCATTTCTGCTGTCATTGCAGCCTAATGCCATAGTTTTTGCAGGATCTGATAAAGTCCTAAGAATGAATCAGCTGCTCATTAGCCATATAGAGGGAGAAAAACCCAACAGAATATCATAACATAACAAAAGATATGTAAAAATATTTCCTAATGTCCTCATCCTCAATTAGGCATAGTATCTTGATAGGATGAGGTATGCTATTGGAAAATAATGTCCACGGTAATGTTTTTCATTCTTCAGTGAGAGCAAAAAGCTGAGTGCTTCCTCCCACCAATTTGAAGTCTTGAGTAGAAAGACTCATTTTTTGTATGCAGAAAATATTTTTGCCTCAAAAATATTGGGTTTTTTGGTGTAAGAAAACTTCACAAAAATGTGAAAGATCATTGAAAACATGCACAAACTCACATAATTTTACCTTGTGAGGAGAAAATATTTGAACTACTTCTTTCATATATATATATATATATATATATATATATATATAAATCTCTAGAGAACAATAGATGCATTATGCTGCTGCTATTGGCTTGTATATTAACAGAAAATTTGTTCAAAGTGTTAGAGAGACAGAAAAAAACCCACACAGCACATTAGCAACAACACCAACACTTAGAAAAGGAATATTACTGCAGAAGACAAAGAGAGATTACCTGTTGTGTATTACAACTTTCAGTGGGCATTGGCCTTTACTTTTCTCACTGCAAGGCAAAAATCAACCTGTTCACTTGAATGTATCAGTTTCTATCATAAACAACCTCACATGCATACTATATGTGCCAAATATTAAAGCCAGGTGACATACTAGTTATTTCATCCAATGTGATAAATTTAAAATACTGTCAGGGACCCAGTTATTTTCCCCAGCTTTGGTGCATCTGACCTGTCCTTCACAGCTGCTAAAAAGAGACAAAGAAGCTAAAGCATTTACCATGTTCTACAAGGATGTTCCTCTATTTGTATTATAAATGGGCAAACTACAGTAAAAGCTCAGCATGTGTATTTATTATTTCTGGGTACAGTATTTCTCTCTGATAGTTTCTTTTCATGAGTTCCAGGAGCCATTTCCTCCAAGACTCTGTATTACATTAGCAGGAGCCTTGCTGTGACTGTGGCTACTTTGAAATGGAAATGTATATTTTTATCTTAACTTAAAGCCTGTTGATGCTTTTAAACCTTCTTCTCTGTGGAGTTTTAAGAAACAGCGATACACACAGCTGCCTCAGAGGCTAACCAGTGACCTCTCCAATAAAACATTGCTAGAAAGAGAGAAGTGGTGGACTTTATCTCACCAGCTGTATGTCTCCCTGCAATATCGTTAGTTCAGGGAATAGAAACATACCAGTTATGGAATATTCCTTATCACAACCCTCTTCAATCCCGCAATTGTGCTGCTTTGTTGGTCTATCGTCATGCAATTCTGTGTTCTGCACTGGCCCCATAAGATCACCTTTCTGACCCATGTCCTACCGAGCTTTCTTTTCCATATTTTTTTTCTTTTTCTTTTTGTCATAATTTCACAAATACAGCAATATGGTGGGAAGAATAAAAAAATAAAAGAAAGATAATAAAATAAAATAAAAGGGGGAAAAGCCTGCTTTAACAATAATAATAATAATAATAATAATAAATAAAATTTATTTATACCCCGCCCCTCTGTTAAAACAATCGGGGCGGCTTACAAAAATTAAAATACAATACAGATAAAATCCCCAAACACTTGCCTGCCTTAAGAATCATCTCTCTTTAAACTTCCAGCTGTTTGTTCAAAGTACAAAAGATTATCATAAAACAATCATCTCCATTTTCAGCCTAGTCTTTCTTTTAAAAAACATATCGATTTCTGTGATGAGGTGGGTAACAATATGTTAGGAAAGAGTACTTGTTTAACATTTACATCAAACTCAAAGAAGATGTTTTCAAATGCAATGGTTTTTAATTTGAGCATATACCTTAATTTTATCATACCAAACATAAACATGTCACACAAATCTTAAATCATGACGTTCATTTGCCAAGAACCTCCCATCTTTAAGCAATATCCATTCCTTCAACCACAGAAAACAACAGGCCTCTTAATACAATGTAATATTAGGGACTACAAAACCATCCCGTTCCTTAGCATCATACAGTGCTTTAAATTGTGAAACAAATCTGGAAATTTCCTGTGTTTAGTTTAGTTTAATTTAATTTAAATATTAGGGACACCAATGCTGCCACCTTCCTTAGCATCATAATGTGTTTTAAATTTTATTCTGGGTCTTCTTGCCTGCCAAACAAATCTGGAAATTGTGAACTTGAAGGCTTTCACTGCTGTCATCCATAGACCTTGCCTGGGTTTTTTTCTTGGGCTGTGAGGACGTGTTCTGGAACAGCCCGGAAAAAAACTCAAGGAAATCTATGGATGCTGGCCGTGAAAGCCTTCAAGTTCACAATTTCCAGATTTGTTTGGCAGGCAAGAAGACCCAGAATAAAAATTCAAATTGCTTTGAAATAGCAAGGGGGAGAGGAGGTGAATAATGCCCAATGATGCCATGTGACTGACAGCATCTTGCTACTGCAACAGAAGGCACCTATCTCACAGGGAGTTGTCATGGAAAGGTAGTGAGATTGAGAGACTTTGGTGGGCTTTCCCCAACAATGAACAGGTGAGCTCCAGCAACAAGTTGAATACAAACTGGCAACAGGATGGAGATGACATCGTGTGATAAGGTATAGCCATAGACGTTATTATACAGCTGCAATTACACTGTACTAGCCTTGTGTGATAAAGTTTGGAGTGTAGAAAACTTCCGAGTGCAAAATACTGTGTGGGGCATTGAAGCCGTTTCATACTGCACAATTATAGTGCTATATTCCACCAGTTGCCATGGTAACATCCTATGGCATCCTGGGGTCCGTAGTTTGGTGAGGTACTAGTCCTTTTTGGCTGAATATTCTAAAAACTCCTCACTCAACTGCAAACCCCAGTGTTCCATGGGATAGAGCCATGGCAGTTAAAGAGGAATCACAGCACTATCACTGTTATCATGTGAATGGCTCCTGGTTGTAACACATGTCTGGGCAAATAGCAACCTGTTGGCTACATGCAGTTCAAAGGCCATTTTTGTACCCCCACATCTGATGTCCCCACAAGCCTCAAAGAATAGAGATTTTGCATTAAAATAGGCTGTTGTGCCCCTTCCAAAGTCACCCAAATCAAAACTAGAAATGGCCTTCCAGCCATTTCCACTTCTTGAAAATAATTTTACAATTTATTTTTAGGCCTAGTAGGGCTTATGGTGGGCTCTGCAGGTGGATAATTTCCCCTAGACCCCCCCCCTCAAAGCTCCTAGTGCCAGGAACAGACACAGCTGTAAAATTAGTTGTAACTGTGCACCTTTAACTAGCCACCTCCAAAACCCTGGCCTGCAGGTTCAAGGCCAAGCTCAGAAGTACGCCCAAGCTGTAAAACTGAGATTTCAGTAGGATACTACGGTTGATGGTATCAAAAGCTGCTGAGAGGTGCAGCAGAACCAACAGGAACACTCTTCCCTGGCCATTTCTTGCTGTAGGCTATCTACCAAGGTGACCAAAGCCATCTCTTTGGTCCCATAACCTGGCCTGAATCCAGACTGAAATAGAGCTAGACAATCTGTTTCATTCAGAAACCCTGGAGCTGGGAGGCTAAGGCAAGCTCCAGAACCATGCCCCCAAAAGGGATATTGGAGACTGGTCAATAATTGTCTAATATGGTGGAGTCCAGGGAGGGTTTTTTCATTTCAGTAAAGGCCTCATTGTGGCCTCTTTGAAGCAGGACAGAACCCTGCCTTGCTGCATTCACCACTCCTTTTACCCACTTGGCAAGTCTACTTCTGGATGCTTTAATGAGCCAGCAAGGGCAAAAGTCCAACACACATGTGGTTGCTCTCATCTGTCCAAGGATCCTGTCAGCTGCACAAGTTGAAAGGTATCCAGTAACACCAGACAAAGAGGAACTAAAGTTAGACCCACTGAACCTGTATCATCTAAAGCATCCAAGGACATTATCAGACTAGTATCTAAAAATGCTGTAATTCTACAAATGAAGATAGCGGGAACATTGTGACATTATAACACTTATTGCTGTAGCTGTAATCATGCAAAAGAAACACCACAGAATTATTGCACAAAGACCACTAGCACTTCAAGAAAACAGGAGCTTACTTCCGTGATTTGGCACAGGTGAGATTTCAGCAGTTCTCACAAGAAGACATGAGTGCGTTTAAAACTCCCAAAACCCCTTAATTGACAAAGTAAATGAATATACAGTCATTGAAACAAACCTAAAAACACGCAAACTAAAGTTGACAGTTTATAAAAAGAGTGTCCTGTGCTTCATTTTCGTGTTCTCAACTGGAGGTTTTCTCACTGAGCCCATTCACGCTGCAATCTCATGATTAATATTGACCCTCTATTGATGGCTTGTCCCATGAATGATGAACAACACCTTTTTTGCAGCTGGAGCATGGAGTAATAACACAAAGACAATGACATTGTACAATAGTGGGGCCCATTTGTGCTACCCTGACATTGTAATCCCACGATTTTGCCACATTCGAGAATGTCCCAAGTCTGTGTTGATTCAGTTGATTTTGTTTGAAAAGTATCTTGCAAACACCTCATAGTCTAATAGTCTGCATTCTGTTCTCGTGGGGTAGAGTGCAGATGGCCTCTATCCATAGGACAACTCTCTGAAAATATAATGGTGGCAGAGAAGTATGTTTCTTTCACTGCCACCATCACCATGGATTAGGCCCTCCAATTCTGGATTTCATGTGTGAGGTAGAGAAATATTAAAATTGTTCACCCCACTGACCAAGACAGTTTTGCACAATTTTGACTTTTGAAAGATGTTGCACAAATTGCATGAATAAGTTTTGTGCAGAGTACAGTGGTTTTGTCAAGGCAAACTACAATTGCCACTGGCTTCTTGCACAGTTTTTGTCAAAAGGGAAGCATTACTGTGTTGAGTATTTTTGATCAATTGTCATTTCTTTCTTGCTTGCTCCATGAATGTGATTTATTTAAGAAAGCAGAAATAAGATTTTTGTGGAGTGCCTTCTTGAACAAGTTGCCAAGACTTTGATGGTATGAAAAACACCAATCCCTCCCCCCACATATACACACTATTTCTCAATGAGGACAAGGAATTTGACCAATATTTCTTACATCTCTAACACACATATCGTCTTTTATTACTACAGGCAAGCAAGAAAATAACATACAGCAGGGGGAGGGGGTCAAGTCCTTCTATAAAGCATTTTACAATAGTGGGGGGAAGTTACTTTTTAAAAACCTCCCATGCATTTGAATATATTTGAGATACATCAGCTACAAATGTGAAAACCAGTGTATTGCTAAGGCTCATTTTCCAGAAGATCACCAGGAATTCTAAACTTCTTAACAGCAGGTGCTTATATTTTGATATAACAAGGTTAGTGTGACAATTTTTCAAAGCTCTATCAACAAGGCACTCTAGGGCAGATTGTTCTTCCAATAAATAATTTCACCTGCTACCTGGCACTGTGTGGCTTACATCACCTCAGGTATTAGGAGGAAACAAGGAAATGTTCAGATACTGAACTGAACACTGCAGGCTTCATTATTACCTACCAGTGTCTGCTGGAGACTAATGGCACCCTGCTATTCAAATATCCTCCTCTCCTCTATTTAATTCATTGATGTGTTAACTTCAGAGAAAACTGAGCTGCTTGTCCAGTGGTTTTGGATCTTGCTCAGTGTCATCAGTTCCAAACTTTAATCACAATATGGGAATTAATATGAACATGAAAATACTATTTTAAATGTGATGGAATAGCTTCCTTAATTGAAAATCTGCTTTATGGTACTTTGGATGTGCTGGTGGTACCATTACAGTGAAAGTAGTCAGTATTTACATGTGCGCACACACACTGTTCTACTTGTTCACCAAGGAGCACAGCTTCTTTGTGAATTAACCTCTATTACTAATACTCCTTGATGCAAGCCCAGGGGACCTAACACCACATTTTGCCTCCCTAGTAATTCCAGGAGTTCCGACTCTTTGAAGTAGAATCGGCAGGATCGGTCAATATGATTGCATTATCCATGCACATGCTAACATTAGGATAGCATTAAGAGAAAAGAAAGACCTGAAACAGATTTTAATTGGAGGATGGATGGGAAGAAGAAAACTTGCAAAATATGTCAGTATCAGATATGGTTAGAAACCAAAATAACATGTCCAGGTATTTTGCTTGCACATAAGAGCTTGTTATGCCCACAAATCCAACAACAGCCTCCAATACTCTGAAAAGGACCCTCTACATTTGGGGATCTTCCAGAGAAGCATACCATAAGACACAAGAAAGTTAAGTGAGGAAACTTATCACTCCCACTTTCAATCCTAGAGAAAGCTGATCTACATTTCAGCAGATTAATGTCACCCTGTGTTTATTACACAGGGAAAATGTTTTCTTTTTGGGGAATTCTAATTATCACTTTGTGAACAATGTCTCTCCACTTTCACAAGCCCAGTTTCAGGCTGACAAAGTAAGAGAACTTATTTTAAAAGAGCAGCAAGTTATTTTCTTGCCTGAAAAGAAGAAAAAAAGGTTTTCTGGGTATGGTAAGTCTTGCAGAACAACTATCTATAATCAGGTGGCATGGTTCCCCAGAATGCCTCAGTCAGAACAATTCAATGTTGTAACATAATATTGTTCTGGAGGCATGGCTGGAAAGAAAGATGGTGACACCCACTTACCAATGGGGGCTGCCATTTTGTCTTACCAGTCATGAACCACACTCCTGATCCTTCTTGATGTCTTGTTGTTCTGACTAACGTATTCTGTGCAAATCTATCCAAATTGTTTATAGGGGATGAACAACATATAGATGCCAGGTAACAAGGAGGCCTGACATTCTAAGTTTTATGGAGTTTGCACTTAGTTTCCCAGCAACAGAATTTACATGATAATCTTGCCAAGAAAAATGAAAGATTTGTACATAAAGCTAACATTAAAAACCCTTATCCCTAATTGTTGTTATTAACTGTCCTCAAGTCAGCTTTGACTCATGGTGACCCCATGGATGAGATATCTCCAAGACCCCCTGTTCTCAACCACCCTACTCAGGCCCTGCAAATTCAGGCCTGTGGCCTCCTTGATTGAATCTAACCACCTAGTGTGCAGTCTTCCTCTTTCTTTTTCCCTCCACCTTTTGTAGCATTATTGACTTTTCTAGTGACTGGCTTTTTCTCATGATGTGTCCGAAGTAAGACAGCCTCAATTTGTTCATCTTGGCTTCTAATCAGAGTTTGGGCTTGATCTGTTCTAAGATCCATCTGTTTATCCTTTTGCCATACACAGTATCATCTGGGCTCTTCTCCAACACTACATCTCAGATTAGTTGATTTTCTTCCTATCTGATTTCTTTATTGTCTAGCTCTCATATTAGTATATGGTGATGGGAGATAAAATGGTCTGAACAATCCTGATGTTAATGCTCAGTTTTATAGCTGCATTTCAGGATCCTGTCCAGCTCTTTCATAGCTGACTTCCCAGTCCATTTTCCTTCTGATTTCCTGGCTGCAGTCTCTGTTCTGGGCTATTATTGATCCAAGGAATGGGAATTCTTTCACTATTTCAATTTCCTTGTCATCTGCTCTGAATTTGTGTAAATCCTCTGTGGTCATTATTTTTGTTTTCTTAATGTTCAGCATGAAGCCTGCTTTTGCACTTTCTTCTTTCACTTTCCTTAGTAGTTGCTCTAAGTCTTTGTTGTTTTCTGCTAGTAGGGTACTGTCATCTGCATATCTTAGATTATAGATGCTATTTCCTATGATATTCATTTCTCTTTCCTCTGAATCTAAGCCTGCTGTGCCTATGATATATTCTGCATGCAAGTTAAACAAGTAGGGTGATAGAACGCAGCCTTGTCTGACTCCCTTTCCTATTGGGAAATATTCTGTTCTCTCCAAATTCTGTTCTTACAGTGGCCTTCTGTCTTGAGTACAAGTTACACATCAGGATAATCAAGTGTGTTGGTACACCCATTTCTTTAAGAGTGTTCCATAGTTTCTTGTGGTCTATATAGTCAAAGGCTTTGATGTACTTTATAAAGCACATATTGATACTTTTCTGGAATAGCTAATAGATGTATCTAAATCAGAGGTGGAGGGGTACATTTTTCTCCATCTCTCTGAGTTGGTATCAGCCAAAATATCCTAAAGGAACCAGATCCTGTCTGATCATGGAAGTTAAGCAGGGTCAGCTCTGGTTAGAACTTGGATCTGAGACTGCCAATGAATACCAGGTGCTGTAGGCTATATGTCAGAAGAAGAAACTGGCAAAACCACCTCTGAATATTCCTTGCTTAAGAAAACCCTATGAAATTCATGGGGTCACTATAAGTTGACAGGTGGCTTGAAGGTACATACACACACACACATGGGCATCACTGATATATTGCTACACAGCAGAGGCATAGCACATGTCACTTCTGGCTGCTATTGTCACTATTATCCTCAACAAAGGATTAGATAGTAGGATAGGGAAGCCAAACTATGCAAGGCTTTGGTACATCTGGGGCAGCTTTCAAGAAGAAAATTTCCCAGAAGAATACAATCAGGTTTTAGAGGGCTTTGGAGGACTGCTAGAGGAAGAAAAAAATAGGGTATTGAGGGTTGCATGTGGCCAGAACTGTAGTCAATTGCTACTTGTGTGCCCATCCACCCCTCCACACTGAATGGTCATGCGGCATGAGCCCCACTCTTGCAAGGGTTAGTTTAGGAAGGAGATAGTGTCATGAAATTACATATGTAGATGAAACCTCCATGATATGCTCCCAAACATTGGCAAGAGGTTTCTAGCCATTGTGTGCCTACTCCATATTTCCCACCTTAAAAAAACTTTCTTTAGTAATACAAAATCCTGGAGGAAGCAATGGGTAAACACCAATACTACAAATGGAAGATGATATCCTCTGGACTTCCTGTAAAAATCTATGAATGAAGCAGAGTGATTGTGTAATAAAATCCTCTTCTGGGGGTACCCTATATTTGAAAAGTATAAAGTGGGGCTCCTGTATCCACTGGGATTGTTTCTGGGGGCCCTGTTTATACTGAAAACTGTGGATAATAGCCACAGTTGAACCATTGAAAATAACAGGACTTCTAGTTTAAAATACCATAGAGTTCCCTTGGAGGACCTAGAAAATGGCTAGAGAGGACACATTTTCTAGGAAGACTCTATGGTAAGTGTGCTGTTTTGCGTTCTGTGGATAATTGAATCAGTGGATAATGAATCAGTGGATACGGGGGTCCTACTGTATTATAGCAACACATACATCTAAGCAAAGATTATAATTGTTGGTAATAAAAATCTTCTCATTCCTAACCAAATCAGACTACCTTCTATGTACTCAGCAATTTCTTTTTAATACACACTTGTATGGCTGACCAAATGTTAAGGAATTATTCCTGGGTATATAATACCATTCAGAACTGACACATCAATGAAGATTTATCATTTTTCTGAAAATTAACAACATGTTATAGTTATAATAAAGTTGTCCAAGCTAGACAAATTTTGAACACACAGTAATACCTTGTTGGGCTTGGCTTTTAGCTTGCTAATGTACAAATTAAACTTAGGTTAGCATTTCAGAAGACTGAATCACTGAAACATGTGCATCAAATGATATCCCTGCTATATTCTCATTTGTTAGGACCTTATCAAACACACAAAATATGGGATCATAACAATGCCACATTAATGCGAAAGGGCGCACATACCAGATGACGTTGTCCATGGACAGATGAAATGTGTTTATGTCTTGTGAATAAGCCATTCTATTTTATTGACAGGACAACCATCAATAGATTGGCTGTGGTGATTTTTTTTGCCAACATTGCCGGTGTTTGAAACCTCTTGCCTTTTTTTAATGTGAATACAGCATCAATGACCAGACCAGGCAGAACACCCTCAGCAATTCTGGGAAAAGTGTGGAATGCTGAGAAGGGGGAGGAGGAATTTAAAGATCCAGTGGCCTACCTTACAGGGTTGTCATGAGGTCTACCCGTTGTTTTGGGGGGAGTTTTTTAATGGCATATGTTATGCTAGGGACAGCTAGTTAATATATTTTTTTTTCTGTGCCCAGGTGGCCCACATGTACCCTTTGTATCCTGAAGTCATTAAAAAAAAATCAGAGTGGTTTTGTTTTTCTTTCACTTTCTTACTGATGGTAGGGGGAAAGATGCTTTACCTTATGGTTTTATTGGGATTTATGTTGCAGGAGGACATTATGGCTGAATATCAGATCCAAGGTAAGTGAAGTATGGGGTATTGTTTTGCTGGCATAAAAACAGCACACATTATGCCAGCAAAAGAACATTTTGGGAGGGTGGTCTGATAAAGTCCTTAGTGAAGTAAAATAAATTAGTGAAATAAAATAAATTGGCTGGTGGGGATGGGGATGGTAATAGTCCAAGTTACAGAAAGGAGTCCACAGGCAGCCGAGGTCTGATGTTCTGCTCATTGGTCCAATCAGTATGAAGACTTCTCCATTGCCCATAAACAATTTCTAATGTACAATTATAATCAACATTCAAAACAAGCCTTATATGCATTTTATTTTATCTGTTTACTATATTTTTATACCATCCATTCCCCCATTAGTGCATCACATATTTTCTTTACTCCCGTTTTTACTGAACACAAAACCTGTTGGGGTGGGTTAGTCTCAGGGATAATATTGGACTTGAGGTCCATCAACAATCTTCATGGTTAGGTGAGGATATAAATCTTGTCCTCCAAGCTGTTATTCTTAAACTCTGTCAACTGGTTCTCATACAAAGTTTATCTCTGTGCCATTGTGCACCTGTAAATTGCAAAGTGCCAGATATGTGCATAAGGCCAATATCTTCTGCTAGAGATGCAAATCTTTGTAAATTTAACTCTTGCAGGCAAGAATGAATAATTTTACCATTTTTCCCTCCTCATTTTGAAAAAAGTTATCTAAAACTGCACAGTTTTAAAAGACTAAAAGACCTCACAATCTTGTGAGGTTGGAATAAAACACATTTTACGCAGAAAAAACATTATGCAGAAAATATTTTTGTGCAGAAAACAAGTCTCTTGAACATAAAACACCTTTATGTATGTATGTATTTTCTGCACATAAATATTATTTTATCACATATTATTTATGCACTATTATTATCTTCTTTTTTCTGTGTAGGAAACATGTTTTCTGTACAGGAATGTAACCGTGTGTATTTTTCATGCAGATCAGGTCCTGAACTGTGAACATTCTCATTCTTCTAGGATTATCCTCATTAAGGTTTCCTGGCACATTTTATTGTAACGTTTTATATTTTTCTTCAAACCCTAACTTGTTCTCCTTGGCCTGGCTTGTTTGTATCACTCCTTTCTTCTGCATTAAGTATGGGGAAATCATCCATGTTTTTCCCCATCCATGTTTCATACCATTTGTTTCAAATACAGGAAAACTGTTCCATGGTAAATTGTGCACATTTTAATACACTTTCCCTAATCTTCTCATTTCCTAATCTGTGTACATTTCACCTAAAGTTTACATTTCTCTCATTGACTCAAGTGTGTTTGCCCAGATTTTTCAGTTGGGCACATTCTAGCTATTTAACTTTTTAAATGGATGCATTGTTTTTTGTGCACTTAATGACTCTGAGATGTGTGAAATCTCAAAGTCTTGGGAGATATAAAAAGGTTGCCTTCACTGTCAAATCATATATATATGTGTGTGTGTGTGTGTGTGTGTGTGTGTGGTATCTTGCCTTTCCCAGTGTGATGACTGGCTGTTCAGGAAACACACCCAACCAATCACCATCCACATGCAAATTCCCTCTCTGCCTCACAATCCACTTACATCACTCAATCTGTGGCTCAGACTGGGACCCAGACAGTCAACTGGCAGCAGTGGTAGCAGGATGCTGATGCTGCTACTATGACAAAACCCAGACAGTTAACTGGCAGTAGCAGCAGGATGTCACTACTACCACTGCAATAGAACCCAAGCAGTCGACTAATGGCAGTGGCAGGACACCATTGCTGCTGTTGCAACAGGACCCAGACAGTCAACTGGTGGCGGTCACAGTGGTGGGCCACCTGCAATGGGACCCCAGGTAGTCAACTGGTGGTGGCAGCTGTGGCGGCGAGCAGCAGCAGCAGGGCAACAGAGCGAATCACCCTCAGCAATTCTGGGAAAAGTGTGGAATGCTGAGAAGGGGGAGGAGGAATTTAAAGATCCAGTGGCCTACCTTACAGGGTTGTCATGAGGTCTACCCGTTGTTTTGGGGGGAGTTTTTTAATGGCATATGTTATGCTAGGGACAGCTAGTTAATATATTTTTTTTTTCTGTGCCCAGGTGGCCCACATGTACCCTTTGTATCCTGAAGTCATTAAAAAAAAATCAGAGTGGTTTTGTTTTTCTTTCACTTTCTTACTGATGGTAGGGGGAAAGATGCTTTACCTTATGGTTTTATTGGGATTTATGTTGCAGGAGGACATTATGGCTGAATATCAGTGGCAAAAGCAGAGGTGGGAGATATATCCCCCCAAAGGACTGCTGGGAGCTCTTCCTATACTGCACAGTTGCCCATCCCTGGAGTGTGTATGGTCTCTGCTTATGGACAAGCTGGTAGGATGATGTTCTTTCCAGTGTAAAGGGCAGCACCATACCAGCTACTGATATATCCAAAGTTATTTGCTTCCCCCACCTATTTTTTTATTTATGTTTTGGTCAGACAGGTCGGGGGGGAAATGGCATAACTGAAAGAAACACACAACCAGAAACTAAGGAAATCTGTGGTAATTTTTGAGTACCCAGTCACTTGGAAATTGTGAACCTTATGGGTTATTGAAGGATGGAGAAACTATATGTAAAATCCACTAGGAGGGGGAAGAGTTTTCAAGGGTAATGAGGTGATGGAATGATAACATTTATCAGACTCTATGAGTTGTTCAGTATCATAAGTATGAAAAATATGCATATACAAAGAATAGGCAGAGGCAAATTTCAATCATGTCAAGAGCACTAGATTGTAAGAGACTTGAGATATTAAGGAAGCTATTACCAAATCAAATTTCTTTTGTTCTTCTAGTTCTCCTTTGGTCCCTCATCTATTCCCCCCCCCCGTATTATTTGGGCATTCCTAAGATTTCTTAATGAACATGTGCTGGAAAAGTTAGAGAATACAGCAACCAAGATGATCAAGGGGGCAGTATCATACCTTTTTGAGAGAAAGGTACAAAAACTGGAGCTGATTAGCTTAGGGGAAAAAGGCCACTATGGGAAGATATGTTCAGACATGTATAAAATTGTGCAGTGTTTGAAGCAAGTGGATAGGGAATTCCCCCCCCCCCATTCTCTCATGATACTATCACCCAGGCCAATCATTACAATAGATTGTGGGAGGTTCATGAGAGATAAAAGGAAGTTCTTCCTAATACAGCAGATAGTTAAACCATGGAATTCACCACAAAATGTAGAGATGGCTACCAACTTGGATGGCTTTACATTCTTGGAGGATGAGGGCTTTCATGGCAACTAGTCATGCTGGATATATTCTTCTTGGAGCTATCAATTGCTGAGGAGTACAAGTGCAATGACACTTTAAACTCATGTCCTCTTTCTGGAATTCCCATAGGCAGCTGGTTGGCTACCATGTGAACAGAATGCTAGATTTGAAAGACTCAGACTGGCTCTTCTTTAGTTATATTTAAAACACCATCCACCTAATAAACAAGAGTCAAAGAATAACAGAGGTGGAAGAGACCACAAGGGCCATCCAGTCCAATTGCCTGCTATGTAGGAATACAGAATCAAATCACCCTCAACAAATGACCATCTAGCCTCTCTTTAAAAACATCTGAAAAAAGGAGATTCCTCTACACTCTGAGGTAGTCTTAGCTCCGGAATCTCCAACTTATCTCCGGAACCGCCTCATCCCATACAATCCTCCCCGTGCACTCCAGTCCTCTGGGAGGAATTTGCTCCAGCCACAAAAATCTAGGCTGTCTGCAACCTCCCAGAGGGCCTTTTCAGTAATCGCCCCCAAATTGTGGAATGACCTGCCATCAGATAACAAGCCTGAGTAGCTTTTAAAAAGCACTAAAGACGGATCTCTTTCGGCAGGCCTTTCCTAATTAGATCCCAGCTCAGGGGATCCTGGCCTCTTTTAGTCCGCTGGCCATTTATTGTATTTTATTGTATTTATTGTTTTTAAATGTGATTTTAGATCAGTTGGTTTTAATTTATAATTGTTTAATATTTTTTTATGGGGGAGGGTGGGGGTGGGGGGTGTTTGGGGATTTTATCTGTATTGTATTTTAATTTTTGTAAGCCACCCCAATTGTTTTGACAGAGGGATGGGGTATAAATAAATAAATAAATAAATAAATAATAATAATAATTAGTGCATTCCACAGTCAGCTCTGAAAGTCAGGAAGTTTTTCCTAATGTTTAGCTGAAATCTCTTTTCCTATTGTTTGAATCCATTGCTCTGTTTCCTAGCCTCTGGAGAAGCAGAAAAGCAGCTTGGTCCTTCTTCAATATGACAGTACTTTCACATAAAGTATTTAAGCATGGATATCATGCTACGTCTAAAACTTCTCCAGGCTAAACATACCCAGTTCCCTAAGCAACTCCTAATAGGGCCTGGCTTCCAATTCATTCACCAGTTTGGTTACCCTCCTCTGGACACGTTCCAGCTTGTCAATATCCTTCTTGAATTGTGGTGCCCAGAACTAGACAGAATTCCAGGTGAGGTCTGACCAAAACAGACTAGAGTAGTACTATTATTTCCCTGATCTGGACACTATACTCCTAATGATGCAGCCCAGAATCATGATGGCTTTTTTACCTGCCACATCAATGAGTATGTTGTATTCTAGGGATGCAAATTGTTGCCCACTGAGAAGAAATTTTGTTATGCACAGTGTGTTGAAAGAAATTTTTGTACATCTCCTGATGACTGTTTGCATTATGGGATTTTCTGTGAGAAATTTGTTAGCAAAAAGGAAAAGAAATGGTTCTTGCACAAACACAACCCCCCCACCACCACAATGCTTTTGTTCTGAAAACAGAGTTTTACATAAAATACTTTCCTTCACTTTTTTTGCAACCCCTCCCTTTTTTCTCTTTATTTCTTTTTTGCACAAAACTCATTGGAAAAATAGATTTTCCTTGGTTTTTTTCTCGGGCCGTGTTCTGGAAGAGTTTGCTTCTGATGTTTCGCCTGCATCTGTGGCTGGCATCTTCAGAGAATGAATGGGTAGGAGTGTGTGTGGGATTTATATATTGTGACCCCTGTTGGAAGGGATATGTAAATTTGTGTATTTGAATGGTTAGTTTCTGGGTGTAGAAATGCAAGGAGAATTAGTGTCTGTTTGGCTAATGGTTGGTTGATGGCCCATTAACTGCCGGAAATGCCCCTGTCCCTGGGAGGAATTCCTTTGTAAGTGTTGAGTTTTTATTCTATTGTTTTTCAAAACTGGCAGCCAGATTTTGTTTACTTTTAGGTTTTCCTCTTACAAAGGAATTCTTGCCAGGGACAGGGGGATTTCCAGCAGTTAATGGACTATCAACCAACCATTAGCCAAACAGACACTAATCCTCCTTGCATTTCTACACCCAGAAACTAACCATCCAAATACACAAATGTACATATCCTCCCCAACAGTGGTTCATAATATATAAATCACACACATACTCCTACCCATCCATTCTCTGAAGATGCCAGCCACAGATACAGGTGAAATGTCAGAAGCAAACTCTTCCAGAACACAGCCTCACAGCCCAGAAAAAAAACCCAAGGAAAATCTATGGATGCCGGCCATGAAAGCCTTCGACTGCTCATTGGAAAAAATTAGGAAAAACTCATGAACACACATTTTTGCAGTGGCTGACAACTTTTTCAGTGGGGTGTCCCAATGTGCTGAGAAACACTTTTTCATTGAGAATAAGGAAAAATATGGATCTTCTTTACATCCTACTTGCATTCTTAACATGAATAAAAAGTCTGCATTTTTTATTCTTTAGAATTCTCCATGGCAGAGAAGGAGTTAGGGTTTTTACTAGAGCTACAATGAATAGGTAGCAACATTTCTCTTTGAAGAGAAGATAAAAAATACAGAGAAATAAGCATATAGGTTAATATGCATAGACTGGGACTATTTATGTAACATAGTGTGGTTTGTCAGGCAAGAGGGAGTTATTCAGAAACGCTGTCTTAATTGCATGCCAAAGTGCTGCTAAGGCTAACATATTGCATTTGTTGCCATGGCAATACAGGATCTTTCTACACTACAATAAAATTGTTTTAAAAAACCTGAAATGCACATACAGAAAGGGGGTAGGATGGAGAGAAATGACAGGAGTGAATAAGAAACCAGAATATGAGGCCAGTCTTAAGTTCATACAAGGATTCACCTGGTAGTTTAAGAACAATCAGGGGACCTTAGCAGAGTTTGGGGTGGTAGGAGAGGATGAGGAGAAAGAGGGGAAGGAAGACATGATGTTGGTGATGATGGTGATGTTGATGATGATAATTAATTTATTTATATCCCTCCTTTTCCCCAAAACTGGGTGTCAAAGCAGCTTACAAAAATTTACAATTCACAAATAAAGGAGTTACTTTCACTGGGTTGCTTTTGGTAGTGACAAGGGTGTTATGAAGTTACCAGTGGCCACAGGTGGCATATATCTCTGTGACATACCGAACAGACTCTGAACTTTAATCTGAATTTATAAAGAGCTATCCATAGTGCTGAATCCTATCCACAAAACAGGTTAAGCCTTTGGATAGCTACCGATAAATTCACACTCAAACCCAGAGCATAATCACTGTTTCACTGACATGGGATCCACTTTCTCCACCAATGAAGCATGCAGCAAAGGTAACATAACAAGTGGGAACAAAGTCACTATCTGTCTGATGTGCATCACTTTCTCATCTCAGCATAGCCTTCAAAATATCACAAGGGATTATGAGGCTTTGGGTAAGAAACTGAAGAACCTGGATGTACAGGTAGTCATTTAATCCACCCTTCCAGTGGAAGGGTATGGACCAGTAGGGGAGAGAAAAATAGTGGAGATGAACAACTGGCTCCGCAGATGGTGCCACTGGGAAAAAATTAGCTTCCTGGACCATGGTGCATGGTTTCAGGGGAGGTGGGCTTCTGGCAAGAGATGGGTTGCACCTCACAGCAGTTGGCAGGAATGTTTTTCCTAAAAGTCTGAAAGATCTGATCAGGAAGGCTTTACATTGAGTTATGTGGGGGCTGGGTGACAGTATTCTTGAAGGCAGGAGTTCATCAAGTGCTGGAGATAATAGCCCAAAGGTTATACATAGAACAAAACAAACTGTTCAAGAACCTAACAGTGTGAGGAATAAAAACTTTGAAAGGCAGATAGGGGGATTGGCCCATGGTCTTAGATGTCTTTATACTGATGCAGAGAGCATGGGAAATAAACAGGATGAACTGGAATTCTTAACACAGCAAAACAAATATGATATAATAGGCATCAGTGAAACCTGGTGGGACGAGTCACATAACTGGAATATAGTAATAGAGGGTTATAACAAATTTTAGAGAAATAGGCCAAACAGGAAAGGAGGTGGAGTAGCATTATACATTAAGGAAGTGTACACCTGTGATTTTTGGTCTGGAACAGCAAAATGAAGAATGAACTGCATCTCCCCTAAAAGAAGCAGCAACTTCTGTAGAAAAATATATATAACAGAACCACTCTTGTCTTTACCCACTAAGGCAGTAGCTTTGGGGCTCAGTTATCAGCCCCAATGCTTTTATGAAGATTGATATGCAGGAGAACTTCACAAATCTCTTCAGTGGAGACTGGGAAAAGTCTAAAATCATTAGTGCTGTCTGGAATAACAGAATAGGTTCCAAGTGATCAATTGTTTGTTTAGATAGACTCAATGAGCTATTTAGGCTAATGTTGAAGCCGGTGGTGTGCCTATTGGATTCATTAAGCATATGTGGCAGTTCAGTGGGAGCTGCTGGGAAAAGAATGTGAATAGACTATTGAATACTGAACAGGGTTTGCCTGCCCAATGAAAACCATTTAGGAAGTGGCTTGCTCCATGATTTGATACCTGCTTCTTGCAACTAGAAAACCTCTAAAGGGAGCCTAGAGGTATAGAAACAAATCTTTCTCCAAAAATGCAGACCTGCTTGCTTTAAATGCAAGCTGATAATGTTGCAGTGGCTAGTAGGGTAAGCTTCAGTAAGCTGAATTAAATCAAATCAAAATGGGAATTTGAAAGGGAACGGTATAGCCAGTGACTGAAGTAGTTATGAACCAATAACTCCATAATTCATTGGAGTTTAATTTGTGCCATTCTTTATTTCATGCTTTGAACACCAAGTAAATGTATCTTTCAATATTTCCAGTTGAAAATGTCTGCATTTTAAATATAAGTTTATGTTGAATTCTGTATTATTTTGCATACATTTGCAGGTTAGCCATTTGCATGAAAAATTACTTTGTATATAACATATATAAAGGTGTGATGCAAAACCTATACTCAAGACAAGAGGCCACTGTGAGGACATAATATGGAGAAACAGAATGGCTTACAATTGCCAAGGGGGTCAGAAAAGGCTGTATTTTATCATTGTATCTGTTTAATTTATATGCTGAACGTATCACATGGAAAGCTGGGTTAGACTAGGAGAAACAAACATTGGTGGAAAGAACATTAACAATTTAAGATATGCAGATGACACCATACTACTAGCAGAAAATAGTAAACACTTGGAACAGCTATTGAGGAGCATTAAGGAACACAGTGCAAAATCAAGGTTATAGTTAAACATTAAGGAAACAGAAATAATGACCACAGGTGATTTACATAACTTTTCTCTGGCTTTTCTTCGCAAATGAAGATTCAGGAAGG
The DNA here is from genome assembly GCA_030847615.1 of Gambelia wislizenii. Taxonomy (NCBI): domain Eukaryota; kingdom Metazoa; phylum Chordata; class Lepidosauria; order Squamata; family Crotaphytidae; genus Gambelia; species Gambelia wislizenii. The sequence continues at coordinate 45,771,879 of JAUMIR010000003.1, read as the reverse complement.
ACTCATCCCGCGCTTTCTGCAAGCGCGCTGATGACTAAAAAGGCCAATCCGAGATAAACAAGTCCGGTTGCAAAAAGCACAGCAGAAGGTCTCCTTGGGTGATGTTTTTGGGTTGTGATTCTTTCTGCGTTGTCGTTTCTCTTCAAGACTTGTTCGTCGTGATTTCTCAAATAAGGCTGCAGCATTGTGGATAGTGCGTCTCCATGCCTCCCGATGTGAGGCCAGGGCGGACCACTGTTGGTGATCAATTTGGCCGAGCCTGAGATGTTGTTTCAGGGAGTCTTTGTATCGCTTTTTTAGAGCACCCCTCTTACGCTGACCCGTGGCGAGTTCACCGTAGAGTAGTATTTTTGGGAGGCGATGGTCCTCCATCCTAGAAATGTGCCCTGCCCAGCGCAGCTGTTTTCTCAATATCATGGCCTCAATGCTGGTGATCCCTGCTTGCTCAAGGACAGCAACATTCGTCACATAGTCAGTCCATTGTATATTTAGGATTGTGCGTAGACAGCGCTGATGAAAGCGCTCGAGGAGTCGTAGGTGGTGGCGATAGGTGACCCATGTTTCAGATCCATAAAGGAGGATAGACAGTACGATGGCTCTATACACACTGATTTTTGTGCTTTGCCTCAGGTGTTTATTGCTCCAGACTCTTTTGTGAAGTCTTCCAAATGCACTATATGCCTTTGCTAATCTGTGATCGATCTCTTTGTCAATCTTGGCATCTGAGGAGATGATGCTTCCCAGGTAGGTGAACTGCTGAATGGACTTGAGCACAGATTTGACGACGGCAATGTGGGGATGGTGGTGTTCGTCCTGTGGTGCAGGCTGGTAAAGAACTTCTGTTTTCTTCAGGTTGACTTCTAGCCCAAACAGCTCTGCAGCTGTTGCAAAGCAGGACGTTAGGCGCTGCAGAGCTGCTTCTGTGTGGGCAACAAGGGCAGCATCATCGGCGAAGAGCAGCTCACGGACTAGATAGTTTAGAGTCTTAGTGTGAGCCCTCAGACGGCTTAAGTTAAACAAGCTACCATCAGTACGGTAGCGTATATAGATGCCGTCGTCTTCTGCAAGCTCTGCCATAGCCCTTTGGAGCATCGTGCTAAAGAAGATTGTAAATAAAGTTGGTGCAAGAACACAACCTTGCTTCACTCCATTAGTTATTAGAAAGGGCTCTGACAGAGCATCGCCATATCTGACTTGACCACGCTGTCCCTCGTGTAGCAAGATAATCATTTTAAGGAATTTGGGGGGACATCCTAGTCTTTCCAGGATCTGCCACAGACCTTTTCTACTTACAGTGTCAAAGGCTTTGGTGAGGTCGACAAATGTTACATAGAGACCCTTGTTCTGCTCCCTACATTTTTCTTGCAGTTGCCTAAGGGCAAATACCATGTCTGTAGTACTCCTATTGGCTCTGAAGCCACATTGGCTTTCAGGGAGAAGTTCTTCTGCAATAGCAGGAACTTTCAGGAGTATCCTTGCAAGGATTTTTCCAACAATAGAGAGCAGTGTTATGCCTCGATAGTTTGAGCAATCGGATTTTGCTCCTTTTTTCTTGTACAGGGTGATGATGACTGCATCTCGGAGGTCTGATGGCAGTTCCCCTTTTCCCCAGCAATTCACAAGGAATTCGTGGAATTTTTCGTGGAGTGCATGACCTCCGTGTTTCCAAACTTCAGGTGGGATTCCATCAATCCCAGCTGCCTTGCCATTTTTCATCTGCTGTATGGCCTTAAGGGTCTCTTCCAAAGTGGGAGCTATGTCCAATTCATTTTTCATTGGTTTTTGTATCATATGTTGGATAGCTGAGGCTTGGACTACTCGGTTGGCGCTAAAGAGACTTTGAAAATGTTCAGCCCAACGGTATAGGATGGAGGCTTTATCAGTAATTAATGTTTGACCATCTGTACTGTATACGGAGCTTTGGACCTGATAAGTAGGTCCAAACACTGCTTTAAGAGCTTCATAAAATCCTCTATGATCACCCAGATCTGCACAGTGTTGTGTCTTTTCTGCTATATTGATCTACCACTTGTTCTGCATGTCTCGGAGTTTTTGTTGTAGTTTGCTACATGTGAGGCGGAAAGCTGCTTTTCTTACATGACAGGTTGGCTGGGCGAGGTATGCCTGGTGAGCAGCTCTCTTCCTTGCCAACAGCTCGTGGATCTCTTGGTTGTTTTCATCAAACCAGTCTTGATTTTTCTTGTGGGAGAACCTAAGGGATTCTTCTGCAGACTGGAGGATACTGTTTTTTATATGTTGCCAAAGCACTGTAGGAGAAGGATCTGTAGGATGGTCTTCAAGTTTCGTTTGTAGATTTGCCTGGAAGTTGTCTCTCATGGTAGCTTGTTGAAGATTGTTGACTTGGAGTCTCTTCTTTAAGATGCCACCCCTCTTAGGTTTGAACTTAAGACGAAGATTTAGTTTACATCTGACGAGGCGATGATCTGTTTGGCATTCTGCACTGGGCATCACTTGTGTATGACGGACATCACGAATGTCTCTCTGACGGACTAGAACGTAGTCAATGAGGTGCCAATGTTTGGATCGGGGATGCATCCAGGTTGTCTTCAAGCTATCTTTCTGCTGAAAGATTGTGTTTGTAATAGTCAGCTGTTGTTCTGCACAGAACTCTAGCAGGAGGCGTCCGTTATCATTGCAATTTCCAACACCATGCTTGCCTAAGACACCTTTCCCAGCTTCGGAGTTCTTTCCTACTCTGGCATTGAAGTCACCAAGGATAATAATTTTATCTTCTACAGGGACTTTTTGTATGAGTTGGCGTAGGTCTGTGTAGAATTTGTCTTTGTCTACAGGGTCGGCTTGCATAGTTGGGGCATATATACTAAAGAGAACAACATGTGGGAGGCGTAAGGAAATAATGCGATCAGAGTGTCCTGTTGGCAAGGTTTCGAGTTTGGAGGCAATGGAGTTTTTAATCATAAAGCCTACTCCTGAAAGATGTTTTTCGGTTTTTGGTTTGCCAGACCAGTAAAGTGTGTAGCTGGCGCCATGTTCTTTAAGGCTGCCTTCCTCATGGAAGCGAACTTCACTAAGAGCAGCGATGTCAATATTAAGCTGTGATAGTTCAAGGGCTATTAGGGCAGAATGACGCTCAGGCCGTCCACTATCTTCAGAGTCTTGCATGGTTCTGATGTTCCAGCATGCAAGTGTCAGTTTATTTACACCTTTGGAGGCCGGTGTGTGCCTTTGTTTCTTTGCCTTGGTTTGACCGCATCAGAACATTCCCGTTGGCCGCGGCTAGCCAACCAGGTAGTTGGGGATGAGCTTTCGTTAGGCCACCTTTTCTAGGCCCCTCTCCATATGGAGCAAGCAGTGCTCTCCTTAAAAAAGGCTGCTTGGTCGTTCAGGATGCTGCCGAACAAGACTGTCATCTCCCGGGTCAGGCTTGAGCGACCAATGTCCTGAACCGCCTGCATGCAGGGTTGGGGCTGCGGCTTCCAGTGCATCTTTACACCTGCCGGTTTCGTCCCTCGCCAGTCGCTACAGGGCTTTTTTGGAAATGGATTTGTCCTTCGAGCCTGTGCAATGGATTTTTCTGGTGGAGCGCAGCGTGCACAGAACTGGCCTCACCCTTTAAACCAGAGATTCATCTGCCGTGGCCTTGCAAGCATGGACATGGCAGTGAGGTCCTCGGGCCGTAGGTTTGATTAGAGTTTCCTTCTCTTAGATGGTTGACCTTACAGGGTTGGACGAGCACCATCTGCCCGGGTTTGGGATTGGAGTTTTCCTTCTCCTAGGATGGTTGCCACAAGGCTAGAGAACCCATCCTGCTCTTTGACGCTCTTTGTCAGACCCTTCGGTTTTGACCTGTCTGGCATGGGAGACCCTACCAGTGGCTATTATGCCACCGCCAGCATAGCTCAAAACATCATTAGGGTACGCAAGCCTCTCTCCCACGACAAGGGGGCGTCAATGGAGAGGACATAACTTTTAAGTAGATGATAAATACATTGAAATAGTTTAAGATTTCCCATACCTAGGCTCAGTCATAAATCAGAATGGAGACTGTGGTTAAGAAATCAGAAGACAACTAGAACTTGGAAGGACAGCTGTAAAGAAGCTCACTACCAAGGTCAGGATTTCCATGCCACATTATTTACCATTTCTTTGTATGATTATGAAAGCTAGACAGTGATGAAAGCTGAGAGGAAGAGAATTAACTCATTTGAGATGTGGTAGAATATGCTGCTTTAGAGGATGGTGGTCTCATTTTTTAGAGGTTTTTAAACAGAGGCTAGATGGCCATCGGCCAGAGTGCTTTGATTGTTTATTCCTGCCTGGCAAGTGGTTGGACTGGATGGCCCTTCTGGTCTCTTCCAACTCTATAATTCTATGGTGTTAGGGGACAGTTCTGCAGATACCCTAGACTGCCAAAAAGACAAGTAAATGGGTCCTAGAGCAAATCAAGCCTGAATTCTCCTTAGAGGCCAGACGACTAAACTGAGACTGCTGTACTTTAGAGATATCATGAGAATAAATGCCTCATTAGAATGATGCCTGTAAAAGTATAAGGCAGTAGGAAAAGAGGAAGACCACATTATAGGTGCATAGACTCATTCAAGGAAGCCACTGCCTTCAGTTTACAAGACTTTCGTAGAGCCACTGAAAACAGAGACACTTGGAGATCTCTCATTCATAGGGTAAACCATATGTCAAAATTGTCTTAACAGCAGTTAAAAGCAACAACATAACATATACATTACTTTAATATTATGCATATTGATTGAACACTTTCATCAGCACTGTATACAGACAATCTTAAATATACACTGGACTGACTATGTGACGAATGTTGCTGTCCTAGAGCAAGCAGGGATCACCAGCATTGAGGCCATGATATTGAGAAAACAGCTGCGCTGGGCAGGGCACGTTTCTAGGATGGAGGACCATTGCCTCCCCAAAATAGTAGTCTACAGTGAACCCTCCATGGGTCAGCATAAGAGGGGCGCTCCAAAAAAGCGATACAAGGACTCCCTGAAAGAACATCTCAGGTTCGGTCAAATTGATCACCAACAATGGTCCGCCCTGGCCTCACATTGGGAGGCATGGAGACGCACTATCCACAATGCTGCAGCCTTATTCGAGAACTCACGCCGAACAAGTCTTGAAGAGAAATGACAATGCAGAAAGAATCACAACCCAGAAACATCACTCAAGGAGACCTTCTGCTGTGCTTTCTGTAACAGGAATTGTTTATCTCGGATTGGCCTTTTTAGTCATCAGCGCGCTTGCAGAAAGCGCGGGATGAGTCCTTCCTGAATCTTCTTTTGTGAAGAAAAGCCAGAGAGAGAGAGAGAGAGAGAGAAAGAGAGATTGATTGATTTTAAAAATGGCCATAATTAGAATTTATAAGACATTTTCATTGGTTAGTGGATTGCAGGACCAAGAGGGCACAATGTGTAATGTAGGATAAATAATGATAGAGACAGAATATTTGTCCTCTTCAGAAAAAGGGGAAGGCCAAAGAAGGAGGTGCCAAGAGACTTATCGATACCCTGTTGTCCTTGAACTTGAAAGCAGTCCTGCAATGGAAAGATATCCCACGCAAATGCCATAAAAATGGCAGGTAAGTATACATGAGAGTTTTCTCTGTTGTGTTGGAAAATATCCTGGAGGGTTGCATGTAAGAACAATTTTTTTTAAATGCAGAAAACATAAATTCTGTCATTTCCATTTTAGCTCCATTTTGGCAGTATCTCTACAATCATCTTTACAGCGTGATCTAGCCAGCAGCAAATGGCTTTTAAGTTCTAATAATTTCTCCTGGAAATAGTGAAGCATGTGATTAATTTCCCCCTTGAAATTAAGAGGACTTCAAAGTGTTTCTTAACTTTAGCTGGGTCATGCTCATCATTTTGCTGTATCTGACAGTAGAGCAAGTATCTCAGGTTGCTTGCAGCAAGCATTACTCTAATATGTGATTGCAGCACTCTAGCCAGCACAGCTGTTGAAAGTCCCCCAGAAGGGAAAGGAAGATCATTTCCATTGTTTTGTTCATGATTTGTATTTAAGTTTTAATTAGTGTAATTGCTATGGGTTTTCTCAACTCTAGAAGCAGTTATGTCAGTCTGTGTGCCTACTAGAGCCTGCAAAAGTTACTTTTTCAGACTATTGAGAAGAAAGGAAATCTCAACACATCAGTATATCCACTTGAGTAAAAAATCAGCCCCCACTAGATCTCTCTCTCTCTCTCATTCTCTCTCTCTCTCGACTTTATCAGACCTAACCTCCATTAACGTTTTTGTCCCACCAAATCTAAAAGTAAACTTGTCCCTGCAAAAGAACACTCTCCTCCATCAGACCTACCTTAAGCAGCATGAAAATGCAGCCCCACCAGTAATGGAGCATGAATGGAGCTCCATTCCCATCCATACTTGTGATCTCGGCAATTCTCACAAGAAGACGCGAGTGTGGTAATTAAAAAAAAAAAACAGAAAAATAAAGAGACAAAATGTACACGCAAGCACAGAAACACACTTTACAACTTAAAATTAAACTGGGGAGGTTAATAAAAAGAGCGTCCCCTACCTGGCTGTCACATTGTTGCCCGGAAGTGTTCTGTCATTGATGCTGTATTCATGTGAGCACAGTGGCTCACAGTTTCAAATGCTGTCAGTGCTGGCCAGCAACAAAGCACCATGGGGGATCTATTGATGGCTTGGGCTGTCAATAAAAAAGAACGGCTTTTTGACAATACATTATCACAAAAGGACAACGTTGTTTGGTATGTGCGCCCTTTTGCATTCATAAGGTGTCATTATGAGGCCATACATGCCGCATCTGATAAAGTCCTCTCTCTCTCTCTCTCTCTCTCTCTCTCTCTCAACTCCACACTCCTCCTTCTTCTTCAGCATCTGCAGACTTTTCTGTGAAAAGTTCATCTGTGCAAAATGTATTGTTTTCTGAAGGGAAAAAAAACCCTCCACCTTTTTGCACAAAGAATAGTGTATTCTGTGCAAATGATTTCTCCCCTCCATACACAAAAAATGGTTGTCAAGGATGACAAAATCTGAAAAAAAATCTCTGCGTATTTAACAGCCACAGATACACAGAGATCATTTCACATCTTTGTTCTCTTTGACATATTGTTTTTTGTAATGAAAAATAAAATCCTTCAGTTGGGCTAGAAATGCCCAAATTTATTTCTTATTCATTTCTTTACTTATTGCCCATATTTTTCCCAATATGGGACTCAAGGTAAATCAGTGCATAGGACTTGTCTACATTGGCCAAATAAAACACCACCACCCTGTCCCCACAGCAATCAGTCCAGACAATGCAGGGCCAAATCTTCGATTCTGGTGCAAACTGTCTTGACAGCACCTGGCCTGTTCAGCACTGAACCCACATGAAACCACCCTTAAAACTGAGTAAAGAAACTTACCATTTGCTCTGGATTTTACAGGAAAAACTAATGCACTCTGCAGTGCCACTGAAGTGCACCAGTAAGGGAGGGGAGGGAATCCTGGGCAGCTCCAGTCCAGAATACTTTTGTCACACAATAATGCCACCATCCTCTGGGACCTCTGAACTACCCCCAGGAGATTCCAGAAGATGCCTGCATCATTGTGTATGAGCTGTTAGAACACCGTTGGTGACGATCCTTGGCTGGCCCCTGCCCTTCTCCTAGCCACTCTATGGCCAAGTTGGGATCTCCATCCTGAATTGGGATGATGTTGTAATTGTGAGCCAGCTGTCAGCACATAGACAACAATGATCACTGGCTGTTCCCTACCCTCTCCTGGCCATACTGTGGGGGAAGTAAAAAAATGAATGTGGGTTGGGGTAGGGGGAGTCATCTGAGTCAATTGCGGGGGGGGGCACCAAAATTGATATTTCAGAAGGATTCTCCAACTAAGAGCTTCCTGACACTTGGAAAATACCATTTTTTTCTCCCTTCTGACAAGTCTTCAAATATTCTTTCCATCATTTCATAATAGGACAAAAACAGTTACAAACTATCCTATACAAATGATCCTATTAAAAACAGTGCCACTATAAAACAGTTTAAAAGGCTGCAAATGAAGGCCTTACAAAGGCATCTTTGCGCTTTGAACATCTTTGAAGGTTCTGTCCCAAATAGAAAAGGAGTTGGACTCACTCACTGAGACCATCCTATATGGATGTCCCTAATTAAATTATGTTACACACCAAGGTATGTACAGGAAAGGCCTGATATTTGGCTGCCTCGTGGAGAAGTCAGCTGGACAGGCAATGAATATTTCTACAGTACTGGTGATGAGACACACATCCTCCACTCTGTCTGAGGGAAGGAGGCACTACACAACTCTGTTCCCCAACAGAAGTGAATGACTGAGGTGTGGAGAGCAATGGCAGGAAAGGGCTGGAAACTATCCTTTCCCCTCCAGCTTCTATCAGTTGAGCTGGCCAGTTTACTCTCCCTAATGACTGAGCTAGTCTTGCTTGGGCTCTGTTATCCTAGAACCCATTGTTGTTGTGGACTTTAATATGAACCTGCTTTTCACTCTAAGGACTTTATCAGACATCCCCCTTGAAACGTTCTTTTGCCAGCATAAAAAAATCAATTTTTATGCCAGCAAAAGAATGCCCTCTTGCACTTACCTCCTTTCCCGGCAAAGGATCCTCCAGTAATAAAGAGGAAGTGAGCAGAGCTCCGTTCACTTTCTCTTTTGAAATCCTGTATGATTTTATCACATAGGAAATTCAAAAATAAAACAAAAATACACATCAAAAAGTTAAACAAAGCATAGACACACACACGAAAAAACCTCAAAGTAACCCAGGGAGGATCAAAAATAGTTTGTCACTTACCTGGATGTCCCAATCTGACCTGGAAGTGTTCTGGCCAGTCCTGCCATTGTTAGGGTAAGTACGAGATTTAAAGGGGCAGAGGCTTCGCACACTGGCAATGCCAGCAAACAATTGGCAGGGAAATCTATTGGTGGTTTAAGCTGTCAATTAAACGGTACGGGTTTGGGGCTGTTTTTAACCATGTCATCTGATCTGCATGCCCTTTTGCAGTTATGTGACATCCTTTTGATGCTGTATTTAGTGTGTCTGATAAAGTCCTAATATCCACAGTTAAAACTCCCTGGAATGTGACTGGTATTTTGGTTAGCTTGGATGAGAGAGTGTAGTGGTAGGAAGCATCTCCTGTTGCTATTGCTCACCAGAAGAGGACAACAACACGCCTTTACTAATAGAAATTGGAAGGTAACATTAGAAGCAGAGTGGGTCCAGCTTGGTGTAGTGGTTTGAGTGTTGGACTAGGAAACTCAGAGACCAGGGTTCAAATCCCTACTTGGCCATGGAAACCAGTGGGTGATCTTGCAAAAATTACACTCTCTCAACCTCAGGGAAAGGTAAGTGCAACTCTTCCTCTGAACAAATTATGCCAAGACAACCTTGTGACAGGTACAACTTGGGGTCTCCATAAGTCACAAATGGCCTAAAGGCACACAACAACAATTAGAACCAGGGGATGGCTGGGTAAATGCTTCAAAGTGCTAACCAATGGAGGCTAGTTGTTTTGAAGGTAAATGAATCATAGAATCACAGAGTTGGAAGAAACCACAAGGGCCAAAATGAATGAATATGCTTTAGTACAACATTGACACTGGAGTCACTAGCCTCCATGTTGCTAACCAAGCTATTCCTTGCCAAGGACTCCACCTCCTGGGAGCTGCAGATAAGAGGTCTTGTATTTGTGTGTGTGCATGCATGCTTGCTTGTATGTGCGTGCATGCATGTGCCTTCAAGTCGCCTGTCAACTCACAGTGACCCTATGAATTTCATAGGGTTTTCTTAAGCAAGGAATACTCAGAAGTGGTTTGTCGTTGCCTTCCTCTGAAATGTAGCCTATGGCACCTGGTGTTCATAGGTGGTCTCCTATCTAAGTATTAACCAGGGCCGACCATGCTTAGCTTCCAAGATCAGATGGGATCTCATGCCTTTAAAGTGTTTAGGCTCTGCTAAGGGTCTTGTACCTCCTTTCAATGTAATGTGTTTCTAACAATTATAGTCTCTCCTACAAGCAGTCTTAGAGCTACTTCATATACTGAATTAAGCCTAGAATGACCCTAACATTCTAATAAAAGTCTGTCACTTTTGAGAGAGCAAGAAGGAGGAAGGGAGGGAGGGAGAAACTTCTGGTACATTGCTAAATCATTAAAAATATGTATCTGCACTCCACTTGGTAATGAATATAGCTTAATGAGCCATAACATACTGCCTTGTTTGATATTAAAATTCATCTGTTTACCTTTTCATTCATTATATGACATAGTAATTTTTTTTTCCATTTGGCATATTGAAGCACAAAATTGTTTGCAGGCTTTCAGGTTTTGCCAAAAATAAAATAGTAGAGAGATATGATGAGAGGAGACTGCTTTTAAAGCACTGACTTCTAGCCTTTCAATGTATTTCGGACAGTTATATGTATTTCACTTACTATTAGTCCCAATTCATCCAGGAAAACCCAAGGGCAGGTTTTTAAAAACCCTGTCATAGATGTATCACTGCACTTGACAAATCTGAATTGTTGCACCACCCTTTCAGATTCCTTTACTATAAATACCTCTGTTTAGATTTCTTTACAATATATCCCCATGATATGCACACTGCAACAATTTCCCTTCTATAAATCGCACCCATATTGTAGACTATATTCCGATACATCATTAATGCCACAGCCGTTGTAAGGTTCTCTGATTAGTCCTCTGAGGACAGTGTGAGGCATATCTATCTATCGTAGATCTATCTATCTATCTAACTAACTATTCATCTATCACCTATCTTCTCTATAGGACCAGTACATCCATCACACTGTGGGCAACAGCCATATTTTGGGAGACATTGGACTGAATTCAAGAGCCACCAAGAAGACATTTTGGGAACTTTTGTGACATTCAGTGGTGCAGAAAGGTGCTAGTCCTTCTACATCACAGAGCTTTACAGAGAGGCAGAGCAGAGCATTTCCTTCCAATGAACAAAATAAGTAAGTAAGCAAGCAAGTAAGCAAACATTATCTGATGCTGCTAATCTTTGAAGTGTGAAGCAAAATCCCTAAGTTTCATTTTGTGAAATGGCCAACGTTGCTATCCCTGAATCTCTTTGGCAGCATTATTGTATCAGTATTAGTGGTTAGTATGGTTGTTGGGTGCTGAAGAAAATGGTGGTGTGCATGTGTGTTCAGATTACATTCATCCTTTGCAGAGCTTCTGTTGATTCTTCCCCCCACCTCCCTACTTCCTTAGCTAGGGTTGCAAGAGTGAAAATTGGACACAGCTCCTATACCTTTAATAGTTTTGTAGAAGAGGGGATTTTTCAGGAGTGCTATAACTGTGTATTCTTGCATGATGGGGGTTGGATTAGATTACCTTTGTGACTGCTTCTCCGTTTAAGATTCTATGAAATCAGAAGAATAAGACTTGGAAAAGCAGCCATGAAGGAACTAAGTAAGATCCTCAAGTGTAAAGCCATATCATTAAATACCAGTCAGAATCATCCAGGGTCTCATACTTCCAAATACTATTTATGAATCACAAAGCTGGATGAGAGCTGACATGAAGAAAATCAACTCATTTGAAACATGGTTCTGGAGAAGAGTTCTGTAAATACCGTGGAGCCCCAAAAAGACAAACAAATGGGTGCAAGAGCAAATCAAGCCTGAACTCTTAATTAGAACCAAATATGAATAAACTGAGGCTGCTGTATTTTGGACATGACTTTCTGGAAAATATGATAATATTTGGCAAAGTGGAAGGCAGTAGCAAAAGTGGGAGGCTGCATTACAGGTGGATTGATTCAGTCAAGGAAACCTGAGTGTGCAAGACCTGAGCAGTTTTCAAAACTGAGCAGTTGATGACCAGGGCTCATAGGCTCACCATAAGTTAAAGTTGACTAGATGGCAAATAACAACAACAATGATTTGAAGTTCTTTGTTACATAATCAAGCAGATTACAGGTTTTTAATACAGCCATGGAGCTTTTGTTAATCCATACAATTGTCTATGTGTCTTATTTGGGACAACAATTTTTTAAAAAACCCTGTGGTTATTGATGACAGAATTTTAAGAAACATGTGTAAGGGTTGTTTTGTTGTGGTGGTGGTGGTTTTTTTTTTTGTTTTTTTTTTTCAAAAAGGACCAGTACTCAGCTTGGTTGTGGCAGCCAAAGACACCTATAAAACAGACCACTGAAATAATGTTATTCCACCAAGGTAAATAACTTTTGGAAGAATTACTCTTTCTTCCCCTGGGAGTCTTACATTCTACAAAATGTGCTTCTAAATGTACCCAATTTTACAAGCAGAGGGCTATGAAAGATTGAATCAATAAAAAAAAATTGTTTAAAGAGGCCTGAAAGCATCTCACTCTCTGAAATGTGTGGCACCTACAGGATTCATAGCGTGCTGTAAAGCTTCTATGAATTAAAATGCCCTCGCAACACTCCAGCCAATAAAACATTTAAAGCATAGCACAACATCATCTTAAGTACTTTTTACACACAAAGGCAACAAATCCCTGTGGAGAATGATGCATATATTTAGTGATAGTTCAAAATATAGTAAAATATATCAACCTCTTCCTAAATTCACATTTCTTTTATAACATATGGCCCTGTTGAATTATTCCAATTCCTTTTAAAAAAATAAATCCCTACATGCTTTCTTTTCTCATCTTGTTGATGACTAACCTTTGGCTTCTCCCTTCTGGCTAGATGAGATGCTGTAGAACATGTCCAATTGCAACAGGCAGAGAACAGTGATGGCTCACGGTAAGTGAGTATTTGTAAAACACAGCTGTCCATGATTACAGTTGCTCTCCATGATCATAGCTGGCATGTGATGAGGGACCCAGCAAATATAACCACCTATGGATGTGCCAATTCAGCCATTTCCTTCCATATATCAGAGCTGGTTTCTTCTGCATCTTCTGCATTGCTTGAAGATGCAGAAAAGCAGAAAAGCTATTTCTTTAGTTAGATCAAGTGTGAGTCAACTGATGCCCTCCAGACACTATTGCACTACAACCCCCTGTATTCCTTATTATAGGCTATGTAGGCAAGGACTGATGGGCACTCATCCCTGTACCAGCACTTGGATGTACAACATGATTTCAGTGGTACAGCTAGATAGTCAGAATTGTTGTTGATTTATTTGTATGCTACATTTTCCACAACACTTTGCATAAAGATAAACACAATAATCATAATTACAATTATAAAACATTATCATAACATTAAATCACTTGCAATGCTATAAGAGGTTTCAGAAGTTTAAATAATAACCTCATGTGCCGATAGGTCAGTTTACAAAAGTGAATAGCAAAAATATCAATATTCTATGCATATTATACATTTCACTAAATATTAAGAGGTGTACCAAGAAGAAAACTCATTCACGTTAGACTTGTGGCAAAAGAGGGACAAATACACTGAATAAGTACAATTCAATTCAGATAACCTGGCTCCCCCACCGTCTAGTGCAGCCATTCAGGCAGGAAGCCAATTTGTAGGCTGAGAAGGGAGAGGAGACCCGGATGCTGACTTCATGGTGTGCACACTGGCAACGAGAAGCAAGGGGTGGGGTCGGAGGCTATTTCAGACCCTGCTGCCCCTTGCTTCTAATGGAAGGAGATTCACCTCACTTCACGGTCCAATGTTTTGAGCTAAAAAGGGGAACCGGTGTCCCCTAACAACTTCCCTTCTACTGCCACTAGGAAGCAAAGTATTAGGAGAGGCTAAGTGGTTAAATCTTCTCCATGGCCAGACAGCCACAACTTATTGTACTAAATAATAGCTTCAAACAAACAAACAAACACACCTGGTGGTTTTTTTTTAATTAATATCAGATTTTGTTTGTTCCTAATACAAATACTGCTAGAGTTGCTTATCTGAAATTGGGCTGGGTTAGAGTCTACTTTGTTTCCAAATTTTATGTGGATGATGACAATTATCTTTTATTATTATCTCTTATTTCTATAGTACCATCAATGTACATGATGTTTTACAAGAAACAAAACAAAACAAAACAGTTCCCTGCCCTCAAGCTTACAATCTAATGAAGACATGTTACAAAAGAAAAAGGGGATGGTAGTAGGGGGAGGGATTAAGTCTAGCATTCTCTTCTCTCCCTCCTTGGTCAGGGCAATGGCAGTTGAGATGGAGGGAGGGCCATTCTGCTTCTGGGCCAAGGCAAGATGGAGCTCTGCCTGACTTTCCTTCTCTCCTTCTGCAGCCAGGGCAATGGAAGTGTGAAAAAGTAACCATTTTTAACTTTCCCAAAGCAAGTTGACTGGAGGAGGGGACAGGTGATCTAGGCTCCTGATTCTCTACTCGGATCTGGGGTTGGGATCAGAATGGGCTGAGTCCAGATTTGTCCAGTCTGAATTAGGCCCAGATCCCTATTACCAAATTAGAGTCCTGTAGATTCTCTTTTAAAGGCTTCTGGTGCTGAGAGTAGGCTGAGACTGATGAAAACAGCCAACCCTTGATGGCAAGTGCACATTCCATATTTCCTTACTTCATTTTATACTCTGGATTGAGGGTGGGGAACTTTATCTTTTTTTAAAAAAGAAGAATGAATCTCATGGAGAATGAATCTCATGTCATAATTGAGCATTAGTGGGCCCCAGAGCATCATCCTGTTTTGGCTGGCTTCAACCTATACTTTATTCTTTTGAAATGTAACTTTTCAAGCTCTGCCTGGACTTGTATGCCCCACCTTTAGCTGGCCTGATATATTGTCTTATTTGTGAAACACACTACTCACAAGTCAGTTCCAAACTTTACAATGGCATCTACTTTTTGGTTATATTAGAGCAATACACCCCCACACACATGCACATATATACAGTTGTCCCTCCGTATCCACGGATTTCGTATCCATGGATTTAAGTACTCATGGCTTAAAAATATTCTTTAAAAACTAATAATCCAAAAAGCAAACCCTGATTTTGCCATCTTATATAAGGGCCACCATTTTGCTCTGCCATTGCATATAGTGGGACTTGAGTATTCACGGATTTTGGTATCCACAGGGAGTCCTGGAACCAAACCCCAGCAAATATGAAGGGACAACTATATAGATACAGTTTTTCCACACTGACTTTAAAAAAAGAAAGAATAAAAAATTATTTTAGCATGTGCCATTTTGCATTTTAAACTCATTTAAATCATGGCACCATCGTGACTACAGGAATAAAAATGAGTTTGCATCTGTTGTCCTGGTTCTAAATACATTTACATGAGAATAAGAACCATACTATTGTAGGAAAGCATATTTAGAAGAAAAAAGTAATAAAATTTGTGTAACCATGTACAAGTTGAACGAGCTATGCCTATTTTTTTAAAAAAATACAAAATAAGGCAAAAAGGATGCCGTAGAGCACTAGCCCAATTAGGCTCCAACATGCCAATACCAGACCAAATGCCGAATGCAGGCTTGTTTGCCACTGTTCTCATCACATTTTGCTCTCTAAGGGCTTGTCTACACTGGCCAGAATATTGTGCCTTCAGGCTGGCATATTCTGCCCTAGAGCTGGCCCAGGTCTTCCCCATTACTGTGACAAAATGGGCAGAAGTCCATACACACACACACGGGCTGCTGCATGCACATGCTGGCCAGCATCAGCAGGCACCACCACCACTGTTGTGTGCCTCACTGTCTGAAGCCAGGAAAGGGTCCCTTAGCATGTGATCAAGGTTGGTCACATGCAGGGGGACTTAATCATGTGCTGGGGATCTCCTTCCTGGCTTCAAAGTAACACCAGTGGTGGTGCCCAGCAATACAGCCTGACATGCTTGTACAGACCCTGTGTTTCTGCACTGGACCCATTCGGGTTTTCCAAATGATGCAGGTTTTCCCAGGGGTTGTTGTAAAATATTTTAAATGGGTTTAGCCCAGCTTCCCCCCAGCTTTGCCTCAAGTGTCATCAGGACTGTCTAGAAGTGAATCATGCCAAGAGCCCTGTGTTCCCCGCTCTTCATCCACAAAGGCAATCAGAGTGGCTTACAAATTGTTAAGCAATAGCAATTTACACATCTACACTCCATTAAGCAGTTTCCAATGTGTATTAGCTAATTGCCCCCACAAGCTGGGTACTCATTTTACTGTCCTACGAAAGGATGAAAGGCTGAGTGAACTTTGGAGCCCTCTGGAATCAAACTTGCAGTGTAGTGACTTGCATTACTGGCATTTAACCACTGCACCACCAGGGCTCCCTCTGTATTTTGCATTTAGAACAATATTACCCTAACACTCCCATCCTGCCAATCAGCTTAAGCGTTCCAATTTTCTGGGGCTACGTGAATAAATCAAATTGTCTGTCCTAATGATTGATCATTTGCATTAACCACAGAGTTTATTTAAAAAGTTCAGAAAATCCTGAAGGCTGTTCCCTCAGGGTTTATGGTGGATTCCCCCCTCCTTCTGAATACAGAGGAATTATGCAGGATCCCATTAGGACAGGTAGGAGTCTAAGCAAATTCTAAGAGGATTATTTCAATTGTTTAGGCCCTATGTTACCACCCATTTGAAGATATAAAGTACTATTGATTTGTGATTCCTCTGTTCTAATACATCCAAATATGTATGCTAATATTCACAGATGCAGACTTGCTGTTTGTTGGCTTTTCCATGCCCACTCTCTTCTTGCATCTTTCTGGCCTGCAGCCACTTTCTTTTTTCTCTTTTTCCTCCATAGGAGCATGTGTTTTTGCAGAGCCTTTTTCAAACAGATAAGACAAAACATTTTTTTCTCTTGGTACAATAAGATGTCTATTCTTTATATTTTCTCAAGAGGATACACCTGTATTTAACCATGCACATGTATTTATAAGTAAATTTACTTTTAGATGCTACAAAGAAAACTAAGGTTATTCCTTTTTCTGTCAGACACTGTGTTGGGGATGAGTGAAGGTGGATTGGTTGTTGTTCAGCTTCTGTCATCGTAATTTGATTACTCTGCTGGAGAGATTCACTACTATATCTCACATTTCCCATACAGAATAATGTATAAAACTGCTCTTATGAAACTACCCCTGCATGGCTGTACAGGACTGTACATCATTTTAACCTATTCAATGGGTTTCAGATAATATAAATGGAATATTTGCCAGTTAACTTTGGTGGTTTAGAGAGGACAACAGCATGTGGGCTTCATGCCATTTTTATGTCACTTTTTTAAAAAATCAGAGTTCTAATTTTCTTTAACTGAAGGCTTGCACACATTTTTCCTCAAAGCATTTGTAACTGGAACAACTTTGATTCAATTAAAATAACCCTGAGCTACAACTTTTGCTAAATGTCATCCTCGTTAAGATATTAGTGCAATATTTATCAAGATTAATTTTTACATTTTTTCAATCTATGTCTTTTTAAATTACATTAGCATATGCAATGCACTAATTAACCCACTTGCTTCAACAATAAATTACGAATTGGTATTGTACATGCCCTTATGTATATGCCCTTAAATTGCTATTGTACATGCTTCTCTCCTCCCTCCCCAAAGATACAAATTGTAATTAATTCTGCTTTCATCTTAGCTGACAAGGCCATATTTTCATTACACAGCAGAACAAGAAGATACTTATAACTTGCTGGTTCAGTTTAGAAGAGAATTCTTTAAAAAGTCTTGAAGGAATAAATGAAAAAAATAAAATGAGGACAACAAGAAGGTTTCTTTGATATTAAGATCGAGCATTTGTCATGGACTAACCAATGGTTCATAGCTGTCAAGACACACAATCCTACAAAAGTAAAAAAAAAAATGCTAAATACAAAAATCTCTATCAGTTATCTAAAAGATTCCACTAAACAGGCTGTATGGGCCTCCATAGGAAGATGTCCTTACAGGTGTCTCAACTAAAAATTCTCTTTCTGATTACCCTGTGATATGTCTTCAATAACAGTGACATCCAGACCTGGGCTTTCCCTGTCAATTAACATTCAAGGAGGCACAAATATAATCATAATGTACTCCTTCAGGCACCCCAGGCTCAGAGATATAGGTCTTCAAAACCTAACAGTCTCTGAATTACCACCATCTACTCCAAGACCACTCCATTTGGTTTCTACTTTGATCTGTGACTTGTGTTTTAAAGTAACAAGAACAAATAACCTGAAATCCCCCAAAGCATGAGGGCAAACATTTTGTTTTTCATACAGCCTTAGAAATTACATAACCCAATCATGTAGCATCATTTCCAGGGATAATTCTGACTCGCTTGTGAATGTGTACAGTAGAAGATACCTGTGTCATCACGAAAGCTGGTGTGATCCCCCCAATGGTGTCAACTGCTGTGGTTCGGCCTCTCTGCACCCCCCTCCCCAGTGCTGCCACTAAAAGTTACACTTCCTAGCCTTTCAGAGTGGCTGAACTGTTTAAGAAATCAATGAAAATAAAGAAGAAAACATAACAGACCACTTTGGATTGCTGTAATTCTCAAGGTACTTTTAAAAATCTTGTCAAAGACAGTGAACTTTTATATGAACTTTGGATTCTTAATTAGTGGACGAGTTTCAGATTTATTTATTTTATTTGACCAGGTCAGTTTTGACCATTATTAGTTATCATCATCTGGACCAGTTGACATTTTCAGATGCTCTTTAAAAGCATTCATTGCTGTTCTAACCTAGATTTACCATCATATGTAGCAAGTAATGTAATCTCTTTTTCCTTTTGAAAGGTCAAAAGTTTAAGAATCAAAAGCAATCCTTCTTAGCCTACAACCCTTCACAGTTGCTCACCTATTTCTAATAATATAAAAAGATTACACTTGTCTTTCTTTCTTTCTTTTTAAAAATACTCTGGATTTGTACCATTTCTCTCCAGGTTTTTCATCAAGAATAATAGTAAGGATTAAATAGCCTTAAGTAGAATTATTAAATCAGAGAAGTTTTAATAAATGACTAATGTTTAAATTACCAGAACTCATAGTATTTGTATTACAAAGCAGGAACATGTAGCAAAAGAGCATTTTGAAACCATCTGAGTAATTTATGATTATTAAATGAGTTGTTTAAATGCCAGAGAGAACAAACAATTGTTGGATTCCAAATTAAGAATATAAGTTATTAAATCATTGTAAGGGCCTCTGTTTTCATGTCAAGCTTCTTTATTAATTCATGCCAATGTAGGCAAATATAAATTGAACTAAATAATGAAAGTTGCCTCCTTTGAAGAAAATGTGAAAATGCTCTATTATGTTGAAATATGCAGGGATGCTGAAGGAAAATATGAAGTGGGAACCTGAAGAATTCTTTAGAAAAAAATTCAAGTGGCAGACTGTAAAGTAGAAGCACAAAGCCATATGCAATGAAAATTAATGGGAAACAGGGAAAACTACCCAAAGGCTTTATGCTGAAGCAACGCTGGAAGACTTAACTACAAAATTAGAACTCCATGGGTGTTCCATTGTGGAAAGAACAGACTAATTTATTCATTGCAGTAAAGAATCCCCAACTTGTTGTATGAAGCAACCTTGAAGTTAATAGTGTTTTTTTTCCCCCTTTTGCTCTAGTTTTGTAGGAAGCTGGGGTGCAGGAGAAAGGGAACTAGCCCAGTTACGAATATTGCCCATGTAAGCTATGTGACTCATAAAACCTGCTTATTCTCAATTATTTATTCATCTCTTAATAGCAGCTAGAATGTCTATATTCAGTTGGGTTAGAGACCACCAATGCAATGTTGCCACACGTAAGGTTCCACCAATGTCTCCTCCTTCTCTGTGGAACCCTCTGTGAAAAATGACCCCATCAAACCTGACCCAGGCATTTCATGATTCATTGGGGGAAGAAAAATTGAAGCAGTATAAACAACTTTTTAAAAAGATCTCGTGTTTTATTTCAAAAACATCAGTTTAGTCAGCTTTCTGGCTCTCCAATGGAACTATAATTCGTCATGGTTGCTGTTTCCCTTTAAAAGCAAAGCAGCTATAAAAGAGTTGCTCCATAAGCCTGAGCTCCTTTACAAAGATATCAGGCAAATAAAGCTAGTTTCTAGTTTAGCACATTCTCCTGAAACAACAGGAGAGATTTGCAACATCTGTAAAGCATCTTCTTGCCAAGCAGGATCCACAAGAGCTTAAACCACTACTCTGTTAACAGCAATCCACAATTATGTTGAGAACATATGGCTCCTGAATTACAAGACCTTGGGCCATCTGGCCATTGCATGTTCTGCTCCGTGTGCTCGAATTATTTTATCAAGGGTTTCCAAACAATTTCTGAAGGATTATTAAACAAGATGAAAATAGAAAACGGCTGCAAACTAATGAAAGGTCTAGGCCCCTTTTATATAGCTGTTTTTTGCAGTCATTAGCTACAGTGCCAACCCTGCATGGTACTAGCTTTACATAAGCTTCTCCAGATGGCTTTCATTTTCAGGATTGAGGGTATAATTTCAGTCTAAAAGGCTGGTTCTCAGTACTCACCAGAAGGGTATCCTGGGGGAAGGAGAGTTAGTTGCCTAGCTGTGATTTCTGCTAAGCCTCCTGTGTCTTTGGAATTATATTCCCCTAATGTTCTTACCCTAAAGAAGTCCAACTGCTTGCAATTTTTGTAACTGCTGCTATACTCCTTCAGAAATCAGATATGAACAAAGTAGGACACAGGGGCTGTTGAAGACATCATTGCTGGCTGGGGTGAGTGTAAGATGGGCTTAAAAATGCAAGCAGTCCAGACACAATTTATCAATGATTTGATTTCAAGCTGGAGTCCATATGAACAAAAAAGAAATAGACCAAATGCAAGTAGGTATGGAAAAGAAATTTGTATCAAACATTTTAAAAATGTATCCAATTTGTGCTCTGTGAGACTATTAACAAGACCATGCACATGTATTTCAGTTTGATGTCACTAGAAGGAATTCATTTGCCGGATGATTGCGGAATAAAGAGACCACACACATAAAATGGGGTGAAATAAAGTGTTTTATTGAAATCAACCTATTTAATTCCCTCTAAAATCTTCAGCTGGGGGAGGCAACCTCGTGAGGGACCAGCTGAGGCAGTAGGTCTATCCTAGACCACACACCCCAGCCTTCCCTGGCGAACACCTGGGTCCTGGAGAGGAACCCCAATTGTCTGGGGTTGCTCACCAGCCAGCCCGCATGTGGAAGGTGAACCCAAAAGTCCCTCACCCAAGCCCCACAGATTGGGGTGAAGGATTATCCTTTAGGCCAACCTCAAGGCGGGTCTCCTTCTGTCCCCTTAGGCTCCACGACCTGAAGTGGCCCTTCCAGAGACCCTACCTTCACCAAAAATTGGTGCCAAGGTGCCTACCGAAGCAACACCTCCCCCTTCCCCACCACAGAACGGGGCAAGCGTCCACTTAGTCCCTTTCCCCCACCAGCTCGTCCAAAAGGTCCCTCAACCCCCGCTGAAGATTACTCAAAAAGATCAAATTCCCTGCGTCCGTAAGATGCACCTCGTCATCTCGGTAGAGCTCGGGCCTCTTGGACACGATGTCAGGGTGAGGCAGATAGTAACCCAACCACTTGTGCATGGCGTTCTTAATTTCCCTAATGGCTCCCCTCTGAGCTTTATCAAGAGAACGGGGATCACCTTTGCCCCCCCCCATTACCTCCTTGGCAGTATGGCCAACCACATGACAGTAAGTTCAGGCCACCGTGACCTGATTACCCGTATGTCATGTATTGATTGAAGAACCAAGGCCTTCCCCTTCAATAACCCCAAATCATTCCCCCCTAAGTGTAGGATAAGGTCATCTGGCGGAGGCCCTTGGCGCTCCCCAAAAAGCAATGGCAGTAGGCCACGCCAACGCAAACCCCTTTTACCCACCCACTCAACTGTTGCCCCTTTCCCCAAACTCAGGTGAGGCCCATAGTGACACAGCCAGGCCTGTCGGGCCACCCAGTACCCCATACTGTGGCCACAGATCAGCACCCACAGCCTCACCAGCATCGGCCTAGAACCTGAAAAACAAAAGGGGAAGACAACCAGTTAGTAAGTGAGTGGCCGCACGTAACGCTGATAAGAGGATGACCTCCACCGGCCAATCTCTTGAATCGCTGTAGATGGCATGCCCATTGCCGCAGCTGTGGAAGCGGCTCTGATGTGAAAAGAATGGGTAGCAAAGCGAACCCCATGAAGACCCAACTTACCTAGAGCTCTGGACATCACATTCCAAAATTGGTATTTTGTCAGAGGGGAAAGATCCTCATGCACAAAAAGCGGACCCGCCCTTGGGCCACGAACTGTTAGAAACTGTTGCAATGCCCTGACTGGGCATAACTCGGGGTCACTGCAAGGCAGCAAACAGCATTGCTTGCCCTTCCCATGCTGATCTGTCTTAGAAAAATGCAATATCAAAGTGACCCGGTGCCTCTCCATGATAACATCTCTGAGCTCCAAAGCTCTATAGGATGTATCCCTCCTGGATGCCTGCATGAGTTCACTGATGCGTAAAGCACCGAAAAAGGCCATCAAAGCAGCTGCATGGAAAAGCAGCACCTCATAAGGAGACATGCAAATACCTGCCCAAATTGAAGCTAGCCCCTTCAAAATAACGGGTGAAATGAGCACTCTACTATCAATTCTATGCCCACGTTCTCTGGACCAGCCCTCCAATGCCTTCCGAATGCGGAAATCCCTCGTATTGTCAGGAACCCCTTGGGCTTTAAGCCAAAAGGCAATTGCTGACAATCTAACCCTAATAGACTGTGGGGACAAGCTCTTATGATATAGGGATAGGCAAAACTGAAAGAGATGTTCAAAAGGAACAGTAATACCCTGTTTGACACCTAACTGCTCCCTAAACTGAAAAAAACTTTCATCGTGCTTGGAGCCGTAGACATACCTAATGCCTTCACGAGCTCAGCTTCCCAAGCCTCCACAGGCTTGCCGGCATTGGATCGCCCTCAGGTGCTGCGTCGGGGGCCAGCTTTCTGAAGCATTCCATCTGCATGCGGGAAAGAGCATCAGCAATACCGTTGTTAACACCCGCCACATGCCGAGCGACAAACAGAATATTAAACTTCAAACACTGCAACGTAAAGGCCCTGACGAGCACCATCACCCAAGGGGACTTTGAGGTGAGGGAGTTTATCACCTGGACAGTAGCCATATTATCACACCAAAAGTGCACAGATGAGTTCACCAGTTCCTCAGCCCAAATAGTGGCTGCCACCAGGATGGGAAAGAATTCTAAAAATGTAAAATCAGCCACAATATCAGAAGCTGCCCAATCAGAAGGCCACCTACTCGCGCACCACCATCCACCGAAATAAACCCCAAGCCCCGTGGAACCAGCTGCATCAGAGGCTATCTGGAAATTACTTTTGAGCTTCTGTTCCTCACGCCAAAAGGAGACACCATTAAATTGGTCTAAAAACTGCTGCCAAAGAAGCAAATCCGCCCTTAGATCC
Source organism: Gambelia wislizenii (assembly GCA_030847615.1). Lineage (NCBI taxonomy): Eukaryota > Metazoa > Chordata > Lepidosauria > Squamata > Crotaphytidae > Gambelia > Gambelia wislizenii. The sequence continues at coordinate 45,748,483 of JAUMIR010000003.1, read as the reverse complement.
TTAGATATGCGGATTAAAAAATAGGGTTGTCATACGTCCTTAATAGCATCACACAATTGGTGAAGGAAAGCCCCCCCCCAGTGCTACTACCTTACATGCAAAGTTCAGATGATGTATAAGGACCTGAAATTCACGTAAGGTAGCTTTACGCCTAAGTAAAAACTGGGATACCCTGTTTCTTAAATCAGTAACTTTAACAGTAGACAATCTACACTGTTGATTAACAGTGTCGATATCGACACCCAAAAAGATCAAAACTTGGGCAGGACCCTCTGTTTTTTCAGGTGCAAGGGGAACCCCCAGCTCACCCACCAACGCTTCAAACTGGTACAGCAAATACACACACTGGCCAGACTGATAAGGTCCTATCACTAAAAAGTCATCTAAATAGTGAACAACACTGTGTAAACTGGTTCTAGTTCTCAATGCCCATTCAAGAAAGGTGCTGAAGGTTTCGAATGCATTGCATGAAACCGAACAACCCATGGGGAGAGCCCGATCCATGTAAAACTGCCCTTCAAACTGGAAACCCAATAACTCAAAGTCATCTGGATGGACTGGCAGAAGTCGAAAAGCGAATTTTATATCAAATTTCACCAGCTCAGCCTCCCAACCCTGAAGGCGAACTGCCCGAACTTCTGCATCAAAGGAAGTGCACTTAACAGTACACAGTTCATGGGGAATAGAGTCATTCACCGAGTCCCCTTTGGGGTATGATAAATGGTGGATGAGCCTAAATTCCCCTGGGGCCTTTTTAGGCACAACGCCCAAAGGCGACACCCGAAGGTTGAGAACCGGAGGACCCGGAAAGGGACCTAGAATGCGACCCTCGTTGACTTCTTTTTTAATATTATCCCTAACCACATGCTCCAAACCACAAAAAGATTTCAAATTGCGGGCCCAACATGGCCGCCTAACTCCCTGAAATCAGATACTAAACCCGAACTGAAAACCGTCAAGTAAGTATTTGGCTGCTGTCCTGTCAGGATATACTTTGAGCCAACTCTGTAAAACCTCATTGTTGATTGGGCTGGGCCCCTTTTTGATTGTGAGTGGTGGAAGCTCCACCCCTGCCTCCTTGATTGGCCCTACCTCCCCGGGCAGCCTGTTTTCCCCTGGGGCAGTTCCGAAAGGAATGCCCCCCACCACAGATGGAGCACTCATGGCTGTACTTGCAGGGTTTCCTAGCACAAAACCCATGTGAACTAAATTCCCAACAAACCTGCTTGACAGCAGGGGCTGTGCCAACAGGGGCAAGAGCCCCAGAGCTGCTAGATGACCTAATCAAGTACCCACTATATGTCCTCTCCCCTTGGATCGGGTGAGCCGGGGTCATGAGCTGCATCCATAACTGGGGATGCATCATGTCCTACCTCAAGGAAGGATAAATTGCAGCCCTGATTCTAAAGGCCTCATCATAAAGGTGCCAAGCTGGACCTGCGAAATCATCATATGCCCTGTGAATTATATCTAGGTACTGAAACAGGGCAGCTGCTTGATGAGGATGCGCCTTAACCATAACCCCAGCATAAATGAGGAAACCAGAAAGCCAATTGGTCCAGTTCCTCTCTACGTTCCTCTTCTTCAGTTTTTCCTTCTCTTTCTCATCCATCTCATCCTTGTCTTTTTCCCCCACTTCCCTATAATGCAGTGAAAAAAGGTCCACGTATTCCCCTTTTACTATTTTGTCCCTAGTGGATTGAAGCAAATGGTCACCTAAAGGGAGGGACATTTCCCCAAAGGGAATTGCCGAATAAGCAATGGAGTCGTAACCTGTCCCCTGAGCTGTATAAGGTGACTCCTGGGCCATCCCAAAAGGGGGAACCATTGACCCCACCCATAAGGAGACCAAGGGGACCATTGTGCTGGGGCCCAATTAAAGGTCTGTTGCGCTGGCCAAGACCCCTGCACTGTCTGTGCACCGAGGCATTAGCTCCAATATTTTGTGGCATGGGGGGCCAAGTCCCCCGGGGCCAAGTCCCCCAGGGCCAAGACACACCTAAATTGGGATTAGATGCCTAAACAACTGACTCACCTAAAGTTGCAGGCACTGTGTTGTCATTAGCAGACTGCTCCACTGTATTGCTCGAAAGTTGCTCAGTCCCAGTAGTGTTGAAGACATGAGTGGACTCAGTAGCCCCGTCTGGATTAATCTTGCACTCCAGAGCATCTAGTCGGGAAAGAATTTCATCAGCAATTTTTCTCTTTTTCCCTTGCAAATGAGAAGACACAACCTCGTCCTGATGAACACCCTGCAACTTCTCCAAGCTTTGGATCTGTGCCATAATAGCATTCCACGGCAACTGATCTTCATCATCACTGGATGACTGAGGATCAGGTACCACTGGGGTAGGCAGTTGCTGCTTAGCGGCCCGCCCCTTACCTTTCTGACCCCCTTTTCCTTTTCTGGAAGCCACTGCAATCTGATGAGGCAAGCAATAAGCTTCACCACCACAACGTCACTCAACGACGAAGGATACAAACTTAAACGTATATATCAAGCTAATGCTGTTGCTATTATTATTATTATTATTATTAGATTGTAGAACAGCACTACTCGGCGCAGCCAACAATCAAAATGTCCAGTTAATCTCAGTAATATTAAGGATTAAAACGTTAACCACAAAATGTCAGCCTTATGATGCGGTCCACAAATTCGCACCAGACACAATGAATCAGAAGGGACCCCCCTGGTGGCCCGCCAGAAAAACTGCCACTAAGGAAGGCAAAGGCAATAATTATCCCTTGCCAAGCCAATATGTGAACCACAATATGGCCGCCTTATGAAAAAATCCACAAAATGGCTCCCAATGAGAAGAAGAAGGGACCCCCTGGTGGCCCACGAGAAAAAACTCCCAGTAATGAGTGAAAGGCAATATGAATTCCCTGCCCAGCCACCCCTAGAGGCCCGCCCTGAGAACTGCAGGCAAAAAAGGGGGGAATACCTGTTTAAAAGGGGGGTGTTTAAAACATGCACAGGGATTGTAATGCAGATCAAACAACTGTTAACAGCTCCCTGGTGGCCCGCCAAACCCAAAAGAGAAATTCACCACAGGTGAGGTTTGAACTGACAACCCTCTGAATATTATGGAGAACCACACTTAAGTACGCTGGCAACAATACCAACCCCCCCATGCAAAGAAATATACCCCCTGACGCAACTTCAATCCATTGCCAAACCGAGCAGAAAAGAAGGCAGGTGGGACTCGATCACCGAACCTCGAGGCGAATGGGCGGGTTGAGGAACCGCTAACCCATGGCGGCACTTCCAAAGGCGGGTCGACAACTGCTTCGCAAATCGCCAAAGCAGTCTAGCCAGCGAGCGGCCTGAGAGAATCTCCATCCCCAATGGCCACAGCTGCAGCCTGTGAGTAAGTGGGGCGAAAGCCCAACCGCGGAGCGCCCGTTCACCTGGGCCACTGCCAGTCCGATGGGGCAAAAGGCCACCCGTGGAGCGCCTGTTCACCTGGGCCTCTGCTGGTCTGGCGAGGCAAAAGCCCATCCGCGGAGCGCCCGTTCACCCAGGGGCTCCTTTTCCCTGCACACCGCAGCCGTGCAAAGTAACTATAGGGGTGACACCCCAAATAGGAGGTTCCAAAGGCAGTGGCTCAATCTCCTGATCAGCCACGAACTGCCCTCCTAAGCTGCCTGCTCCGCTCAACGGTTGCTGAGACTGAGAAGGAGGAGGCGAGGGGCGGGAGGCCTTTTATCTCTACAGGCCCCACCCCTCACCTCTGTTGCAGGTGATGCCACCTGTGACCACAAGGCTGGTCTCCTGGCCACAAACGGCGGCAAAGGCAGCTCCCTGGCCCAAGCGGCTCTGCCGCGAGGCAGGGAGCCGAAAAATGTCGAATTATTTTTCACTGTTCAAATTCTGAAAATAGATGCATAGAATCTATTGCCTCACCCTGCCCTGAAAGATTACTTAAGCCAGACACCCAGCTACTGTGACAATTTCAGCTAATCTCAGATGGAACAAAGAACCTGGTTTACTATGGGTATAATATTGCCAACATAATTTGCCCTGCCTCTTTCTTACACTCAGAAATGCAGCAGATGAAACTTCTATTTATTAGCTGCATATATATCCTGTCCTTCATCCAATGAGCTGCTGTCTGGCTCTCCCTTTCCCTGCTTTCCCTGCTTTATCTTCCCAACATCTTGTGAGGTAGATTAGGCCAAGAGAAAATGGCAAACCCAAGCTCTCCCAGTCAGTCCTATGATTTGATGTTATGCAATCTTAGGAACTGGGGGGATTAGGATTTTTTTATTGGAATAAGACCATTCTACTGAAAAATACACCCAACCGCAAAAGGCTGTAACAAAAATGTGAAAATAATAATGGTTTTCCTCTTTTCTTACTAATACCAAAACAAAACTATCTATCCTAACACTAATATATTTTTCCTCCTAATCTAAACACACTATTATCACATTATATTTACATGTTATAATTATACCTATTCGGAAAAGAAAAAAAATCAATAAAAGAGTAATAAAAACAATAATACAAAATAATACAAAAATACAATAATAATAATAATAATAATAATAATAACATATTTATTTATTTATTTAAAATATCCTTTTATGGTATTGCTGGGGTTGTCTCACTAAACAAAGGCCAAAACTTTTTTCCAACAATGGTTTGGCAATTTCTCTTTTTCACTCAGAGCTAAATTTTCAATTACATTCTTTACATAATAAGCAGTGCCTTTTACATCCTGCAGATTTTGACTTTTCACCTCTCTTTGTCTTTGGAAAACTAACCCTAATATCACATAGAGGTTTACCAGGTGCACCGTGGACCAGGGCACTGTCCAAAAACTCACAGCCAGGGAACCAAACTCCTTCCTCTTCCTCTTTTGGCCCACTGACTTTCTGGGTCCCCTGACACCCTCCAGAGGTTCGGTCCCCGAAAGCACCATCTCCCTGGCCTGCTGTGCCAAATCTGGCCAATCCAGGACCCAGGCCACTTCCTCCCATGTTTCCCGGGCACTTGGCCAGTCCTGGACAAAATGTCTGATCGTCTCCTTCTGTGCCACGCCACTCAAAATCTCAGCCTTTTTACATTTCAGACGAGGACAAGTCTGCTCATCCTCTGCGGTCCATGGCCTCCTTCCTTCAGATTAAGAACCTGATGGTAGAGTCTCCACCTCAAGTCCCACAACTTTTTGGGGACCTTTTTGTCCATGAAATACTCAATTGGGTTAGTCTGGTGATTTAGGTATTCTGATAAATCTAGTTTGGCCTGACATTTTTGCAAACACGGGTTAACATAAATCTCCTCCACTATTTTCCTGTACAAACCTCTCTTGATGCTCTTGATGCTCTGACCTGGTCTGTCTTCCCCCTTCAACTCCTCAGCATGAATTCTATATTTCTTTATGTAAAAAAACAAAGTCTCTCAAATAATGAGGTGCTTTCACTTTTTCAGGTAAAGAAAACCTCAAACTTAATGAGTCTTCCTCCCACCAAGTCTTTCCCCATCTAGACCCTATCCAGCACTCACAAAACAAAACTAGCCAAGCCTGAGGTTGAATCTGACCATTTTGCAACAGAGAAACTTTCCCAAAGTCTTAGGCATAAAAAAAGGGTGATGAACTTAGGTCCCAGGGCTGGGAAGTCCAGGCCCCCTTGTTCTACCTGCCCATAAGCCACTGCTCTCACCAGGGGGAACGTGGCCATTTCCCAAAGAAACTTGAAGATAACTCAATCAGCTTCTTTAATCATTGAATCCAGAGGTGGGAAAACAGCCACCGAGTTGGCTGATACCGGAAGCAGGTAGGTATTTACAAAAGCGGCTCTCTGATAAATGGTCAGCTTCCATCTCTGCCAGAGGGCCACACTCTCCTTCACTTTTTCCAACCAGTGATACCAATTTTCTTTCCATCCCTCGGGAGCCACTGCAAAATTCAGCCCCAGGATCTTCACCCTATCCATCTTTTCCTCTTGCTCTGCTTGCCACCCTTCCTTTTCTTCAACTATGTCCTTTAGAGGAATAGCTGCCATCTTGTCCTCTGCAGCAAAAATCCTGAACAAAAAACTCTTTTCCATGTTAAGTCAAGCACCAGTAACTTGACAGTAGGCCTCAAAAGCATCTTTAATCTTTCTAACTTCCATCCTGTCCTTAACCAAGAGGGACACATCATTAGCATGGGCAACTAATTTAACAGATTCACACCGAACCAACCACGAACTGTCCAACGGACGTGGGATTCGGATCCCCAAGATGCCCTTGTCTAAACTAATTTTACACAGGATAGCATCCAAAGCAATAACATACAAGAGAGGGCTCAGTGGACAACCTTGCCTCACCCAGAATTTAACTTAATCCTCTTTCCTCTATGACCATTGACTTGCAAAACTACCTCTGCATCCCTATAAAACAATTTAACTAAAGCAATAAATCTCTCTGGCACTCCTTTCCACTTGAGGGCTTCCCATAGAAACATATGATCTACATTGTCAAAACCATTCATCTGGTCGACCTGTAGGATTTGACCAGTCCAAGCTCCCTCCTTGCTGAGTCAGAACACCTCCCGAAACAAACAAAGAGAGTCTACCATAGTCCTACCCAGCATAGCACTGGACTGTGCTTCCATCACAATCTTATCAGCCACCTTAGCCAGCCGATTGTTCAGTATGTTTGCCAACATGTGGTAGTCTACGTTGGTCAGAGCTATGGGGCGCCAGTTTTTTGGGAGGGTAGGATAGCCCTTCTTTGGGAAAAAAATCAAGACCCCTTGATAAAACGTATCAGGGAGCTCATTATTATCCCACAAAAAATTAAACAAAGTGGTTAAAGGGGGAACAATCTACTTCCTGTAAACTTTATAAAAATTCCAACTGAGGCCATCTGGTCCAGGAGCCGACTTACCCTTCCCCTGAACTATGACCTCATGAACATCTTGTTCTTCTATAGGAGAGACCAACCTCTTCCTGTCCTCTGGACTCAAACCCTTATAGACGGTGCCCATCTGGTCCTCTGAAAAAGCTTGGAAAAAAACCTTAATCTCTTCTATATCTGTTTTTCTGAGCATATAACTGCCTGTAATATCCCTCCATGATATCCAGCATCTCACTTGGTCTAAATGCAATAGGGTCTGACTCAGAGGCCCTCAAGCCGTTTAATTCTATAGGAACCTTTGGACTCTGGGCACCTGCCCATTCATCCACGTCGACCACACCACCTCGAGTTCTAAAATTTTTACTCCTCTTTCTGTTTTGTCTTTGCTTTTGGCAAAATCTTGCTATCACTCCCTTCGCCCAGTTAAGCTCTTGTTCTGAAAAAGGAACACCTTGGTTCAATCGATAAGGACACTTCAAAAAAATGATAAATGGCCAAATGATACTCCTGAATCTGTCTCCCATTAATGTTGGTCTCGTAAGCCCGGCTAGTGGCCCGAACCGTGTGCTTCACACGTCCCCACTACCTGCACAAATCATCCTTGTACATATCCGCAAGAGTTAGGCTGTGGGCTAGTGCTGAGGCGATGCACTCTTTACATGCCACATCTTCCCAAATTTAGGGCGCAACCTCCAGAGAGTTCTCCCTTTGGGGTAAACCTGACCTATACTGAACTCTACAGCCAAGAGCCCATGATCTGACCAAGGAGTGATCATAACAGTGCACTTTTCCACCTTCATTTCCTTCACTGTCCTCACACGGTCTATTCTGCTGGCTGAGGTTTTGTGATAATGAGTAAACCGAACTCCTTCCATTGGGGGAAAATCCGAACCAAAAGCCTTTCTGCAATAAACAGGAAAAAATTCTAACTCATTCTCCACATCAAGAGCTGCATCCTTAAGACCTTGTTTCTCTAGAAAAAACTCCAACTCTCTTTCCTCTGCTGTCAGGGGTTTGGGCAGGGATAACTTTGTCCGCTCTTTCTGGTCTGTGTAAGCACTCCTGTCCATCATCCTTGCCCTGTTATTAAAATCTCCTACGATAATAAGATGCCGCCAAGTGTTACACTGTTCTTTTAAATACCCCCAAAACTTTTTCCGTTCGGCATATTTTACAGGAGTGTAAAGCCCACACAGCCTGAAAGCCTTCTTTTCAACTCTTCCATCTTCCTGCTTTTCCTCCATACTAAAATCCACCAACAACAACCTCCCCAAAACTACTTCTAACATCTTAGGACTTTATCAGATGCACTAATTAGGGTGTCATAATGACACCACATAAATTCAAAATGGTGTGCGTACCACATGATGTCACCCATTCACATTTATGTCCCTGCCCAAACCTGTAATTTTTAACTGATGGCTGAAGCCATCAGTTGATCTCCTGTGGGCCTTTAGGGCAGGCATTGCCAGCGTGTGAAACCTTGTGCCATTGTACTCACATCAATGCAGCGAGAATGGCCACTCCAGCATGAACACTTCTGGGTGAGATCGCAACATGCATGTAAGTGATGCACTTTTTATGATCCTCCCCAGGTTACATGGGACTTTTAAAGTGTATCCCTATACTTTGTGTTACTTTTTTTTTAAATTTCCCACATGATGAAGTCTCGCAAGAATCGATGGGATTTTGAACGAGGAAGTGAAAGGAATTCCATTCACTACCAGGAAGACTTTGCCTGGAAAGTAAGGTAAGTGTGGTGGTTGGGGGCATTCTTTTGCTGGCATAAAAATGGATTTTTTATGCCAGCAAAAGAATGGTTTAAGGGGCTCATCTGATAAAGTCTGCAGTACTCAGCATTGCTCAATAGAATCATTAACTATTTAAGTCTCATTCAGTTTCAACTGCACTAGAGGATGAGTGCCTTTTTTGGGGTGGGGGTGTTTAGATATTCCTCCGTTTCAGTTGCCCTTTTGAGAGAATGCCTCACCTGATTGACCAACAGTGTAACTGATATGAATGAAAAAACCATTGGGCTGCTCCTCAGCCCCTCTCCTAAGTGAATGTTGAGTATGCCATACACCCAATCTGTTTATTCAGACCATCCCAAACATCTCTCTGAAATCTGGTAAAAATCTGTCCAGCCACTTATGCATGGTGCTCTAACAAAGAAACAAAGAGGTAGTCAGAATGTTATTTCAACAGTTAACAGAAAACATCAGAAAACCATTTTCGTTAATAGACTTGATAGCAGGACATATCATTTAAAAGATTTTGATACCTTTCAAATGATGTGTCACACTCCAATATACATATGAAAAAAGAATTAGGATGCCTCCAGAAAGTAGATTTCATGTATGCCACATAGTTTATATCTTAAGTAAGAACATCCCAAACTTACACTTTAAAATTTTGTGTAAATCCACTGAAAAAAACAGTTGGGGTATCCTTAGAGGCCTTTCAAGTCAGCTGTGTATACTCTAAGTAGTTTATATTTATGTCATGCATCCCAAACAAAAATCCATCCACTCACTTTCAAACATACAAACAGGCCAAGAGACAGAAACATGATTTTATTTATATAGAAAGTCTAGAAGCTGGAGTTCAAATTTCTAGTTCAATACTCTAATCACTGCATCACACTTTTCTTGATATGGAGATTAAATGAAAAACAAAAACACAACCTTTATCTATTTTCTGTTTGTCAGGATGTTGTTAAGTCACAGGAACAGATTCAGTAAAAAAAAGAAAAGAGAGATTTTTAAAAAACCATCAGTGTCATCAGTGCTACAAAGCACAGTATCTTATAAATAATCTCTTCATTAATGTCCTCCTGTGAATTTTAACCAACTGAATTCATGACTACAGGCAACCATTAGCTACAATCTTGATGACATCCCTTGAGAAAGTGCATGATATAAACCTCTTAGGACATATGTAGCCACTAACACATTGGGGTCTGTACCAAGTTGGAAATCTGACAGTTAAAGGGGAGGAATGGCTTAGGGGGACTGTATCAAGGCCAATGAAATATGTTGCACTCACATGAGAAGAGTCTTAAGGCTCTTCCTTGACAGTTAAGTAGGTGGCAATACATAATTAATCTCGAAGGAAACGACTCTTTGCAAGCAAGTTAGTATGGGAACATTCTGATGCATCTGTCATTGAGACAACTGTGCCTTTTCTGTATGATTAACTGCAAGCAACAGAAGGACCTGTTTGTGGGGACCAGGTGGATGGATGGTACTGCCTTAAGGATGCATCTGAACAGATGGATGACTGTCTCTTCTAGCTCTTTGATTCTAGGATGCAGTTAATTGATGCACAGCAATGAGAACAAGTATTTAGATGGCACTCTGTAGTATTCCAGCTGGAGTATGAAGAGTGTTTTCAAAAGGGCTTTTAAAGGTGGAGAGTAGTACTGCACACAGGAAAGCCAATCTGTTGGGACTGAGTGGAAATCAGTTGTCTAATGGAAACCAAGGTGGTGTAGAGTAGCCAGGGCAGCTGGTGGATCCATTGTTGTGGGGGTGGCAAATTCATTTTTTGTTTTACAGTCACTCCTTGCACAGCTGACTTAAGTTGAATGGGAGATGTCTCAACCCTGGACTTTGTCCTTACACCAAGCAAGAGGAGAGTTCTTGCCAAAGAAGAAGCTGTAGAGCCAAGAGTGCATGCATAGTCCTACAAAAGGTTGTCCAGGTGCCCTTGAGATAGGCCTGCCTGTTCCAAAAGAATTTTCCCTTTGTTAATTCTCATGGCTGATTACTCAGGAAAATGCAGGAGCTACATTCTATTTTGCATCTAAACAAGCTAGGCAGGAAAGAACTAGTGCTTTTCCAAAGAAGAGTCAACATTGGCAATATTTATTCTTATTTTTATTTTATTTATATTCTGCCTTTCTCTTGGCATGGAACCCAAGGCAACTTCCAACAATGCTAAAACAAAATAAATTTAAAAATCTGATACTGGGAAAGTTAAAACACAATTAAACAAAAATAATATATTTTAAAATATAACAATTTAAAAATAAAGCGCACAAACCCCATTAAAAAGGATCCCTGCAACCTATGGATCATTTAAATAATGTTTAAATAAACTAAAAATCTATTTAAATAAAAAGACCTTTGCAAGACCTTTATTTATTTAAGAGAGCAGAGAGGGAGCCAGCCTAGACTACTGCGGAAGGGAATTTGGCAGTCTGAGAGAAGGCATCAAAAATGCTCTCTCTACTAAAGAACCTCTCTCTTTAGAAAGACCCAAGGCCTTCCCTTGAATACATGCATGTTTAATTTACAATAAAATCCCAGTGTGTTCTAAGACCGGCTCTGTGCTATAGTGGTTTGATTGCTGGAGTAGGACTGTCCTATGTTCCAGACAGCAAGTGTTCCAGGAATTAGGTGGTTAAAATACAAAAGCTGTTAAGTAGCTAATTCAGTCCAGACCAGTTACAGGTTATCCAACAAGATGAAGGGTGAAATAAAAGTGTGGTTGTCAGCCAGTCCAGGAGTTTTTCTAAGAAGTCAGCAGTCCAGATACAAGAAGCCAGAAAGGAGTAGCCAGTGTAGCCAATCCAAGGTCAAGAAAATACAAATGCCAAGAGTACTGGCAATCACCCAGATAAGATGGTTGTGAGCAACAAAGATGCTGGGGAGCTGCTGGGATATTTATGAGCAGCTGTCTCTAAAACACCAGGTGCCTAATTAATCAGTGCCTCCTATTTAACAGCCGCTGGTATTGGTGTAATCTATCTCTAGCTCTTTGTAGTTCAGAAAAGGATGGTGGAATGTCTTCAACATCCTTAGTATCCTCAGCATCTGCCACCTCCTGCTGGGGAGTAGGGCCTGCCTCAATCCCCAGCTCCTCAGACTCAGAGAGACCATCAGGAGCTGCAGATTCCTGGCAATCTGGCTCCCCACCTGAATCATCCAACTCCAGAGGGTGCGTTATGACCAAGACTCCAGGAGACCAGGGTTTGAATCCCCAATCAGCCATGGAAACCCACTGGGTGATCTTGGGCAAGTCACACTCTCACAGCCTTAACAAAGACAATGGCAAACCTCATCTGAATAAAACTTGCTAGGAAAACCCTAGGAGGGGGACATCAGAGTCAGTTTGAAGGCACATAACAACAACCATGTTATAAGAGCATCTGCTGTTTTATATTTTTAATACAAGATCATTGTAAGTAAAATATGGGTTAATATGATAAGTAAAATATGATCACTTCAGTGTTGGCAGTAGTATATCTCTTTCAAAAGCAAAGGGATTTCTATGTTTGGTGTACACATCTAGTATCCATCACTTTTCACATGAGCCAAGAAACTACAGGAGGAGGTAGGATTACCATGAAGAAGGCTAGATGGATATATAAAGCTGCCTCCCTACACACATCCCACAAAGAGCACCAATGACAGAAGTAGATAGCATATGATTTTTAAGAGGAAAGAATATATATTTTAGTCTTCTTGATCTGAAAACCTGCTATACTAGTAGATGTGTCATCCTTCTCCACTCAAGGACAAGGTAAACACTCAGGATATTATTTTTGTCACTTAATATCCTTCAGGACATGCATATATTAGATCAATGGAAGGAACCTATTTCGATGTCTGGATTTTTTAAAGCATAGAATTTTATATTATTTCAGAATAACTTGAGAAATAGAATCAACACAAAGAAGGAAAACACATAGCAATACAGCAGGATCATTGAAGAAAAGGCAAATCTATTAGTGTGTTAAAGATTAAGATATTTTATTTGACATGGATTACAACCCACTTCATCAGATGCCATGATTATATGTATTTAAATCTGTGTGAGTTTCTTCTTGAAGTTGATGGATTTCCAATGCATATGGCCAAATTTGCAAAAAAAATAGCCATTGCAAAAAAATTCTTGGAGGCTAGGATTAACTAATGTAACTAATGTAATGTTTTCTTTTGCATAAGCATCTGATGAATTGACCTACAGTATATAAAGGTTTATACCAAATAAAACATGTTTAAGGTATTACTAGACCTTTTGTTATTGTTGTTTTTCTTTTGAAAAGGAAAGAAATAAACTACTTGATTATGATTCTTAGTGTATTTTGAATATGCTTGCAGGACAGCTGAAATAAAATAGGCTGATGAATTCATTTAAAGAAACAGAGTTTCTAAGTAGGTTCTTATCAACTCTAGATTTTTTAAAAATATATTTTATTGGGACATGCAATTTCTGAGAAGGGGGTATGCTGCCTTAAGGGCTTTTAAGCAGAAAGGTAAATATAGGTTAATTAAATAAATATTTTGTAATGCTGTTTTCTGTAAAGAAGCGACTGTTAGTGTTTGGTTACAGATTCTGCACAAAATTCACACATGGTTATTTGTGAGCAGAAAATTTTCTGCATTGGAAACAGCATTTTCTGAACAGAAACTAATAATTCTGAGCGAAAGTATTACTTTTCAGGTAGAAAATGCTGTTCCCTGTGCACAAAAATACCACATGCAAATTTTCCACAGAATAAATCCCAAACTGTGAATAGTTTTTGAAAACTGCACAATTTTCAAACACTTTCTGGCAGCAGGAAGAAACTTGCTAAGCTGAGTTGTTGCTTCTTTTGAGCTCTAATTTAGTGGACAATTACATCTCTGTCTAAAGTTCCCTTTTATCAAGTTGCCTATGCTTATAGACCTATATTTCTTCCCCAAGGCCTCAGGCAGATGTCCTCCTACTAACCATGTTGCCAAAGATCACTTGTTAGTGAAAAAACCAGTAACTGAAACTATAGCTTCAAACAAAGTATTTTTTTTTCCTGCCACTGAGCCAGAGGGACTCTAGTATTAAAGGCATTTTCTGAATGCAGGTTATTTGCAAGTTGTGGGTTGTTCCTATTACTTCATCTGTTTGAAACTGTACACAAATGTAACAGTAAGTTTTGGCGTATCCTGTCACAAAGCTAAGAAGTTAAAAACACAATTATGGAGATAGTATTAGAATATATTTTCATATTCAGGACACTAAAAATGAACCTTACATCATATCAATATTGAGTAAAAGCATCAATACTTCTTTAGATAATTAATTTCAAATGCTTCGTAGACTTCAACTTTTCTTAGGCTATAATAAAGGAAATATATTTTTTTTGCTCCATTTGCCTTTAGTTTCCTGTTGTGCTAAGTGACAGCATCACTCATCAAACTAGCTCTGGAGGCTAATGAACCTAAGAGAATTAAAGTCTCTCCATCAATCACTAATTCTGTAAGTAGAAAAACAGCCCAAATATCCTGTTGTAAGCATAAATTTCTTTCAAGTTGTCTGACTGCTCAAACATTTTCCATTAAGGGAAAACGCCCCTTGTAGACATTCAGCTGAGCATAATGAAAATGCCAAGAAGGGTTGGGGAGAGTGAAAGTTCCTGCCTACATGAAGTGAGTTTTCCATGGAGTCATAGCTCTGTGGGAGAAGGTTCCGTGTGAAAGTCCCTTAGGGACTCCAGTTAAATGCTCACATAGTGGTGATGAGAAATACCCCTGAAAGAGATCCTAGAACATGGTTGTCACTCATTCTAAGCCCCCCCCCGAGACTTCTCCCATGGGCTTCAACCCCACAAACTAAGCCCAAATTCCCTGTGCAGACCCTTTCAATAAAGCAACAGGAAATGGAATTATACCCTCTTGCCATTTTGAGAGGAACTGCAGAGGAAACCAAGGTATGGGGGGGTAGTATGGGCTTCAGGTTGCTTGTGTTTTTTGGGGGAGGGGGTATTTTCAATTTTTTTTACACATCTGGAGGGCTTTCAGTAGTTTGGGGTCAACATTGCCCCCAAATCACACTGCATTATTTTTATTAAAATAGGGTGGATGGTTCGGAGGCTTGGGGAGGGGCTAACATGCCACAAAAGTGAGTCCCTGTGCTGCATGCAGTCCACAGGCCACACTATGAATACACATGGTTTAAACAATGGTGGGTCAGGTTATCCAGTGGTCTGCCTCAACATAAATCAAGTGTACCATGCTCTGAATATGTGCCACATATTCTATATTCTGAATATGTGCCACATATTTCTACAGTTGGGATTATAAAGTCTTTAGCTTTGTTTCTCCCACTCTTTTTAATTTCAGGTTCTTTACAAATTTAATGGCTAGCATCCTGTTAGTGGCACACACAATCATAAGTCCACCTTACACCTGCAAATATCTATTTTTAGTTATCATGGAGGCTGATATTCTCTTCTGCCCTCTATAATGACCGAAACTGCCAAAATTACTCTTTCACCACTGCAGCCTTCCTATGGCCACTCTGTGACTGGGAGAGAGGGGATTCTTGGAGAAACATCTGGTTATGCCCCCCTATAGCGAAATACAGAATAATTACATCATCAACTGGAACCTCCAAAAGACCCCAGCAGATCTCAGCAGATGGAATAATAATTTGCTTCTTGTTAAGAGATCATAGCCAGACACTTTTCCAGTGTCCTCTTCCACCAGACAAGGCATGACCGGGGAGAGTGAGTCTGGCTTAACAGTGAGTCTGGGTGGTGTTAAACAGACAGCTCTAGGGTAGTTACCATTTTGGCATGGTAACAGTGGAGAACTGGCCAGGTCCAGAATACTGAAGCTGGCATATTCTGCAGGTCTAGACAAGCCCATAGTTATATATTGTTGTTGTTGTATACAGGGATTCGAACACAAATTGCTAAGAGTTAAGCACTTAACAGAGCTTGAATGGTGATATATCACTTTCATTTTCTCCTGTGTTATCCCCTGATAACATTACCTATTTGAACAGTTTACAATTTTAAAAATTAAATCAGTAAATATTACTGTAGCGATAATATTTATTCACTTCACAAATGTTCCTCTTATAATTTCTATCTACTGTATTGCTTTAACATTTGCATGTATATGTAAAAGAAGCTGAAAGGCCCTTATATATCTTGTATAAAAATATAGAGGCCACCAGTTCATAGGGCCAGAAGGATATTTCAATAAGAACTAGAAACTCCAGCTACAATTTAACTGGTGATTCATTCTGCTCAAGTGATAGAGAAAACACAGTACTGGGACACTAAATATAGGATCAGAGAATGATATAGTACATCCCTGCCACCTAAATCATTGTTACAGGTGGATTGGTACGTAGTTTTGACTACCCCCACATACAAACATTCTGAATTTTAGTAAATTCTGATTAGCAATACAACTTAAATGAAACTTGAAACCTTGTATGAGGATAGGAAAAATTGGCAGTTTCACTTTCTCCCATATCCAACTTTGGTGAATTTTGGAAAATTGTAGTCAAAAATGAATTGAAGCAAAATTTTCACCCATCCCTGCTCACAGTCAATTAGGGACTTCTCGTTCTTATTCTGGAGCAATTTAAAACATGGAATGGCACCAGTAAGAGGTAGTTTGTGCACCCAAGACTGCACAGTAAATGAAGCTGTGGGTGATGGAGTGGTTTGATGGCCTTGAATAGTAGAGGGCAGGGTAAAAAGGGCTTGCCACTTTATGCCAAGTCAAGGCATGTGGAGGGGGTAGGGAGTTATTATTTAAGATGAGTCCACCCCTAAGGAATTCACTTATTTGCTTCAGCTTGCAACCCACATTTCCTCTCTAAGTACAGTGTCAGCTTTGCTGGTTGTTTCAGTGCTGGATAGGAATTTCTTCCCCTTTACATGGGATTTTTTTGCCTACCACATACTGTATTTGTGGCACTGGGACAATTGGCCAAGGGTGGTGCCTTAAATAGGATACCATTGGCATGTATCAGAGGAAGAATATGAGAGTTCAGTGTACAACTTGACATCCTTTTGGTGAAGGGTTGAGGCACTGAAACAGCCTCCCTAGGTCCTGTGACATGGGTGTGTGTGTAAAGGAGCCTGCCCTTGCGACTAACCTGGAGTTTGCTCTCTCTTATACAGTCCTGGGACTTGGGAGCGAGTACCCTAAGTTTAACTTCCAGTAAATGATCAGTCAGGGTGAGAACCTATAGCATTGGGTTGCCCTCAGGGTCAGGTTTCTGCTAAAGGGAAGGCTGGGGATGTGATCATGGGTTGACACCTGCCCTCAGCTAGACCCACATCTGGTTGCTCTCTCCCCACTCTTTGCTCAGTCCCAGACACAATTATTTAAATAGGGTATAGGTCAAATAAAGTGGCCCTTATTTATCCCAATCCTATGTGTCTGGTGTCCTTATTTTATGGTTGGTCATCAATTGCTTGTTTCGTTGGATCTATTCTTTCCATTTACAAGGCTACATGACATCATTTTCTTCTGTTTATTTCTAAAGATTATGGAGTGATTGTAAGAAACTGTACAAAGAAACTGTTATGGTTAGAAAATACTGGGAGAAAGAATATAGCCATCTGAGACCCCAAAGAAAGCAATCCACAGTTAGACTCCTGGCATTTACTGAGAAAGCTGTATAAGCAGATGTCATTTTATCAACTGTGACACTGAAACAGATCCATATCTGTGTAGACAGTTTTCAATCCTAGGAAATGTTGAGATCCCTGTGGCATTAACTGAACTCCTTACAATGATGTAAAGTAGAGATGTATAATACAGACTCTATGGGTTGATTGACCTAAATAAAGAAGTACAGAAAGGTAAAATTTTAGTACAGGTTATTTGGGCTGGGTTCCCCCCCCCGTTTGTTTTAGGTTATTCTGGTTATACTTTGATGAAAGAATCATGTTTAGGGCTGGGGAATATCAGTGGAGAGCAAAAACTTACTGATAGTATAGATAATACTTACGCGTGGTCTTATGAAAATGTCATTACAATGAATAGGTATTAAAATTCTCAGATTATCTTTTCTGGTAGTGTCATATAGGTGTTAAACAACAGTGGGAGGGAAGGTGGAAGGTGATAAAACCCTATAGGATCCTAAAGGATAACTAGAAGGAAGTTGAACAATGGTCCTCTAGCACCTTCTTCTGGAATTGACCATTAAAGTAAGAGTAGAACCACCACCAAGCAGTGCCTCCTAATCCCAAATCCAAGAGCCTATCCATAAGGATAGCATCATATATAATATTGAAAGCTACTTAGAAATCCAAGAAAATAAACAGGATCCCATTCCTGTTCTTTTTGGTTAAGATTATCTCACGCCTCCCATTCTAGGCAACTAAGGAGGTTTCAGCCTCAAAATGAGGCCTGAAGCTTAACAGCCTGGACCTAAATGGGAAAGGATACAACTTTGACAAGGCAGGAGATGTACATCTTCTATATCATCCCCTTGCACAACTAAAAACAAAACAAATCCAGTGCAACTCCTGATCCAAGTGTTAGCCCATGAGCTATTGGGACAGTTGCATGGTGGCCATAGCCCAAGATGTTGCAGTCAAGTATGGTTGTTGAAGACCAAAACATTTTTTTCTAGAAATTTTGAACACCAGATCCTAAATAACATTCATCACTCCTGGGCAGTGAGATGGGCACTATGCCCACAGAATCCCAAATTTCTCCTATGAACCCAGCATTTATCCATAGCAGTTCTAAGACTAGAACTTCCTGGATCACAATATTATTGTGCATCCCTATAAATATATTTTGTTATACTTTTTATTAGAATCATAGAGTTGGAAGAGTCCACAATGGCTATCTATTCCAACCCCCTGCTTTGCAGGAATACCCAATCAAAGCATTCCTGACATATGGCTATCCAGCCTCTGTTTATAAACCTCTAGAGACGTTGACTCCACCACAGCCCAAGGCAGTGCATTCCACTGCCAAACAGGTCTTACTGTCAGGAAATTCTTCCTAATGTTTAGGTGAATTTTTTCCATGTAGTTTGAATCCATTGATACATGTCCTAGGCTCTGGAGCAGCAAAAACTAGCTTGCTCCATCATCAGTATGACATCCCTTCAAATATTTAAACATAGCTATCATGTCACCTCTTTACTTTCTCTTCTCCAATATAGTAAAAAGTAAAACACACATATAGACATAGTAACATATACAAATCCTTCTGCCACCCATGACATAACATAACCAACCTAATAACACCTAACATCTCACACTTATATTTACCCACTATGGACACACAACATATAGATAAAGACTTAAAAGTGACTTCTTGCTTTCTTATCATTGGTTTAAGTATCTTATTAAACTATTCTTCTCCTAGCAGCCCCTCTAATTCTTATATGAAATAAATGAGTAATGTTCAAACCCTATCAATAACATCTTTTCACCTCTCCCCCTTAATAATTGTAAAAAGGGCTCCCACTTTCCCCGAAATATCTCTACTTATTTTTCTCCTATGGGAATAATAAAGTATTAAGTAGTTAGCTTATCCATTTCTGCTAAGTTGCTCATCTACACAATCCAGCCTTTTACCAGTGGAATCTTAACCTTTTTCCACCATTGGACATAAAGCAGTCTTGCTGCCATAATCATATATTGTACTATATTCTTATGTTGTTTCATTGTCTGAACATCTGTCAACCCTAATAAGAAAGGTTCTGACTTAAAGCAATGTTTTATCTTAAGAATCTCTTGACTTACCACATGGATTTGCTTCCAATATTATTAATTTTTTTGGGGGGGGGTTACATGTTCACCACATGTGATAGATAGAATGATCTTACCTGGAGTTCACATTTCCAGCACTTATTGTTTTACTCCTTATACATTTTATTAGGGATTTTTTTTGTGGGGGTGGGTGGGAGAGGAGTGTCAAATGCCATCTGAACATCATTTTATAAAAGTTTTTTTTCCAGATTGTTGAATAATGTAAATTTTAGACCCTTCCACCACATTTTTTCCACATTTCTCTAATTCAATATCATGAGCAAAATTTTGGGCCCATTTAATCATGCAATCCTTAATTTGCTCTTCTTCCCTCTCCATTTTCAATAATAATCTATACATTTTGTAACTTAAATGCTCCTCATTTGTACATAGTTGTAACTCAAATTTTATATTTTTTACATCCAAAACCAAATAGCTTTTTGTCCATTTTATATCTTTCAATCAACTGTCTAAGTCAGTACCAATCTGTATTGAATTCTTCCTCTATCAACTCATTGTTTGATTTTAATCTGTACTGACCATCTTCAGATTTTAACATGTCCTGATACATCTCTATTTTTCTTTTCCTTTTTTGTCCAACTTATAAAATCCTTCCTATATTGTTATCCACAGGGGTATTTTTGGACATAACCTGAGTTAATATTGTGCATCCCTACAAATATAGGAAGGATTACATCAAGATACTAAGGACTGTCAATGATATTGTCATCTGAGAGGGCCTACTCTTTAATAAACTTGTTAACCCTAAAATAAAGGCTTAGGCTGCAGTACCATAATCAGTTTTACCGGAAGTAAGCCCCTTGAACTCAATGGAACTTACTTCTGATTAGATATATCAAGTATTGAATTGTTACTCCTTTACCTCAACACAGGTGGAGCGCTGATTCGGATTAACATTTGTTATATTCCAGCACTCAAAACATAAACAATGGGTGCAGGGGAGATATAAAATATAAACTCTAAGATAAAAAGCAGAAAGTCTTCTGCCTTAGAGAACATATGTGTGCGTGTGTATGTGTGTGCGCGTGCACACATGTGTGCACCTGCCTAGTGACACCCTCACTCCAGGCAGAAGGCTGACACTAGTAAAACAAGGTTTGAAAGTATAAACAATGTTTGACCAATATTAAACACATCTCAGGTGCAGGATACAGAACAATGGCTGATGTAAACTGGTGGGAGGCAGCCAAAACCCAAGAACTAGTTCTACTGGATTTGCTCTACCAAAGGTCTAGTTCTACTGGGATTGTTTTTTTCCAACTATCTGACTGGATTGTTGACATAAATGGGTTTTACTAAAGATCTCTTATCTCATTGGATCAGATAGGACAGCTGATAGACTGGGCAGAGGCTAGGGAAAGAATAAAAGTAGCCAAGAAGAGAGAAAATCAGACTATTCTGCAGTCTCAATGGGAGGAGGGGGCAGAGAGACAGGTAGTAATACAGTTTTCAGACTGTGCAGTTCCTAAATGATAAAGTGCCCAGACATGCTAATGGAAATAGATACTGTTGATAAGAAAGAAAATCTTTGCTCTCAGCTAGGCTATGCTAAATAGATATATTTCCCATTCTGATTGTAATGGATGCCTGTTATAGATGTCTATAGCTAAGTAATGGATACTGCTAGATACAGCAAGGTACAGCAGTGCTCAAAGATATTGACCCCTGGAAACATGTGAATTCACTGCTGCCTGTTTAGAGATGCATAGTTCCTCAACAGATGGGATTGTATTTTTAAATAAAATAAATCACTGAGTTATAGTGTTTAAGATTTTCATGTTCAACAAAGCATTAACTATAGAGAATGTAATGTCATGAAAGCAAAGTGCCCAGATATTGACATGTCAGTGTTTCTCCCTGAGGGATAGATATACGTTTGTATATCTATGATTGCATATAATAAATAGTCTAAAAGATTACCAGAGAGCCTGCTCATTCTCCCATATAAATATCACGAGATTCCAATACATATGAATGTTCAAGTGAAGTGTTGGTATTAACTCTGCCTGTCTGCATTTCACCATCATCATAAAGTGGACACCTAGGTGGCCAGGAGGTAATAAAGGGACCACAGACAGACTACAAATTAGCTGGAAAATGGCAAAGAATCCTCAATCCCTAAGTCTAAGTGACAGGGGTGAGGAACCACACATGTTTCAACTTGTGCTGAAACCATTGAGCTTAATCATTAGTAAGTAAGTGTGAATATGATTGCAACAATGTTTGATGGTCTATTGGGGCAGCTCAGGCGTTGGGGAAGTAAAGAGGAACTGTAAAAAATTGTATGGTAGTTTGGACACTGTCCATGAGCCACCACCCATGGTATAATATAATGTCCTCAGAAACTCTTGTATGGAGTATAATTTGCAGCCCTCCATTCAGCACAGCTATCATAGCAGGGAGGCACATTTGCTGACTAGCTGGGAAGTGAGGCCAGTCTAAACAGTGTCATGGCATGTGTGCTATTAGCGGGAAGGTGAGGGGAGCAGTCCTTTTTGCAAGCATTCGAGCTTAGAAAGAGAGCCATACGGAGCCTCTCAGCAATCAACAATCAAACAACTAGACATAAAATGCAATGCAAATAGGACATTGGAGTCATCAACAGTTCAGGGATTGGGTGTCTGTCAGAGCATGGTTGGGTGACGGAGCTGCTTGTGGTCTTGTGGCCATCATTCACCCAAATGGGCCTGGGCTGGGGAGAAGGGTGGGCAAGAAGTTTTACCTAACTAGGAGGGTGATCACATCCTTGCTCCTCAGGCCTTAATAAGTCCCAGGTTTGACACAAACAGGGGTAGGGATCTCCCCTGCCTCCCTGCTCCCCCTGATCTTCAATCTGAGAAGCAAGTGAACAACCCTGAGGAAGCATTTTCTCAGTGTTCCAGGTTTACTGGTAGGCCTTTCATGGCCTAGTGAGCCTCAGCAGTGCACATGGCCTTGACATCGCCTATAGATATAGTGATTAGGCCTTGGGCTTGTTTGGCCCTACTGTAATTTTAAAAAAAGGAGGATAAAACATTAAGTTTTGTATTGTTATATTCCCTATCCCTCCCCCTTTTCATTTTTCTCTTCTTGTTTTTTCGTTGATAATTTATTCTTTTCCTATTCCTGTGTTTTTGTGGTACTAGGGTTGGGACTTTAACTACCAGTTGCTGTGGTTCAGATTGGGTTTTTTCCTTCAGTGAATTGAGTTGGACAAGATCTAAAACCTTACATTTTCATGGCACCTAAAAAGTTAGAGGAGGGTCTAAGGTGATGGTCTAAGGTAATGTCCTACCATGAATCAGCCCCCTAAGTGTCTCCCCCCACAGACAGAGAAAGGCACAAAATTTCATGGCAAGTCATATTAAACAGAATTAAGGCTTTGGAGAATGCTAAAGCACCCAAGCAGGTTCCCTCCACTTCTCAAAACACCCCCAAAGGATCAAAACACAGGCATATGGCTAACAGATTTTTGACCTGTCTAGATGCCCTGGAGATGCACACATGCATGGAGGAAGGATCGGGGTCTGTGGCAGCAGAGGTGCATGATGTGGAAGAGGTTCTGTTACATGACCACAGAGTGCACAGAAACTAGCAACAGGAGCTTTTACCATTGAAGGTGAGCAATTTGATCCATAAGGTTACACACACAATTGTTACACTTGGCCTTGGGCATTGTCCAGGACTGCAACATCACATGTTAATCCACAGGCCCAGATAGCTGGACAAAGGAGGTTGTAGGGAGTGGCCTATCACACAGCCAGTGTGGGGGTGAGCTCCACTTGCTGCAATCAACTAGGGATAAGATACTCAAAGGTGAATACATACATTTGTTTTCACTCCTGTATAAAGAAATGGAAAAAAAAGGATAAAGAAGAACTTGATGATAAAGAAAAGGAGAAGAAGGTGGAAGGTGGAGAGGAACTGGTCTAACTGGCTCTCCAGTTTCCTTATTTATGATGGGGTTATCGTAAAGGCTCAGCCCATGAGGGCTGCCTCTTTATTTCAATACATGCATATCATTTATAGAGTGTATGTGGATTATTCTGACCCAGTATGGTTGCTGTACAATGAGGCCTTCAAGATGAGAGTGACCATCCCTTCGTTGGGACACTTAGTACAGAAAATGTAGGGCAGTGCCTCCTTTTGACTCCAAGCCAGTTCAGGACATGCTAAAAAATGTTGTGTTGGGAGTTTGAGTCTCAAGGTGTATGTATGCAAAAACACTGTAGATTCAAACACGAGTGCTCAGTTTGCAGGGGACCACACTCCTTTTACAACTGTACCAGAGGTTAATGGCAAGGGGGTAGTGCAAAGGAGCAGCAGCCTGGGAAGAAGCATAGAGATGGTTCTGCCTCACCTCCACAAGGGCCCCAGCCCAATTAAACTAGAAGTGCTTAGCTGCTGGTTGAGTGCCTACCCAAATAATAAGGCAGCAGTTTATTTAGCAGAGGGTTTTAAATATGGTTTCTGTATCCTGTTTAAAGGTGTATGATACCTGTTTATGGCAGATAACTTAACATTGGTTAGGGAGTTGGAACAGGTGGTGCATGTCAAGATTTGGCAAGAAGTAGTAAAGGGCAGAGTTGTAGGCCCCTTTCCTTCCCCTCCTGTGCCTGATTTAAGGGTATCACCACTCAGGATAGTTCCAAAGAAAGCACCCAGGGAGTACAGGCTGATTCACCACCTGTCTTACCCAAGAGGGGAGTCAGTAAATGATGCCAATTCCCCCTAAAATTTGCATTGCCAGATACACTTCATTTGACTCTGCTAACTGAGAAGTGAGGAGACATGGAATGGGGGCTGAACTGGCAAAATGTGATATTAAACCCTTCTGTTTGTTGTCAGTACACCCAGATGATTTTGAATTATTAGGCTTTTGTTTTGAGGGTAAGTTTTACATGGATTGGCCCCTCCCAATGGGATGTTTGGTCTCCTGTCTTGTGATTTGGGGGAGGGACTTTCAGGTTGGCCTTGGAGATGTGGGCAGGCTGGGGAGCAACCCACATTTTGAGTTATCCCTGGGGCTCAGGTGCTTTGCTCAGGGGACGCCAGGGAGAAGGTCTGGGGATAGGGACACTGTCCCAGTATATCACACTGGGTTACTGCCACATATCAGTTTTTTCTTGAGAAATAATAAGTAGGATAGATTTAAATAAAATGGCCCTTTCAACCCATCATCTCTGTCTGGTCTCATTATTTCCTAGGTCTGTCACAATAGGAAAGTATTTTCAGTTGACACATCAATGATGTGGAATCCTCATAATTTGGTGACTTTTTTTGCTATTGTTGGTTCACACTAGTTCTCTTCATTATGTGACACTGGTGACTCTTGGGAATGTTGCCATTTTCAGTGTGCTGATTGGCTGTTTAGGTGTCAGGATTTGCCTCTCCTTGCAGGTCTAGGCCCCTGGCTGCACAGCCTCTTGAAGCACACCTGAAGCGGCCAGGGGAACTGCTATTTAAGAGTGGCATTTGGCCCTAAGTCTTGGCCACCACAACATGGTCTTCTATGCTGTCTGTAGCTGCTCCTTGCTTTTGGGTTGGGGCCCTGGCCCTTCTGTGCTGTCTGTAGGTGGGCTGTGGACCCTCTGTGGTGTCTGCAGCTGCTCCTTGGCTTTGGACCTTGTGATGGAAACATGTGGAAAGCTTCAAGTTCTTTCTAAACATGCCAGTGGAGGCATGCTCTTGCTTCCTGGTGTGTGTGTGTGTGTGTGTGTGTGTGTGTAGAATGGCGGATGTATGTGTGTGGCATGGGGGTATAGTGTGTGGGGTGTGTACATGCAGTTCCATGATGGTGGAGGGGCTCTCACATCCCTGCACACATGGTGTGTGTGTGTCTATGTGTCTGTATGTACGTGTGATTGCTTGGTGTTGGTGGAGGGGCTCTCAGCATGAAACTATTATATTTGATTTGAAAGGTTATATATTAATGTATCAAATGATCATACTCATTACATGTTTCATGTTTCTTAACTCGGCAATCAGCAGAGTGGGAACGGAAACATACTGAAGCAGTTTGTATACATAGATCTCTCTCTCTCTGGCTTTTCTTCGCAAATGAAGATTCAGGAAGGACTCATCCCGCGCTTTCTGTAAGCGCTGTGATGACTAAAAAGGCCAATCCAAGATAAACAAGTCCGGTTGCAAAAAGCACAGCAGAAGATCTCCTTGGGTGATGTTTTTGGGTTGTGATTCTTTCTGCGTTGTCGTTTCTCTTCAAAACTTGTTCAGCATGAGTTCTCAAATAAGGCTGCAGCATTGTGGATAGTGCGTCTCCATGCCTCCCAATGTGAGGCCAGGGCAGACCACTGTTGGTGATCAATTTGGCCGAGCCTGAGATGTTGTTTCAGGGAGCCTTTGTGTCGCTTTTTTGGAGCGCCCCTCTTACGCTGACCCGTGGCAAGTTCACCGTAGAGTAGTATTTTTGGGAGGCGATGGTCCTCCATCCTAGAAACGTGCCCTGCCCAGCGCAGCGCAGCTGCGTTCTCAATATCATGGCCTCAATACTGGTGATCCCTGCTTGCTCAAGGACAGCAACATTCGTCACATAGTCAGTCCAGTGTATATTAGATAATGGTGTATGTTACGCCAGGTATAGCTGGTTCTAAATAATTGCTACTTGTCAAGCAATCAAAATACATTTCCTTCCTCTTTCTAGATATAACCTGAGTCAGCTGGGAAAATAGACCACTCTTTTCTCAAGGAAAAGAAGTATTTTGGACTTGGTAGCTGGAATTAGAGAGCCAATGTAGTGTATTGATTTGAGTGTTGGACTAGGACTCTAAGAGACCAGAGTTTGAATTTCTATTCAAAAATGCTTTCAGAGCCATAGTTATGGCATAAAATCTATGTCTTGCCATCTAGCTAATTTTCAGACTCTAGACAGAAATTGGCTTACTACAGTCCTGTCTACACGATTTAAATAATACGTACGGCGTGCGGAAGTTCGCACTTCGGTACAAATGGCCGTTCAGATGCACACGAATGCAAAAGGGGGGGGCGGTTTTCCACCCTGAAATACGCACACACGGCATTCGGGAGGGAAAGCGGATTTCGAAGAGAAATCCGTACGCCGTTCGGATGGCTGACAGGTCTGTACGGCCCATTCACACACATACGAACAGGCAGGGTAATCTGATTGGCTGGCCGAGTAGAGGGGGCGGGGCTAACATGGAGGGGAATTGGGAGTGGCCGCCATGTTGGTTTCCCGGCTAGCGAGCGTCCGGTAAGTCCATGAATTTATATGTTTATTTATTTTTATTTTATATTGTAAATACGGAAAACTGACTGTCCACAAACCAGGAACCTTTATTAAAAAAAAGCAGTGGGAGATTTAAAACTGCCGTTTGGCTTGCTCGCTCCAGCCAGCTTCGGGAAGAGGGAGTCATACGGAGCTTAGGGGGCTTAAAAATTGTATAGCCGGTTCGTATGCATACGAACGACAGGCTGTTTGTATTTTTTGCCCCCCATACGGATTTTTTTATGATCGTATAGCTGCACCCTACATGTTTTATGTTTGCTAGTTTCATAAGCAGAAAAATGTATGTTTGGGTTGCTCTTCTTTTCCCTGTTCTAGGCCACCAGAACCTCTCTAGTCAATTGGTTCCACTGTTGAGCTGCTCTTACTGTTTAAATATTTAAATAAGCCACTCCTTAAAGTTAATAGTGAGATATCTGGAGGGTTAAAAATGGGGCGCTTTTCACCTGCCTCACTCTCAGCCCAGGACGAATAGTAGTGTCTCTATCAAGGAGAACATGTATATATGTTTAAAGTCTAAATCTAGATGTCAACTGCTAGTGATAAAAATAGTGTGTGTGTGTGTGTGTGTGTGACTCGCGCACGGCGGGGGGAATCTGGGAGCCATCAGACTATGTTCAGACTCTATGTACTTGTATAAACAATTCATTGAAGAAGAAAAGCCAAAGGTTTCAGCTTCTAAGGAACTTTCTTTGGCTTGCATCAATATTGATTTGCATTTACATAGGCAGGTGTCAAGAAAGAGATAATAAATGGAATAGAAATTGATGACTGGTATTTTTTTTCTTGTTTTAGCATATGGGATTGTCAGTAAAGTCATAAATTTTAACGTATTACTAGAAATTCATTAAAATGATGGGTCACACTCAGGAAATATTCTTCCTAGAAAGGAGGCTTTTTGGAACCCATGAAGAGATTTATTAATAATAAATTTGAAGTGTTGCATGGTTTCAAAGGCACTACCTAAAATTTCCTTAAATAGCACAAGTACCAGGTCTTTGTATATAATCTACCAGCAAGGCTGGAAGCAGTTACAAATAGCTGAATGAACAAATTCTTTGTGACGTCGAAGGCTTTCACGGCCGGCATCCATAGATTTTCCTTGGTTTTTTCCAGGCTGTTTTTTTCTGAACAAATTCTTTCTCTTGTCTTCATTCTTAAACACCAGAATTGATTTATTCTGGGTAACTTCCTCAGAATAAAAAGAAGCACAGAATTAAGTCATATGGCTTTGGGTCACTAGAATTGCTTGTTCATTAATTGAATTCTTATATTTGAAAATTTTAAAAGAGAGAATGAAAGATCATTTTTTACTCAGCTCCAACCCTTAAAACTTCCTCTCTTTTTCCACTTTTAAACCTGGAATAAATGTAAACCATTAAGCTGGAAACCAATTAATATATTTCATTGACTGATTTTAAGATTCATACCCTTACCTTTTGATCAAAGGCACCTCAAAATGCCATACAACATATTGCAATAATACAGAAAGACACACAAACCCTGAAGCACGTAACCTAACAGCCCTTGGGCTTCTGAACAGGGCCAGAGTGTCCTTCCCCTCATGTCTGCAGTCCTAAATATTTCAACTCTTAATAGGCAACTTCAAGGTTCCTGGTCTTCCCACCTTTAAACTCCGCTTGTCCTATACAGCCTTCGCAAAGAGAAAACTTTCAAATAGTGAATTGTTAGCAAATAGCCCTTCAAATATAGGTATGGATGGAAAGGAAAAGTAGTGGAAATATGTATTTGACTCTTTTCAAGGCTGCCAATGGAGTAGAATTCATGTTGCCTTGAAATACCATACATTTGGAATGTTTGTTATCTATACACATGGAAGGTTCATGGCTTGTTTGGAAATTTCAACTGGTCTAAAGTGCTGCAGCCAGATTGTTTAACAGGCACTGGCTACAGGGAGCACACAGTTCCCTTGCTGCAACAGCTCCACTGGCTGTATTCAGAAACAAATTGATGTGCTACTGATAACTGGAACCCAATCCTCATAGGGTTATAGGTTATCTGAAGGACCATATTCTCCCATATGAGCCTGCCAGTGTTTTGAGATCTTCTGAGGAGGCCATTCTGTATGTCCCACTGTCCCCACAGGTACATCTGGTGGGAAGATAGAAGAGGACCTTTTTGGTCGTTGCTCCCAGGCTCTGGAACTGCACTAGTGCATTTAAGGTCTTTCTGTTTCCACAGGTGTTTGATGGCTGATTGCTCAGGAAGAAAAGGGCAGTTCACAATGTGCTGCACTGTTTGTTTGTTGCTTTCTTTGTAATGGTCATATTTTTTAACCTGCTTTTAATTCTATTGTTAGTTTAATTCTATTTTTAATTTTGGTATCATATGAAATTTTAAGCTGTATCTGTTTTGGCTTTTGTAAGCTAATGTGATTTCTTTAGGGAAGGAAAATGTATACTAAGGACTTGTCTAGATGGACAATTTACCCTGGCTTCACCCAATGTTGGAGTCCTGCAGTCCAAATGATGCAAGGCTCTTGCCCCAATTTGCCTCTGGACAGTCCTGACAATGTCCGAGGCGAGGCCAGGGGGAAGCCAGGGTAAATCCTTTAAAAACTATTCAAAACAACCCCCAGGAATACCTGCATCATGCAGGAAAACCTGGATGGGTCTGGCATAGGAATGCACACTGGACTGCATTGCCAGCCACTGCTGCTGATGATGTTGCTTTGAAGCTGGGAAGGAGGCCTTTCAGCATGTAATCAAGACCCCTGCATGTGACCAGCCTCGATCCCATGCTGAAGGCCTTCTTCGTGAATTCAGATAGTGATGCACAAGAACAGCAAAGGCACCCACCAATATGGGCCGGTGGGTGTATACAGACATCTGTCCATTTCATCACAGTAATGGAGGGGCAGATCTGGGCCAGCTCTGGGGCCAGAATACTCTGGCTGAATATTTCTGGCCAGTGTAGACAAGCCCAAAGTCTTACATACATTTAAAAACTGGACAACTAAAAATGTGAACATTTGAAAAAAAATGTGGACAAGAATGCTTTCAACATATAAAAATGAGTACAAAAAATGTGTACATTAGAAAAGAGGAAAGAAAAGCTTGGGGGGGGGAGTTTGCCTCTCCTTTAACTCTTTCCAATGGGTCCTTTGGGAAAAAAGAAACTACACAGAAATAAAACATTTTGCTCAAAGTCTCACAATGTATGAGGTATGTGTATACTAAGGTTCTATTAGCAGTGACTCTGACTGCTCATCGTGTTGAAGAAGTTAATGTCCATAATGGATTTTATTTAACATCATCTTCAATTAATTAGTATAAATTGATTCAGTTTAACTGCTTTAATGGAGATGAAGAGTCTGATCAAAGCTGTGTGCAGTATAGGTCAAGGAAACAGATTGCCAATGACTTTCTGAAAATGAGTAAAAGAAAAGGACATATAGCTAATGTCATTCACTACCAATACAACAAAGCAAGTTCCATTGATTATACATGCATCTGGATATATTTAATTATTCAAACTGATCATCAGTATTCAATTTCAAATTACTGCTGCAGAGATAGATTATTAAACTCTACTCCCTTGTAACTTTTCTAAGGAAATTTTGACAGACACATGTCAGGAATATTTCAGAGACTCCAACCTGAATAATATTCATAGAATATTCATAACTTTAAGTTAATGTGGTCTACCTACCCCAGCTTGATTAAAGCATTGTACAGTTACTTGTTTTGTGTTTTCTGTACAATAGCATCCATCAAAATTCTATGGCAAATATTGTTTAATTTAATATCAAAAGTATTTTCCAGTCTATCCAGAGCAGGCATGGGGGGAAATACAGCCCTCTTGATGTTATTGGACTGCAACTGCCATCAACCCTCACCAACATATCCAATGATGATGGGTGATGGGAGGTTCAGTCCAATCACATTTGGTAGATCTTTTTTTATTTATAGCATGCACTCTGTCAGTTCTTATTATTTTCATTTATTGCTGGGAACCTTTCTGAACATAGGACATTTGGGGACATGTCTATTTAATAAAATGTACTGTATACATGCATATAAGGGAGACAGCTTGGTGTAATGGTTTGTGTGTTGGACTATGATTTTAGAGACCAGGGTTCAAATCTCCACTCAGCCTTGAAACCCACTGGATAACCTTGAGCAAGTCACACTCTCTCAGCACTAGAGGGAGGCAAAGGCAATCCCTCTCTGAACAAATCTTGACAGAAAACCCCATGATAGACTCTCCTTAGGGTCAACGTTAAGTCTGAACCAACTTGAAGGCACACCACCACCACAAGACATGCATATATGTTTTCTATACTTTTCACATTTGCTGATAGTGTAATGCTCATGTTTAATGAATTTGTGCTGCCCTCTGAAATTGCATTATCTGGAAAGCCAGCCAAAGTTTTAATTAATTTCTTTTTCTCTCTCTCTCTCTTTTCACAAGCAGTATTTTTATTGCTTAAGATACACCTTTATTTTCTCAGTTTTTCCTCACCATAGTGAGAATAACTAGGAATGAAATCCTCTTTGAAAGCAGACAAATGCTACTGTGGATTCAGATGATAATTCTGGCAGTGATAATGATAACTTGTATTCTGACAGCTGGAAAGGAAGCCTGAAGCTTTAGTGATCTTTGAGATTTACTCTGCTTGACACTAGTATTTGGCAGAGTTGATTTCAGTGATGCAGACTTGGAGCTGCTGGATAAATTCTAACATGCAGAAGTGCTCATCTGTACACACACACACACACACACACACACACAGAGAGAGTCAACAAGGCAGCTTGGTAAATTAATTCACATTTCAGCTGATAGGAAGCTGATAGCCAGGGGTAATCTTTGAGGGCTATCTGGTTGCATGGACACTTTTCATTTCAGGAAAAAAATGTGTTATGAATGTGACACTGATTTGGGAGCAAATGTGCAAATATTGTTTGGAGATGGAACTCTTTATGCAGTAGGATTTTGTTCAAAGTTAGTGGACAGATTTCAAGTTTTATTCTTGTCTCTCCTGAAGCTGCTCATTGTTTATCTCATATTGAAAGTGCCCAGTGATGCTATGCCCCAGGTTCTGTCAGAGAAATAACTTAACTCCATACAAAATGATGTGATCAATATTTTGAATCCACAAGGGATCAAAATATTAAGTATGTTCATCTTTCCCTGCCTGTTTATCCATTGGAAACTTTTGCAGACTATTTGACTAAGGATGGACAAGTAGTCCAAAAAAATAATAATAATAATTAAAAAAAATGGGAGGGGGGGGGTCAGTGTTATTTCTTGTGCAGAAAAATATTATTTTCTATGCAAAAAATAATGTATCCTATGCAGGGGGAAAAAGAACATTTTCTCTGCAAAAATGTGCATTTTTCACACAAAATAAGTCCCCAAACCATAAAGATTCTTGCCTGTCTAGGACCTGGTCTAAATGGTAAAAATACTCCCCATAGAAGTCAAGGAGAACACCTTTTGTCCCAATGGGATCCTGCATCATTTCACTCTATTCAGAAGGAAGGGGGCCTAAAATGCCATACACTCTGTGGGAAAAGCCCCTGGAGCTTTCCCCAAAGTTTAAAAAAACCAAAACCCTGCAATGGAAATGCACATTCCTGCTCATGGGGACCACCAATTTGCTTCACTGTGCTTGTCTTATCCAAAAAGAAAAAAAAAAGATTAGTGGCAGCAACTGGTAAGAATAAAAATGTGGGTAATTCACTCGCACACCTCATGTTGATTCATAGGCATGCCCATTTGAACATCAAATGTGTATGGCTTCACATAACTGTGATCTTGAGAAAAAAATGTGGAAACAAATGAAAGCTGCTACGAATTGGCATTATTGCACACCAATCAATCCCTAGGGTGCCAGTTACACGACAGAAATTGTCGCAGTGCTTACCATGCCATAGTGATCACAAATCCGCCCCTCGCTGTTTATATGACTTATGTCTCTGATCTGGATATCCCGTGTGGTCCCGTGACTGATATTTACACGTCCAGAGTTCTGGTTTTGTTTAGGTTTATTTATTTTATTTTTTTTGCTGTCAATCAAAGATGCGATTACTCATGTTTTCACAACCTCGGTGACGCACTTCCTTTAGAGTTCTGTGCCACGAGTGATGCTATTGGCTGGCTGGGGGGGGAGAGAGAGGGGGGCAGAGGTTTGTTATTCCCCCTTGCTTCTTGAACATTTTAACCCTTTCAGAAGAGGCAGAAAGCATTTTGAAAGATCCAGACAGATCTTTCACTCAGACGCAGGGCTTTCCTTTTGAAATCAAGCTGAGTGCTTTCCTTTTGAAATCAAGCCGCTTGGGTTTCCTCTTGCCTCTTTAAAATATTAAGCCTAACAGCACGCTGCAGAGATTTCAAGCGGCTATAGGCAGGCATTTTGAAAGACACAAACACAGAGAGGGGGAATTAAAGGGTGCTAATTCACTCAGAGGCTTGAATATTTTAATGTGCCAGGGAGGTGACCAAGGCAGGGGATGAATGGGCTACGACGATCTCTCTGTAACATGCAGTTGAGGAAAAGGTAAAGCTGAAGGGTTTGCAGTGTAGAAATCCATTTAAAAAGGTGATTGAGTACAAGCTCGCACACACACACACACACATCAACCTTCATGCAGCTGGAAGGGATGCCTTTGTTTTCAGCTGGTGAGGCTGGATCAGTTGAACGGGTGACCGACCCCTCCTTTTCTGGTCGCTGATCTCTAAGCCCGCCCCCAGTCACCATTTCTGGTCATCCCATTACTGAGACATTTTGTCCCATGCTGTTTACATTTCCGATTTTCCGAATCCTCCCGTGACTTTTTTTAAAACCGGCACAAACCACGGGACTGGAAGTCCCGCAGGTTGAGGGATAAAAGGTGGCCCCCCTTCCAAAAATCACGTACTCGACCCGATGTACGTGTAAACTGCCAGGGATAGACACGAATTCTTCCCAGGACATTTTCATCATGTAAACGGCCCCTAGGAGTCTACTCATCAGAGTTTCCCAACACTCAAGAAACCCATTCTTTCTTTTTCTTTTCTTTCTTTTTCTTTCTTTCTTTTCTTTTCTTTTTTTTTTTTTTGCATTAAAAAAACAACAACAACATCCCTAATCCTTTGGCATTGAGGTTCACACAGAATCAAATTTTATTCCTGATCTGAGATGGAAGCATTTTCAGGAACAAAAGATTTCAAATGTTTTCTCTTCAGTGGGCATAAATGTCAGTATTTTTACACAGGCTGTGGGTTTTTTAAAAAAATGATGTTTCACATTTCAGGAAATCTTTATGAAAATTGTTTTTGTACAGAAAGTAGTGCATGTTGTGCAAAGTACTATTTTCTGTTCAACTCCTTTTTTAAAATAAAACTTTTTTTTCACAAACAAAACTGGGGGGGGATCCACGGACATACACACAAAAGTCTCAGAGCAGTTGACTATCTGACTATCTCAATATGCCAACACTCTCTTTTGTCAATGAGGAGAAGAACTGTGAGTATTTTCTACATCTCCCACTCCTCCATAAATAGCTTGGAATTTTATTTATTTGTTTTGTAAACTACAACTCCCACAAACATTTAGCCAGAATAGTGGTCATACTAGCTGAAGAATATGGCTAGGAGTTGTAGGCCAAATATAACTTTCCAGATTCCACTCCTAATAAGTTCTACTGGGCAATGTGTCATTGGAACAGAAATATAATAAACGACAACGCAGAAAGAATCACAACCCAAAAACATCACCCAATGAGACCTTCTGCTGTGCTTTTTGCAACTGGACTTGTTTATCTCGGATTGGCCTTTTTAGTCATCAGCGCGCTTGCAGAAAGCGCGGGATGAGTCCTTCCTGAATCTTCGTTTGCGAAGAAAAGCCAGAGAGAGAGAGAGAGAGACAATAAACCAGATTATGCATCATTTCTGGAAATATCTCAGTGCAGAATTTTGGGCTCATCATAAGTTTTTATAACAAAGTTCTAAGTTTAAAACTTGCACAGGAATCACAAAAACCTCCAAAACTGAAACATGAGAAAGGCTTAACAAGCAAGACTTCTAACACCTGTAGTTCAATTTCAATAACTGTATCGGTATGTGGAAAATCCCCCTGGGAAGTGAAAGACTTGACACAATAGAAATGAAAAGCTTTATTTCATGAACATCACTATTTCTTTAAAGACAAATCTTTAATAAAAGTTAATAACAGTAAGTGGAGTTCCAAAGCTAAATGTCTGACAGCTAACACAAAGTTAGATGTCAGCTTGTTTTATGAAAGCAAAAGAGTATTCTTGTGGGAGGGTAGGGTTTCTGAAAAATATTTTTTAAATTTTTTTTAAGAAGAGTAGAACTTGGTAATAACACAATTTGGCAGCACTTCTGAAAGGAAAAAAAGTTTAAAGGTCACATTTCATCATTTGAGTTGCTGTTTGACAGTTCTGCAACAAATTATTAAAAAAATAGAAAATAAATTGCTCAGGTGGAAATTGCTGTGTTTCCCTGGGGGCTGTTTCATATTTCTCTTTCTTTCACTACTTCCCCCATCTCTCCTGTGGGAAATAGGTAGACACTTGGTCCATACCACAAGTGGTTTGGACAGATACATAGGCATATCTCATATATTTTCTGAAACCTAGCATGGAAGGGCACCTTATAATCTATTTAAATAGTACTCCTTCTCAACAGATGATGGTTTGAGAGAAATCTGGTTGAGCATGTACACTACTCTTAAATTAGTTTTTGCAACAATTTCCTTTGGGATAGCCATGTTCATCTATTGTAGCAAAAATAATGTAAGTTCTTCTGCATACACTTCCCCCTTTGTATGGGCTGCTAGAGGAGGTGAGACCACCTTTGTGTGCCCTGAAAGAAGAAGAAAGCATGGAGGTGTCATGACACTAGTGTCATAAGGCAACCAGCACTGGGGTGGGACTTGTCAGACTATAAATTCCTAGCACATCTCGGCCTCAGTCTTCTCCTTTGTTGGTAGTCCAAGTCTTCATCCTACTCTGTGGGTCACGGTAGATTTCAACTGGTAGCTCTTAGGAGTGGGGTAGGAATTTAGGGACCTATCATCTGATTGGTCCTGTTAAAAAAGATGGCAGGAAATTTTTTTGCACTGTTTGCTCACAGGATAGATGGGAATGGGTGGCTGGATATTGCCATTAAATAAGTCACATGGGAGTGGGTAAGCGCAGAAAAGAGATTTGTGGATAGGTGAACACCTACAGGACATCTCTAGCATGAAGTTTATATCTCACTTTAAAGCTCAGGTTTTGATGGTAATTGTTGGTAAGGCAGCTCTCCCATGTGCATAGTTTGCTGGTGATAGGCTGTGAAGTAACAGACTGCACTGGACCCAAGGTGACTCTTCCCTCACTTCCAGTTTCCTCCATATTTGCACACTAGGGAAGTCTACACTGTGGATTAGGAGACTGGTAAATAGTTCAATAAAGACTGGTCCATGTTTCATCCCACTCATGTGACTAGACTCTTTATTACTGAATAGATGCACAAATGATAACTTTCATTGGCATAAGCTCCCCAAGTTGCAGAGAGTACTGGTTCCCAGCACAAAGATTCCCAAGTCATGCATCATCCTATATAGCTTCCTAGGCAACATTTCCCACCTAGACCTAGATTGACATTGATGCAATGAAAAAAATAAAAGACCTGTGACACCTTAAAGATTAACAGGTTTTATCTGGCATAAGATTTTGTGGACTGCAATGGATGAAGGGGGTTTCATCGTATAGCAAGTGCCAAAACATACTGCATCACTTCCTGATGTGGCATGGTGTGATGATTGCCATATTATTTAATATCCAACCTGCTACTACATGAGTAGCTGCTTTCTGATGATTTTCTCCTAGTTCAGTATAATAGCCCCTTAAACATTCCTGTCCTTGTTCCAGAGCAATTAATCCAGATCACAGAAATTTAAATGCTTTCATTTATCAGAAGTGACATGCTATTTTTGTTTTTCCCACTCCTTTGTTCTTCTTTTGCCAGACCATCACATTCAGTGTTTGGGAGTTCAAGACATCCTTTCTCCCCTTTTATTTTATTTATTATTTTTTTAGCCTTGTGAAGACACTAAAGGAAAATCAAAACTCTTTCACCAGCAGGCTGGGGCTGTTATTCTGCTCTCCTGAGTGTTTAACTCTCAGTGCTGCTGGACTTAATATTCTATGGGCAACATAGATTTCAAGAATAGCTGAGTTGTCTTGATTGTCAATACAAATGGTTGCTACTTCTCATTTGAAATCTATATTTGGAAGGTATTGGCCGTCGTAGTGAAGCTCCTGGATACTCTGTATAAATAAGGAGTTGGTGAAAATGGCTGTGACAGATTTGTCATTACTTACTAAGTGGGTTTTGCCCAATAGATTACTGGTAGTCACATCTTACATTAAATTACTTTGCCTTATACTGAGCAAGGCTTATTGATCCATCAAACTAGAGACATTTTTAGGACTCTGATCTTTGGAAATGTTGATATGAAGTGATTTGATCTGCACCATCCAGACTAATGTGAGTCATTCAGTGTCTTTCACACTTCTCAAATATTTCTTTTTTAAATAATATTTTTATTGAACAAACATAAAAATAAAATATGATTAATAAAAATACAGTAATACATAATATAGTAAAGTCTACTTATATCATGCATTTATGTACACTTTCTCCCTTCCTGAAGTTAGATGCTACATGTTAAGTTATTTACCTTCTTAAGAAAAGTAGTAATAATAAGTAATAGTAATAATGTAGTAATAATGATACGAGGCTTATAATTAACTGATCACCTATGACAAAACTGTAATCTTTGTTATCCCTTATGCTGAGAGTGTTCACCTATTCTTATACCATTTTAATTAGTAAATGAATAAAATAATATGCCATATTGATTGACTTCTCAAATATTTCAGTACAGTTCTTGGCAGAAGACACATATCAAAATTAGTTAAATATAATCTTTGGAGTGAAAATGTGTTTTAAAAGTAGAATTTAAAATTCATTTAAGTGGTTCTTAAAAATGAACTATGAAGTTGATTTTAACAATGCAGATTCATACAGGCATAAGAGAAAAAAAACAAGCACTGGAACTTGGATTTTCTACATGCCAAAATAATAGTGTTTTCTAGATCTACCCCCTTCCCTTTAGAAATCACATTTGACTGCAGGTTTTGCTAGGCCCTAGGCAATAGAGAACTGTCAAAGTGCCTCACCCCTTTCCGATATGGGTAAAAATATCACTGGCAAAAGAGCCCATTAAAATATACAGCCTAGATGGTAGGGTAGTACAGGTGAAATTATTCAGTGGGACATGGAAGGAGTCTATAATTTCCAGGTGTCTATGAGTCTATGATGTCCCATGGAAGGAGTCTATGATTTCCAGGTGCAAGGTAGTTGCCAGTAAACACTATACCCAACTCTTTTCTCTGTTGCCTTCAGATGATGGGTTATGTCATCCTGGTTTCTAGCCACTCTACTACTCATAAAGGACAAGAAAATTTGCCAGTATCCTTTATATCCCTAGTTTTTAGTCAGTATTCTAGATTGAGAAAAATATGGACCAGGACCCAGAGAACTGATTCCCTAGTTGCCTGATTCCAAGGCAACTTGCATTGTTCAGAAAGAAATCCCCTATGTTGCTACTTAGCAAGTCAAGTTTTAAAATGGATGGCAGTTTCCATTTCCATGGATGAGTTTCCATTTCCATTTTATTTCCCTCCTTGTGTTTTGAAGGAAAAACTGGAAACACTAAAGATGAGCTTAAAATTTCTAAGAGGACTTTTTTTTTTCTTTCTGAGAATTTTTCAGAGATGATACTTTTCCCAACACCCCTCCTCCAACCTCAGAACAAGTCACGTTTCAGAATTTTCTCTAAATATTTTTAAGAGAGCTACCATCTCACCACAACCACCACCTGAATTCCTGAGATTGACCGCTCCAGGGCAATGTGGAAGATGCAGAATGGTGGCCAATCTACCAAATGGTGGCCAATCTGCCAACATTGTCACTACTACTTATTGTGAATCCCTCCCCCAAGATCTGCTAGAGGGTTTTTCCTCTCTCAGGAGATATTTTCTTAAAGTGTTTTCCCCTCCTCACTGCTGAGCTCCCAATAGGGCTGATAACTTTAAGTGATACTCAGCTTGTTGGATAAAACTAAAGTAGCTCTTTGGAAATCTAGTCATAGCCAAGAATGTATATCAGTGTTAAATGAAAGTCCTATTCTGTGAATAAAGTTATCAGTGAAATATTTGAAAACCTTGCCTGTGTAAGAAACTGAATCCCAAAGCCAGTATTTATAGACTATATGTCTATGATAACGTTACAAAAGCAGTGAAGTTCTCCATACATCTTTGAGTAAAATGAAGGGGAGATGCTCTTTTATAGCAGGTGCCCTACAAAATTTACATTTTTCATTAAACATCTTTTATAATGTGTAAGCCTAACAGAGCTAGTAGGAAAGTAATGTGCTCTGTAGCCAAAGCAGACTCTGATTTGCATTGGTAAAATTTTCATTCTCAGATTAAACTGCAGTAGTTGGAAAATATAGCTCTATCTGTCGATTTAATTTGCATTTCAAAATATGGATGCTTTGATATGCAAAAAGGGTAGAGAACTTTGTGAGAAAAGGAAGAAAGTGCAGAGGAATTATTAAAAAGCAAAGTTGGCTAACTTACCCATATTCAAAGTTTGATTTTCCCCATTTAGCGTTCTCTCTCTCTCTCTCTCTCTCTCTCTCTGTTAAATCGACTGTGTTCAGATTTACAATTGTTATCTTTGCTTTTGCTACCATAGTTACTATGTAACTGCCCAATTAAAAAGATGTGATTTTTGGCCTCTTTGAGACCTTTTTGGATTCAAACAGAATTAGGGCAATTTATGAAAGAGAAACCACTATTGTCTGTTCAGTCTAGTGACTAACCCATGCCTTCTTGTCCCTCCCTTGCATGTGGCTATTATCTTGGCTTTTCCTCATCTTGGATAACTGGGACAGTCACAAGCAGTGGCAGGACACTGAGAATGAAGAGGATCCTAATTCTCTTCTTTGTGTGATGTGTGAGGACTCATTATAAATGTATTTTCCATCACTGCTAGCAAACTAATAGTGAAGATGATACCTGGCAGATGGCTGGGTCCTTGGTGAAACAATCCTAATTTATATCTGTTGTACTGCTTGGTGAAATTCAATTGCTCAGAGAGATGGCAAAAGTTTCTCACATGTGCCAAATCAGCTCTGCATTTTGATGATGTTCTGACTGTCATTTGTGCTGTGGAAATTAATCTGTACCAAGCAACCATTTTTCAAAGAGACATGTACTAAAAAGGCTCCTCTGTCTCCTAATTTTTGCATTAACCCAATCAATTTTTTTTGACAAATTTTTCACAGCTCCTCGGTGATGAATCACCAATGCACCATGCTTACAAGAGCTACAACCCAGCATCCATAATTAAACACAGATTGATGAACATATCCCACTGAATTAAAAACCTATTAAATGCCGCATGATTAAACAATCTCTTGTTCTGGCTGGCTGACACAGATGTGATTGTACTAGAACAAACTGGACATTATTTGGAGGCCAGGTGGCAACGCCCAGGCCACAGTGCCCTGAATCCTATTGGTTAATCTCATCTACACTGGATCCATTAAATCAATTATTGAATGGGCTGACTCTAGTTGCAACTAAGGACTTTACCAGACCACCCTCCTTTCCTGTTCTTTTGCCGGCATAATTTGTGATGTTTTTATGCCAGCAAAGAACTCCAATTATCACACTTACCTTGCATCCCATGAAAAGGCAGTCCTAGCAATGATGGAGGAGTGAACGGAGCTCCGTTCACTTCCTTGAATGTAATCTGATGAGAGCACAGGAAAATCAAAAATCAAAACAAAAATAACACACAAAAAAGTTACAAAAAGCACACAAACATACTTTAAAAATTACAAGTAAACCAGAGAGGTTCATAAAAAGAGCGTCACCTACCTGGATGTTGCAATCTCACCTGGAAGTGTTCTGCCTGGACCGCCCATTGACACTATATTCATGAGGGGAAAAAAAGTGTGAGGTTTCACATGCCGGCAATGCTGGCAAAAAAGCACCACAGCTGATCTATTGACAGGTTGGCCTGTCAATAAAATAGAACACCTTATTGCCAATACATAAACGCAAAAAGATGATGTCATCTGATATACACACCCTTTCACATTTATGTGGTGTTGTTATGATGTTGTATTTAGTGCTTCTGATAAAGCCTTAAGTGTTACTCCAGTTCAAAAGACAACAATTTTGTATTTCTTCATGCAATTAGACCTGCTGGTATGTGGGATGTCACCAGTTTTTGTTTTTTGTTTTTATTCATCCTGATACCAGCGGTCTTTCAAATCCATAGTGTTTTTTTCTATCTGTTTGTTTAATAAAATTAGCAGAAAATCTCAGAGCGGTTATAAGATTAAAAACTCTGTCCTGCCTTGCTTGTATACTTTTTTCATGTACCCAGGTTGGGGATGGAAAAGAAGGCTGCCTGAATGTCCATCATGGACCAAATGCAGTCTACTCAGCCTGACTAGGCCTTTACAGCTCAGAGAAGGGTGAGGCAGAGAGAGAAAGGAGGCAACAAGCAGAAACAGAGCTGGCTCCATTCTTCTCACCCATCTTTTGTGTGTGTGTGTGTGTGTGTGTGTCCACCATCACCAATACTCCCCTGGTGCTTCCAACAGAAACAAGAAATGGGGGCTGGA
Source organism: Gambelia wislizenii (assembly GCA_030847615.1). Classification (NCBI taxonomy): domain Eukaryota; kingdom Metazoa; phylum Chordata; class Lepidosauria; order Squamata; family Crotaphytidae; genus Gambelia; species Gambelia wislizenii. The sequence goes on along the minus strand of JAUMIR010000003.1, from coordinate 45,707,142 downwards.
CCCTGGCCACCAGGGTTCCTCTCTTTCCTGTACAGCTCACCACTACTCCACATTGCTCCCAACGGTGGGGTTGGTGAAGACAGAATGTACTTTTGAGACATAGCATTTCACCATTAGCTAACTCTACCACTCCTCTTATTCCTCCTGGTGGCAAGGTCTCATTGCTGCGGTAGTCACTGCTTTGTATTCCCTGCTTTCCTGGTGACCAGTTGTACAACAAACCACTCAGGTGAAGCAAGGGGTTCACCACTCAGTATATATCTACCACCTCCCCTCTCTCCCTCCTCTTGTTTCCCTCCTTCCATCAGAAGGCTGGCCTTCCAATGCATTCATAGAGAAAGGTGGTGTATAATTTGCCACAAAAATGGCCCCAACACCTTTGCCTCCTCCATCCCCATGGCCTTCCATTTTTAAAATGGCTATGTTGGTGGATAAGTCCTGAACTGAAAGAATGGCTTTGAACAGTTTTCAAAGCCTTTTCAAAGGTAGTGAGAAGAAAACTTAAGATTGAAAAATTCATTTTTCTCCCCTATGTGAAAGAAATTAATGAAGACTGACATCCCTAATTAGATATACAAATACAAATACTGTACTACTCAGTGGGTTTGGACTTTACTTCTTCTATGCACTGTCCAAGTCTTAATTACTCTGTATTAGCTGCCAGCACCTTAAATGCCCCCTTCTTTTGTACGAAAAGCCTAATGGACTCCATTGGTATCTCTTGTCAAATCCTAGATAACCATTCTAGACAGGGTTCCAAGACAGGCAAAGGTATTGTATCTGATTTAACAGTCTACATCTCTTGTTTTATCTCTGCACTTTAGATAGCTAATCAGACAAACCACAGACTAAGGATCTCAATTGGCTAGCCAAGCATCCATTAATGTCACTCGGACTCCACTGAGACTCCTATGTCAAAAGAAAGAACCAAGTGTGTGACAGAAATCTGCACTGTAACTGAAAGTGTGTGTGCGTGTGTGTGTGTGTGTGAGAGAGAGAGAGAGAGAGAGAGAGAGAGAGAGAGAGAGAGAGAGAGAGACCTTACAGAGTTCTGCTGAATACTCACAAGTTTTGAATTTTAGGAGATTATCAGTTGCATCAAAAGTGGTGTTACAGCAACGCCAGGAGATAACAAAAGGGTTCCCTTATCAGACAATGTTGTTCCCCCTTGTTATGCAACTGTTCTGCTCCCATTCTGCCAGTGCAGCTTTTTATTGAAATATTATTGAAATATTGAAATCAATATTAAAATATTGATTTTATTGATATTCAATATTCTATTGAAGCCATCAATAGATCCCCCTGTTCTGTTTCTGTCACAGATGTTCCTGAGAACAAAAAGGTGCCCCGTTATGCTGGCGAGATCCCAGAGTCAATGGGAGGTCCCTGCCAGAACACTTCCAAGTGAAATTGGGACATCCAGGTAGGTGACACACTTTTTATGACCTTCCCCAGATTACTTCTTAATTTTAAAGTGTGTTTTTGTGCTTGCTGTCACTTTTTTTGTTATTTTTCTTTTCTTTTCTTTTTTTTGGGGGGGAGGGGTAAATTTCTCATGCTCATGTCGTCTTATGAGAATCTCTGGGATTCTGATCCAGGAAGTGAAGGAGCTCAATTAGAGCTCCTTTCACTCCTAGGCTGCCCTGTCGATGTAAAACAAGATAAGTGCACTGGAGAGGGTGATTGTGGCATGACTGGGACAGGACCGGGTGGGAGTCGAGATTGTGAGAGAGGAAGGCTTTTTTCATTCCTGTCTGATAATATCCTAAATCCAATGCACTGAGGATTTCAGATGAAGGCAAGTTCTTCCTTGATGAAAACAAATAAACAAGCAAGATTTAGATTGTGCAGGGGGAACGGGGGGGGGACACTCACTATTCCTCCTTCTATTCGTGCTTGTTGCATTGAGCTGTAAGAGGTCTAGATATCTCAGAGGGTCTAACACCTATCAGAGAAAACACCCACCTAAGTATAGACTGGACTGACTATGTGAAGAATGTTGCTGTCCTTGAGCAAGCAGAGATCACCAACATTGAGGCCATGATACTGAGAACACAGCTGTGCTGGGCAGGGCAGGTTTCTAGGATGGGGGACCATTGCCTCCCAAAAATACTCGGGAGACATGGAGACGCACTATCCAAAATGCTGCCACCTTATTTTAGAACTCATGCTGAACAAGTCTTGAAGAGAAACAACAATGCAGAAAGAATCACAACCCAGAAACATCACCCAAGGAGACCTTCTGCTGTGCTTTCTGCAACCAGACTTATTTATTTTGGATTGGCCTTTTTAGTCACCAGCGCGCTTGCAGAAAGCACAGGCTGAGTCCTTCAAGAATCTTTGTTTGCGAAGAAAAGCCAGAGAGAGAATATACATGACAACCATACCATCAGTTTATTATGAGGAAAATTAAATAGAGTTTCGCACAATGGAATCTTAAAACAACTACTTAAATACAGAGACCAAAAACCATTTTCCAGGTTTGGGCCTCCACTCAGAAATAAAAAGGGGATACACAGATGATGGGCTGAAACTCAGGTCAAACTTTTGATAGCTATTTACAACCCTGGGCACTAGAATCTTACCTCTCAGGCCCACCTTCCCCATTATGGGAGAGCCACCTTGGCCTTGCTTTTACAGATCAGCCATACATCTCAGGGGAGCCAGTCCTGTCTACAGTCTCCCTCAAAGCCTGAGCTTTAAGGTGAGACATGTATGGGGCTGAGCCGAAAGGCCTCTCCCTTCCCAATCCCTGAGCCTGATACAACCCATCACTCAAAGGGAGTGACCAGATCCAATTCTTGGATCTCCTCTTCCACACTTATCTCTGGCATTACATAATTTAACAGAGGATGCCAAAGTGATTCTTTCCTACATGCAGTGCATGGTAGGCAAAATATTTCCCAACACCTTTCCTTACATTCTGCCAATCAGGTGATTAGGCAAACAAAGGGAGTTACCTGTAGGTAATCACCAGATCCAAAGCCATATAAGCAACAGAAAATGTTCAAACAGACTTAGGATATGGATGAACTAAAGGGTGTTCGGAGAGGATGTTGGACAACCCCTTGCTATGGAATAATTGTCAAGGTGGTATTGAGTGCATTTAATTAATATGAACACAAAGTCCTCTAAAGGAGTCTTTCATGATGCAGTCAAGACCAGACTGTCTCCCCATAAATGGGCATGTCCTGTGATTGATGCTAATGTAAATTGGCAGTGACATGATTAATAAAAATTGACCAGTCCTCATAAAAAGACCGTGGCTTCCTTTCAATGTTGTAAGAGAGTTTCTCTAGCAACCATGTATTCCAAATTCTTGCCCACCATTTGTACAAGGTAAAGTTGCCCACTTTCTAGCAGGTAGCTTTTTTATAGATCAGATACTGCTTTATGATTCTGTGGGTCATTCTGAGAGTTTTTGAAATTGGTGGATGTTCAAGTATTTTGATACCTAAATATAAATGTAAAATAAAAATATATCAGCAAGTCTGAATCAGCCCTAGATTTGTTACGGCCAAATTAGAAATACATGTGTGTGTGGAGAGAGAGAGAGATCAATTTCTGGGAATATGAACTGAGTTTAATCAAGGAGCATGTTGCCCATGTTCTTTGTTTTAAAGCAAATCTGATTGAGGCTATGTCATGTTGCAGATATACCCTTTAACCTTAGTGATCCATGAGCAAAACCAGTGGCACAGAGACTGTGAGGACCACAAAACCTAGCAGGGGAACCACAATTTTGTCCAAAATCTTAGCTATGAGAACCATCCATCATGTGTATGTTGATAATGTTGAGTTATTTAATAGTTATCTCTGCACATTTTACAGTTAAATGTAATGGGAGTTTTATAGGTAAATGTAAGTTAAAAATAAATTTGACTATATATTAAATAATTTAGAGATATTGATCTATAAAATTCAGCATTATAATAAAAAGGTTCTGCAGGGTAATTATAGCTCACCTCACATGGTTCCTAAGAGAACTGGTAGAATAAACTTCTGAACAAATGAAATGTCCCATAAACCTGCTAAGAATTAGTTTATCATTTTCACTATTTTTAAAAATGAATAACTTTTATCTTATGACTCACTTTGAATTCTCCTTCTTACATACCAAAGAAACAAGCAAAGATTATCAACAGGAAAATGTTAAATATCATGGCAGCAATTGAGGAATAATATCTTATGCCGGAACAGATTCAGGTGATTCATTGGTAATTTGCTTGAAGCCTTTTAACTTGATTCTCATTTGTAGTGTTAATGGAAGTTTTTTTTCCCCTCTCAGGGAGAACCTTGCAATATTAGCTGTTATTTAAGGACATTTTCAGACAGCGTTTTAGAGTGCCTACCACAGGATGAGCTCCCGGGAGAGGAACGGCGCTCTTGCGCAGCAGGGGGTCATTTTCGGACAACGCTGTCCCTCTCCCGAAATCATCAGTGTCACTTCCGTGAAGCTTTGGAAGCTGCAGCACCATATTTTAACCACGGGAAACTTCTACTTTTTGCCATAAAAGTTATGGTATTAGTAAAACTGTATTTGTACTAGTAGCCATTACATGTAGCAAACAGATATATTTGACTGCTATGGCAAGATGTTTCAGCTGCTCTGAATAAGAGTTAGCTCTATCCAAGGTGATTATTAACAAAATTAAAGGATAAATTACTGTAGTAACTATTAAACATATATATGTTTATTCTTTGTTCTTTAATTTTGTTAATATTGCCATATATATATATATGGTTGTGTCTTAAGGGAAAGGGTTCCACCTCCTGAAAAAGCTGAATACATTGACACTGAGCCCAGTTCTATGCAGTACTGGTACTAGAAAAAGAAATAGCATGGACTCTCCCTTGTCATGTAATCCTGAAGTCAAATTATACATTCGGATGATAGAATCAGAGTTGGAAGAGACCTCAAGGGCCATCCAGTCCAACCCCCTGTCATACAGGAATACACACAGATACACAGATTCTTGGTGAGTCAATCTGAAAAGATGCATCTTGTTTCTGTTCTTGATACACAAACAACTGGCTCTAGAGAATCCCTGCATTGTTTCATCTCTTCATCAGTGTTTATCTACAACATTTATAATTGTATTATTATCACAAACTTTTTATTTTTCTGTTTAAACTATAATTTTTTATACTGCTTACCTCAATTATAGCAATTGCTTGACTTGTATAAGGTGATTATCACTGCTATTATATACTGAAATAAAAATATACTGTCTAAATTATTGGTGCATTTTATATCTATATCTATATCTATAGATAACAATTTAATTTACAAAATTAAGGCATTTGCAGACAATATCATTTTTCTAGAAGACACAATGTCAAGAATAGATATAGATATATAGATATAGATATTTCTTTCCAGAATTATTTATACTGTGAACTCATCCCTGTGTTTTTATCTTCAATGTAATTTCCAAATCCAAATTTTCCTTGTAAATTTCTAAAAAAATAATTTAGAAATATTGAATATCTTATAATGCTATCTTTTAGTATTCTATAGAAAAACAATTGGTAACTTACTCACTGCCTTGGGGTTTTTTTTCCCAACAATGCAGTGATTGCCTGTGGTTCTAACCTACTTTTTATTTACCATTTATGTACCATTTATCCTTGACTATAAGTTGATCTCATGTATAAGTTGAGGGCAGGTTTGGGGCCCAACATTACAAAAATTGCTATGACTCATGGATAATTCAAAGGTCAAGCTTAATTAAATAGACCAATTTCAGTAATGGAAATAAGTGAGGCTATTGATAAAATGAAACAAGGAAAAGCTTCAGGTATAGATGGCCTAACTGTCAAGTATTATAAATGTTTCAAACATTAATTGTTAAAATGTATGCAAAAAATTATGAATAGTATAATACAGAGAGGGAAAATCCCTGTCACATGGCAAGAAGCAAATATCATCTTGATCCCCAATGAAGTATCAGAGTATATTTCATCAAAAGATTATAGACCAATCTCCCTTTTAAATGAGGATTATAAAAAATTTGCTACAATTCTTACTGGTAGACTAAAAGATGCCATACAAAACTATATTCAAGAAGATCAGAACGGGTTCTTACCAGGAAGGCAAATGTGTAATAATATGAGAATCGTTTTAGGTATTATAGAATAGTACGAAGCCCACAATGAGAAGGGGCATTTATTTATTTTTTTTAGATGCAGAGGAAGCCTTCAACAACATCAATTGGAGTTTTATGTTTAAAGTATTACAATGAATGAATACTGGAGAAAATTTTCAAAGATGGATTAAAGCTATATACAAAGAACAAAATGCTAGATTAATTGTTAAATAGGCTTATCTGACAAAATTACAATTACAAAAGGAACACGCAAGGGCCATCCCCTTTCTTCTCTGTTATTTCTCCTGGTATTAGAAGTTTTACTATGTAACCTAAGGAAGGAAGAACTATTACAAGGTGTTATATTTGGTAAAGATGAATTTAAAATTAAGGCATTTGCAGACGATATTGTTATTTTTCTAGAAGACGCAATGTCAAGAATAGAACCATTAAATAATATTCTTATGAGGTTCAGTCAAGTAGCAGGCTTTAAAATAAATAAAATAAAAACAAAAACCCTAACAAAAATATTAATGTTAAGGAAAGAAAAGAAATAAAGGAGAAGTTTGGAGTCGAAGTGGCTAATAAGATAAAGTACTTAGGTATTGACAGCAAATAATAATAATAATCTGTTTCAAAACAATTATGTTAAAGTGTGGAATAGTATAAAAGAGAAATTGGATCAATGGAAAGCAATAAATGTATCATTACTGGGTAGAATTGCCTCTGTTAAGATGAGTATACTTCCTAGAAATTATATACCTCTTTCAGATGATACTGATAATTACTAAAAATGAATGGTTTGACCAATGTAAAAAAAGAATGAAGATATCTCTAAGTTCATCTGGGGAAGTAAGAAACCAAGGAAAAGGCACAAACTTATGACTGATAGTAAAGAAAGAGGAGGACTGGCTCTCCCTGATTTTAAATATTACTATGAAGCTGCTTGCATGGCATGGATGAGGCCATGGATATTACTGGACAAACCTAAATTATTAGCATTGGAAGGCCATGGCCTACACTTTGACTGGCATGCCTTCCTGTGCTGTAGTAAAATTAATGCCCAAAGATCATTTAATAATCATCTTGTCAGGAAGGCATTGTTCAAAGTGTAGATAAATAAAAAAAAACTTTTTCTATAATAAAACACCTTCATAGATCTCACCAACTGAAGCACTATCTTTAAAAGGATATATGGGAAATGGGTAGCATATAAAGATCTTCTGAGCCAAAAAGAAGGTCTTTTTTGATTAAAGGGCAGACAAGAACTTTTAAATGAGGGATTTAATATTCAATGGTATCCTTACATGCAAATAATGGAAAGATTTAAAGCAGATAGAAAAGCAGGAGGGTTTGATTCAGAAAAAAAGAGAACTTGAGAGCTATTTACAAAAAACATCTAATTGAGAATATATATATAGGACAAGAAGGTATGTTAAAATGGGCTAAAGATCTTGCCCAGAATATAGCTTTGGAGGAGTGGGGAAAACTGTGGCGAAAAAATAAGATCAATACAAGATGTAATAAAGAAAAAATTCTTACATGATGCATGGGTGGTATTTGTCTCCTGTTAGACTAGCTTGAATCTATAAAAACACCAATAATGTATGATGGAAATATGGGAAGGCAATAGAAAGTGTGGGGTTTTTTCCATATGTGGTGGAAGCATCCTGTACTGAAAAAAATTCTGGCTTATGTTAAGATGCAAAATTCAAAAAATCTTGCAGAAGAAAACTGTTTTAAAGCCAGGTTTTTTTCTCTTAGGGACCTCCCCCTTTGAGGAGGATATAGAAAAAAAGATTGGTAGGACCTACTGGCATATGATACCAGCTGCCTGAATCCTCCTTGTTAAATATTGGAAATCTTGCAAAGTGCCTACTGAAGATGAATGGTTGGGAAAGACTGTAGAAATTGCTGGAATGAATAAAATTACATATATGCTGGAGGAAAAATCAAATAGGAAGTTTGTAAAAGACTGGGGAAAATTAAGGGAATATTTACATAGTAAATATGGAGAAATGATGACTTTGGGATTTAAAATCTAAAATTGAGGATTATCTGTTCATGGGTAGATAGCACATGGCAGAAGAGGAAAGTTTAAAGGAGCCGAGAAGAGAAAGAGTTTAAATGACGAGTAATAAAGGAGGACATTTTTTTCAATTCCCTCTCCCTGTTCTTTTAAGAAGAAAAAGGAAGGTTGTTATTAGTAATTTATAACATAGTTGTCACCTCAGTATATGGAAAGTGTGTGTTAATTTGAGTAATAACTAAATGACTCTAATAGAGATATTTGTGTGTTTAGTTTACACACATATACATACAGGTAAGGGGTGGGGAGGGAAGGGAGGGATTGGGAAGGAAGAGGGTAGGGACTGAATGATATCTGTATTGTTTTGTGTTTTATGTTATATGCTATATGATAATAAAGTTTTATTGTGTATGTATTGTTGACATATGTATATATGGTACTATAATAAAAATATTTAGGAAAAAAAAGGTAGAGTTTACAGGGCATGTAACAAAGGATGTAAAGGATGAAGCAAAGGAAATGGCAACTACATTAGCAGTTACTCTGACCTTTAAATTTACTTTGATAATTTTGCCTGATTTTAGCCCAGATCCTGGAAAAGCTGACAAATCTATCTATCTATCTATCTATCTATCTATCTATATATAGAGAGAGATATTCTTTTGGGTATGTTGCCATTTCCAATGTGCTGATTGGCTGTTTAGGGAACTGACCAACCAATCACAGGTCTGTTAGGCAGCCAATCAGCACACTGGGGGCAGGACCATGTAGATGTCAAACAGGGGCTGGAGCTGGAGAGTAAGTAACATGGGGGTGGATGCGGTGTGTGCGTCATTTGGGGCCTTTTTTGGCAGCCTTGGCTTCCTCCTTCCTTCTCCCATGAGCTGGGTGGCTTGTCACTGCACGCTTCAAGCCAGGAGGAGTTTGCTGGGTTGCTTTTCAATGATCATCTCCCTTTCTCCCTGCCCCTGGAGACCCAATCTGGTTGGATCACTCTGGATGATTTTTCAGGGACCTCTAGGGAGCCCATGCTGCTGGGGAGAGAGGGGTTTGAGGGGCTCATGAAAGAGCAACCTTGCAAACTCCTCCTGGCTTGAGGTACACAGTGGTGGGCTCTAGGGCCTTTTTAGCAGTCTCTGCTTCCTCCTTCCATTTCCCCTGAGTTTTGTGGGCTGGCCTCAACTCCTATGGAAACCAGAACTAACTAACTGATAGGTTGACAAAGGTTTAAGGGTAAAATTTTAGATTAAATTTCTTGACTTATATACTTACAGTCTATGTTGAAAAATATGGACAAAATGGCTTTATTTAATAGCATTTTTTTAACACACTCATACAATTGGAAAAAGTTCACACAAAACTGTGTTTAGATGAAAAATGCATACTAAATATTAATGAAATGTTTGTGGAAACTAAAATAATACTCCAATCTGATGCAGAACTGGGTAAGTTTGCACAATTTCTTATTAGACTTGCTTTCTCTTTACCTGTGTTTTGGAGGTAGGCAAAAGCTTCTGCATCTTTTAGATAGCATATAGCACAGTTATTTTGACAGTCCTTTAACACAAATACCGTATATTCCAGCGTATAAGACGACTGGGCGCATAAGACGACCCCCCAATTTTAAGTTAAAATATAGAATTTGCGCCCCCCCCAGCCAGCCACCTGGCTGGAAAGCCTGTCCCCCACCAGCCAGCCAGCTCAGTGGCTATAGATGATGGAATAGTCTGTGAAATTAAAGGACTGAGAACAGCTAAAAAAGCATGGGATACTTTGAAAAATCTCTGTGGTGTTCAATCTTTGGAAAGTAAGGTTGCATTAATAATGAAGTTGGTTAATATGAAGCTATCAAATCCCAGATTTTTGAATGAGCACATTAATGAATGAGCGCATTAATGATTTTAGAGCCACAGTGGTAGACAAGAGAATTTCACCATAGACAAAACTTGATGCAGAATGATAAGTCTGAATCCAGAAATTCTAATTTTAGGCTAACTTGTCCTGAAAAGAAACATTATTTTGACTCTCCTGAGCTAAATGGAGGGCCATTTAACTCTTCAAAGGCAAAGCAGTCATTCTCACAGCAGGAGGAAGGATCTGCTGGGAAAACTGCCCAGGCCATTTTACACTTCAATCATTCTCACAGCAGGGGAGTATGATTACTGGGGTATAAGACCACCCCCCCCACTTTTGAGGAGATTTTCAAGTGTTAAAAAGTAGTCTTGTATGCAGCAATATACGGTAATCATTTTTTAAAGATTAAATATAATGTTGTTCAAAGGAATTGTAAAACTATTATTAATTGATGTAGCTGAGAGGAGATGGGAGTTGAGAAGTAAAGGAGAGATCATTATCAGCAATTTGACCAGGAGGCAAAAATCACATTTATTGCTTGTAGCTCACGAAACATAAACCCCTATTTTCTCCACAATTTTCTTTTTGTAAACCATATGCAAAATGTTACAAGTGGGTCTTTTAAAGTCATCATACAGTTTCTGTATTCACAAGAAGTCCCTGGAGTTCAGAGACAATATATGTGTACACAGAGACAAGCAAGGATATATTCTCTTTCCTATTTTAAAATGTGTTCATATTAAGGTTGTGTCTTGTTTCCAAGTTTCCTATGTCTCTTGTAGTAGCTTCATGATAGGAGATTGTCAGACGTGCTAAAAATGACATTATAACAAAGCCGGGGGATTGCTAAAGGGCTCCCTTTTCAGACATTGTTTTTTCCCCTCATAATGCACCCGTTCTGCTGCCATTCCACCGGCACTGCTTTTATTGATGAGAGAAGCCATCAATAGATCCTCCATTCCATTCCAGTCACAGAATTGACAGTGACTGAAAAGGTGCCCCATTTCACTGGCGAGATCCCAACATCAATGGGAGTACCGGACAGAACACTTTCTGGTGAGATAGGGACATCAAGGTAAGTGACACAATTTTTAAAAACTTCCCTGGTTTACTTAGAAGTTTTGAAGTGTATTTTTGTGCTTGCTGTCACTTTTTCTTTTTTATTTTTATTTTAAACTTTGAATTTCCCATGCTCGCATCTTCTCGCGCGAACGGGCAGGATTTCACTCCAGGAAGTGAACAGAGATCTGTTAGAACTCCATTCACTCCTGGGCTGCCCTGTTGATGACACTAAGGTAGGTCTGAAAAGCTTCAGCATTGTGGTATAACTGGGACAGGACAGGGGCAGGAGAGGAGATTGTGGGACAGGAACGCTTTATTCAATTCTGTCTGATAATCTCGGTAGTCTAGTCTGTAGAGAAATCTCACATGGAGTCAACAAGGCAGCTAAGGAGTATTTGACGGTGTCCAGACTTGTTACAGCAACTGCATGGGGTCTGTGGGGTCCCCCTGATGTCCTAATATTAATTTGGGGGATTTAATTAATTCATCTTTGCATGCAAGAAGTTGGGCAGTTGTGGGATCTTTTAATCTATGCATACCAGTAATAACAGAGGAGATCCTAAGCCAAAAGGTATGATTAAATTATCTTTATTGGAAATTATCATTAACAGTAGTCATGTAAACATCCAGGGTTCATACACTCACAAAAGGCTATTGAAAGTTTTGTAACTGAAAAATAATTTGAAGCTGAGTCCCCCAGGTTCTAGTCTGATTGTGTAACTGAGAAACTATGACATGGTTCTATTACCAGAAGCTTATCAGGTAGGCCAGGAAACATCTTGACCTCTTGACACATTGCTATAGAGTGTGAACTTGTGATGTAGACAGAGCAACCTTTTCTGTTGGTGCAGTTAATTGCTGCCAGGTTTGGACTTTGTTGGAAACAAAGAAGAACAGTACTTTGGAGCACAGAGAATTCTCACCAAGACTCTAATTATTCCTCAGGTAGCAAAATGTCTTTAAAAAAGGTTACAAAAGTAAAGGAGTGAGTTCAGTTTTGAAAAGGTCACTTCTACTACGCTAGTAGATATGTTTATGTCTGGTCCCATTACAGATCAAACAAGGCTTCAGTTAAGTTTCACTATAGCAAAACAGTCAACCTAATTTCACTTCTTAATCTTATTTTCATTATTTCATAACCTGAACATAAATATTTGCTCCAGCTTTTCTGCTACCAATAAATTGGTGTATAATATTGCACTGGATCAACCTCTGCTTCAGAGCCTGAGTGTTATTGTGAAATGCATCTGGCACTGAAGCCATCTTCTTTCCCTGATATACTTTGCTTAACTGTTAATAAGGCTAACAATTTCACTTCCAGAGACAGCAGAAATTGAGATATAATAAAACTGGTGTATTAATAAATTGGCATATTATTAATTTGGTTCATTAATGTGGCCTTTCATGAGGGAAAAACAGGATGGTCTCGGAAGGGTCATCTGGGTGCCATGCTTTACCCTAGGGAAGACTAAGGCTAAAGATCAGAAGGGCACAATCTCCACTGTACGTTTGAAAAGGAGATGATGGATGGATGAATCCTTTGTGGGTGCTGATTTTGAAATTTCCTCTCCTTAATCCCCAGCCTTAAAGACAGAGGTTGTTCAAGCTTTTTAAATCTAATCACCAGACATTAAGGATAGTTTGCAACACATTAGCACCTTCCACACCTATTGTCAAGACCAGGAAACTCATTGTGCAATCAATGGAGGCTCATGGAATCTATTGTTCCAACCCATGAAGCATCCATTCCCCTCAGGTGTATTTGGGGATAAAAATATGACCCTCAAAATCTGCCTTGTTGTGCATAGACAGTTATAGGGGAAACCCTGTCACTCTGTGTTAGCAACCCAGATTGCATCATACACTCTGCTGGATTGACCAACAAATTCCAGACAGGACAGGTTGTATCATCCCTAAAAAATCCTCTTGCTACCCTCTATACATGTTTTTCCTACTGCCTTTCTGTAACCTTGTGCGAATGCTTCTTGTGTGACTATGTGCGTGCCTGGTGTTATTTTTGAACTCTTTAATAAAAACCATAATTAATTTCACATGTGTGTGTATTCCATCCAGGTTAGTGCTGGTATACATAGGTTCAAGATTCCCTTGTTACCCCCTATCACATTGCTAAAGTCAGGTTGTTGCTAATTTCCCCAACATATTAGAAACTCGATATTTACTTGGAATTTCCAAGGAGCATTTTGGGTAACATAACTATCTGTAAATCACTAATGAATCTGGTAGGCACCTCAAGACCCGGCTCACTTCCCAACCAGTGCAGCCATGCCTGGGAGAGAGACAACTTTGCCAGACATGAGGGGGAAGGAGGCCATGAGCAATTACGTCTTGGCACCTGTGCCAAGAACAGGAGAATGATGGGTGGGGACAGAGGCAATATAAGGCCATACCAACCCTCACTTCCTCCTCTTTCTGTGAAGCGATCCACCCTCCTGCTGCTAACATAGTGTGATTATGGTTGCTTCAGGGCTGGGTAGGAATTTTTTACCCCTTTAACAGGGCTTTTTTCACCTTCCCCATACTATGGCAGACAACATTGGGAGATTGGCTAGGGTAATGTCTAAAATATAGGTCAAACCCTATGAATTTTTAGCTGGAGGAAGGGGGAGGCATTGAGTTTGGTGTACATCTATGGCACCAATTTTGGTGAAGGGGGGTCTTGGGAACTGCCACTTTATGTCATGTGACCTGGGGGTGGTTAAGGAGACTTAACGTGGGGTTGGCCTGAAGGATAAACCATCAACTTAAGCCTTGTGGCTTGGCTGAGGGACTTTTGGATTGGTCTTCCAAATGCGGGCCGGCTGGGGAGCAACCCCAACTCTTGGGGTTCCTCTCTGGGGCTCAGGTGTTCACCCTGGGGAAGCTGGGGAGCAATGTCTGGGATAGACCTACTGCCCCAGCTGCACCCTCACTAGGTTTCCTCCCCCCACTCTTGAGCTTTAGTGGGTTATAAATAGGTAGGGCTAAATAAAGTCCCATTTATTATATCCCATGTTTTGTGTCCGGTCTCTTTATTTCCCTCAATCAGTTGGCAAGTGGCATTAAGGGCTTGTCTGCACTAGGCAAATCAAATTTACCATGAACCCAGTGCTATGTGTCCAGATGATGCACACAGAAAATCCACTGTATTAAGCCATTAATCTGGTTTATGAGAAACTGCAGGAAACTCCAGAGTGCCTCCAGTTTTTGTTTGTTTGTTTGTTGCTGTCTGGACAACTGGATCAGGTTCTAGTCAGCCTGATCCAGTTATTCATGCAAATGTGCCACCATCTCCCTTATCCTGTATTGAACAGTGTAGGGAAGGGGATGGATCCTGTTCAGAACTGCTGCTGCTGCCTCACCAACCAAGCAGCTTCCCACGAGAGCCTGGTCAGCAGTGACACTTCTGCTAAGGTCAAAACAGGGCACTTGTGGAATCAATGAGGAGGGAGAAGAGTGGCCCGCTCCTTGTTGACCACATGTCTGGGGGCCCCATTCTGACCTCAGCAGAAGCTATGGCACCAGCTGCTTGGCTAATGACATGGTAGCACTAGAAATAAGGGAACAAGCCAATGGGGCTGATATGGTGTCAACCATCTGGTCAATCTGGAGTCTAACACAGATTTACCCCAGTATGTGTGGCTGCCATTGTGTTGAATCCAGGGCCCGAGATTAAGATTAGAGGGCTTAATGGTTGGAAATGCCGGTGATCCTGTCGATGCTCTGGTTAATACGTGGAACACCGACCTTACCAGAGCTATCGACACGATTGCTCCCAAGCGTCCTTGCCAACCCGCTTCTAACCGTAGGCCATGGTATACACCTGAGCTTAGGGAAATGAAGCGGTTTGGACAATGACTAGAGCGCAGGTGGCGGAAGACTCGACTCTTATCTGACAGAACTCGCCATAGGAACTTTCTTTGGTCCTATCGGGAGGCAGTGCGTGCAGCGCAAAGATCCTTCTCTTCTGCACGTATTGCGTCTGCAGAGTCCCGTCCAGCAGAGCTGTTTAGGGTGGTGAGGGAGCTGGCGCAGGTGACCCCTGCGCCGAATCCCCTGCTTAACCCGACGACTGCCTGCTGTGATGCATTTAATAACTTCTTTGCAGATAAAATCTCTCAGATAAGAGCCGACCTAGATGCCACTATTGTAACAGAAACAATGGACGAGGTGTCCAGCAACTCTGCCGATGTAATTATACTGGATCAGCTGCAATCTGTGAGTACCGATGACGTGGACAAGCTCCTTGGTAGTGTGAGGAAGACAACCTGCCCCCTCGACCCTTGCCCGTCTTGGCTGGCCGTCCAGGGAGGGGATGCATTGCGGAAGTTCCTGGTGAGCATCATCAATGCATCCTTCAGGGAAGGATATATTCCATCATGTTTAAAGGAGGCAGCTGTTAAGCCTATTCTGAAAAAAACCTTCCCTGGACCCCCTGGCTATGAATAATTATAGGCCAGTCTCTTTATTACCATTTTTGAGCAAGGTGATCGAGAGGGCAGTTGCTCTTCAACTCCAAGCTGTCTTGGATGAAACCGATTACCTAGACCCATTTCAAACTGGCTTCAGGACAGGCTTTGGGGTTGAGACTGCCATGGTTGCTTTGACCGACGATCTGCGTCTGAGCATCGACAGGGGTAATGTGACCCTGTTGGTGCTCTTAGACCTCTCAGCGGCTTTTGATACGATAGATCACAGCATTCTTCTGGATCGCCTGGGGGAGTTAGGCATCGGAGGCACTGCTTTGCAGTGGTTCCGCTCCTTCCTCTCAGGCAGGACCCAGAGAGTGCTGCTCGGGGACAGTAGCTCCAGTAAAAGGGAGCTCACCTGTGGAGTACCACAGGGTGCTATTCTGTCCCCGATGTTATTTAACATCTATATGAAGCCGCTGGGTAAGATTATCCGGAGTTATGGAGCTGGGTGTTATCAGTACGCTGATGACACTCAGATCTATTTCTCCGTATCTCATTCGTCGGTCTCAAACTCTGATGGCATCTCTTCTCTCAATGAATGTCTTTGGGCAGTAATGGGCTGGATGAGGAAAAACAGATTGAGACTGAATCCTGACAAGACGGAGGTGCTCACGGTAGCGGCCCCGAAACCAAGAATCGAGTTGCAATCTCCAGTCCTGGATGGGGTCACACTCTCCTCCAGTGACTGTGTTCGCAGTCTAGGGGTGCTCCTTGACTCGTCGCTCCTGATGACAAATCAGGTAAATGCGACAGTCAGGAGCGCTTGTTATCAGCTTCGGCTGATACGCCAGCTGCGCCCTTTTCTGGAAGTAAGGGATCTTGAGACCATTGTGCATGTGCTGGTAACCTCACGTCTGGATTTCTGTAATGCTCTCTACATGGGGCTATCCTTGTGCCTAGTTCGGAAATTACAGCTGGTACAAAATATGGTAGCCAGGCTAGATTCTGGAACATCTAGGAGGGACCACATTACTCCGGTTCTGAGGTCCCTCCACTGGCTGCGTATCAGCTTCCGGGCCCAGTACAAGGTGTTGGTTATCACCTTTAAAGCCCTAAATGGCTTGGGTCCAAGCTATCTCAGGGACCGCCTTCTCCCTTATAATCCTCCCCGTGCTCTCCGGTCCTCTGGGAGGAATTTGTTGCAGCCACAAAGACCTAGGCTGGCGACTACCTCCCAGAGGGCTTTCTCGGCTATCGCCCCCAAATTGTGGAACTGCCTGCCCGACGAGATCCGCCTATTGACATCATTAGACAGCTTTAAAAAGGCTGTCAAGACGGTTCTCTTCGGGCAGGCTTTTCCGGAATAGCTAACCCCGGCCTCAGGAACCCCCTCTGGAGGTTGCTTTTGGATCTCTTAACAGATGCTGCCTGCTTAAAAGAGTATTTAACATATTGTATTACATATTGATTTTAACTTGTATTGATTTTAACTTGTATTAATTTAATAATGTTTTAAGGGGAGGGAGGGATTTTGGGTTGTTTTATACTGTCTACCATTTTATCATTGTAAGCCGCCCCGATTGCTTGCAGAGGGGCGGGATATAAATAAATATTATTATTATTATTATTATTATATTAAGATGCCAGTATAGACAACCCATAAAATTTCCTCTTTCATGCCACACCTGCATACAGGAGATCCTGTATATAAAACACCCCAAACCTTTTCAACTGCCCATCTTTTTCATTGCACTTCTGGACCACTTTAATTTTAATGTCTTATTGATCAAGGGGCCTTCCACACTACACAGTTGTAACACTATGTTTCCACTTTAACTGCCATGGCAACATCATACAGAATCTATGGGTTTGTAACTTGGGGTGGCACAGGAGTCTGATAATTTAAATGCCCTTCCCTAAACTGCCAATCACAGGATTCCATAAGATGTTGCCAGTTAAAATGGAATCTTAGTGCTATACTTATATAGTGTGTAAGAGCGTCTGATGTCTGAGTTTACAGACATAACATCCATAGTGTTGTGAATGGACCTGGATTTCCTCCAGGATTACATTGTCAGTAGGTCTGGCACTCTGAGGACAAGCATTTTTCTCTCAGCCAACAACTGGAGATGTCAGCATATTGTTAACAGAAATAGAGATTTTCCAACAGTAAGCCTGAAGGCTCTTATACCATTTCTTTTAAAAAAGAAAAAGAAAAGAAACCACCTTTCTGTTTATATTATTATTCACTAGATGACTGCTTTAAAATCAGTATATTTCCTTTATTTTGCCAGTTTAAAATTATTTGAATAGTTCAAAATACAGATATCACTGCTTCTGTCTAATCTCATGATTAGCTACTAAAAGCCTTTGACCTATTCTCCATTTTGATGTGACAGTACCTAACCAACTTTGTCAGCTGCTATATCATATTTTCAAGAAAAAATGTAGTATGAGAGATTAATGGGATTTTTTTTCATGGAAAAGGAACTGAAGGTCATGACCTTCCCGTAGGTATATCATCACTTGAAGGAAAACTAGCAGAACGAGAGGGGGAAATCCCACTTGAGATGAACTTAAATGAAACTCTACTTTGTGCCCCCCTTCAGCATTACTCAGAGTGTTAAGTGACCTGATTTTTTATCATAATGTCAGATAAGTGAAATGACATCCATCCCGCAAAGGCTGTGAATAAAGGAAGATCTGTGAGTTAAACATGCCAGTATACTGCACTAGAACAAAGATTCGACTGAGTACACTTTCACTTCACTCAGTGCAGCTATGGTTTATCATATCTTCAAACTGTAAAGAGTTGTGAACATTTCCTCAAATTTAATGCCAGACCCAAATTTCTGAAGTAAGATCATCTTTATTTCACGTTGTTTCATGCTACCAAATTTTGGTTTCATTCTGAAACATGTTTGCCACCCTTTTCTACCTCAACATTTCAGTCTATTCTGTTAAAACTGGTGTCTGTGCTGAAAATCTTGCAAATATTTTTCATTTATGTGAAGCATTTTCATCGTTTGAAATTAGAAATGGAATTATTTCATGGATTTCTATAAGTGTGCGTGTGTAACACCAATTGCAATGGGAAAGGTTTAGGAGAAGAAAGAACATGTCTTCACTGGTGAGATAACCAGGCCATCACTTCTTGAATCCAGTCCAGCCAAAGTCTTGTATCTGAGAAAGTCTGCTGCTGCAGAAGTAATGTAGTTTGACACTGCTTTGTCATGGCTTAATGCTATGGAATTCTGGGATTTGTAGTTTTGTGAGATATTTAGCCTTCTCTGTCAGAAAGTGCTGTTGCCACAGCAAATTACAAATCCTAGGATTCCACAGGATGGTGCCATGATAAAGTGGTGTCAAACTGCACTGTTTCTGCAGTGTCTGCAGCCATAGACTCTAGTTCATGAACCCTTATTCCATAATTAATGTGATAGTCTCTACAATGCTTTTATGATCTTGCTGTAATACATTAACACAGGTACCATATGGAACTTCCTTTCCAGTCAAGGCATAGTTGAATAATGCACATAGTTGTGGGAGTACAATTATGAGCATGTCAAAGCACAGCTGTGGAAGCATAAAGACTGGGACTCACTTTTAATACACATTGAAATCAATCTTGGAAGTAACTAGTTCCAACCCCCCCCCTTAATTTCCCCTTCCCATGAGTAAGGCATAACCAGATTATGTTACGATTTTACTCTAACAAGGAATAACTGCAATCTTATTATGGTACAATAGTATCTTTTTAGTTACTTTTAATCTTAATAGTATATTGTCTTATTAAATGTTGGAGGAAGAAAATCAACATGCTTCAAGTGCTGGATTATGCTGTGCGTTATATGAATGAAAAAAGGGTCTTCTTTTTTAAACAAGTAACTGTAATGGGCAGCATGCACTATGAGTATTATTCATTCTCTGTGCACTGTTGTGGTCTATTTGGGGAGGTCAGACACAGTGGCTCCTGTATCTGACATCATCCATAGGTTTTGTTTAGTATCCAGCCACATGTAATGAGGCTTCAAGTACAAGCTTCTATATTACTATTTGTCATAAACTAAATGGTTACCTCCACCCCAGCCCAACATAAATGTTATGAATTACATTTTTTTACACTCTTTATAATTAGATTAACACAATAACCCTTTTCTGCCTAGTTTCCCATCTTTGACTGTGTCTGGATCTTGTCTCACTCTACTGAAAGCTGGAAGGGACTGAGTGGTAGCACCACTATACCAAGTAAGCAAGGTCTCATTTTTCTGATCCCCATGGTTGATGAACCCCAACAGCATGGACACCATGGAAGGCATTATCTAGCACTGTTAACTTGTACTTTTAAAGCATTTTGCCAAGCTCTTATCCAGAAATGCATTGGACGTATTGAACTGAGAAGCAGCAGCATGCACACAGGAATGTAAATCTACATTAACATTTTGTTCCAGCTAATAATCACTTCTGTCCCCATTTCATACAGGTAGTCATTTGCAACATTTTTTAATCATAAATTCTTTTCTAAAACCAATTTGAGCATGGAACCCTGTTCCTAGTCTTTAAATTTACAAATACACATATAATAGGCAGCTAATTTACAGCACAGTAGGAGCACAGCTACTGGGCAGGAGCAGTAGTGGAGGGTGACACTGGTGGAGGATTTCTCAGAGACAACAGAAAATGCTGTTTCCTGCACAGAAAGTTCTGTTTTCTGTGCAAAACCCCATGGAATTGGGTTCAAGAAAGGAAGAGGCACTAGGGATCAGTTTGCAAATGTACGTTGGACAATGGAGCACACCAAAGAATTTCAAAAGAAAATCAGCCTCTGCTTTATAGATTATAGCAAAGCCTTTGATTGTGTAGATCATGAAAACCTATGGATCATGCTTAAAGAAATGGGTGTGCCACAACATTTCCTAGAATCATAGAGTTGGAAGAGACCACAAGGGCCATCCATTCCAACCCCATGCCATGCAGGAATACACAATCAAATCATTCCCGACAGATGGCCATATTCTACTTCTGAACAGCTCTTACAGTCAGGACATTCTTCCTAATGTTTAGGCAGAATCTCTTTTCCTGTACTTTGACTGTCCTCATGCAAAACCTGTACTCAGGACATCAGGACAGAATACACATACATGGAATGGTTTCCAATTGGCAAAGGGATCAGGCAAGGCATTTTGTCCTCTTATCTGTTTAACTTGTATGTGAAACATATCATATGTAAAACTTGATTAAACTTGGAGGAGGAGGGAACATTAACAATTTAAGATATGCAGATGACACCATGCTACTAGCATTAAAAAAGGAAAGATTTGGAATGATTACTGAAGAAAGTCAAGGAAGAAAGTGCAAAGGCAGGTGTATGGTTGAACATTAAGTGAACAAAAAGAATGACTATGGATGATTTATATAACTTTAAAGCAGATGATGAAGATATTGAAATAGTTCAAGATTTTCCATAGCTTAGCTCAGTCAATAATCAAAATGGAGACTGCAGTCAAGAAATCAGAAGACTAGGACTTGGAAGGGAAGCTATGAAGAAAATAGGCAAGATCCTGAAGTGCCAAAATATATAATTGAATACTAAAGTTAGGATTCTCCATACCATTGTTATTTCCAATTTCTGTGTATGGTTGTGAAAGCTGGACAGTGAAGGAAGCTAATAGGAAGAAAATCAACTCATTTGAAATGTGGTGCTTGAAGAAGAGTTTTACGGATACCATAGACTGCAGAAAAGAGAAGTAAATGGATCCTAAAGCAAATCAACCCTGAACTCTTCCAAGAAGACAAGATGGCTGAACTGTTGGCTTGTCTACACCAGAGGGAAAAAGGTGCAGACTCACCCTGAATCCACCACTGACAGTCTAGATTATGTACAGCTACTTCTGGGAGGATCCACATTTTTCCTTAATCTGGCTTTGCTGTGAACTAAGCAAAGTCAGGGGAAAACCTGAAGTTTCCCAGAAACTCCAGAGTGACCTCAGGGACTTTTGCTGTTGAGGCAGCTCAATCATGTCTTATTTGGCCCAATCCAGTTGTCCACATGCAAATGTGGTGCCATCTCCCTTACCATGCACTGAGCATCACAGGGAAGAGGGTGGATCCCCATCATAGCTGCTGCTACCACTTCCTCGCTGGCTGAGGAGGTCTTTGGAAAGCCTGCCCAGTGCACCATCACTTCTGCTGAGGTCAGAGTGGGACACCTATGTGATCAACAAGGAGAGAGTAGAGCTGGAACCAAATCGTCCATTGTAGTGTAAATCTCCCCCCCACTTGTTTTGTTAGGAGGATTAGATTAGTTTTATGGAGGGGAGTTAGATTAGGTGGGCAGATTAATGTTTATATTTCTATTTTTATCATGTTTTCCCTTGTGTGCTGTTTTTAGGCTGGGAAATTATCTGTTTAATAGAAAGAGTTATAAAAAATGAGGAGAGGGTCACTTGTTGATCACATGTCCAGGTGCCCATTCTGACCTCAGCAGAAGTGATGGCATGCTGGGCAGGCTTTCCATGGAGCTCTTTAGTTGGTGAGGAAGTGATGGCAGTGGCTCAGAAAACAGGGGGAGGGCCATCAGAGCCGATGTGGGTTGGCTTGATTGGCCCATGTGGACAATGATGACCATCACACCAGATTCAGTCTGGTGCATGTGGCCACCATTGTGGTCAGTCCAGGCCCAGTCCTGGACTTAAGCAGCCTATGTAGATGAGCCCTGAAAGTGTCATCCTTTAGCCATATCATAAGATATGGCTCACTAGAAAGAGACAATACTGCTTGATAAGGTAGAAGGCAGTAGCAAAAGAGGAAGACCACATTCCAGACAGACTCAATCAAGGAAGCATGACCCTGAGTCTAGAAAACCTGAGCAGGGCTGTTGATGACGACTTGGAGTCTCTCATTTATGGGGTCTTCATAAGTCAAAGTCAACTTGATGGCTGTTAACAACAACAAAGGAGCATAGAAGGAGGAGAAAAAAAAACAAAAGGTAATAAAACTTTAGTAAAACTTGATGGGAGAAAGTACCTGATTTTGAATTAGACTTAACATTTCTAAACTAGATTTGAAATTATAGGTTACAAAGCACCCTAAGCAATAAATTATATGAGAAGAGCCGGATCTAATTCCAAAACCTGCAATCTTAAACCAGCCAGGATTTTTCTTATGTATGAGGTCAATTTGAAATGAACCCAGTATCTATTTTCTTTGCCTTGAATATTTTGGAAACATCTGATTATAGGGCAAAATGGAGGTTATTTTTTTTTTTAAAATACAATTATAACTATGAATGTTCAGTCCAACTCCACTCTGGCAAATGATCTCATCTTTCCTATTATGGGACTTATCTACATGAGCAATTTACCCCATTTTGACCCTGTTCTATAGCCCTGCAGTCCTGATGACTCAGGGATTTTGCCTCATTCTTTCCACAGGCAGTCCTCACTACCCCCATGGCAGATACGGGGCTCAGACGGGGTAGGCCCTTTACTGCATTTTTTTAAAAAAAATACTTGATTTAATCTGTCCCATTGGGAAGATTTGGATCAGGCCACATATGTCTGCAGGAGCCCATCCCAGCAAGATAGCCCATTGCCACAGTTGCTGGTCTGCCTTGCTCTTCCAAATCAGGAAGGAGTCCTGTAGTATATGACCAAGGCTGGTCTCATGCAGGGGGCCTTGGTCACATGTTATAGGTTGGCTTCATGCCTTCTGGAAGAACCAGGGAGATGGCAGTGGTGGCGGCGGTGGCTGCAGTAATGAGTCAGCATGCTTGTTAAGACTCCAGCCCATTTTGTAGAGGTAGCGGAGAAGGAATGGGCTCATGTAGATGAACCCATATTCTCTATATTCCCTCTCCATTACATCACATGATGGGAGTAGACATGCAAAATATGGTCAAAGCTAGATGAGGGTGGGAGACACCAGATAACAGCTGCTTAATTAGACAGACTGGATCTACAATAAAGCCTGGCAGACTGGAAAGTGTCTGTATATACTCAGGGAGCAACTGTTGTGGGTTAGGGGTCACACTGAGCCACTGGGACCTTGGAGAACTGTGCTTTCCTGCAAATAACAGAATACTCAATGGTTACTCAAAACTTCCTAGGAGATATAGGTGGTAATTTTGGCCATTTGAGGCATAGGAAATGTCTTTTCCCAACAGGAGTGACTCAGAAAATGTACAGGAAGTATGTGACACATGTGACCTCCAAGGCTGTTTTTGCATCCCCTCAACCCCTCTAGATTCCCTGGACTGACTTTTTTTTCCTGACCAAATAGAGAGCATAATTGCTTTTCCAGGAAACATATTCAGGGGTAGCTATGTTGGCCATACAGCAAAATAAATCAAAATCTACATAAGAGCAATACCTTTATTGACCAAAATGCACAGAACACATCATTAAAACTTTTGAAGCTCCATTGACTTCTTCATCAGCTCCACTGGCTTCTTCATCAGCCAAAGATGTCAAAAATCATACAGGAGAAGAAAAGTGATGGTGTTAGTGGCACAAGCCTACACTTCTGATGAAGAAGCCAGTGTATCAAATATTGCTTTTGTCATAGTTGCATCTCAATGCAGGCAGAAGCAACTCCCCTCTTGGCCATGTGGGGACTGAGACAAAGGACACTAAAATTTAAACTCCATTAACAGCAGTAAAGTAATTCCTCTTAGGATCCAGCATGTCTCTGCCTTTTGTGAAGCCACAGCCCCCACTCCCTCTTCTTAGGGAGAGAACATTGAATTTCTCAAGAAGT
This sequence comes from Gambelia wislizenii, assembly GCA_030847615.1. Classification (NCBI taxonomy): domain Eukaryota; kingdom Metazoa; phylum Chordata; class Lepidosauria; order Squamata; family Crotaphytidae; genus Gambelia; species Gambelia wislizenii. Next base: position 45,682,942 of record JAUMIR010000003.1, on the reverse strand, counting down.
CTCTGTACTACTAGATCTAGAAAAATGTTTAGGTGCTATATAGGTAAAACTCAGACAATTGTGGTCTACAAAAAAAAAAGTTTACATTTTTTGGAGGTAGGAACCTCAAAGAGTTAAGTCCCAGTCGTTAGTTCCCTCTTGCACCTACATTTGATATTTTCAAATCCAAGAAGCATATTCAGGGGTAGCTGTGTTGGTCATACAGCAAAATAAAACAAAATCCAAAATTCACAAAACAGTGATACCATTGTTGGCCAACCAAAATGCACAAAACACATCATGTAACCTTTTGAAGCTCCACTGGCTTCTTTATCATGACAAAAGATGTTTAAAAATCATACAGGAGATGAAAAATGCTCTACATTTTGTATCAGATGTTGTTTCTGTTGTAACTATTTGAGGTTTCTAGAGACCACTGTAGTACTTTGGTTACCTCTGGTTTCCTTTACTGGAACTGCATAAGATCCAGTTCAATGCAGTTCTCCAGAGAACTGAGTGAGATAGATCAAACAGCTACATGGGAAAATGGTTCCAAATGCAGGTCCAGTATATATAGAAAGGGCAAAGCCTAGATAATTGACAGAATTTTCTGTTCCTGGAAGGACACAAATATACATGCAAAGGTGTATTTGATTCAAGATGGCCTCAAACTTTTGATGTAACTTAAAGTCAGCTTGCCTTAAGCAGTTCATAATATGCATTCCCAGGACAGGCAAGGTCATTTGATAGTTTAATAATATTGCTCTGGTAATCGCAAGGAGAAGACTTCATAAACTATCCTGCTGGAAGACAGAATAAAAGATACATTCCTTAAGGACTGTATTCTTAGTTTATTTAGAGACATACAGCACTATATTTCAAAGATAATGTCACATTATATGGAATGTATATATATATACATCAGCTTTGTGTGTCTTACAGTCAGGCTGCAGTGCAAAGAATGGGATGGTAGGAGGACAAAGGAAGGACAAGAAAGGCACACATCTGTGTTTAAATAGAACTTAACCTCTACAGTATTAGGCAGAACTTCAAACAGTTAACAAGGGCAAGGATCAACAAATATAGTAGGTCAACCTACTCCCAGAAGATACCCCACCCCATCTGATCTGCATGGAAAAAATGGGAATCAGGGTGACAGAGTAAAGGCAGAAGATGATAGATTTTCCTTGGTTTTTTTCCAGGCTGTGAGGCCATGTTCTGGAAGAGTTTCTTTCTGACGTTTCATATGCATCTGTGGCTAGCATCTTCAGAGAATGGTTGAGTAGGAGTGTGTGGGTGGGTTATATAATTTTAATTTTTAAATAGGTATTTATACCCCACTGTTCAGTCACAAGGGCTATCAGAGCGGCTTACAAATTGTTAAGCAATACCAATTTACACATCTACACTGCATTAAGCAGTTTCCAATGTGTATTAGCTAATTGCCCCCACAAGCCAGGTACTCATTTTACTGATCTATGAAAGGATGGAAGGCTAAGTGAACCTCAGAGCCCTCTGGAATCAAACTTACAGTGTGGACTTGTGGTACAGGCTGTGCCACCAGGTTCTGGGTTCTGGATGGAACTAGCCATTCAAATACACACATTTACATATCCACCCCAACAGGGCTTCATAGTATATAACCCCCCACACACTCCTACCCAACCATTCTCCACCCAGAAACTAGCCATTCAAATACACAAATTTACATATCCTCCCAAAAGGACTTCACAGTATATAACCCCCCACACACTCCTATCCAAACATTCTTTGAAGATGCCAGCCACAGATGCAGGCAAAATGTCAGAAAGAAACTCTTCCAGAACACAGCCTCACAGCCTGGAAAAAAACCCAAGGAAAATCTATGGATGCTGGCCATGAAAGCCTTTGACTTCGTAGCAGATTATGTTAGGTGTCTATGGCTATCCCTCTGGGGATGAAGTGTTCCAATAATCCTGATGTCTGTAAGATGGTTTTCCTGGTGCTATGAAATGGAACAGACACTGTAAATCTTGAATAAGGCCCGTATAGGACATGAAGTGTTGCTACAATAAAATAATGAACCACTCCCCTCTTGTGTCCTTTAATGCTTTGGTATGGGGAGGGAAACCACATCCTTACCTCAGCTTCTTTGGATAGTTTCGATTATTTACTCATTCATTCATTCAAATATTTATAGCCTTCTCTCTATTCAAGTATTAGGAATGTCTCAGAACATTGGTGGCTTTCAGGTCAATGGGGCAATTAATTGACTCTGGCTTTTAGTGTGAACTTTAAAGAAGTAATTCAAGGTGTTGAACCTGTTTTGGGGATCTGATTCAAAAACTTGGATAATTCGGTAAACTATATAATTCAGCAAGTATAGATTTGAAGGCTGCTGAATTTGATTGGCTCTGAAGCTGTTATACAAAAAGCTATTGTGTGTGAAAATACATGCATTTCTGTGATCTTACTGTGGGAATTTTAAATTAGTTCAAATTGGCAGCAAGAGGTTGTGTAAGTGGGCAGGATCTTTTAGCCCTATGTATACCAGTACTAACTGAGAAATGAGTCAGAAAAACCAAAATAACCTTTGAAAACTTTATTAGAAATAAACTGAGGACTTCTGGTGTGATGGCGTGACAGCCTGGCTGTGAGGAGCGGGAGCTCTTGCAACAGAGCTTGAGATTTTGGTAGATTTGGGGGTGTAAAGGACCCTGACAATCCCCTCTGGTACGGGGGGAGAGTGAGGGTTTGTAGGAGGTCGTACCAGGTCCAGTATTTGGTCTCTTTAAAGAGGCAAAGACTCTTTAACCAGACTTAAAGAATTAAAGAATTTAATTTAAAGACTTTGAGAATGTGTATCCCCCGTGGTGAAGGGTGAAAAGCGGAGAAACCTCTGACTGGAAGGGACTATCTTTTATATTTTGGAGAGATAACTGTTGTTACTTTAATGTACGTGTATTTTCCTTTCTTCTATCTCTCACGTTGTATTGTTTATGAATAAAAGGTGGGCTCTGAGTTGTGATGATATTGAACCCTGAATTTCTTCAATACTTTAAGTCTATATGAATACAGATGTGTTGAGAGGGTGGGATAGATTGGTTACAGTGAATACATCAGGAACAGTGGTTAAAGAGGCTACAATATATAAAGTTAATTAAGCTGACTTTTGATAAGCATTAGTAGTTTTTTGTGGATTTTGGTTTGATAAATTGTGAGCCCAGGAAACAGACTTTATTTTGACTTTGTTTGGTAGTTATACTTTTTTGAAGAATACAGTCAGGTAATTTTGCATTGCTGAATAACAATACAGGGGTAATAATGGTAATTTGTAAGTAGGTAGTAGGGGAAAACTCTCAGATGTTAAATTAATACTAGTAACTTTGTACTGTTAAAGATATATGGGATTGATGTGATACCCTTAACACCCAAAATATAGTAAGTATAGCTCACAACTCAAATAACTATAAATAATTGGCAATGGTATATTGGAACAAAAGGAGGGGACAAATTGGGCTGAGGTAGGGGCATAGGGTTGTTTAAACTGTGCCTAAAAGAGTAGTAGAATAGTCATATTCCATATTGGTTATTCTACTACATTTTGTTTTTGTTTTTTTAAATGAAAGAAAGAAATAACCAAACTTTAAAATACTGATATAAAACAAAATACAAAGATAAAATAGAAGGATAAACTATAAATATACATAATAATAAAAAAGGAAATGTACATATACAAGATATAAAATATATAAAACATAAAAAATACACAAATAACCTTAAAAGTTCAGTATGGCAGCAGCACAAAGAAAAGCAGCTATACAAGCACAACCACAGCTGATAACTCAAAGACACCATTCAATTGAAGGTCCAAATAGAGCAACAGATATCACCACTATACTGTTGGAAGAAATGAGAAGAGAAATGAAAAAGATGAGACAGGAAGTGAGAGAAGAAATGAAGGAAATTAGAGCAGAAATAAAATTATGTATAAAAAAGGAATTGAATAACTTCAGAAAAAAACTTGAAAAGCTGACAGAGGATATGAATAAAATAAAACAAGAAGTGGAAACCATTAAGGGGAAATCTAAGGAGTTGGAACAAAATGCACAGTACTTAGCAGAAGAACAGGAACAGGTAAAGAAGACTTTGACTATCAATGAATCTAGATATCAGAAGTGTTTGAAACTAAGAGGTCTACCAGAGGAAGTGAACAAAAAATTGGAGGAAAGAGTGATCCCGGTGTTGGCTAACTTTATGGAAGTATCAGAACAAAAGCTAGATTCTGAGGTGGATAAACTTTTCAGAATCAACTTGATGGTAGCAAAAGAAAAAAATATCCCAAGAGATTTAGCTAAAACATTTACAAGAAACAGACTAAAAGATCAAATTATACAAAAAAGCTACATAAGTAAATTCAAAATTGAAGAAAATGATATAAAAATTTATAAAGATATCCCACCCCAAATATTGAAAAAATGACAAGAATACAAATTTTTAACACATGAATTAACGAGGAGGAACATAAGTTATAGATGGGAAAAGTTGGAGAGAGTATCCTTCACGTATCAGCAAAAGAGGTATACAGTTAATACAGTGAAGAAAGTAAATGAATTTTATTTAAAAAAATCCATAAAGAGACTAAAAAAAAGGAAAAACACATGGGAGGAAAAATTGGACGGAGCAAACAGAAATAGTAGAAGAAGCTAAGTTAGAACTGCAAAGAGAAGACTTAGGACAAGAAGAAATAGAAGAAAGAGAAGAGGAAAAAGACAAAGAAGAAGAGGAGGAAGAAAATTAGTAACATATAAGAAATAAGATATAACTCTTTAAAGAAATAAAAATGGATTGTAGAATTCTGTCATGGAATGTAAAAGGTATTAATTCCAACTATAAAAGAAGACAAATATTTCATTATCTAGAAAAATCAAATAATGACATTGTGTGCCTCCAAGAAACGTGCATTAAAAACACAGATACTACATATCTAAAAAATCCAAAATTGGGACAGAACTTTATATCATCAACTGGTAAAAAGAAAAAAGGGGTGGTTTTGTACATTAATAAAAAATACCCAACAAAAGAACAGTTCAAAGATTTAAATGGTCACTATGTGGGAGTAGAAGTTAAAATAGGGATGATGAATATACTATTGGTGGGAGTTTATGCCCCATTAGTAAATAAAGACTTATTTTTTTTAAAGTTGGCAATGGAAATAGAAAAAACTAACCATGAAAACATATTACTATTGGGAGACGGGGATGGGGTGATAAATCCAACACTAGATAGAATGTCAGATAAACAAATGAAAAAGAATCAAGGGAAGCTTCCTCAGAAATTTTTTGAATTATGCAGTGATTTTAGTTTGATGGATGTATGGAGATGGAAATATGGTAATACCAAGGGTTATATATTCTACTCAGATGTCCAGCATACATCCTCTAGAATAGACATGTTTTTAGCATCTAAACATTTGATCTTATATATTAAAGGTGTTGAAATACTCCCCAAATGTATCTCAGGCCACAACCCGATTCAATTAAAGACACAAGAAGAAAGGATGGAATGGAGTTGGCACCTGAATGATTCCCTACTGATGGATGACAATATATTGAAAAAAGGAAAAGAAACACTGAAATTATATTTTATGGAAAACACAACGGAAGGTATGAATACAAAAATGATTTGGGAGGACAGTAAGCCGGTTATGAGAGGCTTCTTTATAAAACAAATAATATAAAAGAAAAGAGAAGAAAAAAGAAAATTACAGGATTGGCTTGATGAGATAGCAATTAGAGAAAACAAACTCTTAGATACACCAAATGATAAAGAATTGGAAGAAGAGTTGAACTTATTAAGAAAACATTTTCACTCACTGATGAGGCAAGAAGTGGAAGTTAAAATTAGAAGCCTGAAACAAAAGTACTTTGAGTCAGCCAACAAAACAGGAAAGTGGATGGCACAAAAACTCAAGGAAATTAGAAAGAAAAAAATAATTACAGAAATAAAATATAAAGGGAGACTTGAGACTGACTCAAAACTAATAAAAAAAAGTTTTCATGAATACTATATGAAACTATATAATGAAACACCCACAACTGAAGCAGAAAAAGAGAAAATAGATTTATATTTGGCAAAGCAAAAGATAAGGAGACTAAATAAACAGCAGAAAGAGAGTTTGAATGCTAATATTTCAATGGCAGAGATATCATATGCCATTAATAAGTTAAAAACGGGGAAATCTCCAGGACCGGATGGGTTTACTTCATTGTATTATAAAAAATGGAAGAAGAACTATTCATTCCCATAAAGAAGACCATTGATAATAATAATAATAATAATAATAATAAATTTTATTTATATCCCGCCCCTCTGCGAACAATCAGGGCGGCTTACAACGGTAAAATAATACATAATATAAAACAACTCAAAATCCCTTCCCCCCCTTAAAACATTATTAAATCAATATAAATTAAAATCAACATATGATACAATTGTTATTAAAAACCCTTCCTAGCGAGCAGCAACAGTTAGGAGCTCCAGAATCAACTTCCAAAGGGGGTTCCTGAGGCCGGGATTAGCTATTCTGGAAAAGCCTGCCTGAAGAGATCCATCTTGACATCTTTTTTAAAGCTGTCTAACGATGTCAATAGGCGGATCTCATCTGGCAGGCCATTCCACAATTTGGGGGCGACAGCCGAGAAAGCCCTCTGGGAGGTGGTCGCCAGCCTAGATCTTTGTGGCTGCAACAAATTCCCCCCAGAGGACCGGAGAGCGCTGGGAGGATTATAAGGGAGAAGGCAGTCCCTGAGATAGCTTGGACCCAAGCCATTTAATAATAATAATAATAATAATAAAATTTATTTATACCCCGCCCCTCTGTTAAAACAATCGGGGCACCTTACAAAATTTAAAATACAATACAAATAAAATCCCTAAACACCCCCACTCCCACCCTCCCCCATAAAAACATTAAACAAATATAAATTAAAAACAACTAATCTAAAATCACATTTAAAACTATAAATACAATAAAATATCATAAATGGCCAGCAGGCCAGAAGAGGCCAGGATCCCCTGAGGCCGTGATCTAATTAGGAAAGGCCTGCCGAAAGAGATCCATCTTTAGTGCTTTTTTAAAGCCACTCAGGCTTGTTATCTGACGGATCTCATTCGGCAGGTCATTCCACAATTTGGGGGCGATTACCGAAAAGGCCCTCTGGGAGGTTGCAGACAGCCTAGATTTTTGTGGCTGAAGCAAATTCCTCCCAGAGGACCGGAGTGCGTGGGGAGGATTGTATGGGAGGAGGCAGTTCCGGAGATAAGTTGGACCCAAGCCATTTAGGGCTTTAAAGGTAATAACCAACATCTTATACTGGGCCCGGAAACTGATTGGCAGCCAGTGGAGAGATTTTAATACTGGAGTTATATGGTCTCTCCGAGATGTTCCCAAGACCACTGTGGCTGCCATATTTTGTACCAACTGAAGTTTCCGGACCAAGCATGAGGGCAGCCCCATGTAGAGCGCAATTTAGGGCTTTAAAGGTGATAACCAGCACCTTGTACTGGGCCCGGAAGCTGATAGGCAGCCAGTGGAGGGACCTCAAAACCAGAGTAATGATAAAATAATAGAAGGAATACCAGAGAGAGAGGCCCACATAACTCTCATACCAAAAGAAGGAAGAGATTTAAAGGATCCAAAAAATTATAGGCCTATTCCCCCATTAAATTGTGACTACAAAATATTTGATCTTGTTCTTACACAAAGATTGAAGAAGATCTTATCTCAGGAAATCCATGAAGATCAAAAAAAAATTTTGTTTTTTGTTTTTTGATAAATAGATATCCTAAAAACAACATAAGGACTATCTTAAATCTAATTGAACACTACGAATTACATAATGAGAAAAAATTAGCAATGATCTTCCTGGATGCTGAAAAAGCCTTTGATAGGGCAAACTGGGTATTTATGAAAACAGTTGTGTTAAGAATGGATAATGGAGAAAGGTTTTTATGATGGATTGTTCAAATTTATACAAACCAACCAGCACAACTATTAGTGAATGAAGAGAAAACAGACAAGCTAAATATAAAAAAGGGCACTAGGCAGGGATGCCCACTATCTCCTTTGTTATTTGTAGCCACTATAGACATATTAATTAGTAATATTAGAGGGAACCAAAGAATTAGAGGCACAAGAATTAAGGGTTATGAGTACAAAATCAAGGCCTATGCAGATGACATTGTAGTAATATTAGATAATCCATTGGAACAACTAGATGAGTTGGGGAAGACTATTCAGGAATATGCAGATGTTTTGGGATTTAAAACTAAATAGAGATAAAATGGCTGTCATCACAAAGAATATAGACAAAAAACAAGAACAGATCTCCAATATAACGGGCTTTACTATTGAGAAAAAAAATAAAAATATGTAGGCATTTGGATTACTAAAAGGAACATGGATTTATTTAAAAACAACTATGAGAAGTTATGGAGTGAAATTAAAAAAGATATGACTAAATGGTCTAAAATTAATCTTTGTTTGCTTGGGAAAATCGCATCCGTTAAAATGAATATACTCCCCAGGTTTATGTTTATATTTCAGAACCTGCCCATTATATACAACAATAAATGTTTCAAGACATGGCAATCTGAAATATCAAAATATATCTGGTCAGGTAAGAAACCACGCATCAGGTGGAAGTTGCTTCTAGACAAAAAGGAGAAAGGAGGATGTGCGATGCCAGACCTTCAATTATACTATCAATCATGTTCACTACTATGGCTGGAAGAGTGGTTCTTCCTAAAAGACATCAAACTGTTAACATTAGAGGGATCGGGTAATAGATTTGGTTGGCATGCATACCTTTGATATGGGAAGATAAAAGAGAATAAAGATTTCAATAACCACTACATTAGGAAAGCACTAATAAAAATATGGATGAAATTAAAGAGAACCTTTTATAGAAAGATTCCAATGTGGGCTTCAACTGAAGAAGCCTTCTTTGGTAGGACCAAAAATAAGGAAGAAGTCTGGTTAACTTATAAGGACATAGTAACAAAGGACAGGTTAGAGATCGGGATAAAGACGAGAGAACAACTAGAAAGGGAGGGATATACCATGAATTGGCTCTTATATAAACAGCCATATAAATGTTTCAGAATGGATAAAAAAATAGAAAATTTCAAAATGGACAAAAATCAATTAGATGAAATCATTTGGGACAATAAGAAACATTATATAACTAAATACTATAATATTTTACTTGAAAAAGTTAGAAATGGAATACATTAAAGAACCTATGATTAAATGGGCACAAGACATAGGTCATGATATTGAGTTAGATGGGGAAAAGCGTGGATTAATACACAAAAATTTACTATGTCTCAAAATTTAAAAGAAAACTTTTTGAAGATGTTTTACAGGTGGTATTTGATCCCTGTAAAACGACATAAGATGTATAATACATGTAACAATCTATGTTGGAAATGTGAAGAAGCTAGGGGGTACTTTATTCCATATCTGGTGGAATTGCCAATGGGCAAAAAAATTCTGGAAAAAAAATCATTGTGTTATCTCAGAGATATTAGGAATAAGATTTTCCATGGATCCCGAAGTCTATCTGCTAGATATGATAGATAGGATTAAGGAGAAAAAGATTAACTGTAATTGGAAAGTGCTATTATATATGGTCTCGGTGGCGAGATTAACCTATGCCTCAAATTGGAAGGCGAAAGATCACCCTGCTGTAGAGGAATGGTTAATCAAATTGCAGGAGATGATGGATATGGATATCTTAACTGCCCTAATAAAAGAGAAGATGATTAATGAGATTAAGGAAGATTGGAAACCAGTAAAATAATATTAGAGAAAGAAATGGAAAAATTTAGAAAAATCTGACCTGTAGTTTAAAAAGTCCTACTGATAAATGTATGGAATTTTAGTCAAATTCTGTATATATGTAAAGGTTAAAATTAGAAGAAAAGTAAAGTATACAAGGAACGGGAAATAAGGTTTAATAATACATTAACAAACTACTCCAGGGGAGAAGGAAGGCCATGGGAAGTGCGATACTGGAAATATTGAATTAGAAGAAGAAGCAAGATGGGTATATGATATATAGTATATAAATAGACCATGGTGATGAGAGGAATTTTTGTTTTAATAATGCAAAATGTACTAATTATATTCATATAACTTTTGTTGTGATAACCTCAATAAAAATATTATTTTTTAAAAAAAGAAATAAACTGAAACTGCATTCACACCACACACACCTGTCCAGCACACTCACAAGAACTATAAAGTAAAAGCAGGAAGAATCTAAGAGGTGGGTTAGATTGAGGCCGTTTGATGCAATATTGTACCAATCCTGAAGGGAGGAACTCCTTGTGAGCAAGTGTTGCAAAGGGAAGTTACTCATAAGTAAGCATTGCGAAGACAGTTGGTGGTGGGTTGAAGTGAAAGGGAAAGGGGAACTTAGAAGCAGAGGAGGAAAGGCTTGTAAGCAGGGAAAGAGAGAAATTCAAAGGGAGAGGAAAAAGGGGGTGGAAGACAGAAAGACAGAGTAGCTTGGAATCAAGAAGAATCCAAGCACAGTGAGAAAGAGGGGATAGAAAAAGGGGGGAGGGGAAAAGGATTCCTAACTGCTCCAACTGCAAATATGAGTTTTGTAGATTAGCCTCATATATCAAAGCCATTCCTCCATCCCAACTGCCATTGTCCTGGCACTGGAGGGAGAGAAGAAGAGGCAGGCACAGCTCCACCATGCCTAGGCCCAGAAGCAGATGAAAGGCCCTCCCTGATCTCAACGGCCATTGACCTGGACTCAGAGGGAGAGAAGAAGAGGCAGGTACAGCTCCATCAAGAGCCAGCATTATCTCCTGGACTTAATCCCCCCCCCCACTACCATTCCCTTATCCTTGTGTGTTCTGTCATATTTTGATTGTAAGCCCGTGGGCAGGGAACTGTCAAGTTAACAATTTGTAAGCTGCTCTGAGAGTCCTTGTGGCTGAAGGGTGGGGTATAAATATGCAAAGCAATAAATAAATAAATAAATAAATAAATGTGCACTGATCACTGATACACATATGTTGCACTACATTGGTATACAGCATAGAGTTTGTGTAATGTAAGTCCATCAGCAGATATTTACACTATACTTGCTGCTAATTCAGGATTGTCCTAGGCCCTGAGGTTCCAGACCAAAACCTGAGATCTTGAGATGGCCGCTGTTTCTATAATTAATTGCACACCACTGCAGAAAGGAAAAAAAGAACTTAAATATGTATGCCTATTGTTAAAAGGCAGCTAGACCATTATAGGTATACAGCAAATCAGTTTACTAGACAGTGTGCTTTTGAACTGGTGTTGATGATTCTGCTAGTATAGGATCTGATTTCCATGGAACTTAATCAAGATTGCTAGAGCATTTTTTAGGCTTACCAGATAGCTAGAATATATATATTTCTTATAGCAGTGTAAATCAGAAAAAAATGGTAGCTAATTGTTTTATCAATATTTTATAACCACAGTTTTTAAAGTGAAATCTATAGGCACTAAATAAAATGATTTTCTTAAACAAATATTTTGATAAATATAAAAAGAGAAATGTGGTATATGGGGAATCAGGCAAGCCAGTCAATTTTCTACATTTATTTTTAATGACATAATGAACTCTCCTTTTGACTGATGCTAGCCGCCAAATTTTCCAACATCATATCCCTCAGACGTAAATAATGCATTCTTTCCTGATATAATCAAACTGTATAATTTAAGTCAGGAAGGCATTTGAGGGTTGTTTCATCTTTAGACTGCAAAAAGGAGCTTGACTTGCAGCATTATAAAATTTGCTGAAAATCTGACCAGAAACTGACAGAAAAGTGGGGGTTGGAGAGACTAAAAAGATTGCTGATTTCCCCACCACAGCCAGAAAAGGTTTATAATATGCCTGGATAAAGGTGCTCCCCCATCATTGCAGCTTGGCACATTCATAGACTATTGAGGAATGAACAATTTTACACAAGCATTCTAGAGATGATTTGGTTGATTGATGGTACACTTACTGTGGTAATGGATACTCCCATTATCTGGGCAGCACAGCCAAGCAGGTAAACAATGGGTTAACTAGGTGTTGAAAGTAAAGTTTCACATTTTATAGGGCTCAGTGTCAGGAGATAATTGACCAATGAAGATGGCCACCTGGAGGGAGGTTTGAGATGCTTCTATGAAAAGGTGATAAATATTGCCTCAGGACAGGGACTCACATTCCTGCTAAAGGAGTGCTTGATAGAGGTTAGGTCCAAAGGCCCAGACTCCCAGTTCCCATGAACATCCTATGAATCTGGACTGTAGCTCTTCATGAGTAGCTAGGGAATGTTTAGTTTAGTCACATCAGGGCATGTGCTTATTTTATAAATTTGGCTGGAACCACTTAGACTTCTGTAACATTGTAATTCTTAAGTGTGCCTGAAGGAAGATGCCTTTATGTTAAAAAAAAAAAAACTTACCGTACTATGTAGACTGCTTAGAATAAACTGCCTTTAAAGCTCTCCTTTCCCCCACCTTCTCTCTTCACATGCCTTGCTAACTTCACTCCCATGGGGTGGGTGGGGGGAGGTAAAGCTCTGCAGAGAAAGAGTGGAAAATACAAGTTGAACCCCTTAACATCCCAGTGGGTTACACTGAAGGGGATTTAAATCAATGGGTGTTGACAGGGTAGATTTGCTCTGGGGACCCCAGAGAATTTACCCAGTAAAGGGTATTTCTTTTACATGAAGGCACATGTAAGAGTTACAAAGTTATGGAAGTCTAAGTGATTCCAGCCAAGTTTATAAAATAAACATAAGCCCTGGCATAAAATGAGAAACTTTATTCCCAACACCTAGTTAATCCTTTGTTTACTTGCTTGGCTGTGCCGCCCAGATAATGGGATAGCCCATTATCACACTTACATTCTAAGCATTTTAATTTAATTTTAGAAGCGTATGCCGGGGTGTGGTTTTTAGAAGTGTATATGTGTAGGGCGGGGGCGAAGGTTGCACATTTTTCAAAATTTTGTTGTGTGTGTTTTCCCCCCACAGAATATATGGAAACCCTAGAAATGCTTGGATTTCTGAAGATTAATTGCATCCCTCTCCATCTTCATTGTGGAGCATGCAGTTCAGGTAAATCCACGCAAAAGAAAAGTGAACCCTAAGTTTCTCACAAATCCCTGCACGTGCATCTTCTGGTTGAGGAGGGGCCTGGTTGAAGCAAAGTATATGTTGCTGCCAGAAGGAAAGGACATGGTGCCTTCCTGTTTCATGTACAGAATCTGACTGGACTAGAAACTGAATATTTCAGTGTGGGCATGTTTAGAGGCACGTGGCAGGCCATGTGTTTTATATAGTTCTTATGACAGGAGGGGGATGATAAGGAGGACTCTGGAGGAATGGCAGGGGACTGCTGTCACTGTCTTCTCACGTTCCCCCATGTCTACAATTTGATTCGCTGCTCAGTGCCTAATGGTAGGACAGCAGCCCTACAAGAGGTTCCAATGAGCATTTGAATCAGCTCTTGAAACAAACAGGAAAGGATGATTATCCAGTAACTGATTCAGAAGAAGAATGGGATTTCATTCTGTCAAAAATAGCATCATTTATAAACTGAAACTTTATAGAAAAACAAAAGAAGTACCCAGAGGTTGTTTGTGATTCATGTTGGATCTATGGATGATGGAGTTCCCTTGATGAGGAAGAAAATGAGAGAAAGACACAACAAGGGCCAAAATGCTGTTGCAATTTATAATTCATTGGGAAAAGATTTCCTCTTTTGTACATTATTCAAAAATGTCTGCTGTGTCCTATCCCAGAAGTCAGATAAAACATTCAAATGAACTCACATGCTGCAAGCATATCCAGTGGTCATCAGCATTATTGGCTGCATTCTCTAGATTATAGTAAATTAATTCTGTACATAACAAAAAGGAACTGAACAAGTAATTAACATTTCCAATAAAAAAATATGCACACATACACATGGCTGGAAATCAGGTGGTATTTGATTCCAATATGAAGCAGTAAATAATGTGTGACAGTGGATTAAAATGTCACTCTTATTTATAGCAAGCAAGTACTTGGAATCTATTAGTGAATATGTATTTTGCCAACACCAGGTCTCTGCACAGGAAGCCAGTTAAGACCTTGAGGAATATAACAATTAAAAATAAAATAAAACATTGTCCATTCATATAATAATAAAAGATCAAGTGTTCTGCCTGCATAGCCAGACTCCTAATCAATGAGAATTCTTGATTATAATTGATTGTGTGCTTTGACAGGTGCCCCAAGTTTTCCTGACTTGATTTGAATTGTCAGTACTTAAGAAAATCAAGTGACTGTAAAAATGTCTCAGAAAGGAAGGATGAGGGATATATAAAACAAATGGCTCATTCAAAACATTTTGTTGTTGTTGTTGTTGTGTGCCTTCAAGTCATTTCCAACTTATGGTGACCCAAAGGAGAACTTATTGCAGAGCTTCCTTGGCAAGACTTGTTCAGAGGGGAGTTTGCCTTTGCTTCTCTCTGAGGCTGAGAGAGTGTGACTTGCCTAAGGTCACCCAGTGGGTTTCCATAATCAAGCAGGTATTTGTATCCTGTCCTAGTCCATCACCTAAACCACTATGCTACATTGGATCATTTGCTATGCCATAAAGCTTTATTGTGAATCAACTTTATGAATGGCTGTCCTGAGGAAACAAGAATGGGCACTCTCTGACCCTTAATAACATAGAGCTATGCCTGCCATAGTTCTTTGGAAATCTTTGTAAACCTTGAATTATTTTTCAGCTTTGGCTGTGTAAATTACAGTGGGTCCTTCCCATCCATGGGAATTCAGTTCTCCCCAATCCCGCAGATTGAAAAAAACACAGACCCTGAAGCCCCATATTAATCAATGGCAGCACGTGCATTGGGCCAGAGATTTCTATAGCTTGATAGCCTCTCAACACAACACACTTATAGAACATCCTGTTTTCAGCTAAAGTGCTGTCGGAATACCAATGGATGAACAGCACTGGTGATGGAGTGGAGCCTTCTGATGTGCCTGGAAGAACTCTACCCACATAAAAAAAAGTCCTGTTTCCCTCAAAATTGCTCTCCTAGAGAAGACTGTGACCTTTGACTCATTCAGCAAAACTAAGAGCCCTCCTTTCAGAAGATTATCAGACAGGAACACAAAAAGCATTCTCATCCCACAATCTCCAATCCCACCCTTGTCCTGGCATAATAACCCTCCTCACTGCACTCAATCTCCTCTCCTGTCTACAGGCAGCCCACTTCCTGGACTGAATTCCCACCCATTCTTGAAAGAAGACACGAGTGCTGGAAATTCAAAAATACCCCCCCCCCAAAAAAGTGTGTCACTTACCTGGATGTCCCAACCTCACCTGGAAGTGTTTGCGCCAGGCCGCTCATTGATACTGCATTTCCAAGAGTTAAATGGTCCGAGGTTTCACATGCCGGTAATGCTGGCAACAAATTGTAATGGGGGAATCTATTGATGGCTCAGCCCATCAATAGAAAGAAACACTGTAATGATGCCAGAGGAACGCAAAAATGACATCATCTGATATTGTCGTCCTTTTGCATTCCTCTGGTGTGTTATGGTGCCACATTAGCCTCGTCTGATAATCTCCTGAGTCTCAAAATTAGAGATAGAATATTTGAAAATATTCTTTTAAATGGTAAAAAAATGAGTTTCCCAAGTGTTGGGAAAACTTCAGGACTCATGAAAAATGCCCATTTTTGCACAGAAAACAGCATGTTCTGGACAGAAAGTTATCTTTTCTGTGTAAAAAGATCTCCCACTTGCTATTTTTAAATCCCACACTGCAAATGGTTTTCAAAAACTGTGCAGTTTTCAATGACATTTTTACAGTGAGAAGGAAAATGGTAACATTATTTATTGTCTGTAAGAACAAAATTCACAAAGGTTTACATTCCTAATGGACCCTCCCAGCCACAATGCAGTGATATGGAATAAATTAATTTATTTTTCTTCTTCCAGTAGATAAATATGATGCAGCTTTGTTGCTAATAATATTTCAAAGAAAATGTATTTTGGTGTCTATAATGTGATTAGTAAAACCTGAATAAGCATGAGCATCTGCTTAGTTTCACATTTAATCTCAAACACATTTAGATTTGTGGAATTCAGTGATACTGCATGATGACCCTTCACTGAAACTGAAGAAAGAATTATTTCTCAGTTTAATTTGTTGATTTTTTTTTTTACTTTAAGAAATACATAGAATTAGTGCCCCTTCATTGGGCAATCTATGCAATTTGTTTTTGGTTTTTTTGTGTGGTTTTTTTTTTGAGTTTATTGTGAATAAAGCATGGGAAGGGACAGGGAAGAAATAAAAAAAACATGACAAAAATGAGACAAATGGGAGATCTGAGATGGGAAATCCTACAAGGGTCATTTTACTCACAGCTAGAAGCAGCATCATGGGGGAAGTTATTCATAGTGGAATTATAACTCAAGGTCAGAAGGGTTTAGCTCATTCCCCTCTTTTTTCCTATTTTAACTGTCCTTTTTCACATTACCATTTTTGTTGTTGTGTGCTGTCAAGTTGTTTCCAATGTTTGGAGATCTTAAAGCAAGCCTATCATGGGGTTTTCTTGGCAAGATTTGTTGGGAATGGGGTTTTCTTTGCCTTCCTGTAAGGCTGAGAATGCGTGACTTGCCCAAGGTCACCCAGTGGGTTTATATGGCCAAGATGGGATTTGAACCCTAGTCTCCTGTCATAATCCAGTGTTCCAACCACTATACCATTGCTACTCTAAATGCTCAAGGTCTTAAGGACTCTCAAAATATTGATATTAATTTGGGGAATTATACTCAGCTTGGCTATGTGAGAGGGAGCAACAGATAGCAGGATCTTTTAGCTTATGTTTACAAGTACTCAGGAGGGGACGTTAAACTAGATAGTACAATAAATTGGTCTTTATTTGAGAAGATAATAATAACATTCACACACACATTCTGGCTTCAAGAATTCACACAAGACTAGTGAATAAAGTGGGAAATAATGGGATAGAGGAATAGAGAAGGGAATTTGCTTTTGGGTGATCTGAGGAGATGAGGTCATGGAAGAAACCAGCAGAGTTGGGGTCTGGAGCAGGAATGACAACACAGGCATAATAAGGGGATCTGTGTGCACTTGAGTGAAATTTTGGAAGGGTTTTTATAGTACATAACTGCCTTACGGGGATGGAATTTAGAGTGAAATACAATATTTCTCAGAGTTGCTCCGGGTGAGACAATAGACTCTCCAGATATGCTAATGGAATCTTAATGTGCAGAAACTTTGTGACTGAATGAAGAAACTTCCTTTGTTTATGGAAGGGTAAAGGTATGGTGATTGTTTACAGGTGTGAGTATCTCAGCTTTTCCTTATAGGATTAGCTAGGTATTTGGACCTTCAGCTGCCCTGCAAATTAACATCTCTTTGGAATTTGGGCAGACCCTTCTTAAGTGCATACCTGACTGAGCAATGTTTGTCTTTGGGATTCCTAGTTGGGGAATTTCCCAGGTTTTAATGGCCATACTATGAGGAAGGCCACATTTGATCTAATTATTAAATATTGCCAATTTATTATAGATATATATGGGGCAGGGTGTGTCTGGATAGGTAACACCATGCTGTTTCTCAGCTGTGAAAAAATCTGTAGGGATCCAAATGCAGTCCTTCTATCATCTCATTTGGAGTGCAGGCTGATTTTATTTGGGGGTAGGGGCAGAGGAGAAAGAAAAATAGAAAAGGATTAAAAACAAATTAATAAGAAATGATAGACTATACTCTCAAGGAAACTGTATGGCTGAGGTAGTGCCTCAGAATTATTTGTGTATCAGCAATACTTTTAAAGCACAAACAATTTATTATGTTTCAAAGCTGTCTCAAAGAAAAGGCACCCAATGACCTGCCACTGCTTACAGAAATACTGTGAACAGGAACAGTTTAATATTGCATGAAGAAATTCCACACATTTTTACTGCTATTAATCTGACCCTTCTGAGAGTTTAATTATGTGTTGCCACCAACTCCTTTTGCATTTTTATTGAGTCTCCTTTCTTCTGCTACAAATAAAGAGTCACATCCATTCTTTTTCAGATAAAATTTGGTTTCTGGAATGGCAGTATCACCAAAAATACACACATACAAGCAAACAAAAGAAACTTTCCTATACCTGTAACAATATCATGTAGACGGAGCTCTAAGGTTATATCTAGCTCACTCAGTTGCCTTGTTTATGTTTCACTGTACATAATTAGTTCAGCTATTAGAAGTTTTTTTTGCACACACCACTTATATTCCTACAAAGCTAAATTGTCATTTACATATAAGAGTTGTGAAAAGAATAAAATGTTGAATAGCTTGATTATATGACTGACTGAATGTACCTACACCACACAGTTATTCCTTCTTAAAAGTCTTAGCAGAGGATTTGCTCTTCAAACAAACAAACAAAATATCCCAGGAACTCTTCGCATGAGGGCTAAACTGGTATCAAACTGTTGTAACTGTGTAGTGCAGATATAGTAACCATGTAATAAATCAGATACACAGAAAGTTGCAACAACATTTTCATAACCTGTGGTGTTATGCCAACATATCAACTCTATATTGTTAGCAGTACTCACCTTTGCCTGATGTGAGATAGTGATGGTCCAGTCAAAATCACTATTTGATCATAAGTACCGTAAAATGGCTGGAACTCAGCTATAGAGGAGGCAGAACTTGGGAGAGGTGTCATATAGCTACTCTCCTAGTGCCTGCTCATCAGGGACATAAATCTTCACTAAGTTTCTTCTTGAAGAATGCAATTAGTAATTTTAACAATTTTCTTCCCACTGTATTCCAAGCCTTCAAAAACCACACAGATGTTGAATCCTATTCACAGTTCAGGTCTTATTCTGTGCAAAATCTGCATGTGGCTTTTGCTAATAGATGCAGGAATAAGGAGACCAGACACAATAAAGAGACCACATATATATAGCTGGGTTGTAAAGGGCCACTTTTATTAAGCTATGACCTTAACAGTTTGAAAGTTTGTGTTTGTCAGTAGAATATAACATTTGTTCTAATAATAAGTAATTTACTGCATTTGAAATGCATAACATAATGGTAGTGTAGAATTATAGCTTAATCGACGTGCTGAATTATGGGCCATATCAGGAATCAGAAAGAAAACCGATTGCTAGATGGAATCACTGGCAAGTGAAGAATGTCTTTCCTCCATATTTCAGAGATACAGATGTGCAAGAACATCATTCACTCATCTGCACTTAAGCAATCTACAGTGCATTAATCTCACTGGCTTCTATTTGCATTTCAAAAATGTCAAAAAGGAGGTGGAAGGCAGCAGGATTTAAATACCCTCTGGCCTCACCCACCACTCTCCAAGCGACGGCGCAGGCCATGTTAAAGGCCTCCATCCTGTGCTTCATCAAAAGGGGGTTCCTCCAGAACAGTTGTCACCGTGCTGGGAGCCCTATTGAGCAGAAATACTGGGGGTGGGGTGGGAAAAAATCCTCTTTCCTATACAGAAAAGGGTATTTTATGTGCAAAACAACCACAGGGTAAATTTGGTGTAGAATAAGTCCTGAACTACAAAGATTCTCATCAGTCCAGGATACTTCTTGTCAGGGTTTCTTGGAACACCAAAAACATGTTCTTCGACCATTTTTTGAATGTTTTTGAATATTTGTTCCATACTTACTGTTATGTCTTCACCAAATGAAATAAAGGATCAGAATGGAATCTGAACTAATGCCAGCATAGCAGGTTGAGATAGCCAACTTTTTAATCAGTCTTCTCCCATGCTATTATACTATGTACAGGATCACCCTGAATTTTACTGAGATAGGACTAGTAAAAAATTCTGCATGTAAAAATAACCTTTATTATTCAAATTACACATCACAAACAATTTATATCTCCATGGCATGGATACTTATAGAAATTTCTATTGAAATTTAGATAACATTGATTTTTCCATTTGTATTTCTTTTAGCCTTTCCTGGAAACAAGGAATGTTTAATGGGAAAGTCTGGCTGCAGCCCCAACCCATAAACAGAAAAGAAGGGGCTTAAAAATCAGAATTTTTTTTTTTTTAAAAAAAACACCCACAGATGTTTATGCTTCATTTTTACTTCTCTGTCTCTTTTCTGCAGAATGCATTGACCATGGAACTGGGGAAACATTTTACACGGAAAACTAAGTGTCCTAGGATTCTGTGATTCACACAGAAATATTTTGATATGTATTGCTATCCTACCCTGGACAAACCCAACCTCTCCTGATTTCAGAAGCCAAACAGGGTTGTGTCTGGTTAATAGGTTGATGGGAGACCACCCAGAGTACCAGGGATCTCCAGGTAGGGCTAGGAAAGGATCATCCTTGAAACTTTACTTGAAACTTTCTGCCCATCAGAGTTGACAGTACTGGGGCTGATGGACCAAAGGTGTGATGGTAGCTTTAACATTCCTATCAGAAACATGTTTGTCTTTCATAATCCTACATTGCCAATCCTTCTTCTGTCCCTTATTCCAAGGTCTACATTCAGCAAGCCATCTAGGTTTATCTTTCTGCCTGCACTGCTATTCATCATGATCAGAATAATTAACCTCCTATTATAATTATTTTGTTAAGACTGCTATTAAAGATGCAGTTTTTCTATCCTGGAGAGTTATTTAGCTCCATAATCAGCAACTACATGACATTTTTGCTATTATTTGTTTCCTGATGACTTGAAGTTATACCACCCCCAGCAAATCTACTGTTATACAGACTAGAAATGTAACTCTTTATTAATTTTATTCCTGAAAGAAGCAAGGGGTAACTTTAGCAATTTTCTTACTTCAACGAGAAAGTCTGCAAAATCTTTGCAGTTTTTAAAGACTATCTACAGTTTGGGACTTTGTGCAAAATTCACATGTGTGTTTTTGTGAGTGTAGAAAACAGCATTTTCTGTGAAGCAAACAGCATTTTTGCACAGAAAGTATTATTTCTGCACAGAAATATAATTTTCTATGCTCTCTCACATACATGCATATGCAAATTTTGCACATATTAAGTGCCAAATTTTGAAGATTCTCATCCTTCAAGGATTCTTGTCCTCAGGGTTTCTGAGCACTTGAGAAACACATTTTTTTCAAACAGTCAATTTAAAAAACATCCTTTCAATTTCTAATGCAAATTCCATCTCCTTCTCAAAGGGATTGTGCAAGAAACAGTTACAAGCCCTTTTGAAAAGTGGATTTTACATAGCACCACAAGTTCTTAATGTCCTCATTACATTCAACAGAGGGAGCCCTAGTGGTGCAGTGCTTAAATGCAGCCATAATGTTGTGAGTTTGACCCAAAGGGCTCCAAGGTTCACTCAGCCTTCCATCCTTTCTTAGCTTGGTAAAATGAGTAACCATCTTGTGGGGGCAATTAGCTAACACACATTGGTAACCTTTTGGAGTGTGCCTAGCATGCTATAAAAAGCAGTGTAGATGTGTAGCTGCTGTTGATTAACAATTTGTAAGCTGCTCTGAGAGCCTCTGTGGCTGAAGAGTGGGTTATAAGTACCTAAATTATTATTATTATTATTATTATTATTGCACAAGCTCTGACATAACAATTGGCTCTGTGTGTGTGTGTGTGTGTGCATTCAGGGAAGCTTTTTTATATCTCAAAAGCTGCTATTTAGTTACATGGGGGAAAATCAACTTGCTGTACACTGCAAGTTAAAATAATTAAAAAATTTATTAAACAAAATAAAATAGTGAAAGGTGTGGAAACCATGCCTTATGAGGAACGACTTAGGGAGCTGGGTATGTTTAGCCTGGAAAAAAGGGGTGATATGATAGCCCTGTTTAAGTATTTCAAGGGGTGTCACATTGAGAATGGAGGAAGCTTGTTGTCTGCTGCTCCAGAAACTAGAACATGGAGCAATGGATACAAGCTCTAGGAACAGAGATTCCACCTCAACATTAGGAGGAACTTTCTGACAGTAAGAGCTGTTCAGCAGTGGAACACACTCTTTGGAGTATGGTGGGGTCTCCTTCCTTGGAGGTCTTTAAACAGAGGCTGGATGGCCATCTGTCAGGGATGCTTTGATCATGATTCTTGCATGGCAGGGGGTTGGACTGGATGGCCCTTGTGGTCTCTTCCAACTCTACAATTCTATGATTCAAAATAAAATAAACGAATACACTTAAGGTCACTGCTGTGCCCTAAAGTGGGATACATTTTCTGTCTGTCATTGATAATATGAGGGATTAACGACATGTTAAGTACAAGCACATGTTAGAATGATGACTTCCCTTTCTTTCTGAAAACATGGTGTGTGACTTTCAGTGGACTATCTGAGGACCAGACAAGATGTAACATGGCCTGGTCCTTGGGTACATATTTTCCCCATTCTAGCAATCACAAGTGTGTGGGAGGGCATTATCTAGGTCAAATTCCTATAGTGAGGGAAGGTTTTTTAACCCTTTTCTCTGCCTGTGGTTCCAATTACCCCCCTCCTACAATTTTCATTGCAAAAAAAAAGGCCCCTCCATTTCAGTAAGACTTTTTGGAGTGCAAAATGATTTTAAAGCCCTATACCCCACACTAGGGTTCAATCTGAACCAAAAATGACATTTTTGTATAGTATACGTATAGTATATGTATAGTGGGCTCTTGGTATCCACTGGGGTTTGTCTCCAGGACCCACTGTGGACACCAAAATCCAAAGATGCTTAAGTTCCATTATATATAATTGCATAGTAAAATGGTATCCCTTATATAAAATGGCAAAATCAAGGTTTAGTTTCTTGGAATACTTTTTTTAAAAAATATTTTCAAGCCACAGTTGGGTGAATCCTTGGATAAAGAATCTGTGGATAAGGAGGGCAGACTGTATCTGTAATACTCCTGCCTCTTTTTCTGAATAAATCCTTTCCTATGTTCTCTAACATTTGGTCCTACTAGGGAATGACAGAATGTGTGAGACTGGCGCACACACACACACACACACACACAGAGGAAAGTTGTACTGTCTCAAGCAACCGTGGGTCAGTTTGTTCATTCTGATTTTGTGTTGCATGTTCCTTAGGCAACACACTTTGGGGTGTGTGTGTGGGGAACCTATTCATGTACATGGATACATGGAACCATGGTCTATTCACAATATTTAATTGTGAATACATTATTCCAGAACAGGCACGGGAGCAGGACAGATGCAGGACAGAATGACCTGGATAGACTGGAGAGCTGGGCCAAAGCGAACAAAATGAAATTCAATATGGAGAAATGTAAAGTACTGGACTTGGGGCGGAAAAATGAAATGCATAAATATAGGATGGGAGAGACCTGGCTGAATGAGACTACGTGCGAAAGGGATCTAGGAGTCCTAGTAGACCACAAGTTGAACATGAGCCAACAGTGTGATGCGGCACCTAAAAAGGCCAATGCGATTTTGGGCTGTATCAATAGAAGTATAGTGTCTAGATCAAGGGAAGTAATAGTGCCACTCTATTCTGCCTTGGTCAGACCCCACTTAGAATACTGTGTCCAGTTCTGGGCACCACAATTCAGAAAGGATATTGACAAATTGGAGCGTGTCCAGAGAAGGGCAACTAAAATGGTGAAAGGTCTGGAAACGATACCTTATGAGGAGAGACTTAGGGAGCTGGGTATGTTTAGCCTGGAAAAAAGACGGTTAAGAGGCGATATGATAGCCCTGTTTAAGTATTTGAAGGGATGTCACACTGAGGATGGAGCAGGCTTGTTTTCTGCTGCTCCAGAGACTGGAACACGGAGCAATGGGTGCAAGCTCCAGGAACAGAGATTCCACCTCAACATGAGGAGGAACTTTTTGACAGTCAGAGCCGTTCGGCAGTGGAACACACTCCCTTGGAGCGTGGTGGGGTCTCCTTCCTTGGAGGTCTTTAAACAGAGGCTGGATGGCCATCTGTCGGGGATGCTTTAATCAAGATTTCCTGCGTGGCAGGGGGGTTGGACTGGATGGCCCTCGTGGTCTCTTCCAACTCTGAAATTCTATGATTCTATGAGAACAGGGTCTGCGTAGTCTGAAAAGGAAAACCTTTCCCGACCCTATTCTGTTCCTGCCATGGGATATATAGCCCGTGTGAAAATCTCAATTGGTTTACCAATGCACATTTTCCTGATGACTAATACTTAATGGAGTCTAGATTACATTATTTTAACATACTAAAACTGAAAAGGAAAAGGAAAAAGAGAGGTATGGATTTGTTTTTACTTGGTTGGTACAGGACCTTAGAGAATTAATCAATGTGCTGCTGAGATTAGATCATCTTTCCACATCCTATTCCTTTCACAACTGCTTCTAGTATTTTGACTCAAATTTATTTCCTGTAACTGCACTTTGAAAATGCACCTAATATTCTGATAACATGAAAACTGATTGCCTTTTTTAACTCCCTCCCTCCCTCCCTTCCTCCCTCTCTTTCTTTCTTTCTTTCTTTTAAAACTCTGACATGTATCATCAGTCTCCCCACTTTCCCCACCTTCCAAAGCTTATTTTGAACCATTTACAATGCCTTTGTAAACTCAGTTTAGTTCTGGGTTTTAATTCTGATTTAAAAAAAAAAATTAAGTGTTAAATGAGAATATTCATAACCCTATATTACAAAGCATGGTCATTTTCTTTAATAGTGGCCTGTAAAGCTAGATGTGGTCAAATATGCACATAAGGTCAATTGCAAAAGGATTTCATTCAATGAAAACCTGGGGCACAATTAGGAGGAACATTTTTAAACAATAAAAAAAGCATTTAAATACAAACTAAAGACATTTTTACTCACTTTCAATTTGCCACAAGAAGAAGAAATCTGTATAGTTTTTTATTACAGCGTACCCTCCTGAGGGAATCTCCTTCATACCTGTATCCATACTAGTTCAAAGTGACAGCTCACATATTCCCTCCTCAATTTAGATATAATGTTTAGAAATTCATGGTTTGGGGAAAAAAGAATGGAGGAATATACTTCAAAGACAGTATTTGCATAATGAAAAGCAAATACAAATACTCTAGGGTCTTGGGTGTTTGTGGTGGGAGGAGAGCGCTACTTGGGAACCGCATAGCTGAATTACATACTTTGAATTTTTCCAGCTCAGAAAATGTGGGAATAGTAAATATGTTTTCTTATTTATTTAGGGTCAAACTGCTTTGCATCAGGCAGAGGTCCATTTCATTGAATGGCTGTTCGTCCAGAAAATTTAAAATATTTTTGTTTAGTAGACTCAGGGATATGTTTGTTTGCTTTGCTATTTTATTTACCTTTGTTATTACTTTTTCATATAATTAAATGACATTTGATTTATTGTTCTTTCCAAAACAAATCATATTTGTTTTACTTCTTATCCTCTCTCTCTCTCTCTCTCTCTCTCTCTCTCTCTCTCTCTCACACACACACACACACACACACACAGTGTTACAGAAGCTGAAGTTCATACTACTGATCTCTCCCACACCCCTCAGGCTTCTTCAAATGATACAGGAAATCCCAAGAACATTATGAAGGACTTTACCAGAATGTTTGGGAAAATCACCTAAAATTAGCAGGTGAAACTTGAACATCTAACACAAGGTTCCTCTTCTGGGCAATTTCCCTCTTCCTAAGAAGCCTGCTATAATACCATTCACAGTGTCCTCCAGGTCCTTCCATCCTTCTGATTTGGAGACATATAAGAACAACAAACAAAAAGATATACTTATGTTTCATATATTTAAAGCTCCAACTGAATTTTCAGTTTTTGCATTTCTTTTCCATTTAATTTCACATTTCCCTTTTTTACATTTAGGTACTTCAGGCTGTCTTTCAAAGAAAGAAACTGGAAAAATCATATCTGAGTATTATACTTCAAGAGTATGCCACTTGAAGGCACACACATGCACACACACATACCAATAAACCTAGGATATCATTTCATTCCTCTAATGAAGATGTGGACTTTCAACTATGGAATAACACAGGATTCCATCCTCATTTTTTGCTGCAAAAAACCCTACTATGGCTACCCTTCTGGAAATGAACTAATTGCACAGTGCCTTAAACGAAAACCTATATTTTTCACTTTACTCTTCCCCCTCATCCATTAACTCAGACAATGTGCAGTAACCCTCAGGTGATGTGACCTAGCAAGGGTTCTATGCAGAATTTTGTAAATCACTTCACTGTAATTCCGTGGAAAGGTTCAGCAGACAACAGAGCTACTGAAGGGGGAGTAACACAGGAAAATGATACTCCAGATTGCAATCTGGCAAGCAGATAGTGCTTGAGACAGGTTACACTATCCTGTTGAATATACTTCAGTTCCTATATAAAAGAGCATTAAGCAAGCATTTAGAACTATGAACAACACATCTTGGGTCATCTTATGGTCCTAAATCTTTCTCTCTCTGTGTGTGTTTGTGTTGTTTGTTTATTAAAAAGTAAATCCTGCCTTGTGCTAGAACATTTTCAGGGAGGCTTACAAAAAATAGTTAAACTAACAACAAACAGAAGCATTTACATTTTCAAAATAATCCATATACCAAGTATCTTGAAACACTACTAAAATTAAGACAATAAACATAGATACAGTAGCATGTCTTAGTTCGTGATAATTGAAAACCAGGGTGGCCAAGGTCAAGGGCTGACAAAATGTGGTTCATGGGAAGCATGTGGTCCCCAGGTTTTCCAATGTGGCCCCATGGACAGAACACCCACCACAACCTCAACTTCCCCATTTTTTTCTTTAGACTTCCATGAACTCCCCCCTTGAGAGTTTTTCTTCCTTGGAAGATGAAGCAGATATACCATGGGGGAGTTGGAGTAGATGCCTGATAGCCAGCCAAGTCTTCCTTCCGTTCAGCAGGCTTCAGAGAAGGAAAAAAAAAACTGGAGGAGAGCACCTCCCTCCCAGTCCTTGAGAAAGGTAGAGGCTCCAGCATCTGGCTCAGACCATCCCCACAGGTGAAGCAAAAGGCTATGTTCGAGGCATCAAGGAGAACACAGCTGCAAAATCCACTCCCTAAATTCTGTATAGAATTAGGATGTTGGCTGATCTTGCTGCCTTTATAAGCAGGGAATGTCTTCAGCCAAACTGCTGTATGCAACTTACGTTCACCTCTTAACAAACTGACTCTTGTAAGTACTGGATTTTTGACTATAGGGCTGTTTAACAACTCTGTTACCATGACTCCCTGGACTTTGTTCTGATTTATGGCTTTCTTGACACTGGACTGTTTGACCTTCTGCTTCCAGGGCTTCTGACTTTGGCATGTTGCATTCTTGCTCATTTAGAACAGGGCATAGACTTCAAAAGACTACCATACCACTTAGGGGTCACAGGTGGGGAATTTATTTTAGGGGAAGCAAACATGAAGGAAAATAACATCCCATGCCCCTAAGCTAAAAAAAATTAAAAATGAGAGTGTGAAGGGATAGAGGGTGTCATAGAGGTTGCCTTCAGAGGTGGAAGGGGAGGAATATGCCACCCTCATACTTCTAGAAGTTGTCCACCCCAGGCATTGGTAAATGTATTAGATCAGTACTTAAAATTCACCAAGAAAAGCACTAGCAAGGGAAACTTGAATTATAAAACTCACAGTGAAAATGAATTTTCCCTAGTTGCCACCTGTTCAAATCACTGGACATGAAGAAAGGGCTCCAGCAGTATTAACCAATGGAAGCTGTTTTTCACTGTTGGCTGTTGAGGCAGAGGGAGAGATCAACAGAGGTAGAACCAAGAGGTCAACAGAGGTGGGACAGTCTTTGAACCTTTTGCAAACTGAGGTATATGAGTACAAAATAGGGGGTGGGGGTCATAAAAACACACTCACTTGCACTCACATTCTCTGGTTCCAGCAACAACCTCCTATTGCAGAGAATCAAATTGATTTTATGTATGTGGGTGTGTCTGTGTGTGTTTTGAGGGAGAGGAACTACTCACTCTAGGCAGAACTCCTAGGTAAGTGAGAAATACCAGCTTTCTCAGAAATAAGAATGGACAACATAATTCTGAGAGAATCTAAAATCCAGTGTTGCCTTGCTACTATTCTGTCCTATGCAAACCTGGCTGAAAAATGAAACTAGAAAGAGAACCAGTTCCAAAATGAGGCCATGACACCCTACTTTTATATGACACATTGGTGATACCTTTTAGTGATCTTCTGTTTTCACCCATTCCAGTGCATTGTGGTTGGGGGTGGTGGTTTATACCTATGTATGGCAGTGAGGGAAAGACTTCCCTTCTTCCTTTCCACAGCACTCAGAACACAGATGAAACAAGAATGTTAACTTCCCTGTTTAATGTGTCACTATGCATGTGATTCATTGCTACTACTTACTGTTTGTGAGAACATTGATGTGTACGCCCAGTGGCCATGCTGGGGGATTCTTGGAGTTATAGGGTTTTGTGGGTGTTTTTTGTTTGTTTGTTTAAAAAGAACATGTCCGAGCTGTGACTCAAACATATAAACTGCCTCTGAAATTAGCAGAATTATTTTTCTGACTAATACTGAAATCCTTAAGCTTGTGCCAATCACAATAAGCAAGGTAGGAACTGGTGCACATAAATGGTTCCAACATACTGGGAAGAGCCCATAAATAGCACAGATTGAAGAATACAAATATTAAAAATTAATATCCCCAACTGATGCAATAATAACATGATATCTTAAAAAGACATTCTGTGTGTGCTACATATGCTTAACTAGCCCTGCTCTGATACAATTTATTTCTCTTTCTGCAATATTGTACAGCTTCTAAAATAGGTTTTCAAAAGTCAGTGAACTGTCTCTTGGTTGTGTGTGCAGGGCATAGGAGGAAGTAATAGGACAAAGGATGGAATCAAGACCAAGTATGAGAGCTGTGTAAAAGTGAAACAAATATATAGAGAGCGAAAGGACAGAGACAAAGGAAAGGAACGTGACAAAGTGGATGACATAGCATAGAAGAGAGAAATAGGTGAATATATAATCTGAGGCAGCCCTTCCCAGATATTGGGAAGAGGGAGTGAGAAAATAAAACAGATGGAAGTTTGCTAGCTCAGTTTCTTGGACAATCAAAACTGGAGTATGGGTGTCAATTTCTAGTGGCCTCATTGTAGTTTTATACAGTTATAGGGACCTCAGCTTTTGATGGATGATACAACTCCCTAACATGTTGGGTTATATACACATTGTGGATTGTATACCAGTTTTGATATCTCTCTCTGCCCCTCCCTCCCACACAGAGGATTTAATTGTATGTATTCTATTAATGTGAAAATAGAGAGGAAAAATAAGGATGTCTGAAATATTATTTCTTTTTCCCATTTGCTCTCTTTGTTAGCATTTTCATGTATCACCTCTGTTTAAATCTACTAAAAAGCTCATTTTGTGAAACTGTTGTAAAACTTTGGGACTCGATAAAATTGGGTTTTCATATGATCTATACAGAAAAGAGTGGGATCTAAAATTAATTCATATGAAGAAATGGCTTTAGATGGAAATAGTTGCTATGGTTATTTGTGTTTGGCAAGATTATCTCTTCAAACCCTTGTGAATAATACTTTTTAAAGGATGCCATCCTTATATGTTTATTAGGCAATAAGCCCCATTGAACTCACCAGGACTTCTGAATAAGCACAACTAAGTTTGTGCAATAAAATATGCAACTGTGCTTTTTAACTCCAGTAGTGTCATATCTTTGAGATATATGGGAGTGGGTTGAGCCTCTTATTTCTACAATATATAGTTCTATATCTTCCTTTAATATTGGCTATCGATCTTTTCCAGGAATTTCTGAGAAATCCTATCATTGCACATTTTCCTGTCAGAAAAAAAGACTGATTAAATAATAACACCAAGCTAGTACTTGATTAACAGTTTGGCATTCTGTATACTTCAATAATTTAAAACCAAATGAAGTATTCACAGCAAGCAATGTCTAGCTCTGTCAACAGAAGAAGAAGCAGCATTTTAAGATTCTATAAATATATAGGTCAGTATCCAAAGGTGTCATACTGGTACAGGTTGAGCACCAGTAAATCCAAAATTCTGAAATGCTCCAAAATCCAAAACATTTTGCCACCAGCCACACATTTGTGCCTTCGAAGTGGCAGCTGCATTACTTCTGCTTGTTCATTTGCAATGTGGACATGGGTGACTGGCAGGCTTCCCTAGAGATCTCCTGTACAGACAAGAGAGTGGAGAGAGAGGCAAGAGATGTGAAGCTGGTGTGAGATGCAAGGACCTGTGAATTGGTGGTAGGTGTAGATTGACCATTTCACAGGTCCTCAGTCTTTCTCCAGCCTTGCAAATACAGTATGTACTACACTATTTGTGTTGTGTTGTGTACTAAGTTGTGCAAATTGAATGCATGGTTGGTTGGATAGTGACTTTGCTTTCTGATGGTTCAATTGAAACTTTGCTTCATGCACAAAATTCTTTAAAATATTATACAGATCGACCATGCTTTCACTTATCCACATCTGAAGAAAATGTTCTCTAGGCTTTTCTAGGTCCTCCTTCTATGGTCAACTTCCAGTGTGGAAAATAATAGGGTTCCCTACTAGCCACAGTTTCAGGTATCCACGGGGAATCTTGGAACATATCCCCCATGGATACGGGAGTTGATCTGTACATAAAATTACTTTCAGACTATATGTATAAGTTGTATATGAAACATAAATGTATTTTGTGTTTAGATTCGAGTCCCATCTCCAAGGTATTGCATTATGTATATGCAATAATTCCAAAATCCCCCCAAATCCAAAATCCAAAACACTTCTGGTCCCAAGCATTTCAGATAAGAGATACTCTGTCATGGATGATGGGACATGCAGTTAGTAGATTTATGTTGTAAAGAATTGTGTAATATAATTGCCTATCAGTTGCAGAAATGAGTGCAAAAGCTTGCTAGAATTAGCTTGTATATTGAGATTTGTGACTTGTCAAGTATGACCTTCAGAGCTTGACCTAGGAGTCCTGAAGTCTGGGAATTGTTATCTCTCTTTCCTATAAGGAAATGTTTATCTTTCTCTATAAAGCTAAAAGGATTGGATATCCTATGCTGCTCTGTGAATTTATGTTGACTTCTGTACTATTGAAGATATTTCTTTATTTAAGCTTTAGTAAAATGAAATTGTTCCATAGGCACAAAGTTGTGTCTGTCTCTTTATTCTTCTGCCTGAAGAGACAAGACACTGCTACAAATTCTTTGCAGCCTAGACCTCTTAATATGCTCAGAGGTTTAGTGTACTAATGTAGCATACTCAACCTTTAATATGTAGGATTTTGCACTCAGAGTCCCCTAAGTGCATGAGTGGGGATCTCATCATAAATTTCAGTTAAACAACTGGTTGCACAAAGTGTTGGAATGCAAGTTCTGCAACCAGCTGCTAGGGATGTAAAATCCCAAGAACATTCATTTTTTCCCCAAACTTTTCATTTGTGTATATGAACACTGTTGCACATTTTTAGATTTTTAGATTACCCCCCCACAGCCACCTTTTCAATACTTAATGTCTTGTATACTTCCTGATACCATAAATGGATTAGATCATTCAGCTCATTATGTGTTAAGGATCCTCAACTAAATGTTACAGTTTCTGCACCTTTGATTTCTACTCAGTTTTTGACTTCACAAAACCATTGGTTTCTCCTAGCCTCACTAGGTTTCATCTTGTCCAAAGATATTTAAATAAGAAAAATATAGAACCAAAGATTCCTGTTTTATATTCATGCTCATCTCTCCCTGGTATTCTTTTTTGTGCCTGGCTCATGTGTAGATCAGTAATCTGTTTGCAGCAGTGAGTAGCTGAGTACTCCTGGTATGTGTTAAGTTTACTTTTTATTAGTACTTGTACTAATGTTACATTTATCAACAAGTCCCTCATCTAATGAAACAACTGTCAACACTAGATAATAGATGAAAAAATTAAGAGTATTTCTAGTTACAGATTTTCATTGATGATCAAATGAGAATTCTATGTAATTCTTGTGTGCTTTTGTGCATACATGCAGTATCTCAAATGACAAACAGAATCAGGGATTTCCCCTCTTTGAAAATTAACAGTATGGACTTTTTCGGATGTTGATTTACCACGCCTGAAGGCTCGTAACACTCACAACGCTGCTGCGCGTCAGGGCCCCCATTTCGTACAATGCTGTTTCAGTACTGCGAGAGATTGGAGGCAGCTGCACCATATTTGGCCATTTTTTATTCACGGGCAACTTCCGTGAGTAAAAATTGGCCAAATATGGCATGGCTGCCACCAATCTCTCGCGGAAATGAAACAGTTGATTTTGGCCGGGGGATGGCATCGTATGAAATGGGCCCCCTGCCATGCAGCAGCGTCACATGTGTTACGAGCCTTCTGGTGCGGTAAATCAATGCCCAAAAAAGTCCTGTCTTTTAAGAAAAGATCCAAGTATTTTATGTGTAAGTACAAGTATAAGAACTTGAATATCTACCCCCAAATGGAAAGCCTTAGGCATGATAATCCAAGCTTGATGGTATCGATTCTATGCCCTTTGGGTACCAATAATTTCCTCTACAATTGCTTCATATTAGGACTGTAACCTCATTAAACACATTTAATCAGTTAATCACATAAATTCATTTACTAATCCATGAATTAAACTTGTGAATGTGTAAAAGCAGTATTTCTGAATCAAGCGTATTTTCATTGTTCCTGAAGATGCAGATATAAATCATAGTGGGCATCTTTTTAATAGAGCCATTCCTCATTTTCTTTGAGAGAATTAATATATAAATATTAATATACTGTTCAAGTTATCTACAATGTCCTCTACATATAGACTTTGAGAATAATTGGGTATGACATTAAAGCAGTGGTTGTCAATGTTTTTCATCTCAAGGCACACTGTTAAGGTGCTAAAATTGTCAATGCACACAATCAGTTTTTAAGGACTCATATCCAAAAAAAAAAAAAGGTATTAAGTATCTGTTAAACATTCAATAACTACATTTTCTGAGGCATTATGAAAAGCACCAAAATGTGGGAACCAGGAAGAAGGGTGACTTCTTGGCCTGGAGGAGTCATTGACCAAGTAGTGGCCAAGTTAGAAGGTGAGACAACCTCCTCCCACTTTCCCATGTGCCATGCACCCTTGCTCAATCTTTCTCCTTCCTGCCCATTTTCACTCCTGAAAGTCGGAAGAGCTCTTAAAGTAAACCCAGGCCACACCTGAGTGGGTGAGATGATCTTCTTCCCTTCTGCCCCCCCCCACTTCCATATAAAGTGTAAACCACTGTCTTGTTTCCCACAAATAACATTTCTTTTGACAGGGTGTCAGTAGGCTTTACCTCCTCAGCCTTTTGTCTCCATCACCTGCCTCCCTTCACTGGTTTCTTCCTTACCATGTATTTTCCCCACATATAGAGAAAGTCTGCATCCACCATGGCACAATGCTCTCTTCATTCCTCTACCATGGAGAAATGCTGAGGCAGAGGCAAAGGGGGAGCGTACATCACTGCCTTAGAGTGAGGAGGAGAATGAGTGGGTGGCCCTCATCTCAACAGCAACTGTGCTCCTTCACTGCCATTGCCCTCCCTCTTAGTTCTCATACATTCCAGGATTGGGTGAGTGCCTCTTGCACTTCCCCTTGCACCTCCCCACCAGGGAGTGGGGCATCCGAGGAAAGGGGTGAGAGGAAAAGGAGAAGATGTAGCTTCCATCCCTTCTTGCTCTCATTCTTGTCCCTTTGTCTGTTATTTAAAGCAAGTATTCAAACTGTGCAAATCCCACAAGACTTTATTTAATGACAAATAGCAATAGCAATAGCATTTCTATTTCTATGCTGTTTATCAGTGCAAAACACTCCCTAAGTGGTTTACAATGTGTTAGCTAGTTGCCCCCATCAGCTGGGGCCTCACTTTACTGACCTACAGAAGATTGGAAGGCTGAGTCAACCTTAGAGCCCCGTGGGATCGAACCCACAACATTGTGGCTGCAGTACTGGCATTTAACCACTGTGCCACCAGGGCTCCTTACAATTAGGCCTGTCATTTTCAACCTGCACAAGACTTCCCATCATTTACCTTGTGGCTCACTGATGTGGCATATCTGCAGACATTTCATGGAACAAAAATGCACCATAGCACAGCAGTTGAAAATTGTTGCTTAAAAGATTAAAAAAAAACACAGAAAAACTGAGCTGTCCAGTTGCAGCTCTCTTATTGGCTGAAAGGAACATGAGTAGGGCTTTGTACCCTCCTCAACAAAAGAGAAGCTTCATCAATGCAGGCCATGTCCCCTGTAGTGACCTCAGTAGACCTCTGGAATATACTTATCTACTGCAGGAGATTTCCAGCTGGTGGTAAGTTCAGAAATGGGCCAGAAATCTTCATTCAATTGAAAGTCCCCAAGATTGGGCCCACTAGCTATTCCACTGGTGGCTGACACAGTTCATTTTTCTCCAATTGAAGCCGGGAGGGGGGCATCATTGATAAAATCATTAGGGATGTAATTCTTTGCCAATTTTTTTTTTCAAAAGAAGCAAGTAGTAATTTCCCCAATTTTCTTCCTGCTGTGAGGAACTCTTTAAAAATGGGTTCTTGAAGACTATTTGCAGTTCAGGACTTATTCTACCCAAATTTAGCATATGTTATAATATTTTCTGTGAAGAAAATACTGTATTCTTGGACTTATAGTTTGCACAATTTATACAGATTTTTTTTCAACGAAAATCACATTTTATGCACAGAAAAATGCTGTTACATGCATGGGAAAATCTGTTTTCTGTGCAAAAAAACATGAAGTTTGGTTCAGAAAGGAAGAGGCACTAGGGAACATACTGCAAACATACACTGGATGATAGAACACACCAAACAATTTCAAAAGAAAATTAGCCTGTGCTTTATAGATTAAAGCAAAGCCTTTGATTGTGTAGATCATGAAAAGCTATGGATCACTCTTAAAGAAATGGGTGTGTCATGACATTTGATTGTCCTTATGAATAACCTGTACTCGGGACAGGAACATCAACAATTTAAGATAAGCAGATGGCTTCATGCTACTAGCAGAACAAAGCAAAGACTTGGCACAATTACTGAAGAAAGTCAAGGAGGAAAGGGCAAAGGCAGGTTTACATTTGAACATTAAGAAAACAAAAATAATGACCACAGAAGGTTTCCATAACTTTAAAGCAGATGACAAAGACACTGTAATAGTTCAAGATTTTCCATACCTTTGCTAAGTTATTGATCAGAATGGAGAATGTAGTCAAGAAATCCAAAGAAGACTAGAGGCTTGCCTACACTATTAAAAGCCCCTGAACCTCCCTGAAAACTCCCCAGAATCTGTGGTGATCAGGCCACGTGACCACATGACCTTTTCCCTGAATGTGGGGTAATCAGGCCACATGTCACATGTCTCAGATTCACAGCATTTGGGGTATTGTACCTTAATACACAGTTTGTATGATTTGGGGTTTTCTCTGCATTTTTGTTAACTGCAGCTGCCACAGTTGCCACCACCACAGCTACCGTGAAGCTCAGGAGGCAGTTCCCAAACAAAGGGAGAGGTTTCCTCCCTTCTTCTGATTCAGCAGCACTGCCTCCACCCACTCTCCACTCACCTGTCACTTTCTTCAAGCAATTCCATTGCTTTGTTCAAGCATCTCTTCCTGTGACAGGCAAGTGGGAGAGCAGGCAGAAGCAGTGCTACTAAGCCAGGGGAAGGGAGAAAACACTCCCTTCAGTTGGGAACTGCCTCCAGAGCTTTAAATTTTGGTTGAGGTGGTAGTGGATGAAACCTCAGGGACAGTGAAGACAAGGTACCCCACATACCTCTGGAGAATAATGCACAGGGCTTTGGGGACAATGTGGGGGCATGTGGGCAGAACTCCATTCAGTGGTTTGGCCCCACATGGAGACAAGGCCTAGCACTTTGAAGTTCAGCTGTGAGGGAACTAAACAAGATCCTGAAGTGTTAAAGATATATCATTGAATACTAAAGTTAAGATTGTCCGTGCCACTGTATTTCCCATTTCTATATATGGTTGTGAAAGTCGGACAATGAAGAAAACTGATAAAAAGAAAATCAACTTATTTGAAATTTGCTGGAGAAGAGTTCTACAGATACCGTGGACTGCTAAAAAGACTTATAAGTGGGTCCTAAAGAAAATCAAGCCTGAACTCTTCCTAGAAGTCAAGATGACTAAACTGAGACTGTCATACTTGAGCCTTATCATGAGAAGATATGACTCACTAGAAAATACAATCATGCTTGGTAAGATAGAAGGCAGTGGGAAAAGAGAAAGGCTGCATTCCAGATGGATAGACTCATTCAAGAAAGCCACAGTCCTGAGACTGCAAGACCTGAGCAGCGCTGTTGATGGTGACATGAAAGACTCTCACTCACAGAGTCACAATAAGTTGAAGTCAACTTTTTTGGCAGTTAACAACAACAACAACAACAAAATCTTGTACACAATAAGTCCTAAGCTGCAAAAAAAACATCTCAGTCCATGGTTTCTTGATACTCATGTAATTTTTTACAGTTTTGGATATTTCTAAATATTCTTTGAATCTATCAAAATCACTGAAAGAAAACTACCATCTACCTTAATGGTACAAGCCAAAATGGCTTTGGCTGTGGATTATTTGTTGTATCACTCTTCCACTAATACACCCAGAAAAGACAGTGCTTTAGAGATCTAGCTTTACTTTTTGAGATTCTAGCTTAGTTTCATTCTGAATGCATTTGTATAATTCCCAAGAGTCCACCTGAAATTGTGCTTAGGAATTGATTTCTGAAGGCTACATGTCTTTCCAGTACTCTGTACAATAGGATTCATTCCCAATATGCCTAAGAGTTGAAAACAGTAAAAAGCACACTTGTCTTTCTGTTAACAAATTGTATTGAGCTCAGTTGAATAGCTGCAGCAGTGCTGAATGATTTATGCTATGAAACCTGGTACTCAACAAAAAGCAAACAAATAGACTTCTCTCTTTGGGCTATATATGGAAAGCTGTGCACTATAGACAAGTCACACACAAAAGACCCATCCACCTGTCACTTTTCAATGGATACAGCTAGCCTGAACATGTTGTGAGCAGTTTGTCTGGTAGCTTCCCAGTATACTCCACACAGTAAATCCATAGCTGTTCTGATTGTGTGGATGTGTGGGGGGAAAGGTGTAACTATGCTTTAGTGC
Organism: Gambelia wislizenii; assembly: GCA_030847615.1. Taxonomy (NCBI): domain Eukaryota; kingdom Metazoa; phylum Chordata; class Lepidosauria; order Squamata; family Crotaphytidae; genus Gambelia; species Gambelia wislizenii. Next base: position 45,645,764 of record JAUMIR010000003.1, on the reverse strand, counting down.
TGACTGGTCTGTAAGACAGACCCTCCTGTTACTGGATGAACAGAGAATCAATGGCATAAGAGGTATTGGGTAACCCACCCATTGTGTATATCATAAAAAGCATAACAGCCTCATCAATCAGGATTTGAATGGACATAACACACCAGCAGGATCCTGGGCATTGTATATGTTATATTTAATGCTTCTCCAAATGTCCAGTGTACATTTTATTCTCATTGCCTAGTCTTTTCTAGAAATTTTTAAATGATGACCAAATATTGCAGCTTAATTTAGAAAACGGAACCCAATTCTGAACTGAAAATTATAGAATTTTGCATTTGGTTTTGTACAATGGGGGAAAAGGAGGAAAAAATACAAACCAGTTCAGTTTCCTGTCCTTTGTTTCATTGAATTAGTCCAAATGTTGAAATGAGCAGCCATATGCAGTACATCATATTTATTTATTTTGTATCCAGCCTTTTCAGTGGCTTTGCCTGAGGTGCTAAAATAAACATTGCACCCCCACCTCCCAAAAAGCAGAAGCTGGGGATTATCCAATGAAAGCAGAAAAATACTAAAAGCCCTCTCCCTTTTACTAATAGTACAAGCTAGTTACGATAACCACAATGGAACCTTTGCAATTATAAAGGTATGCATGGATTGGGTAACTTTTTTCTTAACTGAACAATTTTTCTCAAAAGATGCTCATGATAGGACACACACTTTCCTGCCACTGTCAATTTGAAAGTCAGCCACTGTAGACCAAGGTGGACAAAGGTCAGTCTGAGCAGGGCATGACTTGCTGACCTCCTCCAGAGTTGTTGCGATGGAAGGAAGAAGAGGAAAATGCCAGCAGTATTAGCTGCTCTAAAGGTCCTGCTCACATGCAGCTGACAGAGAAGGAGGCAGGGGAATGTGGAGCCTGACTATTGCTTTGAATGCCAGCTAGAGCAAAGGCACTCTGAAAGGGGCCACCAGGAGAGCTGACTGTGCTGTGACAAAAGCAATTTCCCCAGCATCTCCTACAATAGTTGCTCAATGCTAGTAGGCATTCAGAGCAACAGCTGGATTCTGTATTATTCCTCCTTTTTCTCTTTTGGCAGTATGGGAGCAGAACTGCAAGAGGAGGGTCAGCTGCCACCACCATGCTCTCCATTCTCTCCCCTTCCTCCTTCCATGGAACAGAAAATACAGATGCAGCTAAGCATGTGTGTGCATGGAGGTTTTCAGGGTGGGATAGCAGACCAACAGCTGCAACAGCTGCTCTTTTAAAATGAGCAGGCCATCATTTTATGGGGAAGCACTGGCAACAGTATGGGGGATTTCTGCTTCTTGCTTCTGGGCCACTAATCCCTCACCTTGGAGGCTGCTGAAAATGTTTTCTGGAATGAATTCTCAGCTGTGTCTGCCTGATACTTGGAAATAATTCTGTCCTTTATTCATAACCACTGGGAAGTGGTAGCAGAAGCTGGAGTTGTCAGCCATGCAAGTGTGTAGTCCCTGACTGGTTGCAGGCACTGACATCAGTAGTAGCTGCTAACAATCAGAAACTAAATTCTGAAGGGGTGCGGTAGTTTCATTACTTCCCTCTACTGCTTTTTCTAGTTCAACAGGAACCTCTTATCCTCTTATTTTTATGGTGTCATATTTTTGTGGTTCCCCAGAGTCCCTCTCAAACTGATTCTTTCCAAAACATTTTCATATTCCAAATGCCCCCCTGGGGTGTGGAATGCCCCTTTGGCACATTTTTGCTCCACTTTAGGCCAAGAAGGGCTTGTCTACATGGGCAATAAATCAATACTCACCCAATATTCATGGCACAGTTGACACATAACATTTTTGATGATGCATATTTCTACTGGGGTTTCTGCAGCAAACCCTGGCTCTGTAAAATTTTCAGTTTGCTCTGGATTTGAGGAGAAATTTAGATTTTTGGCTGTGTGATGGCTGAGAATTGGCTTTGGAGCAAAGTTGGGGTGGGATTCCGGTAGACAGGACTCCATTCTGGTGCTTTTAAAAAAATGATTGTGCACATATCTGGGTAACCATATTTATGCTTATCTAGTAATACAGTACTCTGGGACCATGTATATTCACTTATTTGCATGCACAACCAAACAGAAATAGTATGACATATAGGGCACATGATCAGCATAAGATCACTCATTTACTCCAATGCATGTGTGACAGCAATTAATATGTGGTGGGATATTCTGTTCTATAATCAGAGAAGCGTGGGAAATGTGGTGCTTATGGGGCCACTGTGGATCAAAGAAATCCACCATGACTATGAGGTAGGTGCAGGGTTTTCCACCCTAGTAGTCAAACCTGAAGAGGACTTTTTCCAAGCGAAAGTGATCCCCCCCCAAAAGGAAGTCAACTTTTAGGTCATTTCCTCTGGAAAAAAATGGCTTCTCCTTGACCTGAAACAATTTGCCTCTCACACCCTCTAGGAGCTACAGGGGAACATCTAGGAGCAAACAATTCAATTCTGGACATGTATGATAGGTTTGTGGCCTTCCAAGTTTCACTGATGGGCCAATATACCCCATAACCCATGACAATTGCTCACCTGTGCCTTAGGCCCTCAGGTAGTAGCAGCAATGGCCAGTAATTTCATAAAGCAAACCCCTTCAATAGATATCAATGAGTAAAATACTTGAATCAGAATTCACAGGTCACAGTCCTGTTGGCGGGTCAGAAAGTAAATCTGTATCACCTTATGACAGACAATCCTCCCTTTCCCAGTTTGCAGAATCCACTTTTGTTGAATCACTTTACCTTAGTTTTCCAAAATGTCAAGGTAATATATTAGCAGAAAGAAACAGATCTTAGTGTTGCCTAGGCAATTAATTTTAGAAATCTAGAGAGGCATAAACAATATTTTCTGTATTGTTCGTTACTGTAATATGTAGCTATGACTGGAAAAGGGAAATGTAAATTTTCCAAGGTTAAATTCAATAAAACAAAACTTCAGTAATCAAAGAAATGTCATTGTTCCTTTAATTACAGAATTAATCTTAATGATAAACCACAAACTCTGTGTATGAACTGAAAGGGAGTGAAAAAAGAATGAAAACTGTAGGAAGCTCACTTATTAATAAGAATATATATAACTGTTCAAGAAATTAGTTTTTTATATATTATAATACATGTCCTAACAAAAAGGATGTGCAAGCTCTTTAAGAGTCATTGATGTAGTAAGTTGGTCTAGATGGGAAGCATGTTACTAATGAACGATGCATTTAATTTCAAGTTCTACTGTGTCAAAATCATTACATGTCTCAATGGGTAATGGATTTCTAGAGTTAAAGAAATGTTCATTCAAGTTCTTGATATGTTAAAAACAAAGGCTGAATTGCATCAGGAGATATATGCCTGGCATGTAGCTACATCTCTGTAGCTACACCTCCTGGTGCTACTCACTCAACCCACTTTTAAATGACACACTACCCCCCTCCCAACATAGCCATTTCCATGTTGTCAGAGAGAAGCGGGATCAGTGGAAACACCTCCAGCTATTTTCCTGTAGCTGGACATGCTGAAACATGCATCTGCAGGGATCTTCATGGATCCTTAGGTGATCCTTGCAAATGATATTCTTGCAGCACATCCACCTACAGGAAAATAGCTGGTTCCATCCCTCTCCCCACCTTCTCCAGCAACACAGAAATGGTTCTGATTGGGGAAGGCTGTGTCACTTAAAAGGTGGGTTTGAGGTGGCCATTGTGCAGTTGATAATGAATTCTGACCTCTGCAATGACCAAAAAAGTGGGTTACAACAGCATAAGTTGGACTTCTGCTATAATAACAGGAAGTAAGCCAAATTGTTTTTGTTTTTTAAGCTTAAACAGCTTTTAGCCCAGTGTAACATGCATGTCCAGGTGTGGAATGGTCCCCCTCCCCTCACCCCAATAAGACACAGACACAGTGATACTTTCAGAAATATATTGTAACATAAGATGGTATATATATTTCTATATTGGCAGTAAATGGCCACAACTTTCCTTGATGACAGTTGCTTAGGTTGGCACGTAGGCATAGGTTCGAATCCTAGTCATCGACCAACCCGACTGTCTGGTCGATGAATCTTCTGTTGTCCCGCCTGCCAACAGTTATCTGCCCCACTGGGAAGGAATCCTTGCATGCCTACCATTCACCTACCCACCTCCATTCCTCCCCATGGGCCACCATAAACTGTGATCCAACACTTCCCGGAAAGGGGGGGGAATCCAGGACCAAAACACCCCAAAATGGCATGCATGTCCTAGACCCCTTCCCCTGGGGTCTCTGTGAACTTGAACTTGGACTTGGCCTAGAACATAAGATTGGCTTTGGACTAGAACTTGACAGAGACCCCTATAACCCCTGAGTTTGGATCAGAACCCCATGCCAACTGGCAAACCTCACTGAAAGTTGTGACAAAGCATAATACACAATACAGAACAGAGGGAGGGCGGGTGTGTCTTCAGCTTTCTGTGAGCCACTGCCTGGTCCAGCGCTGTGGTTGGAAAGAAATACCTGACCACCGGACCAGAAGGAAAACTTGCTGCCTGGAGCAGGTCTTCCCTCCCAGTCAATCAGAAGGCCAGGGACATCCCTGATCCTGATTGGCTGTGGCAAGTTCAAATCACCCAATCATGTAGAGGGAGCCTCTGCCTGATTGGTTGATTTATGATCCTTCTTCCCGGCCAGGCAAAGCCTGCCAGGAAGCAGAGACCCAGCATGGCGGCGCCCATGCAAGCCGACCATGCCGAGGTGATCATCGGGGGACCCTACAGACACTGCAAAAACAGCCACCAGGTGAGTCTGGGCAGCTGATATCTTGCACATTTTAGGAAAACTGGTGAGATAGAAACTGGAATGGATGATGTCTTCTGTCCACAGTTGTCTGCAGATTGCAGGAGCACTGAAAAGAATATCTGATGACACCCCATCCTGTACTTAGGACCATCATGGACTCTGGGTTCTTTCCTTTACTGCATACTATTTTCCCTCCCACACTTATTAATAAATTCATTATAAATTCATTTTGTTAGTTTTAGCCCAGCTTTCTAATCTATTAAGGTCATTTTGGATTCTGATCCTGTCCTTTGGGGTGTTAGCTACCCCTCCTAACTTGGTGACATCTGCAAACTTGATAAGCATGCCCTCTATTCCTTCATCCAAGTCATTAATAAAGACGTTGAATAGTACTGGGCCCAGGACAGAACCCTGTGGCACCCCACTAGTCACTTCTCTCCAGGATGAAGAGGAGCCATTGGTGACAACCTTTTGGGTTCAGTCAGTCAACCAATTAAAATCCACCTAAGAGTTGCATTGTCTAGCCCACAGGTTACTAACCTTTTTGCAAGAATACCATGGGGGACCTTGTCAAAAATCTTACTGAAATCAAGATACACTACATCCACAGCATTCCCTTCATCTATCAAGTTTGTAACTCTATCAAAAAAAGACATAAGATTGTTGACTTTTAGTGATCACAGCAATCCTTTCTAAATGCTTACAGACTGTCTGTTTAATGATATGCTGTAGAATCTTTCCTAGTATTGATGTCAGGCTGACTGGGCGGTAAGATGTAGACATTTATTTATTTTTAACTGTAAATAATAGTGAACATAGAGCCAAAAGTACGTTCCTGTCTCCAAAATGATAACTCAAAGAAATCACATGAAGTGTAGTTGCTGGCAACTTCCACATGTTTTTCATTAGTGTGAGATCTGCTTCTTCTCCATCAACATCTCTGTTGGCTTTTTTTTTCCTGTGCTCTGCCAGGGTGCCGTTTACATGATGAAAATGTCCCCAGAAGAATTCGTGTCAATCCCTGGCAGTTTACACGTACATCAGGTCGGGTACGTGATTTTCGGAAGGGGGGGCACCTTTCATCCCTCAACCTGTTTTGAGGGTTTGAGGTTGTGCCTGTTTTTAAAAAAGTCACTGGAGGATTCAGAAAATCGGAAATGTAAACAGCCTGGGACAAAATATCTCGGTACCAGGGGATGACCGGAAATGGTGACTGGGGGCGGGCTTAGAGATCAGTGACCAGAAAAGGTGGGGTCAGTCACCTGTTCAACAGATCCAGCCTCACCAGCTGAAAATAAAGGCATCCCTTCCACCTGCATGTAGGTTGGTGTGTGTGTGCGCGCGTGTACTCAATCACCTTTTAAATGGATTTCTACACTGCAAACCCTTCAGCTTTAACCTCTTCCTAAACTGCATGTTACAAAGAGATCATGGTGGGCAGAGGGTCACCCATTCATCCCCTGCCTTTATCACCTCCCTGGGCCTGAACGGGCACAGTAAAATATTCCAGCATCTGAGTGAATGAACACACTTTTATTCCCCCCCCCGTCACAATGCACAGTAAAAAAAAAAAAAAAATGCCAGCATCTGTGTCTTTCAAAATGCCTGTGTATCGCTGGCTTGAGATATTCACTCTGCAGCTAAAACTCTGCTTTAAAGGTTAACATTTTAAAGAGGCAAGAGGAAGACCAAGCCTTCCCCCTCACCTCACTTGGCTTGATTTCAAAAGGAAAGCACTCGTTCCTGTGTCTGAGCGAAAGATCACATTCTGGGTCTTTCATAATGCCTTCTGCTTAAAAGGTTAACATTTTAAAGAGGCAAGGGGAATACCAAACCTCTGCCCCCCCTCTCTCTCCTCCAGCCAGCCAATAGCATCGCTCGTGGCACGGAACTCTAAAGGAAGCGTGTCACCGAGGTTGTGAAAACACAACTAATTGCATTCTTGATTGACAGCCAAAAGAAAAATATCCCTGTAAGCTAAGCATGTGTAAACAGCAAAAGCACGGGATATAAGAGTGCGGGACCAATAAAAACTTTTGTCGTGTAAATATCAATCACGGGATCTTCCAGGATTTCCTAAAGAGTGACAAAAATAATATAAACAGCGAGGGATGGATACAGGATCAGGAAGTCATGGTAAACCCCGTGACAAAACTTGTCATGTAACTGGCACCCAGGAGGTAGACACATTTATACAGGGATAGACTGACCTGTAATATTGGTGACCATGCTCGCCTCCATTACCACCTATCACTGTCTCAACCTTTCTTCTTTGAGGAGCACAGTAAAGCTATTGCTTCTTGTTTGTTCATCTTTCTTTCTCTCTTCACCCGGAATGGCTGTAAGAGTTTCACAAAGTCTGCTAGTGCCTCCAAAATAGCTGCCATTGTAACTGCAGTGGTAAAAGGTCTGAAAAAGGATGGAACAAAGATGGGGGATGTGCTCACAGACCTCTGCCTCTTCACCAAGCTTGCTGGCAGTGGGACTGTGCAAGAGCAGGTCTGAACAATGGAACTGAAAGAATATAACAGCAGGAGTCACACTACGTAGACATAATTAGACTATAATTTGTTTTCTAGAAAATGGGAATGAGGTGTGTGTTTATATCTGTTCAATACACTCAGCAGTGATTTGGAAAAAGAAAAAAGACAAGTGGATGATAAACTTACCAGCTTCAAGGGGTTGAACAAAATTAGGAGGGGTAGCAAACACTTTGTTCAATCTCATATGAAATGTATGCAATATGAACTTAATCCTGACCCAGTTCAAAGCTAAAAGGATATTGTCAAGCCTCTTCCTGTATGCCACACAGTGATTCCAGACAAATGAAGTTCCTATCTTCACCTAGCAGCCATTTTCAGAGCTGTTTTTGTTTAGTCTGATACTATTCCCCTGCTAGGAAGCATAAGGATTCTCCTCAATTTGTTTTCATTACATGAGCTAGTGCCAAGCACAGCCTAGAGAACACAAAACAAAAAGCTTTAGAAATGCTTTTTGAAGGAAACTAGTGGGCCCAGACGAGTTTAAAAAGCAGCCATTTGAGAATTCAGATGTGGTGCTGTAATTTCACATGTATGCATCTTAGAAGCAGCTTAAAGCACCCTCCTGGTAACTTTTAAATTCAGAAACTCGTGTTTTAATTTATGTTGTAGCAACAGTGAGAAAAAAAAATGCCATGGTCAACTGCCTCAAAAGAGTAGGCATATCTCCTCTGATATTTTCTGTTCACAGAACAGAGCTCAGATTAAAGTCTGCTGTTGGTGTGATAATATTTTAATTGACTGGGCATTTGAACAACTAACAATTCAGATAGAAAAGGTTTTTGTGTTTGATTACTCGGGAAAATATATTTTGAGTAAAGCCCAGCTAATATTAAATTATGTACTCTGTTATGTGTCTTGACTTATCTGTTTTTTCAGGGATGTGTGTTTGTGTTTCTAAATATCATTGCCATCCTAAGCATTAACTGGCTTCATAAGTGTTTTATTTTCAAATGGATATACAAATGTTTCAATCTGATTATTGTTTACCTGTACTATTTGATTATTGTTTACCTGTACTATTTTTTTTCCCCATACATGTTCACAGAACTAGGTTGATCTCCATTGTGCATTATTTCCATATCCCTGTATCTGCTCTATTTTCCTAGGTCCATTTTCCTTTGCTACCCCATGTATGAATGTTTTGTCTAAATATGTTTGTAACCCCCCCTCTCATTCTCTCTCTCTCCCTCTCCTTTGAAATCCCACAATTAAAATCGATAAAAAATTCTTTTGTCCCTCAAGCTCTTCATTTCCATTTCCATCTGTTGCCAAATTTAAATACATGTTGAAGCACTTATTTACATTGCTGTGATTCTGTATCATCTACTTAGCTATGTAACCACCTCAGTTACATAGCTAATATTGTCTCTCAGTGTGATGCTCCCAATGCTCACTTTCTAGGCAGTAGCTGCTGTGAGCAACAAGAGCCTATTGCCCTGTTGATCAGGAAGCAGCTGGCTGATATTTCCATTGCCTACCGTGAGTGATCTTTGCTGCAACAGACAGAAGCAGGGTCCCTATCACTATCTCCCCTTGTACTGGAGATTGCTCACAGGAGGGAGTGAAAATGTCAGTTAGCTGCATCCTGTCAAACGGGGAACAAACCCCCATTACTTGTAGTGGCTGCTACCTGGCAAGTGAGATCTTCCATAGTCCCTACCCATTTCCTAAACTAATGACCATGTAGGGATCTTGAATACAAACCAATTATGAATGTGTTAACTATAGGTTATGCATCCATAACTGCCTTAGTGAATTCCAGCCATTAATTCCCTGCTACCCGTGACTTTCTGTCCCAGCTCCTGTTCTCTTTCTCCTCCATGTTCATTTCATTCTTCACATCCAGACAACATCTCACTACACTATTTCTCTTCTGCTCAGTTTCCCTTCTTCTAAAATCTATGAGGTAGTAGGCAATTCCAGTCTTTCTGCTCCCGCTGTCATAATGTTTCTGGGGAAGAATCACTTGTTTCCCCAAGAAATTTTGATTATACAAAATAATACATTTTTAATGTGTGGGAATAACAACAATATGAATGAGACTATCTATGAAGTTCAGTCATATTGGTTGAAAATCTAGCAAACTCATGATTAATTAATTAATTAATTCCCCCAAGATACAAGGTATGTCTCTTAAACAAAGAGACTGATACAATAACCCGTCTTTTTTCATATGTATTACAATCATCTCCTCAGATGCCAAGATTGACAGGGAGATCGATCACAGATTAGCAAAGGCATATAGTGCATTTGGAAGACTTCACAGAAGAGTCTGGAGCAATAAACACCTGAGGCAAAGCACAAAAATCTGTGTGTATAGAGCCATTGTACTGTCTATCCTCCTTTATGGATCTGAAACATGGGTCACCTATCGCCACCACCTACGACTCCTCGAGCACTTTCATCACCCAACAGTGGGAGGCAAAAAAACTTGCACAGGGAGCAAGTAAAGGGAACACATGGTCTCAGATGTCTCTACACTAATGCACAGAGCATGGGAAATAAGCAAGATGAACTTGAACTCCTTGCACTACAAAACAAATATGATATAATAGGCGTTACTGAAACCTGGTGGGACGAGTCTCATGACTGGAATGTAGGAATAGAGGGGTATAACCTTTATAGGAGAAACAGGCCAAAGAGGAAAGGAGGAGGAATAGCATTATATGTCAGGGATATTTACACCAGTGAAGTGATCCATGACATCAATACTGGAAGCCAGGTGGAGAGCATCTGGATAAAAATTAAAGGGGAGGGAAACAACAGGGATGTTATTGTGGGACTCTACTACAGACCCCCAAATCAGACGGAGGAATTGGATGTTGCCTTTCTAGAACAGATGAACATACATGCAGAAAGGAGAGATGTAGTAGTGATGGGTGACTTCAACTATCCTGATATTTGCTGGCAATCTAACTCAGCCAAAACTACAAGGTCTAGCAAATTCCTTACATGCCTGGAAGACAATTTCATGGTCCAAAAGGTGGAAGAGGCAACAAGGGGGTCAGCTATTTTAGATCTGATCCTAACCAACAGAGACGACCTGGTTAATGGGGTGCAAGTGGTGGGATCCTTAGGTGAGAGTGATCATGTTCTCCTGGAGTTTGTTATACAATGGAAAGGAGAAGCCAGGCATAGTCAGACACGCATTCTTGACTTTAGGAGAGCTGATTTCAGTAAACTCAGGGAAATACTGGGGATGATCCCATGGTCAAGAATACTAAAAGAGAAGAGACCTCAAGACGGATGGGACTTTCTCAAAAGGGAGATACTGAAGGCACAATTTCAAACAGTACCATTGAGGAAGAAAAATGGGAGGTGTCTCAAGAAACCAGGATGGATGACTAAAGAACTTTCAATGGAGCTAAGTTTTAAACGGAACATGTATAGGAAATGGAAAAGGGGGGAAATCACCAAAGAAGAATTCAAACAGATAGCGAACACGTGTAGGAGTAAAGTCAGAAAAGCTAAAGCGCAGAATGAGCTCAGGCTTGCTAGGGAGGTTAAGAACAATAAAAAGGGTTTTTTTGGGTATGTCTGCAGCAAAAGGAGGAAGAAGGAAATGATAGGGCCGCTACGTGGAGAAGATGGCAAAATGCTAACAGGGGACAGAGAAAAGGCAGAATTACTCAACACCTTCTTTGCCTCAGTGTTTTCAGAAAAGGAAAAGGAGGACCAACCTGAGGAGAATGGAACAGAGGACACAATAGGGGAAATCCAGCTCAAAATAAGTAAAGAGGTAGTACAGGAATACCTTCTTAATCTAAATGAATTTAAATCTCCAGGACCAGATGAACTACATCCAAGAGTATTAAAAGAGCTGGCAAATATAATCTCAGAGCCATTGGCAATAATATTTGAGAACTCCTGGAGAACAGGAGAAGTCCCAGCAGACTGGAGGAGGGCAAACGTTGTCCCCATCTTCAAAAAGGGGAAAAAAGAGGATCCCAACAACTATCGTCCAGTTAGTCTGACATCAATACCAGGGAAGATTCTAGAGCAGATCATTAAACAGAGAGTCTGTGAACATTTAGAAGGCAATGCCATAATCACAAAAAGTCAACATGGGTTTCAGAGGAACAAGTCATGCCAGACTAATCTGATCTCTTTTTTTGATAAAGTTACCAGCTTGGTAGATGAAGGGAATGCTGTGGACATTGCATACCTTGATTTCAGTAAGGCCTTTGACAAGGTTCCCCATGACATTCTTGCAAACAAGCTTGTAGAATGTGGGCTAGACAAGTTAACTGTTCAATGGATTTGTAATTGGTTGACCGGCCGAACCCAAAGGGTGCTCAGCAGTGGCTCCTCTTCGTCTTGGAAAGATGTGACCAGTGGGGTGCCACAGGGTTCTGTCCTGGGCCCAGTGCTATTCAACATCTTTATCAATGACTTAGATGAGGGAATTAGGGGCATACTTATCAAATTTGCAGATGACACCAAATTGGGAGGAGTAGCTAATACCCTAGAGGACAGGATCAACATTCAGAATGACCTGGATAGACTGGAGAGCTGGGCCAAAGCTAACAAAATGAAATTCAATACGGAGAAATGTAAAGTACTTCATTTAGGGCGGAAAAATGAAATGCATAAATATAGGATGGGAGAGACCTGGCTGAATGAGACTACGTGCAAAAGGGATCTAGGAGTCCTAGTAGACCACAAGTTGAACATGAGCCAACAGTGTGATGCGGCAGCTAAAAAGGCCAATGCAATTTTGGGCTGTATCAATAGAAGTATAGTATCTAGATCAAGGGAAGTAATAGTGCCACTCTATTCTGCCTTGGTCAGACCTCACTTAGCATACTGTGTCCAGTTCTGGGCACCACAATTCAGAAAGGATATTGACAAATTGGAGCGTGTCCAGAGAAGGGCAACTAAAATGGTGAAAGGTCTGGAAACGATGCCTTATGAGGAGAGACTTAGGGAGCTGGGTATGTTTAGCCTGGAAAAAAGACGGTATAGAGGTGATATGATAGCCCTGTTTAAGTATTTGAAGGGATGTCACGCTGAGGATGGAGCAGGCTTGTTTTCTGCTGCTCCAGAGACTGGAACACGGAGCAATGGATGCAAGCTCCAGGAACAGAGATTCCACCTCAACATGAGGAGGAACTTTTTGACAGTAAGAGCTGTTCGGCAGTGGAACACACTCCCTCGGAGCGTGGTGGGGTCTCCTTCCTTGGAGGTCTTTAAACAGAGGCTGGATGGCCATCTGTCGGGGATGCTTTGATTGTGATTTCCTGCATGGCAGGGGGGTTGGACTGGATGGCCCTCGTGGTCTCTTCCAACTCTGCAATTCTATGATTCTATGATTCTATGATTCTATGAGATAATTTGTTTAATTGGCAAGAGAGCCTCGGGCAACTCTTTCAGAATGTCAAACCCTATATTCTCGAAGCCTGGCTTCTATCTACCCTTCCTTGACCTGTATGGAATCTGGATGGTGCAGAGGGCATTATCACATGCACACACACACACACACACACACAGAGAGAGAGTTGTCCCTTCATACTTGCTGGGGTTTGGTTCCAGGACCCCCCTGTGGATACCAAAATCCATGAATACTCAAGTCCCATTATATGCAATGGCATAGCAAAATGATGTCCCTTATATAAGATGGCAAAATCAAGGCTTGCTTTTGGGATTATTATTGTTTTAAGAATATTTTCAAGCCATGAATACTTAAATACCAAAATCCCTGAATACGGAGAAACAACTGTATATTACTGTACTGATTTTATATTGGTTTCTCATGATTATTGTTATTTGGGGTGAGTGGCAATGAATATCTTTGAATTCTTTTGGTGTATTAATTGCTTACACAGTGCTGGGAACTTGGACTATAAAGTCACAAGTTTTCCTTAAATCTCTCCCATGAAAATTGCACAGCCTTAGGCCGTGGCAGCCTTAGGCATTGGATAAGACTGTATAGATTGAAGCAGTTGTTCAGATAGTTCTACACTTCTTAGTGATTATTATCCATGCAGAAAGAATAGTACAGGTTTTTTCCCCCATAAGCCAAGGATCAGGTTATTTGAATTCCTAGCCTTCTACATAAAGGATTGGGAATAATTTCCTAAATCAGTGACTTTGAAGAACACGTGGCATCTTCACCTTATGTTTGAAGATTGCTCTGCACAGGCTGTGTTAAATTGTCTGGAAAATTATAAAAAGAAGTGTGGGATTTACTATTAAAGGAGTGAAGCAAAGTTATTTCTATCCTTTCTTGTTGCAAAAAAGAAATATGAAATGTGCTTGAAATTAAGATCCTCATAATTTATGCTTATGTTGCAATATTTATGGGGTGAAAGGGGGAAAGGATGGTGAGGTGGCTTCTATATTAAAATATCAGAAAAACCATTTATCTCCTAAATCTTTTCTCTACCATTTATAAATTTTTAAGGGACCTAGAGTAATTTCATTATGTTACTCTTACTTTGTGACTGATAGTGCAGCATTGAGTCAAACCTCTCGTCTGAATTTTTTTTGTCAATTTATGAAAATGGCTTCATCCAGGATTGCTATTGCTAAATAATAATTATATTAATAACAGTCATTTTATGAATATTTTTAATAAGTTTTTGGTACTGTGGAAGAAAGAATGAAAAGAATGTTTCTCAATTCAAATATTAGTAGGAAGTCCATACTAAAATATTTCTTTATTTTCATGTTTGTCATGAAGTATTTTAAAGTGGAGATGAAACCACATTATCATTTACCATTTTCAACCATTATCAACACAATGAAAAGTCTGAAAAATATTGAAATTGAAAGGATGATCATTGTCAGTTATTTGATAATTTCGCAAACCCTGAGCAGATTTAATGGTGTTATGTTTTTGGAAGTTTTGCAAGATTGGCTTCTAACACACCACACACTTCTAATACATCACACAATATTATTATGATGCATAATAATGTCTATCTATATGTTTGAGCTTGCTTAGGAGCTGATATATGCCAGTACCACACGTTTATTTTATTACTCTGCCTGAGCTTCATATAATCCTTGAAGGGGCTCCAGAGCAACTTTGTGCAAGACACATAGAAGCCAGGATTGTTGTTGTGTGCCTTCAAGTCATTTCCAACTCATGGCAACCCTAACACAAGCCTATTGTGGGGTTTTCTTGGCAAGATATGTTCAGAGGAGGTTTGCCTTTGCCTTACTCTGAGGCTGAGACTGTGTCTTACTCTGATGCTGAGGTGTAACCAAGGTCAGTCAGAGGGTTTCCACGGCTGAGCAGGGATTCAACAAACAATCAGTCTCCAGAGTCCTAGTCTAAAACACAAACCCATGCTTGCTGTCAGAAGCAACCTAAATGTCTGTGTAGCTGGTGTTAGGCCATGCCAGCCTTGGTACTGACAAGGATATTTCTCCCCAAGAACAGGAATCTTATGCATCTCAGCCCAAGGGAGGTAGATGTATGAGGTACTTCTAGAAAGCCAGATATGTTAGGGTATATAACTCCCATCAATTTGGACAGGGTTAAATTGGTAAAGCTACATTTGCATCATCAGTGACTTTGTTTTACTTCACATTACCCTTGAAGCTAGTATGGACAGGGCCTGAGTGAATTAGGCCTTCCAGGACAGTTGACCCTACAGTTAAGCAGACTGAGGACTTAATGACAGGTGGCAGCAAGTGCTGGAACAGAGAGGAGTATAACCTGCAGCTGGCTCTATCGACCTAAGCTAATTTGCTATCTCCATGTACTCAATGATAGTCTCCTTCTACAAATGTTCAAAAAAGCTTCACTTGACAATTTTCATGACTTTTGTCCGTGTAATAGGTAGGGATGTAATTCTTTCCTAATTTTGTTTTTGAAAAAAACAACAATAAAGTCTTTGAAAACTGCACAATTTTCAAATAATATTCATGGTTCAGAATTTATTTTGCTCAGATTGCACTCTTTTTTAAAAACACACACACCAGAAAACAGCATTTTCTGCACCAAATAATATTTTCTTACAATAATATTGAAATAACTTATGCAAAAAAAAATGAGTCTTTCTGCAAAAAAAAAAAAAGTGCAAGTAGGTAGAAATAAGTTTCCAGAACATGCTGTGCAAAATTTGTGCAAAGTAAGTCCTAAACGGCAAAGTTTCTCATAACTCCAGATTTGTTCTCCACTCATTTCCCAATACTCAAGAAACATATTTTTGACCATTTTTCAAATATTTCAAATAATAGGTGGGGATGTTACTGTGATATTTACTTCAGGCAGCACAATTTTACTTATGAAATGTCACATACCTTTAAAAATACCTGACATTGCTGCCCAAACATGGAATAATGAGACCAAAAACAGAAAGCTGGATTGAATAGGAGCCACTTTATTTAACCTAGAAACTATTTAAAAGGACTAAACCTGGAGAGGTACAAGAAGGAAGGGAGCAACCTAGTGTGGGATCAGCTGAGGCAGGCATCACCCCTTGACTTCCTCCTCAGAACTTCCCCTGGGCAACAAACCTGAGCCCCATGGGCAATCCAGTAGCTTGGTTACTCTCCATCTGACCATCAACCAGAAGACAAACCAAAGGAACTCCCACACCATGTCACAGGACTTAAAGTGATGGCCAAGCCCCCAGGCCAACCCCAAGGGTAGTCTCCTTCTCCACCCTCAGGTCACAAAACCTAAAGAGGCAGTTCCAGAAACCCTCCCCTTCACCCAAAGGTTGCCAAGGTGTTCACCATATCTGCTACTTTTCCCCCACACTACCCACTACCTTCCAAGTGACTGCCTGTTTAAGGGCTCAGCCCTTAGCCAATTGTCAAAGTCCCCCAGATACAGCGTGGGGCAGGCAACAAGACCCAGGTAAAAAAGGGAAAAATTGCTACCTAGCTCCTGAGCGACCAGGAAACTCACACTGCTCTGGAGGTGGGAGGGTGCGTTGAAACAAACAGCACCAAGAGGAAGCAAATGAAGGTGGGAGAAATTAAATATATTCTGGCTCTGATTCTGCCTCCTTCCACTGATGTCCAGGCACAATTGCGCCTGATGATCATACACCTGGCCTCTCTCCACTGAAATCCAGCAATGGCAGCTTATCCCCCAAAGTGCCTTGTACCACACGAGAATGGAGCTGCAATATTTTTCATACATCATTCTGTTGAAATGGGTCTTCAGGCAGTTCACAATGATAAACTCAAATGTACGCATACATGATAATGCCTATTTTCTCAATCTGTTAGTGCTGCCAGTAGTATAAAATAAATCCACTGCCCAACTGCTGTGGCTTCTAGATCTCCTCCTTTGACAGGCTGTGGCAACAGATATCACATCTCTTTTGGCTTCCTTTGTCAGCTCCTAGATTTTCACTAGAGGAGAACTCTCCAGATTTCATTTCAAATTTCTCTCTGAGGGAATTTCTATTGTCAATTCTCATAGAGATGCCATATTTTGTCATATTTTGGACTGAAAATATTGGCAACTAAAGCTGACAGCTGCAGCCCCATCTATGTTTAAAATGCCATCGAAGACCTGTTCAGCTTAGGGCTGAAAAGTACAGCAGTTACCCACACACACTAATACATTTATGAGACTTTATATTTGGTAGGTGGCCATGTGGTGTGGCAGCAGTAGTGTTCTGGCAGTTCTTCATGCAGCCTACACTGCTTCTCTGACTGGGGGTTAAGGGATGTTTCTTCCCTTAAGGGTCCAACACTTTAGCATTTATCATTGCAGCATTGCAAACTGCTGCTAGTTTGTTGGTTTATATCTCTTTTAGAATGTATAAAATATTGTGCCTTGGGGATATTCTTTGGTAAGAACCAGTGTTTCTACTTGTTTTCACAACTTCATAGCTGCAGCTCTACTTTTGGCAGCTGTAATTTCAATAATTCTCCCTGATGTCAAGCGATAAATATGTGTTGATCAGTCTAGATTGATTTATATTCTACAGTGAAACAAAAAACAACAAAAAATGTGTCACAATATCAAAAGGTTGCTCTGAGCAACTGTTTTGTCATAACTGAGATACACAGAACCCCGCAGTAGTTCTCACAAATTGGTATTATTTTCAGCATAACCTAGTGAAGGGGGAAAAATACTTATATTTAAAATGCTCTGTGTGTGTGTGTCTTCATGTAGCTTGTTAGATTAACAGTCCAAATGGAGCAATGTGTTTTCTGGATTAAGGACCCCTAGAGATACTTTATGAAACGAGAATCTGTGCTATAATCCTTTTATCCCTTTTTCCTTTACATATTTTCCACTGTGTGCATAACAAGTGAGGCAACACAGCTTTAACCTGTAAGACATAAATATCCTGGGGACAGTTTCCTGTGCTGAGTTGGCTCAGGCCAGCTTTGCATGGGTTGCAATGATGGTGCACTGCTTTTTCTATCTAATCCCCAAGAAGTCTGAATTTTCTGTGGCTTTGGAGCATTTCCAGCAGGATGGATATGCATTACCTTATATGATGTTCGTCCTTTTAATAAGATAACTGAATGGCACTGCTAGATAAGCTATATATAGCTCACATATTACTGTTACTGTTAATACAGTACCATTTCTAATCTATATATTTATATAGCTTATATACAGATTTACTGAAATTGGATTGTTTTAACAGTAATATGTGATCTACATTAATTAAATAACTGGTATTAGACAGTTAAATTGTTCAGCTTTTGATTGCCATGCTTTAACATCCATCCAATCAAAAGCATGAAAATCAACAGTGATCATAACATAGTTCACTGCTAATTGCAGATTTTACAGGGCAGAAGCAAAATCACAATATTAATTTGGCTGCCATCTAAAAGACAAAAACATTGTCCACACTGCAGTTTTGATGTGATCATTCATATTATGTATTTATTTCCTTTTAATTGAACATAGACAATATTTCATTCAATTAATACACATACCAATGTCCATCAAGGTTGGCAAAGGCACCAAGGAAGATGGAACCCTGGCCCATTTCCAGAACATATATCATCCATAATAATGACTGTCATATCTAACTTTAACACTGTCAACAGGACAGCATCCTTCCATCATGGGAGAGCAGCAGATTTAGGGGACCCACCAGCCAGGATTTCTTTAGGCTACTGAGAACAAATATGGCCTTGCTGTTGTGGGAATGAATGGATTCTGAGCATGACATTGCTGTTGTGGGAATGAATGGATTCTGAGCATGACCAACCTTTTATTTAGTATCATCTTATTCTGCACTAATTTATAGCTCATCATGCTCTATCTTGGATTAATGTCTTACCAAAGAATATCACTATATCTGTCTGATTACCTCAAGCCAGAAGTCCAGCTGCTTAAAATCTAGGATTCATGGAAGAGAAGGAATATATTGTCTATTCAGATGATGCCTTTGCCAGTTAATCTTAACTTCAAGTTCTTCTAACACAAGTTTATCTTTATATCCTTGTTGAATCACCAGATCTTTAACTCTTTCCCTTATGAAGTATATTACTATGTCTCGTGGGAGGGTTTTTTGTTTGTTTGTTTGTTTGTTTGTTTGTTTTGGCAATCCAAGAGTCCACCCTGAACAGTTTGTCTATTTCAATGTCCATCTGTTCTGGGTTCCAGCCTATAAAATCAGCAAGATCTGGGATCACCCTTACTGCTAGATCCTCACCTTTTTTTTTTTTTTTTGTAACCCCCTAATTTTTATGGATTTTGCTCTGCTTCTTATTTCCTGATATACTCTTTTTTTGTTTTCCTGTTCTATTTTGACTTCTAATGTCTTGGTCCTTTTTTTCTAGTTTATCTTCTTTTATTTGAAGTTCTTGTAATTCATTATTTAATTTTAGCATATCCTTTGTCACTGTTTCAAGCTGGCTCCCAAATTTGTCCAATTGAGTTTTGATATCAGCTCTTATTTCCCCCTTTAATTCTTTCATTTCATTTTTTAAGTCCTTACTTATTTTTTAAAAATTTTTGTAATAGTAATTGGCTTGTATCTCCTTATTTTTGTAGACAGTTCTATTGATGATCTTCTAGACCCGGGTATATTTGTTTTCATTTGTGCCATTGCCTTCCTTGTTACTGGCATGTTACCCTTCTTATAACCAATACTCTTTATTATCTTCTCCCTCTTTGTCTTTTAATTAATTTTGTTCTTCTAGACTTTACACTTAGTACTTCTTTATTCCCTCCTTATATTTATTTTCTTATTCTCCCTAACTTTTTACCAGTTTTTTTCTCTTTTCCCCCTTCCCCTTCTTTTTCTTCTTTCTTTCTTTTCCCTCCTTCTTAAGTTCAGTCACTCATTTTAATACAGATTTTCATTTCCTAATTGCACCTTTATCACTCTATATTGAGAGCAATCTATATATATATCAATCACTTTATAAATTTATAATATCCATAATATATCTACTCTTAAACTGATTATATTCCACAATTTATCTGTTCAGGATGTAACACTTCACCATATTCCTCAATTTCCTAATATTTCCTAATATTACAATTCATTGATATTCTACTTAAAAATCATCAGTTAAATTCATTGATATAATTTCATCAAAATAAATTCATCAATTACTTATGACATTAATTCATCCCTTCATCAAATAAATTCCCCAGTTCATTTAATTCTCAATTCATTCTCAATTCATCACTATATCAAAATCATTCAATCAATCCTTAAATTCATCATCAATTCCTTCATTGTTCTTACAATATTTAACAATTCATCCACTATTGAACCTGAATTTTATATTAAATATATGTGGTAATATTTACTAGTTTCAGAATCTTTCTCTACCAGCCCAATTTATTATTCCCTTTAATTAACTTAATTAGTTAATTAATTATTTTATTTGATTTTCTTGTAGTTACCTATAACTTCAATCTACTATATTCAATATCTATGGCTTTATCTCCCATAAATATACAATCTCATAAATTTAGCAAACCTTAAATCTTATCCTTAACATCCAACAGTGTATATTCTATACAATTATGCTTTTAACACACCCTTAGAATTAGCCTTCTCTTCTCTTTCTTCAGTCTCTAGTTCAAATCTTTCCTTGTATTTTTCTCCTCCTCTTCATTCAAGCTTCTTAAATTTCCTTTAGATTCTTTTAATTCTCCTTGTTCTTCTTCTTTCTAACTACTGTTTCCAAGGGACTCATTCCTTTCTGAAATTTCCCATCCTCTGTTTTCTTTCTCCTTCTTTCACCCCCTGAGTCTTATTTTTCTAATTTCTTTTAGTTATCTCGCTTCAAACTTGTCTGGAGTCACCTACTCCTTCCTTTCTATACTTTCCATTCTCTCCGTTTGTCTGCTGCTTCACTCCTTTAAGCTGTTTGTTTCTCCTTCTCCTTCTCTTTTCTCTTTCCTTTCTTCAATTCTTCAATTCTTGTTCTTTTTAGTTCATAGTTATGTCTTATTTAAATCTTATTCTCAGTATTTCTGCAGATTTTACAGACTTACAGCTTCAATCCTCTTCCTCCCATTTCTTCCAAGTCACACCAAGGACTACTTTCGCTTCCACCACCTTCCCTCGGACCCTCCTCGCTTCACTTAAGGAAACACCTTTTCCCTCTTGGTATTTTTATCAGATAAACAAACAAACAAACAAAAAACAGTAAAGCTTACTTGCAGCTTAGTGAAGTACAAATTAAAAGTGGTGGTGTCGCTCTGCCACTTTTCTGCAGCGGTATAAACTCGGGCGTGGGAAAATGGTGTCAACCTCTTCAGATCCTCCGCGTCCCAGGTTTGGGGTTTCTCCCTCCCCTCTGCTTATCTGATCTGGCAAACTGGTCTCTGTTGCCTCCTCTGCTAGCTTTTTTCCCCTTTAGCCCAGTTGCCCCCCGAAATTGATATCACGCTGGGGGGTTTTCCCAAGTTTAAACAACAGGGCTTCAGGAGCTCGCCAAAACCCTGACTCTCCCCAACACCTTCGCCACTGGAAGTCCTGTTGTATGGTTTTCATATCGCTTTAGCTAGAGATCATTCTTAAGTTTTGATTGGGAAAATCAATGTATGGAGTTTTTTCCTATAGTTTCAGGACTTTTCTCATGCAAGCACTCTGATAAAATAGATCCTTCAGTCAAGACATTTTTTTATACAAAGCACCAATATAAGACTTTTTACTGTGCATTGCTCAGGGAGGAATGACTCACAAATATTCTTTACCCCTCCTCCATTCCATTATTAGCTAAGAATAATAAATTACAAGTGCAAATGCAATGGGGGAGGAATAAGGAATGTTTCAAAAGTGCATTATATTGAAAAATCACTGCCCACAAGGAATTAGAATGGATATAAATACTGTACTAAGGTAATGTAACAATGTTTTATCCTGCCACACCATGTGAAACCTACAAAATAAACTAAGGTCAGCGTCTAGCATTTTCTTCTATAATGCTGTAATAAATTAATTTATAATAAGCTTCATGATGTAAAAAAGAGGAGACTTCTGTTTATTTCAATTGTTAGTTATGTTTAGTGATATATGAATAAAATATAATCCATCCACATAAGTTTGGCAAGTCAGATGCTCTCTTCTGCTCTGCCAAGCCTGTTTCCAGGGTTTCCCCTCCACACACATGCTAGCCCATCTTAACTTGAATAAAAGGATGCAAAGTAATATGCACTTTTGTACAAGATACACAAATACAAAGTTATTTATATAGATTTCTGTTTTCAAAAAATGTGCTTCCCCTCCCCTCTCATTCATTGGGATCTCTTTCATTGTCACCATCCATTGCTTTAAACATAATACCTTTTTTCCCCACAGGCATATACATAAGGAGCTCTATAAATCCCAAGGATACCAGGTCCTTCCCACCTGCCCACAGATTCTATGGACACAAAGCTGTCTGATATCATAAAGGTATTGCCTTGTCTAGTCTCAGTGGATTATGTGGCAGAATTTCCCATCATTCCTAGTTATTTCATTTTGACATGAATGCCTATAATTAACTTGAGCTGATCAGATTTGATGCTGATATTTCCAAGGATTTTTTCTGAACTGGTATGAGATATATTTATTAGTTTAATTTGCCAGCACAGGAGATCTCCAAGGACAGCCAGACCACAAGTTCTGGCTCTCAGAACCCCTCAGAGGCAGGCATTTAGCACCTACCCAGCTCTGTATAAGACAATGCTGGCTGCACTGCGCAAATGGCAAATGATATTCTGTGTGCTTTACACAGAGAAAGGGCAGATGAGTGACCACAAGGATAACTATACTGCTTATGGTATACAACAAGGGAAGGGGAAGGGAAATAAGACAGTGAGCCAGAGGTGGTGAGAAGAGAAGCAAAAAAAAAAAAAAAAGGCAGAGAAGTAAGCAAGGGGGCAACTAAAGGGAGTAGTAATGATGATGCAGAGTTCACACTTCTCAAGGCAAATTTGCTCCTGTAGTCTCACTAAAAATAATGTTAGAAAATCCATTCAAGTATCACATTATTCATTGTTCATGAGTAGCAGATATTGAGAGTGAGCAAGACATTACCTGATTGAAACAAAATATGATCAATGTGCTATTTTTTTTTAAAAAAATAACATTTCAAGATCTGACTCCATTAGGCTAAACATATTAAGATTTTTTTTGTCTTGTTTTATTTCCCATTTGCCAAGTTTGAAGAAGTTATTTTAGAGTTTCTTGCATTCCCTTTTTGTTTTTACCACCCTAAATAATTTTACCACCCTAAATAACCTAGACATTTAGCCATTACTCTCCTTCCCTGTAATGCCACATCAGTGGTTACAAGATATATAGATCTCTGAGACTGTGGCAGAAGGACGCAATTGGGACAGTCACTTCCTCTTTAGTCCACTTATTGGTAAGATCTGTTTGGAAATCTGTGGAGCTAAAAGAAAGTAGTGTAATATCTATTTCTCAATAAGAACAGTCACAAAGCGAGGTAAAAACTAGAGCAATCAATATGCTGTTCCAAGACTGTTAAACTGTTCCAAAAATGGGTCAGTAAACAATAGTCAATTTTATTTAACAGCAAGCAACTAATCATATTTCATCATAGACAATAATTCTCCTTTGAAAGGGGCTAACCAGCTGCACAATGGGAGTTTGGTGCAGGTGAAGAACATAAGAAATCAGTCGAAGTCAGCTGTTGCCCTATTTCTACTTTAAAGTTTTTAAGATTTTTTTTTCTTTTTGTACCTGTTTAATGGAACAATAAGCTCATCTCTTAGAATAAAAACATATATACATTGAACATTTTGGAGAAAACATTTTTGATACTCATTTTGGGGGTTCAATACCTCTGGGAACATCAAAAATAGCCTTGGCTTCATCTTTCACTCCTGGCCTAGGCTGACCAGGATTTTAGCAAGATACTGGTACTTTCCCAGCCCTGCCTAGAGATGCCTGTGGCTAAACCTGGGAATAGCACAGAGAGCATAGGCTTAACCTCTCAGCTATGGCCCATATCCCAATAAATCTCTTTCCTGACCACGCGCTCTTTTCTGGCATTTGGCTCCCAAATGATTTGCATTATTTAAAAGTCAGAAAAGAACTAAAACAATAGTAGCATCTAAGTATATTTAAGTTGTACTCTCTGAAATTGGAATTCCATTTTTTCAAGGTCCCCATCACACAGAGATCTCATTTGATTTCCTTTATGCAAAGTAATATAGGAGGCCATTCCACTACTTTTTGGCACTGGAAGAATTATGAAAATCAAAGTGATTGACTGGTTTAAAGATTTGTTTTCAGAGCTGAGAATGTGTGTTCAAATCACTTTCACCTCACAGTTAAGAATCTGTAGTCCTTAGTTAGCACTGAGTGCAATCCAGAGAATGCCTGAGATAGACAAATCCCATTCATACACAGGACCAACAGTTGCTTGTAGATGCAATGTAACAGAAAATTGTGGATACTTATGCTCATTGATTATAGTGTGCTTAAGCACAATATTTATACTTACCATGAAACTGTATTCCTCAGTCTACTCTGATATGCCCAAGAGCTATTACTCTGTGAGGATATAGCAATGGAATAGATGAAGGCCAATAAACTGCAATTCAGACCTAACAAGATGAAAACACCTTTAATATTTGACTCTTGGATCTAGGAAACTTGAGTCTGGCATTTAGAAAAATAGGAGTGTGATTGGGGAATGCTCATAGATTTAGCTTTGTTTCTTGAAGC
Organism: Gambelia wislizenii; assembly: GCA_030847615.1. Classification (NCBI taxonomy): domain Eukaryota; kingdom Metazoa; phylum Chordata; class Lepidosauria; order Squamata; family Crotaphytidae; genus Gambelia; species Gambelia wislizenii. The sequence continues at coordinate 45,621,352 of JAUMIR010000003.1, read as the reverse complement.
TGAAGTGCCCTGTATGAAACAATGCTTTTAGTCAGCAGTGACCATTTTTGTGTGCAAGAATAACCTGACCACAGAAATACAGAAAAACTGTCCTGTACTGAATCAGACCATTGGCCCATCTCACCCAGTTTGTCACTTCTGACTGGCCACTGCTCTCCATGGATTTTAGACAGGTTTTTTTTTAAATAACTTTACCCTAAGAATCCTAGGGCTGGTTTACACAGCAGATTTATTGCGGCAACTTGCGCTTTAATTCTTTTCTGCATCTGTGCTAGTCAGGGTGTTTTTTTTTTTAATTATGACACTTTTTCATTCAGACTTGAAAAAGTGTGGGGTGTGTGGCCTCCCAAGCAGACAAAGGCTGTATGGGGAAGGGCATAGACCTTCCTTTGAAGCCTTGCATTTCCGAGCCAAGGACTCACAGACTGCCAAAATAGCAGGGGGGAAGATCAAAGAAGTGGATCTGTCTCTTCTCTAAATCAGCCTGTAAATGAACTCACTCCCTGAAGCAGAGGGACAGTAATCTCTCTGCTGAAAGGCATTGCTGCCATGCCGTGGATCCTAAGGTGAACCTATCACAAGTTTTTCCAGCATGATTTGTTTAGTCAGGTTTCATAGACTTGCAAAATAGCAGAGGATTTTTGACTCTCCCTCCCTCAGTCCCCCCTCCCCTCTTCTCTCTCACTCTCTCTCCCACCCCCAAGCAGAGCTGACAGATGGGAACTTTAGGACTGAAAGGTCTTGGGAATCCTTTTTCTTGGCAGACCTTTTGCAAAATAGCAGAGAGGATTTTTCAAAGTTTCCTGATGCTACTGAATGCAGTCCCTCTCTTTTAAGCCCACCCCTTACATCATAGCAACCAATCACAGTAAAGATCTGCAGAAGCACTTAACGGAATGGTAGTTTACACTGCCAATAATGCGCTACATTGCAAATATACCGGCAAAAGTAGCGACATCCCCTGGCATGCTATATTTGGGTGTTTTACCTTCCCCCTTCTGAATGAGGTGATGCTGTGCTGCGATCCATGGGAACTATGAGCTATCTTAGCGGTATATTTAGAGGAATATTTGCCCATGTAAACAACCCCCTAGTATTACTTGATAGTTTGCCATCCAGGTATTAACCAGCCAACCCCTGCTTAACCTCTGGAACTGGATGAGATCAGGTATATTTAGGGAGATGTGGTGATTACCTTTTCTGGTAATGAGCTTCTGGTTTTATCATTTGAACATGAAGCTAGAGACTTGCCCATCACTAGCCAGAACTTTCTCCATCCATTGAATGCCACACTTTCAACTGTCTGTCTCATATTTCCACAGTTTCATCATAGTCTCAAACTCAATATGTCCAAGACTAAATTTCTCATTTTTCCTCCCAAGTCCTCTTTTCTCATATGTTCATTTCACAGCCTTTGACAATATCACCATCCATCCATTGAACAGGCATGAAGTGTGATTTATCTTAGACTCTTCTCTTGCCTTTGCTCTCTCTGTAGCCCGTCTGTCACGAATTCAAACCACTTCTCTGTTTATGACAGTTCATAACTACAGTTTTCTATTTGTCCCATCAGCAAAAAAAATCTAGTTCGTGCTCTTGATATCTCTTGATTTTATTATTTCAGACTGCTCCTTTCTTTACCAAGAAAATCCAAGAAATGCTGCACTCAGCGAAGGACAAAAGAGACCTCTCACCACCACAGGAATTTACTGCATACCATGCAGCTGCAGACAAGTCTACATAGGGAACACAAAATGCAGTGTGCAAACACCAAAATTCTGAACCAGGCTAACAATTATCAATTATGAAGTGACTGAACAATTAGTATGCACTGCCAGCATAGGTTGGTGCATCTTATATTGAGTGCTATTCTCACCATCTTTACATCCAGCAAGAATAAAACAGTGTTTGCTTTGCAGATCAGATCAGAAAATTAATTTTCATTAAGGCATCTTCAAATTTCCTCAGGAACACTGACATGAACTCTATCTTCATTAATTTTGGTTTGCTGGAATCCTTGATAAAACCAACATTTAATAATAGACAGCTCATTATATTACCAAACCAACTCAAACATTTTATTTCACCAGCCAAATACCATACTCTGCTGCACCATGTATACTTTACTATACCATGTATCCATCCATCCATCCATGCAAAGTTTTAATTGGTCTGTGCTGATGTTGCAACAGACAATGAAACTCTAGTGACTGATGATGAACAATCACAGAAGTTTCAGTGGATCAAGATTAGCATTGAATCACAACTGCAGCCAGTTCAGTCCCTACAGAGATCCAGTCACACAGTCACTTGCTGTGCCAAAACTGAATACAGGCTAACTAAAACACCAACAATGTATCTGTCAGTGGCTGAGAAAATTGTGTAAATGGGTCCTGCGGGCACAAATTATGCTACTTTATTTTACAGCAAAAGCATATGCAGACAAACATTTTATAGCACCCGTTCACTCTGATTTTACCTCATACCTTATTGTTGTAAGCATCTATTTCATGTTGTCTTGTTTTAAATACTTATTTCAAAAAATCTGGGTTTTCAAAATCCATGTGCAAGGCTGACAGCCAGTTGCCCCTTTGCTTCCCCCTCCATCCAAAGGCAGACCTAGCCTTACTATTAGCCGTAATGAGATACTCAATTAAGGTAGCATATGCTGGCAGCAGGGGAGGCTGTCGACTTCCATGTTAGTGAAGTGGTGAATCTAATCCAGACTGTAGCGTAAATTGAAAAAAGCTATCCAAAGTGCTGAACCTTATTCACAAAATATATTCAGAGTTTACATGGCTCTTATAGGATTAAACCTAAAACTCAGAACAGACTCACTGGAGCATTGAAGTCATCTGGTGGGTTGGTGACCCACATGAAGCTTTGATGACCAACACATGAAAAAACAAGGCCAGACACCAAAGCTTGGATTAAAATAGCAGCCACTTTATTTATTCTATCATCCATTTAAACTTTATTTCTTGGGATATGCAAACTAGGGGGGGGGGAGACCTAATGCAGGAAAAGTCAGAGCTGATGATCTCACCCAGACCTACCTCACAGTTTCCCTGGGCAAAACATCCAAGCCAAATGGGTAAGGTCCCAACAATTGGGCTACCACCTGGGCACCATCTTCTGGAAGGCAAAAAAACCCAGGATGAGACACCTCAAGATGCATGACTTTTGGTGAGGGCTCAACTCTAAGGCCAGCCTCAAGGATAGTCTACTCCCCACCCCTGGTCACATGACCTCCATAGGTAGTTTGATAAAGCCATCCTTCACTCAAAAGAGGTGCCATAGGTGTACACCAGGCTAATGCCCATCTCCCCCACTACCTGCTAGGACACCACCTAATTCCCTTGTGACAGTGTGGGCTAGGCAAAAAAATAAAATTAAAAAAAATGGAAAAGTGGGCGGACTCCTACCGAGTCCCTAAGCAACCAGTAAATTCACACTGTGATAGAGGTGGGAGGGTGGGTCAGACAAATCAAAAGAGGAGGAGGAAAGGGGCAACCTGAATTTAAATGTTATCCTCTCTGCCCCAAGCCTCCGATGTCACAGAGTGTGCACTGTGAACCAATCAAGGGCCTCTCTTCATGTGAGGCCATCAGATCACCTTTCCACACACAATGCTTTGTTGTGCTGGGGGAGGTGTGTTAATTCCAGCTACTGTTATTGTAAGCCCTAGATCTAGATGTTCACTTCAGTTGGCATATAGCGCAACAATATGTCACACAGTCTCTCCTAAACTCCCTAAACCAGTCTGTGGTGCAGTGGATGGCAGCATCTCATGGAAAGCACTTAAGTAAATGTATTGGCACCAGTATGATAAATACAGTATGGGAGACCATCAGAGGGGACCTTCTCAGCAGTGGCATCTTAGTTATGGAATCCCACCTGCCCCCCCCCCAAAAAAACCTAACTGGAATTGGGGCTGGGTTCATTTCAACATCAATTACAAATATGTTTTTTTTAATTAAAACATCTGGAATCCAGCTGATTTATTTGAAAATATCTCCCATATAGTTTTTAATTGATCTATTTTTCCTTTTTCAACTGGCTAATACATTTTCATCAGATTAAATTATTTTCCTTGTCTTGGAGCGTTATAAAATGCTGAGATAGATTTACTTCTATACTGCCATGTGATCTCTTCACCTCAAGGATACAAATATTTTAATTAATAAATAAATGAGTTTCAACAGCCAGTCCAGTTGGTCTCACGGAGACAAACATTGGGTCAGTAAGGACTCATTGGTAACACCCACGGAAAAGAAATAATATAAACATTGTTCATTAGTGGGGAAAAAAGTATGTGAAAGATGGAAGGTGAATAGACTGCTAATAAATAATGAAAATTAAGACAGCAACAATAAAATACCATGTTGTGCATTGCCCTAAAGGCGTATCTACAGCTCCCCAATCTTTTTCTTTTCAGAGCATCTAGTCCAGCTTTGATTTTGTAGCTGTTTATTTATAACACCACCCTACTGCTGTGTTTAGGATTATTGGAAAAGTGTTTCTATTCTAGCAACTGGAATCCAACATTCTGCTTACCCATCTGCTTACTTTGAGCTTAGCAAATGCTGCTCACAAAACAAAGGGTTTGTCTATATGAGCCAGAAAAAAAACCCAGATTGTTCCACAATAATAGCAAGTCACAGTAGCTACAACTTGTCTTAATGGTTTTACAGCCCCCATAAACTTTGCATGCCCTCTAGCCAAGATGGTGTCCACGAGTAAATTACTCATGTTTTTAAATCTGCTACCGTTGATTTTTTTTTTAAAAAAGACCCATTTCTATGGTGTGCACAAGTGATATTTCACCTTTACACAAAAAAGATAAAAGATAAAACAACACCCCATTTTATCACCTTAGCGATCACTTGCTAAGGCAAAAATCCAACATGGAGGCAGTAGGTACTTGCCCTGTTAGCAAGCCCTGCCGCTCACTCATCCAGCCAATCAGATTTGTGCTTCCTTTCATATGGGAAAGTGATTCAAATTGAATCACTTATCCCAATGAGCGGGAATGTGCATTCCCTACAGAGCTTTTTTAAAACTCCAGGAGAAGCTGTGATGGCTTTCCCAGCATAGTTTTGGGAGTATTTTTGCTGTCCCCTTCCAAATATGGAACATTGATGTGGGTTCCTGTTAAGACTGATTGTGTTCCTAGTGAATTTCATTGGGATTATTTTGACCTTTTAGACAAACCTCAACAACAACAACAACAACAAACCTTTCCACTGTGGTAGAACTTTGTTAATCAGGTATTGCGTGTGAGGTGCTGGACTGGGTCCATGCCATGCACCCGAACATTGGCAAGTGTCTTGTTTACTGGTGCTTTTCCAAGGCCAATACGTTGCCAAAGAGTCTATGTTCCAGCATGTACATGGTGCTTAATTTTTTAAAATATTGTGATCACCGCACAATCTACATAGCAGCTGTGCAATTCTGTTAACAGACTAGTGCAAGTCTAGCAATCCCATTTGAGGCCAGGTGCCTGCACTCCAACAGAGCCTCATTTTGCCTACCCATTCAGAAGAAAAAGATATGACCAGGTATTGGGTAAATTAAAGCTATCACATTATACTATTTGAAAAGGATCTTTAGTGGGGCAATAAACCATGAAGGTTTAGGCTGTGACAGGGGTTGCTCTAGAGCTTCCCCTCAGTCATACTATGGGTGAACCACCCATGTCCAAACTTCAAACCATCATGACTACCTTTCTCTGGCAGCCACCCTGGTTGAGAGTTTCCACTCCAGACTACCTGCCCTGAGGATAAGTGAGAATAGGTGGCCTCGGCTCACTTTAAAACCAGTATCCACATCTTGCACTAATCTATAGTTAACAGCTCCATTTAAGGCTGTCTTTCTATAAAGCCAGGGATGGGTAAGTGTGGTCCCCAATCCCCATTTTACAGTAATTAAAGCCCCCTGGCAGTCCCCTGAAGCCTCCCCAAGCTCTCAAAAATTGAAAAATATTTCAGCGAAATTTTGGAGAAAAGCTTTTTGTGTGATTTTTGAGCAATTTTCCAACCAAAAGCTGCACCAAACAGCCTCCAAACACATGCAAACAGGACAGTTAGCCTTTACCCAAACTCGCAACTCTCCACAAAGTTTCTTTGATTCTATAATTCAGTCAAAAATGGTGACCAGATGTGACCTGATGTCACTTCCACTGCACAGTCATGCTGATGCAAACTGAAGGCTCTTATCCTCTGTACAGTTGCCCATTCCTCAATTAGACTCTGGTGTGTCAAATGCAAAGTGGAAAGTGGTGGGAAAACCCTCTGTGAAGGTCAGAGTGGGAAGCAAAGGCTAGAATCCTATTGTGCCCTATGCTAGCACTTGCATTTTCCTCCCCCAGGGTTACGCATAGTAGCTCTGAGCAGCCTATTTCTCCAGAGCTTTAGTTCTTGCACAGCCACTGAGTCTGTGAGCTTTTCCATAGTTACACTGGTGTACTGCACCAAAAGGATTATGGACAAAAATGCCTAATTCTCCCCAAAGTGACCAGCCAAAGCACATACTAATTGCTAGGGTGGCAGATATGCTAAGTAAATTGAAAAGAGAGGGAGACCAGGGCAAAGTCAGGCTTATATGTCAACATTGTTCTGCCTTCCATATCCCAATACCATGACCCAAAGCATGTTGATGCTTCCTGCCAGGAGGGGAAAGATAACTTTGCACTAGTTGTGGCACTATGGGGAGTTGGGGTGCTCACTGTTGTCACAGGACAGACCTCAGGCTCACCTAGGGCCAGAGCAGACCCTGAGGATGGCCACACTGGGTGACCTGAGACAGGGAAGAGTAACTGCAAAAGCAGAAACTCCACAAACCCTGGAAGACCAGAGCATCGAGCTGGAAGGGGAGGAGCTGGGTGATGCAAGAGGAGGGCATGGAGAGGAGGAAGAGACCAGGGAATTGGAAAGGAAAGGGAGCCTGGAGAGCAGGGAGGAGGAGGAAGAGGTAGATGGAGAGCAGAGGGGAAAGGGAGAGACTTGATGCTGGGTAGCTAAGGAAGGTACTCAAGGGAAGGGGTGGGGAGACAGAAACAAAGGCTTTAGTAGTAACGGAGACAGGTGGATGGGAGAAAGGGGGCAGGGAGTGAGAGGCAACAGGGAGGACAGGCAGCTGGGGGAAGGGAGCGAAAAAGGCAGAGAGGAAGTCCCTTCTTACCATGAGCCTGAGACTGCCCAGCCCTGGGGAGGGAAAATAGCTTTAGAACAGCCTAGCCATTTTGTAAAACTCCTTTTCTGAAGCTAGACTGGGAGAGGGAGCAGGGGAAAGGGGAAGGCATAAGTGGACCTGTGGCAGAGGCATAAGGCTTAGAGAGAAAGCAGAGTGGGAAGAGATGGAGAAAGGACAAAAGGGACCAGAAAACTATTGTTAAAGGAGAAGTTGATAAAGTTAGTGTGAATCCTGAAGTTAAAGGCTTTAAGTTTTGCTCCTGTAAGACTTGTAAGTGGGTTAAGAGGAGGGTGGTCTGAAGACCTGTACTGTATCCTCTAATTGTTTTGTTACTGTGTATGCTTTTGGGTGCAAGTAATAAACCCTGTAGTAAATTGCACATATTGTGCTCAACATTTCTGTCAAACATTTCTATCAAATTCATATGGAGGTCAAGGGAAGAGGGATCCTCCCACTCTATGCTGGGGGGAGCAACTCCTACGCCAGTGTTTCTAGGTTTTCAAAATAGCAATAAGTAAGGGAGAGTCAAAATTCATGACATGCAGGGTTGACAATGAGGAAGTAACTATTAACAAGTTTGTGCTCTACCTAAATACTAAATGAAAGTATTGATTTCAGTTAACCCAGCCATGTATTTCTCTGTAAAATTAATATATCATCCACATTTTAAATTACACAATGCATATATTTCTTTCTTTATGAAGGGCCCACACCACTAAATACAGGATTTTTTTGGTATCTCATTCATTCTATTTAAAACAAAATGGCTGAAACAGAGGGCATTCCTTATAATAAGGGACACATGCCAGCACCATAAGGGTCAAGTTTTCTGGACTTCAAATAAGGAGCATCCCTTATAAAAAGGAACACCTTGCAACCCTAGTCTGTACTGAGTTATGTTTCTGGAAAACTAGTGAGATGTTTTTAGTAATTGGGCTTCTCTTCTATCCATATACATTTGTTATAATATTAACCACATGTATATATGGTAGCTTGCTTTAAAGGGCACACTTATCTGTTTCAGAGCTTCATGATACTCTGCTTCAGTTTCTTGTATTCATAAAAGTAAAGAGATGCAGCTGGTTTGAGACAAGGTGCTTCTAAGAAGTTCTCTCTCTGAGATTAGTGTATGTGGGAGGGGGAAGAGGGACCTAGTGTTCCTTTAAAGTGTCTAGAAAGTTAATCATGCCAGGGTATATAGCCCACGCCTGTGAAAGCTTACCTTTCTCCTACTCTAGGGAAGGGGAAGCACAGGTGCCTTGCTCAAGAACTTGAAGGCCCATCTGAAGCTAAGGAAACACATTACATCACCATCATAAAGCTGGAAACCATTTTCACTTGAATTTTGCATCAGCATTTAGCCAAAGGAATGTGCCAACACTATTTCTGTCTATTTCTATTTCTCTACCCTTTCCCCATGTATTTATCTGTTACCAATAAAGTTATGATTTGTATCTCATAGGCTGCGTTTTACTTGTGTATTCTTTGAGCCTAAAGGGAGTAGCTTAGGCCCCCAGAGTCGTACAGGCCAGTACTAGAAGTCTCCAGTGCAAATGATGCAGGGCCAAATTCTTCAAATGTCATGCAGGATAGGAACATAGCACAAGACACAGCAGGTATTTGCTGCTGTTGTTGTGTGTCTTCAAGTCATTTCTGACTTATGGCAACCCTATGAAGAACCTATCACAGGCTTTCTCTTTGGCATGATTTGTTCAGAAGGAGTTTGTGTTTGCCTTCCTCTGAGGTTGAGAGCATGTGACTTCCCAAGGTCAGAAAGAAAACTAAAAGTGTAGTACAGTAGGACCCCCTTATCTGTGGGACATCTCCTCTCCTCCCTTCTCCCCCCCCCCGGTCGCCATTGCCGCCACTGGAGCCATGCTGAAGGGAGAATGGGGGTGAGAACTCTCCTCCTCCCCTCTCTCCCCCTCCACCCCCATTTTCACCAACTGTGGATAATTGAATCAGTGGGTGGCAAATCAGTGGACATGGGGGTGCTGTAATCCAAAACAGGAAAACTCTATAAACACTACACCGCTTGATGTTCAGGAAACATCACTGTTTGATGTTCAATATGTTTCTAATATGTTTCCATGGCTGAGTGGAAATTCAAATCCTGGTCTCCAGGGTCATAATTATCATTTATTTATATAGCACCACCATGGTACACAGCACTTTACAAGTAAAAGAACAATAAAATAGTTACCTGCCTTCAGGCATACAATGATCAAACCACTGCACCATGCTGGCTCCCAGAGCATGTATACATGGGATTAATGCATTCCATCTAGCAGAGGTGAAGGGCCATCATAGTGGGAGTAGCAGGCAAGGGAAAGGACATAGCATTTGATTGCTTAGAAACTATGTTTTAAAACATGTTTTTAAACAATTGTATGACAGGAACATACAATTTCTTTGATTCACAATTTGTTTCTGCATACTCATGAGTAACAGAACTTTGATATTGTATTTGTCCATGATAAATAACCTTCATAATATATGTTATTTTTTTTCCATTTTCAATGTGCATCCTTGATAAAATATAAAATATGCGTTGTTGTGAAGAAAAATGTTAAAAAATTGTATTACCATCAAATCATGAAAGTAATATTTGCATTAAGATTTTGGCCCTTACTACACAACCATAAAAAATAATGTTATTCTGCACACTCCAGCTCCATAAAAGTTTGTATTTAATCCCACTCAGTATTCGCAGAACAGTATATTTTATATGGTGTCAATAATGTGAGGGTCAAGAGGCTACAGCCCCTGTTTGGGAGCAGAAAGGGACAGTTGCCTTACAATTCCAGATGCTGCAAGGGAGGGAACAAAAATTAGGGAATGAGGGATAGAGCTGCATGAGCTATGCAGCCTTCCCTGAAAAGTCCCTAAGGTCACTTACCACCACCCTTCATTGTGGTGGACAACATAGCCATGATGTTTCCAGTAATGAAATAACTTTCTATGGCTTATTTGCTTGCTTCTGATGCGGAATAAGGGGTTCATTTTGCCTCTCATTTCAGGTAAGAAAATGTCCTGAGCTTCCCCTGTGCAGCAACATAGTACTGTTCCTGGAATAGAATGCTTCAGTGCTTGCAACTGTAGCAAGGCATGTGTGTGTGTTTGTGTGTGTGCGCGCGTGCACATTTATCTATTTGAGAGCGAGCACAGTGTAGTGGTTTGAGTGTTGGACTAAGACACTAGGAGATCTGAGTTCAAATACTCATTCAGCCATGGAAATCGACTGGATAAACTTTGGGCAAGTCACACATTCTCAGCCTTGCAGGAAAGCAATGGCAAACCTCCTGTGAACAAATCTTGCCAAGAAAACTGTGGACTTCTCTTCTAGTGGTGTCAACAGCAATTTCATTTAGGCACCAAGTGAAAACTTGGCTGTTCATCAAAGCCTTTGGGCCTTGTTAATTCATCTCAAATAATGACACTCCATAAAAAACAACCACCACCTTTTAAATCTATTTTTAATTCATTGTGATGTTTAATAGATTTTAGCTTATGTAAAAAAACATTTACCTTATTGTTTTAATGTTATATCCAAGCCACCCTAAAATCATTTTTATATAGATCAAGGTATAATGAAGGAGGAGGGGGGGAGGAGGATGGGAAAATCATATAATAGGGTTGCCCAAAGTCAGAGTTGATTGTGTCCCCCCACAAGATTTTAGAATCTCCCCCAGATTTGATTAACTCTCTCTTTGGGGTATATTTTTTTTCATACTGCCATGAAATGCTGAATTCCTTCAGCCTAGAGCTAGTTAGAATTCAGTGGAACTTGGAACATTAATTTTGTAACTTATTAAGTTCCTCATTCTGCCCCTTCCCCCACAGGCAACTCATTCCTTGTTCCCATTCCCCATGGGTTCAGTGTAACTTGCCATAGCTTAAATTTCCACCCTATGGAAATCCTATCACAGGTTTTCTTGGCAAGGTTTATTCCAAGGAGTTTTGCCATTGCTTCCTCTGAATATCTCCTACAGTACCTAGTAATCCCTGGTGATCTCCTTTCCAAGTACTAACCAGACATGATGCTGCTTAGGTTCCAAACTCATAAACTTGTCCCTAATACCCTCCCCCCCAAAAAACTCTTTGTTTTTACACAAAAGAAACTCGATTTTGTGCAAAAGTATGCTTTTTGTATATACTCCCCTCCAATCTTTTTGGTGATTTTTTTTCATTGGGTTGTGTCAATGTGTTGGGAAAACCTTTCTCATCCTGGATGAGAAAATTCTTTGTGTCCCTATTTCTAAAGAATATGTAGGATGGAATTTACAGTGTCACCTCAGCAAGCCTAATATGTTACGCTTTATGGGTGTTCACTATGGCTCTTCCATGAATATAGCTACTGTATGCATATAGTGAGGTGATTAGGGGACTGTATCTCTTCACTCCAGTCATGACATCCATATATCCAGCCAGCCCCAGAAAGCCTTCTCTTCTACAGCTCCCAGACTTTGGAATGGCCTGCTGGATGAGATCCATCTTATTATTACTCTTGATAATTTCAAGAGAGCGCTAAAGATGGATCTCTTCCAGCAGGCCTTCCTGGAATAACTTCCCAGCTCAAGCGGAGTTGATTGTGTAGCTGCCCCCCTGCCGCTATTGCCATTTTTTTATCATAATTTGTATATTGTATTGTACTGTATGTTTAATTCTCCACTAGTTTAATTTAATTTTAAGGGGTGAGAGGGTTAGGATTGAGAAGGATTGTTTTAACTTGCTGTTGTTTTAATCCTGTTGTACGCCACCCTGGTTGCCAAGCAGAGGGGCGGGTTAAAAATAAAATATTATTATTATTATTATTATTATTTCCCTATCCTGATAGCTACAGTAACTGTGTTGCACTTGCACAGCTGACCCAAGACATTCTATCAGCCAAAGAAAAGAACACATTAGTTTTCCTTTCCGTTCCATGGGAAGAATATGTTTGGACTGGCAGTTGAATGTTGATTCATTACCGGCAGAGGGAAGTGTCCTCCATTACACCTGAGGGTAGCAGACAAGTTTAGGGGGTACTGACAGACAGTGTGGTAATGGAAGACGGAACTGTGATATAATGATGAGTTGTGTGTATGTGTGTCACTTTTGCCCCCAGAATAGCCCTGATCAGAGTATGAAAAAGTAATTTTTTTGGACTCCAACTATGAGAATAGCCCAGCCCACCATGACCATTACCAGGAGTTCTAGTCTCATTGTTCCCAGGCTCCACCCTGAATCCCCAGTACCTCTAGAACAAACAAAGTCAAGAATCAGCCCCCAAATTCATTCCTGTCCTACCAATGATGAGTCCTGCTACCTTGTAATATGAGATCTTTCCTACTATAAGAAAGTTACAGAGTTTATGTCTTTGTTTGTATTTGACACAGCACTAGTTCTGAACATATTTTATTTTGTTGATACTGGGGTTGTGAAAATCCTAAATATTTTTTTTTCTCCTACAGAATGACCCTACTGTAATAGGAATGTAGGATAAATACTCTAGTCACTTGCCATAGCTTAAATTATACAGATGCTAATAATTACTTCCTTGATGTTTCATCTAGTTCTGGTTTAAGTAACTAAAAATAATATATATCAATATATTCTATCAAGTAGTGTATCCCATAAGCAAGACTGTATTTTCCCCTTTAATCGAAACATGAATTAATTCTCAGTGATTCAGATCTGGTATAGTTCCAACCTGCTGATGAAATTGGCTACTAAATGGATTTAAAAGAAAAATAATGTGACTAAAAAGAGTATTTTGATAAAATGCTATATATAAAAATATATTCTGAAGAAAGGAAGGCGTAGATGATATCAGCTGTGCCAATTGCTATCAGGTATCCACTGTAGCTATTATTTCTTATCAAATCAGACAGACACTGGAAATGAATTGATTAAATTTGGCACATTGCCTGCAGAAGAGTCGGCAGTGTCTAAGCCACTCTATTGTATTTATCCCCTTCAATTTATGTATAATTTCATGAAAGAACTTTGCTGCAAGGTGACTGCTATGTCCACATGCTCAGAATGCAAACATAGTGCAGAATGAAGCAAATATACTGCTAATATTCTATTTCTATTTTTATTTTTTTGTTGTTGTTGTAAAAAGACACATTGATTTGGCAGTTATTCCTGGTCTGGCAATCTGCAGTTCCCTGGAATTGCATGTCCTGGTGCTCAGTCAGCTGGCAGAAAACATCCACAAGCAGATAGAAAGGGGAAAAGGTTCAGTGATTGCAACCCAAGCTGTTGTTTTATAGTCCTATGTTTGGGCTTGCTCTGAGTGGCATCACCATATACCAACAGAGATCTACAGATGCACTAGGATAAGGCCATAGAATTCTGATGTGATAGAATGTACTTTGCCATTAAGACTGCAGGAGTATGTGTGCAACATTTCTAACCGGGATGTAAATCAAGGGTGGGCAACTGTCAGGGAATAAGGGGCTAGATTCCCCAAGAGGACATTGGAGAGCTGCCTTCTCCTAGTATTTTTTTTTTTAATCTGATATTTATTTATTTATTTATTTATTTATTTATTTATTGGTGCTGACAGGGGCTGAGAAAATAAAAGATAATGTTGGTGGTTTCATGTACCCCACAGCCCACATTTTCTCCACCTCTGGTGTAAAACGGCAATTTCCTTGCATATAGATAGCTTCTATATCAAAGAATAGAAGGGAGTAGATCTCTCCTTGATCAACTGTTTATTTTTTCTTTCAGGCAGATGCTTAGGGTGAAAAACCTGGGGGGGGGGAGGAAACTATCTACTGCATGCAATCTGAATTGTTAGAATCTATACTGCTATTCAAGATTGTACATGTGTACTTAACAGTCTTTGCACTCCTGTACTCACTGATAGATTATGTGTCATACTCTGAGAGTTTAGACATAACATGTTTATGTTTACTTCCTGTTTTTTTATTTGTGTGTTTGTTCACACCCACTCTCTTCCTGCTTCACATAGGCTTTTCTTTGTTCTCTGGGGTCTCATCTGCTCTCACACCTCTCTCTCCCTCTCCCTGCCTGTCTGTCCTCTATGAAGCATGTGTGATAAGAGCTCTTTCTTGGTGAGATTCCCCAACTCTCCTGATATGATGTAGTACTCTTTCTTACCTTCCTCAAAAAGATGAACCTGTACTGATAATGCACAAATATTTATGAGTAAAACAATTTATGAAGATGACTAAGTTTGATTTATTTCTCTGTTTGATATTGTGTGGGGGTGGTGTGGTGATCTGTCCAACTTTTGCCAAGTGCATCAGATGCTCTGCTTGAGAGATCTACTACAATCTCTCATATTTCCCAACAGAACAGATATAACAAACCAACTGATGTACGAAGAAAGTCCAGCAGACATAGCAACTGGGAGGATACAGTGCTGCCTATGTTGTGTGCAAGTACTCCAAAGAGACTAAAATGGGCATGAAGAATCCCATCATGTGCTTAAGGTTGAGTTCAATTTCTTGACTATAATGGAGCTAAAGTATCCCGAATTCAAATACTTCAGCATTATCAGCATTATCTAGATGCATATTCATTACTCAACAGGAATAGCAATGTGACAACTTCCCTGTGTAAATGAACCATCAAAGATTTGCTATCAGAGGCAAAAATTTCATACAACTGCACATCATCTGAAACACATTGTCTTTTATGGAGTTAATTTATATTCACCTATCTTCATTCTTCAACTATTGAGCAATCAACTGATGAGAAAAGCAGCAATGTATATGCATACATAAATCAGCCCTAAGTAGATGATTCTGTAAAACAGAGAATCATTATTTCTAAAATTTACATCTGATCTGGTGCATCAAAATGAAAAAGGGATAAGATTATTTGCCTGCCATCTTCAAAAACAACACTGTAAGTTAACTTCTCACTCTTGTTTGGACGAGGTTTATCTATATAGGTGTACATAAGTAAGACACTTATACTATGAGGGGGTGCTGAAAGTTTTTGGCTCACCCAGAAGGGAATAACCTGGAGACATAAAACTTACATGCTATTGCACACATTCACCCCAAAGGTCAACACACTTGGCACATCATTTCTGAAGTTTCTTTAACACTTCCAAAAAAAACAGTTCTGATGTCTGGTCACCAAAATACTGCTCTGCTGCTGCCATCACCTCAAAATTATTTGAAAATGCCCTTCCTTTTGAACTCTTTTTAAGATTTGGAAGGTCCTGGTGACCTCCATTTGACATCACTCTTTGTATACCCTGGTCTACTAGACCTTGTAAAGTGTCTAATTCTTGTCAGTTTTGAAATATTATAGAGAGGGGGTATAAAGCCAGGTAACAACCAAATGGACTCAAGTCCCCCAACTTCACAGTGTGGAACAATTTAAATCCCAAGAATGTGTGTTCACCTGACAGCCCTCAACAGAATCCAGGAGGTTATCCAGTAGATCACAAGTATTCCTTTGTGGGTTCCTCCCATATCTTTATATATGTAATGATAGTAATAAATCCCTCAAAGCTGATACAGCACACAAATCATCCTGCTAACCATCTGCAATCTTTATTTTATTTTTCTTTAATAGTTATTTATACTCTGCTTTTCAGCCACAAGGCTATCAGAATGGCTTACAAATTGTTTTAAGTAACAGCAATTTACACATCTACACTGCATTAAGCAGTTTCCAATGTATGTTAGCTAGTTGCCCCCACAAGCTTGTACTCATTTTACCAACCTACGAAAGGATGGAAGGCTGAGTGAACCTTGGAGCCCTCTGGAATCGAACTCGCAACGTGGTGACTTGCAGTACTGGAATTTAACCACTGCGCCACCAGGGCTCACAGGGTTCAGAATCTTGGCCAGAGTCTGAAAATCTGTCATTTTTCTTTTTTAGAATGGTAGCATGATTCCCAGGAGCATTTTTCATAGTTGCACTATCTGTTTGTGAATATTTCCTTTACAAAGAAATCTTTGTAAATTTCCGTTACAAAGATTGCTCAGAAATCCCAAACACTGTTATGTTGCAGGGAAATTCTGCCCAACAGGTAAGGATATATAAACCCTACTACTGTCTTTACTATTGATAGTTGACCAGACTACAGCACTTTGGTAGATACATTGAAGAATACAGAACTGGCATTTACCTCTACCTGATTAAAAAATAAAACAAAAACCAGTAACAGCAACAAACATAGGAGACAAAATTGAAAGAGACAGAATATGAGCCCTCTTAAGTTTTAATCAATTGTCTAAAGACTAGGAACAGATGAGATTTTAGTTCAATTCATTTTAAAGATATTTCCAAATTTTTCACATTTCTTTATAAAAATAATTAAAGGAATGTTAGATTAACAAGAAATGAACACGGGAGAAAGTAAAATTAGTATTTAACCAACTGGTAAAGGGCTTTGAGTTATTAGTTCTTAATAGTTTAAATCTAAATCCTATTGGGAAATGTGAAAGATAGTAGTGGATATCATAAGCAGAGTAATCAATTGGCAAACCGGAATGCAAATTTTAACTAAGTTTCTTCTTGAAGGTGGGAAAAAGTAATTTCAACAATTAATGAGTGTAAACATTCAAAGATTGTGATGCAGCAACCAGAAAAGCCAATGTGATTCTGCATCAATAGGAGAATAGTGTCTAGATCAAGGAAAATAACAGTGCCACTCTGTTCTGCTTTGGTCAGACCTCATCTGGAATGCTGTGTCAAGTTCTGGGGACCACAATTCAAGAAGGATGTCAACAAGCTGGAATGTGTCCAGAGGAGGGTGACCAAAATGGTGAAAGGTCTGGAAGCCATGCCCTATGAGGAGAGGCCTAGGGAGCTGGGCATGTTCAGCTTAGAAAAGAGAAGGTCAAGAGGGGACATAGAATCATAGAATCATAGAGTTGGAAGAGATCTCAAGGGCCATCCAGTCCGAGCCCCTGCCATGCAGGAATACACTATCAAATCATTCCCAACAGATGGCCATCCAGCCTCTGTTTAAAAACATCCAAAGAAGGAGATGCCACCACACTGTGAGGCAGTGTATTCCATTTCCAAACAGCTCTTACATGTGAAGTCAAAGGCTTTCATGGCCAGCATCCATACATTTTCCTTGTTTTTTTTCTGGGCTGTGAGGCCGTGTTCTGGAATAGTTTCTTTCTGACATTTCACCTGCATCTGTGGCTGGCATCTTCAGAGAATGGTTGGGTAGGAGTGTATGTGTAGCTTATATGCTTTGAACCCCTGTTGGGGAGTATATGTAAACTTATGTAATATAAACTCCACATACACTCCTACCCAGCCATTCTCTGAAGATGCCAGCCACAGACGTAGGTGAAATGTCAGAAAGAAACTATCCCAGAACACGGCCTCACAGCCCAGAAAAAAAACAAGGGAAATCTATGGATGCTGGCCAAAAATAAATTGCATATATTCTTTATAAAAATTGTGAGTGTAAGAATGAAACGATTGACTGATTATACTTAAAAGTGTATGAGCAAGGTTTGAAATTGTAACAACAACAATGCTTAAAATTGAATAAATGAAAACATTTTATGTCTAAAGCAATTAAATCCTGAGGCAAACCAGGGGAACTGATAATATTATATAAATATTGTATGTCCTTTGATGATGTAAATAACATATCAGAGGATGTAAGAACAAAGTACAACCTAAAGGCATACATATTCTATTTCTGGCAAAGGTTTTAAAGTTCAAGAAAGCTGCAATTAGATTTGCTATTGACATACATTTGGAACAGCAGTTAAGTGACATATTTGAAGCTAGATTCAAACTATGAACAGTTGAAAGAATTGTATGAAAATGAAAGATGGTCACTGAACAAAAGATTAAATTAACTGTGCCTTCATATCTGACAATGTCATGAAGGCTGGGCAGTATACTTCCAACATTCAGTGAGTGAGTACACATATTCTGGCAGACCGTATTCTATTTTTTTCTTGGCCTCGGCACACACTTTCTAAAGAATAAATATTTTATTCTCCTAGATTCTTTTCCTAGAGCAGTTAATTTATCAGAAGACAGTTTTCTAGGAGAATAAATATTCATGCATTAGCTTGTTTCTGCTTTGTATTTAGGGTTGCATCTGATTACGACACTTAATTGTATTTGATTGTACCAGTATATTAGGTGTGTTCACAGATGCTCTTCATATATTCAGTGAATGCATGGATGGGAGACCAGGGCTATGTCTGTTGCCAGCACACTATGATATTATGATGCCTGTTTGCCAGGTCTCCGAATACTATGCTGATATCTGAACGGAATGAGTGTTGTTGTGAAAATATTGAGCGTCAAAAACCTTTGTTGATCAACAGATTATCACTCAACGATTTACCAATAAAACCCAGTTACCTTCTGCCCACTCCTGCCATAATCCTTCAAAGTTAGCTATACCTCATGGAATGGGAGTATGCAAAGGGATCTTGTAGCACATTTCAGATTAGCTGAGAGAAAGAATTTCGTAGCCCAAGCTTTTGTAGAGTAAGTCTACTTCACTGGATGCATAGAGTGAAATGCGTAGGAACAGACCTTTATATCTATGAAGCAAAACTTGTGGGTATGGTGGTGACATGTTGAGTTTAAATGATGTTTGTAGGGGGACAAAAACAGAAGGAAAGATATTGCCTAAATCCTAAGGTGAGTAGATAACCATGTGAATGATGGAGGAAGTTATTGGACCATAATATAATGCTGGCTGAGAACCAGAAATAAGGTGTAATAAACTGGGCAAGAGGGGCCTCCTGAGGCTGAGATGTTAACTAGTGTTATAATATGTGTAGTGTGCCCTGAAACCATTGTCTCTGTTCAACCTATTCATATGTGTATACCCAATGTTTGAATGGAGCAAACCATTCACACGTGCCATTTTCAGAATATTAAAAACATATATTGGATTATTAAATTAGACTTACATGAGGGAGTCACTCGAATCTCCTCTCATGCTGAAAACATATGTGAAGGGGTTCCCTACATGTGCACAAGCCACACTTCCTCCTGTGGCAGCATTGAGTGACCATTGTGAAGCTATGTGCATAAAGTTGAAGGCTTTCACAGCCAGCATCCATAGATTTTCCTTGTTATTTTTCCGGTCTGTGAGCCCGTGTTCTGGAATAGTTCTTTCTGATGTTTCGCCTGCATCTGTGGCTGGCATCCTCTGAGAATGGTTGGGTAGGTGTGTGTGTGGAGTTTATATGCTGTGAACCTCTTTTGGTGAGTATATGTAAATGTATGTAATTGAATGGTTAGTTTCTGGGTATAGAAATGCAAGGCTCATTAGTGTCGGTTTGGCTGATGGTTGGTTGATGGGCCATTGTCTGCTGGGAATCCCCCTGTCCCTGGATGGAATTCTTTTGTAAGTGTTGAGTTTTGATTCTATTGTATTTAAAAACTGGGAGCCAAATTTTGTTTACCTTTAAGGGTTTCTTCTTTCCTGTTGAAGTTGTCCAGGTGTTTGTGGATTTCAATAGCTTTTCTGTGCATTCTGACATGATAGTTGTTGGCCTGGTCTAAAATTTCTGTGTTTTCAAATAGCATTTTGTGTCCAGGTTGGTTTAGAAGAGCAGTTCTGCTACTGCTGATTTTTCTGGCTGGCCCAGTCTGCAGTGTCTCTCATGTTCCTTGATTCGTGTTTGCACACTGCGTTTAGTGGTCCCTATGTAAACTTGTCCACAGTTGCATGGTATGCGGTAAACTCCCACAGCTGTGAGAGGGTCTCTTTTGTCCTTCGCTGAGTGTAGCATTTCTTGGATTTTTTTGGTTGGTCTATAGATTGTTTGGAGGTTGTGTTTCCTCATCAGTTTCCCTATTCTGTCTGTGACTCCTTTGCCCTACAGGCTAATGTTTACTCCAGATCAGACATCACAAGAGCAGCCAGACCCAGAAAAAACTACAGGAATAAAGAAGAAAACAGCCACCCAAAGGGAAGGTATTTTTACCATATATCAAAGGAGTCACAGACAGAATAGGATATTACACAACCAGAACACTTTGATATACAGTATGTGGCTAGTGATGACCATGACCGAGAAGCTTATCATTCGGACCAGGCATGTGCTACTAGCCACAACATTTTCATGTGTTCTTTCAACGTTTTAGGTGTATTCTCTATAAACAGAGCCAATCATATTATAAACACATGTGTGCCAGACTACATTTATGTCAGTCCACTGTGCACATGCCATATAGACTCCTTGAAGGTTCAGAGAAAATAGGGATGGAAAGACTATTCAACATTATTTGTTACTATGTTGCACAGTTGAAGAATAATAGATCTAAAACATTTTGCACAATTTTCTCCTAGTATTTAAATACTAGGAGAAAAGTGTTGCAAAGTTATTATTCTTCAGAGAAAAACAAAGTCACAGTTCTTGTTTTACACAGCCCCCATTTTCTGCTCAGAAACATTTTGTAGGGTTTTGTGTGTGTGTGTATATAAAACCTATGTTCTGTAACAAAAACAGGTTTTTTGTAGAAAAAGGAATTATTCTACAGAGAAAAACTGGGGGGGGGGCAAAAAAAGCATGTTTTCTGCACAGAAACATTTGTAGTTCTTGCACTGTTTTCTAACAGGTTTGCTATGCCAAATAGTAATTGTTCTACAAAGAAAAATGTGTGTGTGTGGGGGGGTGAACACCCCTCCCATTTTCTGCACAGAAACATATGTGAGTTTTGAACAACAAAAAAAAGTTTTCTTCACAGAAAATGGTGCAAAACCCCACACATGTTTCTGTACAGAATAATTCTTCTGCAGCACTTCAGAATGTCCAAATCCATGGAGAATAGTGCAGAAGAATATTCATTTCCTCCCACAGCTGGGAGTAAACTACTGTAATTATTCATCTTTGCATGCATGGACTGTCAAGGACACTGGTGCTTCTGAGCATGTGAAGAGAACGAGGCAGCAAATAAACCTTTTAGCCAATGCAGCAGACAACAGGCTGGCGAAATGAGCACACAGATAGAGAAGAGATTATCAGATGCAGCAAAAAGTACCTTAGCAGAATGCCAGGTTGATGTTCTTGTCCCTTGAATGGGACTCAGCTTCCAATTGTCCTCATTGTTTTCTGTTTCTGTGCTGCAGCAGTTAGTAGGGTGGCACTTCTCATTAACGGGACCTCCCAGTCAATTGAAAGTGCCACCTTACTAACTGCTGCAGCACAGGAGCAGAAAGCAACAAGGATGAAGATGTCTGAAACCAGATCCCATTCACGGGACAGGAACGTCATCCTGCCATTATGCTAAAGTATTTTTTGGATGTGTCTGATAACCTCCAGAGATTGTGTCTAAACTACTGACCTTTACTTAAGCATACTAAAGAAATATATACAATGAGTGTGAGACTCCAAGTACAAAGACTACATTATATAACAGTCACAACAGCACTGTCCAGTACTACTTAGGATGGAGGAACGATACAGACAGATTGCAGTGAGGGTGGGACAAAGTATTGTACATTACACTTATGGGCCATGTAGTTGCCCATTCCCACACACATGGTTTATCCGGTCTTACAATATCAAATTCATAGTGATTATACAACCCATAATCTTGACAAGGACATAATAGTTCAAGATTTACATCCCTAGAGGATAGCCATTCACATTGCATGCATTCACATTCCATAGCATTTACGGCTACATTATTGTCAAGATCTAATGGTGTGAATACATATCTGACACCAGTATAAGATTTTCCTTACTTCACCCTCCTGCTGAAACCCTCTGTGACACCAAAATCCTGCTCCAGAAGATTTCTAATCAGTCTGGGGCATTTTTTTTTAGGGTGCATATGGAGGAGGGCTACAGGGAGAGCAGAAAACTCCTGATTCTGGCCAGAAGTAGGCTCCAGCATTAGAGTCTTGGCCATTTGTTCTACACTAATGCTGCAGCAGTCATAACTCACTTTTATGACACAAGATCAGCTCACATGAACATGGCAAGCACATGAAAGGAGGCAGTTGTCTCTCACCACATTCAGGAGTCTCTGGCATTCTGTGATATCCTTGCTGCAATGGTGAAAGTAAGAAAAATGCACAAATTCCATTCTGAAATGTCATACCGTGGGAATACCATCCCTATGAAAGCCAGAATGCATACAGATTTTTCTATTTGAGTTTGCAGAGTGTGATATGTTTTGATGGTTTATGTTATCAGGAGAGAGGAGGGGAATCATGCTAAATAGCATCAAAAACAGTTGTTTGCTGAAATGCTCTCATTTTTCCTTGGTGTCAGCACCTGACAGGCAGTCTCATCTTCCTGCAAATCTCATTAATGTAAAAGTCAAATTTGAAGCCTGCTATTTTTTCTCACTATTTTAAAAAGGGATTTCAAGAAGCACTAATTACAGATAATAGGTTTTCAACATTTCCCTTCTGATTAAACAAGCTTGATTGCATTCCCCCTTCCTAACTTTGTTTTCTCTTTCTCTTCCTCATCATCTATGCTTTAAAGTGATACTTATATGAATACCAGACATATGTATGGAAGGTGTAGAATAATGTAGAACTGGTAATATATTATGACAGTTATCCTGCTAGTCCTGCAGGAAACTCAAGGGAGCAAACCTCTCATCCCTTCATTTTTTCCTCACATCGGCCTTGCAGTATTTGTTAGACTGAGAGATAGTGGCTGCTCCAGGGTTACTGAGGGTGGTCTTATACTCTCCTTGAAGATTCAGGTTCACAGTCTGGATATACTCCTAGACTCAGCCCTGAACATGGAGGCCCATTTGGACACATTCTAGCTGAGCCCATTGCTGGAAATGGGTGATCTGACCATAGTGGTAGATGTTTTAATTACATCCTTTTTAGATTCGACATGCTGTATGAGGAGCTACCTTTGAAAAGTGCTCAGAAATTCCAGCTGGCCCAAAGAACTTCAGCCAGATTGTTAACTAGGGCTCCCTTTAAGGGAGCATGCCACCCCCTTGTTGCAATAGTTCCACTAGCTGCCAGTCATTTCCAGAAACAATTCAAAGTGGTGGGTTATGACTTTAAAAGGCCTATATGGCTCAGGTTAGGCTATCTGAAAGGACATATCTCCTCACATGAACCTACTTGGTCTATAAGCTCATTATGGGATGCCCTTCTCTCAACCATAAAGCCTTCTCAGATTTGTTCAGAGTGAATATGGGTGAGGGCCTTCTTTGTGGCTGCTTCCAGGCTTTGGAACACCCTCTCTAAGCTAGGATGGTTCTCTACATTTGGCATTCTGTCAGCAAGTGAAAACTTTTTGTGCCAAGATCAGCTTTGTAAGAACCAAATTCTGAAGGATTTTTAGGCTGTGCTGAACTGATTATTTTTATCTTTTATATGTTAATAGTTTGTTTTAAAGGGGTTTAATTCTATGTATTGTTTAATTGTACTTTAATCAAAACATTTTATATGTATTTACCTCTCTTTTTATAACTGTTTTTAATTGTGTTTGTTTTAATTCTTGTAAGCTACCGTGGGTTTTGAGAGAAAGGTGGGATATAAATGAAATAGTAGTAGTAGTAACAACAACAACAACAACAAATACCAAGGTGCATCTCTCTCTCTCTGGCTTTTCTTCACAAACGAAGATTCAAGAAGGACTCATCCCACACTTTCTGCAAGCACGCTGATGACTAAAAAGACCAATCCGAGATAAACAAGTCTGGTTGAAGAAAGCACAGCAGAAGGTCTCCTTGGGTGATGTTTCCGGGTTGTGATTCTTTCTGCATTGTCATTTCTCTTCAAGACTTGTTCGGCATGGGTTCTCAAATAAGACTACAGCATTGTGGATAGTGTGTCTCCATGCCTCCCGATGTGAGGCCATGGTGGACCATTGTTGGTGATCAATTTGGCTGAGCCTGAGGTGTTGTTTCAGGGAGTCCTTGTATCGCTTTTTTGGAGCGCCCGTCTTATGCTGACCCATGGCAAGTTCACCGTAGAGTACTATCTTTGGGAGGTGATGGTCCTCCATCCTAGAAACATGCCCTATCCCGCACAGCTGTGTTCTCAATATCATGGCCTCAATGCTGGTGATCCCTGCTTGCTCAAGGACACTAACATTCATCACATAGTCATCCAGTGTATATTTAGGATTGTGCATATACAGCGCTGATGAAAGTGTTCGAGGAGTGGCAAGTGGTGGCGATATCTATTATCTGAATAATTTCTAAATACCTCGGGTTACATTCAGTACAGATAATGGTCCATTGCCCAATAGTTTTCACATACCATGTTTGTGTTATGCATACAAGATCTGTCTATTAAATAACAAGACTGTGTTTCTACCTTTCAGGCAAATCAGGGAGAACTGATTATGAACACTTGAGTGGTGACCTTGAACATGTCTGAATCTGCATGGCAAACATCAACACTCTTGATGGCCCTTGAGGTCTCTTCCAACTCTATGATTCTAGGAATTTTCCAAATTCATATTTGGAATGGAAATTTTTTTAAAAAAACTGATGCTGGAGAAAGAAAAACAGATTTTCTCATGCCTAATCTAAAAAAACATTTTGTAGAAAGACTGCAATTTGCAGTATCCCAGTGGCAGCATTAGGGGTGTGTGGAGAGGCTGAACCACACCAGGTTACACTGTTTACAGGAGAGGTGACACCAGGCATAACAGAACCCTATTGCATACTTGTGGATTAGTCTCCTATGCAGTAATTCTATGAACTAATTCTATGTGAACTACTCTTCTAATGCTTTGGGTTGATCACACAAAGGAGTATTTCCACTTAAGGTAAGGTAAAACTCAAAGTTAAGAAAAGCCTCTCTTTTTAAAAATGTCCTTTTCTGGTGCATATAACTATTAAGTGAAATAAAATACGTTGTGGGATTAGGAGCTCACCTGGATTGTTATAAAGCTCAACTTCATATTTGTTCTGAAAGATTAAAGCACGCATACTTAATGGCCTGGAGAATATCTGTGGTGTGATAGAATCTGTCATAGTCATATTTTAAGAGCTTGAAGATTAATTGGTCTGGTTTTACTTGAAGTTGGTAGGAAACTTTGAAGTATTTGTAGGATGAAGAACAAAGTGTAAACTTCTTCAATATGCAACATCTCTAGATAATCTTAGGCAAACTGGGTCAAAAATTCATTTAATCTAATTCACTGACATATTATGAATAACAGAATAATATGGGTTTTTACCCCCAATCTATATTGCCCTTATATAAGCTACTAAGATCAAAGGACATCCTTTTAAAACAAGGCCCTTAACTAAATTGCCAAAGGAAACCCTAATAATAATAATAATAATAATAATAATAATATAAAACTGCAGGTATTAGATT
This sequence comes from Gambelia wislizenii, assembly GCA_030847615.1. Classification (NCBI taxonomy): domain Eukaryota; kingdom Metazoa; phylum Chordata; class Lepidosauria; order Squamata; family Crotaphytidae; genus Gambelia; species Gambelia wislizenii. The sequence continues at coordinate 45,595,914 of JAUMIR010000003.1, read as the reverse complement.
GCTACCTAAGTTGCCATTCATTTTAATGTGATCACAAATAGGCTAAGGCTTCTTAAAATTTACATTCACCATGGTCTCATTATTGCTGAAAGATGAGTCAAATGCAAGCATTACAGGATGTTTAGAGCATGTCACTTATAAAACAGGCTTACTTCACCATTTGTAAAATTGGAATATTTGTTCTGAGAGATACTAAAAATGCTGTTGTTAGCAAGAATTACAGTACAATGACACATACATATGTACATGCTTACATTGACCATGCCCAACAATATAGTAGTGATGTTACTGGGTAGCTTTAATAAGAGTGTGGGAGCCTATTGACCTTAATCAGTTACATACCTGGAGGGGGAGGGAGAAATCCTTAGGAGGAACACAGCAAATTGGAGGGGAGGATTGATCTCCAGTGTGATCAGACCTAAGATCCCCTCCCCTGTGTGCCCAGACAGCTTTTTTTTGGGGGGGGGAGAGCTTCCCCTTTGTATCAAGTGAAACTTTCCCCAAATATTGTAGTCATATGTCAAAGTGGGTACTGATTGTGATGGGAATGGAAGAGGTAAACCTTTCTTCCTCTGTACTGTGCTCTCAGTGAGGACACACATATAAACATTAACAGTAAAAAAGAAAAAAGAACTGAAAATATTACCATGTGCCTGCCATACATGAAGCGCAAAATGTAGTTTGCCCTATAGTGACCCATCTTATTGCTAAGTATTTACTGGATTTTTAAAAAAAGCTAAGCAGCACCTCCTCTCCACCTTCACATTTTTCTTCCATTTGCTACTGCTGTAAGGTAAGTTTTCAAGCAAGGAAGGACAGAGAGAACAAGGGAGTTTGGTAGCAGACCAAATGAACTACTCTTCTAATACTTCAAATAAACTACTCTTCTAATCTTAAATACCTTAGAGAAAAAGAATGGTTTAAGGTTTTTGTCATCACCATTCTTAAAAATGAGATTCTTGATGCCTCAGCTCTTCTTATGTTTTCAGAGAACTGTCAAAAAAACCCAGAAGTTCTTTTCTACCACAACAATTATCTTACAAGGTTTAGAAAAGTCAACCAGCTCCTAAAATGGACAAAGTTCACCAAGCTCTAGATTACTATCAACTTTGGGTGTATCTACACTCTAGAAATAATGCTGTTTGACATCACTTTAGCTGTCATGGCTCCATCTTACAGAATCCTTGGATTTTAGTTTTGTGAGGCACCAGCACTCTTGGGCAGAGAAGATCCTGTAAAGCTACAAAACCCAAGATTCCATAGGATGGAACTACAGCACTTAATGCGGTGTCAAACTGAATTGTTTCATAGACTCATAGAATTGGAAGAGACCACAAGAGCCAACTACAGTGTAGATGCACCCTGAGTGTAAATTATGAAGATATTCATTCTTGGTTTCTGTTACAAGTCCATTACATTACCAAAAAAGCTTCAAAACTCTTCTGTACTCACCCAGAGGTCTCTATGCCTGAGTTGTACAAGCATGCATAAATGCAGAGCCTTCAAGAATTATCTGGATTTACTAAGTGTTGCCAGTAAGTCCCAGACCAAGGTTAATACTAAATAAAAAAGTGTTATGAGTATATCTGTACCAGAAGCCTTGCCAATGTTTTCTACATAGTAAAATGAGGAGACTAGCTTTGGAGCAGGCATTGAAAATAAACTGACCAGTGATCGCCTCTCTAAGGTTATTGGAACCACTGCTTTTTCCTGTGGAATCCAGTGTCTGCTGTAAGGTAAGTAAAAGAAACAAAGAAAAGTACTGATGGTAGTGATGGAAAGATTATTCAAAAATAGTTTAAAATGTGTTTTTTGAGTGTTGAGAAGCCCTGTCAAGAAAAATCCTGGACTGATGAGAAGCTTTATGTCTCAGGATGAATTCTATGCAACATTTGCACTTGGTCAAGGTATTTTAAACAACATTTTCTCTTCAGCGGGGAAAAAAACCACCCTATTTCTGTGCTGAAAATGTTTTTTTTTTTTCTGAATAGAAAATAGCAAATGAAACAAGACACAAACAACAAAAACTAAGGACTTTATCAGACCACCACCTAAAGACATTCTTTTGCCAGCATAAAAAAACCCAAAAACCACCACACTTACCTTCCTCTCCCAACAAAAGCTTCCCTGGAACTGAAGGAGAAAGTGAACAAAGCCCCATTAACTTCTTCCCTTTAATGCACGCTGCACGATGAAACTGTGTGGTAAATTCAAAAGCAAAACAAAAAATAAACACCAAAAATTTGCACCAAGCACCTAAACACACTTTAAAATGTACAAGTAAACCAGGGAAATTTTTTTAAAAGTTTGCCACCTATGCGGAAGTCACAATCTCACCGGGAACTATTCTGGCTGGACCAGCCATTGTTGGGGTAAGTACAAGACAAAAATTGCAATGTTCCATACACTGGCAATGCCAGCACAAAAGCGTCATGGGGGATCAATTGACGGCTTATGCCATCAATAAAAAGGTATGGGTTTGGGGCAGAATATAACCATGAAAGTGTTACCCAGGAGTTGCCCATTTTGAGAAGAGCTTAAGAGAAATGATTAAAAACAACAATAGCAACAAAAGGGCAATGTCATCTGATTTGTGCACATTCCATGGTTATGTGACATCATTATGACATTGTATTTGACTCTTCTGATAAAGTCCTCAGTGTGGATTTTGCACATAGTTCCAACTATAAATAGTCTGAAAATTGTGCAATAACTTTCTCACAGCAAGAAGAAAATTGCTAAAATAATTCACAGCTTCCTTTGAGAAAATCCACTGAACAGTTCTGTGGCACTGGCATTCATTGAAATGTTCACACCTGAACCCCATCTCAGGTGTGAGATGTTTCATCTCAGGTAACAAGAGGTTCCACAGGAGGCACAGCTAGTGAAAAGAGTTCCAACAAGGAGACAGTCCTTAGGTTGGAGAGCTCTGCTGGAAAAAGGAAAAATGAACTGTCCGGGGCTACCCATGGGCAAAACCCGATTTGCTTTCTCCCATATGCACATTTTGTGAATTTGGTCAACTGTGATTTTTTTTTAAAGGAAAGGAAATTCTCACTCCACCATGCTTAGGACAAAGTACAGACACTTTGTAATTTATATCACTCTCAGATTTGTGAATTTCTACCATGGCATCCTAAAGATGCAATGTTTTAAAAATTGAGCTGTGCCTTGAAGTATTGCCTTAACCTACCTTCCTCACTATTATTCAAGGTAGTTGCCCCCACAGTGGCAATATCTACTGAAATGACATTCATTTTATAATGCTTTAAAATGGACACACATTGGAAACTGTTTAATGCAGTGTAGATGTGTAAATAGCTATTGCTTAAAACAATTTGTAAGCCGCTTTGATAGCCTTGTGGCTGAAGAGCGGGGTATAAATAACTAAATAAATAATAAAATAAAAATATTTTTTTTTTCAAATTTACATTAACAGTGGTCTCATTATTCCTGAAAGATGAGTCATTCCAGAAATTCCAGGATGTCACTTATAAACAACCTTACTTCACCATTTGTATAGTGGAGATAATGGAAAATGTTACCATTATTAAGAATTACAATAGAATGTCACATTCATGCATACATACCAGATGTTGTGCACAGACATTTACATACATTGGAACTTGTATAGGCTCCTGAGAACTCTGTTGACTTCTACTAATTATTGGCATATAAGAGAAAGGAGAAATGCTTACCAAGAAAGATCAGATGAAAGGTGAGGCTTATCACTTTCCAGTATGATCAGAACTAAAATCCTGTGTTCCTAGGCAGGTTGGGAAAAATGTTCCCATTGGTGGTGAAAGGGAACTTGACTCCAAACTTTCCAGCCATATGTGAAAGTAGGTTCTGATTTGTGATGGAAACAGAAGACACGAGTCTTTCCTCTTCATGTACTCTTTTCTTGGTTTGGAAACTTCTAGTTAACATATACATGAAACCATGAGTGGAGTTTGTGTTTGGTACCATCAATATGCTGTTTACACCTTTATTTATCTCTCCTTTTCATCAAATTTAAAGGAAGCTTCTAGTTTTATACCAGTGTCTTGTATTAATAACTGACTGCATGAGGGCAAACTGAATCTCCGTCCAGTCAACACAGTGGTCCTTCCAGTCACTTAAAGGCAGATCAGGGAATAAGGACTCCGAGGATGCAATCCAATATCCCCTCTTTGCTTGCATCAATATGCTATGCCAGCACTACACAAATTCCATGTAGAATAGCAACATTGCACAAAACATGCCAATGAATGGATACTATTGTGAAACATGCAATGCACAACTGCAATGCATAATGCACAGCCTTAATGCACAATCAACAATGTACAATGTTGCACCACATATTGCTTTATGTACAACTCTGCTTCCACTGCTGCCAGCAGAAAATGTGTGTTCCTTTATGGCAAATAATTTGCTCCATATGCATAATATGATTTTTATATGTGTATTTCACTAACAAAATACCAGCCAGTCTGTGCTGGAAGGGGTTATTTACCCCTTGAACACTCAATTCTCAATTCAAATATTTTTCCAGATTGAGCCCTGAATCTAGATGGACAGATTTTAGTGGTAGTCAGGAGTGTGTCTGTACCAAGGCTAGTATGCTAGCTTTGTCCTTTTCTGGAGATATATGATCTGGTCATAGTGATGCATGTCTTACGTATATTCCATTCATACTACTGTAGCATGCTTTACATTGGATTGCCTTAAAAAAATGTACAGAAACACCAGCTGCTAGAGCCATGCTGTCAACTGGTGCCATTTACAAGAAGCAGGTGACTTCATTCTTACAATAATTTCATTAGCTACCAGTCTGTTTTCAGTACTAGTTGTGACCTATAAAGCTTTTCACAACTTGGTTCAGGACTATATTCCTGCACAAAAATCCAGCTGAGTACTGCCTTTAAATGTTTTAAATGCTGTTAAAATTTGTTCTAATCAATTTATTTTATATTTTTCACATTTCTGTTTTATTCATTTTATTTCTAGCCACTTTGGTTCCACTTTTGGGGGACAAAGTTAAGGTACATATTCAATGAATAAATTGATTTTGTAGCTTCTGCTAGTAAAGTTTATTTAAAGAAAACAAATCTCTGTAGTGGGAACTTCTTATGTCCTGTCAGTGGAGACCAGCTTGACTTTCTCCTGGGGCTTGTCTAGAGGGACAATTTACCTCAGCTTCCCCCACCACATCTTGGAGTCCTGCAGTCCAAACAATTCAGGACTCTTGCCCTGATTTGCCTCCAGACAGTTCTGAGAACAGCTGAGGCAAAGCTGAGGGAAGCTAGGGTAAACTCATTTAAAACATTTTTTAAAAAAAGACCTAGGAAAGGCCCACATCATGTGGGAAAACCTGGACAGGTCCAGCATGGGAACACAGGGCCCGTGCCTCATGCCAGGCTGCATTACCAGATGTCAATGCCATTGGTGTCACACTGCAGCCAGGAAGGAGGCCCCTAGCATGTGATCAAGGTCTCCTGCATTTGACCAGCCCTGATCACATGAAGAGGGCCTCCTTCCTTGCTTCAGAGTGTGGCATGAGACAACAAGGAGGGTGCCTGCCAATACAGGCCAGCACGTGCATGCAGATTTCTGACCATTTTGTCATGGCAATGGGAGGGGGGATTTGGGTCAGCTCTGGGTCCAGAATACGCCGGACGGGAGGTGGCATATTCCGGCTGGTGTAGCCAGTCCTCTGGTCCAAGAAACCTAGTACCATGGATAGGTTCTCCAGCTACATCTGGAGGAAAGTATAGTACAATCCTATGCATGTTTGCTCAGTGGAGCTTACTTTCTCATAACTGTATTTGAATTGCAGCTGTTGTTGATCAATGTAGTTATATTCTGCTCATGGACAACTGACGAACCAAAAGGTTAGCTTTGGTGAATGCATTAAATTATGCTATTTCATCATTCTGTATTTCATATTATGCACAAAAGCGCATTTTTGCCTGCTAAAAGGCTGATAAAGAGAGCAAGGCACATGTTCCTATGCACTTCCAAGACAAGTGTTTAGCTTTATTTTGCTGAATTTCTGGAGTGCCAGATGAAATACCTTCATTATCACAGACCTCTTTCTACTCTTCCTGAAGAAGCATGACTTTCATTTACATACCTAGTGGCTGTGACACTCAAATGGCGGCAAATTCCCAAGTTTCATTAAAAGCTCTCAGCTGCCCCCCCTCTAACTGACAAAAATTGCTCTGAAGGGACAAAAACTAATTTTGTGCTACTTCTTTGCCAAGCACTTAAGACAATTAGTGATCCTGAATCTGACAAAACACCACCTAATGCAACACAATTATTAAGATGCCCCAGAATACAGAGTGTGTGGGGATGGGAAGTTTCCATTCATAGAAAAGCATAACCAGCTATAGACACACATGAAGAAATGCAAGTATTTGCTGAAGAAGAGGTTTTAAAAGCCTCTTTCAAGGCCTATGCCAAATTTCAGTCAGCTTCTTATTTCAACATGATTAGCAGTTTTCTTTTCTGGAAGAAAAAAAAGATTTATACAAAACAAAGAGTATATTTAACATGTTTCATAGATGTTTAATATTAATGTCACATCTATATTTTATTTATTTTATTATTTGTTAAAGTTATAAGACCTCTACCTAGCAAATTCTCAAAGTGATATACAATTTAAAAAATACTTCTAAAACAAGAAACCAGGGAACAAAACCAAAATAAAAATTAAAGAATGGAAAACCATCAAACATTAAACTCTTGACACAACAGGATAGTTTTGACTGATCGTTTCAAGAGAATGGCAATCACATCTTCTTCCCTTAGAAAGGAGTTTTTCATCTGAGGAAATGCTATCAAAAAGGCTTCATCTCAGACACTGTATGTGGTAGGAAACATACCAGGGCATCCAATGATGTCTGTAATGGACAGGTTCATGTGACTGGATGCAGTCCTTGAGTATTCTGGTCACAAACTATGTAGGACTTTATAGGTCAAAACTGGTATTTTGAATTGTACCCAGAAACAGACTGAAAACCAATGAAGATGTTTTGATACTACTTTAATGTGCACTTCTAGCCCCCATGTTTTGCACTTGTCTATAGTTTCCTAAAAAAATAAAATAAAAAAAATTCAAGGGCAACCCTAGATAGAAGGCATTCTAATAGTCTTACAGAGTGGTGGTTCAGGCATGAATCACAGTACAGTGTAGTTTAATATGAACATGGCACAGTTTGATTGTGCTCATGTGAACATGAGGGGGATAGGTGGTGTTTTGTTTTGTTTTTAAGAAAAATCCATGTTGGCTTGAGGATTCTGGGAGTTGTGGTGCAAATAAAAATAAAAATAATATAACTTCCCCAAGATGGAAAGTTAAGATAGAACTCAATATATGTAATTTAATAGAGTCATGCTCCTCTGAATAGTTCCATACTACTGTCAGATTGCAAAGAGGTCACGGGTTGGATCTAGAGTTCTCAGAGAGGGTGTGCTAATAGAAACAGAGAAACATATGATCAAGCATGAAGTCCACTAGAAGATATGGCCAGCCCCCACCCCCACCCTGCAGGCTGGCTAGACCTCTGCCTGCTCACTTGTTACAGATTTTTCACCCTGTCACTATCTTGAAAGCATTGCTAGTACAGTGTACCCCCACGGGAATGTTCAATGGGAAAGGTAGGAAGGGAAGAGTGTGAGGCTTATGGGGAATCACTAAGGGGCCACCTGTAGCATTCAGCACCTGTGGCACTTGCCTCACTCTGGCTTATGTAGAGCCCTGAGAATGCACTTTTGAAGATACCATATTTGTGCTGATTTCAAGGATTCAAAGAGAACAAACTGTTGTTCCACTTAAAAAAATACATCTGCTTTGGAAAACTCCCTGTTATCATCACACTGTACAAGTCTCAAAGTTAGACTTGTCTAAAACAAATGCCAAAAGAAGAAAGAAAAACAAATCAACCAGGCTCCATAATTACTGAAGTGATAAAACTCACATACAGTTTGCTTTTCATCAACAGTTCTTGAATAATCCACATTTTGGGGTTGACAGACTGCAAAGTAGTGCCTAGAGGGACATACCCAAAAAAATATTTTGGGTCTCACATTGCACAGCATTCTTTAATCTGCATGATTCATTTTGTGCTAAACCTTGGACCTCCCTCTCCCTTTCCTTCCTCTTCGTAAATATCAGATTCAATTCTACACTTGTTTTCTTCCCCTAATTTTTAATAAAACATACTTCCATTTGTCTTCCGTACCAGAAAATCCCTCCAAGAATCTTTGTGGGGAAAGATGAGAAAATCTGACAAAGAACCTCGCGAGGACCCTATCAGAGCAAAAGAGACAAAGATAGCTTTAAGACAATATAGTTGAATACATAAGGGAATAAAGCCCAGACTTTCAGGTCCTAGTTCAAAACTTTTCTCCAGAATGAAAAAAAATATGTTGGGCTTTGCCTTTCTCTTATTTATTTATTTTTTTCTTTATTTTGGAAAAAAAAATCTTCCTCTCTTTTTATGAAGAAACATATGCCTTTTGGTAAATTCCTGTTAAAAAGCAAACCAAACAAAAAATTAATCATCCCTAACACTCCTGTTGTGATTTACATCAGAAAAATGAAGTAAATGGATTGGGAGACAGTACACATGATCCCATGGCCTTAAATCTCTGAAACATAGTTAAACGATCACCCAGTGTTACTTCCATCTGAGGTCTTGAGATGAAGATCTCAGTGTTATGTTTGTTGACAGACTATTTTCTTTGCATTTATTTGTTGAGTGAGATACAGCAGAACACAGCCAGAGTTTTCTTAGTTATCAGAATGAAAGTATGATATTTCATTATATGGTTCCTCTTGCTATTCACTTAGAGCACCAAGATAAAAAATAAAATAAAAAGCTGAGTTCTTTTATCTTTTGGAAAGAAAAGGCACAAGGAGGCTTAGAGGAGAGAATTATAGAACACAGCAAAGCAGGACTTTTGTAGGGAAGTACAATGACAACAAAAAGCCAGAACCAAAGGAAGAGAGAAATCATTCACTTGGGTCCAAAGAGGGAGCATTTGTTATACACAGCAATGACTGGTTTGTTTGTTTTACAATGGACCTGATGTCAGTGCAGAATGAATTATTAATTCTGTTTCTCAGACATTTCAGTCCTTGTTGGAAGCATCTCCTAGTGCAATACCAGCCCCTTAATATTTTATCACACCTTCCACAAAGCATACAAACAAGCAAAGGTAATTATTCTGGCCATGAGGAAAAAAAATAATCATGACTCTGAATTAGGATTTATGAAACTTATCAAAAGGAGACAAAAATCTGTCTGAGTTTAAAAGACCTCCAGTTCTGATCATCAGGCAAGATGTTACAGAAAGGAGAACTGGAGGAGTGGGGGGAGACTGATAATTGAATCCATGCCACATCTATGATGGCCTGAGATGGAATAAGGTGTGGTGGGGCTGAAAACTTTTGAATGAGATTCTTTTAAGATGATCACATGAAGTAACCCATAAAAAAAGCTGAAAGAAAGCAGGTGAGTTTGATCCTCCATTTCTGAAAATAAAAAATCCAGTTGCAAACATCATCCTGATTTGCACCAGCTCCTTATTCTCGTGGCTCTGAAAAATATATATCATATATATATATATATATATATATATAGAATGCTGCTGCTACTACTGAGGTTCCATAGCACAATGATTTAAAGTAGCACAAGAAGGTAGATTGCACTAAAATCCATATGATGTAGTAATCCACAAATCTGATTAGACTCAGATAGAATGCATTGTTGATCATTGTTGATCAATGAACCCAACTTCCAGAGCCGGGCCATTGGGATGACATGAGGAGAATCACATGGGCTGGGGCCCAGTGCAACCTCCTGTCACTGGGGTGCTGGATAGGTGTCCCCCCCTGCCTGGGCAGCCCTGTACCCATCCCATGCCCAAAGTCCCATAAGGGGACTCCCCTACATCACTAATGCTGGGTGGACACTGGTGAACAATGCCCCAGATCCAAAACCGATACCAACCACCCCTTACAAAGTTGTGACAAAACTTGAAGCTTGAACAACAACAACGTAAAAACACACCCATGTATACAGATGAACAAAGTCAAACTGGAGACCATCCCCCCAGCCAAGCGGAAAGGGGGGAGTGGGTGGGACAACACTCAAGGAAGGATTGACCAGCAGCCAGGGGTCTTCCCTTAAATACCCCTGGATCTGGCCAGAGTGAAGACTGCAGGCAGTTCACTCTGATCAGATTCTTCAGCCAATGAGATTAAATCATAGTTTTAACTCATTGGCTGACATAACCTGCTTCTTCCCAGGAGGCACAGTGAGCATGCAGCACCTCCTAAGAAGGAAAACTTGCAGACACTATGGAGGGCCTGCTCTTGCACGGACCACAAATGTTCCACATGGTAAGTTATGCAAACTCCTACTCTGTATACAAAGATAAAGATACCCAATTTTTAAAATGTATTTTAGAGCTGACCAGATCAAAAATATTCATGTATACTTCTTTGTGCTTTCCTTTTTTAAATTCAGCATTTAAATGCTTCATATATATAATCTCAGTTATTCTTTTAGGTCTGAGAGACAGACCAATGTTGTTGTCCTTTCACTACACAGGAGGAACTGTGTTTGAGATACTGTGATGGGTTACCCCTATAGTTCATTTAGGAAGTGGACTAAGCAAACAGAGCTATAAAAATAATTTAATGTTTTGGCTAATTCTGAGGCTGGTTCAGACCTGTTTTTGCTGCATATGGCATCATTGGATTTGTGATACACTCCCATGAGTTGCCTGTGTCTTCATCACATGGGTAAATCAGAATCAAAAACTACAATAGTAATGATTTTATCAGAAAAGTAGATAAGTCTCTTTCTGCCTTTTGTTCATTCTCTCACCTTACCCTCATGGTACTTAGTACCTGAAATAAAAGGGCATCCAATGTTGCTAAAAGGGCATCCCATGTTCTGGGAATTCTGGGAAAAGTGCAGAGAAGCTACAATAGCAGAACTCCAAATAGGAAAGGAGAAGAGCAGAAAGAAAGAGAGGGAATATCCCCTCTTGCCATTGCCATAACATCTGGCACAGCTAGAGGTGAGTGTTTGAATTCCTTGCTCAGATTTCTGTTGAAACTGAAGAGCAGGTACTACAAGGAATTGCCCTACTTAGAATAAATGTATGTTTCACAAGTATACAAATTCATAATCTGATACCATTATGAAGTTCATTATATAACTATTTGGGACATACAATGTGGAAGAAAACTTTGATGAAGCATTCCAGTGATAATCTCTGATCCAGGCATTCTACAAATAAGGTCAAATTCCTTATGTTGACTTCAAGAACTGTCAAATCAAATATATTTTGAGTAACTGTGTCTTTATCCAAGGCAGACTGGAGCTGAAAATTGTATGAAAAAACAATTAAGATGTCGTGGTGGGGTCTCCATCTTTGGACATCTTCAAAATGGGGTTGGACAGCTATCTGCTGGGGATGCTTTAGCTGGAAATTCTGCATTGAGCAGGGGGTTGGATTCAATGGCCCATGAGGTCCCTTACAACTCTATTATTCTATAAAGATTTTATGAGTCAGTTCAAAATGCTATTTATATCACAGGACAATCCTATTAGCTTAAGGTGCCATCAGACAGGGGGGAAAGAGGTACTAAAAGAACTGAAAGAAGTGATCTCAGAACCACTGTCAATAATCTTTGAGAAATCCTGTAGAGCAGGAGAGGTCCCAGCAGACTGGAGGAGGGCAAATGTTGTCCCCATCTTTAAAAAAAAGGGGGGGGGGAGAAGACCCAAATAATTATCACCCAATCAACCTGACATCAATACTAGGAAAGATTCTAGAGCAGATCATTAAACAGACAGTCTGTAACCACTTAGAAAGGAATGCTGTGATCACAAAAAGTCAACATGGATTTCTCAAAAACAAGTCATGCCAGACTAATCTTATCTCTTTTTTTGATAGAGTTGCATACTTGGTAGATGAAGGGAATGCTGTGGATGTAGTGTATCTTGATTTCAGTATGGCCTTTAAAATAAGGTCCCCCGTGGTTTTCTTGCAAACAGGTTAACAACCTGTGGGCTAGACAATGCAACTGTTAGGTGGATTTGTAATTGGTTGATAGACCAAATTCAATGGGTAGTCATCAATGACTCCTCTTCATTATGGAGAGAAGTGACCAGCGGGGTGCCACAGGGTTGTGTCCGAGGCCCAGTGCTATTCAACATCTTTATCAATGACTTGGATGAGGGAATAGAGGGCATGCTTATTGAGTTTGCAGATGACACCAAATTAGGAAGGGTTACTAAAACCCCAGAGGATCAGAATTCAAAATGATCTTAACAGATTAGAAAGCTGGGTCGAAATGAACAAAATAAATTTCAACAGGGAGAAAGGTAGGATACTACACTTTGGCAGTAAAAATGAAAAGCACAGATAATAATGCCATGGCTTAATGGCAGTACATGCCAAAGGGATCTAGGAGTCTTAGTGGACCACAAATTAAACATGAGTCAGCAGTGTGATGCGGCAGCTAAAAAAGCCAATGTCATTCTAGGCTGCATCAATAGGAGTATACTGTCTAGATCAAGGGAAGTAATAGTGCCACTGTATTCTGCTTTAGTCAGACCTCACCTGGAATACTGTGTCCAGTTCTGGGCACCACAATTCCAGAAGGATATGGACAAGGATATGTTTCCAGATGAGGGCGACCAAAATAGTGGGAGGTCTGGAAGCCATGCCGCATGAGAAATGGCTTAGGGAGCTTGGTATGTTTACCCTGAAGGAGAGAAGGTTAAGAGGTGATATAACATCCATATTTAAATATTTGAAGGAAGGTCACATTGAGGATTGAGCAAGCTTGTTTTCTGCAGCTCCAGAGACTAGGATATGGAGCAATGGACTCAAACTACAGGAAAAGAGATTGTATCTAAACATTAGGAATAACTTCCTGACAGTAAGAGCTGTTCGGCAGTGGAACACACTGCCTAGGAGTGTGGTGGAGTCTCCTTTGGAGGTTTTTAAACAGAGACTGGATGGCCATCTGTCAGGAATGCTTTGATTGTTTATTCCTACATGGCAGGGGGCTGAACTGGATGACCATTGAGGTCTCTTCCAACTCTGTGATTCTATGATCTCAGGAAATGCCTGATTTTATTCCTGTACAAACCAATTTTATTTTAGAGAACCATATCATGTCTTCTTCATCCCAAAGTCTTCCCTGGGAGTTCCTGACATTACCACAAACTTGTTATTCCCATGGCTCAGGACAGTTTAAATTAACCCATAACTTTTTTGTGTAGCACATAGTGAATAACATCCCTGCAAATAAAACTTTGGGGCAGTTATTTCTTTCAGTTATTCTTTACCTTTCAGACAGGAAATAGATCTTGGATACTACCATATATCCCTGCTGGATATCATTTCTCTGACAAGCTATTTATTATTATTATTATTATTACTATTATTATTACTACTACTACTGTAATTTTCTCGACACTGTTGGCATGCATGAAGCAAATGACGCTAAATAAACATGGCCTTACATATATAAAAATACAACTGTGGGAAGCTTATTAGTCATTTCTCAGGCTAAATGCTGCATTTGCATATTTACAAAACAAAATGTCAAGTGGGTTTAGCTCATTTTAAATATTTTAAATTTGGTATAGAGTAGCTGCCCAATGGAAGCAAAAATTCTGTGTGGATATAATGAGCAGCTCAAAAATCAAATATGGCAAGGTATACTGAATTCATATGATGCTAAAGTTCTTGGGAAAATTATTGCTATCTCTCCCTCAAAGCACTTGTCTCACATTTAAAAGACCTACAAGGACTATTCAGGGGCTTTTCTTCTGGGTAGAGGGAGCACATAAGCGAGTAGAAGGAAGCTGAACATGATTGTTCTGCCCTTCCTCTGTCACTGTTCTGCCATTTTCCTAAAGTTGAGAGAGAAATCCTTTTTAATCTGTGAAGCCTGCCTGCAAAATTTAGAAATTTCAAACCCTCACTCCCCCACCCCAAAAAACAAACAAACAAACTCAGGATTCTTAATCTCATATAGACTTTATCTGGACAGAAAAGGTTTCTCACTTCCAGGAAAAAGGGTCACAAGATTGCATCCTAAAGTGTAAACACAATGGGGGGCGGCTTAAATCCACAGAATTATAAAGTCAGAATAGAACAGTCAACAGCATTACATTTTGCCTAATATGTTTACATTAAAAAAAAAAAGCCCTTAATGATGAAAGGAGCATCAAGTAAGAACTCAGTGATACTCAGTGAATTCTCTGTAGTAACTGGGGCATAACCAATGATTTCTTCTTCCTGGTACCTAGACACACACCTCTCCTCAGCTAGTCAAAGCACCCAAAGAGTATATCCACTGAAGAGTTTAATGTAAAGATAGGTCCATGTGGTGGTAGATGGCTCTCCATTCTGGTTAAAGATTTACAGATGGCAGCCACTATGTCTTTATCTGTGTAGGTAGGGAGTGTGGTATAGGGAAACTGGAGGTGATGGTTCCCCATCTCTTATGCCACTTTCCTGAGAGAAATAATCCCCTATTCACTTCTTTATGACATTAGTAAACCCATTTTTTTAATGGAAATAGCTGAATGGAGGTGATTTTCATAAAAGAAATGGTGTGAGAGAAAGCATTTATCCATCTCTTCCTTTCTCCTAGGAGATTATCAGATGCATCAGTGGTGGTGTTACAGCAATACCAGAAGATCACAAAAGGAGTCCCTTACCACACAAGATTATCACCCATCATTACACACCAATTCTGCTCTCTTTCTGCCAGTGATACTTTTTATTGATGGGAGAAGCTGTCAAAAGATCCCCCCATTCTGTTTCTATCATAGATTTGACAGTGTGCAACAAGGTGCCCCATTTTGCTGGCAAGATCCCAGCATCAATGGGAGGTCCCTGCCAGAACATTTCTGGGTGAGATCAGTACATCCAGGTAAGTGACGCACTTTTTATGACCCTCCCCAGGTTACTTATTAATTTTAGAGTGTGTTTTTGTGCTTGCTGTCACTTTTTATTTATTTTTCTTCTTCTTTTTGAATTTCCCACACTCATGTCTTCTCACAGAATCCGTGGGGTTTCGATCCAGGAAGTAAACAGGGCTCCAATAGAGCTCTGTTCACTCCTGGGCTGCCACAATTACAGGAAAGGAGGTAAGTGCAGTGGGGAGGGTGATTGTGGCAGGTCAGGGATGGGACAGAGATGAGAGTGGAGATTGTGGGACAGGAACACTTTTTGTGTTCCTGTCGGATAATCTCCCTAGTGTACATTGGACACCCTGTGGCTGATATTTGCAAAAGAGAACAGAGAACTTTCACATATCTCTACTGTTATACTTAAACGGGGTTAAAGCTGATGGCATGGAACAGTTTTATCATTCTTGTACTTTTAAAACCATGTACAGTGATGGTATTATATAAATAAATAAGTGGTGGTGGTGATGCAGAGCTGCTTTCTTCACTGATTTCATTTTAGGGCTTTTTAGTGGTAGCCAATTTACAACAACAACAACAGCCCAATTTAAATGTGCTATATCACTTTAATGTTTACTATTTTAATGTGCCCAAGAATTTTAATATCTATTTTAATATCCCTATTATCTATTTAATCTATTTTAATATCCCCAAGAATTTGGACTGAGAGAATGAAAAACAGTGCAAATGTGATACTGGTGTATACTACATCTCATGGAAGGAATGCCTGACTACAGCTAAACTTGTGCTGGATTATGCCCCATTTGGCAATTCAGTTTAACTATCGTTGGTGGGAAAATAGTTTTGTCTATGACTAAGACAAAATAATATACATGAGTCGATCAAAAATAAATCTGTTGATAACCTCATAAGTAAAGCTTAGGCCAGTTAATGAAAATTCGCTTTGCCCTAATGCTCATGTTTATGGTAATCTGTCTGAAAGACTTGGGGAAACAGGGAATCATGTTGAGTCATTCCCTCTCTGAGAGACGTAATTTATAGAATAAAAGGTGGCTGGGAAACCACTTTGGAATATATCACACATGTGGAGCCATGCAAATGCTGAAAAGTCTTGTAAAATACATGAGGAGGCAGAATAGATTAATATTAATGCTTTCCTATCCCTTCTTTTTGTTTAAGACATCTCCTTTCAGGTACATGTGGTTACTGTTGAGAGATGTTGCTGCATTGATCACAGGGAACAATAGATACAAAATGTGAGAGCTCTTCTATTGGGCCAATTTATACAGTATGTGTGAGGTTTTTGAGTAAAAAATCACTACCTCGAAGATATCTGTGTGCAGCAATAAATCTTTATGGTAAACCTGACATTTGAGAATTTTTATATAAATGTAGGTTTTCTTAAAATTGGAGTGTTTGCATTTTAACAAGCTCTTTGGTTCTGTATTAAAAACAGAAAGGAAAGTTACAAACATGATAGTCTTTTGTAAAGATAGACGAATCTATGACATTTAAAAAACTACTCATAAAATTCTCCACTGATGTACAGAACTGAATTTCAATAGACACACCCCAGGAGCCAAAACTGGGGATCTTCTATCTGCTATCCAAAATACACAAACAAGGCAAATAAGGAAGTCCCGTTGTTTCAAGCATTAGGAGCCTTACTGTTGGTGTATCTGAATACATGGACTCAGTTTTCAGACTATATACCATCAACACCATCATCACATTCCATGAAGAATACAAGTGATTTCCTGAGGAAAATACAGTCCATCCACAACCTTCCAGAGAACACCATCATAGTGATTAGAGATGTATACTCCCTATACACCAGCATCCCACACCAGGATGGACTATAAGAATACCATCTTTTTTTAAAGCCTGCATAGACATCATAAATAATAATAATAATAAAAAAAACTATATACATTTTGTACTTATTTTCCCCTGGTATTTGCATTTTTGGCAAGCAATCTAGGAAGTGAATTTTAATCCAATCGAAGATCATGCTAAAATAAATAAATAAATTAGTCTGAAAGGTGTTATTAGATTTTCTACCTACTGTACCTCCTTCATTTTCAAAAAAGTGTAATTATTCTTTAACTGACCGAGATATAATTCTTTGCTAATTTTGTTCTTAAAGAAAGCAAAGAGTAATTTTAGCTATTTTCTTCCCACTATGAAAACACCATTAAAAAAACCTAAACTATTCACATTTCAGGGCTCATTATGAACAAAATTTGCAATGGCATTTTTTTGCACAGAAACCAGCATTTTATGCAAAGGAAATGACATTTTGTGTGTAGAAAATAATATTTCTGTGCAGAAATGTTACTTTCTGTGCAGAAATGCTGTTCCTGCACAGAAAATGCTATAGTTTGGGGTTTATTCTGTACAAATTTCACATTAAAAAAAAAAGAAGAAGCAATCATTTTCTGCATAGCTAACACAATTCCAGGTCAGAAAATATTACTACATGTCAACTCCCATATCCATGTGACTAGTATCTGTGGTTTTATTTATTGATGTTCAAAAGAATATGTCCACTCTAAGCATTTTCTAGGTCCTCCAGCACGATTCTATGGTATGTTTCCACAGGAAGTTGGGCTGGAAGTCATTCATTTCGATAGGTTTCACTATTATCCACAATTTCACTTATCCATGGTAAGTCTGGGAACATAACCCCTGTGGATATGGGAGGGTGACCTGTATAATGTTATTGTATAAAATAAAATATTACTATAATATTAATAGAATATTCTAGAATACCAATAGAAAATTATATTTTCTGTGCAAAATAAAACTAAAAATCCATGTACTGTACTAAATTTGCACAGAATAAGTTTTAAATAGTGAAGTTTCTTGCCAGTCCAGAATTCTTCTTGTCATGATTTCCTGATATGAGAAACATGTTTTTCAAGGATTTTTCAAATATTCTTTCCATTCATAATTATTCTTATTTGAGGCCTTGGAACTATAACTGTATCAAATTACTTTTTAAACAACATTCTCAAGCTCTAACTGAATTCATCTTGCATACCCAAATCTTCTGAAAAAAACAAACAGAACAGGGACATGACAGGGAGAAGAAACCAAGAACTGCTTGTCAGTAACGACTGCTGCAGCACACAGGTTAAGTGAAAATATCTGACAAAACAGAGGCCTCTTTGAAAATGCACAGCTAGTAATTTCACTAAACCTATTGCACTCATCCATCCATTATAAATTTATTTTTAGTATGGAACACAATCTTACCATTTCTTTATTGTTGTTGTTCCCACTTTCAGTCCTGGTTTTTCCTTCTTTTTTTAGGTCAAGATCCAAGCATTTTATCTGGATGAATGCACTTTTTACCTGCAGGACAATCCATTTGCAACCTATTATTCCTTTGATGAACAAATACAATTAGGTCATTAGGTTTTTCAAAGGTTCACCTGTTACTTTAGTACTTGGGAGCTAATTGACTTATCATTAACAGCCCATATTGTCTGCTAAATTGGGAATGAAAGCAATTGGAATCAGTACAAATCACATTCTTTAATCTTAAAGTACAAAGTGGTGCATATTACAGTGTCAGGACTTCAGACACAGTGAATAACAGCCTGTAGACATTCTTTCTGATGCTGGTTTCAGTCCACAGCCCTTTTACTTTGGGACATTTACATTAAAATCAATGGCAATTCTCTGGAATCATTGGGTGTGAAGAGAAGTGGCAGCTGTAAAAAGGAACTTGGAGAAAAACTACCTTACTTTCTGGGATTCTATACCTTCCTGTGAAGCAAATAGAAAAAAATATATTTTCGCAGCCTCTCCTATAATAATTTCCTACAGACCAATCTCTATTATATTGCTAACTGTTGGAGCATTATTAGCCTGAATTTGTGTTGCACTGTTTAGATCTAAACCAATATCTCATACTGTAATACTGTCAATGGGTGACAGTCAGTGAGCAGTTGTATAGAACATGGATGTGCACCTCTCAGTGGTTAAGGGGATACAGCAGCCATCCATGGTACCTTGAAGGCCACACCAATCCTTGCTGCACCTCACACCATTTTTGTAACTTTTGAAAATTACCCAAATACCCCCAGGCCTCATTGTCTTGGCAATTCCATCATAATACCCACCCCACCCCCACCCCCAACCCCAACCCCGGACAGTTTAGGACACAGGAAAGGGCTCTCCTCCTCCTCCTTCTTTCAAACAGGAAGACAAACAGAAGCTTTTCTACTTCGTTTTTAAAAATGTGTCTCTAAGTCAACTTGAGGAAGCCAAAAACATGGAGAAATTGCCCTGACACTCCATTAGGATTTTTTTTTTTTTAAAAAAAAATCAGGAACGGAGAAGATGCTTGGGAGTTTTAGAAGTTTCACAAACAGCCTGGAAGATCTGCATGTGCCCTACAGGGTACATTTTGTCCACCTCCAATAGAGGCATTATTGCAGGAGTTACCAAAACTGTTGGACTAGAGGAACATGGGAAAAGTTATTAACTCCACTGTCCTCAATTACACATGGAAACATACATACATGTGTATATTTGTACTTGAATTATACATGGAGTTACATGGGTCCTTCGTTTGCAAAGAAAAGCCAGAGAGAGAGAGAGAGAGATACATGGAGTTGGATCTTGAACCTGGAATCACTGTGTGCCCTGCAGATACTATTAAAATACCAAACAAGACCTCTTTGTGCAGGAGAAGCTAAGAAAGTGAAAAGATACAGCAAATGATGACACTGGGAAGCAATGGGGAAGCAAGCCAAGAGTTGAGAAGCCTTATTTCAATAGGATGAACTTGAATATAGGTAGCTAGGAACAGTGTGATTTAAGTGAAAAGTTGGATAGCCGAGGATGGAAGGGAAAGAAACTGGTTAGCTAGCTAGCTGACAGATAGAAAATGATTGTGAGTACATGCATGGCAATCCTCATACCAGGGTGCAGGGGTTGACTGTAATGGGCAGCTGTGGTTTACTGGTCCCTGCAGGTCTATTTGTCCTAATACAACTGGAACTTCTACAGTATAAGGTTATAGAAGTAAAATGTAAGCACTGCCAAAGTGTATGTTTCCTTGCATTTCTGAATACACTGAGGGCAAAAAACAATACAGATACAGTAAAGAGAAATAGTAGTAAGGGTATTGCAAGGCAAATTGTCAGACTTCGTTCCATTGGAGCAACGGAGTTGGGTTTACCTAGACAGAACAATGCATTTGAAAATGTTAATGAATTTACTTCTCAGTAGGATTGTTCTTTTTCTTTTTCTATTTTGGGCTCTAGATCAAAGAGAATAGGGATATCTATACTAGAGGAATCCTAATTTCACCATCCTGTGTGTCAAGCTTCAGGAAACAACTGGGATAGGGTATGTGATGCATGAGTGGGTGATTGTGGACATGTTGAACACAGTTCCTTAACTGTTGTGTATGTGTTTATCAGCAATGACTGAAATTAATGTATTTTTATTTTTATTTTCCTTCTCAGAGCTCTGCATTTCCCAGTTGAGAGAGACTTTAAGCTGATGCACTAGGTTGACTAGATATTTGCATTTCACAAAGGTAACACACTGGTGTCTATACCTGATACATTTGTTACACGATGTGATAATGAAAGCAGTTCTGCTCTCATCTCATGGAAGGAAGATCTGGATAGGTTAAAACTCTTGCTGGATTGTGTTTGGAATGTTCACTGATCACACAGACAATTTTTGTGTGTACATGTCTGTGACTAGTACAGTTTTTTTAATTAAACAATTAATAAACAAATATGTTGATACTGTTGGAAATGAAGGGTTTTTTTTCACTACTTACAGATTTAAAGATGTCTTAGAGGGACAGGTTGCTTACCTGTAACTGTAGTTCTTCGAGTGGTCATCTGTGAATTCACACATAAAGGGTTAATCCTGCGCCTGCGCAGTAGCATTCGGAAGTCGTTAGAGACAATTAGCCATTAGATTGAGTTTTGGTGGTAATCCCACCCACCATCCCCTTCAGGCTATATAGGCCCTCCTCGAGCCCGCCATTTTAGTTCTGAATAGCCGCAGTTGCAGCCCCCCCCTTTTTTTTTTTTTGAGGAGGTAGCCCAGGACACCCGAGGGGAGGATGGGTGGGATTGTGTGAATTCACAGATGACCACTCGAAGAACTACAGTTACAGGTAAGCAACCTGTCCTTCTTCTTCGTGGTCTCTGTGAATCCACACATAAAGGGTAGATTAGCAAGCTTATACTTAGGAGGAGGGTGTGTCCTGTCTAGACACCAAGGAAGAAGTGAAATGAAGAGACACCACACGCCAGTCAAGATAAGGCCAAAGGGACCCCTTAGGGCCATTTTATTTACTTAGTAGAGGTAGCTGTGTTGGGGTGTCCAGTGTCTATGGACTCAGTCAAGTCCGTTGTGCAATGCAGGACATGAGGACCGCTCGCCCCAAGGCCGCGTCCTCTCTCGAGGTAGAGTCTATTTTGTAGACTTTGACAAAAGTCAGGGGTGTTGCCCATGTGGCTGCCCTGCAGATGTCCTGGATCGGGATCCCTTGTAGGAATGCCGTAGAGGTGGAGGTAGCTCTGGTTGAGTGGCTACGGATGCCTTCTGGCAGCCACCTATTCACCATTTGGTATGCTAGCTTGATCGTCGTTGCTACCCACTTCGAAAATCGTTGTGAAGATACTGCCTTGCCCTTTCTTGGGCCTGCATAGCAGATGAAGAGTCTGTTGCACTTCCGCATCTGCACGGTTCTGTCAATGTAGACAGCTAACGTCCTTCTGACATCCAGGTATTGGAGTGACTGTTGGCCGTCATCTGACGGTTGGCTAGGAAAGGCAGGGAGTATTATGTCCTGGTTGAGGTGAAAGCAGGATACTACTTTAGGTAGGAAGGCAATGTCCGGCTGCAAGACCACCTTGTCTGTGTGAAAGCGTGTGTAAGGGGGATCCACCCTTAACGCGCACAGCTCGCTGGCTCGTCTTGCCGATGTGATCGTGACCAGGAAAGCCATCATCATGGAGAGGAGGCGTAGGTCGCATGTAGTTATTGGTTCAAAGGGGGCCTTAGATAAGGCCGCTAATACTATCTCCAGACTCCAAGCAGGGGTAGGCCCCAGTGTTGGGGGTTGTAGGTTAGTGTAGCCCTTGATGAAGGCTTTTACCTTAGGGTCTCTAAAGCAGGATGGTTTACCTAGGCGTTGGAAATGCCAAGCTACCGCTGCTACATAGCTCCTGATTGAAGAGACTGCAAAGTTCTTGTCTGAGAAGGAGGCTAGAAAGTCCATCAAGTTGGAGGAGTCCGCTAAGTGTAGTGGAATCCTTTTCTCCTCTAGAAAAGAGCAAAACCTTTTCCACTTGTAGTCGTAGGCCCTCACCATTGAAAGGCGATGCGCCGCTCTGATGATGTCCCTTGCTGCTTCTGAGAGAGGGTTCACGGCGTTATCAGCCATGCTGTTGGGTTGATCAGATTGAGGTCCGGGTGGAGAATCCGACCGTCTGCCATTGACAAAAGGTTCGGCTTCTGTGGGAGACGGTGGTACCGTCCCTGTGCCATCCTGAGGAGAGGGGAAAACCAGTGTTGTCGGGGCCACCATGGAGTTATTAGGATGCATCTGGCCCTGTCCTGGTGTAGTTTCGAAATCACTCTGGGGATGAGAGGAAAGGAGGGGAAGGCGTAAAGCAGGGGGCCCTTCCACTGCCATAGGAACGCGTCCCCCAGGCTGTCCCGTGACCGGCGGCCCCTCGAGCAGAACAGCAGGAGCACTGCATTGCTCTTGGAGGCAAAGAGGTCGACTGTTGGGGTGCCCCATTGCGAGAAGAGGGAAGCGAGTGTCTGTCTGTCCATAGCCCATTCATGATTGCTGGTGGTTGATCTGCTGAGCGCATCCGCCAGGTCGTTGATCCTGCCCGGGACATGTATGGCTAGTAGTGTGATGTCTCGTCTCACGCACCAGTCCCAGAGTTCCAGGGTGAGTCGCAGGAGCGTCGGTGAGTGCGTTCCTCCTTGTTTGTTTATGTAGAAGACCGTTGTGGTATTGTCTGATGCCACTTGGACCACTTGTCTGGTCAGGGAGGGTTCGAATGCCCTCACGGCTTTGAACACTGCTAGGAGTTCCAGGGCGTTTATGTGCAGTGTTCTCTCCTTCCGTGACCAACGTCCCCGGACAGACAGTCCTTCGGTGTGAGCCTCCCAACCTGACAGGGACGCATCCGTCGTGATGGTTCTTGTGGGGTTTAGTTGTTTGAAAGGCAGGCCCCGTTGGACCATCCGTGGGTTCGTCCACCAGAGGAGGGATTTCCTGAGTGGTCAGGGGACGGTCAGTTGTTTGTGTGGCCCGTGAACATACGGGTTGAACCTTGCGATGAACCAACTTTGAAGGGGTCTCATGTGTAGTCGTGCGAAGGGTGTGACTGCTGTAGTAGAGGCCATGTAGCCCAAGGTCTGCTGCACCTCTCTCACTGTGGACCTTCGTCGGTTTATACACTTCAGCACTGCTGCTCAAAGTGTGTGGAACAGGTCGTCTGGTAGGAGCGCTCTCCCTACTCTGGAGTCTAGGGAGGCCCCTATAAACCTGACGTGCCGCGAGGGGCGCAGGTGTGATTTCTCGTAGTTTATCATTAGACCCAGTCGCTTGAGCCAGGTGAGGGTCATCTTGATGTCTCTGTCCAGTTTTTCAGCCGAATGGGCCGTAAAAAGCCAGTCGTCTAAGTATGGGAACACCACTACACCTCTTTGCCTGAGCCAAGCCACTACCACTGCCATGCACTTCGTCAATACTCTTGGAGCTGTACAAAGGCCAAACGGTAAAACCTTGAACTGGAAGGCCGCGCCGCCGACCGCGAAGGCGAGGAATCTCCTGTGTGAGGGCGCGATTGGGATGTGAAAGTAAGCGTCCTTCAGATCCAAGGTGGCAAACCAGTCCCCTGACCTCAGGAAAGGTAGTATAGATCGGAGCGTAACCATACGGAATTTCTGTGGGCGGATGAATGAGTTCAAATCTCGCAGGTCTAGGATGGGGTGGCCGCCTCCGTCCTTCTTTTCGATGATGAAGTATCTGGAGAGGAATAGGCCTCCCGTGCGTGAGCGGGGAACCCGTTCAATGGCGCCCTTTTGTAGGAGAGTGTTGACCTCTTCCACGATGAGTGGAGACAGTGGGGTTCCTCTGTGTGGGTTCGGGGGCGGAAGCTCTTGGAAATCTATGTAGTATCCTCTCCTTATAATGTTCAGGACCCAACGGTCTGAGGTAATGAGTTGCCATGAATGGAATGCCTCTGTGAGGCGGTCTGCGGGAGAGGGTGTAGTATGGGGTGGGGAGGCAGCGTTGGTGTCTGGTGATGGTAGCGGCTCTTCGAAGTCAAGCGCGTTGTTTGGAGGACTCCTGTTTCCGTTTGGGGAACTGCGGCTTGGGCTTGAATGATTGGAATCTCCTGTGGGGCTGGTATGAGGAGGACTGTCGTGGCCTGGAGGGTGGCGGGCTGTATCTTCTGCGGTAGGTTGATCCCGTCCTGCGAAAGGGCAGGCGAGGTCTTGTCGGGTGGTGGCTGCTGGGTAGGCCAAATTTCTTGGCTGTCGACCTCATCTTCTCCGCATGCTCTAGCTTCGAGTCTGTGTCTGCGTGGAATAGACCCAGCTCGTCGAAAGGAAGATCCTCAATGATAGAGCGGGCGGTGTGTGACAGCCCAGACGATCGCAACCATGCATGGCGGCAAACCGCAATTGAGTTGGCTACAATCTTGCCTGTGCATTCTGCAATGTACTTTGCTACTTGTCGCTGGTATCCCGCTAGTGCCAAACCTTCCTCCCTGAAGGAGTTGACAATTCGTTGGTCCTGCTCAGACAACTTCGAGGTGTGGACCGACAAAGCATCCCATAGGAACTTCTGGTAAGCCCCCATGCAGGCCGCATACGAAGTCATCTTAGTGAGGAGGCAGGCGGAGGAGTAGAATTTACTGCCCATGGCGTCCAGCTTCTTGCCCTCCTTGTCTGACGGGGTGGAGTGCAGTCTCTGGGATGTCTTCATCTGAGCTGACTCAACCACCACCGAGTTGGGTTTTGGGTGGATTGAAAGCCATGGTGCGGAGTCTGTACAGACTCGGTATAGATGGTCCAGTCGTTTGGACGTGGGCAGTGTGGAAGATGGTGTAGCCCAGGACGACTTCAATACCTGGAGTAGGTATGGTGAGATGGATAAGGAGGGAAGGGACGGTGCCCTTTGTTGCAGGTCCTCAAATATGGGATCGGCCACCTCCTTTTCTGGTTGAGTGGTTTTGATCCCCAAGGTGCCTGCCAGTCGGTGCATAAAGTCGGCGAAAGCCTTTATATCGTCTGAAGGCAACGGTGGGTCCGGTCGCGCTCCTCCCGGAACTGGGGACAGTCTCGGTGATGGCGAAGAGGATCTCGAGTCCGAGTCTGAAGAATGGGCCAAGGGGGTTCTCGAGACCGGCCTCCTCGGCGGTGTCGGGCGTCTGGGGGATACTGTTGCTCTGGACGGTGAAACTCTTGGTGGGGAACTGTGTGGGAGTGGTCTCTCCCGGGAAGGCAACCTCGACGGCGATCTTGATGGGGCCGGTTCCTTATCCTTGCCCAAGCCGCCCGGGGCTGTACCGGTGCCTGACTTGGGTGTAGATTCCATTGGTGGTCTAGTGATGGGTTGGCGCTCCTTTTCTGGGGTGCGTGTTAGGGACCGTGGACGCTGTCTGTGTCTTTGAGCCCTGTAGCGTGGCGAGGGGTCAAAGACGTCCTCGTAGTAGGGGTCCCAGTAGTGCCCGAACGGGTGGTACCGGTGATACCTGTGAGGGCGTTCGTAATACCTACGGCCGTACCGCTCCCACAGCCACTCTTCCTCCTATGTCCCCACGTCGGAGATGTACGAGGCCGATGACCCAGACTGGGATCGGGGGCGTCGCGGTGAACGGGACTGGTGTCGGCTTCTTGGGGAGCGGGACTTACGGCTCCTGCGTGGTGAGTGGGTTCGTCGCGGGGTACGGGACCGACGCGGTGACCCCTTCGGGGAGTGGGACCGACGGGGGGTATGTGATCCCTGTGGAGATCTTTCCGTAGAGTAGTGGCGGTCCCAGGAGCGGGAGCGGGACCGACGCGGAGACCTTCGAGGGGTGGCCGGTTTGGTGAGCTGCGGTGAGCGGGACAGTGATCGGGAGGCCGACCTCGAAGGGATCGTCTGGGGTGAGCGGGATCGATGCGATACTGAGGTGATCAATCTCGAGTGGGATCGGTGCCATCCCTCTCTTTCTATCGAGCTCGTCGAGACCTCGACGATCTTCAGCTCCGGTTCTTGGAGTTCACCTTCCGACAGCTCTCGTTCTCTGTTATCCCCTACTGACATCGGGGATGTATCCCTCGGTGGTGACCGAAGCTTGGAGAGGCTAACTCTGATGGGAGAGACTACCAGGGACTTGTGACCCGGAGAGTGGTCCAATATCGGTGTCCGGCCTTTTTGAGTCCCACTCGAGAGGGAGTCGTCGGACCATCTCTTTTTCTTCTTTGGCGGTTCCTTCTGTGGAGTGGCCTTTGGGGAGGTAAGTCTCACTGTCTTAAGCCTCTCTTTCTGTAGTGTAGCGGTACCGTGATCTCTCGGGACGGTACCGTCCGCATTCTCGGAATCGGATTTCCTCGATCTCGAGGAAGAACTCTTGGCCACCTCTTTCCCCCGGTCCCGGGATTTCGGTTTGGAGGGGTCCTTAGCAGGTTGCTTATGTTGTTGCACTGAGCTGGACGTCGAGGGTCTTGGGGCCTTAGTCGTGGCCAAGCCCGAGAGCACATGTTCATAAAGTTGGGCCTTCAGCCTCTTCTCCCTGTTCTGCCTCGCCTGGGGAGTGAAGGCGCTGCAGTGGTAGCAGGACCGGACATCGTGTCTTTCTCCCAGACACATCAGGCAGTTGGAATGCCCGTCCGACTCGGGCATCTTTGCCCCGCAAGTCAAGCATGCTTTGAAGAAGCCCGTCAGCGCCATTATGAACAATGTGGTCACTCACGGTTTCGAGGTCCAATGGTAAATTCGGGGTCGTACTGAGGAAAGATCCATCTAGTCTTCGGTATCCAGTCGAAGAGAATCCTATTCGATGAAAAAACAGGGAAAGCAAAACCAAGGGAGGGGTAGAATCCAAGTCCGAAGGCTAAGACTCCAACAACGTTCCTCGTGCTGCTAACGCGGCGGAAAAAAAGGAACTAAAATGGCGGGCTCGAGGAGGGCCTATATAGCCTGAAGGGGATGGTGGGCGGGATTACCGCCAAAACTCAATCTAATGGCTAATTGACTCTAACGACTTCCGAATGCTACTGCGCAGGCGCAGGATTAACCCTTTATGTGTGGATTCACAGAGACCACGAAGAAGAACAGCAGTGATGGGATGAAGTAGTTTTCAGTGACCCAAAGTAATCTGTTATCTATGTATCCTTACCTCTCAGTGTTCGGTTAGCATCCTTAGAGAGCTGCCTTATCTTTGAGTTCTTATAATAAAGCCTTCTTTGTTTCTTTAGCTATTGTTGTCTTTTTTAATGAAAATTGCTAGCCACTGTGCACACAAACTCTGAATCAAATAACTTGACAAGTAAATATTGGGCCAGTATTCTTTTTAAAAACAAAAACAAAACTTTGCCTTAATGTTTGTGTTTTCAGCCACCTGTCTGGAAACCTAGAACAGAGAAGTGGGGAAATGTCAAATCACTTCTTTTCTGAGAGACATGATTTATAGAATAAAATGTGTCTGGGAAACCACTTTGGGACATATCACATATGTGGAGCATGCAGATGCTGAAGTCTCTTATAAAATATGTGAGGAGACATGACAGATTAATAATTAATTATGTCACCCCCCAGCCCCTGTTTTTCATTTGAGGCATCTCATTTCAGCTATATGTGGTTTACAACAATTTATCTTAAGCTGATTCCCAGCCTTTGTTTAGTCAGCCATTCCAGACCAAATGGACATTCAGAGAAGTGTACCAAGGATATTGTAAAAGGAAGTGAACCTGAATTTAACAATGATAATAGGAAGGACACCAGCTTTTTCCTACCCCTAGCTTCTACAATCGCAGGCCAACAAACTCTTCTCTTCTGGACCGTTCCCCCCCCCCTTCATTCCAGGCCCTTTCATTTCAGTCTGCCTAGTTTGCTGTAGAACAAGGCCCTTACTCTGCAGACTCTTCATGACCTTTGGATAATTCAGATGAAATGACCAGAGAGATACTTTGTTGTGATCAGCGATTTCGCCTTGCCAAATTTGGCACAGGGAGGGTAATACATATAGACTTGATACATCCCTCAGGAGAGTGAATAAAGGAGTCTGTAAAACAATCATCACCCAGGACAAAAAAAGAAGCACAATAAAAACATTGATAGACTGTGCAAAAAGGATCTGCGAACCCACTACCTGGAGGACGAACTGAGGCACCTAAACTGGGCCCTACAGGCTAATGGTTACTACAGATCAGACATCACAAGAGCAGCCAGACCAGGAAAAAAACCACAGGAACAAAGAAGAAAAACAGCCACCCAAACGGAAGGTATTTTTACCATACATCAAAGGAGTCACAGACAGAATAGGGAAACTGATAAGGAAACACAACCTCCAAACAATCTACAGACCAACTAAGAAAGTCCAAGAAATGCTACACTCAGCAAAGGACAAAAGAGACCCTCTCACAGCTGCAGTAGTTTACTGCATACCATGCAGCTGTGGAGAAGTTTACATAGGGACCACTAAACGCAGTGTTCAAACATGAATTAAGGAACACAAGAGACACTGAAGACTGGGCCAGCCAGAAAAATCAGCTGTAGCAGAACATGTGATAAACCAACCTGGACACAAAATGCTATTTAAAAACACAGAAATTCTACACCAGGCCAACAACTATCATGTCAGAATGCAAAGGGAAGCTATTCACAATCCACAAACACCTGGACAACGTCAACAGCAAAGAAGAAACCTTAAAAATAAACAAAATCTGGCTCCTAGTTTTGAAGAACAATAGAATCAAAACTCAACACTTACAAAGAAATTCCACCCAGGGACAAGGGGAATCCCAGAAGATAATGGCATATCAACCAACCATTAGCCAAACAGACACAAATGAGCCTTGCATTTCTATACCCAGAAACTAACCATTCAATTACACAAATTTACATATACTCCCCAACAGGGGTTCACAGCATATAAGCTCCACTTACACTCCTACCCAGCCATTCTCTGAGGATGCCAGCCACAGATGCAGGTGAAACGTCAGAAAGAAACTATTCCCGAACGCGGCCTCACAGTCTGGAAAAAATCCAAGGAAAATCTATGGATGCTGGCCGTGAAAGCCTTTGACTTCACATTGAAAATCTCTATGGGGAGAAACTGTTCCAAGACACCTGGAGACTGGAGAAACTCTGGACCAGGAGAGCGTACCTACTCTGATCGTTAACTTTCTTGTTAGGGTGCAGAGACACAGAAACCATACCACACTTTCTCACAGCAAAGGGGACATTAAAATCCCCACAGGCCAACCGGATCTACAACAGAATTAAAAAAAGCACTGTTACAAGAGAGAATACACACCACCTGCAAAGACCTGGCCAACATAGACAATGAGCTATTATCACTCCACCTCAACATCAGTCAAAAAATGAACACCCAAGACTGGGACAAAATTGACAACCTCACCTACAGAAAAATGGAAAAAGATATGGTTATCCACACCGAAATGCAAAAACAAAAATTTGACAAATGCCACAAACACCAAGAGAAACCCCAGCTGGACACAGCACAGACTATTATCAACTTAACAGAATGGCAACTGTCAAAAGATGAAATATCCATCCTATCCAAAGGAGGCAATTTTGCAGTTACCACCACCAGAATCCCAGTTGAAGGCATCACTACCCATGTTGAATCTGCCCTCTACTTCTCCCAGGGGAAGAGGAAGGAGAAACAGCTAGGATCCTGAAGAAGGCAAAACCACCACCCAGCCACATAACCGGTAAAGAAAGAAAAGCCATCAAGGATCTCAATGCAGACCCAGAAATCATTATTTTCCCAGCAGACAAAGGCAATGCCACAGTAATCATGGAAATGGAAAAAATACAGACAAAAAATAATGGAACTCTTGGACCCTGCAACATACAGAAAACTCAAGCAAGACCCGACCAACAAAATCACCAGAAAAACAAAATGCCTTGATCAAGAACTCATCAATTCAGCCAATCATACACCAGAATCTATGCAGATCAGAGGCTCTCCCACCAAGACTATATGGACTTCCCAAGATCCACAAGGATTCCATTCCACTCCAACCCATAGTGGGCGCCATTGGACCCCCACATATGACTTGGCCAAATTTCTGGCCACACAATTACAAACCCACATAGGACAAACCCCTCACTATATCAAAGGCTCAGCTCATTTCATAGAAAAAAATCAACATCGAACTGAAACCTGGAGACAGACTGATCAGTTTTGATGTTATCTCCTTGTTCACCAAAGTCCCCATAATGGACACAATGGTACTCATCCAACAAATATTTATTGAGGACATCAAAGCCTTGTTCAAACACTGCCTCACCACAAACTACTTCCAGTGGGATAATGAATTCTACAAAAAGATAGATGGGGTAGCCATGGGCAGCCCCCTGAGGCCAGTGATAGCAAACTTTTGTATGGAACATTTTGAAAAGCAAGCCTTGGATACAGCACCAAAAAAGCCCACAACATGGTTCTGATATGTGCATGACACTTTCACCATTTAGAACCATGGTGAAGAAGATTTGGTCTCATTCCTGAACCACATGAAGAGCATCCACCCAAATATACAATTCATGATGGAAAAAGAGAAGGAAGAAACACTGCTATTCTTGGATGTCCTAGTCCTCCGCAAACCAAAACAATGGTTAGGCTAAAAAGTATACAGAAACCCCACCCCCAAACGGACAGATACCTACACAACAACTCCAATCATCACCCAGGACAAAAAAGAAGCACAATAAAAACATTGATAGACCACACAAAAAGGATCTGCAAACCCCATGACCTGGAGGACGAACTGAGGCACCTAAACTGGGCCCTACAGGCTAATGGTTACTCCAGATCAGACATCACAAGAGCAGCCAGACCAAGAAAAAAACACAGGAATGAAGATGAAAAGCAGCCGCCAAAAGGGAAGGTATTTTTACCATACATCAAAGGAGTCACAGACAGAATAGGCAAACTGATGAGGAAACACAACCTCCAAACAATCTACAGACCAACTAAGAAAGTCCAAGAAATGCTACACTCAGCAAAGGACAAAAGACACCCTCTCACAGCTGCAGGAGTTTACAGCATACCATGCAGCTGTGGACAAGTTTACATAGGGACCACTAAACGCAGTGTTCAAACGTGAATCAAGGAACACAAGAGACAATGCAGATTGGGCCAGCCAGAAAAATCAGCTGTAGCAGAACATGTGATAAACCAACCTGGACACAAAATGCTATTTAAAAACACAGAAATTCTACACCAGGACACAACTATCAAGTCAGAATGCACAGAGAAGCTATTGAAATCCACAAACACCTGGACAACTTCAACAGGAAAGAAAAAACCTTAAAAGTAAACAAAATCTGGCTCCAAGTTGTGAAGAACAATAGAATCAAAACTCAACACTTACAAAAGAATTCCACCCAGGGACAAGGGGAATCCCATCGGATAATGGCTCATCAACCAACCATTAGCCAAACAGACACAAATGAGCCTTGCATTTCTATACCCAGAAACTAACCATTCAATTACACAAATTTACATATACTCCCCAACAGGGGTTCACAGCATATAAACTCCACATACACTCCTACCCAGCCATTCTTTGAAGATGCCAGCCACAGATGCAGATGAAACGTCATAAAGAAACTATTCCAGAACGCGGACTCACAGCCCAGAAAAAACCCCAACGAAAATCTATGGATGCCGGTCGTGAAAGCCTTTGACTTCAAATCTGTAATGCCTTAATCAGAGGGTTGGGCCATATTCTCATACATCTAGAAATTGTCCTTCAATGGCCTGAGCTCTACAGAGTGGATAGCATGCATTTATAGATGAGAGTGATGTGTTGTTCCTGGGAGCTTTGCAGTAGGAGTTGAAGCCCGTTTTGGCCAGCCTGCTGGGGGAAAGGGACTATGCAGACACTTGTCCCTTGACCGTGGAAAGTAGTGGGGGAGAAAACTAGCAGTTATGTTGAACACCTTGGCACCCTTTCGGTGAAGAGGAAGGCTCTGGAGCTGCCTCTATAGGTCCTGAGACCCAGGGGTGAGGAAGGAGACTACCCTTGGTGCTGGCTGGGGAGCTATGCTCTCACTTTAAGTCCTGCTCTATGGGAGGGGGTTATTTTATTTGGGTCCAGATCAAAGAGAATAGGAATATCTGTACTAGGGTAAGACTGATGCAGAAGTCAAGTGTTGGCACCTGCCTCAGCTGCTCCCACACTAGGTTGGTCCCACTTCTTGCTCTTTTCCAAGTTCAACACGATGAAATAGGTTCTAGATTAAATAAAGTGCTCCTCTTTCAACCCAGTTATCTGTGTCTTGTCTGATTATTCCATGGTTGGTTAACAACAGTCCCTGCTAGCCATGAGGCTCATTAGATGATTTTGAGTTAATCTCTAACTCTAAGCCTAACCTGAATCATAGGATTGTTATGAAGATAAAATAGAGAAGAGTATTGCACAAACTGCCTTGGGTTCCTTGAAGGAACTGATGGTGGTGGTGGCAGTGATGACGATGACAGTTGCTGAGTCGCTCAGGAGATTTTCAGACACCTCTTTCAGCCTCTTGCTGCGCAAGCAGCCTCCAGAGCAGCAACGAGGCTGCTGCGCGGCAAAGGGTCCATTTTGGACAATGCCGTTTCTCTCTCAGCGTGGTCTGTGACTGTTGCAGCTATCATTGGAGGCGGCCATGCTGTTTTTCACTCACAGAAGTTGTCCGTGAGTAAAAATCAGCATGGCCGCCTCCAATGCTAGCTGCAGCAGTCACGGACGACACCGAGAGAGAAACGGCGTCATCCAAAATGGACTCCTTGCCGTGCAGCAGCCTCGTTACTGCTCTGGAGGC
The DNA here is from genome assembly GCA_030847615.1 of Gambelia wislizenii. NCBI lineage: Eukaryota > Metazoa > Chordata > Lepidosauria > Squamata > Crotaphytidae > Gambelia > Gambelia wislizenii. The sequence goes on along the minus strand of JAUMIR010000003.1, from coordinate 45,562,896 downwards.
TGCTTGCGCGGCAAGAGGCTGAAAGAGGCATCTGAAAATCTCCTCAGTCTGAAGGAATGAAGCTTCTGGATAGAAATATCATTAGAAGCCTCAATCAGGAGGGAAAAAATTGTGAATATTGCAAGCTGAGTATATCCAATACATAAAAGTGAAAACAAATACTAGTACTGACTATATTAAAAGGGTATGTAATTATTTTAAAGCAAAACTTAATGTTAGAAATATCATGCAGGCTGTAATTTCCTAACTGATACCAGTTAACCAATACAGTGCTGGAATATTTGACTGGATTCAAGCAGGACCAGATACACTAGGAAGAAACACCTGGTAAATTATGACAGCAGACTACGCTTTACATTCTCGGTATGATACTGGTTGCCTTTAGGTACCATGCAAAATTGGTGGTTGAGAATTATTAGAAGTGAAACAAATGGTTAAAGAATAGAAAAGAGACTTTAGTGAATATATCAAGAATACAAAGAGAAAATCATAGTAGATGAACATAGACAGGATTCACTGAAAACAGAAGAAATGAAAGATGCCTATAACTCCTCCTCCTCCTCCTCCACCACCACCTTCTTCTTGAAAGATTGCCTGGGGTCCTGGAAAAATAAATCACTACTTGATCAATATATTAAAATGTAGAGGGAAGAACTGAGAAGGGGAACATCTGGAAATGACTACAGAACAGGACACTGAGGGGGGAAACCCTCAGAGGGCTTATATGTGTTGCTCAAGAATAGGCACTTCAGACAAAGAGCATCAAGACAAATATTGAAAAAAATAAATTTAGTTTGTATAAAAAATGAATGACCAGCTTATTGTTTCATGCAGCAATCTTGTACAGAGTGAATATAACAAATACCATAATAAGTGCCTGCAACAGTACATTAGAATCTATGCAAAAAGAATTGGTGGGAACACAAGCCTGAGAAAAATATTGAAAATTGTGCGATAAAATCCTGATGGGGTTTTAACATTCAAACTGATATAAAATTAGGACATTATCACCCGAGGCTGAAATCATGCAATTATGACAAGATAGTAGCATGAATGGGTTCCCTTTTATCATGCGATGTTGTCATCGTCCCATGCTCTGTTCGCACTCCACCCATTAATTAGCCGCCGCTTTTCATTGATGGGCAAAACCCATCAATTGTCATGCCCCGTGAGTCTGATGAGGGTATGGAATCAGAGGAGGAGGAGGAGGAGGACATGGCAGGGAAAGGCCCTATGGACCCTGGCACAGGTGCCAGTGGGGAACATTGCCAACATGGAGGCTTAAGCAGAAGAGCCTGGCCCTAGTGGGTTGGCACCAGTCACAGCAGAGAGTCCTGCCAATTCAAATAAGGATAATGAAGAAGAGACAAACTTACCTCCACCATCATATGGCAACAGTGATCTCAAAAGGAAGCTCAAAAGAAATCGCTGAGACTTTATGAGAAACATCTGCTCGTCAAGAAATACCTGGAAAAGCCTTGATTGTTATATACATGCTTTGGGGAAATGTGGAGGCTTTGTCAGAGATCAACTGATCTTTGAGAGAGTTCCGTGTCTAATATCTCTGATTCTGTGCCTTGATTCCTGTTGCCTTGACTAGTGTTTAGATCTTGGACTGTTCCCCACTACACTGTTGCCTGATCCTACTGATCCATGGACCTATTTCTTAACTACGCTGCCTTCTGTAAGCCTTGACCTTTGGACTTTATTCTGGACTCTTCTGTGTGTGTCTTCTTACTTATATTGCTGCTTCTCCAAGAAACAGAACCTTGTTTGTTCTGAACCTTATCTGGCTCTCCTTAATTGACTTTGCTATCACTGGAAGTTGGCTGCTTTCCCATACCTTGTTTATCCTGTTGCTGTCATTTTGGGGCTGCTTTCTCAGACATCAATAGCCCTCAATATTGCTCTTTTTGCAGTATTGACCAGCGCGCGATAATCATGTCCCGCTGTAATCACATGAATCTAGCATGAATGGGTAGTCCTCTTCTCTTCCTCTGGATTTCCTTTCCTTCCACTAGAAAGCAATGCTTTAAGCCCTTTCATTCCCACCCCACTTCTTTTCCTCTGGACTTCTTTTCCTTTCTTCCTTTTCCTTTGGTTCTATTCTGGGAACAAGAAGGCATATAAATCAAATAAATAAATTAACAAATAAGTAATGCTTTAAGCCCTTTCTTTCCCACTCCACTTTTTTTCCTCTGGACTTCCTTTCCTTCCAACAGAAAGGTGGGTTTTAAGCCCTTGCTTTTCCACCCCACTTCTTTTCCTCTGGACTTTTTTTCCTTCCAACAGAAAGCCAGGTTTTCAGCCATTTCTTTCCCACCCCACTGAAGTCACATCTATCTTGCCATGCAAAATCATGGAAGAGAAAATTTTATCTTAAAGGTGCATGCTCCAGCCAGCAGGAGGCATTCATATTCTGTCAATAGAAGGCAATGTGATGACAAGTTTTACTATAGCATGTGCTTCAGACCTGTTCTTAAATCACTACTGGTGGTTGTGCAATAATTTTTGGAGGCAGTATCATGCAATTACAATGATGTGCAATGATTACTGTAATCATGCCACTATGTTTCCATTTCCCTCAATTGTGGAATTACAGCATTTTCAGATGCTAGTCCACCTTATGCCAAAAATAAGTGAGTCTCATTATTGGGAAAAGTTTGGGATATAAACGGATAAAATAATGACAACTACTGTGGTTGCAGAAAAGAAAGTTTTGAATGATAGATGTGGCAATTCTTCAGGTTAGCAGAATCAAAGACAAAGACAGAGAAATTTTTATGAAATCCGGAGATTCAGTGTTTCTGGGGGAAAAAAACAACTGTGACCAGTGCTAATAGGTATCTTAGGAACAACTCTAAAATCATAAAACATCAGAATGAAATCATAATAGATAGGCTCATGACAGTGAATTTACAAAAGCAGACCATTTGGAACGTGACACCTTATCTGATGATGCTTCACTGATTCCTAGATCCTTAGGTAGAATCTGAATAATTGATGGTCAAAATTTCAGACAGTTATAATGTCAGAATATGGCTGGGCTTTGTTAGTACTACAGACTGAGTAACCCTTATCTGAAATACTTGGGAGCCAAAGTACTTTGGATTTTTTGAGATTGCGTATACATAATGGGGGATGAGACCCAAGTGTAAACAAAAGATTCATTTGCCCTTCATATACACCTTATACACAATACTTTTAATAATGTTGTGCATGGAGCAAAGTTTATTTACATTGATCCATCAGAAAGCAAGGGTGTCACTATTTCAGCCATTCATGTAGATTATTTTGGATTTATGAGTATTTTGAAATTATGGATAAGGAATCTCTCTGGCTTTTCTTCGCAAATGAAGATTCAGGAAGGACTCATCCCGCGCTTTCTGCAAGCGCGCTGATGACTAAAAAGGCCAATCCGAGATAAGCAAGTCCGGTTGCAAAAAGCACAGCAGAAGGTCTCCTTGGGTGATGTTTTTGGGTTGTGATTCTTTCTGCGTTGTCGTTTCTCTTCAAGACTTGTTCGTCGTGAGTTCTCAAATAAGGCTGCAGCATTGTGGATAGTGCGTCTCCATGCCTCCCGATGTGAGGCCAGGGCGGACCACTGTTGGTGATCAGTCCAGGAGCTGTTGGCAAGGAAGAGAGCTGCTCACCAGGCATACCTCGCCCAGCCAACCTGTCATGTAAGAAAAGCAGCTTTCCGCCTCACATGTAGCAAACTACAACAAAAACTCCGAGACATGCAGAACAAGTGGTGGATCAGTATAGCAGAAAAGACACAACACTGTGCAGATCTGGGTGATCATAGAGGATTTTATGAAGCTCTTAAAGCAGTGTTTGGACCTACTTATCAGGTCCAAAGCTCCTTATACAGTACAGATGGTCAAACATTAATTACTGATAAAGCCTCCATCCTAAATCGTTGGGCTGAACATTTTCAAAGTCTCTTTAGCGCCAACCGAGTAGTCCAAGCCTCAGCTATCCAAGATATGATACAAAAACCAATGAAAAATGAATTGGACATAGCTCCCACTTTGGAAGAGACCTTTAAGGCCATACAGCAGATGAAAAACGGCAAGGCAGCTGGGATTGATGGAATCCCACCTGAAGTTTGGAAACACGGAGGTCATGCACTCCACGAAAAATTCCACGAATTCCTTGTGAATTGCTGGGAAAAAGGGGAACTGCCATCAGACCTCCGAGATGCAGTCATCATCACCCTGTACAAGAAAAAAGGAGCAAAATCTGATTGCTCAAACTATCGAGGCATAACACTGCTCTCTATTGCTGGAAAAATCCTTGCAAGGATACTCCTGAACAGGTTAGTTCCTGCTATTGCAGAAGAACTTCTCCCTGAAAGCCAATGTGGCTTCAGAGCCAATAGGAGTACTACAGACATGGTATTTGCCCTTAGGCAACTGCAAGAAAAATGTAGGGAGCAGAACAAGTGGATAAGGAATACTCAACTAGTATTATCTCTGCCTCTGGTTGCAACTGTCTTACTCATGTTATCATGTCAAAAAGTAACTGTCATCAATAGAGCATGTTCTGATATATTTTCCCCCCTCGTTTGGTTTCTGGAGCTCAAGCTACTGTTATTCTGTCTGAAAGAAAACATAGAAATTCTGAAACAAAAATATGAAATTGCATTAATGGAAAAGTGCCTGTATTGATGTGGCCCCCTTCATGTGTGAGCCTGCATCTCCTATGTAAGACATGGGACAATTGTCTCTCAACAGAAGGACCAGTCTCATTTCATTGAAAGTTATGACATAGTAGTCAGGGATGGAAAAATGGTATCTATCACTTTGTTTCTCAACACCTCAGGTGAACCAACACATAGTTTATGAGCATATTGGGGATATAGGACCATAGGCATAAATTTGCTTATACTGTACCAATTTATATGTATAGATACGCATTTAGTCTGACCTTTAGAAAGAGACAAGGCTTACTCTGAGCTATATGGGGCTAATTGGGGGGGGGTCCAGTATACCATTTGTAAATTGTGCCTCAGTGACAGTTGGTGCCCATTGATGCTGGTGGAGAAGAGGGAAGAGTCACCATGAACAGAACCAATGGGTCATCATGGGTGGGTGGCAGTAGCTACATGGACATGCATAAACAGTCATATGGAGCCATTTCATTAACAAAGCCCATTGAACAGACATCCACATTCAAAGTACAAATGCTGAATTACACAGGAAACCCAATCATGCCATTATCTGAGGGACAGGACTCCCCTCTACTTTGCTCACTGTTAGCAATAATAGCATATCACCAGGGGACATTATGATAGTGCACATTCACCAGGCCTAGCAGGGCTTCTTTTTAAGGTCATAGGGAGGTGGATAAGCAGTATCCTATGTACATCATGAAGGAATGCTTCTGCTATGCCTTGTACTCCAGCTCCAGTCAACTGGCAAGAACTGTTGTGTATGTTTGTTCGAAGACTAAAATATGTATTGTCTGACAGCCAGTATGACCTTTCTCTCTCTTCTGTTCCCTCCTTCTTTTTCTGTCACCCCCCCTTGTCACACACTATGACAGATACCCTTTCCAGGTTCAAATCCCTGCTTGGTCATGGAAACCCACTGGGTGTCTCTTAGGCAAGTCACATTCTCTCAGCTTCAGAGGAAGGCAAAGGCAAATACCCAATGAACAAATATTGCCAAGAAAACCCCATGACAGGTTTACCTTAGGGTTCCCATAAGTCAGAAGTAACTTGAAGGCATACAGTAACAACAACAGAAGTAAACAACAAAGTAGTAAAGATTTATTATATCTCTCTGGCTTTTCTTCGCAAACGAAGATTCAGGAAGGACTCATCCCGCGCTTTCTGCAAGCGCGCTGATGACTAAAAAGGCCAATCTGAGATAAACAGGTCCGGTTGCAAAAAGCACAGCAGAAGGTCTCCTTGGGTGATGTTTTTGGGTTGTGATTCTTTCTGCGTTGTCGTTTCTCTTCAAGACTTGTTCGTCGTGAGTTCTCAAATAAGGCTGCAGCATTGTGGATAGTGCGTCTCCATGCCTCCCGATGTGAAGTATGTAGTATTACAGCAACTCCATACACAATATATTGTACCACTTTAGTAAACACAAAGTACCCCTCCCCCCAACACTTTGCATGCTCTGAGCTCCCATCAAAGGAAATTTACATCTTGAACTTACTGTGTCGGGCTATCCCTAGTCCTAACAATTTTGCTATTCCTAACTGACCCTATCTGACTGTTTGAGAGATAAGCCTTTGGTTTTATGCTATTTTTCCCATAGTTCTTATTGGATGGCTGCACTCAGGCTTGCCAAGATTTTTTCTTCACACACATATTTCCCCACTAGTAGCTGTAACTCAACAGGTTACCTGAAGGCACACACACAACCACATGTACTTTCAAACTTCTTGTAAATCTAGCTTTTGTTTAATTTCAAGTTGCAATTCAATACATAAACAGCATAATCCATATAAGCACTGTGACACAAATGGAAAGTAGAGGGTGGGGGAAAGAGGAAGCAAAAGGACATTTTTGCAATTTCCTTCTCACTGTGGGAGGGCTTTTGAAAACTGTACACATTTTAAAGTGTATTCACAATTCAGGGCATAGTCTGTACAAATTCACATGTGGTTGTTTTGCATAGAAAACAGCATTTTCTGTACAGAAAATATTTCTATGCAAATTGATCATGTGTGAATTTTGCAAAGAATAAGTTCTTAATTACAGCATTTTTCTGCACAGGAAACAGTTTTTTTTAATCTATATTCTTTTATTCTCACAGACATATACAGAATTATATATATTAGACATCTTAGACATATTATAGGTCACATAAATTAGGTTAAAATATCCATTAACTGTATTGCTTGTTGTTGTTATTATATTAATTGCTAAGTTTATATGTAATGCACACGGACATATACATAAACAAAATACATTATGAACTTCCCCATCTGGTGAAGCATCAGTTTTGGAAAATCTAAATCTTAAGCTATCACCTACTTACCAGCAAATTATCTTAAAAAAACAAAAACATTATATATATATATATATATATATATATTAAAATTCATATACATAAAGAAAAATTATGTAATTCCTATACTATCTATCACTTTATCCAAATAACCAACTTATGTCCAACAATAAATAAATAAATAAAAAACAAAATTCCCATCATTGCAGACAAACCTAGATCTTTTTTCTTTTCTTTTTCTATTCTATTATTATTATTATTATTATTATTGTATATGCTAGGCATTGGAGGAAAAGCACTATACCTTCAGAAGAAGAATGGATTGAAAAGTTAACAGAAGTAGCTGAGATGGATACATTTACCCATCTTCTAGATAATAAAACAAATGATAAATAATTTTTTTAAGTATGGCAACCTCTTTTTGACTATCTGAAAATGGGCAATAAAATTTAGAAAATTAATAATGATAAAATAAGTAAAATACATAATTAACAAAAAGGGAAGATAATGTTATTGTCCCAACCGATTTTTATGATCTGAATGAGTATGACTGCAATGAAAAGGGGAAAGGGGGGACAAAAAAAGGAAACAGTTTTGATGCACAGAAAATAATCCTTCCATGTAGCCTAGAATCATGCAGCGTTACATCATATCTTTCATGTAATTTTTTTTTTTGCACCAGTGTGAATTTTGCACAGAGTAACTCCCAAACTGTGACAAGTCTTTTCAGTCCATGATTCTTCTCAGTAATGTTTCTCAACACTCAAAAAATTTGACCATTTTTGAATACTTTCAAATATTTATCTTCCCCATCTCTAGTCAGGACAGACATAATAGTATCAAAGAATTAAGCAGGTACAAGTCTTTTGAGATAGCATTTCCTACTTTTTTTCAGAGGGGGATATGATAACCTAAACTATAAAGGAGTGCATGAAGGATGGGAATTTCTTAAAAGTGAGATATTGAAAGCATAACTTCAAACCGTTCCAATGAGGAGGATAAATGGTAGGTGCCTAAAGAAACCAGGATGGATGTCGAAAGAACTCTCAACTGAGCTAAAACATAAAAAGGACATATACAAGAAATGGAAAAAGGGGGAAATCAATAAAGAAGAATTCAAACAAATAGCCAGCTCATGTAGCGGGAAAGTCAGAAAAGCCAAAGCTCAGCTGGAGCTCAGGCTTGCTAGAGAGGTTAAAAACAATATGAAAGGCTTCTTTGGGGTATGTCTGTAGCAAAAGGAAGAACAATGATATGGTAGGGATGCTGCGTGGAGAAGATGGTGAAAGGCTAACAGAGGACAGAGAAAAGGCAGAAACTACTTAACACCTTTGCTTCAGTCTTCTCTCAAAGGGGGAATGGTGCTCAACCTGGGGAAGATGGAGCAGATGATGCAGCAGGGGAAATACAGCACAGAATTGGTAAAGAAGTAATTTAGGAATACTTGGTCAATATAAATGAGTTCAAGTCTCCAGGGCCAGATGAACTTCATCCAAGGGTATTAAAAGAACTGGCAGAAGTAATCTCAGAACCACTGTCAATAATCTTTGAGAATTCTTGGAGAACAGGAGAGGTCCCAGCAGACTGAAGGAGGGCAAATGTTGTCCCCATCTTTAAAAGGGGGGGAAAGAAGACCCAAATAATTACCGCCCAATCAGCCTGACATTAATACTAGGAAAGATTCTAGAGCAGATCATTAAACAGACAGTCTGTAACCACTTAGAAAGGAATGCTGTTATCACAAAAAGTCAACATGGATTTCTCAAAAACAAGTCATGCCAGACTAATCTTATCTCTTTTTTTATAGAGTTGCAAACTTGATAGATGAAGGGAATGCAGTGGATGTAGTGTATCCTGACTTCAGTAAGGCTTTTGACAAGGTCCCCAATGGTATTCTTGCAAAAAAGTTAGTAACCTGTGGGCTAGACAATGCAACTGTTAGGTGGATTTGTAATTGGTTGACTGACCAAACCCAAAGGGTGGTCACCAATGGTGCTGGAGAGAAGTGACCAGTGGGGTGCCACAGGGTTGTGACCTGGGCCCCGTGCTATTCAACATCTTTATCAATGAGTTGGATGAGGGAATAGAGGGTATGCTTATCAAGTTTGCAGATGACACCAAATTAGGAGGGATAGCTAATACCCCAGAGGACAGGATCAGAATCCAAAATGACCTCAACAGACTAGAAAGCTGGGCCAATATTAACAAAATGAACTTCAACAGAGAGAAATGTAGGATACTACACTTGGGCAGTAAAAATGAAATGCACAGATATAGCATGGGTGACACATGGCTTGAGGGCAGTACATGTGAAAAGGATCTAGGAGTCTTAGTGGACCACAAACTGAACATGAGTCAGCAGTGTGATGCAACAGCTAGAAAGCCAATGTGATTCTCAGCTGCATTAATAGGAAGGAGTATAGTGTCTAGATCAAGGGAAGTTATAGTGCCATTGTATTCTGCTTTGGTCAGACCTCACCTGGATTACTATGTCCAGTTCTGGACACCACAATTCAGGAATAATATTGAGAAGCTGGAACGTGTCCAGAGGAGGGCGACCAGGATGGTGGGTGGTGTGGAAGCCATGCCTTATGAGGAGTGGCTTAAGGAGTTGGGCATGTTTAGTCTGGAGAACAGAAGTTTGAAAGGGGACATGATAACCATGTTTAAATATTTGGACAAAGCATTTTAAAAAAATCAACATTTTACTCCATTTGGAAAGCATGGAATGAAATCACTGTTACCACATAAAATGCATTGATTTGACAAGACCAAGGCCACCCCATGTTAAAACACACACACACACACACACACACACACACACACAAAACTCATCCTTCCCTAATTGTAGCTATAAAATTGTACAAAAACTATATGGTATATCAGTACAATTTCTCTGGTAGTTATTATTGCATTACTGTTTTCTGGTTGCTATATTGATATCCTTGAAGACAAAATTCACCCTGTGACTCCCAGTTTACTTTAGTATATGAAAAAAGAGTGGTGAGAGAGGAAGGCTGTTACTCGGCTTACAAGGTCATTCATTTCCATTCTAGACATCTATGAATACATGATTTAGTGCACTGACAATGTTATTCATCTATACACCAACCATAATGAAATGCTTGGAACTTCTTTGTTATCTTATCAATCATCTAAAGCAGTAATTCAGTGGATTCATCTGTTTCTGACTTAGAGATTCTTCAGTAGCCATGTAAGGCCAACCAGTGACCTTTAGCATAAAACACCAGGCAGTTCTGTCTATAAGTCAAATGTGATAGTCACCATGTCTACAGTGAAGGTTTACAAAATGCAAATTGCTTTGCCCATGTTGAAATCAGGTTCATGGGGGTGATGGTTTTACTGTCACCATACCCCCAACATGTACCATATGACAACTCTAAGATAAAATTGAATGTTTCTGTACTTGCCCATGATATACACACTCATTCAGTAACCAGATCCGAGAGAAAGAACCCATGTAATCAGCATTTTAATTATTATTGAAAAAATCAATAACCGAAAAAGATGTGTTTTTTACTCACACAGACTTCCTTTTTGTATCTATAACATTCTCTTAACTATATATTTGTTTTATAATGACATTTCTCCTTTGTTTTTATTTTGAGAAACAAGTCCGTGTCAGCAAGATTTAAAATTTGCTCTGATTGGAATTACCATGAGTAGTTTATCTACAGTAATTCTGGAGGACAAAATATTTCACTGAATATTGGCAGATCCATAAATTATGTTGGTTGTACAGCAAGAAATGAACTAGTTTGTAAACAAGAGATCAAACCTTGGCAGGAAAAACATGTCTTGCAAACACAGGAACAATGGTCATAAATGTTTGGCTTTTATTCCGACTAATGCTTTTATTTAGGAGGGTGTTGTATGATTACAGTACTTTTAATCTGAATTTGTTGCTGTGAATTCTGTGAAGAATGTTTAGCTTTTTAATATTGTTTTGCCATATTGCTACTTTTTGATATTTATATCATATTTCATTGTTTTGATTTCTGAATGCCATCATATAAGGCAGTGCTTTTTAAAAATGTCCATAGCAAAAGGAAAAAAAACAAGGAAATGGTAGGGCCATTGCATGGAGAAAATGGCAAAATGCTAACAGGGGACAGAGAAAAGGCAGAATTACTCAACACCTCATTTCTCTCAGTCTTCTCCCAAAAGTAAAACAATCCTTAACCCAGGGGGAAGTGGAGAATATGAGGCAGTAGGGGAAATGCAGCACAGAAGATGCAGTTCAGCAATATTTGGTAGTCTCTAAATAAATTCAGGTCTCCAGAGCCAAATGAGCTACAGTCGTCCCTCCACATTCGCGGGGGTTACGTTCTTGAGACCCCCGCGAATGTGGAAAAACCGCGAATAACAACTGCTCCCGCAATCCCCCCTAGAGGGAGGGAGGTGGCAGGAGGGTGTCTGGCCAGCCTGGCTGGCCTCTCCGCAAGCCTTCCTGAGGGGACTCCGGGCCTTAGAATACCCGGAGCCCGTTTAGGAAGGCCGGGACCGCAGCGGGCAGGTGAGCAGGTGGGTGGGTGGGGAGGGGGCTGTGGTGGCTCTCCCCAGCCTTCTGAAGTGAGCGCTGGGGCTTTGGAGCCCCAGCGCCTGCTTCAGAAGGTCAGGGGGAGCAGCGGGCGGGCGGGCGGATGGGTGGCCGGGCGGGTGGGGAGGAGGAGGCTGCGCTGCCAACCCCCAGCCTTCCTAAGCGAGCGCTGGGGCTTTGGAGCCCCGGAGCCCCCTTCGGAAGGCGGGGGAGAGCAGCAGGTGGGCAGGCGGGTGAGCGGGCAGGCGGGGAAGAGGCTGCACTGCCTCTCCCCAGCCTTTCTCAGTAGGCTCCGGGGCTTCAAAGCCCCGGACCCTGCTGAGAAAGCCCGGGGAAGACAGCATGTGGTTGGGGAGGAGGCTGCGCTGCCTTTCTCCGGCCTTCCGAAGCAGACACCGGGGCTTTGGAACCCCGGAGCCCGCTTAAAAAGGCCGGGGAAGGCAGCGGGCGGGTGTCTGCCTTCCTCTCCCTGGCCTTCCTGAGTGGACTCCAGGGCTTAGAAGCCTTGGAGTCCCCTCAGGAAGGCCAGGGAAGGCAGCGGGCGGGCGGGGAGGAGGCTTTCTGAGCGGACTCCAGGGTTTGGAGCCCCGGAGCCTGCTTAGGAAGCCCGGGGAAGGCAGCAGATGGGCAGGAGGGAAGCTGCCTGGCCTCTCCCCGGCCTTCCTGAGGGGACTCCGGGTCTTAGAAGCCTCGGAGTCCCTTTAGGAAGGCCGGGAAAGTCGGAGGGAGGGAGGCTGTCTGCCCCACCCCCCAGCCTTCCTGAGCAGACTCCGGGGCTTTGAAGCCCCGGAGCCGCCTCTCGAAGGCCAGAGAAGGTGCAGGCAGGAGGTTGCCCCACCTCTCGGCAGCCTCCTCTAAGGGGCTGGGGCTAAACCGCGAATAATCAAAACCGCGAATGTGAAAGCCGCGAATGTCGAGGGGGAACTGTACATCCAAGGGTGTTAAAAGAACTGATAGCAGTAATCTCAGAAAGAAACGAACTGAAGTTAGGAGCTGTGAAATAACAAATAAACTATAGGAATTCAAAAACTTGTACACACTTATAAACAACTTTAAAAGCAAGTAATATGTCATATAAAATAATCCCATCAATAAATCATAGCATGTACTATAAAATATATATAAATACAATTTTTAAAAAACAAAGTCTTGTGGGGAGAACTCCAGTCCTTGGAAATATAAAAGCCTTGTTTAAAGGCAATTTATAGAGATGAATTATATCTTTACATGATATGAAAGTCCTTTGGAAGACAGATGACTGCAGTAAATTAGTTGGTAGTAAAGAATAAAGTTGGTTGATATCTATTGTTTGATATTCAAACACTATTAGGGGCCAGGCACGTTTTGACCATGGGTCTTCATCAGTGGCTGTAGTATTTACTAGAACTTCCTTATCAAAGATAAACCATACAAGATATAGGAATTCCTAGAGAACAGGCTGGAGGAATGCAAGTGTTTCCACATTTCCAAAAATGGGGAAAAGCAGACAATTACCACCCAGCCAGCCAGCTATCAATACCTGGAAAGATTCTAGACCAGATCATTAATCAGACAGTATATACCGTAAGTATTTTAGAAAAGAATGCTGTGATCCCTGAAAGTCAACATGGGTTTGTCTAAAAACAAATCATGCCAGACTAATCTTATCTCTTTTTTATATAGTTACAAGCTTGGTAGAAGAAGGGAATGTGGTGGCTGTAGTATATCTTGATTTCAGGGGTGGGGGGAATAAAAGAAGAAAAAGGAAAAGGAGAAAAAAGTTACTTCCTATTTTCCTTTAGGCATTTCAAATATACTTATTGTTATCCACACTTCACCTCACTCTAACAAATTACAGCATATTCTCTTCTTTCAATGGTTTATTCTCTCTAATAATCAAAACCAAAGGTTATCAAATCATTTCTTTTTTTCTATTCTTTTTACAAAAAGTCTATAAGTGGTTTCCAATCTTTGAGAAATGTCACTAATAACCTATCAATTCCAACAGCCACGCCATGTTACCTCCATGTTAGGTAATGTTAAATTCTTCCATCTTATACATTTCAACATCTTAAATTATGTAACTCATATTTTCCTTAGCCTGTTCTTCTTGCATTTCAAATTTCAATGAAGGTATATACATTTTAGAAATTACCTGTTCGTCATCTGTACACAATTACATATCAAATTCTGACTTATTTTATTCAAGCCCATAAAATTTTCTATGCATTTAATTCTTTCCAATAATTATAAGTAAGAAAAATATAGAAAAATATATACCTCTATTACTAAATATTCCTTTGATTTATTTTTATATCCCCCCTTGACAAATCTCCAGGAGGTCTTAATATCCTAACCATCATTCTTTGTGATCCAAACCAAACAGCATACTTCAGATAAGCCCGATCTGCCCTTTTCCTTTGCATATTGTATAGTTTGCATTTAACACATTTTTTTGCCTTGCCATACAACATAAACATATCTTTTCACCATTGTTCAAATCAGTTGTCAAAACAGCTGTCTGAAATTAAAAATATCATTCTAAGCACTAAAAATCTCCCTCACAGTAACAAATTTAGTTTCTCCCATCTTAGCATATCCTTCTTTAAAAGTTTAACTTTCTTCTCAATTTTAAAACCAATTTTGTCCATCAGGTCAACTTAATCTTCTATATCCATATCATCTTCATATCCAGTCTTTTATCTAATGTCATCACTGTGGTCTTCCAAAATCACTCCATATCCCAGACAAAATTCCATCAATGGCAAATTGTCCAGATTTTTTCCCCCTCACTTTATCTATTACCTTAGTTTTTCTCTCCAAAATCTCCACTCCACTGCCAACTTGTTTCACATGCCCAACCAGCTGCCCTACTGCTTCTCCAATTCATTTAACTTCCTTTTTTATATTTTCCTTCAACTCCTCCTTCACCTTTACCAAATCTTCAATTTTTACCATATCATTTCTTATAGGCCTCGTTTCTTCAAACAACTTCTGCAGAACTTCTGATTTTTGACATTTTTCTGGTGAGCACCATATTCAGTAAATCCAAAGTAAAAATCCAGCAGTTACAGGGTTAAAAATAAACAGTAAACCTCTCATTTTTTAAGGTTAAGAATTTAGACCCAATGCAATCTATGTACTCCCATAGCACCATCTGACTGCTCTCAGTTGTCTTTTAAAGTAAACAATCCACATTCCCATGGAGGTCTACTCTTTTTGTCTAATCAACTTCAATATTCACAAAGCACATTTGTCAAAAAGAAAAAAGAAGTCTTCTATCTTTTAAAATTACTGTCTCCTATATCCATTTTTAACTTCGTTAAGTCATACTGTTGCCAAGCTTCTAGGTTACAGAAAGAAGGCAACTCACTGAGGCTTTGATATTGCCACCTTTTGGAATATGTCTCTTCGATTGTAAATTAGGTGGTTGAAATGTAATTAAGAAAGTGAGGATTTTTGCATGTCCAGTGTCCATGAAAGGCTTGCTTAGGTGGTTTGAGTCTGATGTTAATCCTAAGGCCCCACCACCATTCCTGCTTTCTGATCACTGAGGTTTCCATGATCTCCTAATGATGAACAGCATTTTGGAGCATGTGTGGGTGATTTCATACTCTTTCCTTGTCTGGAGAGTTTTCAATGTCTGGACCTTGCTTTTTTGCCATGTATTTTTCTGCCTAAGCCTTCCCTGCCAAGGAGCTTGCACAGGGACTTCAACCCACCATCAGTCCTCATCCAGAAGTCATATCAAACCTTTTTTCTTTAGCTGGATGAATAAAAATGACATAATCTTCAGGAACCGCCAGGAGACCTCCAGATATTCCTGTGGGTACCTTTCACTGTGTATCCAGCCACAGAAAAGTACTCTGCTCTTTACTGCCCAAGAAAGGCCTAGATTTTGGGTGCTGCAGCTGAGAGATGGTGGATTTTTGTGGGTGTTGAATAGGAAACAAACCATCTTGTAGCTATGTCTCCTGATGCAAGATTGAAGTTGTAAACTTTAAAAATTATTATTTAAATTTCTAGCAAATTAGGGCCAATAAATGATTTCTAGACTCTCAGACAGTCCATCTGAAACTTGCAATATGCAAACAAATACATGTTAAAAAAGCAGATATATAAAAAGGGAGCTGGGGACCTAGGGAAAAGATCATAGTTCAATGGTAGAGCATATGCTTTACATGCAGAAGGTCAGAAGTTCATGTCCTAATACATTTCACATTCAATCTTTTACATCTTCAGTTAAGAATACTACACTGTAGGTGGTGTGAAAGATGTCTACCTGAGATCCTGAACAGTTGCTGCAGAGGGATAAATAAATGGCTCAATAGCTAGGTGGATAAATAAGCTGACTTGATAAAAGGAGGCTTTCTATAAGAAATAGTGATCCAGTCCTATTAGAAATGTAACCCTTCCATACATTTGAAAAGCCAAGCTACTTTGGAAAAATAAATGGACACATGAAAAGGCTATACTCATCAGGAAAAAAAAATCTAGCTAACAGTTTTCAGCAGCAATGAAATACAATGAAAGAACCATACATTCCCACTTAAGCCAAAGGAAAAAAGATGAAGAAAAGGAATAGAATTCTTATGTAGCAGTCAGAAGTTCATTTATCATTTTGTCTCAGAAGAGGTTACTGTAGCAATCTCAAAGAATCAAGCAATTGAGTTTTAATTAAGAATTAATAGGTTCTCAAAGAGAAGATTAAAAGGACTCATTGCTAGACAATAGACTGTAAAAACATGACACAATAAAAAATAATTAGAAGAGCTCCTGAGCCTCTGTGTAATCTCATCGGAGGCCATAAACCCAATCTGTGATAGTACTGGGGTCATATTTATTATTTGTAGAACTTTTGTGTTATGTTATTAGGAAGGAGATTTAATGGTGAATTAGAACTGGGAAAGAAGGGAGGGAGGGAGAGGGGGAGAGGGGGGAAAGGGAAGGGAAAGACAAAAGGTAGAAGAATCTTTAAAACTAACTGCGTTTTTATTTTAGCATGGGCTTTTGTGGATATAAATTCACTTCTTCAGATGCAGTACAGTGTGATATAAAAGCCTCAGGTTATAAAGCACACTTATACAGTTGTGGGAGTGGGATAGAATGTAATAGGATTAATAGGATCCAGAAAGAGTCAAATCATGTCCCTCACCCTAAATTTTCAAAAGGCTGCCTAAGGTGATACAGGTCTTTCAGAAAATATGGGATATGTGCTCACTAAAGACAAGTATGGAACCCCACATATCAGCTTCTCTTATCAATGATGTTCAAGAATCTTTTTCAACATATGACCGTAGTTCATATGGTCAGGAGTTCAGGAATGCCATAGTTCAGGAATGGGAAGACTGTGCTCCTCGAGATCAAGGGTGGACAAAGCATAGTCCTCCAGAAGTTGTTAGACTACAACTTCTTTCAATCCTAGCCAACAGAGCTTATGTTGAGAAATTCTGGGAGATGCTTGTCTGACAACATCTGGCGAGATTAATTTTGCCAATTCCCATTCTCAATGCTGCAATACTGAAGCTCATATCTGGTCAGCTAGCATGGTTGATTTATGGGGACTGTAATCCAACTGGGGTTTCAATCCTGGCTGTTGGCATCTCCTTTGCCAGCTTTCACTGTGATGAACATGTTATTTTACATACCTAAGATCTTACAAATACTGAGAGGCACACTGCAGATTTGACTCCTGATACCACATGTCAAATTGAAGAATACAGGTTAAGTGGGAGGATATTCTGGAAGGATACAGGTGTGTCTGGTTTCCAGGTGACAGAATAAATACTCTGCCAATTAAAAAAAATGCTTCCAGTGCTTCTTCAGGACAGTGATGTCATTAGTTGGTTTCTAATAAAAGCTATTGAGCCTGCATGAGGCAAATTGGGCTTGCTATTGCTTGATGGGTAATAATTCCATTTTAGTTCATTTTTGATAAAAATATTCCAACGTTAAAAAATGTATTCATACTTGGAATGGAAAGAATTTGAGGGTGTTTTCTTTTTTTATAAAAAGCTTTCAGATTTGTAGTCCAATTGTGTGTCGAGGTGTGACAAGATCCCCTCCCCTCACCCTTACCTTCCAATAAAACACAGACACAATAATACTTTTGGAAATATATTGTAACATAAGTTGATATGAGTACATATATATTGGCAATAAATGGCCACAACTTTATTTGATGACAGTTGCCCAGGTTGGCACATAGGCATGGGTTTGAATCCTGAACATCGACCAACCTGCCTGTCTGGTTGATGAGTCCTCTGTTGGCTCGCCTGCCGACAGTCATCGCCTCAAAGAGGAGGAGTCTTTGCAGGCCTACCATTTGCTTGCCCACCTCTGTTCCTCCCCTGTGGGCCACCAGAACATATGATCCAACACTTCTTATAAGGGGGAGGGATTCCAAGACAACACACCCCAAATTGGCATGCATATTCTGGACCTCCCTCCCCCGGGTCTCCATTAACTTGAACTTGGCCTTGAACTTGATGGAGATCCCTGTAACCCCTGAGTTTGGATCAGAACCCATGCCAACCACCAACCCCCTCTGAATTCTGTGACAAAACAAGAATACACATAGCAAAAGAAACAAATAGAATGCATAATACACAAGCATGAAAAGAGGGAGGGTGGGTGGGTCTTCGGCTCTCAGAGAGCCACTGCCTGGTCTGGCATTGTGGTCAGGAATAAATACCTGGACCAGAGTGAAGACCTGCTGCCTGCAACAGTAGGCCCCTCCTTCCAGCCAATCAGAAGGCCAGGGCTGTCCCTGATTCTGATTGGCTGTGGCCAGTTTAAACCAACCAATCAAGGAGAGGAAGCCTCTCCCTGACTGGCCAACTTTCAATCCTCTTCCCAGCCTGGCAAAGCCTGCTGGGAAGAAGAACCCAGCATGGCAGCACCCATGCCTACCCTCCAGGCCATGTGGAGGGTGATCATCAGGGGACCAACCAGCCCCACAATGCAGCCGCCATTTAAGTCTGGCAGCTGTCTTCTGGACTAGATATTTTTCCAAGTTCTGTTGTGGCCTTGTAGAGCTTCAAACAATTGAACTACAGTTGTCCCTTCACATTCCCTGGGGTTTGGTTCTAGGACCCCCCGTGAATACTCAAGCCCCATTATATGCAATGGCATAACAAGATGGTGTCTCTTATATAAGGTGGCAAAATCAAGGTTTGCTTTTTGGATTATTATTTTTTAAAGAATAGTTTCAAGCCATGAATACTTAAAACCGTGAATGCCAAATCCGTGAAAGTGGAAGGACAACTGTATATGGTCAATTTGCCTGATCTGATATAAGCCCGCTCCCTTTGTGATGAGTAGTAAGTCATCATTAGCAGAAAAAGTGTTGCATGGGAAGTTTTGAAACTTTACTTCAGAATCATGACACATGAAAGTCATGTCACATGATGCTGTAGATGTAAACAGATAAAATCCAAGGAAGGAGAAACCAAAACTGAAAGATTGGTCATCCAGTCTCAAGGCTTTGCGTGCTTAAGTGTTGCTGTGAAACCCTGACCACTGACATGTGTTAGTGATGAATTATGTTTGCCAACCCTCCTTTTTTTTCTGAGCAGGTCCTCATCTTTATCATATATATGGCAGGCAGAAAAGCACAATGTGATACAAATAGAGGAGAATTTTCAGTTCAGTTCATTTTCTGGAAAAAAATTCCCAAACTAGTAGATTTCTTCCTATTCAGGATTGAAAGCACTTGAAGTTTAAAAAGTCAAAGACTGAAGAAAGTGAAACTAGTAGCTTTCCCCACCTCTAAGTGTATGCTCCATTGCTGGGTGCTGACATTCCTCATTTGATACCACAATCTTATGCTGAGCAAACTGCGGTGGTATTCATCATGCTATTCAATCTTTTCAATCTTCAAATATTTATTTTTCAATGTATTTTCCTCCTTAGCTTTTGCTCTTTGTTTTAATTCTTTGTACAAATTAGATGTAAAACAGTGTAGGAGGGCATTCCTTCAAAGAGAACTGTCAGCAAGAAATAAAAGTGCTTTATACAAATATGGTTTTGACCTTCAAATGCCATCATCCTCAAGCAAGTTTCAAAACTTCTCACATAATACATTTACTGCCAAATAATTTCTACTGATGCCTTACTACTCAATGCATAGGGAGCTGCCTTGTAAAAGGCCAGGCAATTTGCCCGTGCTTGTGTTCTCTGATTGGCCAAAGCTCTGCAAGGTCTTAGTAGAACTTTGGAAAAAAAATATTTTCGCAAGAACTTATTGTCAGGGATGATGGGAGTTGTAGCTCTTCACCTCTGGCTCAAACTCACCACCTTGTTATGCAGCAGAGCCGACCAGCTTAGATCAGTGGTTAATGCTTTCCTCCAAAGCAGCAGAGTTTCAGAGAATAGGCTGAAGATCCTGACAAACTCTCCAAGCCTTCTCACTCTTCTCCAGGTGTCTCCAAAACGTCTCTAGGATTCACTCAGGCAACTCAGTAGTTTTATATAAAACCTACTTTATTCTTCTATATAAATATACTATATGGTCAACAAATCACAATCTCTACACACTACTACACAATATCTCCAAACTACTCCACCTCTACTCAACAACAATACATTGGCAAACATTGCAATTTTATAGCCATTGTTTATCACCACCCACTAGTTAGTTTCCACCCAGTGGGTGTGTACTTCCATTCTGATTGGTCCACGTAGTTCCACCCATACTTAAGACCAACCCATGTATTTCAACATTTCACCTTGTACACTTAATGATTCTCAGGTGTTTCCAATCTGCATTCAGTACCTCTGTCCTTGGCTCGCAGGCTTCTAGATTACATTAGCAGTTTCACCTGTGTAGCTTCATAATTGCTCTTGCTTAGTCATTGTGACTTTCACATACATATTTTATTTCTTTCACTGTATGTCCCATGTTGCATTTTCCTTAACACTTATTTGTTAATTTGCCTGGCTGAGTGACTGGGGATTGTAGTCCAAAATGCAGGTGATGTAGTCCAAAAATAACTTTCTAAGCTCTGGGCCTGAGGCCAAGATCTACTTTTGCATCCTTTTAACTGGTGACTCTAGGTAACTATCTGCATGCTAAACATGTGCTTTATTACTGAAGAAAGTCTGCTCCTGAGCATGGTAATCTGTTACACTATGTGACAGAAAGCCACTTCAAAGTAAGTAGTGATCCCTCACCTTAAAAGAACAGTCTTTGCCTTCAGCAATAGGAGTAATTCATATATACACTGACATACACAAATTCCAGTTGAGAGACAACTGAAGAATAGCTCCAGAAAGCTGTTGACCTTTTTTTTTTGAGAGGCAAGGGCCACACATATTTGGGATTCATTGCATAGCAAATAATAACTGAAATCTTTGGGGTTTTCCCCCAGTTTTTTCAATGCAACCTGAACACTGGATGACAATCATGCTGTCATGATTGAAATGAAATTTTGCTTATCCCTTTACTCTCAGATCTGTGTGCATATGCCAGTTAGAATAAGAGGAAACTGCTCAGAACTGTTGATGTGGATAAAAATGTGTCATTTGTTCTCATTCTTCAGAATTCTTCTTGCTGAGAACGGGTGTTTTAAGACTGCATTTGTAGTCTGTTACAGCTTCATCGGAGATTATGTTCCTTATGGCCTGATTATGTCAAATGCACCCTAAAAATGCTTCCTCAATCTTAGCTTGAATAAACCATCAGGCATAATGCATTCATGAAACAAAACTGTATAGATCCACATACCAGTTGTACTACCAAAACTCTGCCGTAAATTGCTAGGGAACAGCAAATAACAACACTATGATATTCTTCCCTGCAAGGTCCATGGGCCACAGTCATTTCAAACATGGAACTCCTTCTTTCTTACTCTCATTCACACTCTCTAGCTTGATTCTGTTGTCCCAAAACTGTTAATAAACATGTGAGAAAGGAGAACACAGTAGTCCCATCCTCCTTCACCTCTGTTTTTATCACCCTGTATTCTACAGGGGTAACTTTCTGAACAAAAACCAAACTGAAGGGTTCTGCCAAAAAATAACCAAGATAAACTAATGTACTCCCAATCATGAAAAATAAAAAGATGAAGAAATGAAAGGATAACTAAACCCTGGAGCAGAGAATCCAATAAAATTAAAATTTCTAAAAGGGTAACAATACCCCACTGAAAAGTGTGCAAATGCTAACATTATTAATAGTGAATAATAAAAGCTCAAGGCCAGAAGCGTTTTGACAGCAGTCTTCCTCAGTGGCCTACAAGCATTCAAAATGTGTAATAACTCAACAGCTCACACAATGTGACTCTGCTCAATTCCAAAGCAACAATGTCACAGATGTTTGTGTACATGGAAGATCCCTGAATGCTGGGAAATTCATATTCAAATTCACATGAGAAACTCAACCCCATGAAGGCATTATAGCTCCTCTACACAGCAAAACAGGAGTTAGAAGTGAGACTTTGATGAGCAGCCCCACCTTTGATGTTACATGTGCCAAGTAGCCCCTTCACTGAATGTCCATGTGTACACTGAAATTATCAGTCAAAGTGAAGGGATTTTTTTTTTTACATGAAAGATATGATGTAACACTGCATGATTCAGGTTCCAGGCTACATGGGAGCCTTCAGATGTGTGCAAGATGTGTGCAAGAAGATCTTATCACTGAAGATATTCAGGCTATACAGTACATATGAGAGGGGACGCTAATGGGCACTCACAATATCGGAGATAGGTCTAACTCAGTGTGGCCCTACTCCTATGTGGAAGAAGTAGGCAGAACTATGCAAAATACATACATACATACATACATACATAATCTTTTTCTTTTTTTTAAATCATCCTGATAGAAAAGGAATTTCTTTCAGGGATCAAAGGAGAAACAGGTATGTGGCAGGTTTTTCTGGCTAACTATCCATGAAAAAGTGAAAGAACAGGGAGTTAAATCCTTGTTTGCCATACTGTTGTGGCCCTACTTGGGGGGAAAATGGTTTCCAGGCTTTAGACCAAATCACAGTATTGTCTGCAACTCCTCAACAATAAGGGGTGCTCAAAAAGATCACCAAAAAAATAAAATGAAATACATGATTCACTCTAAATTACCAGATAGAATGGGAAAGAAAAATATAAGCCTTTTTACAGGGGAGGAAAACATTAAGGAAAAATAAACCTAATGCATTCCCTCATGGGGCCTCTGTCTAGCTGTCTATCTTTTACCATTTATCTATTGGTCTATCAATGAATAGGTTGTGCCTACCAGGCTCATGGTCTCATGAACACTGATAAGGTGTAATAGCTCTATACTTCTTTCTTTCTCTCCAAATGATATGTCATCATTGTAAGTTTCTTCTAACACTCCTGTTATTCAAGCTAGTCTCATCCAAGATCTCAGTTCTGTTAAGGTTTGTCTTTCCACATTGTTCAGTTAATATTTTCAAACCATAAATATTGCAAGTCTTGAAGATTGTAATTTTGTGTGCCATACAATCTTTACTCCCTCTGCATCTTTTGTCTATAGAGTTATCCTATTCTTACCGATCAGTTCCTGTTTCAAACCCAGCAGAACAACCCCCCCCAAAAAAAACCCTTTTAATGATAATATTTCAACCTCAATGGCTAACATAGTGTGGATACGAATAATTAGTGAAATGGCAACATATATAACAGATTCCAAATCTAATTCAATTCAGTTTAGGAGATGCTCTCTTGTAAACATAAAAGCCTAAATCCAGTTGCTAGAGTAGGTCTATTCAATCAATTTGAATATATAGAATCATAGAATTGCAGAGTTGGAAGAGACCACGAGGGCCATCTAGTCCAACCCCCCTGCCACGCAGGAAATCACAATCAAAGCATCCCCGACAGATGGCCATCCAGCCTCTGTTTAAAGACCTCCAAGGAAGGAGACCCCACCACGCTCCGAGGGAGTGCGTTCCACTGCCGAACAGCTCTTACTGTCAAAAAGTTCCTCCTAATGTTGAGGTGGAATCTCTGTTCCTGGAGCTTGCACCCATTGCTCCGTGTTCCAGTCTCTGGAGCAGCAGAAAACAAGCCTGCTCCATCCTCAGCGTGACATCCCTTCAAATACTTAAACAGGGCTATCATATCGCCTCTAAACCGTCTTTTTTCCAGGCTAAACATACCCAGCTCCCTAAGTCTCTCCTCATAAGGCATTGTTTCCAGACCTTTCACCATTTTAGTTGCCCTTCTCTGGACACGCTCCAATTTGTCCATATCCTTTCTGAATTGTGGTGCCCAGAACTGGACACAGTATTCTAAGTGAGGTCTGACCAAGGCAGAATAGAGTGGCACTATTACTTCCCTTGATCTAGACACTATACTTCTATTGATACAGCCCAAAATTGCATTGGCCTTTTTAGCTGCCGCATCACACTGTTGGCTCATGTTCAACTTGTGGTCTACTAGGACTCCTAGATCCCTTTCGCACGTAGTCTCATTCAGCCAGGTCTCTCCCATCCTATATTTATGCATTTCATTTTTCCACCCTAAATGCAGTACTTTACATTTCTCCGTATTGAATTTCATTTTGTTAGCTTTGGCCCAGCTCTCCAGTCTATCCAGGTCATTCTGAATTTTGATCCTGTCCTCTAGGGTATTAGCTACTCCTCCCAATTTGGTGTCATCTGCAAATTTGATAAGTATGCCCCTAATTCCCTCATCTAAGTCATTGATAAAGATGTTGAATAGCACTGGGCCCAGGACAGAACCCTGTGGCACCCCACTGGTCACATCTTTCCAAGACGAAGAGGAGCCACTGCTGAGCACCCTTTGGGTTCGGCCGGTCAACCAATTACAAATCCATTGAACAGTTAACTTGTCTAGCCCACATTCTACAAGCTTGTTTGCAAGAATGTCATGGGGAACCTTGTCAAAGGCCTTACTGAAATCAAGGTATGCAATGTCCACAGCATTCCCTTCATCTACCAAGCTGGTACTTTATCAAAAAAAGAGATCAGATTAGTCTGGCATGACTTGTTTCTCTGAAACCCATGCTGACTTTTTGTGATTATGGCATTGCCTTCTAAATGTTCACAGACTCTCTGTTTAATGATCTGTTCTAGAATCTTCCCTGGTATTGATGTCAGACTAACTGGACGATAGTTGTTGGGATCCTCTTTTTTCCCCTTTTTGAAGATGGGAACAACGTTTGCCCTCCTCCAGTCTGCTGGGACTTCTCCTGTTCTCCAGGAGTTCTCAAATATTATTGCCAATGGCTCTGAGATTATATTTGCCAGCTCTTTTAATACTCTTGGATTAATTTTGATTTAACATTTGGCAATTGAGTCAACAAGTCTACTATGATTAAAAGTAACAATTGATTCTAGATGTTGAACAGTTCTCCCAATTAGTCCACAAGGGTTCATAAACAAACAGATCTTTCTTTATTGACCAATCATTTTTAGAACACCCTTCAAAACACCTGCATTTTGAGTTGAGGAAAATATTCGACAAGGAACTTGTACTTTCCCTGTGTTAATAAAACTTTTGTCCAGTCATCCCACATAGATCTGCCAACAGATTATCCTTCATTTGTCTGTTTGTTTGATTCATTTCCTAACTATCTCCTACCACAGGACCCAAGACAGCTTGTTGTTGTTGTGTGCCTTCAAGTCATTTCTGACTTATGGCAACTTTAAGGCAAGCCTATCACTGGGGCTGAATCCACATGATGGCTATATCACAGCCCCATGCACAGTATCCTGTCCCGGTTTGACCCCATTAAAGTCACACACACACATTTTAATCTGAACTCAAATTGGTCTTGAAAGCCACACATTCCCACCCAAAGTCTTATCAGTACAAAAGGGCATTTCTGGCATGGCCACATGTTCACTGTCTCAGATTATTTTAAATCACACAACTGCAGGGCCGTCTATAAGGTAAAAAAAATATGTACGGCGTTTGGAAGATCGATTGTCCGTACACACGGCTGTTCGGATGCATACATGTCATTCGGAAGGGGGGTTAGTTAATCCCCCATAAACTCTGTGGATTCAGCATTTGGGAGGATTAGCAAATCTCAAACTAAAATCCGTACAACCATTCGTATTATTGATGGGAATTGGGAGTGGCCACCATGTTGGATTCCTGGCTAAGCCGATAAGTCCATGAATTTTATATTTATTCCTTTTTATTTTATATTGTAAATATGGAAAACTGACTATCTGCATAACAGGCACCTTTTTAAATTTAAAAATAAAAGTGGTGGGAGATTTAAAACCACCACTTGGATCGCTCACTCCAGCCAGCTGGGCAAGGGGGGGTCATACGGAGTTTAGGAGGGGTAAAAATCATGTAGGTAGATCGTATTCATACGAATGGCTGCCTTTTCAGATTTTTTACCCCCCAAACGGATTTTCTTTTAGTCGTGTAGACATGGCCGATGGGTGCATGCATGTGAATGTACATATATCCACATATCAACAGGAACCAATAGTCTTTCTTGTTTTACTGTCAATCCTACCTCCCACCTGCATTTCCATTGGATGCCCCCATCCTGTTTTTCCCTCCCGGCCCACTGATGAGTGAGCAAGGGACATTTAAATGTCATGGCCATGGTCTATGCATCTTGAGGTTTAGTATACTATAGGAAAACTGGGTTGAGGCAGCTCTAACCCTGAAAGCTGTCTAACCATAAGTAGGGAATGTGTTGAGGAGGATGGGGGTTGGGGAGTAGAGCTGGGTAATCAAATAGATTTCTATCATAGGAGGGCTGGGGAGACTTTCAAAAAAAATTTCGGCTGCAGGCTCAGTAAAGTCACATCAAATGTAGTTCTCAAAGAGGATTATAGGACAGCTCAGCTTATCTGAACTCAAAGAAGTGTTTAATTCTCCTGACACACAGCCACACATGGGATGGAGGGTGAGTCATGTGTGGATCTCTGTCATGGACTGAAGGAGCAGGATGGGGGAGGGAATGAGGAGACAGATCGGGCATATGTTCAGGATGATGGTGGCATTGGGAGGAGGACAAGGGCATTCTCCCTTAACTTCTCTTCCCGAGAAACATAAATGTGTTTGCCCAGTCAAGATCAACCCACTTTCTCCAACCCTGGAGGACCTGGTCTACCCCCACCCAAGTGGGTCCAAACACATAGATTGGGCTAACCACTCACCATTGATCTTGTAGCTGGGTAGCTTGTTTGGCTGAAGCCTTTGGCCACATAGAGCTGCTTGATTCTGGAGCAACTTCACAAGATGGGATGGTGGCCCCAAGGAGAAAAAGAAAGAAAAAATGTTTTCTTTCTCCTTTTCCTCAGAGCCACCATCGCCACCTCCCCAGCCAAGCCCAGCCTTGGGATCAATGCTGAGGGGATAGATCAGGCTCACTTTGCTGGGCATAAAATGGGTCCTCCTGGGCTGGAGGAATCAGGATGATGTAGACTGAAACAACTGTCTATAACATAATTTTATAGACAGTAATTTTGGTGTCACCCCTTCTGAGGGTATCACCCAGTGTGGACCTCATCCCCCTAGTGATGCCACTGCCTCTTAACAGGCCCGCTGAGGCCAACACTTCAAGGACAGCAGGAAGGGGATATGACAGCAGCTCTCTTCTCCTCCCTTGCCCTTGTCCTTTCTGGAGAACTGCACACCACCCATGCTCCCTCCCTCTGCTCCCCCATTCCATCTTGTTCCCCCCCTCCCGTCCCAGTAGTGAGTGAGTGAGGATTATTAGGCCCAGCCATCCCACCTGTCTGATTTTCTACCAGTGACCAAAGAATTGACCACTGACCAGCCCAACTTCACCTGTGTTATCAATGTCTCTATTAAAAATGGCATAGGGCAGCTGCCCATACACCCCTAACCCCCACAAATGTGGAGGGACAATTGTATTTAATATATTTAATAAAATAATAAATATTTAATGTTGTTTCAGGGAGTCTTTGTATCGCTTTTTTGGAGCGCCCCTCTTACGCTGACCCGTGGTGAGTTCACCATAGAGTAGTATTTTTGGGAGGCGATGGTCCTCCATCCTAGAAACGTGCCCTGCCCAGCGCAGCTGTGTTCTCAATATCATGGCCTCAATGCTGGTGATCCCTGCTTGCTCAAGGACAGCAACATTCGTCACATAGTCAGTCCAGTGTATATTTAGGATTGTGCGTAGACAGCGCTGATGAAAGCGCTCGAGGAGTCGTAGGTGGTGGAGATAGGTGACCCATGTTTCAGATCCATAAAGGAGGATAGACAGTACGATGGCTCTATACACACTGATTTTTGTGCTTTGCCTCAGGTGTTTATTGCTCCAGACTCTTTTGTGAAGTCTTCCAAATGCACTATATGCCTTTGCTAATCTGTGATCGATCTCTTTGTCAATCTTGGCATCTGAGGAGATGATGCTTCCCAGGTAGGTGAACTGCTGAACGGACTTGAGCACTGATTTGCCGACGGCGATGTGGGGATGGTGGTGTTCGTCCTGTGGTGCAGGCTGGTAAAGAACTTCTGTTTTCTTCAGGTTGACTTCTAGTCCAAACAGCTCTGCAGCTGTTGCAAAGCAGGATGTTAGGCGCTGTAGAGCTGCTTCTGTGTGGGCAACAAGGGCAGCATCAACGCAGAAAGAATCACAACCCAAAAACATCACCCAAGGAGACCTTCTGCTGTGCTTTTTGCAACCGGACTTGTTTATCTCGGATTGGCCTTTTTAGTCATCAGCGCGCTTGCAGAAAGCGCGGGATGAGTCCTTCCTGAATCTTCGTTTGCGAAGAAAAGCCAGAGAGAGAGAAATATTTAATAAAATATAACACATGCCCCCAGTGAGCAGACAATCTTAGCTCTTTGAATATTTGAGTATCTGCATACATACGCTGAATGTTAAAAAAAAAGGCAACAAAATGGCCAGATGAGGATGCCAAGGACACCACCCACCAATCTGTCCTGTCCTCCAACCATGCCATTCCCCAAATCCACTCTGATCTAGATTCAGGTGCAGGATGCATGTTACAAAAATAGTGTTTTCCTGGAAACTGCAGAGTAAAACGGGTTTTGTGGTGGAGGGATTGTTTTGTTTTTTAAATAAAGCCCTCAGATGCACGCGAAACATCAGAAAGAAACTGTTCCAGAACATGGTCTCACAGCCCAGAAAAAAAAAAACAAGGAAAATGCTGGCCGTGAGAGCCTTCGACTTCACATTGTACAGAATGTGCCTTCCTCTGATGTTGAGAGCATGTGACTTACCCAAGATCATCCAGTGGTTTTTTTCATGGCCAAGCAGGTATTCAAACCATGGTCTCCAGAGTCATAGTTCAATGCTCAAACCAGTACACCACACTGGCTTCCCAAGATAGTGTACGACAAACTACAGTTGTCCCTTCCCATTTGCATGTTTCACATTTGCAGTTTTGCTTATTCACTGCTTATTCCCCTCTCCTTCTGTCCTGGCAACAAAACACTCAAGCTTGCTTTCTTACCTAGCACCAAAATAGCACTGCCCATTTAAAACATTCAGTAAGGTTGTGTTGTTGGCAGGGCAGCGGGAAGGAGAGCTGGCAGGGAGGAGAGTGTGAGTGAGGGGCATGGTTTGTGTGCCCAGGGGCGGGTGTTGCTACTGCAGTGGCAGATATCGGCAGAAGAGGAGTCTACAATACTGTAGTGTAGTACATATGTTGGGGGTGGGGCTTAACATATTCCTGTTTTTTTGAGTTTCATGGTGGTGCTGAACCCCTAACCCCCACGAATGTGAAGGGACAACTGTAAAACAAAGTACAGCTAAAAACTATTAGTACAAAATAATGTAACTGTGGTTTAACATATACATCATTTATGTTAAACCCCGTTAAAAGAACCTCCACTATTATATTCTCCAGCATTAATCAGAGTTTAAATCATTTTAATATGTACAAGGTTGACAGTGGTACTGCTGTACTCAATTCAACTGCATTAATCAATCCCATTCATTCAATACTATTAATTGGTCAGTGAGCAACATCCTGCTCTTTTCATCCAACTAAGGCTGCAATTTCATGCATATTTACTAGGAAGATAGGCTTAGTTCCTAGTAAAAATGCCTAGGATGTCACAACTAGTATGATCCCATGCTGGTCATTCAGTCTTCTCTTGTAAGCAAGATGTGGTTTCTGACTACATAGAGCTCTTTCCAACATTTGTTAATGTTGTGAAGTATATCACAAATCCTTCTTTATTACCTTTTACCTAAATCATGGAAGCTTTTTTCTACCCATTTTTCCTATCTAAAAGAACTCCACTTACTTTCAGAATGTGTATATATATATATATATATATATATATATCCATGAGTAGTCTAGGCTCAGTCCATCTAGAATATTTGTTTTTAAATGAAGCATGGAAGCTCACATGTGTTAACCAGAATTCAACATTTAACAGAGTTAATTAATTTAAAAATTTAATTAATTAGTTAGTAAGTTAGTTAGTTAAAAATTAATTAAAACTCCTGAAATCTCTTTTCCCTTCTGTTTTTAATTTAGTGGTTTTAAATAAGGATCTATCTTTTTTCTACAA
This sequence comes from Gambelia wislizenii, assembly GCA_030847615.1. Lineage (NCBI taxonomy): Eukaryota > Metazoa > Chordata > Lepidosauria > Squamata > Crotaphytidae > Gambelia > Gambelia wislizenii. The sequence goes on along the minus strand of JAUMIR010000003.1, from coordinate 45,532,914 downwards.
TGAATCTGTTCTGTGAACAAAGTGAACTTCATAGAACCATAGAATCATAGTGCTGGCAGGGACCACAAGGGAGATGTAGTCCAACCTCATGCCACACCAAAATATGCAACTAAATTAATCCTGGAATAAGGTCATCCAACTGTCTTGGAAGATCTCTGAAGAGAGGAAACCCGTCACCCTCCAAAGCAGTTTATTCCACCGTTGAACAGCTCTTACAGTCAAGATGTTCTTCCTAATGTTTAGGTGGAATCTCTTTTCTTGTAATTTGAATCGATTGGTTTGTATTCTAGTCTCTGGAGCAGCAGAAAACAAGCTCACTCCAATTTCTACATGACATATCTTCAGGCATTTAAATATGGCTTCCATGGTGCTATTATTTGCCATAAGTTGACTTCAGCTTATGGTGACTCGTTTCTCCAAGAGACCTGGTCATCAACTACCCTGCTCAGTCTTGCAAACTCAGGGTTGTGACTTCCATGATTGAATCAAATCCACCTGTAGTGCAGCCTTCCTCTTTTCCTACTGCCATGACTATCATTGAATAGACTATGTGTATCATGATTGATTATGAATAAGGGGAAATTCTTTTTACTAAAATAAAAGCGCTTCACTGATTTTTTTCTACTTACAAAACTGCAATGGCATCAGTTTATGTAAGCTATTTTAAAATATTGTTTTGTTTTGTTTTACTTTGGATTAATCAAGTTTTATACCAATTACACAGTTGTTTGCCTAGCTGGCATTTTGCAATAAGTTTTGCAAAATGCCCCATCCCCACAAGTCACATGAAGAACAAGCCCAATGTATCTCACAATATCTGGTGAGTGCCAAATATAGAGGTCACAGATCTTTATGGTGGCAAAGTGCACAGACAACAAACAATGGGGTTGCTGTTAAAATCAGAACATGCTCTGAAGACATGGGATGTTTGAGCAATTAAAAGGCAGCAAAAGCAAACAAATGAAAATATTCTAGCATCTGCAGCAGTTCCATGTGATAAGTGAAAGGAAATACAAAGGAAAAAGAGAGGCACATACTGTCTCTTGATGTTGAAAAGGAAAATGAATCTTGTTAGAGGACAAGCGAGTTGAATAAGATCCCAGTGGGATAAGGCTTGCTATTTTAATTCCTCCCTATCCAGTTGTTAGACCAGATGAGATGTGTATTTTAGAGATAAGCACAGAAAGAGAACCTGCTGAATGTTTTAAAGCATTTTCTGCCTCCCCCATTGCTTTCTTAAAAAAAAAAAGGGTTTGGCAAAATTTCTGAACCATATTGAAAACCAGTGTTGTTGATAAGCATTGCATGCAATGAATTTTTAAAAGGCTTTCATCATTCTTCACATAGTGGATTTCTAATGCTAGAGAACAATGTATCTTAGTAAACCACTATGAAAAAGCACTTCCTTTATGCAGAAATCATTCTGTCCTTATCTACACTTGATTTACAGCTGAAGTATGCCCTTAAAAAAATCTAGTAGCTCTTACTTTTGCTGGCATGGCATATTAAGGAATGCTATGCTATAATATTTTCCAGAACATAAGCATGGCCTGGATACCCTAAAGGTATATCTTCCAAGGTATAAAGGTATAGCTTCCAAGATCCTTTCTGATCTTGGAAGCTAAGCAGGGTCAGCCCTGGTTACTACAACTTGGACGAGAGACTGCCAATGAATACCAGGTACTTAGGCTATATTTCAGAGAAAGACAGTACCAACTCTGAGCATTCCTTGCTTAAGAAAATCCTGTGAAATTCATTAATCTCCATAAATCTATAAGTGACTTGAAGGCACATATACACAGAGCATGAGCCCCACTGATCTCAGTGGGACTTCTGAGAAGACACATACAGGATTGTGTTGTTAGGGAATCAATACAAAATTAATGTAGTATTTAGTAAATGGATAGATAAATGCATGAATAGAACTCCAATAACAATGCACAATCAAACCTTTCATATGAAAGATATTCTGTCATTGGATCAACAGTTAGATTATTTGCCATGTTGACACTCCCTGGAATGTCATGTGTTCTGTGGACTTTGACCAACTAGTATGTTGATATTCACAGTGCTGACATGTAGGTAGACATGGCATTGGTTGACACCATAATCCCAAAATCACAAGGCTGCAGTTTCTGGTGTGGGAAATGTGTCAACTGTCTTCTAGGCTCCATAAACTGAAGGATGGTGTCCAGATCACAAAAGTAACTGCACTATTTTATACTTCTTACACCTGCTTTACTGTGCCAAGATCTGGGCACTGCACTTTAAGAAGGATAATCACAAACTGGAACCACAAAGATGGACTAGGGTTGTGGAGAGTCCTGTGTGGAAAGTTTGGAGATTTTGTGCTTACTTAGCATGAAAAAGTGATCAAAAGGTATTAGGAGAGTCATTTTCAAATAACTGAAAGGCAGGGACATAGATCAAAGGGTTTTTGTTTCATTTCATTTTTGCTCCAGATGACAGAAATTGAACCAATAGGTTCAGATAAACTAACATCAGGAAGTACAAACTATTTAGGAGAGAAAGAGCCTTGGAATATAGTGGAATCTTCCATATTAAAGTGTTGCACTTTTTAAAACAACAACAACAAAAATAGGAACAAGGCAGCCATCTGCCAAGGATCTACATTTTAGATATTCTCCCACATGTGAGAATGGAAAACTTCTTCTCTCCTTTGTGTGAGATTACAAGAATTTTGGTGCATCTTTTGCATCTCATGGCTTTTCTGGAAAACTTCATTTGTGCAAAAAAAAAAAAGTATTTCTGCAAAATATAATATTTTTATACAATATGTAAAAAACATTTTTGTACAAAATTGTATTTTATACAAAATACAATGCTGGCATCTTGCTGGTGAATTCCAATTAGAGTATACCCATTCACTCAATTGTTGAATGGTGAATCAACACATAAAAAATCCAACTGCACCCATTCCTTGAGATGCTTAATCAGGCCATGGTGTAACATGCCTTAGTTACATCCTGTTTGGACTACTATAATGCACTCTACATGGGGCTGCCTTTTGAAGAGTGTTCAGAAATTTCATCTAGTCCAAAAGGTGCAGCGAGACAGTTAACTATGGGAGGTTACAGATACCATACTACTTCCATATTAAAAGAGCTCCACTGAATCCCAGTTTGATTCCGAACACAATTCAAAGTGCTGGTTATGACCTCTAAAGCTGTATATGGCTCAGGTCCAGTTTACTGGCAGACTATCTCCCAGTATGTGGCTGCTCATGCCCTGACATCATCAGGAGAGGCCCTTTTCTCAATTCCACCACCTTCAAAAGCATGGTTGGTGGGGATATGAGAGGGCCTTCTCAGTCACTGCCCCTAGACTTTGGAACTCCCTTCCCAGGGATGCCAGAATGTCCCCTTCCCTGCTGTCCTTCCATTGACAGGCAAAAACCTTCAGACAGACTTTTAATGCATTTTTTAAAGTTTTTTATGCAGTTTTTAAAGTTTTTAAAGAACAGGCTAGGGGTGCTGTATTGTTTTAATCTGAAGTGTTTTTAGTAACTTTTACATTTTTAATTGCAGATTTTCTAAGATATGAATATATGTTATCCCTATAACAAATGTGTATAGATTGACTTATCACCAACACTTATGACTCCTCGAACGCTTCCACCAGCGCTGTATACGCACAATCCTAAATATGCACTGGACTGACTATGTGACGAATGTTGCTGTCCTTGAGCAAGCAGGGATCACCAGCATTGAGGCCATGATATTAAGAATACAGCTGGGCTGGGCAGGGCATGTGTCTAGGATGGAGGACCATCGCCTCCCCAAAATAGTACTCTACGGTGAACTCGCCACGGGTCAGCGTAAGAGGGGTGCTCCAAAAAAGCGATACAAGGACTCCCTGAAACAACATCTCAGGCTTGGCTAAATTGATCACCAACAATGGTCCGCCCTGGCCTCACATCGGGAGGCATGGAGACACACTATCCACAATGCTGCAGCCTTATTTGAGAACTCACGCCGAACAAGTCTTGAAAAGAAATGGCAACGCAGAAAGAATCACAACCCGGTAACATCACCCGAGGAAACCTTCTGCTGTGCTTTCTGCAATCGGACGTGTCTATCTCAGATTGGCCTTTTTAGTCATCAGTGCACTTGCAGAAAAGGCGGGATGAGTCCTTCCTGAATCTTCGTTTGCGAAGAAAAGCCAGAGATAGATTGACTACAACACTGAGATTGTATTAACTATAAGTTTTTATGTTTCTGAAAATGTGATATATATTTCTCTGTTCTATAAATTTGGCTCTTTGAGCTACTAAGGGCTCATCTACACTGGTGCCATAATTTGCTGCTAGTCTGGAGCATTATGCTCTGGATCGATATGAGGCCAGCTATACGTACGAGTGTGGATTCATTCCAAAGCTGTGTTGTAGTCCAGACAAGCTGCCAAGCTGATGCTACATCAGCCCCACTGGCCTGCCACCTCTCCTACTGGCCAAGCAGCTGTCTGCAAGAGCCTGGCCATCACCATTACTGTTGGTGAAGTTAGAACTGGGCACCTGTGTGATCAACGAAGAGGGGAAGAAAAACCTCCTCCTCACTGATTGCATGGCACAGTGCCCCTTTCTGACCTAACCAGTAGCAATGGCCAGGGTCTCACAGACAGCTGCTTGGCTGGTGGATAAGGCTGTGGCAGTGGTGGTACTGAGGAGGAAGGGCTGGTGAGGCAAATATGGTGGGTGTGTAGACCTATGGACATGTGGGTCACTCCAGATCCAGCCCAATCTAGCTGTCCATATATCCAAAACAGTGAGGCCACTCTGGAGTTTCCTGGAAATGCTGGAGCAACTTCCATTTCTGTTAAGCTGTATTAATGGCTAAATGAGAGGATTTACTATGTGCATCATGTGTACAAATCGCACCAGATACGAGTTGAGTACATGTTTTATCCTTAGTGTTGACAAGCCCTGAATGTGGAATTGGGAATGTAAGCAGAATTGTCTCGATGGCTTCTCCTGTTGCTGGTTTGTGGGTCTTTGGAGAAAAGAAAAGGGTAGAATGTAGAAGGAAAAAGTTAAGGTATTACAAAGTTGAGAAGTAGCATATTTCTCCTAAACTGCAGAACAAGTTTGCACTATCATTCAATTTCACATTGGTTTTGTTGTCTGAAGCTCAAAATAAACGATTAAAGAATCCAGTTCTATTTTTTCTACTGACAATACTTATTTCTCTGTCATTTATTATGACAAGAGAAAGAAGGAAGTGAGCTTCACAGAAGGAATCCTTTTCAATATTTGATTATGACATATGCCAGTGTTCAAGCTCAGTTTCATTACTATTTTCACTTTTTTCCCTTAGACTTATACTCAGCCTTTTTGCCCCAAAATGGAAATCAAGGTAGCTAAGAATGAAATAACTAGATCAAGTACAAATTAAAAACATAAGCTGCTATTATTAAAAATAAATCATTTTTTTTCTTAATATGGGTAATGAAAATAAATAAGCTCCTATTCCTTTTCGGAAGATGACCATTTAAAAGGGAAATAATCTAGATGGTAACTAAGACATAACCTGACATGGGTAAAAGATGGTGGGAGGGTTGTTCTCCACCCAGCATGGACACTACATCATGACATGGAACCAAACAGGCCCATAAGAAACTGTGTCAACCCTCTTGCATCTTGGCATGGCAACATATCAGTAAGGATGCAGTGTACAGTAGAAGTAGATAGTTGCCCAAAGCTGAGTGGGAATGCTTTGCCTATGAACCAGATTTGTTATAATGGACTGTAGAATATACTTTCATTCCAGCAGAGTTTGGGACTGAGAAAAATTGGAATATGCTATTGAGAGGGTTGGTCACAATAGTGGGGCAGGGAAGGAAAATGTATTGTGAAGAGATTCACTGCTGATTCACTCTGAAGTTCAGGCAGTTTTGTTAGAAATAAAAAGATGTAGGGCAAGGACTTTGGGACCTGCAGATGAGGAATTTAACTCCTTTGAATCTTGCACAGATTACATTCCCAGAGTCTTGTAGCTTGAGGGTTATTTGTTCAGTCAAGAGGGCCTCCCTCAATACTGGTGTTGTGGTCACTTGGGTTCAAAGCTGGCAGGACACTGCTTCTAGCTTAGAGCAGGGCTAGGTTTGTCCTTAACATGGTTATTAGGAAGAGGGTGCAAACCAGTTTTTGAACAGCTGATTAGCTACATTGCAAATTAATCCAAATTAGTCCGAAATATAAGTTCATGCAAAACAAACAAACAAAACAAAACAAAAACCTAAAGAGATAAAATAAGAGAGAGAGATGATTGAATACCTTCCAAGATTTTACTTGGATTATACTTCAGAGCCTGAAAAACTTCCTTTTATGGACTATAACCCTGGGTACCACCAAACCAGTATGTCAAATTCCCATGCTGGTTTGGGGACTCTGGAAATTATAGTCCCCAAGATGTAAGATTTCCAAACTGTGCTTTAGAGGGTGTTTTTATGTGTTTGTATTATTTTTATTGTTTTAAGTTGTATATGTTTTAAAAATAATTTTAATTGTTACTTTTTAATAGTTTTGTCTTATTTTTACTTGTTTTTATGTTGTAAACTGCTTAGGGAGAGTTTTGGCACAGATAAGCAGAACAGAAATGTAGATTTTTTTTAAAAAAAATTCTCCATACTTATAGGCTCTACAAAACATTTTAAAAGAGATAGAACATGTTGCGCTACCAATCTGTGAATGTATCTACTCACTGGTAAATAAAATGTATTGGCAAGCCTGAGTGCAGCTATCCAATCAGAACTTCGGGAAAAATAACATAAAAACAAAGGCTTATATCTCAAACAGTCAGATAGGGCCAGTTAGGAATAGGAAGATTGTTAGGGCTATGGGTAGTACAGTAACTTCTAGATGGAAGTTTGATTTGATGGGAGCTGAGAGCATGGAAAGTGTTGGGGGGGGTGCTTCGTGTTTACTAATGTGTTACAATATATTGCTTGTGGAGTTGGTGTAATACTACATGCTTAACTAGTGCTTTGTGTAATAAATCTTTACTACTTTGTTGTTTACTTCTGTTGTTGTTACTATGTGCCTTCAAGTTGCTTCTGACTTATGGCAACTCTAAGGTGAACCATGGGGTCTTCTTGTCAAGATTTGTTCAGAGGGGGTTTGCCTTTGCCTTCCTCTGAGGCTGAGAGATTGTGACTTGTACAAGGTCACCCAGTGGGTTTCCATGACCGAACAAAGATTCACACCCTGGTCACCCACAGTCCTAGTCCAATGCTCAAACCACTACACTACGCTGGCTTATAACGTACTTTAAATTGAAGAATTAATTAGAAGGGCCATATATCCATGAGAACCCAGTTTTTTACCAGCTTAATTCCTTGGCCTAACGTCCTGCTTTACAACAGCTGCAGAGCTGTTTGGGCTAGAAGTCAACCTGAAGAAAACAGAAGTTCTTTACCAGCCTGCACCACAGGACGAACACCACCATCCCCACATTGCCGTCGGCAAATCTGTGCTCAAGTCCGTTCAGCAGTTCACCTACCTGGGAAGCATCATCTCCTCAGATGCCAAGATTGACAAAGAGATCGATCACAGATTAGCAAAGGTATATAGCGCATTTGGAAGACTTTACAAAAGAGTCTGGAGCAATAAACACCTGAGGCAAAGCACAAAAATCAGTGTGTATAGAGCCATCGTACTGTCTATCCTCCTTTATGGATCTGAAACATGGGTCACCTATCGCCACCACCTACGACTCCTCGAGTGCTTTCATCAGTGCTGTCTATGCACAATCCTAAATATACACTGGACTGACTATGTGACGAATGTTGCTGTCCTTGAGCAAGCAGGGATCACCAGCATTGAGGCCATGATATTGAGAACACAGCTGCGCTGGGCAGGGCATGTTTCTAGGATGGAGGACCATCGCCTCCCAAAAATACTACTCTACGGTGAACTCGCCACGGGTCAGCGTAAGAGGGGCGCTCCAAAAAAGCGATACAAAGACTCCCTGAAACAACATCTCAGGCTTGGCCAAATTGATCACCAACAGTGGTCCGCCCTGGCCTCACATCGGGAGGCATGGAGACGCAATATCCACAATGCTGCAGCCTTATTTGAGAACTCACGACGAACAAGTGTTGAAGAGAAACGACAACGCAGAAAGAATCACAACCCAAAAACATCACCCAAGGAGACCTTCTGCTGTGCTTTTTGCAACCGGACTTGTTTATCTCGGATTGGCCTTTTTAGTCATCAGTGCGCTTGCAGAAAGCGCGGGATGAGTCCTTCCTGAATCTTCGTTTGCGAAGAAAAGCCAAACAGATGAGACAATTCCTTAGCATCCCAAACAAGTCTCATAAGGATTCCTACTTGAAACTTACAGGCATTGGACAATGTAGAGGGATGGCCAGCCAAGCATCATCGTGCCAGTAGTAGTGGGCTCTGCTCTTCCTGGGAAGTGGTGGTTTGTCACTTCTGCTTCTTCATGTTGTTCATGTCCATGTAGTGATAAGGATCAATGACATGCCCAGCATGTTGACAAAGATGGCTATTTCTATTTATGTTAATATCCTATGGAGCACAAAAGAGAGAGTGGTGTCAGGCTGGGAGTACACTATGGGCCAGGCCTTAGTACAGATGGGGTCACAACCTCACACTCTGCATGGAGAACAAAGGAACCAGCAGAAGAGCCACCCATCCCCTCAATGCTCTTCCATGGCAGAAAAATGATCAGGGGGTTAGGAAGGGCAGAGATGGCTCAACATTTCAACACTGACAATATATTCTGCCTACTTTTTAAAAGAGGTACTCCTGTAAGTAGTCAAAGATGTCAGTTTGTCATTGTATGATTGCCCTCACCTATGTATTATGAATCTAACATGCTTTGTTTAGTGATTACTCATTGGAATGTAAACTACACTTTAGGTAGTTACTTGTTTCTACATGTTTTTGTTTCTACACATATTTCACATATAAAACGTGGTGGGCTAAATTAAAGAACCCATTCATATAAGCAGTGTTATATCTCATCCCTGCACGCACTTCCAAGCAACTGTGAGGGCTACTTGCAGGCATATTGTTTTCTCTTGAAAACTGAAACTCCACTTACTGTAAGTATTAATAATAAAAAACATTCTTGAGCAGTGAACTTTTTTCTTCCCACTTCAGCATGTGGATATTAATATCCCGAAGATGGCAACTGAGATCCCCTTGGCATATGAATTTGAAGATGCTTTTAAAACACAATTTAAGTGAGTGCTGTGTGAGGACAACTGGCAATAGCCAGCCAAGATGACAGTCTATCTTGAGTTGCAATATCTTAATCCTCAGATTTACCACAAAAGTGCAGAGAAAATTAGTTCAGGAAGCTTTGGTTGTTGGAAACTCTTGAGTCTTTTGTGCTCTTTAACTTTAATGCAGATATTACACTTGTTCTTTGCATTTGCAAACCCTTTTTAAAAGAACTCAAATAATTCCTATTGCTGTTCCAAATGTGATTTGCTTAATCTAATAGCAGTCTTTCTGGTTGTTTTAAATCCCTTTCCTAGTACAGCTGACCTGGATATAATATGTAACTTTAATAACTCACATTTTGTGACTAACCGGAATGGAATTATAATAATGCCAGAGTCTATTAAAGTGAAAGGCTATGCAATTATTACTTAAAGGTCATAGAAGTTCTCTGCCATGACATCTACATTATTTTGATGTGTTTTCAACCTCTGGGTGAGACATCAATGTATTATGCACAGAAATTCATCATAAACAATAAGGGGAAAGGGAACATTGGAAAATAATTCATGTTTATGGACTCTATCATGCAACTTTTTCCATTTTGCTTGAGCAAAGCAATATATATGGTATGATTATACTGCCTATCTCATTTTTGTTAGAAAAAAAAATCATAGGGTTTATTAGGCAATTGTATGAAAAGAAGTTGTCAAGTATCCATTATTTTCTTTGGAAGTAAAATGATTCTGTACCTCAAAAGCAAATTCTTGGTAAGGGATTTTAATGAACATGCCACTAACTTGTATACAATAACACTAATTTTCTTTTGAATGGAAGTTTATAAAAGGGACCTATCTGTAAGCCATGAATTTAGTCATGATGTAGCCTGCCCCCCCGAGGGAAAATAGTTGTAAACTTTGGACATTTTCAGACACGTCTTACTGTGCTAGAAGCTTTTGGGAGAGCTTCGGTGCTGCTGTGCAGCAGGGACTCCATTTCAGATGACACCGTCCCCCTGGCGAAATCGTCTGTGTCACTTCCGTGTAGGATTGGAGGCGGCCGTGGTGTATTTTATTCAACAATAAATACACTTCAACTTCCGTGAATAAAATCTGGCGAAATACAGCGCGGCCGCCTCCAATCCTACATGGAAGTGACACAGACGATTTCACCAGAGGGACGGCGTCATCTGAAATGGAGTCCCTGCCGCGCGGCAGTGCCAAAGCTCTCCCAAAAGCATCTAGCACAGTAAGACATGCCTGAAAATGTCCTTTCTGATAAAAACTTTTAAACCAAGGACTCAGGAGGAAACGAGATGTGATATCAATTCTTCAGATGTTATTAATTACTACATTCTTGTTATATAAACAGAAACATGGAGAAACATGAATAGATGTACGAAGGTGGAAGATAGGGAAGGACAGTTTATTTCTCTTGTCACTGCTGTGCTGGAAAAAAACACACAACAATTTCTCTCTGAAGCTGTTGCTTGCATTTCTAGGGAAGTTCCCTTTGGAATTCATGGAGGCCTTCTTTGAAAAGCAAATAGCAGTGGGCAGAGGTGACAGGGAAAGAAAGAATGCAACCCCCCCATGGCAGCCTAGGCTTTCTGATGGCTAAAATTTACAGAATGTCAAATTAACAATTAACATTATATCTGGTTTGGCCCTCAATAATCTATGGCCTGAGATATGGCACTTGGGACCCGATATTTTGTACTAGCCTGGAAATAAATGATGCACTTATCTCTGCACAATTGTTACCTTCTGAAGGCACAGGTTCCTGCTCCCTAAACACTCATTCACTATTGAAGCCATTCATTTAGGCTAAGTCCTGCTCAGTTGTTGTAAGGCAGAGTAAGGTTTGATAATGCAAATATCTATTGGTGAAGGATAGCCACTGGGCAGCTTTAATTTTAAGCTATCTGGTAGCTGCTTACTTTGATAGCCTTGCTATCATCTTTGCCCCTTGATGTTCTGGTAAAAAATGTTGTTTAGAGGTTTCTCTTTCCATGGTCCACAGCTTTCCAATGGTTCCTGTATATGTTGTCAAGACGCAAAGTTTCTTTAGAGATGGACCAGAGAATTTACACATTCCACTTTTAAGGCCCTTGAAGCTCCTTCTGCCAATCCCCTTGATTTTCATGCAGTTTTCACCTAAAAGCAAACTCTGAAAGATCCCACAGGAAAATGTCTTCCCACATCCACCCATCCACCCAGAATACCACCTCCAAATACCTCAATTTTCAGGCTATCCTGGTCAAACTAGTCACCAAAACAGGTGTTGTTTCACTTCTGGATGCCATTTTGGCTGAGCTATACTAAAAAAAGGATGTATTCTGATGCTCCTTCATAGGGTGCAATCTGTAGGAGTAAGGAGAATTGTCCCCAGACCCCATGGAGTTTCCCACCCCTGCTTTAGAGGATTTGGAAGCAATTCAGTACATAGGTGAGGTAAAGTAAAAGATTTTCTTAAAGGCAAAGATGATCCAAAGAAATAGAACAAATTCCCTAAGCAAGGTGACCTTAGTTCCTCATGCAGTAGTCAGGAATCTCAGCTGAACAGCAGAAAGGCCTCAATCTGATGGCCAACATGCAGCATCTGCATAGTGCATGCTGAAGTCCAACCTGGGCAAAAACTTGGCCAATTATATGCCTAAGAGCACTGAATACTATGTAATGGTTTCAGCAACTGCATAACTAATCACACCTGTTTGGATGGTCATGTTCTTGGACCTTATTGATGTTTATGAATCCTTTTAACCACCCAAAGAAATGTTAAGTGAGCAACAAGTGCCCAACACAGACAGGTGTGAAATCCTTCCAGATTCCAAGGTTGTGCCATGCTGACTTTGAGGTAAACAAAGAATAAGCCCCCAAATTTATGCCATTCTACCTGGATAGCCATTTTCCCCCAGATTCTAGGCATGCTAACTGTTACCTGTTTGGACTATCATTTGGCCCAGATTCCAAGCATTCTTTTTTCTTTCCCTCCCTTTTTTAAAAGAAAGGAGATTTTCAGACCGCGTTTCAGCGTGCCTAGCGTGGGAGGAAATTTCGGGAGAGGGACGGCGATCTTGCGCAGCAGGGGGGCGTTTTTGGACGCCGTTGTCCCTCTTCCGAAACCATCAGTGTCACTTCCGTGAAGCTTTGGAAGCCTCAGCGCCATATTTAATCACGGGCAACCTCCGTGATTAAAATATGGCTCTGCGGCTTCCGAAGCTTCACGGAAGTGACACGGATGGTTTCGGGAGAGGGACAACGGTGTCCAAAAACGCCCCCCTGCTGCGCAAGATTGCCGTCCCTCTCCCGAAAGCTCCTCCCACGCTAGGCATGCTGAAACGCGGTCTGAAAATCTCAAAAGCCTCTAAACTCTGTAGAAGCCTTGATATGGGGCAGGACATAGAGAAACACTCTGCTAAATTCTGTCTTCTGTAAAGTCATCCCCTGCCTTTCAGGTTCAGTAAGAGACTGAGCGGTGTGACTGGTGGAGCATAAGAGGCAAGGAGGGTTACATTGTTAAGGTTCAAGGAAAAGCAAGGGAGGGAGTGACAGGAGAGTAGGGGGTGCAAGAGAGGGAGTAGGTGCAACAGAAAAGTAAGTGGTTCAAGAGAGGGATGCATTGCAATGGTTACAGGAAAAATGAAGGACGGAATGTGAGTGACAAGAGAGTAAAAAGTGTGAATAGTAAATATGAGTGGAAGAATGTAAGAATGGAGGGAGGGAGCGATACATTGCAAGGGAACAAAGAAAAGTAAGGGAAGGAGTATGAATGATGAGAGTGTAAGCAATGCAGGGGAGGGATGCATTGTGAGGGTGCAAGGAAAGATGGAGGAAGCTGTTAGGAGAGATTGGAGAGTGATCAGTGCAGATAGCATCTGTGGCACCACTAAGGCTGGTACCGCCCTTCCCCACCTGACAGTGTCACTTGGTGCAGTATGGCCTCTCCACATTTCCAGAAAAAGCAGCTCAAAATGCCAGCAGGATAAACAAGGGCTGGGAAAGCAGCCAAGCCCCAGGGATAGCTAATTAGGGAAAGCCAGATAAAGTTCAGAACAAGCAAGTTTCCATAGGTTTTCCTTGTTTTTTTTTTTTTCTGGCCTGTGAGGCTGTGTTCTGGAACAGTTTTTTTTCTGATGTTTTGCTTGCATCTGTGGCTGGCATCCTCAGAGAATGGTTGGGTAGGAGTGCGTGTGGAGTTTATATGCTGTGAACACTTTTGGGGAGTATATGTAAATTTGTGTGATTGAATGGTTAGTTTCTGGGTATAGAAATGCAAGGCTTGTTAGTGTCTGTTTGGCTAATGGTTTGTTGATGGGCCATTATCTGCTGGGAATCCCCCTGTCCCTGGGCGGAATTCCTTTGTAAGTGTTGAGTTTTGATTCTATTGTTCTTCAAAACTGGGAGCCAGATTTTGTTTACTTTTAAGGTTTCTTCTTTTCCTTTGAAGTTGTCCAGGTGTTTGTATTTCAATAGCTTCTCTGTGCATTCTGACATGATAGTTGTTGGCCTGGTCCAGAATTTCTGTGTTTTTAAATAGCATTTTGTTCTTCTCATAAATTCTTCTCATAAATAGCAATTTCTTCTCATAAATTCTCAGAGACCTCCTTTGAGCCTGCTGGGTATATGATGGTGGAGGTAAGTCCCTTTCCTCTTCTTCTTCCTTATCTGAGTGGGCAGGACTCTCTGCTGAGACTGATGCCAACCCACTCTGGCCAGGCTCTTCTTCAGCTTGAAGCTCCAGGTTGGCAGGTTCCCTGCTGGAACAGGTGTAGATAAACCTGTACCAGAATCCCTAGGGCTGTTCTCTGCCATGTCCTCCTCCTTCTCTGACTCTACAGCCTCATCAGGCTCACGGGGCATGGATACCACATACCCTTAGTGCCACCGCTGGACAACATAGTGCAAAAAAGAAGGGAAAGGTGCATTGCAAGAGTACAGGGAGAGGCTAGGGAAGGAAGTGTTGTCAGTGTGCATGGGGTAGAGTGCAAAACACAAAGGTGGGATGCATTGCCAGAGCATGAAGTGAGATGAGAGTGGTTATGAGGGAAGGGAGAGGGAAAGGAGTGAAGGAAGGGTGAGAGGTACAGTGGTAGATGTAAAGACCAAAGGGCCATTTACACAGCAAAATAAATTCTCTAAGAATTTAGAGAAAGAGTCCTAACAGTTCCCACATCTTTTGGATCAAAGTCACCATATTCAGAAGGAGGGAGGGGGGAAACCCATAAGTCACACAGTATCAGCTTCTGCTATTTTCCCCCAAATTTTTGAAAAGTAGGCCAAATTAGCGCACTATCGATTGTGTGAACTACCATTTTGCTTACAGCAGTGGAAACTACCCGCAGTCTTCCCAAAATAGCCACAGCAGAGCTGAGCCGTGATTGGCTGGATTGACCAAGGAGGGGGTATACTTGCAAGAGATGAGCCTCAAACGAAAAGATCCAGCCAGCCGGCTTGCTTTCTAGAATAATTACTGTTCCCCCCCTCTCTCTCTGTGTGTGTGTGTATATGTGTGTGTGTGTGTGTGTGAGAGAGAGAGAGAGAGAGAGAGAATAGTGATCTGCTCCACCGGCTGATCGCTCCCTCACCCTGCTGTGATCATGTTCTTGTGTATGTGTGTGTGTGTGTGTGTGCACGCGCAAGAGAGAGAGAGAGAGAGAGAGAGAGAGAGAGAGAGAGAGAGAGAAGCAGTCTGCTCAGCTGCCAGGGATGCAGAGTGAAGGGCATCTATAATAAATAATAGTAATAAAATTAATTTATATCCCGCCCCCCTACAAAACGCAATCGGGATGGCTTACAATTAAAATATACATCCAAACCCTAAATCCCACCCCCCTAAAATACAATTAAATAATTTAGGAATTAAAACATACTTTAAAATACAGCAACAACAACAACAATAATAAAAATGAACAATGAACAGTGGAGATGGCGAGATCGGGTCAAGCTAGATTCCCCCCCTTTTATGGCTAGATTTTTTTTTTAATCTAGCCTGCTTTCCTTCCCTCCTTTGTGTGAGAGAGAGACAGAGGAGCAGTCTGCTCAGCTGGCATGTCACAGTGGGTGAGGGGAAGAGAGGCTTCAGGGAAGCTGCCTCCTTTGTCATTATTCCTCTCCTCTCTCTGGTCTCCCGTTTTTTGTTGTTGTTGTTGCTTTATCTCCTGTTCTTTGGCTAGAGCTGCTAACGAAGCCTCTTTCAGAGCCCTGTTTCCCCCTTCGCTGCCCCTTCTCACTGCTTCTCTGCCTCTTGCCTGGCTTTAATGACAGACAGCCTGTGATCTGGAGGCCATGCCCCCTCACCTTTGTCTATGTGAACTGTGGAAGTTGAAAACTCACTGGATCTTCCAATTTAGTAATACATCATGTAAACGATGCAGTGCTGGTGCGAAAGGACAGTAATCCAGAACTTCGTGCACTTTATTCTGCCATGTAACTGGCCCCCAAGAAAGGGTAGGCATAATGAGGGGTAGAGTGCAAGAGGGGGAAATGTGTTGTCACAAAGTGAGGGAAAGAGAGAGGAGGTGGGAGATGCAGCAGCAGAGTATAAAGAACAAGAGAGGGAGGTGGGGCAGAAGCATGAGATGAATGGAGAGGAGGCTGGAGCAAATTAAAAGCATAGTGCAGAATAAAGAGCAGCAGTGCTAGAGTTCCTCAGGGAAGAGAAGAACAGTTCAGTTCATTGCTTCTGTGCTCTGCTCCCTGAGGTGGCCACCTCATGATGCTACTTTGAGGAAAGAGAGATCTGGGAAAAGACACAGTAAGAGCATAGACTAGATAGGAGCTTATTAACGTAGGTGCTTGTTTGTGACTATTCAGATCTTGGGGAATGGATCCAAACAATGATAAAGAAAGATAAATTTTTTTTATGTACTAATTCCACATCAATCTTGGGAGTATGGTATGGGCATTTGAATTGTTTACTCAGACATATGTGCTACTAAATTAAATGCATATAAGAAAAGAATATTTTTACCTTTAAAATACAAACATTATAGTGGAAACAAAATAACAGCTACAAGGATGAAGATCTAGAAAGGATGGTGTTAAGAGGGAGGGGATACATCTACCACATTGGATTAGCACTTGTTTTGAATTTTTTTCTTACAGCAAAGAACACCTTTCAAAGTTTCTTAGGGACTAGGAGCTGTGTTAGTCTTTTGCAGCAAAAACAACAGGATCTAATATACTAACAAGTTTTATTTAACGTAAGCAATTGTGGAGTGAAGCCCACTTCATCAGATACATGGAGTGTTGCCTCAGTTGACAGATATTTATACACATGGTTTGTGTGGGAGGATGTAATTAGGGAGATAAGAGGGAATGGAAATTGTTTAAAGAAATACAGACAACTATCATTACTTTAACTGGCATTAACCAACAACAATTGGGTGGGAGGACAGACATTCTGGCATGCATGAACTGCTTAGCTGGAAGTGCCTGTACAAGGCAAAATATAAATATTATTTTTATTTTTTTATTGTACTACACTAGGAACATACATGTCCATTTTACATGGTTTCCCTGTCCTTATTAAACCCCATAGCAGTCCTATGAATTAGTTATAACATGAAACACAATTTAATACCCATTGAAATGGTGGGAAAAAACCTATAAAATGAAGGTAAACACTATAGCAGACTATTAGCCTTTTTTTAAAAAAAGGAGTTCCTTCAGAGCTTCTTGGAATACACACACATACATATATAGATAGATAGATAGATAGATAGATAGATGCCATCAAATGATAGAAGTATTTATTGACGGCAACAATAAACGGTGAGGGACTTTACATATACAGGATGCTTGCTCAGACAATAGCTGTGCTGGTTAGGATCTTGTTTAGAAACTGCAGCATGACCTAGTTTCCCAGCCTTTGAGTCATAATGTTCAAGAATGTTCAAGCATGCGGTGGGAGATGAGTGAATGAGAATGCTAGAGACAAGCAAGAATTTTGCTTGGTTCATTTTTTTTCTTAGGCATTTTCCAAAATGTGCATCCCCCCCCCCCCAAAATCTGATGGAAATAACTTGAGTTAAAATGCATATGTGTGAAAACATAACTGGCATATTCATTCAGACTTTAAATGCTTAGTTCTTTTAAAAAAAAAATTAAAACTTCCTCTGTATGTTTATGGTACTGAATCAGAGTTACTATCTGTCTTTTTTCCTGACAGAATCCTTATTCTGTAACAGCTTTGTGGTAGGAAGGTCCAACATAATCCCCTCCACCCTAGGAATTTGTATACCTATTGAATTTAACCATTGTGCATAGTGGAGCCTTTTGGCCTAAATCCCACTGTAATTCTCAATTAGAGTAGACCCACTGAATCAATAAGAACTTGGTAAGTCAACAGTTATGTATGTTTGATTGATTCAGTGGGTTGACTTTTGTTAGATTTCAGCCTTTCCTGGAAATCTGTGCATTTCTTTATAAATACCATGGAAAGATTAAAAAAAAAATCTGTGACAAAATACACTGGGAAGTTTCATGCATTGATAATGATGATCTTTAACTTTCCATTCAGAGGTTTTCTTTACTCTTTTGTGTCTCCATTCATCTCGAGACAACTGCAGAAGCATAAGATTTTGTGATCAAGCTTTCCCTCCTCTTCCTTCCCCACCTGCACTTTAATCATCATGTCCACTGAAGAGATCTCCAAAGGTTGTGCACATTTATGCCATCTGTTGGCCTGATATGGGTCACAACAGAGGTTTTGAACTTCCCTCCTTACTGTTACATCTAGGGGCATAGTCACCAGTGACCCCATGATCCACTGTCATCTCTTCTCCTCCCACCCAAGCCAATGGGCCTTTGGTGGGCAGAGGACATGGTAGGTGCCCCAATGAAAGATTGCTGGCTCAACAAATCCAGTCTGCTACCAGCTTTCTAATTACTCCTCCAGCTGATGCTGGTGCAGCTTTTCAGATGGAAGAGAACAATAAAATAATTATTTGTATACTCAGAAGCACTTATTTCATCATTCCCAGTTCTTCAGAAGAGTCTACATTAACCTGACGAAAAATACAACAAATACTGCTGTATTAATTTGATTGCATTCATGTCACACATTTTCTCTAAGAAATACATGGATGTACACATGTTAGATACCTTCCCATATTTTACCATCAAAACAACCCTGTGAGATAGGGTATGGTAAAAGATAGTGACTGGACCAAGATTACCATGTGATTGAGAAATGATCTGAGTCTTGATTTCCCCTGTCCTAGGGTTCACCTACACCAGCCAGGATATGCTGGCTCCTCACTGGCATATCCTGGCCACATATCAGACCTGTTCCTCCTTCATTACCATCTCCAAACTGGCCTTTGATCCCATGCTGTGGATCTCCTTCCTGCTTCAGAGAGAGTGAGGGAGACTAGCAGCCGCAGTGATGGGCTGGCTTGCCAGGATCCTGTAGTCTCATGGGGCCCGGTCCATTTTTTCCTGGCAGGGACGGGTTAAAGCATTATTTAGCCCATCTTCCCTCTGTCTTCACCCCATATTTGCCCTGGAGGTCACCAAGGACTTCCTGGGGTCAGAATGGGGCAAAAGTCCTGCGTTGTCAGGACTGCAGGGCTCTAAGACAGGGGCAAGATGTGGTATATTTCCCATGTTGATAAGCCCTTAGTGTAACACTCTATCAAGCATACCACACAGGCTTTTCCTTTATATTTTTGATATATTTCTATCATATGGCAGTAACGTACATTCATATGTTTTGTATTCATATATTTGAAATTAATGCAATATTCAGGGAGCCCTGTAGACAAATAAAAGGTTAATGCATACAGTGGAAATCCCTTGATACTGACTGCTCAAAGGGTCCACTATATATTTTTAAGTGACAACACTAAAAAGGAAATCAACAAACCACAAGTATTCATAAAGCTGACATTCTTGCTCATTTTTGAACACAAAAATAATGCACAATTGGACATTCAGAGGGAGAGGGTGAGCAGTAAAGTAGAATAAAAGATAGCGGGAGAGACATGTGAGCTGAGGTTAGTGTTGTGAGGGCATATGTCAATGTTTGATTTAGTCAATGGAAAAATGCAATAAGTAGCTAGATGGCAATCAGCACTAGCTCATGTAATAAATGGGAGAGTAAAAGATCCAACTTTTAGATAGCTGAAGGCTATCAGAATAAAATAGTAGGATAGAAGGGAAAACCTCAGCATAATAAATGGGGGCTGAAGATGAAACCACAGAGTCATCTAGATGTTGATATATGAAGTAAATAAAACTCTACATGAGAACTTGCAAATTGCAGAGCTAAGTGAAATTGTAGGAGCATCTAATAAATCCTGAATGTGTAAGCTAATGAGAAAAAAAATAGTGGGATATTACCTTAAATATAATAATTAATGAGCTGGTCTAGCTCAGGAGCTAAGAGATGAGCTACAAATCAAGAAATGTCTGCTTCACATCTCACTTCTGACATGAATTCATTAGATGGTCATAGGCAAGCAGCTCTCTCTTAGCCTCATCCCCCTGCTGCAAAATGGGGAAAATAATGATGATGTACCTTACATGGTTGTTGTATGCATTACATCAGGATGACAACATGAAGTGCATTAGCCACTGAGGACATGTTAAAGTGCTACTTTAACACCACATCTTGGTGGTGGTGGTGGTGATAGTGAGGACAATAACAACAATATGGTGATGATGAAAACAGTGATGATGGCAATAATTATGATGAAGTAGATGGAATGTAGAATGCTGCATCCTTTGTAAGATGAGGCTAGATAATCTACTATAGTGCATAAAATCCCATTAAAATTGTACAATGGCTTGGAACACTTCTGTTTTAATTACTTTGTGTAAGAGACACAACAACACACAATCAAACTGAATTTCTTTGCAGCAGTAGTTTGTCTCTCCCCTGCCTCCTAAAAATTATTGAATGATCAATCAATCATCATTGGTTCTGTGGAACCCAGATAAAAACCACAATGAAAAGAGGCATGTTGGCATCTGTTACACAGCAGACACTTTCTCCCTTGTTAGACCTAGAGATCTATACCAGGGAGGGTCAATTTTGGCAGATGGGGGGGGGCAGTTTTCTCTCCAAGAAGTTGATGGATTGCAAATAAGATTTTTAAAAATATTTTTTATTTCTTTAAATATTTGTACAGAATGGTGAACAAAAAAAAAATTAAGCAGTTTAACCTTTAAAACAATACAAATAATTTAAATAGACAGGAGATTATCAGATGCATGAAAAATACTGTTATAACGACACCATGAGATCGCAGAAGGGCTTCCTTGTCAGATGACATCATGCTCCAGAGTTCTGCAAGCATTCTGCTGCTGTTACAAGGGAGTTCTCTTTATTTTTGGGGAGAAGTAAAAAATCGATCTCCTGTAGTGTTTGTGTTCTGGATTTTCGTGTGTGCAAAAATGTGCCCCATTCTGCTGGTGTGATTCCAACGTCAATGGGTGGTCCTACCAAAACACTTCCAAATGGGATTGTGAGAACCAGGTAGGCTACCCTTTTTTTGTACTCTCCCCAGTTTACTTGTTATTTTTTAGTGTGTGTGTGTGTGTGTGTGTGCTTTTGTGAACTTTTTTGTGTGTGTTTTTCTTTTTCTTTTTGAATTTCCCCTGTTCATGTCTTCTCACGAGAACAGGCAGGATTTCTGTCCAGGAAGTGAACAGAGCTCTGTTAGAGCTCCATTCATTGCTGGGCTGCCTTTGGAAAGAAGAGAAGGTAAGTTTGATGAGGAAGGTTATTGTGCCGGGAAAAGCATGAGTCTGGAAATTGTGGGACAAGAATGCTTTTTGCATTCCTTTCTGATCTCCTTAAACAATTTTAGAAGTTCAAACAGGTTAAAAAGGCTAAAACAGGTTAAATCCAGCTGCATTTACCTTTTGGAATAAATAAATCCTATCCCTAAGGTTTTAATAAAAAGGCAGGTTTTACCTGGCACTGGAATGATGCCAGTCTCAGTTTCTGGGTCCCCAACGGTAGAACATTCCACAAGTAGAGCGCTCAGCTGAGAAATAAACCAAACCCAAAGAGGGTCAGAAATCCACTCCTGCTTTTGAAAAACAGGCAGTTTTGAAGTACAGTAGCATCCCAACATCCACTGATTTGCCATCCGCCGATTCAATTATCCACAAATGGTGACAATGGGAGAGAGGAGGAGAGATCTCATGTCACTCCTTCCTTTGAACCCAGGATCACTCCTGAGATAGAAACAGCAGAACAGGGGCAAAGGGAGGGGAAGAGAGATCTGCCTCCTGCCTCCCTTTGCCCCAAGGATTGCTCCCAGGGTGGAAATGGCAGTGTGGGGACAAAGGGAGGGAAAGAGAGAACTCACCTCTCTCTTCCCTTTGCCCCCAGGATTGCTTCTTGGGATCGCTCCTGGGGTAGAAACAGCAACTCAAGGCCAAAGGGAAGAGAAGAGAAATAAAATAAATAAATGAAATAAATAAATCTGCCTCCTGCCTTCTATTCCCACAGGATTGCTCCTGGGGCAGAAATGGCAGCATGGGGGCAAAGTGAGGGGAGGAGAGATCGACCTTCCGCGTCCCTTTGCCCCCAGCATCACTCCCTGAGTGGAAATGTCAGCCCAGGGGTAAAGGGAGGGGAGGAGAGAAGTCACCTCCCGCCTCCCTTTGCCCCCAGGTTCACTCCCTGAGATCGCTCCCAGGATGGAAATGGCAGCACAGGAGTGAAGGGAGGGGAGGAGAGAACTTGCCTCCCACCTCCCTTTGCCCCCAGGATCGCTCCTGGGGCAGAAATGTGGCATTCATTATCATCCACAGATATTGTTATCTGCAGAGCTCCCTGGAACCAATCCCCCATGGATACGGGAGTCCTAGAGTGGAGTGGAGGAGCAACGCACCCCCTGATTTGTATGATGACCATTTTATCTTAGTTAAGAAAGCCTGTAATTGTGAATATCCATTTTACCATCTTTTTACACTTTTCCAGCTTCCCTTTGTACACTTCATCATGTGTCTATGCCTATCTTTGGGCTCTTCCTGTCAGGAAGTTTTAGCCAGAAAAGCAGTTGCCATTAGGTATCTCTGTAGGTAGATCTTTAAGATCAGCCCACCAGAAGAATTGCTTGCAGAAGAGGTTTCATATAATCATAGAATCATAGAGTTAGAAGAGACCACAAGGACCATCCAGTCCAGCCACCTGCCATGCAGGAATACACAATCAAATCACTGACAGATAGCCATTCCCAACAGATAGCTTCTGTTTAAAAACCTCCAAAGAAGGAGACTCCACCACACTACGAGGCAGTGTATTCCACTTCCAAACAGCTCTTACTGTCAGGAAGTTCTTTCTAATGTTTAGGTGGAATATCTTTTCCAGTAGTTTGAACCCATTGCTCCGTGTCCTAGTATCTGGAGCAGCAGAAAACAAGCTTGCCCATCCTCAGTATGACATCCCTTCAAATATTTAAACATGGCTATCATGTCACCTCTCAACCTTCTCTTCTCCAGACTAAATATGCCCAGCTCCCTAAGCCTCTCCTCATAGGACATGGCTTCCAGACCTCCAGTTTATAAAAAATCCTAACCTCTACAGCCTATGCATATTTGAGTTAGGACTATGGTGCCATGCTGAAATCTTATGGGACTTAGTTCTGAGCAAAAGTGCATAGAACTGATCAATTATTTCAATAACATGCCACCACAGAAAATAAGATAAAGACATTGTAAAGTGGATTAAACATTTTCTGGTGTCAATTACTACTCCTTAATTCTTCTTTAGCACTTTGCTTTAGCACTACAAGTTATAACACATATGCCAGCAATTACATGACATTTCTGTTCCTATGACTGTGGCCAGCAAGGTTCTCAGTTGACTGGAAACTACTTTGGCCTAGGCCATGGTTGGGGAAAGTAAAGCACATGGGCCAAATGTGGGGCCCAGATACTCTAAGCATCCCCTCAAAAAAAATTCTGCCAACATAGTCTGTACACCTGGGTGCATGGGGGTAATTTTGCCATGTTCCCTGCCCTTGGCTGCTTTAGGCCCAGTAGTCCTTTTTAAAAACAGGAAGTCAACCAGAAATCAACTTTTGTTTTCTGTCCTGTTTTTAAAAATAGGCCTCTTGTCAGCCTAAAATGGACCAGGGAGAAAAGAAAATGGCACAGTTTCCCCCTGCACTTCCAAGAGTTTGTGGGGGCATTTTGGGTCATCCTCCCCAAAAGAGATTGAAAAGGTTTGTGGATGAAGCAGGGTGTGACCCTCCCAGTTCCCACTAAGACACAGTGTAGCTTCCCAGTCCCCAACAGCCACCACCTCTGATCTGGACTGATAAATCAGGCACAAATACCAACTTTGAAAACATTTCACCATGAGTTGTGATAGAAGATGCAAGATAATTTTAGACCCATTAAAAACACACACACACTGTTGTCACCAGCAACAGCATCTTAAGGGTTTTCATAGTTATCACTGGTCTATATGTTTGTTAGGAAAACCATCTGCTTATCACCTGGTCCTTCTGGAGTAGATACATTGATTAAAATGGAAGTTCCCCTGAATAGGGCTTCCCCTCCATTTAAGACAAATAGAGTAACATGGGATACCTTTAAAAGGAGAAGAGAAGATCTAAAGAGGTGATCTGGCACTAATTAATAAAAAGTGCCTTGACTGATGAACTGTTTAAGTAAAATATACTAATTGTTTTCCTGATCCTGAGGAATATGGTACACAAATATTTGTTAGAAGTGTTCTGACTACTGAAAGAGACTGCTGGAAGAAGCATATCAAAGATGAACCTGGCAGAAATGATTAATGTAAATCACTGAAAGAAAAAAATATTTAAAGGTTAGCCTGCTCTGAAGGATAAATTGCTCCTAGAGGGGATAGCTTCTGGTAATATAGGAATGGGCAAACAGTTTTGGACAGCTTAATTTATTAGATGCAAACTTTGGAGACCTGTGGTTATTTATTGAAATCTATTAGCAATGAAAGAAAAAGGCTGGAGAATGCTTAATCATGGTTCCTTAGCTGTGGTTAAATAGTCAAGCTATGGTTAAGGATCTAAACCAGGATGTGAAGCCCCAGTTTGAAGCAGATTTGCATGTTTAGCAGCATGTAGAAGACAGGGACTCTCTTGTTTGTTATTAATCTAACTGGTCTCATTAGAATCACTCTTGGAGATTTTCCAGCTGAGATGCAAGGAAAAGATGCTTCAGAAAAATGGATGGGTGCATGCATAAATAAATAGACCTGGTAGGCCATAAGTACTGACTCAGGGAGGTAAAGAAGAGTTGATTAACAATGCAACAACTCCACTGGCTTCCAGTCTATGTCTGGGCACAATTTGAAGTGTGGTTTTGACCTGTAAAGCCCTACACAGCTCAGGTTCTGTTTATTTGAAAAACTGTCTTCTCCCTTACAAACCTGCCCATGTTGTGAGATCTGCTGGGGAAGCCCTTCTCTCTGTCCTGACACTCTCACAAGCACATCTGTTAGGAAAATGGGAGAGAGCCTTTTCAGTGGCTGCCCCCAGACTCTGGAACTCCCTTCCCAGGGGGGTAGACTGGCACCTTCCCAACTCTCTTTCTGCAGACAGGTGAAGACTTTTCTGTTTCAACAGATATTTGAGAACTGATTACCCATGCCCATCCTGCCTAAATAATGAACTGGGTTTGTTATTTTTCTTGTGCTGTTTTTTTTTTAATGGTTTATGACCAGAATCTTGTTGGTGAGCTATGAATGCATATCCTAGAGTTATACATTTGTAACTGGTTGGTATTCATAACCCCAATGCATCCTAGTATAGGGGACATGTATAGGGACCATGAAAGTATTTCAATCCCTACTTACCCAGCAGCAACCACTGCGATTGATGGGGGTCCAGTCCACTGTCTCTCAGGAAGCAAGTGACTGATGTTCACCCACCACTGTGTGAGTGATCTCTGGTGTAAGTGTCCCACAAGGATCCCACAAGGACTACACTAGGGGGTTGTCCAGATGATGAAAATACTCCTCATAGAATTCACAGAGAATATGATGTGCCCCAATGTGATCCTCCACAAAAGGATTTGTGGTTTTCCCTGATGTTTTCCAGAATATGTGCATAGATGAGCATTTTCACATGTGTGGACATCCAAATTCACATCACTGTTCATTTTCACTCTATTGCCCTTTATCAGAGCATGTGGCCACTCCATTCAAATAGATATGAATGGATGCAAATAAGCAAAAACAAACAAACAAACAAACAAAACCAAAAAAACACCTGTTGAAGACAAAACAGCATTGCTGCAAATGGGCAAAAATGTGCACCCACTTGCAGTATACCATTCTAGTTTATGTTCTAGATGCATCCATATTGAAACTGAAAAGAACTTGACATGAGAAGTCTCAAACAAATTCTCCTGCTCATTTTCTTGCAAAGATTCTATTTTACACTTTCCTAATTCAGCTTTGCTACAATATTCCCAAAGAATGAATGCTCCTGAAACCTACATAAACTTTGAACTGTTGCTGCAGATTAGCAGCTCACAGGACTGAGCTCCTCGAAGCTCTTTGAGTTCTCAAGCTCCACTGAAAATTCAGCTAAAAAGTCTAGTCATTTCCAATTATTTGGGGACAAATGGGTTTTCCATTTTGAGCTTTGCTTGAAAACAAAAGTGACTGGAGAGTGTTGGCAGAGTTCAGTGAAACAAAAGGAAACAGCATTAATAATACCAGATCAGTGAGTACTTGGGTGTTGTCAGTACTAAGTAAGAGTGCCCGCTGTGTCCTTTCAATACCTTTTTCAGAAGGATTTGTGAATAATTGTTAATATGCATTTGATTCAAACACTGAAGCATCAAAATCCTGCAATATTTTCTGATACCCTGGTGGCAGAATTTTACTTTCACCAGAGATAAATTGTAAGAATAAATAAATGAGTTATTGGATTTATGATAAGGAAGAAAAATATGTGATGAATAAATATGTGAATAATGGTTTCTGAAATCATATTTATGGAAACAAGGAAGCAGGGAAATTTTAGTTTGTGGTGGAGTGTTGGTTCTAGTCAGAAGTTAAAGCAGTGCTGAAGACATCAGGTCTCCAGAGGCATTTACAAGCATCACTGTCAGTGCTTGAGAGATAAGGGGGGAAAGCTATTGTCTAACAGTGCCTGTACAGAAGATTGTAAGCTGCCAAAATGTTTTTTTTAATCATTTTGTCAGAAAAAGAAGGTAAAATAGTGAAGAAGGGGAAGGATTGTTTCTTCCGTGTTTTTATTGCTGTTTCGCTATTTTATTTTATTTTTATGTGAAGTACATTTTCATTAAAAACAAAAGCAACCCAGTTAAGGACATTTTTAAAGAAGATGTTAGTTTCCTTTGCAAACACATTCTGCATCTGCCCAGAGCAATTGAACTGATCAATTGATTTTTTAAGATACCAGCATCCTTTTTTTAACAACAACATAATCTTATGAGAAGAGTCCTGTTTTGTCTGGGAATGATAGGACACTCAATCCCCGGCAGAAGCCAAAAACTATTTCAGTAGACTTAGTAGCAACCCGTTACCAAGAATACTCACACACAGCATGTTTGACATCCAAATAAGCAAGAGGCACTTTTATCTTCAAAGTCAAACAGTTGCAAAATGTACAAATATTTACAATTGAAGGACAAACTGCTTCACCAGGCATCAGCATTCACAAGAAGAAGAGAGTGAGCTTTGGACTAGCGCTCTCTCTCTCTCTCTCTCTCTCTCTCACACACACACACACACACACACACAGAGAGAACATTGCCGTCTATTGGCCTGACTAGGCATGACTTGGTAGTTCATGGAGTCAGCCATTATGACTCAGCATGATTCTGCAGTTGTCTGGCCATTTTTAAATGGAGTTCTGTCTCTAACTCCTGACATGTTTTATCAGTGGTAATGTCCAGCTAGTGGAACATTCTGTTTTCCTGCAGTGACAAAGTAGATATCTGTGGGATTCTCAAAGCCACAGCTGAAGATGAGGACCTAACCTTTAGCAGCCTGGCCACCACGGATGTGTTGAACTCCCATCATACCCAATCAGGCTGGCCAATGTATTTCATCCAATGCATCTGGGGGCTGGCAGGATGGGGAACTCACTATAGTTCTTCTCTGTTGCACTTTAGCACCTGGTATTCATTACTGTGGCACCCTACCTGAGACTCCACATAGCCTGAATACAGAGGTTTCAGGAAGCCATTGTCATGACTGTTAGTCGTTGATATACTCCCTCCTTCTTTGTGTTTTTTTAAAGGTTACCTTTTAAAATCCTTTGTGGTAGTGGCAATTACCATATCGCAAGTCAGTAAATTTCATAATTATTCCATCTGTTAGGAAATACTTTATGTTGTCTGTCACAGAACCACCATAAATGCTTTATCCTACAAAGATAGCTAATGAATTACTGATTTTTTAAAAAATAAAAGGAGCAATTAGGCTCATGACAGAAACATCTTAAAATACTTTACTAGCATAATGGGAGAGGGTTGCTTTTGTTTTTGTTTTTTACTGATTTCTCTGTCCAGGATAGTTGAGTGTTTGAGGATCCATGATTTGGTGAAGCCATTTCCATGGGAAAGACCATTTGGTCACAACTGCCTATGTGGTTGCTAAACTGTAAATATTGTACAGCTGTTGTGGTATAGACCTATGGATAAGAGCCTCCCATTGTGCTAGTGTAACATTTTGCAGAAGGAAAGGCATTTTTTACAAGCAGAGAGGCACTCAACCCAAAGTATCAGGATATGTGTAAATAAAAGGAGACATTCCTCAGATTACTGGGAATACAACAGCCTAGAAGTCTTGTGACACATATAGTCTTACCATTTGGAGATGAGAAAAAGCTACAGAGAGATGGGGTTGGGGGGCAGACTCCACCCTAGATAGCAGCAGTAGACTGGCCAGTAATCTTGATGGTTATTGGAAAGTGCTTCTTGCAAAGAAGAAGCACCAAAAGAAGATATTATGGGATTTTACCAACCATGGATTTGACTATATACCTTGTATCAGTGCAGTTGTGCAGGGATTGTCACCTGGTGAGCTCTGAGCCAAATATAATTTCTTGAGGGTTTTTTTTCTTGCTCATAGTTGCCAGCTCAGAAGCAAAAGAGGCGTCTCTAGAGAGTACTGTGTCAATAGGACTCTCAAGTAGGCCACAGTGGAGACTAGACTTTTGGCTTTGCCCCTTTTCACAGTGCCCTTCCAGAAAAACCAACTCCTGAGAAAGCCAATATTGATTTTAGGCATATTTTAAAATTGCCTCTAAAAGATCAAGTGGGTGATGCTGAGACGAACTAAAACACACACTCATCCATATCTCTGCTGTTCTACATGATAAAGAAAAGTCCACTGTGGATGTCATTTTGCTTTTTTTGTTTGTTTGTTTGATTGATTTTTGATGTGAAGGACATAATTTAAATTTTAATCAATTCTTCCCACATTTAACATGCCATGGCGTAGGGTTAACAAAGCATCTGTTTTGCTTTCCTGCCAACACACACACACACACACACACACACACCTCCAATTTTCTTGATTCTAGAGCAAATATATCAACCAGTGCATGGGTAGCATAAAAAGTTTTAACCAGACAATGTTGACAATTAGAGAGTACTTTAGAAAAGGTTGGGGAAGTCATTAAAAGTATCTAGCTTTTTTATGTCTCTGAAGATATAGCCGTTCCAATAGTACTGATGTTCAGTCATATTTTCCTACTATGCTCTTATTGTACACCAAGCCTAATTTCTAATGATAAAGACATCAGTTACTTTACTTGGACCATTCTTAAAATCCATTAGTGAAGGAAAGAAAAAATGGCTCTAGAAACTGGCTTTAGTTTCTAAATACAGTGCTAATACAGTGCTTCTTAAGCTATCTCATGTGCTAGACTAGGAATTCCCTCCCCCTAACATTCTAGAGGCCAGTATCATATTTGTGCCATATTGTTATAATAGAATTATAGTGTTGGAAGAGACCACAAGGGCCATCTAGTCCAAACCCCTGCCATGCTGGAATACCCAATCAAAGCACTCCTGACAGATGGTCATCCAGCCTCTGTTTAAAACCCTCCAAAGAAGGAGACTCCACCACACTCTGCAGCACATTTCCTAGAAACGCACCATGTATCAGCAGTTACTTTGAGTACCACTGTTCTAATACACTAATAAATTTAGCTCCAGCTTTAGTGGTATGGAGATTTCTATGTTTTATTCAGTACTTCTGCTTCAAGCTGGCACAGGAGCTATGTATTTCAGCTTAAACAAAGAGTCTGATGAACTCTCTAAAGCTTTTTCTCTATAGAGTTCGAGTTAGACAATTGATTCAAACTGCCTTGAAGTGAAACCTCATAACACCATACTTTACTCTTCAAGCTTACAGTAGATTTGATATCTTCAACTTTTGTCTACAATATTTTTGAACTTTTATGTTTCTCCCAGTTTTAATAATGTGTGATAAATACAGTTGTCCCTCCACATTCACGAACTTTACATTCGCGGATTTGATTATTCGTGGTTTTGGGATGGCCCCCCGGGCCCCCCCAAAACCGCAACATGGGGCCTCCGGAGGCCCCATGAAAGCCCTGGGAGGGGCTGGGGAGGCCTTCACGGGGCCCCCGGAGGCGCTCCGGAGGCCCCATGAAGGCCTGGGGATGGGGTGGGGAGGGCTGGGGAGGCCTTAACCGGGCCCCCAGAGGCACTCCGGAGGCCCCATGAAAGCCTGGGGAGGGGTGGGGAGGGCTGGGGAGGCCTTCACGGGGCCCCCGGAGGCGCTCCTGAGGCCCCATGAAGGCCTGAGGAGGGGGTGGGAAGGGCCGGGGAGGCGAGGAGAGCGACAACGGGGCCTCTGGAGGCCTCGGGGTCGCTTGGGGAGGGCGGGGGATGGCCGGGAAAAGCGACCGCGAGGCCTCCGGAGGCCTCGGGGTCGCTTGGGGAGGGCGGGGGGCGGCCGGGAAAAGCGACCGCGAGGCCTCCAGAGGCCTCGGGGGTCGCTTGGGGAGGGTGGGGGGGTGGCCGGGAAAAGCGACCGCAAGGCCTCCAGAGGCCTCGGGGGTTGCTTGGGGAGGGCGGGGGTGGCTGGGAAAAGCGACCGCGAGGCCTCCGGAGGCCTCTGGGTCGCTTGGGGAGGGCGAGGGGCGGCCGGAGGCCTCTGGGTCGCTTGGGGAGGGCGAGGGGCGGCCGGAGGCCTCTGGGTCGCTTGGGGAGGGCGAGGGGCGGCCGGGAAAAGCGATCACAAGGCCTCCGGAAGCCTCTGGGTCGCTTGGGGAGGGCAGGGGGCGGCAGGGAAAACCAACCGCGAGTCCTCTGGAGGCCTCGGGGTTGCTTGGGGAGGGCGGGGGGTGGCTGGGAGGAGCGACCCGGAGGCCTCCGGAGGCCTCTGGGTCGCTTGGGGAGGGCAGGGGGCGGCCGGGAAGAGCGACCGCGAGGCCTCCGGAGGCCTCGGGGTCGCTTGGGGAGGGCGGGTGGAGGGCTGTCATTATTCGCGGAATTTTCATATTCGCGGGGCCTATGGAACCTAACCCCCACAAATGTGAAGTTACAACTGTAGTTCCAAGGAACTCAAATATCATTGCTTTAAAAATGGCATTTTGGTGGGCCAAATAAAAATATTACCCCCTCTGCTTTTTCTTTCTTTTTAATTTGTCTCAGACTTAAGTGACTATTTCAGCCACAAGTTGCTAATCCTTTGGTCTTTAGGTACAAAAGTCAGTGTGATTTGTGTTTTTTGTTCATGGTTTTTCATATAATGCAGAATATTTGAAGTGGGCAGAATTACATTAGAGGACAGTGCCACATGAATTGCTGTTTGGTTAAGTGTTGGTGGAAGCAGCATCTCACAACTATCACCAATAGTTTTATTAATGTGCCACCCCCCAAGGACTTTGGAGGGCTGCATGATTCTTGTTAACCCCCCCCCACTCCTGCTATACTTGCTACCCTGATTTTTTTTTTTTAAAAAAAAAGACTTTTCTGCATTTGCCTCCAAATGGGTGTAAAATGGTCCATGGTCTGTTACATTTGGGTGTAAAATGGTCCATGGGGGCGTGGCTAAGAGGAATATGGTGGCAAAAAGAATTCTCAGTGTTTTTCACAAATATAGTGTGTCCTTGGTATTTGCTGGGATTCAAGGACCCTCCGTGGATACCAGAATCCATGGACACTCAAGTCCCATTATATATAATGGTGTATTAAATTAGCATCCATTATAGAAAATAGCCTCCCCATTAATGTCCCCTTGTCGTGGGGGAGAGGCTTGCATACCCTAATGAAGTTTTGAGCTGTGATGGCGGTGGCATAATAGCCACCGGTAGGGCCTCCCATGCCAGACAGGTCAAAACCGAAGGGTGTCAAAGGGCAGGATGGGCTCTATAGCCTTATGACAACCAACCTAGGAGAAGGAAAACTCTAATCCCAAACCTGGGCAGATGGTGCTCATCCAACCCTGTAAGGTCAACCATCTAAGAGAAGGAAACTCTAATCAAACCTACAATCCAAGGACCTCGTTGCTACTGTCTATGCTTGCAAGGCCACAGCAGATGAACCTTTGGTTTAACGGGGGAGGCCAGTTCTGTGCACGCTGTGCTCCACCAGAAAAATCCATTGCACTGGCTCGAAGGACTCATGCCAAACAAGTCTTGAAGAGAAACAGCAACGCAGAAAGTATCACAACCCAGAAACATCACCCAAGGAGACCCTCTGCTGTGCTTTCTGCAACCAGACTTGTTTATCTCGGATTGGCCTTTTCAGTCATCAGCGCGCTTGCAGAAAGTGTGGGATGAGCCCTTCCTGAATCTTCGTTTGTGAAGAACAGCCAGAGAGAGAGAGAGAGAGAGAGAGAGATTTTTTTAAAAAAAGCTTATACACTTGAGCCTATGCCTTTCACTTCTTTATGCAATGTACACATTCTCATTCTAGGGGAAAGTTATGTTCAATTCATAATATACTCCAGTATTTTCAGCGGGTGTTATTAATAGGCTACGGACTTTAGCAAAATCACCACTCTTTTCAGATACCTTCACTGGAAGCAGATGAAACAAAGAATCTTCTTCCAGTTCTCCAGTCCTCAGACTTTCATCACAATATGTAAGGAAAGAGGAGGAAGATGTAATGGCATTGATAAGGAGTCACATCAAATTTCCACCATTATTTTCCTCTACCCTATCTCTGCCCAGTATATTGCATACATTATATTAGTTATTTATTGAGGAATGTCTCATAGATTCATATTTGGGCTTTGGCCAGATTCTAATGTAGGTTAAACCCTTGACACACACAAAAAGAAATGATCCATATGCTAACAGGTTATCTTGCCTCATATGTCTGGAACCATGCTGTGGATGCTTTCTGCATTTAGTTCTTGGCAAAAAGCCTAGAACACAAAATTAGTGACTTTTGGCCTTTAGTCCCATTGGTAAAAAGGGGTGAATTGCTTTAAAATGACTCATTTATGGCTTTCAGAGACCACATATCTTCTGTGTGAGCTTTTTCTTTTCTCTTGTAGTCTGTTCTACGTGCTTCACAAACCAAGTCTCACTTCACATACCAAATATCCATACCTCAACTCTGGCATACGAATGCACTTAGTGTGACTCCTTCCCATGACCATCCTTTTCCATATGTTCTGCAGTCTTTGGCAAGTGAGAGAAATATTGTGACTATATAGTGGCACATACTGTTCCTTCTTGCATTTTTTTGTGCTGTGTCCCAAAAAAAGCTTACATCTTGCAGTGATACACGAATTGGTTTATTTCCAGTGCATATCAGTTTTGCATGTATCCATTCCTAAGTCCTAAGATGGGAAATGTGTCACAAAATATAAAGAACTGCACAGTCAGAAGGTTCTGAGTACATATTAATTTGAGAAGTGTAAATTAGACTGGCTTACTTACAAATATGGACCCAATGAAATCCTCCCCCATGATGTACTATGATATGACATTGCAAGCATTGTCAGAAACCTAAGACAGCTGTAAGACACTATTCAAGTAGTTCTTAAGGTTTCACCCTTCAGGTTTTTTGCAGTTCGAATCCCAGAGGTCCCAGCTTGTATGGACAATGATGAGGAATTCTGGGAATCAAAGCCCAAAAACTTGATAGGCCAAAGGCTGAGCACCATTGCAATTTTCTTTATTCTGGTCATTGGTGTTTTTAAACGAGCAGGGATGGATACTTACCTTGCAACCTTGGCTTTTCAGTACCTCATGTGGTATATTCATGCAAGCAGGGGGGGAAAAGCTGGATAGAGATTGATTTTACCAGCTGGTTATTTTCTATCTATCTACCTACCTACCTTGCTATGAATATTATTGGACGACTAAATTAATCCATCACAGGGATGACAGGAGATCGCAAACAGGCTTCCCTTTCAGATGACGTTGTCCCTGTGCCGTTATGCTCTGGTGCCTCTTCCGTTCGCCCCCCGGTTCCTTTTTATTCATGGCTTAAGCTGTGAATTGACCCATCATTTTGTTTCTGTAACGGAACAACAGGTGAGTGAAAAGGTCCCCCATTACACTGGTGCAAGACCAGCATCACAGGGAGGTCCGTGCCAAACTTTTCCAGTCGAGATTGGGACATCGAGGTAAGTGACATACTTTTTCCTACCCTCCCTGGGTTACTTGTTTTTTTTTTAAGTGTGTTTTGGGGATTGGTTATAGTTTTTGATGTGTATTTTGCTTTTAACTTTTGAATTCCCCACGCAATCATCCTCTCATGAGAATGGCTGGGATTTCCTTTCCAGGAAGTGAATGAGCTCCGTGAAAGCGCCATTCACTCCTGGACTGCTGGAGGGGAGGGGAGCAGTTTCTCTTCTGTGAAAAAGGTAGGTCTTATTTTTTTTAACCCATTTACAGGGACAGGAGTGGGGCAGGAGAGGAGGTTGCAAGATGGGGACACTATATTTGTCCCTGTCTGATAATCTCCTATGTAATTTATATCCCACTTTTCTCCCGAATGGACACAAACCTTCTCCATCACCACCACCATTCTGCAATGACAGCTGCTATATATTTTTAAATAATAATTTCATAGTTAGCAATCATTTGATTTTAACCTTTGGTTTTGAGATTCTACTGACTTTCTTCCCTCGGTCCATTTTAATTTAAAGTTTATTTCCAAAAGGTATGTACATTATTTCTTCCCTGTGTGAAACATAAGGATATTTTTACATGCGGAAGAGTGGAGAGACTCTTTGTCTTGTCCTTTATTACCTTTAGGTCACAAAGAAGTACTTGCCTCAGGCAATAGGGAAATATCAGAGACCTCTGAGCTGTCACTCTTGTCTTGCCACACTGTTCTTATGACAGCAAGTAACTAGAGAGCTGTGAAGAGATGTGGGAGTTTTCCTTGGAGAACACTGAAAATACAGACAGTAGTGTCTCCCTTTGTTGTGCCCTTGGATGTTTTGCCACAAGGCTTAGGAATGAATAACATGTTATATCAACAGGAGGATTAGAAGGCAGCAGTGAATTTGGCTCCATCCATCCAGCTGTACATAACAGTTACAGCTAAAAATGAATGTGGGTACATATGCAGAGACTGAAAACAGTGCAACTAAGAACTAATTTGCTTTGAAGCGAGTTGACAGATGTTTATACAGTATATATAACCACCAATTCTATAGTCTATGAAGGAAGACTGTACCTACTAGTAAATTATGTGAAGCTGTACATTTTGGGTGTCAGATTCCAGAAGAAGAGTTACTCCCATGTGAGCATGGGTGTGCTGATATCAGCAGGGGGTGATTATCCAGCAACTGTGCATTTTTACAGTACTGGCAGGGGGCGGATATGTTTCCTTATGTGACTGTGAACTTGGTCATTGCAGCTGGCAGAGAGCTTGGAATTTTATTTTATTTTTTAAGGTGGTCACAACCCTCAGACGTCCCCAATCAGCATAGCCAGTGGTTATGGTGACTGGAGGATTGTGAGAGTTGTAGTCATTCTTCCATGCTTTGAGCTGTCATCACCAGCAGGATGCAGCAGAGGAAGCAATCATGGGAAAACAGGGCAATTCCACTAGCACTGTGGAATGACTACAATTATTCCTCCCTCTTAACCCCCACTTCCCTTTCCTGTGATGTCTTTCTAGATTTTTCTCTTGTGGGAATGGACTCTAAGCCACCCCAGAGCCTTTATGGTTGAGGAGGAAATGTTATAAATTAATTTGTTGAGCAGTAAGCCTCAGCTACCACTGGTCCTTGTCATTTTAAGGTCAAGAAGCTGAGGGGTCGTCTATACGAACCCGCCCCCCCCCCAATGAAGTAAAGACAATTTGCAGTAGCTGCAACTTGTCTTAATGGTCTTACAGCCCCCATGAAGTTTGCATGCCCTCTAGCCAAGATGGTGTCCACAAGTGAATTACTTAAGTTTTTAAATCTGCTGCTGCTGAGCTTTTTTAAAAGAACCCTATTTCCATGTTGCACATAAGCTATATTTCACCTTTACACACACACACACACACACACCATCCCATTTTCCGACCTTAGTGATCACTTGCTAAGGCAAAAATCCAACTTGGCAGGAGCAGGCACTTGCCCTGTTAGCAAGCCCTACCCCATGCTCATCCAGCCAATCAGCTTGTGCTTCCTCTCCAATGGGAAAGCAATTCAAATCGAATCACTTGCCCCAATGAGTGGGAATGAGCATTTCCTTCACAGTTTTTTCAAACTCTGGGAAAAACTGCAAAGGCTTTCCCTTCACAGTTTATGCCATTTTTGCCACCCCTTCTGAATACAGAGAAATGATGCTGGATGCCATTAAAACAGCCCATATTCTCCTCACATTCTGTGAGGAGTATTTTCACCATTTAGATGACCCCTGAGTGTGTCAGTAAGAAGCCAGAGAAACAAACCAGCTAGATCAGTGGTTCTCAACCCGTGGGTCCCCAGATGTTGATGGACTACAGTTCCCAGGAGCCCTCTGAGGTCTCACCTTGACAACCAGGTGGTCCTCCCAGTCATTAGTGAGGGTGTTGAACTCACAGCCTCATTAATAACTGGGAGGACCACCTGGCTGTCAAGGTGACACCTCAGAGGGTTCCTGGGAACTGTAGTCCAACAACATCTGAGGATCCACTGAGAACCACTGAGCTAGATGAAGAATAGGCAAGATTTCTAGATGTCAAAATAATTGAAGCAGGGTCTTGGAGATGGCAGGGGCTTCTTTCACTATGGAAAAACATGAGAGACTATTGAACTATATTTGAAGCTTGCCTTTTCTCCAGGGGTTGATTGCTGAGTGAGCATAGCTGGAGCAGCCCCAGCTCAGAACAGAGGTCTTCAACTTACTCCTGTATGGGATCACTCCTCACTCTCCTGTAGGGATGTAATTCTTCATCAAGATACTTCTCAAAGGTATCAATGAGTAATTTCAGCAACTCCCACTGCAAGAAAGTTTTCAAAAACCACACACTTTTTAAAGGCTCTTCACAATTTGGAACTTCTGTTTGTGGGGTGGGTGGGAAGGGGAACCCACACGGTTGTTTTGTGTAGAAAGCAAGTTATTCTGTGCATAAAACAACCTTTTCCACATGGAAAATAGTATTTCAATGCAGAAATATTAATTCCTGTGCAAAAAATGCTGTTTTCTGCACAAAAAATGCTGTAATTGGGGATTTATTCTGCATAAAATTCACGCATGCATAGAAAATAGCATTTTCTTTGCAGGAATTAATATTTCTGCATTGAAATATTATTTTTCCTTCTGAAAATTTCCTGTGCAGGAAATGCTGATTTCTGAGCAAAACAACCACATGTGAATTTTGTAGAATAAGTCCCATACTATGAAGATTCTCATCAGTCCAGGATGCTTTTCATGACAGTTTCTCAATGCTCAGAAAAATAAAAATAAAACATGTTTTCTGACCAATTTTCAAATATTTTCTGATAGTCTTTCCATCCTGCTTTCCTGCTTAGCTGATCCTGCCTTTGGATTTGTCCTTGCCTAATATCTGCTGTCTGGATATTCCTAATCAAGTCTTGGGCTGTCAGAACCTTGCTTGAACAGAACAGCTGATTACTTATTTTGGCTGGCTGGTTGTAGTAACTAAATGCAGCTGAATCCATGCTTCTTTTATCCTCCTTTCCTGATTGTGGTTGGTATTGGAAGTGTTGCTTATCTGTTTTTCCAGCAGTGCCCTTGCATCTAGCTATGAAAATAAGCTCTCTGCTCTGTACCAGGAAATTTGGATGTGGGCTCTGAAATGTTAGTTAATTATGATTATTCAGATGGACAATGGGCAGAGCTGGTTGATCCAATGTGAAGACAACAAAGCTGTAGACAATTATTATTTTTTATCATTTATTTATTTATTTATACCCCATTCTTCAGCCACAAAACTATCAGAGCTGCTTACAATCTGTTTTAAACAATAGCAATTTACACATCTACACTGCATTAAGCAGCTTCCAATGTGTGTTAGTTAATTTATTTATTTATTTATTTATACCCCGCTCTTCAGCCACAAGACTATCAGAGAGGCTTACAAATTGTTTTAAAGCAATAGCTATTTACACATCTACACTGCATTAAACAGTTTCCAATGTGTGTTAGCTAATTGCCCCCCCCCAAGCTGGGTACTCATTTTACCGACCTACAAAAGGATGGAAGGCTGAGTGAACCTTGGAGCCCTCTGGAATCGAACTTGCAATGTGGTGGCTTACAGTACTGGCATTTAACCACTGTGCCACCAGGGCTCCTTGGTGAATGAAGCTCTGATGAAATAAAATTGATTCCAAGGGATAATGCATTCACAGAAAGGACAGGTTATCATAGCAGGCTTAAACTGCTGCACTATTATAGTTTGTTTGACATTTTCCCCAACTAATCCTTAGAATTTTCAGTTTCACATAAAAATCCAAAAATGTTAATTCCTGTCTCAAAAAACAATATGGTCAGTCAGTTGCTTGGGTGGATGGGTGTATGTCTGGTTCATACAATTCCTTTTATGACATTTCTTAAAACTCTCAAAAGCTGGATACCAAATTAAAGTTATTTCCTATGTGATTATGTAAATGGACCACAAATAACAAACACAACAACAGAGTGTTTGGCACAGAGAACAAATTCAATCAGGAAATTAAATAAAAAGATCTATTTCACTCTTGGCAGGGAAACAGATGCTATAGCTCAATTTCAAATTGGCAGCAAATCTATATGAATGGATAATTTAGCACCATGAAAATTAAATGTATTAAGGGAAAGACATTTTAAATATTTATAATACAATTTTTCACCTTAATAGCTGGAATCTTTGATTCACAAAAGGAAATTAATATACTTGAGGAGATCCAAAGGAGAGTGTATTACTCCAAGATGTAACACTCCAGTTGATTTGCACTTGATAAGAAAGAGAATTAGAATTTATGCACGGTAAGCAAGGAAGATGAGAAGTAGCTGCCAAAATCCTATAAAAATTAAGTCATTCAGTCAAATTGACACTGTTGCTTTTCAGCAACATTTAGTGAAAGAAAACAATAATGAGAAAAGTTAATTACTGAGGTCAAAATACAGCCAAAGGTAAGCACTTTAAAGCTCCATTGATTTCATTGTGGTATAATTAAGTATGTGCTTAACTTTTCCACTGAGAATCGGATTTAAAATTCGCTTAACTTTGCTGGATCTTACCTACCTGTTTCATATACTTTATTTACAGTATAAGTCTAGCCAGGTCTACTCAGAGATATTAGTCAGATTGAGTTCAATAAAGCTTACTCCCATGTAAGTGGATACCAGAGTACACACTTCAGTGGGAGGAGATGCTACCTCATAGAGCTTACCACTCACCTCCCAAACTAATAAGGCATAATTTACTAGGAAGTTCTTCTGCTCAAGCCTCATTGAAATGAATGGGATTATAAAACAACATATTAAGCTAATCACTAACTAATGGATTAAATGAAGCATGTACAGAACAGCTTTTCAGTGGATTGTGCCCACAGTTGAAATCTGTGACATGATGTATATGTTTGATGTTCAGTTGCTCCAGTCCAGAATGTGTCATCAGGTTACAGAAACAGGCTTCTGCCTATGTTTACCAGCTGTGCCTGACAGAGGGGCTAAGCTACTCTTCATTTAGCAACCAGCAGTGTGCATCAAAGATTATACCCTGGAAATCTCCCCCTCCCAGCTTCAGCAAATGTGGGACTCATTTAATCCTTTCTCCCAGTGTATTTGAGACAGTTTACTCTAAAGTACATCCAGCATCAAGGCTGTTAATGGAGAAGAACCTTAACTAAATCTGTCTTGTCCTTCTCACTCTTCCTCCACTGCTATGAAAATAAATAAATAAATAAATAAATAACTGTATTCCATTGAAGCCAGATTAGTTCCCTTCTGGGAGAAAGGCAGCACATAAACTGAATAAACAAACAAACAAACAAAATATTCTAACATCACAATTGAGAAATGCTATTTTTTAGATCACTATTCTCATAATCCCCCAGCCAGGTGCTTTAAAGCAGGGCTACCATTTTTTGGGGGGGGGGAGTGAGGGTGAATCCCTCAAACTCACTGCCATTGATGGCACTTGACAGCTGTTGCTGATGTTTACACTGCTGCTTGCTGATGTTTACACTGTTGGCTCACATATCATGAGACCTCTGTAGAATGGGCCTATATAAATGGTTAAAATACTCCTCATAGAATTTGAGGAGAACGTGACCTGCCATAATTGGATTCCACATAATTCTGCCGTATTTGGAAGGAGGGGAGCTAAATCCGCCTAAAATTCCTTGGTGAAAGCCTCCGGAGCTGTCCCCATTTAAAACAAAAACAAAAACATAGAGAATGAGCATTGTTGATTATTCGGACAGGAGATCACATTTATTCGCATACCCCAGAAAGGCAGAAGTATAAAGCTGATTTGCCAGATGGGAGCAGGGTCGGGGCTTACTGAGAAGTGAAGCACCCCGGAACTGCCATCTTGATTTTCGCTTTAGCGAGTGATTGATCATGCAATGAAACAGCCTTTTTCTTTCCTTTTTAAAATTTATTTAGGTAGAATATTGCACTATCACATTTGTGCATCCTTAGATATGCCTTTAAAAAAAAAAACAGTGTCGGCAACTGGTGAAAAGAAAAATGCAAGCTGTGGCCATCATCTTGAATCACAGGCATGCCTGTTGGGACAGCAGAAGCCTCACATGCCTGTGTTATGTCTCCAAAATGTTGCCAAGCATTGTGAAGTCAAAGGCTTTCACGGCCAGCATCCATAGGTTTTTCATGTTCCCCCCACCCGTGCTGTGAGGCCATGTTCTGGAAGAGTTTATTCCTGACGTTCTGCCTGCATCTGTGACTGGCATGTTAGAAAGGGAAACACCTTGATGGGAGCAGGAGGAAGGTAGCTGTATTTGGTTCAATTACCATTCTCACTTCCCATCTGAGCCCAGAAACTCACCAGTACTCTCCAGTCACACTGCTTGGGGTGGGATGGGGAATGGTAATGAGTATATAATCTATTATATTCCATTCTCTTTGCTAGTTTTCTGTTAGCAGGGCAAAAATATTTTTGTTAGAGCTTTACTGAGTTGGGGAATAATTTAGTATTCACTGTGGCTTCTGTTTCTCCTGCCTTCATGTAATGTTTCGTAAAACTTTTTAAACCTTTCCTAAATCACAATCTAGGTGCATTCTCTCCCTTACTCTTTATAGTTGTTGCTCATTTGAGTAAATCTGTGTATTGGTCTCACTGTTGCTTTAGTAGGGATCAGTCTTATCCATTTATACACACACACACACATCAAGTTAAAGATTAACTGTGATTTTGATTTCAATCTGTTTTGTTTGTTTAATACGTTCTGTCTTTTTAAAAAATTATGTCTGTATTTCTGTACTGTGTGTCTGTCACACATAGCCTGGGAGTTACTGTGCACAAGCAGCACTCACACACACAAGAAAACTTTAAACATTTTAAATCAAATGTCAAAGACAGATACCACAAAATCCCTGAATTTACTCATTTGCAATTTGTCAAGAATCATTCCTTATGAAGACTCTACCATGTCTCCAAATTTCATAAACCCATGTGGAGAAACAAAAATATTATGACCTATTGTCTGCCCTGGTTAGTACTTGGATGGGAAACTGCCAACAAATACCCAGGTGCTGTTGGCTATATTTCAGAGGAAGGAATTGGCAAAATCACCTCATAGTGTTCCTTGCCTGAGAAAACCCTATGAAATTCATGGGGTCACCATAAGTTGATTTCTGAATTTGGTTTCATGTCTGAGTTGGGTCATATGATCAAATCTATGCAGGCTAATTCAGGTCCTGATTCAAATTGTTGAATCAAGTCCTGAATCAAATTAGGGGGAACTTGAACAGCCCTTATAATAGAAGTACTTTCTGAACAATCTGTCTGCAAAATCACTCTGATAGATGCATAGTTACTTAAAAACACATACAAGTTGTTCATGCTGCTTGCTGAAAACTAAATTTGTCTGAGGAACTTTTGCTTCAGGAAAAGGCTAATATATTAGCTAACCGATTCAGGGAAATAAAGAGACCAGACACAAGAGATGAGATGAAATAAACGGTTCTTTATTTAACCCTACCTATTTATTTCCCTCTAAAGGTCTTCAGTGGAGGGAGGCAACCTAGTGAGGGAGCAGCCAAGGCAATAGGTCTATCCAAGACCACACCCCTCAGCTTCCCTGGGTGAACACCTGGGTCCTGGAAAGGAACCCCAAAGACGGGTTGCTCCCCAGCTGGCCCGCATCTGGAAGGTCAACCCAAAAGTCCCTCACCCAATCCTCATGGATTAAGATGAGAGATTATCCTTCAGGCCAACCCTAAGGTGGGTCTCCTTCTGTCCCCTTAGGCCTCATGACCTTAAGTGGCTCTTTCAGAGACCCTGCCTTCACCAAAATTAGTACCAAGGTGCACACCGAAATCTATGCCTCCCCTATTTTCCATTCAAAATATAGGAAACTTACCTATTTAGACACCACCCTGTCTAATTTTCCCATTGCTGCTTACCATAGTATGGGTAGGTGGAAACCCCCCCCCCAGGAACACCTGGGTCCTGGAGAGGGTGTAAAAAATTCCTACCCACCCCCGAAGCAACCATTATCACACTATGTCAGCAGCAGGAGGGTGGGTCGATGATTGAGGGAAAGAGGAAGAGGCAGGAGGCATCAGGGCAGTATATAGCTGATATATAGTGCCTGTCTTCGAAGCACTGGGGCGTGTGCTCAAGCACTATCTTTCTGGTCTCCTTTCCTCTCTGATTCGGCAAAGGCAGCTCACCCACGCACAGCTGCACCGAATGGGTGGGCTAGCTGGAATGCTGTGGAAAAATTACACAACTTTGCTTGGCATGAGTTGGACATTTGTTTGTATCCGAAGAGACTTCCAATGAATGCATCCCACTGGCAAGGAATATTTTTGAGGATTCTAGGTATAGTTTGAGCAAGATATTTTTTAAATAATTCTAAGGCTTGTAGTTGTAAGCACCTTTATGTGTAGATTGACCTTTTAATCAACACATTGACAGGGAGCTAAGCAAAAATGCATACCTGCCACTAAAATGGCACACTGCCACTAGTGGCCACTATTTGCCTCTTCTTCACTGTGTAGATGTGCCTTCAAGTCACCTGTTGACTTATGGTGAGCCCAAAAGTTACATAGGGTTTTCTTAGGCAAGAAATATTCAGAAATAGCTTTGCCAGTTCCTTCCCCGGTGTAATATAGGCTACAGCACCTGATATTCATTGGTAGTTTCCCATCCAAGTACTAACCAGGGCTCACCCTGTTAAACTTCCAAGATCAGACACGATCTGGTGCCTTTGGGTATTTAGGCCCTACTTCTTCACTGACTACATACCTCAAGACACTGATATCAACATAATTAGCCTCCTAGCTGGTGAGCACTGGGGTCAATGAGGCTATTAAAGCCCAAGGTTGTCTTCCTGTCTCATCTGTCTGTGCTCTCTACTAATGAACAAGATTCTCATACTCAGGATAGCTGAAATGAGCATTCCTTTAAAATACAAATCACCACAACTAGGTAAATATTGGGAGTATCTACACTGCAAAATCATAGCAGTTTGAACCCCTTTAATTACCATTCTATACATTCCTGGAATTTGTGAAGTATTTCAGATTCTCTAGTAGACTCTCCTGAACTGTAGAATTAATGCTGTCTTGTAGAGAATTCAGGACAGCATTAGGAAAATCCCAGGATTCCGTAGGATGTAGTCATGGCAGTTATCATGACTACTCCCCCCTTAACTTACCTTATCAGCCCACTCCTCCCCTTAACATTCTTTTGCCAGCATAAATTGTGTCATTTTTATGCTGGCAAAAGAACCCTCCTACCAGAATTACCTTGCGCAGGATCAATGAGGCTTCCCCAGCAGTAACATAGCACAAATGGAGCTCTGTTTACTTCCAGGGTTGAAATCTCACTGA
Source organism: Gambelia wislizenii (assembly GCA_030847615.1). Classification (NCBI taxonomy): domain Eukaryota; kingdom Metazoa; phylum Chordata; class Lepidosauria; order Squamata; family Crotaphytidae; genus Gambelia; species Gambelia wislizenii. Next base: position 45,489,328 of record JAUMIR010000003.1, on the reverse strand, counting down.
TTCTTGTGAGAAGAAGCTAGTGTAGGAAAATAAAAAATAAAAACAAAATAAAAACACAAAAAGTACAGCAGAGCACTAAAACATACTTCTAAAGGCCCAAGTACTCGGGGGGGGGGGAATGCCTAAAAGGAATGTCCCCCTACCTGGCTGTTATGATCTCACCCGAATGTGTTTGCCCATTGATGTTGTATTCGTGTGTGTACAATGGCATGAGGATTCAAAGAGGAGATCAATTGATGGCCTGGACCGTCAATAAAAAGGAACAGGTTTTTCGCAATACATGATCATGAAAGGATGACATCTGGCATGTGCGCCCTTTCGTGATCATTATGCATCCTTCTGATGCCGTATTTGCCTGGTCTGATAAAGTCCAAAGTGATATCAAACTATTATAACTATGCATTGTTATGATGTGCATGGTATGTTTTGTGCATTTCAGTTGGCCCAATAAAATTATTAATGTTTTATGGATGTTTATTGTATTTTGCTGCATGGCCAACATGGCTACCCCTGAATATGTATCATGGAAAATACCCATTAATGCTTTATTTCTGCATACTTCAAATAAGAAAGAATTAAATTATACATGCATGAAACCTTCAGAACAAATAGAGTATATACACATTTTATTTTCAGGTACATAATTAAGTAGAAAATATAGTGCAAAATAGAGAAATCTGTCATATTTCACTTGTGCCTGTGTTCAAATGTTTTTTTCCTCCTAGCCACAGGAACCTCACAGAAAACTGATGCGGCAAATCTAATTCAGCATGAATATGGTTGAATACACAGCAATTCAAACCCAGATTTTTAAGAGTTAAGCACTCAGATCCCTAGACTCGGTGCATTAGTTTTGTCTTCTTTCATATTCATTTTTTTCAACTCTTTTTTTTTCTTCCTACACCAAACATGCAGAAATAGGAAACAAGTAAAACCTGACCAGAAACTTTAGTATTTTGTTTTTACCAGAGATTGACTGAAATGAAATTCTCATCATCTCTAGACCTAAAGGATTGTCCAGAATACTGCAAGTGACATACACACAGACACAATGGCTGCTGCCACACTGCAGAAATAATGCAGTTTGCACTGCTTTAACTGCCATGGCTCAATGCTATAGATTGTTGGGATTTGTAGTTTTGTGAGATAGTTAGCCTTTTCTTTCAGGAAGCTTTGGTGCCACAACAAACTACAAATCCTAGGATTCCATAGGATGGAGCTATGATAGTTAAAGCAGTGTCAATCTGCATTATTTCTGCAGTGTGGCAGCAGGCTACGTCTCTCTCTGTCTCTCTCTATATATCCTCTTTGGGATCACTGTGAGAGGAAGCATCCAGTACCTCCTTTATGCAATGGTCCTCTGGGTATGCACAGGGTGATCCAGAGATCTAGGAGGATACCTTTTTTCATGTATCTGGCTGCAGAAGTACAGCTGTTGCTGCCTGGCTAATTCCCCAATCTTGGTCACTAGAAGGCCATAGGGAAAGGGGTATGCCAGCAGCACAAACAAAGGTTGCATGGTGGGACTTTCCACTTTATCAATACCATGCAGGATCTTTGCTACTGTCAGTATTTGGCAGTTAGTGTTATTGATATGCAGTGGTACACAAGTATGCTTTGGATTGCAGTTGTGCATATTATATTTTATGTGCATTAGAGACTGCATTGCTTAATTCTAAAGTCATCTGACTAATTAGGCAACTAAGCAGAACCATAAATAGATACAGATTTATTTATCTACCTATCTACCTATCCAGTTACTCATTTAATATCCTTCCTTTCTCCATACACTGGACTCAAGGTGTCTTACATCCAATTAAGCTACAAAGACTGTCCCCTAGCTCCACACTGGATATTTATGTAAATCCAAATCATAATATATAGTCTAATTTTTTTTCTTCTGAACAAACTGAGACATAACTGAAGCCCTGCAGTAAGAAATTGTCTACTGTCCTGGCCTCAGAAGGAGAGAAGAAGAAGGAACAACTCCATTATGCCTAGGCCCAGAAGCAGATGAAAGGCCCTCCCTCCAATGCAACTGCCACTGCTGTGGCCTTGAAGAGGCAATATCTGTTGACTTAAGACTCTATCAGATCCAGCAAATATGGCATCATACCGGTGCCTAATTAACACAAAAGGGCACACATATCAGATGATGTCATCCTTTTGAAATCATGTGTAGGGAACAAAACATTCTTTCTCATTGACGGGCCAAGCCATTAATAGATCTCCTATGGTGCTTTTGCCAGTATTGCCAGTGTTTGAAACCTCACACCATTGTGCTCATGTGAATACTGCATCAATGACAGAACACTTGCAGGTGAGATCATGACAGCCAGGTAGGGGACGCTCTTTTTATGAACCTCCCCAGTTCACTTTTAAGTTTTAAAGTGTGTTTTAAGTTTTAAACTGTGATTGTGTCTATGTTTTCTGTCTTTATTTTTGTGTATTTAAAAAAATTACCTCGCTCACGTCTTCTCACAAGAATCAGCGAGATCACAAGAATCTTCACGTCTTCTCACAAGAATCAGAGCGATTCATGCTCTGTTTATGCTGGGGCTGCCTATTGACACTACTAAAGGTAAGGTCTTGTAAGAAAGGTTCTTTTGCCAGCAGAAAAACAGTTTAAAATATGCTGGCAAAAGAACATTGAAAGAGGATTGTCTGATAAAGTCCTTAATCCCCTCCCACACTGCCATCCCCTTTTCCTTTTGTGTCATGTCTTAATTAGATTGTAAGCCTGAGGGCAGGGAACAATTTTGTTGTTCTTTTACTTGTAAAGCACCACATACATAATAATGATAATTTAACAGTGTATCCCTTGCATGTATTTTTTCATAGTAAAATGATAAAATGATCTGCATAATAAAGTTAAGATGAATTAGTGGTTATCTTTTGGGGTTTTAATGTGCTTTTAAAATATCCTAATATTGGTAGTTGAGGATAAGATTTAACGTTTGTTTTCTTAGATGTGTATGTAGTGAAAGCCATTTTCTAAAACATTACAGGGTAGCCAGTTACACGACAGAAATTGTCGCAGTGTTTACCGTGACTTTGTGATCACAAATCCGTCCCTCGCTGTTTATAAGATTTATGACACTGATCTGGATATCCCGGGTGGTCCCGTGATTGATATTTACACGTCCAAAGTTCTGTGGTTTTTTTAGTGCTTTTTTTTGGCTGTCAATCAAGGATGCGATTACTCCTGTTTTCACAACGTCGGTGACACGCTTCCTTTACAGTTCCGCGCCACGAGCGATGCTATTGGCTGGCTGGGGGGGGGAAGAGAGGGGGACAGAGGTTTGTTATTCCCCTTGCTTCTTTAAAATGTTAACCCTTTAAGAAGAGGCAGAAAGCATTTTGAAAGATCCAGACTGAGATCTTTCGCTCAGACGCAGGAACGAATGAGTGCTTTCGATTTGAAATCAAGCTGTGTGCTTTCCTTTTGAAATCAAGCCACTTGGGTTTCCCCTTGCCTCTTTAAAATATTAACCCTTACAGCAGAGATTTAGCTCCAGAGTTCAGGTTTCAAGCCAGCTACAGACATGCGTTTTGAAAGACACAGACACAGAGAGGGGGAATTAAAGGGTGTTCATTCGCTCAGAGGCTGGAATATTTTACTGTGCACGTTCAGACCCAGGGAGATGACCAAGGCAGGGGATGAATGGGCAACCCTCTGCCCACCACGATCTCTCTATAACATGCAGTAGAGGAAAAGGTAAAGCTGAAGGGTTTGCAGTGTAGAAATCCATTTAAAAAAGTGATTCAGTACACGCGCGCGCACACACACACACACATCAACCTTCGTGCAGCTGGAAGGGATGCCTTTGTTTTCGGCTGGTGAGGCTGGATCTGTTGAACGGGTGACTGACCCCTCCTTTTCTGGTCGCTGATCTCTAAGCCCGCCCCCAGTCACCATTTCCGGTCATCCCCTACTACCGAGATATTTTGTCCCAGGCTGTTTGCACTTCCGATTTTCCAAATCCTCCAGTGACTTTTTTAAAAACTGGCACAAATCGTGGGACTAGAAGTGCCACAGGTTGAGGGATAAAAGGTGCCCCCCCTTCCGAAAATCACATACCCGACCCGATGTACATGTAAACTGCCAGGGATCGACACAGATTCTTCCCAGTACATTTTCATCATGTAAATGGCATCCAGGTCTCTCTCTCTCTCTCTCTCTCTCTCTCTCTCTCTCTCTTTCTGGCTTTTCCTCACAAATGAAGATTCAGGAAGGACATCCTGCACTTTCTGCAAGCACGCTGATGACTGAAAAGGACAATCCGAGATAAACATGTCCGGTTGCAGAAAGCACAGCAGAAGGTCTC